>OY728150.1:279620493-282020493 GCA_963277665.1 Viscum album | reverse complement strand
ATAGGATCGGAGGTTGGGCTCATAACACCCTTTTGGGGGGGGATTATTGCCTACTATAAGACTCTATTATAGATTTAAGCCATGTTCATATATTCGTGAATCCTCAGTTCATTCCCAAAGAGTGTATCCATGGGTTACCCATGGGTTTCCAAATCATCATAGATTTACATTGATTTGATTCCATATAGACAATGCTGACTTAAGTCATGAAATGGGGCGCTTTGGAGTTTATTGTAATCCAAGATAGAAGGAAGGTGGTTTGATGTTGAGGTCAGACCCATAATATGGGCTTTCTATGTATCCTCACGAGAGGAATCAGAGCCCATGTAGTTCTGTGTCGCTTAACTGGACACATCACCTATTAACATCGTGTTATTGGGACCCATCCATGTTGTTTAACGTCATGCGGTGAGGATGTCCTAGTGAAATATTCTCTATCAAGCCTTGGTGTGGGACTCATGTCAAGGAATACCAAATTGCCCAAGAGATATTTGGTCTCTCTATTGCACGTGACCCTACCGATCACTTGGCCCAAGGAATATTAGGGTTGATTTGAGGGTCATATTTGGACCTCATAGAGGCTTCCCCCATATCCCGATCAAATGGAGAATCAAAGTTTGAAGAGTTCTATAAGAATTAAGACTTATACTCAAAGGAATACTAGCATGAGGTCATCGTTTCTTAGGGCTTACACATAGGTGCTTCCGATTTGGGGGGACATGATTGGGTGAACCCTTTTTGGGAGGGAATCCCTTTGAGCTCGGGCCTTCAAGAAGAAATCCTATGTATCCTGGTTTGAATAGGAATCAGAGTTCTTTTAGTCCATTTACCTTGGGGATTATACTTGGGAGGAGGCCCATTTATTACGGGAATAATTGGGTGAACCATTTTGGAAGGGCGCCCCTTTGAGATAGGGCCTTCAAGCCGGGGTCCTACATATCTTGGTTTGAATAGAAACCAAAGTTCCCATAGATTATTTATATTGGAAGGGGTGTATGACCCTTTGAGAGAAATAGGTTGAGGCTTAGTCCTAAATAGGATGCCTGGATTAAGGGAATTAATGATAGATTCCTGAAGATGGTGTCCAATGAGATCAGTCCTTGGGTGAAGGCTTCCTACATATCCCAATTATGGTGAGAATCATAGTTCTCATAGTTCAAGACATGAGGTTAATTGTGTGGATGTTTTGATCATCACAAATCTCTAAGACCATGTGATTCTTAATCTATGTGATAAACAAGAGGATGTGAGAGATTGAAAAAACCACACACTTTCTCTTCTGCTGATGGAAGAGGTCGGGCCTATGGAAATAAAAGTTGTGTAAATGGTGGGTGAGGGCACAGAGAAATGAACCATTAAATGTGAAATGAAAGTGAATCTCATTGGGTCCTACCTGAAATTATAGGAGATTACTCTAGAAGGGATGCCCCAAAATGTGTTCTGAGAAAGGTAAAGAATGTCTCCTCTTTCCAAAAGGAAAGGATAGCAAGATTCCCTTGACTTATCTGTGTTTCTCATTGAATGGAAAAGAAAGCGATCATCCTTAATCTTTAGAACGGAGAGGTTGATATTGGTATCCCAAGGTTAGACTCCATGTTACTATGGGAATGTGGACATAGATACATTTTGGGGGTCTGAACCATTGTGTGGATAGTCTTTGTTGATCCGCTTATCTTGGATATGTAGACTTAGAAAGGCACACTAATGTGCTTGATTATCTGATCATACAGGTCTTGTGGCTTTGGAGGAGGCTTTGGCCTGATGCCGATGGATGGATTTGCAGAGGGGCTATGGAGGATTTGATGGTAATGGAAGGGCATGATTGGAACCAGAGGGAAGGACGCCTGAAGACACCCCATTCCGTATACTATTTTCTTATGCGGGAAAGGGGCATCCCTACATAGTGTATTGCTATGAAGGTAGAGGGGTCATCTGCATATCGAAAAAGTATATGGATGTGGGTACAGAACACCATGTACCAAAGTGGTACGCAGTGTTGGATGTGGTTCTCCACACTACATTGGGTTCTATATGCATACTAATACAGTACACAGTGCAGGGTTCTATCTACTTCGCGATGTGCTATACGGAGCTCCAAATTGAAGAAGGATATTGAAAACTTTGGTTTTTTGGGAATTCATCTGCATGGAATTTATGGTTCATGATGGTGACAATTAGGTTCACAATTCACCAATTATTTTCAATTTACTTATTTTTATTGTTCATGGGAGGTTATAACTGTGGAAAAGTGATTCAAAATTTTCACTTTGTCGATGATTCAAAACCAAAATTAGAATCCCCTCTAAATTCTTTCTTCTAGCCTCTAGGGTCTTTTCTATGATCTCTTTTATCTGTCTCTGCTCTCTCTTCACCGGTCCTCCTTTCAATTCCTCCAATGATCCTTTAGTAGAGCACTGGGAAAATCATATCTATGGGAATGTGGCACCATTTTTGGAATCCCATGAAGATATATCTAAACATGTAGAAGTCTCAGTCAAACGAGGTTTACAGAGGTTGTGGTTCAAAATTCGTGGTTCACAGAACCCTGCATGCCTGATACATTTACGAACTGCTTAGTTCACGAGATGGTATGCAAATGAAATTTTTTGTGCTCAAGTTCACCAATTTCACGGTTCATGACATCCTAGGTTTGTTGGACATCTCCCCTTGGTCTAGTTCCTCATAAGTAGTTCTGAGTACCTATGGTTTGGGGTTCATGCACCTTGTGATCCTTTTCTATAGATGGTACACAGTCAGCATAAAATCCTTCCCAAAATTTTATTTCTTCAAGTTTCTTCTCAAAATTTCAATCAAATATGCTTCTATTTTCCCTTATGGACCTATAGTAATGTTTGCTTCTTTCTAAAAAATTCTTATGGTAGTATTTTATTCCTTTTTCAAATTTTTTAGGACCCAACAGATATATCTAGGGGTAATAACTTTGAAAAAAGCATGCTGAGCTTGACTTGGGAATTACCATGTAAAAAACTGAGATTTTAAATTAATTAAATTAGGCTTTATATCATATATCACACATGACATAGAGCTTAGATAATAATGTAATTCTCTGAGACTTTATAATATATTTCTTATTAAATAAAATCAATCTCTTTGATATTTTGTGATGCACCCAACACCGGGTTTAAATGAAACATAATACACTATTAAAATATTATTATTTAAAATTTAAATGATATAACCTAGTTGTTAATCTTATGAGTATGTATAAGACTAACTAATTTACAAAAATATTTATTTTACACATGTTCATTGGTTATCTATTTATTATAAATAAAAATAAAATCATTTGAATGAAAAATAAATGTTTTATAAAAAACGGTATTATTTCTAAAAGTGGTTTAATCGAGATTTGTTCTCATAAATTAAAATTAATTTCACCACTTTTAGAATATTTATTTGGGAAAAAAAACTTTAGTTTTAAAATATACATGTCAAAATTATCTTTGGCTGAGTTTTGGAGTTTTTTTCTGAATTTTTTTGATGTATAGTGAAAAATGATTATTTTTATTGAAAACTGCCTTATTGTTGGAATAATCTACATGGATAAATTATATTTCAAATTGCGTTTAAAGTAAAATTATTTCAATAATACTAAAATTTCACTAATATAGGTCATTTTAATCAATTTAATAATTAATTATGATATAAAAACCTTTTTAAAGTTTGAAAGTTTTCTTTTGAAAAACCATTTTATCAACATGTCAGTGGGTTTAATTTTAAATTGAACTATGAAACATTTCTAAGTTTAATTTAGATAAATTTATTCAATAATTTTAATAATAAAAATTTATATTATCTAATAATTTTAACTAATTTTTTCTCACAAAGAATAGTGAAACACGAAAAATTAATTACCATGGTTAAGGAAGAAACAATTTTACCTGGAGTTAAACTAATAATATAAGGGTAAAAATTATCTAAAACATTAGCATAACCCATTTGATGAACATATTTTGACTTTATAACTACTAAGTTTTCATAATGGTCCATTTTTTATCATTGTTTCATTTGAAAAACAAGGGTACAATTTATTCTTTTAAAAAATTTCATGTGTGTACTCTCCCCCACATATAAAAGGACACTCACTCCCTTTAATTATTCACACCTATCAATAAATTTTGATCAAATAAATACTATAAAAATATATCCCCAACATCATTAAACACATTCTAGAGTATCGTTTTTCCCAAAATTCCAACACTTGGTTTTTTAATATGAGATCCAAAGGAGGTTTCTCAAAGAAAATATAATTATTTTGACGAATCTATTTCATTTTATTTATTATTTTTAAAAATTAAATTATGTACTAAAAATTATAATATAATAACACAATTATATACCATATACTAAGATATTATTATTTTCATTTCATAATATTTTTTCATCTCCTCCTCCATCAAATGCTAAATGAAACCTTCGATAATGTGTATAGTGAACTACCGCCTCACGAACAGATGTAACATGTTTTCCATAAACATCAGGATTGTATATAATGATGGATTTATTATATATTTATATATATAATATTTATGATATTATTATAATTAATTAATTATAATACCACATATACCTCATTTATTTCCATGATGTTTAAAAATACGATAATGCCGCACATGTGTATGGCGGACAACCGCATCGCAAAGTGTTATGATTCTTTTTTCACATATTAGTTACATGGAAGGTTATAAGGATAAATTTAAGTAATATATTGGATATATATAACCTGATATTTATTATTTAAAATTTATATATCATCCACTTCCTTAACATTTCGCTTTTTAATGGAATGATACCATCACTCGTGCGTACGCATGACCTACCTTCTCCACGAACCAATGTGATTAATTTTCCATTTCCAAATTTCAAAAATGATAATAATTTTTTTAGTAAATATGATATTAATAACATTATTATAATTTTTCATATGATGGATCTATATCATTTTTTCAATAACTTGATCTTTTATAACAAAACACGAAAGAGAAAACAAGGAAATTAACACCCAAAACAATGAATATAAGAAAATATTTATAAAAAACATGTGGTAAAATGTTATAAGAGAATAATATATGATATTAAAAATATGAATATGGATATATAAAAAATTAATTTAATTATTATAATAATTATACATAATCATAAAGCACGTTCAACCAAAAGGAATTGTGGGGTAATGGGCTTTGTATTAATTTCTTTTCATTGAGGCATATTGTAATGTTTCCAATATAAATTATTTATATTGATTATATAATGAAACATTTTCTTTTAATATCATGAATATTTCATAGTTCATGGTGTTTTAATTCTTAATTTTAATTATTTCATCTAAGGGTTTTGACTTGAAAATTTTCAAGTGGTAAAGAGTTTCATAACTCAATTTATTTTGATTATGTTATATTACTTCTTTACTATCTTTGAAATTCTAAGATTACAATTATAAATAATTTTGACTATATTATTATGTAATTACACATTTTATGTGGATTTAAATTTGATACATAAAAAATATTTATTTATTTATTGTCACATCAACATTATGAGATTTTTAAGGTTTTATTTCACAATAACGTTTTAATTCGGATTCTTAATACTTGATTTTCCCTTGAAAAAAAATTATTTTATCATCATATAATATACCCCTTTAATTATTTTATCATCTAGTTATTCACGATGTGTTAAATTAATAGTACCATATTATTTTCGTTGGAACTTAAAATGAATTATAAAATATTTTTAATAAAGTACAACATCATTTATCTCTTCAGTCAAAAATCTATTTTCTCCCAAAATAATGATTTAAAAAAAAAATAAACATTCTCTAAATGATGTATTAAATAAAATTTTAACTATGTTATAATTTTTAAATTTTTTTTAAAGGGATCATCATTTTTTCCAAACAAGGACTCTTTGGATTTTACTGAAAATGTAAAAATAATCTTGGTTTTAATATGCATGAAAAGTACGAAATATTCTTCTATCATTACTGATCAATGTTTTAAAGATTAAATTATAAATTTAAAATGTTATTTTCAAAATAAATTTTCAACTTTTAGTTTAAGAAAATATTTTCAAGGTGAAAAGTCTATTTTGCTCAAGAATGTTTTTATGAAATTTTTATTGTATTTATATTCATCAACAACATCAATACTTTATTATTGTAATGAACCAAAATTTTATCAATTGAAATTAACTTCTTATAATTATATTATATAGTAAAATCACATAAAAACCACATTTAGTACACAATAAAAACATTATAAATAAATAACGAATGAAATAAGAGGCGTTTTTAGAAGTTTAGAAACCTATAATGATGATATAGTAACTTGAACTTAGGAATAGTAATATGGCCCTTACAAAAAATAAATCAACCAAATGAATAGTAACCTAACCTATTAAAGTATAAATACTATTTAGGAATCTTATAAATGAATGTATCATATAATTGAATCATAGAATAAGTAAATAAATGTTTAATTTTATTTAATTAAGTGTTGGTGTTTTTATAAGTTATAAATATTTAATTAATATTTTATAATTAATATAAGGATTTATAAGAAAATGTATTTTCATAGAATTTATTCATAAATTAATATTTTTTTTAATTGTGATTTTAAAGTAATTTTATGAGACCTTATTTGCCCAATGTATCTATTATATTTTTATTTAATTATTTTAATTCTATGTATATGTTCCAAACTAAAGTATCAAGATCATATCATCCTTCTACGAAGGGGTAGTATATGTTTTCATAAGTTACCCTTACCAAATATTATCAAAAAAGAAAACCTGATTCAAGGGAACTTCCCGATTTCTAACCGATTTTCAAGAAAACTCCATAATCTGTTCTAAGCCTCAATTATTTTTATAAAATAACATACTTTATCATGGGAAAAACTATCTTGGTTCAAATTTTTTTTAAACAAAAAATTGTTCCTTTTACATTTTAAATAATCTTGAAATTTCCCCCCTAAACAGTACTAGAATGTATTATTTTTAAAGTTTCTTAAACACTATTGATACATGTTTTAAATTCAGTTTAACATCACTTATCATCATAAATTCCTATATTGGATTATTTAAGTTCATTTATGATTTAACCCCATCCTTTCATGGACACTATTATGATATTCCCTTTTGATATGCCTTTTGACATAATTATGATACCCAATTCTTTCCATGGTCAACCCTTATGTTTATGTTTGATTACTTATATATGATTAGTTATGTGGATAAAATATTCATGAATATGTTGTGATGGGTGTGGCCATATATCTCTCTATTGCATTGGGAAATGTTTAGTCTCATGAAACATCATGTGAAATGGTCTTAGTGGTTATCCTTGACTCATGCTTCATCTCCACCAGTTTTAGTCATTATACTTGACTAGTGATTCTTCATTGAAACGATCCTTGATTCATGCTAAATTCATGTTTTATGTTTATTCTACATTACTATTTTTCCATGATTATATGATCCAATGTTTTATATGTTATATTCCATATGTTTATTCATATTCAATTTCATTTTATTTCATTATGTTATGCCTTCCAACCAATGTGCTAAGATTTATTTTAATGTTTATTTCCTTACTGGGATTTTTATGTCATCCCTTTGTTCATTTATTCCCCCAATTTATTATTTATAGATGTAAGGGATCAAAGGAAGTTGTGATCTCTTTATTAAGTTAAAATAAAAGATGATTTTAATTTGGATTCATGATGTTTAATTATCTATTTAATCTCTAAGACACTAGAAATTATAATCCTTGGATTGTAATTTTATGTTTAATTATTCTTAAAATCATGTAATAATATGTGTAAAAGGATAGAGTCACTATAGTTGGTATCAGAGGATGGTCTATCTATTTTTTGGTATTAGAATTAGAAAACTCTAGTGAAAGCCTTAGGGATAACACTAATTATAAGAAAAAATCCCTAAATTTTGGTCAGTATAATGTAAGTGGTTTATAAATAAAATATATCATTGTCTAGATACTACAAGTGGATGTGGTTCCAGAACAGATGTACCTAGGAGTAACAACTCTAATAAGGTGTTTCGAACCTGACTTGAGGTAACTTGGTACACAACAACATGCCTTACTATGCTCTTGGTTTGACACTCTTGGGGGATATGATTTGGTAAATTCATAAGCTCATTGTGAACCACTATTAAGGGGAGAAATTCCCATAAGAATATATGATTGGAAATAGATCATGGATGACCTAGATTGAAACCTACAGAATCAATTGTTAGGACATACTTTTCATTTACAATTTTATCCTTCTATATTAAACGTTTTCTTTTTTATATGCTTATTAGCTAAGTATTCAAGCCCCATAATTGTACATTCATTTTCTTAGTTAATGTATGAAAATAGAAGAACTCATGCCAACAATCAATGGGATAGGAAATGGGATGATTGCTCTAATGATATGCCAAATATGATGGGAATGGGTTCTCAAAACTTTATGTTAGTACTTTCAGAGATAGATTAAGTTATGAATAATAACTTGAATCTCATGGAAGAACCTCCTTCTCTAATGAAAGAACAAGTTTTCATAGAATAATTTATTGATAAAATTCCTCCCATGTTTAGTGGATTTTTTGATCCCATCCTCACAGAATAATGGATTAACCCCGTTGAGAAGATATTATCTATCCTCAAGTGCTCTGAAGAAGATAAATTTTTGTTGTTAGTATATCGTTTTCATGTGGAAGCTAATCAGTGGTGGACATTGATCAAGAACAAAAATTACAACGATGAAATTTATTCCATGGAATGGGAAATTTTCAGGATTTGTTTTTCAATAAATATTTTCCTCCAACCCTTTATCTAAATATGTAAAGGGAATTCTTCATATTAAAGAAAAATAAAGATGATTCTATCTGGGTGTATAAGAAAACGTCACAAGGATTGTAATATATGTCACTGGCTTTGTCATTAACCCCGAAAGCAAGGTGGATTGCTTCTTTAGTAGACTAAATCTCAGTATAGAAAAATTTTCGGTGATTTGAGGCTTTCAAAGTTATGAGGAGATTGTCCACTATGACCTTAGGGTTGAAATGGATATCAGAGACTCTCAGTGGTCTAATGGGACCAGTGAAAGATAGAAGAAAATCGAGTTTAATACAGGTGATAAATACCATGATGTAAATAAGACCCTACATACCACTTGTCAAAAGTGTTAGAAGAAGCAACCTGTAAACTACTTAAAGGGAACCAAGAGATTCTTAAATTGTGGAAGAGAAGGGTATATGACTAATAACTACTGAAGGGATATGAATAATCCCACTAATTTAGAAGAAGAAAGGAAGGTCCATATTGAAACTCAGCTTGTAGTGCAATGTTTTAACTACAAAGAACATGGAAATTATTCAATCCATTTCTCTAAGACAATGGTTATTGGAGGCAATCAATAATAACAACCTTCATGTCAGTAAGGAAGGAAATATTATATCACTACTGCTAAAGTGGAACCCAACAATGATGTGGTGAAAGGTACACTGGTTATTCATTCAAGAATAGAGAACGTGCTATTTGATTCTTGTTCAACACATTCTTTCATATCTTATAAGTTTAATAGAACTATCCAAACACCACCTCAAAATTTGGTGGTTGAGTTATCTACAAGAACATAAAATGTGGAAATTATTCCATAAAAAGTATATAAATGCACCCCGATTAATTTTTGTGGACTAGAAATCCTATAAAATCTTATCATACTCCACTTGGTGGAGTTTAATGCTATATTGGACATGTATTGGCTATCTTTATACAAAGACAACATCTACTGTTAGGAAAGGGAGATTACACTTCACATCCCGAAGCATCCTCTAATTCTATACAAGAGTAAGGAGGAGGATGAATCTTCTTTAGAATCATTGTCTTAAGTGTGGATATTACTGCCTTATGAGTAAGTATTTCTAGCTCAAATGATTGAGATAAAGGAAAGAATCATGCCCAAAGACATTCTAATTGTGAGGAATACACTATTGTTTTCCACAAAGAGTTATATACTCTTCCTTCTATCAAGAGGTTGATTTCTTAATTGAACTTATTCCAATATCTCTAAGTATATCAAAGAAACCTTGTGGAATATCCACCATTGAGTTGGAAGTACTGAAGAAGCAGTTAGAGGAGAATCCTGACAAGGGTTTTATATGCCTGAGTGCTTCACCATGGGGTGCAATGATCCTATTTTTCAAGAAGAAAGATGAATCAGTGCACTAATACATTTATTATCAGAATCTCAAAAAATATGAAAAATAAAAAAGTATCCCATACCATGGACAGATGACTTGTTTGATCTAATACGTGGGGATAGTTATTTCTCTAAGATGGACCTTCGGTCGGATTATCACCAATTAAAGGTGAGTAAGGAAGATATTCCCAAGAATTCCTTCGAACAAGGTATTCACAGTATGAGTTCATAGTGATTCCCTTCAAACTCACTAATGCTCCAAAATTTTTCATGTATTTAATGAATATTGTATTTAGATATTACCTGGATAAATTTTTGGTAGTATTTATTGATGATATTTTTATATACTCCAAAAGCAAGGAGAATCATGAGGATCATTTGAATATTGTGTTAAAGTCTTTGAAAAGGGATAAAATTTATGAAAAGTATAGTAAATATGAGTTCTAGATGAAGGAAGTATCATTCTTGGGGAATTTAATGACCAACAAAGGGATATCTATGGACCCTTTTAAGAAAAAGGCGATCGAAGAGTGGCCCAGGAAAATATCTGTAATGGATATCTGTAGCTTCTTTGGTCAAGATAATTATTATCTGTGATTTTTGAAGAACTTATCATGATTTTCAAACCCACTAATCAAGATTACTTAAAAAGGAGTAAAGTTTTCCTAGACCAGGGAATGTGAAGATTCCTTTAAAGAGTTAAAGAAGAGGCTTGTCATTGCACCCATACCAATAATTCCTTAAAGTGGGGAACTCTTTATGGTGTACATTGATTCTTAAAAAAGGTATTTGGCTTTATACTGATGTAAAATGATAAAGTGATATCCTATGCCTCAAGCGAGTTGATAATTCCTGAGAAAAATATCCTACGCATGATCTGGAGTTAACAGCTATCATCTTTACGTTGAAAATATGGTAGCATTATCTCTATGGGGATAAGTTGGAGACATATACTAATCACACGAGTCTAAAATTTATATTCACATGGAAATAACTTAATATGTGCCAACAAAGATTGTTAGAGCTCATCAAGGATAATGACTACTCAATCCACTAACATCTTGGTAAGGAAAATAAGGTAGTATATTCCTTAAGTAGAAAGGATCATGCATCTTTATCAATGATGAGAATTGATAAGGATGAAATCTTCTTAGATATGAAAAGGATATACATGGGAATTTTTAAGAAAGGAACATCATCAATTCATTCTCAAATGATTTCTCAACCATCCCTTATGGGTAAAATAAAGTATGATGAAATAAATGATGTGGAAATCCAGAAGAAGGTTGAAGCTATGTGAAATGATAAATCCTCAGAGTTTAAAACTGATGAGGAAGTATTAGTAAGAATTGGGTCAGGATTATGTGTACCATGTTATCCAGAGATAAAGAAGGATATTCTGAATGACGCACATAACTCAAGATTCTGTAACACCCTAAGATTTTATGAGATGGATTATTTTTAATTTCTTTGATGTATTTTTTTGTACACTACACCAAGATTATCTTTCGCTATATTCCAAACTGTATTATCTTGCAGTATACAGAACACTATTCTTGGCTTGTGTTGCACACAATTTCAAGTTCCTTTGATAGAATTAACTTCATACAACACTAAGTATAGATTTTTTTACAATGTATAAATGGACTAAGTTTGAATTATGTTATCTGCAACACCAAAGGGAAATTGCACTACATGAAACATTGACTTGGCTAGCGTTACACGCAATAGTGACCTTCCTTGATAGCTTGCGTTGTACGCAATACCGAGTTTCACTAATCAATGATAAATTATTAAAATTTTAATTTTTAATGGGATATAAACTAGCAGTTATGAATAGTATTAACCAAATTTTATATTTTTTATAACATTAGAATTCATCTTACACAATTTTTAGAACATGATATGATAACAAAATCAATTTTTTTCGGATAAAAGAAGTATTTTTCAAAACATACAGCTTTACCGCCTTTTGATGGCACACCCATTTTAAATCTTGTTTTTGAAACTTTTATAAGTTAAATTTAAAAAATAAACTTATTATTTAGAATAGGGACATAAAAATATTCTTTTTTTGATTATTTTTTATTTTTCAAATAAAATTGAAATTTTAATGAATAGTAAACAATACTGCATTTTAATTTGAAACTTCCATTTTATATAATTTAATTTTATAGTTAGATTAATTTTTTAATTGGTTTTAAAGTGTAATTGGATTTTAGTTTTATAATTTAATTAAAATTTGTTCATTGGAATTAATTTCACTTTTAAACTGGATATAAACACATGTCAATCTTTTGATAGTTATTACTTCTTAAAAACCCGCTTTTTGGTTTTGACAATGAGAATTAATTTTAAATTAATTATTGAAACTTATATGTTTTGAATTTAGAAAAATGGATTCCATATTTGGAATAAAAATTTTCAATTGTGTAAATAGGTATCTTTTATTTTATTACATTTTGAATAGTAACTTCAGTAAATATATTATTTACCATGGTTAAAGGGTAAATTTGGTAAATAATGGTAAACAAATAATATTATAATAATGTTAAACTACCCTAAAACATGTCCTAATACTATTTTATGAGATATTTTCGACCATGGTAATCCTTGGGTTGATTTTTCGACCCCATGGATTCACTTGAATGCGAAAATAATTTTTTATAATAATTAATTTGAAGTAAAGAAAATTATAACCTAAAGATATATCTTTTACTAAATAGATTTTAATATAGGGTTATATAACTGATATCTATTTCTATAAATAGTCATTATAAATATATAAAGTATCTATACATCATGGTATTTTATTTATAATTTGGAGACATCAAATAAATAAATGTAGTTATGACACGATTATGATGTAGTGATTACCTCATTAATGAAATATTCAAATAAATGAATTTATGAATATTAAAATAAATTTAATTTGAATATTTTGATGTATTAGATGAATTTTTTTGGATGAATTTGAAATATTAGGGATTCTTTAATCCCTTTAGTTTGAAATATTAAGGTTTTTATGAAACTTTTAAAAAGTCAGGTATGAATAGCATCCAAAATTAACAAAATTCATAACATAAAATATAAAATAGTTTATTAAATTTTATAAAATATCTAAAAATATAATATGAGAAAAAATGGTTAATATAAGTACATATATTTCATAATTAATTTTTTTGGCCTTTTGAAATGATATGGTAATTACATTAACCCATAATGTGCAGATAACATGATATCACGGTAAGATTAATAACGGTAAATAAGGGTTAAACTAAAAGGATAAGGATAAAAAAATATTAAAAACATGTCAAAAAATTATTGGATTATGGGTATTCTAACAAAAACCATCCTATATTATAATTAAATAAGTTTTGGACCATTTTTAATCGAAATTAAATTTATAAAAAAAATAATATTTTGAGAGTTTCCTAAAGTGTCCCTCTCCACTCTTATAAAAGGGCACCTCATCCCTCTCATATTAACTCCATTTTTAGAATTAAATATTAGAAAAACCCTACCCATTTCTCTTATAAACTTATCTAGTTACATCTCAGTGGTTCTGGTGTTCTCAAAAGACCAACTCTAGTGCCCTGAGGGGAAAATTAAAGGAGGCACATCGAGGAAGAGGTAATCTCTTCTACCGATTCTTTTAAATTTATTTCTTCTTACACTTCCTCTTCATTAGTTGTTTCAATATAAAGTAATAACGTAAGTGTAACTAATATACTTATATGTCATTATAAATTTTAAACAACCCTATTTCACCTTCAATTTATCCTATAAAAAAAATGAAATCATCACGTGTGCGTACGTACGAATTACCATCTCCATGCCGTGGTGTAATCTATTTTTCACTGCCCCCTTACTTAAATGGGTATAATGGTGGAAATAATTAATATATACTAATATCATAACATGATACTAATTCTGAGATATTATACACCATTAAATTCAATACCATTCAACAATTATTGGAACGATATCGTTGCTCGTCTGTACGTACGGCTTACCGTCTCCACGACGGGATGAAATTCATTCTCCATGTTAACCATTAAATAATGATTATAAAGTATATATAATAAATAATCATGAAATATATTAAATAATAATTATTATGGATTTATGTATATATATATATATTTCATTTACTCACTTCCATTCAATTCAATAAGGAAATGAAAACAACGTTCAGGCATACATACGGCATACCATCTCCATGAACGGTTTATTCTATTTCATTTATTTATCTATTATATATATATTTATATACTGAATATATGTGATATATAAATATTTTTTTACATTTATTAAGTAATTAAATCATGAACTAAGTAATAATATCAAAAATTACAAGTCCAAACACGTTTGATAAATACAACAATTGTTACCCAAAACATTGCTTTAACATGGAATTGACAAATGAACGGGTAGTATAAAGTCATAAGTGAATAATATATGATATCATAAATATTATTATTGTTCTTTTACAAGTTAATAATATTTCTAAACCCACTATATAAGTGTTTTGGAAACATACAGAAGAAATCAGACCTAAGGTAAGGGATAATTTTGCAATCTCACTTTTTTTATCTGAGATTGTTTATACGTAAGCATTTACTGGGGATATATTTATCATCAATGTCCATGTTTTATCAAAAAAAAATTCATATATTTATAAAGTAATTTTTACCCTTTTATGACTTTTACATCATGATATGGAAGGAATCTTTCTTTTGTTTACAATACGAGGTGCTTTTTGACTTTCTCTGTAAAAGTACGAGGAGAATGTTTTTTTAACTTATACAGTGTAAATGGATTTTTATGGTTTATTGACAACTTATTTCCATGAATCTTCCTATAAAATATTTCAATATTATTTTCAAAAAAAATTCTTTTCTTTTAAAATTTTTCATCATTTTGAGAAAAGAAAACATTTTTAAAGAAGAAAGATATTTTCCTCAGGAATTAAGCTCAAGTGTTTTATCAAAATCATTTTCCATCTTAGATGACATATGGTTATGTTTCTATCCCTAATATTACTTTTATTGTGTTTGGGATATTATTATTTTTATGAAATCCATTTATCTTATATGGGATATCTTATGATGTAATGATGTCTAAGAAACCCATTTTATTTCATGGGTTATGCTATGGGGAATGTTTTTATGTTTTGTGGGACATGTAAGAATGATTTCATTATGATATGGGTGGGACCTATATCTACCTATAATTAATTGGGTAAATATTTATATATCATTAGATAGACATGACTGGAATGAAAAGTAAATCTAGTTCAGTAATGCAGGGATGGAACATAAATTAAATCGGGTTCAGTAATACATGGCGGGAATGACAAGTAAACCCGGTTTAGTAATGGACTTTTTCCACTATAATGGTCTTGGCAGTAATTCCTTGGGTACTATGTAAATAATATTATGTGATTATTAGTTTTCCATAATTACATGTTTTATTTCAATGCTTTTCTATCATGGTTACTGTTCTTTTGTGATCTATGCCTTACATACTGTGAAGATTTATGAAATTGCACATGATTTTGATGTTTAAAATTTATAATCATGTTTTTTACATTCAAATTTTTATGGACTATTTTATGTTCTCCATGTTTACCCTTAAAGAGAATTTGAGCTCACAATTTTTATGTCTTATTTTCCTTGGTATATAAAGAAATTTTTTAGGTAGGAAAACAATAGGGGAAGATCATTATGGAAGTTTTTGAAGATATTTTACCATGATTAGAAGATTATGTTCTGAGTTTCCAAAGACACTAAACTAATACGGTCTTTGGTAATCTGTTTTTTTCATGTATTAAGTATTCTAAAAAAGTAATGTAGTGTCTATGTAGGTCAATATTGGGTCTCTATAGTTTGTATAAGAGCGAAGGTTTAGTCAACCTTTGAAAACTAGGATGTGAAAACTTTAATGAGATCCCAAGAGATATTTATAAGGTATGTCTAGGAATGTATATATGGTTATGTATACATATATGATACAATACTAGAATTATTATAATGATCATGAATAACATAGTGTTAAACCTAATATGTTATATATTGAAAGTACCCCCCCTTGATTTTTTGTTTTCCAAGTATGATGTTTTCCTCTCACACTATTATTTTTGGGTTTAGAAAATGGATGGAACCTGAAGGAATCGTGTTAATGATCAATACACTGTTCAATGCAATGATTATAACCTTGAACAACCAAATGTTATGGGACATGCAGTGGATAATATTATTGTTATAGTTACACAAGCTATGAATCATTCTGGACTTTCAAATGAGTAGATAAGGGAACTATGTTCTATTGATTCCTTCCCAAGATAACATACACCTTATTTCAGTGGGTATTTTGATCCATCTGTTACTGAACAATAGATAAATACCATTGAAAATATATTTTTCATCCTTTTTTGTTCGAAACATGAAAAAGTTATTTTGGCTATTTTCTGTTTATAAGGTGAAGGAGACTAGTGGTGGACTCTAATTAAGAATACATGGAACCAAGATGAAATTGAATCCATGGAATGTGATGAGTTCAATAACTTATTTTTCAATAAGTAATTCCCTATTATTCTATGAACAAATATGGAAAAGGAGTTTCTTGAGCTTGAGAAAAAGGATTATGAATCTTTTGGTACATATGAGGCTAATTTTACAAGACTTTCAAGGTATGCTTCTGGCTTTATCATCCAACTGGAAAGCAATGTTGATCAATTCTTCAGTGGCTTAAAACCAATTTTCTAAGGGAATTAGCTATAAGTTACTATAGTATCTATGAAGAGATTGTGCGTTGTGCAATTAGGGTAGAACTTTAAGTTGGTGTTACATATCTATATCATGTTTTTGACAAGAATTGAAAGATGGAGTTCAAGGAAAAGTATAAAAATAATGGTGAAAAGTATATTATTGTTTCCTTATGATCAAAGTGAGGAAATAAGAATAGTGGAGATTGTATTAAAGGTACTAGAAAATTGTTCAAGTGTGGAAAATAAGGAAATGGAGTAGCTGAGTGCCAATGTAAGGGGAAAAAGTTTTCTAATGATGTGAATAGTGAAAAGACTATAAAAAACGCACCACCAACACTTCAATGCAACAAGTGGAAAGAAATAGGGCCTTATTCTTACCAATTACAAAATATAAGGGTTAATGATGATCAAATTCATTAACCACTTAAGGAAAAATATAATGGGAAGTCACATGCAATCAATATTTGTGATGTTGAGAATGAAAAAAAAGTGGTGGAATGATTAAGTGTTTTTGTAATGGGATTCCAAAATAGTGTTATGGAATCTCATTTATAGTATTATGGAATATTGGGATATCTATGTATTGGTTTATTGTGGTTTTGAATAATTATATTGTACTGGTAACCATGAAAAGTGATTGAAATATTTCTTTTAGAAGTAATATGATATGCACATAACGAAGGGATAAAGAGATAATGAGATGTTTGATAGTATTAATGACCACATGACTGATGTAAGGACAAAGTGATATCATGGTTTGAATATATATAAAGTTTGGTATTTTTGTGTTTGTAAAGAGTTGATTTTTACCGAATACATGTTTTCTGTAAGGTTCTATGGTAATTCATGTTATTATTATGTTTCAAGAGAATACGTGATTAAGGTATTCACATATTTGGAATGTGACAACCATGGACTGCCAAATTAGATATGGGGGATAAATGTTAGGTCAATTTAGTTCACCTCCTTCTAATGTTTTATATTTTTAGGATTCTAATGTTATCTATATATGGATAATATAAGTTATTTTCCATTTTATGTTTTTTAGATTAATGTATTATCTCACTATAGGTGGACTTATTCATATTTGATTACCTGTGCTAACCTTTTTGTTGAGACATATAGAATGACCTATCATTCTATCGCATGATCAGTTAAAACTTCAATAATGAAAAATTAAACTTGATTACTTTAAATAAGAGATGAAGTAGATATTTTTCAAGGCACGAACAACGGTGAGATTGTACCAAAATCAAGGTAGTACTTATTCCCATGAAAAATTATTCAACATTAGGAAAAGGATCTTGAAAACCAAAAAAATGTTATCCTAGTACCTTATTATATGATTAATCATATGGCTCCTTAAATTGAAACGGATTTATGGCTTTCTAGTAGTTAACTATCTCCAAACCTCATTCTATATCACTATCCATTAGAACTTGATGGTCAGATTTCTCTGCCATATTTATGTTTTCACTTACCACATATGTTCTCCTATGTGGAAACCTAGTAATGAGTTAATTTGGGTAACTATTATGTTTCTAACTTTCATTTTTAAAATTATGTTTTAGTATCCCTTATTACGATGTGGGTTTCCATGAATGAAACTTTAAATTATAAAACCATTTATAACCCAAACGAATTTCGAGGGAGAAATTCATTTTAAGGGGGGTGGAATGTTACACACCTTGATTTTATGAGACAAATTATTTTTAATTTCAATGATCCCATCTGTTGTACGCTACACCAAGATTAGGTTGCGATATATGAAACACCGTATTAGATTTAAGAATACAGAACATTGTTCTTGGCTTGTGTTGCACACAATTTTAAGTTCCTTTGATTGTAACACCCCGAACCTAGAAGCCCAGAGCTAGTGCATTATTTTAATACATTCTCATGATTATAGGGAATCAAGTCTTGAAGGACTGATCAGTTTAGTAGTCTTGGAAAATAGATTACATACACGAATGTTACATTACATATTAAAACATAAAACACAACAGAAATATTTCATTGAGAATGCCATTATTCCCCTAGGTTAACCCTACATGTCAAACATAATACACTTCTGGGAATCATGGGAAAACAAAACATAATAAAGGGTGAGCTCAAATGCTCAGTATGGGTAAATAATTTAGAAGAAGCTATAAAATTTTACAGAAAGATGTGTAATAACAAAACATACTTTTAAAAATAAACTTGAACATGATATGGAGAAAATAAATCAAACATTACCATATTAACATGCACATGGATATTCTACTAGTCGTATAATCACATGTAATAATTAATTTTATAATGAGGGAATGCCCAACATCGAACATCATTAACACATAGTCAAGGACTCGTGCCAAGACTAAAAATAAAATTTGTGTCAAGGCCTTGCGCCAAGACACTAGTTTGTCTAAGGAGACCTACCGATGCATCAAGGGGCTATAGCAGGACCCACCTGTCACTTACTAAGTCCACTGCATTCCTCATAATAAAATGTGGAAATATAACATAAACATTCATATTAAAACTAGCATATGAAATTTCAATACTTCAACCATAAATCACGAAGGGTATAAAAATATCACATCAACAATCAAACATTTAATAACTCATTCAATACAATATGGAAAATTTTATTATAATAAATCAACTTTAATTAAGAATAATATCCAGTAAATAATGTTGACATAGAAGAAAATGATTAGTAAAACTTTTTGAGAGAAATATCCCTTATCGTGAAATCATTTAAAAGTCACATATTTATAAAGGAAGTAATTTAAAATATATATATGAATCAAAGTGTCCCATACCAATTTGAATCTTCTGAAATGAATTAAAATTTTAAGACAATTATGTCCACATAAATAAATCCTTAAAACCATTTTGAAAACATGGACATCAATGAGAAAGATTTAGAAGAATAAATATTTAAAACATTTGAAATGATGTTTTAGTTAAAGAGTAGCTTAAAAAAATCCTTTTGAAATGTCTTTTATGAAATATGGACATTGATAATAAATATTTCCCATAAGATACGTACACATAAACAATCTCAAATAATAATGAGATTGAGGAATTAACCCTTACCTTACACTTTCCTTTTGTAGAGGGTACATTTAACCTTCTGTATAAAGACCATAGTATGTTATTAAATTATACCATAACCATATTCATATTTTTTTATATCATACATGATTCATTTATGTATTTATACAACCCATTTAATAATTATTTCCATTTTAAATCAACATTTCAGGTAATAATCGATTTCTTTATCGTACGTGTTTTAACTTGTTATTCTTGATGGTATCATTTAGATCACGATTTAAATAATTCCATAATATAAAGAATTATTTATATATAATTTATATTTAGAATATAAATATGTATAATATATAGACATATGAAATGGAAAACACTGTTTTTGGAGACGGTAGGTCGTACGTACGCATAAACGCTATTTCCGTTTTCATATCGTATTGAACAAAAGTCTATGAATAAGATATATGTAGGCACATACATACATATATATATATGTATATATATATATATCCAATATAATAATTATGTCTTATATTACATACTTACTAATAATATATATTTTTATAATCATCGTTGAATGGTAAACCTAGAAATGAATCTCATTGTGTCATGGAGATGGTAAGTCGTGCGTACACACGAGCGACAATATCAATTCATTAATGATTAAAAGGTGTGGAATTGGATTGTATATTAATTTTAAATATAAATTATCATGTTATTTTTATTATTTATACACATATTAATCATCATTATATCCATCCAAATAACACAGTGTTGAATAACAAATTACACCACAACATGGAGATGGTAATTCGTACGTACGCACACATGGTGACATTATCATTCGTAGGATGGGTAGAATAATGATTATGATTGTACCATATTTATAATAACATCAAATTATATAGAAGGTACTAGAGTTATTATTTTTATGGAAATAACAAAGAAAGAGAAAGTGGAAGAAGAAAATAACACCAAAAGAGGTTATAAAATAATTACCTCTTCTTTGGGTGTTTCCTTTTGATTTGAACAAAAGAGCTTCCTAGGATGGCTTTCTGCTTAAATAAATGCCTCTAGGTTGAAGTGAGGGAATTTTTTAGGTGATTAGGGCAGGGTTAGGCCGAGCCAAATGGATTTGGAGGTGTGATTTTGTGAGAAGGAGAAGTACCCTTTTATAAGAGAGGTGAGGGTCTCTTTAGGAAAAGTTTGAACTATTATTTTATTATAAAATCATTTTCGGTTTCTAATGGCTCAAAATTGATTAATTTAAATTATAAGGTGGATATTAGGCAAAATAAACTTATCCAATAGGTTTTAGACAAGTTTAGTTTACCATATTAACCATATCTTTTAGATTTAACTCTTAGTTAAATAGTTTAACTTTTACCATGTCCTCTTGTATTATTATAATAAATGGATAATAAACCTACTATAAAAAGTCAATCAAACCCAAAGTTGTTAATTAATTACATATGTATAATTATATAAGTCCTTTGTCCGAAAATTATATTTTTAGAAATATTATAACATTTAATAATATAATATTTGTTTGAAAAACTCATTTATGTCAATTTTGAAACTATTTTGTATTTGGATTTTCGGAAAGTCATAAAAACTTTATTACTTATAAAAAAAATTGAATCAGTTATAAAATATCATATTCACCTATAAAATTCATTTATGGCATCAAAACTTTCAAATTATATTTATTTTAATATTTATAATATCATTTATTTGATTCTTTCATTAATAAGGAAAATACTGCATCATTATTGAGTCATATATAAATATATATATATATTAGGTATAAAAAGTATATATAAAATTTAATGATGTAGGAAATTATTTTATCTTTATAATGACTATTTATAGTTGAATAGATAAATTATATAACCTCATATAAATTTTTTTTTACTAAAAGATACATGCTTTTGTTATTTTTGTCATTACTTTAGATTATTTAATATAAAATGTCATTATCACTCCCAAGTGGATTCATGGGGTCCCACAATCGACCCAAGGATGCCAATGGCCGTAAATTTATCTTCAAATACTGCAATGACATGTGTTAGGGTAATGTAATATTATTATAATACTATTTTTTACCCTTATTTACTAGATTTACCCTTTAACTAGGGTAAATAAAATATTTACCGAAGTAATTATTCACAATGTCTAAAAATAAAAGTATCATATTTACACAATTTGTGACTCTTGATTCCAAATATGAAATCCATTTTTCCAAATTCATAACATAGAAGATGCAGAAATTAATTTAAAATTAATTCCCGTTGTTGAAACCAAAAGGCTGGTTTTTAAGAAGTAAAAACTATCAATAGATTGACTTATTTTTATGTACTATTTAAAAGTAAAATTACTTAAAATGAAATAAATTATATTAAATTATAAAAATATAATCTAATTATGCTTTAAAAAACTCAAATTTATAATTTAAAACTATAAATTATTTTTATTAAAAAATCATTTTTAATTAAAATTTAGTATTTTCACTATTAATCAAAATATAGAAGTTATTAGAAAAATACAAAAAATTCAACCTAAGCTAATTTTGATATTATAAATCCAAAAATGAAGTCCATTTTGGAAAATAAAACATATAAATTTCAAAAAGTGGGTGTTACTATTCATAACGGCTAGTTTGATTAGTCGTGATGTGTTAGAACTTGAAGTTGCGTACAACGCACGCTATTGTGTTATTCAAATAAAAGAATACCATGAAAGCATGGTGTGTTACATTCTACCCTCATTAAAAAAATTTATTCCTCTCAAAATGAAATATTTTTTCAAAAATAAAAGATTTAAAATAAAAAAAATATCTTTTTGTAAAACCCACAATGGAAATAGGGTTAATAAACTTTAGTCTTAATAAAAGAGAAAGAGAAATGAAAAACTCACCACCAAATTAGGGTTTTGAATATAAGAACATTGGTGGAAATTAAAGACACATAATTTTAATAAAAACTTAAATATTTATAGGGAGTTATTGAGGTCATCAAACACAAACAAGTGTAAAATTGAGGGCCTCAAAGCCATCAATCTAAGATGATTTAAAATATCATCGGTTATACAAAACATAAGGTATTAGGATAACACATTTTTGGTTTTAAGAACCCTTACCCAAATTTTAAGAATTAATTTCTTCATAGAATAAGAGAATAAATATATACTTGACAACTAGAGTTCCATCATTTAACTAATTTCTACCACAAACTCATCTTTCACTCTAAAAGATAATAGAACTTAAACATATTCTACTTATCCTAATAGTATAGGGTTTAGAAAAATGAATTTATAATTCATCTATTAGAGATTTTAAAAAACTACGTTTTACAATCTAGGACATCAAGAAGGCCAGTTGTAGGTGATGCACCCTTGTCTCCCTTTGGTTGAGGGTTCATGTCTCACAGCCTTGTCGAACACGACGGGTTATCGCCCGAATTCCGAGTTGCCCTTTTTATAACAATCCAACAATAATCTTAAGAAATTCTTTAACCTTAACAATAGTATAAAATGTCAAAATTAATCCATTCCATCCTTTAGACTTATCCAAAATACTTCCATCCAAACTCTTAGTCCAAAAATTTATAAGGTAAACATAATGAGGATCTTTTTTTTCCACGTAATAACATGTGAATACCTTCATCATGTATTCTTTTAAAACACGGTAACACCCTAGATTATAATAAAACCATATTTATTACATTCATTCTCCCTTATTCCTTATAAAATACTAGATATACTCCTTATATCCAAAAATGTTGTAAACTCCAACAATAATGGAATAAACAAACAATTAATTAGTTTCAATGTAGTCATGAATATCAAATATAATTTATCCAAATCAATAATATCTTATTCGAAAATCACTACCTCGGTATCAGAACCATATTAAGGCTTATCTTTCCTTTAACTATGTATTTTCTAAAAAATTTAACTTTCTATTGAGTCACTTTTCATATAACCATATAATCTCAAATCCTCAAAGAAATAGTACTGCAGTACAATCCTAATTTATTTCAATAATTAATATAACCAGTAAATCATTGATACAACAATAAAATGAAATAATTATTTAATAACAACATTAGAACACTAGTCATTCCTCTTCATCTATGGTAGTATCATAACTTGATTATTATCCAATAGCATCATTTCGGGCATACTCTGATGATTTGGACATTAATTTGTGTAGTGTACCAACCCCTTGCAGATGAAGCATTGTACATTTGAAACCTCTTTCTTACCCTTGTAATCAAGAATGTGGTGTCCTTTTTCTCCACACATATAACGTACTCTCATTCCCATCAAGAATTTACCAAGGTGATTTGTTCCACAGTTATCACATGTGGGAAAATCATTATTTCCCTTCTTCCCTTTATCCATCTTTCTCTCTGCCATCCTCTTCTTTTCTTGCTTTCCTTAAAAGCCATATGACTCAAAGAATTTTTTACTTATCTTATTAACACATGATACCATTTCTTCATATGATGTGGATACGTGGAATACTATTTCCCTTCTAAATATTGGCTTAATATCATGAAATTTATTATCCTTCTTACTCTTTGTATTATGTATATTATAGAAGTTCACATTCCTTCTACAGGGAACCATTTCTAAACAATGGAATACACTATATTAGTTTATGAATCTCAATGCCTAATTCCAAACTTGTAAAATACCTAACAAAAATTGAAATGTTTATGCATATAATCCATAATCATAAAAATGTTTTCTTTGGGGAAGTATTTACTCATAAATTCTTCATAATGGTTTGTAAATAAATTTTTAATTATCCTAAGGATATCTCTTAAGAGTGTCAATACCAAGAGTGAAACAAGGCCCATTTTCATATACCAGGATAACCCGAGTCAATCCTAAAACTCGTTGTCAGAGTTTTCACTCATAGGTACATCTATTTCAGAGCCACCTCTACCTGCGGGTATCCAGAGATGGATGTATTTCTTGGAAAATTTACAAATTCTCTATATTACTAATATTCTAGGAAGTCCTTCTATACTAATCCTAAATGTTTATCTTAGGGTAATGTTCTATAATCAAAGTTTTTCTAAATCTAGTTTCCAACGTTAGTACTAAACTTCCTCTGATAACAATTGTAATGCCCCGAACCTAGAAGCCCGGAGTCGGTGAATTATTTTAATACATTTCCATGAATACAAGAAATAAAGTCTCTAAGGACCGATCAGTTTAGTTTTCTTGGAAAATAGATTACATACATGAACATTACATTACACATTCAAACATAAAACACAACATAAATATTTTGTTGTGAACCCTATTATTCCCCTAGCTTAACCCTACATATCAAACATAATACACTTCTTACAATCCATGGAAAACAAAACAAAAGAAAGCGGTGGGATCAAATGCTCAGTAAGGCTAAATAATTTAGCAGAGGATATAAAATTTTAAGGCAAGATGTGTAATAAAAAAACAGATTTTAAACATAAACATGAACATAATATAGAGAAAATAAATAAAAAATTACCATATAAAGATACACATGGATATTCTACAAGTCAAATAATCTCAAGTAATAATTCATTTCATAATGAGGGAATGCCTTATGCCGAACATCATTACAGCATAGTATAGGCCTCATGCCAAGACTACAAATAAACTTTTTGTCAAGGACTTGTGCCAAAACACAAGTTTGTCTCATGAGACCTACTTATGCATCGAGGGGATATAGTGGGCCCCACCCTTCACTTACTATGTCCACTACATTCCTCGTATGAAAATGTTGAATCATAACATAAACATTCATATTAAAACTGGTATACGAAATGTAAATACTTAAACCATAATCCATGAAGGGTATAAAAATATCACATTCACATTCAATCATTTTATAACTCATTAAATATAGTTTGGAAGATTTTATTATAAGAAATCAACCTTAATCAAGAATAATATCCCATAAATAATGTTCATATAGTTGAAAATGATCAGTAAAAGTTTTTGAGAGAAATATACCTTTTTGTGAAATCATTTAAAAGACACACATTTATAAAGGAAGTCATTTAAAAGATATTTTTGAATCAAAGTGTCCCATACCACTTTGAAACTTTTTAAAGGGATTAAAATTTTAAAACAATAATGTTTATATGAATAAATCCTTAAAACAATTTTGAAAACATGGAAATTAATGAGAAAGATTTAGGAGAATAAATATTTAAAACATTTAAAATGATGTTTTAGTTAATGATTACCTTAAAAGAATCATTTTGAAATGTATTTTATGAAACAAGGACATAGATAATAAATATTTCCCAGAAAATACTTACACATAAACAATATCAGATAATAATGAGATTGAGGAATTAACCCTTACCTTGAACATGCTTTTGGACGAGGGTACGTTTATCCTCCTGTATAATGACCATAGTTTGTTATTAAATTATAAAAGAACCATATTTATATTTATTACATCATACAAGATTCATTTATGACTTTATACTACCCATGTAACAATGATTTCCATGTTAAATTAACATTTCGGGTAATAATCGCTTTCATTATCGTATGTGTTTTAACTTGTTATTCTTAACCATATCATTTAGATCACGATTTAAATAATTTCAGAATATAAAACATGATTTATATATAATATATATTTATAATATAAATATGTATAATATATAGATATATTAAATGTAAAACACTATTTATAGAGATGGTAAGTCGTACGTACGCATAAATGATGTTTCTGTTTTCATATCGTATTGAATGGAAGTAAGTCAACAAGATATATTTAAGTACATACATACATACATATATATATATATATATATATCCATATGCATTATTATTTCATATATTACATAGTTATTAATAATATATTTATTTATAATCATCGTTGAATGGTGAACATAAAAATAAACCTCATCACGTCGTGGAGACGGTAAGTCGTACGTACACACGAGCGACGATATCATTTACTTAATGATTAAAAGGTGTGTAATTGGATGGTAAATTAATTTTAAAGATAAATTATCATATTATTCTCATTATTTATATACATATTACAAATCATTATATCCACCCAAATAACATAGTGTTGAATAAGAAATTACACCATAGCATGGAGATGGTAAGTTGTACGTACGTACGCATGGTGACATTATCATTCACAGGATGGATAGGATAATGATTATGGTTGTATTTTATTTATAATAACATCACATAATGTATAATTTATTGGAATTATTATTTTGGTATTTAAATAACAAATAAATAGAAAGTGGAAGAAGAAAAGAACGTTGAAAGAGGTGATAAAAATAATTACCTCTTCTTTGGGTATTTCCTTTTGATTTTAACAAAAGGGCTTCTTAGGTTGGATTTCCTCTCAAGGGAATGCCTCTAGGATGAAGTGAGGGGATTTTGGAGGCGATTTGGGTAGGTTTTGTCCAATCCAAATGGATTTGGAAGTGTGATTTTGAGAGAAGGGGAAGTACCCTTATATAAGAGAGGTCAGGGTCACATTAGGAAAAGTTTAAAATATTATTTTACTATAAATTAATTTTCATTTTCTACTGGCTTAAAATTGATTTATTTAGAATCTAAGGTAGGTATGGGTATAAATAATATCAACCAATAGGTTTTAGACAAGTTTAGGTCTCCATATTAACCCTATCTTTTAGATTTAACTCTTAATTAAATAGTTTAAATCTTACCATATCCTCTTGTATTATTATAAAAAATGGATACTAAACTTACTATAAAAATCCAATAGAACCCCAAGTGGTTATTAAATGAAATATTTATCAATATATAATTCCTTAATATAAACCTTAGATTTTTAGGAATATTATATCATATAATATTGTATTATTCAAAGAAAATCATACCATGGAAGCTCGGAGTGTTACATTGATAGAATTAATTTCACGCCACACTGAGTATAGATTTTTTTCAATGAATAAATGGAATATGTTTTGATTATATTATACGGAACACCGAAGGAATATTTCACTACATGAAACATAGACTAGGCTACCATTACACACAAGAGTGACCTTCCTCAATAGCTTTGATTGTATGCAATACCGAGTTTCAGAAAACAATGATATATTAATAAAATATTATTATTTAATGGGATATAAACTAGCCGATATTCTTAATATTAACCACATTTTGAAATTTGTATTACATTAGCATTCATCTTACACATTTTCTAGAACATTATATGATAACAAAATCAATTTTTTCTGATAAAAGAAGGATTTTTCAAAACATGTAGTTTTACCGCCTTTTCATGGCACACCCATTTTAAATATAGTTTTTGACACTTCTATATGTTAAATATTTCAAAATAAACATTTTATTTGGAAGAGGGACATAAAAATTTACTTTTTTTGTATTTTTGGTATCTTTCTAATAAAATAAAAATTTTAATGAATAGTGAAAAATATTTCATTTTAATTCGAAACTACATTTTTATCTAATTTATTTATATAGTTAGATTATTTTTTTAATTGGGTTGAAAGTGAAATTGGATTTTATTTTTTCATTTAATCAAATTTTGGTAATTGGAATTTATTTAAATTTTATATTGGATATAAACACATGTCAATCTTTTGATAGTTATTACTTCTTAAAAATACGCTTTTTGGTTTTGACAATAGGAATTAATTTTAAATTAATTATGGAAACATTTGTGTTTTCGAATTTGTAAAAATATATTCCATATTTGGAATCAGAAGGTTCAAATTGTTTAAATAGGTACCTTTTATTTTTGGACATTATGAATAGTAACTTCAGTAAATATTTTATTTACCATGGTTAAAGGTAAATCTAAAAAATAAGGGCAAAAGAATAATATTATAATAATATTAAACTACCCTAAATCTTGTCTTAATCCTATTGGATGAGATATTTACGATAATGGAAATCCTTGGGTCCATTTTAGAACCCCATGGATTCACTTGGATGTGAAAATGACATTTTATAAAAATGAATTTAAAGTAAAGATAATTATAACCTAAAGATATATTGTTTACTAGATTGATATTAATATAGGGTTATATAATTGATCTCTATATCTATAAATAGTCACTACAAAGATACAAAGTTTCTATAAATTATGGTATTTTATTTATAATTTTTAGACATCAAATAAATAAATTTATTTATGACACAATTATGATGTAGTGATTACCTCATTAATGAAAGATTCAAATAAATAAATTTATAAATATTAAAATAAATTTAATTTGAGTATTTTGATGCCATCCATGAATTTTATGGATGAAATTTTTATATCAAGGATTAGTTAACTCCATTGGTTCTAAGTAATAATGTTGTTGTGAATTTTTTAAAAAGTCAAGTATGAATAGTATCCAAAATTGACATAATTCATAAATTAAAATATAAAATAGTTTATTAAATGATATAAAATTCCTAAAAATTTAAGATTTGGAAAAAAGGTTAATATAAGTCCAACTATGTCATAAATAATTTTTTTTGAGTCTTTTGAAATGATATGGTAACTACATTAACCCACAATGTGTAAATAACATGATATCACGCTAAGATTAAAAAGGGTAAAATAAGGGTAAAACCAAAAAGATAAAGATAAAAAAATATTCAAAACTTCTAAAAGAATTATTGGATGATGGGTATTCTAACCACCATCATCTTAAAATATAATTAAATATGTTTTGGACCATTTTTTATTGAAATCAAATTTATAATAAATTAATATTTAGAGAGTTTTCTAAAGTGCCCCTCTCTACTCTTATAAAAGGGAACCTCCTCCCTCTTTTATTCACTCAATTTTGAGCCATCAATATCATCAAATACCTACCCATTTCTCTTCTCAACTTCCCTAGTTACATCCTATAGTGTTTGGTCTTCTCAAAAGACCAAATATATAATACTACAAAGACAACCTATATCAGCGCTCAAAACGGGCTTTAACTGCGCTAAAAAAGCGCTGTAAAGCTCAGCGCTAATATAGGTTGGTCCCTTTTATCAGTGCTCCAAAAAGAATGGATGAAGGCCACTTTTATCAGCACTGATAAAAGACCCCTTTATCAACTCTTTTTTTAGCGCTGATAAAAGGGGCCTTTATCAGCGCTTTTAAAAAGCGCTGATAAAGGTCAAAAAAAATTAAAAACATAAAAAAAATAAAAAAAATGAGGGGAATGCTTTTATCAGCGCTTTACACCCCCTTTATCAGTGCTAGGAGGTCTCCTGCACGCTTCCCTTCCCGCGCATCCTCATACACGCGCACCCCCTTCGCTTCCACCCAAACTTGAACACGGGACCTCCCCCCTTTCCCGGCTACACCTTTACAACTATTACATTTCGCTTTGTTCTCTATTTAATTATATATCTATATATATAGTTATATTTATTCATATATTGATATAGATTCATATTAATATAAATATATTTATTCATATATTAGTATATATATATATATTAATTTGTATATTAATATATTTTTATATATTTTTAGTTATAATTTTTTATACGTATATTTATTTGTATATTAATATATACTTATAAGATTATTTGTAAATAAATTTATGAAAAAATATGTTTTTTATGTATGTTTATAAATAAATAAATACATACATACATATATACATAGATATATACAACACACAGACACAAACAGAGAGAGACACACACACACACACATATATATATTTATGAATAAATACATATATATGTGTGTGTATTTTAAAATCCATAGAATATACTTATAAAGATTAGTTTTAAATAAATTTATGAAAAAATATGTTTGTGATGTGTGTTTATAATTAAATAAATAAATAAATACATATATATATATACAACACACAGACACACACATAGACACCCACACACACACAGACACAAATATATTTATGAATAAATACATATATATGTGTATTTGAAAAGCCATAAAATGTTAAAACGACCATAAATTATAATCTAGAATTTCGTTTCAATGCCAAAACTAGTCAAATCGAAGAAAATGAAACAATATTTGATATGATATGTGGTACAGGACTAACGGACATCCAGATCAGAAGTTATACTTGTTTGACTGTTAAAAATCGGGGTATACCGACTAAAAACTCAGTTTTAGAGGCCTTATGGGACTTTTTTGGGCTTAAAAAATGTTAAAGAGGCTTTTCTTGGGTCACCAGCGCGTAGAGATCATCGCAGGCTTCGATTTGATATGCTGTAGAGCTCAAACGGACACTCAAATCTAAATTTATAGTCGTTTGGAGTTTGAGTTAAATTTTCAACATATTTTAGATCTTTTATTAATTGTTTTTATTTTTTTGTGTCCTCAAATTGTTATTAAATTATTTTTAATCGATAATAATTTTTAAAATTATTAATTAATAATAATGTTTTAGAATATTTTGAAGCCATTTTCACTAAATTTCTTGTATATAAAATGTAATAGTCTATTTATATGCATCTATAACATATTAAAAAAATATATATTGTATTTATATTAATATAAATATACTTATATAACAAAAAATTATTTTTCATGATTTTTTTTTGAAACATATCATTTATCAGCGCTCGGGAAATGCACTGATAAATCCTCCCTTTATCAGCGTTACTAAAAGAAGCACTGATAAAGTGGTCTCCTTTATCAGCGCTAAAAAAGCACTGATAAAGTCCTCCTTTATAAGAACTATTTTTAGTGCTCATAAAAGTGTAGCGCATCCCTTGCCCATTTTTTTAGTAGTGATAATGCCCTAAGTGGAAATTTAAAGTAGGCACGTCGAGGAAGAGGTAATCTCTTCTAAAAATTCTTTCAAATTTATTTCTTCTTATACTTCATCTTCATTAGTTGTTTCATTATAATTTATTAACATAAGTATAATTAATATAATGATATGTTATTTTAAATATTAAACAACCCTATTTCACCATCTATCCATTCTATGAAAAATGAAATCACCGCACTTGCGTATGTACGACTTACCATCTCAACGTTGTGGTGTAATCTGTTTTTGACCACCATCTTACATGGATGGGTTTAATGTTGGAAATAATGACTATATATGATTAATATAACATGATACTAATTCTGATATATTTTAATCCATGAAATTCAATATCATTCTACAATTATGGGAATGATATCATCGCTTGTGCGTACGTACAGCTTACCATCTCCACGACGCGATGAGATTCATTCTCCATGTTAACCATTAAATAATGATTATAAAGTATATATAATAAATAATAATGAAATATATTTCATAATAATTGTAGAGGATTTATGTATATATATATATATATATTTCATTTACATACTTACATTCAATCCAATAAGGAAATGAAAATAACGTATATGCATACGTACGACCTACTGTCTCCATGAAAGGTGTATTCCATTTCATTTATCTATGTTATATATATATATATGTATACTGAATATATGTGATATATAAATCATTTTTTAAATTCTTTAAGTAAGTAAATCATGAACTAAGTAATAATATCAAGAATTACAAGTCCAAACACGTACGTAAAATAAAATTATTATTAACCAAAACGCTGCTTTAACATGAAATGGACAAATGAACGGGGAATATAAATTCATAAGTGAATAATATATTATATCATAAATATTATTATGGTTTTTTTCAAGTTAATAATATGTTTAAACCCACTATACAATAGTTTTGGACACATACAAAAGAAATCAGACCTAAGGTAATGGATAATTTTGCAATCTAATTTTTTTATCTGAGATTGTTTATACGTAAGTATTTACCAGGGATATATTTATCATTCATGTCCATGTTTTATCAAAATGTTTTTATTATATGTATAAATTCATTTTTACCCATTTTTTACTTTTAATACATATTATGGAAGGAATCATTCTTTTGTTTACTATACGGGTTTTTTTTTTAACTTTTTGGTACAAGTGTGAGGAGAATGTTTTTTTAACTTATACAACTTAAATGGATTTTTATTATTTCATGGCACCTTATTTCTATGAAGCTTCCTCTACGCAATTTCAATATTATTTTCAACAAAATTATTTTCTTTTAAAATTGTACTAAATTTTGAGAAAAAGAAAACATTTTAAAAGAAGAAAGGATATTTTCCTCAGGAATTATGCTCAAGTGTTTTATCAAAATTATTTTCAATCTAAGATGACATATGGTTATGTTTCTATTCCTAATATTACATTAATTGTGTTTATGATGGAATTATTTTTGTAAAGACCCATAAATTTCAAGGGAAAAGTTTTCTTAATTTTCTTTGGGATTTTACGAGTACACAGTTTCTGACGGCACCTGATTCCGAGGCCCAGTGTGCCCAGAATCAATTTCCGAAGTTTAGCTCGGGTACGTTCAGTGAACGAACGAGCGGGTTTTACTAAATTTTGAACCGGTGCTCAGAATCAAAATCAAAAGGAATCGATGAAACGGCAGCGCCTGTAATTGCTTAGGAACACCTTTTCTGGAGTTGCGTTTACTCGGGTGTGGTTATTAAAAAATGGGTTAACTAAGGAATGGAATAAAAATTTGTGCTACAATTTTTATTCTCTATTCTAAGTATTTTTAACCTATTCATGGATGTTGGAGTGGGGCCCACTAAATCCTAACTACATTTGGTAGGATAATAGTGATTTGGGGCCCACATGAGCCCCACCCCTTCAAAACCCTTAAAACCTCCCTCGTGCATTTAATTGTGTAGCACACCTGCACCCCCCTTTTTAATTGACAAGTCAACTCTCCCAATTTAATGGACTGTGAAAGGCTCTTCAATTAATTTAATTAATTTAGTGGGATCTTTTTAAAATTTCAAAATTTAAAAATGGCATGCATGTGTGTGAATAAAATAAGACAATGTCTTATTTTATTGGGGGTTGATTCGTTGTGAGGAAGTAAGGAGAGAACCCATGCGCTCTAAAGAACATCTTCTTCCTCGTCGAAGAACGCGAAGAACGTCGAGTTTATGGCGAAGAACTCCGACACCGCAAGGGAATCACAGTGTCGTCTCCTCTCCTCTCTGCAGCCGGTGAGAGACGCCTTCTTCGAAGAACGACGACACACCGCATCCTTCAACGGGCGTGCACTGACGCCGTTTTCCGCGACGCCGTCTTCCACGACGTCCTTTTCCCGCGACGATCCTCGTTCGACGACTTCATCGAGGTAGGGGTTAATCATGTTCGTTAATATTATTTGTCGTTCATCATCTTTTTTTTGGGCCGCCTGTTATCGTTATAACAGGAGGAGGTCAGACCGCACGAACATGGCCGACCCTCCTCCCCCTTTGATGTTGTACTTGTTGCAGCACGAACAAAGGCAGCGCTGTAACACCCCAGGTAAATAAAGAATATGAAACTTTCATATTTATCCATATTTGTGAATAAAATATTAATATGACTTTAAAGGGGATTCTATGCTCGATGGCGTACCCAACACGCAACAACGAGTTTCTTGGGAATCTTACGTTGCACTCTAATAATAAAATAATATTATTTTAAATGGTAGTTAACATGTAGCCGTTTTATTGGCAGGAATGGATATAAATAACTAAAATATGATTATATATGTTTCTAAATGTTTTTACATTTATCCAATAAAAGATAAAGCCTTAAAATACGGAAAGAATTCAATTTTAGGCGTATATGCCCTAGTTTTCACTAAAGGTTCACTTATCGCCTTTTGATGGCGAACCGTCATTAAATATAGTTTTGTTCACTCTTATACATTATATTGGACCAAATAAAACTCTTATTATGAACTGGGACATCAAAATTTACTTTGTGTAAATTTTTGGTATCTTTCCGATAAAGTTCATTTTTTAATGAATAGTGTAAAATGTTGTATTTTAATTCAAAACCACTTTTTAATCTAATTATTTATATGATTAGATTATCTTTTGAATTGATTTTAAAGTGAAATTAGAATATATTTTTACCATTAAATCCAATAGTGGTCGTTGGAATTAATTCCACTTTGAAATCAGACTTAAACTAGTGTCAATCTTTTGATACTTATTGTTTCATAAAAACACGTTATTTGCTCTGATAGCGGGAATTAATTATTAAATTAATTAATGTGACTTATATGTTTTGAATTTTGTAAAATAGACTTCATTTTTGAATTCGGAATATCAAATATATCTTAGGGTGAATTTTTGGGATTTTTCTAAAAAACTTCAATTTTTGATGAATAGTGAAACAACTAAGTGGTACTTATAAAAATTGATTTTTCCGTTTAAATGAAATTTTGCCATCTTTTTGTTTTGAATTTCAAAAATCCGACATAAATGGTTGTCATTAAGTAGTAAAATTTGGTTCAATGGGATAAAAATAATTTTTTGGTGAATCGTAACTTATTAAGTTTTTAATCGCGATTAGAGGTAATTAGTGTAGTTTATGGTAAGAATAATGTTTTAATAAAATGAAATGACCTAGAAACATGTTCTACCCTCATTGTATGTGTCATGACCGACCAAGAAAATCCATGGGTGAACTTGGGGACCCCATGGTGCCACTTTGGTTGGGAAATGACATAAATATCTTTTTATTTAATGTTAAAGTAAAAATGACACAAACATGAGATGTTTTACTAAAACAATTTTTACATGGGGTTATACAAGTCATAGTTTTGACTATAAATATTCATTGGAAATATAAAAAGATTTCATACATCATAGTATTTTTTTTATAATTTTTAGACATTAAATAAATTAAATTATTTATGACATCATGATGATGCAGCGATGACTTCATTATTTAACGATTTAAATAAAATGGAAAGATAAGGTAATATCTAAGCCCTACACAAGTCCAAAACCTATTGTATGAGAGGATTTTGAACCCTTATCACCTTATCCTCGAAATACATCAATGTGGGACCTTTAAAATCCGAAACGCTTTTGAAAATAAAGTAACATTTTGTAACTTTACAAGAGTGCCCCTCCTCTCCTCTTATAAAAGTCTCCCACCTCTACCTCCTTACCCACACTCCCAAAGCCTTTGGCTCGGCAAACCCCTGCCCATTTTGTCTCTAACATTCGCTCTCTTACTCCTTGAAGCCTCACTTTGGGCATAAGTCTTCCCAAGGAAGCCTTTGAGCTCAAACCAAAGGGAGTTACCCGATTTTAAGGTAATGTCTTCACTTGTGTCCTTTTGTTTTATTTTGCTTCTCCAACCCCCTAAACTCTTTTTATTCATTTATTTTGTAACAAATAAAGTATCTTAAATACAATAGGATGTTTTTATAAGAAGGATTCGAGCTACACTTACACACACCTACATCTAATGGTTAAAGAACATACTGTTTCCGTGGATGGTGAATTCCTGCCTCCCGAAACGATGATTGTTCAACATTCTTCTAACACCTTAAAAGGTGGCCATTAATATGAAACTATATTTATATATGATATCTAATATTTTTATGTTTTACTTAAGCTTCTGTATTTTTCATTTATGGCATACCTTTATGGTTTCCATTTTGGGTAAATGCGATATCTTTATTTAAGGAAGTGCGGACTACCGCCCCCTCAAAGTGATTTGATTCGTTAATACCATATGTGGTACGTATAAAGGATATATTTAATAATATTATATATGATACCATAGTGGAATTAAAATACTATTATTTATCATTATCTTTTAATTCCATTAAATATGAAATAGAAATGGAAGTAGCGTTCATGTGTACGTACGGCTTACCGTCTCCATGAACGGTGCATTTCATTTCTTAACTATAAATGTTATGTAATATTATAAATGTATGAATATACTGGATATATATGATATATATGATATCTAAATCATGAATACAATTCTGGATATAATGAACATTTGGCCACACGAACAACATGTAATTGTAAGAAGTCCACTTTCGACTTAAGAACCAAATATCGGCAAAACAAATATTATTAACTTAAATGATTAAATAATGTTTATGACATGGTAATAAGTGATATAAAATGAATAATGAACATGAAAAAGGTTCGTAAGGAAGTAGAAATTAACTCAAGTTTATTATTCAGGTGATTAAAGAACGATCGAGTCAAGTCGGATCCAAGGTAAGGGATCCTACACCTCTCTTTCTTTTTAAGTACACTCTTTCATGTCATTCCTTTTAAGCTCATATTTATTATGATTGGGATGTTATTTTATATTAATCCTACTGTACTTATTATGTTCATATTATGAGAGACCCTATTTCCTCTCATCAATCCATTTTGGAAGTTTTGAGTGGCACCGTTAGGCTGCCGAATTTTCGTAAGAGATCTAACCTCTCTCTTTCTTTTTAAGTCATCTCCTTTATGTCAATTCTTTTAAGCTCCTCTTTGTTATGTTGGGGGATGTTCTTTTATATTCCCCTTTCTGTAAACTTTATGTTAATATGATGAGAGACCCTATTTGATCTCATCAATCCATTTTTGGAAGTTTTAAGTGGTGTCGTTAGGCTACCGAGTTTTCGTAAGGGATTTTTCATCTCACTTTTATTCCCGTGAGATTTATGCTACATTTGCCACAATTTCCTTTGAGTGGTGTATGTACTGCCAATTATTTTACTCATTGTGTAATATACTTTCTTTTATGAGTATTTACATCAATGTTTTATTGTCCTTCTTTCATGAGGTGTATGTTTCGAAAGATACCCATGTCGGTAAGGGAACCTTTTACCCTCCTCTTTTTAAAAGACTTCTTTTGTTGGGTCTTTTAATTTACATATTGTTATGTTGGGATATTTCCTAATATATCCTTATTGATGTAAATTTTATGTCCTAGTTATGAGATACCTTTTTTTATCTCTCATCAACTCATTTTGATGTCACGCCGTTAGGCTGTCAAGGGAACTTCTTAACCCAATTTCGATTTCTTTGGGTTCAACATGTAGTTATTGAATATGTCATCCTTTGAATATGTGTGAATGAACTTTGATTATTTTACACTTAATATCCACTTATATTTGGTGTATTCGTTTGTCACACATAATTATGTAATTGATTTATCCTTAAACCAAGGATACCGTCTTTGTATGGGACTTCGTCTCAATCTCCGTTCATTGAGGAATATTTTGTTTTATACACAACCTTCTTTTATATGGTGTATAAACCCCTTTAACTTTTACGTTTATTCAAAAGGAATCTTTTTTATACGAAGCGTTTACTAAACGACAAAAGGGAATGTTTTTGTCATACGTATGCGGCGACAACGACTTCTCCACCGCCGTGACCATTATTTGAGTTTCAGATTCCTCTAGAAGCCTTACCTTTTTTTAAAAGAAAAATAAATACCATGTTTTACTTTTCTTTTATTTTGGTATTGAAAATGGTTTTCATAACGTTTTTATATCAATGTGTTGTATTGATATCTTGTGATTGAAATGTGGAAATGTTATGTTTCCTTTATGCATGTTTTATGTGATATGATTATGTTGAGGTTCTTGGGCATTATTATGAAGACGGGTGGTTCCGTGATAAACTAAGGGCGGGTGAGCCCGATATAGCTCTCCAATGCATTGGGTAACACGAAGGAGTGAAATGTTAAGGTTTCTCCGAAGAGATTTAGGGAATATACTGTGGTGGGTATTCCAAACGTAACCAAGAGGGTTACTCCCTACGTAAGAATGTTATGAATGCCTCATGATACCTTTTATGTCCTATGATTTCTATGATTTATTCATGATTTTATATGCCTATGTTTTATGGTTAAAGTATGATTTAATTCTAATGTATATATGAACTCATGTTTCCTTTCCATATTTTTATAACTCTTACTGAGCTTTTTATGCTCATCCCAAGTTCTTGAAATTTTATTCACAGGTTAAGGGAAAGGTACATGATGTGATGATAGTGTCAAGGATGTGTCAAGAAAGAATTCGTGTTTTATTTTAAATATGTTTCCATTGATGGGAAGAATGAATACTGTCTTTTATGTAACCACTTTGTTTAAATGTGTAATGTAATGCATGTTTCATGATCTAATTCTCTAAAACTCTAAACCTGAAAAGATCCTCAATGTGTAATCTTGTAATAACTCAAGATTAGGTAAGGTTTAAGGCTGGGGCCTTATAGTTGGTATCAAAGGTCAGTTTAGATAACTTTAGAGGTTAGGTTATTCTCTAAGCATAAGTGACAGTACCATAATGGATAGGATTTCAGAAAGAGTCCTAGTTTTAGATAAAGTGAATGAGTAAGTATATCTTGGTGTTTATCTTCCTCATTAGTATATGATGTTTTTGTTGATATACTCACACTGAACTTTTTGGTTTTAGTAAATGGATGGATCTAGCAGGCACCAAAGTGACAATAGGTTTGAAGGAAACTGTGGTGGTTCTCTGATTAAGAGACTGGATGAAATGGGGGATTCAATGAGGAAACTCGTGGTTGTTCTAAACCAACTAGCAAGGAGTCATGATCAACCACTTGAACCTTGGTATGATCTGTAATGAATCATGTACGAGATGACCAATCGATGTGGAAGTTCAGGTAATAATTATAAAGGTAACCATTAGAGTTTATATGATCCTTACTTTTGAGGTAATTATGGGTTATTATATGTTATGATGGAAAATTAAAGGCATGAGATAAACTTGAGGTTAAAATATGTTATGATAATTTTTGAAGATTTTATCTCATTTTGGGGAATGTTTTAAGAATTATATAGTTTTGTAAAAAGGACAACATGCAGACCGTGTGACAAAACATCGCGTCGGACAAAGCTGCGGGAATCGAACCCACAACCAAAGTGCGAGTGGTATTTATCACCTACCACTAGACTACGTGAAGTACCTGGTTAGTTTGACTGATTCTTTTTAGTTAGATGATTTTATGAATTAAGAGTAATTTGATTTTGGGTTATCTATGGAAATTTATTAACATATCATGGAGGATATGTGATTAGGTTAATTACTTTTCAATACGAGACATTAAGAGAAACTGATGTTGTTTGGAGATAAATGTTACGATTTAACTTGGAAGACTATGTGACTAAATACTTCAAATATTTTGGTTTCAATCTTAGTTTGGTTTACATTGAAGAATTTTATGGAAAAATTTATTATAGAATGATCCTCGTTGAACTTTGGGTTTTGTTGAACAAATTTTGGAGATTAAGAATAGATTTTCTTTTTATAAAGGGTTATCCATTTCTGGATTATCTGATCTTGTACTAACCTTTTTGGTTTTGGTCTTGGTTAAAGTCTAAATACATGGGAAGTATATAGTTCTCTTTTGTGGATTAGGTGACTCTATAGAAGTTGATTATAGTACTCTTAATGCGAACACGTCTCCCTAAATACTCATCTTTTGAAAAAAAATATGAGTTCGATTAAGGAATCTAGTAAAAGTTGAAAGTCAACATGATAAGTGATTATGTTTCCTTATGAATAAATTCCACAATAAAAATTAACTTAAAACAAAAAATTTGTATATTAACTTTTCCTACTGCGGAATCGAATACCGTTTAACCCATCACAAGTTTGTGATTTTATTATGGTTAACTTTCTCCTAGACATGTTTACTATCACTCTCCCTCAAGAACATGACCCTTTGCTTTTTCTTCCATGTCCATGTTTTTCTACATGGAATCCTAGTATGGGTTAACTCGGGTGACCTCTGTACTTATCTTCCTTTATTTTAAAGTGATTGTTTTCCCGACTCCTGTTCCGATGTGGGGAATTCAAGGATGTTTCCAAGATCAATTTTAAAAATTGCGAGGACGCAATTTCCAAAAGGGGGGGAAGGATGTAGCACCCCAGGTAAATAAAGAATATTACGTTTTCATATTTATCCATATTTTTTAATAAAATATTAATATGACTTTAAAGGGGACGCTATGCTCGATGGCGTACCCAACACGCAACAACGAGTTTCTTGGGAATCTTACGTTGCACTCTAATAATAAAATAATATTATTTTAAATGATAGTTAACATGTAGTCGTTGTATTGGCGGGAATGGATAGAAATAACTAAAATATGATTATATATGTTTTTAAATGTTTTTACATTTCTCCAATAAAAGATAAAGGCTTAAAATACGGAAAGAATTCAATTTTAGGCGTATATGCCCTAGTTTTCACTAAAGGTTCACTTATTGCCTTTTGATGGAGAACCATCATTAAATATAGTTTTTTTCACTCTAATAAATTCTATTGGATCAAATAAAACTCTTCTTAAGAATTGGGACATCAAAATTTACTTTGTGTAAATTTTTGGTATCTTTCCGATAAAGTTCATTTTTTAATGAATAGTGTAAAATGTTGTATTTTAATTCAAAACCTCTTTTTAATCTAATTTATTTATATGATTAAATTATATTTTTAATTTGTTTTAAAGTGAAATTAGAATATATTTTTACCATTAAATCCAATATTGGTCGTTGGAATTAATTCCACTTTGAAATCAGACTTAAACTAGTGTCAATCTTTTGATACTTATTGTTTCATAAAAACACGCTATTTGATCTGATAGTGGGAATTAATTATTAAATTAATTAATGTGACTTATATGTTTTGAATTTTGTAAAATTGACTTCATTTTTGAATTCGGAATGTCAAATATATCTTAGGGTGAATTTTTGGGATTTTTCTAAAAAACTTCAATTTTTGATGAATAGTGAAACCACTAAGTGGTACTTATAAAAACTGATTTTTCCGTTTAAATGAAATTTTGCCATCTTTGTGTTTTGAATTTCAAAAATCCGACATACATGGTTGTCATTAAGAAGTAAAATGTGGTTCAATGGGATAAAAATATTTTTTTGGTGAATAGCAACTTATTATGTTTTTAATCGCGATTAGAGGTAATTAGTGCAGTTTATGGTAAGAATAATGTTTTAATAAAATGAAATGACCTAGACACATGTTCTACCCTCATTGGATGTGTCATGACCGACCAAGACAATCCATGAGTCAACTTGGGGACCCCATAGAGCCACTTTGGTTGGGAAATGACATAAATATCTTTTTATTTAATGTTAAAGTAAAAATGACACAAACATGAGATGTTTTACTAAAACAATTTTTACATGGGGTTATACAAGTCATATTTTCGACTATAAATAGTAATTGGAAATCTTAAACTATTTCCTACATCATAGTATTTTGTTTTATAATTTTTAGACATTAAATAAATTAAATTATTTATGACATCATGACGATGCAGCGATGACCTCGTTATTTAACGATTTAAATAAAATGGAAAGATAATGTAATATCTAAGACCTAAACATGTCCAAAACCTATTGTATGAGATGATTTATAACCCTTATCACCTTATACTAGAAATACATCAATGTGGGACCTTTAAAATCCGAAAATCTTTTGAAAATAAAGTAACATTTTGTAACTTTACAAGAGTGCCCCTCCTCTCCTCTTATAAAAGGCCCCCACCTCTACCTCCTTACCCACACTCCCAAAGCCTTTGGTTCGGACAACCCCTGCCCATTTTGTCTCTCCAATTCCCTATCTTACTTCTTGAAGCCTCACTTTGGGCAGAAGTCTTCCCAAGGAAGCCTTTGAGCTCAATCCAAAGGGAGTTACCCGATTTTAAGGTAATGTCTTCACTTGTGTCCTTTTGTTTTATTTTTCTTCTCCAACCCCCTAAACTCTTTTTATTCATTTATTTTGTAACAAATCCAGTATCTTCAATATTATAGGATGTTTTTATAAAAATTATTCGAGCTACACTTACACACACCTACATATAATGGTTAAAGAACATACTGTTTCCGTGGATGGAGAATTTCTGCCTCCCGAAACGATGATTGTTCAACATTATTCTAACACCTTCAAAGGTGTCCATTAAGATGACACTATATTTATATATGATATATAATATTTTTATGTTTTACTTAATCTTCGGTATTTTTAATTTATGGAATACCTTTATGGTTTCCATTATTGGTAAACACGATATCTTCATTTAAGGAAGTGCGGACTACCGCCCCCTCAAAGAGATTTGATTCGTTAATACCATATGTGGTACGTATAAAGGATATATTTAATGATATTATATATGATACCATACTGGAATTAAAATACTATTATTTATCATTATGTTTTAATTCCATTAAATATGATATAGAAATGGAAGTAGCGTTCATGCGTACGTACGGCTTACCGTCTCCATGAACGTGCATTTCATTTCTTAACTCTAAATGTTATGTAATATTATAAATTCATGAATATACTGGATATATATGATATATATGATATCTACATCATGAATACAATTCTGTATATAATGAACATTTTTCCACACGAACAACATTTAATTGTAAGAAGTCCACTTTCGACTTAAGAACCAAATATCGACAAAACAAATATTATTAACTTAAATGATTACATAATGTTTATGACATTGTAATAAGTGATATAAAAGTAATAATGAACATGAAAAAGGTTCTTAAGGAAGTATAAATTAACTCAAGTTTATTATTTAGGTGATTAAAGAACGATCGAGTCAAGTCTGACCCGAGGTAAGGGATCCTACACCTCTCTTTCTTTTTAAGTACACTCTTTTATGTCATTCCTTTTAAGCTCATCTTTCCTATGATTGTGATGTTATTTTATATTACTCCTATTATAGTTATTATGTTCATATGATGAGATACCCTATTTCCTCTCATCAATCCATTTTGGAAGTTTTGAGTGGTGCCGTTAGGCTGCCGAATTTTCGTAAGAGATCTAACCTCTCTCTTTCTTTTTAAGTCCTCTCCTTTATGTCAATTCTTTTAAGCTCCTCTTTGTTATGTTGGGGGATGTTATTTTATATTTCTCTTTCTATAAACTTTATGTTAATACGATGAGAGACCCTATTTGATCTCATCAATCCATTTTTGGATGTTTTAAGTGGCGTCGTTAGGCTGCCGAGTTTTCATAAGGGATTTTTCATCTCACTTTTATTCCCATGATATTTATGCTACATTTGCCACAATTTACTTTGAGTGGTGTATGTACTGCCCATTATTTTACTCATTGTGTAATATACTTTCTTTTATGATTATTTACATCAATGTTGTATTGTCCTTCTTTCACAAGGTGTATGTTTCGAAAGATACCCATGTCGGTAAGGGATCCTTTCACCCTCCCCTTTTTAAAAGACTTATTTTGTTGGGTCTTTTAATTTACATATTTTTATGTTGGGATATGTCCTAATATATCCTTATTGATGTAAATTTTATGTCCAAGTGATGAGATACCTTTTTTTATCTCTTATCAACTCATTTTGATGTGACGCTGTTAGGCTGTCAAGGGAACTTCTTAACCCAATTTCGATTTCTTTGGGTTCAACATGTAGTTATTGAATATGTCATCCTTTGAATATGTTTGAATGACCTTTGATTATTTTACACTTAATATCCACTTATATTTGGTGTATTCGTTTGTCACACATAATTATGTAATTGATTTATCCTTAAACCAAGGATACCGTCTTTGTATGGGACTTCGTCTCAATCTCCTTTCACTGAGGCATATTTTGTTTTATACACATCCTTCTTTTATATGGTGTATAAACCCCTTTGACTTTTTTGTTTATTCAAAAGGAATCTTTTTTATACGAAGCATTTACTAAATGACAAAAGGGAATGTTTTTGTCGTACGTATGCGGCGACAACGAATTCTCCTCCGCCATGACCATTATTTGAGTTTCGGCTTCCTCTAGAAGCCATACCTTTTTTTTAAAAGAAAAATAAATACCATGTTTTACTTTTCTTTTATTTTGGTATTGATAATGGTTTTCATAACGTTTTTATATCAATGTGTTGTATTGATATCTTGTGATTTAAAGGTGGAAATGTTATGTTTCCTTTATGCATGTTTTATGTGATACGATTATGTTGAGGTTCTTGGGAATTATTATGAAGACGGGTGGTTCTGTGATAAACTAAGGGTGGGTGAGCCCGATATAGCTCTCCAATGCATTGGGTAACGCGAAGGAGTGAAACGTTAAGGTTTCTCCGAAGAGATTTAGGGAATATACTGTGGTGGGTATTCCAAACGTAACCGAGAGGGTTACTCCCTATGCAAGAATGTTATGAATGCCTCAAGATACCTTTTATGTCTTATGATTTCTATGCTTTATTCATGATTTGATATGCCTATGTTTTATGGGTAAAGTATGATTTCATTCTAATGTATATATGAACTCATGTTTCCTTTCCATATTTTTATAACTCTTACTGAGCTTTTTATGCTCATCCCAAGTTCTTGAAATGTTTTTCACAGGTCAAGGGAAAGGTACATGATGTGATGATAGTGTCAAGGATGTGTCAAGAAAGAATCCATGTTTTATTTTAAATATGTTTCCGTTGATGGGAAGAATGAATACTGTCTTTTATGTAACCATTTTGTTTAAATGTGGAATGTAATGCAAGTTTCATGATCTAATTCTCTAAAACTCTAAACCTGAAAAGATCCTCAATGTGTAATCTTGTAATAACTCAAGATTAAGTAATGTTTAAGGCTGGGGCTTTATAAGCGCGGTGGAACGACACCGCACAGAAACAAGAGGAACGCGGCGAAGAAGCGCCGCGCCGTTGCGCCGCGCTGTTGAGGCCGAAGAAAACCGCGAACAGAGTCAGGCCGTGGCACCGTTGCACCGCGCTGGTTGGACCAAGGCGGCAGCCTTTGGCCGCGGCGGAGCAGGAGAGGGCGGCTGGAGCTGCTGGCCGCCGGTGCACAGGGGGCGGAACCGACTGGTCCCGTGCGACTCACTGACCGGCCGTTACGGCCGGCTAGATCCGAAAACTGGGGGATTAAACACCCGGTCAATGAAACAGGAGGACCCCGCCATGGCTCCTCCGTCTGTTCGAAGGGGGTGGCGGCTCCCCCCCTTCTGCGGTCACGCGACGCGCGACGCCCGCACTGGGCCGGGCCGCCCGCGCCGGGCCCGGTTGCCCGTGCCAGGTCGGGCCACCCACACCGGGCCGCGCCGTGCCGGCTAGGCCGGGTTGCCCCATACGGGTTGAGCCGTGCCCTAGTGGGCTGGACTAGGACCCGTGTCGGCTCGACATGGTTTGGGCCAACCTAGGGGGTCTTGGGCCGAGTCGGTCCGGGCCCAAAATCCCCTAAAACCGGACAGGTTTGTTTAATTGCCCGTAACTTGGGCTACGGACCTCTGATCGATGCACCGTCAGTTGCGATGTGATCCTTGGATCGAGGCCGTCTTTTTGGTATATTGCACTCAAAGTTTAACCAAACTTTGGGTATGGCTGGGTTGGTTCGAACACGAAACCAAACGGGCCCTCAAAGCGGAAACACTTATAACTTCAGCTCCGGACGTCCGATTGACGTGCCATCGACTTTGATGGATTCCTCTTAGTGAGACGGACCTTTTTTCTTACTCTGCCTGAGGTTTTGACGCAGTTGGAGTATGGTCGGGTTGGTTTTGACTTAAAAACCTACCGGGCCCCTGTAACGAAAAAGTTAATAAATCTCAGACTGGGCGTCCGATTAACGCGACGTCTGTCACGTTGAGTTCCTTTTGTCGAGACAGAACTTTGGAATAAATCAACTCCGGACTACGTGTCAGTTGATATATCGACCCCCCTTGGCTTGTGGAGCAGACCCTCCTGGAATTGAGCATGCTGTGTGCGGGAACACTAGAGCTGGCTGCGACTGCGACAATGATGACGACTGCACTGAAATCCCCAGTGGGTTCAGCAGTGACGACGACAGAACTGAAATCCTCCGTGGGTTCGGCAGTGATGACGACCATAATGAAATCCTCCGTGGTTTCGACGGCGATGACTACTGTTCTTGTATCCTAAGTGGGTCCGGCAGTACTACTGTTCTTGTATCCTATGTGGGTCCGACAGTATTTGACTCTGTACATGTATCCTACGTGGGTCTGGAAGAGTAGCTGGTCTTGTAACCTACGTGGGTCCGACAACTTAGCTGGTTTAGTATCCTATGTGGGTCCCATCTTAGATGAATCAGTGGCTACATCTGATCATATCTATCACTTTACGAAGAATTATACCTGTGTGAGCTGAGTCTAGACTTTCAATCATTATCTTTGATATGATTGACTTGCTTTCCTATGTGGATTGGGTTGTGGTTTCCTGTATGGATTGGGTTGTACTATCCTGTGTGGACGTGATCAAACTTGGGCTCGGATGTTGGAGCCGAACTGGAATTGATGACTAAGGTATATGTATGGGCATATACCTAAGTAGTGTTGATGTTACTTCGTGATTGTATCTTTCCTTTTTGGATTATCCTTTGAGGATTCTGGGAGACCTTCGGGGGTCTCGGGGTCCCTACTGAGTATCGTATACTCACACCTACATGGGATATTCCCACACTACATTGTGTTGGATGCAGACGATGGACATCGCTGATCGTGGTTGAGGCTTGTGGAGCAAGACAGTACCCGGAGGTGGACCACTGGACGGGATGTACACGGAGCGGACGGTTGGACCTGAGGACCTGAGGAGGCTATCTGTACCCACCCTTTAGGTGGGAATTCCATTGGACGGCTCGACATTGCTTCTTTACTTACAGTTTCTGTACTTTCTTCCAGTTGTAATTTAATTTCAGTTTGGGTTTGTATTCTGGCCCATTTTCTTTCTGCACTTACTATTGTACACAGTTTACAAAGTGTTTACTTCTACTAGCTTACTCTGTGGTGTTTATTTACTTTATAAGGCAATGCCTTCCCCTTTTATCGGGATTTATGCCTTTGGTGCTAGTCGCCATCCCCTGGCCTATGGAAGACGGGCTTGGGGTAGTCACGACACGGGTCCCGAGGACGGGTCGTGACAATTTTTATGAAATCCATTTATCTTATATAGGTTATGTTATAATTAAATGATGTTTAAGAAACCCATTTTATATCATGGGTTATGCAATGGGAATGTTTTTATGTTTTGTAGAACATGTATGAAATATTTCATTATGAGATGCGTAGGAACTATATCTCCCTCCATTTCATTGCATATATATTTATATCTAAGGAGATAGACATGACTAGAATGGAAAGTAAATCTGGTTCAGTAATGTAGGGATAAAACAGAAAGTAAATCTGGTTTATTAATACACGGATTAAACGACAAGTAAACCCAGTTCCATAATGGAATTTTTCCACTATGATGGTCTTTGAAGTAATGCCTTGGCTACTATGGAAATCATATTATGTGCTTATTAGATTAACATAACTACATGTTTTATGCCAATTCTATTATATCATGGTTAACGTTTTTTTATGATCTATGCCTTACATATTGTCAATATTTATATCATTCCTTAAGATTTTGATGTTTAAACTTTATATTCATGTTTTTTTACATCTAAATGTTTATTGATTGTTTTATGTTCTGCATGTTTACCCTTACTGAGAATTTGAGATCACCCTTTTTATGTCTTCTTTTCCCCATGATATAATGAAAGGTTTTAGGTAGGAAAATAAAAGGGGATGATCTTTATGGGAGATTTTTAAGATCTTTCACCATGATTAGAAGATTATGTTCCGAGTGTCCAAATGCACGAAACTAATACGGTCTTTGGGAATTTTTTTTCATGTATTAATTATTCCACAAAAGTAATGTAATGTCCATGTACATAAATCTTGGGTCTCTACACCTTCTCTATTCACTTAGGGAAAACAAAGATGTATTATGATCTATAAGAGAACTATTGGTGGGACAATATGAAGAAGGAGATTGTTGAATATACATCAAAGTTCTTGGTATGTCAGAAAGTGAAGGTTGAAAGAAAAAATTATAAGGGGATGATGAAACCACTACCAATACTGACATGGATGTGGGAGAACATCACCATGGACTTTGTCATTCGACTTCTGAATATATCCAAAGGAAAAAATCCTATATGAGTTATTGTGGATCATCTTACAATGATATCTCACTTTATGTCAATTCGAGAGGACTTCTCACTGGATAAACATTCATGGAAAAACATAAAATAAGTGTAAAGGCTGTGTGGAGTACCACTGTTGATTGTATCCAATCGAGATCCAAGATTCACCTCCAAGTTTTGGAAAAGTCTCTAACATGATCTAAGAACAAAGCTAAACTACATTATGGACTATCATCCACAAACTAATGGCCAATCTAAGAGAACAATTCATAAACTGGAAGACATGTTGAGAGCATGTGCAATGGACTTTAAAGGAGTATGAGACCATTATCTACCTCCGGTTGAATTATATTACAATAATTATTTACAATCTAGTATCCAAATGGCTCCATATGAAGCCATTTATGGGAAAAGATGTAGAACACATGAATTTAAGGATGAAGTCAGTGAATGTAAGCTGTTAGGACCTAAAATGGTCGATGAAATAGTGGAGAAGGTGAAAACCATTCATCCTCACAATAAAAAATCCCAAGGTCAACAAAATAACTATGATGAAAATCAACGATGAGACCTTGAGATTATGGTTGTTGAAATTATATTCCTTCATATATCTCCGTGGATGAGGATCATGGTATTTGGGAATAAAAAAAAGTTAAGTCCCAACTACATCAGCCTCTTCAAGATTCTCGGTCGTGTCGAAGCTGTATCCTATCGACTATCACTTTCACCTACCATGCATCAAGTACATTATGTATTCCATGTATCCCTCTTGAAGAAGTACATACCAGATCCTTCATATATAATGAATTCCGAGGTGGTAAAATTTTAAGATGATCTCTTATATGAGAAGAAACCAGTGAATATTTTGGATTGCAGAGATAAAGATCTATGCAACAAGACTACTCACCTAGTCAAAGTACTATAGCAGGACAATAAGTACTAAGATGAAACATGGGAACTTGAGGAAGTAAGGAACCCAAACATTATAAATGAAGAATGAATGAAAAAAGCAGTATTTCTATAATTTAAGGAACCCAAACTGATGAAATAGTAACTTGACCATAGGAACAGTAATATAACCATTAGGAATAGAAAACCAGCCAAAAGAATTGTAAAATTACCTACGAAAATATAAATAAAATTTTGGAATCTTATTAATTAAATTATGATATAATTTTATCAAGGTATAATTAAATAAATGTTTTAAAAATTATTAAATAATTGTTGGTGTTTTTGGAAGTTATAAATATTTAATAATAATTATATAATTAATATAAGGAATTAAAGAAAACATATTTTCATAAAATGTATTCATAAATTAATATTTTGTTCTCTTTTGATTTTAAAATAATTTTATGGGAGTTTATTTAATTTTTCAATGTTTTATAAAATTAGTTATAATTTTAAAATCTGTATTTTTTTAGAAAATGATGATTTCATATTAAAAATTAAATTTATAATATTTAATTATTTTTTTCATAAAACGGAGTTCATTTTTTATTTTACACATCAAAAAATGTTTAAGGTGATTTCTTGGGTTTTTTCTAAAAAACCTGAATTTTTTTGAATAATAAAATATGATAATTTATGATAAATGTTAAATACATGAATTGTTTAGTCATTGTTGATGTAAGTCTGAGTTTAGCACCATTATTTAGATATCACAAGAAATAGTTATTGTATTTAGTAAAAATAATCAACACCATTTCTTTACTTGATCCAAATAACAAGCTAATGATTAAAATAATGAGAAAGCACCCCTCTCCTCCACTATAAATACCACCCCTCACCACCTCTTCTTCTCACACCTTCCAAGAATTGATACTTGTAAAAATGATTATAAATACTATTACCTAATACCTCCCACATTTCTAAGATACCTTGGTGTTATCATTAGAACAAAAAAAACGTAAGGAGGTTCTCAAGGAATACAAATTCAAGAGGTAAATTCCTCTTTCTTTTCTTTTAATTTCTTCTCAGGATGTTTTATTTTCTTAATATCCTCTCTAATTCCCTCATCCAAATGGAATTATAACACCATTATCTTACATATAATACAATTCAAATATTATAATGTAATAATCCATCATCAAACCCCTTCTCCCCTTCCTTTTGTCCTAAAAAAGAAATCATCGTCTATATGGTGTGGATTTTTCACGTTTATAGAAGAAAAGTTTCCATTTTCCTTTATCTACTTAAAATATGGTATTAAAACTAATATAATGGTTGAAACATATTTTGAAATTTATGTTTTAACCCTTTTATGTTTTGTTACTAACATATATACTTAATATTAAATAATAGAACAAAAATAGTTCGTTGTGATCGAAAACCCGAAAAAATTAATCTAAACGATTATCATTAACATTTTATCTAATGATTCATCCTCATATATTAGAAAATAATAATGTATAAAACCGATTAAACTTATTTATGCTAATTAATAACATATAAATTAAATTATTTATATTTATACCAATTCTACATAATCTTTTATACTCATATACAAGCGAACTGATCATGAAAACTATAAAAAGGAACACTCTCGAATAATGAAATTGTATTCTATAAGTCATAAAAAAGAACATAAAGGAACTTAATAAAATTATAGTAAATAAATTAAATGTATAAATTTTTTTATACTATTTAACTAATTAATTTTATTTTATTATCCAGGCCATTAAGATCAAGTGCATAACACTTTCAGACATAAGGTAGGGGATCCTTCCTGAACCTCCATATTTCCTTCAGGTTATGTTTTCTCTCTATTTACCCAAATGTAAATTTTATTTATTTTTATTTAATTATTAATAATTATGTTTATATGTTCCAAAATCATGTTTCTATATCATATCATCCTTATATTACGGGTTAATACTTGTTTTAATAAGGTTAACTTCTAAAATCTACCCAAAAATCAACCCTGATTCAAAGAAACTTCCCGATTTCTTACGCATTTTCAAGATCACTGTATAATCTATTTTAATCCAATATTATTTTTCTAAAATCACTCATTTTATCATGAAAACTATATTTTTTCAATTATTCTTTTAAAAAACCAATTATTTTTTTCCATTTTAAATAATCTTGAATGTTTTCTCTTAACCCGTTCTAAAATGTTTTATTTCTAAAGATTCTTAAACACACTTTTTACATGTTTTCATTTTATTTTGACATAAATTGTCATGATATATTAATATATTCCATTATTAATTTTCATGTATGATTTAAATCCATCCTTTCATGGACACCATTATGATATTCATTTTGATATGTCTTTTTACATGATTATGATACTTATTTTATTCCATGGGTAACCGTTATGTTTATGTTTGATTGCTGATGGATGATTCTTTGTTTGGAAAAAATATTCATGAACACGTTATGATGGGTGAAACCAAGGAGATTTCCAATGAACTGGAAATTTTTTAGTCTCATGAGACGTCGTGTGAAACTATCTTGGTGGTTAGCCTTGACTAATGCTCCTCCATGTGAAATATGCCTTGACTCAAGATAAAGTCATGTTTTATATTACCACAGCATTACAATGATTCTATGATTATATGATACCATGTTCCATATGTTATGATTCCATATTTATAATCATTTTCCATTCTTTTTTATATCATTATGTTATGCCTTCTAACCCATGTGTTAAGCTTTATTTTAATGTCTTATCCTTACTTGGATTTTTAGATCATCCCTTTATTTATGTATTCCCCCAGGTAATCCTATGAATATGTAAGCTCTCGAAGGAAGTTAGGATCTCATTATAAAGATTAAATAAAATATATATTTTTATTTTGGATTCATGATGTTTAATTATGAACCTAATATCCAAAACACAAGACTTTCTGATCCTTGATTTGTAATTTGATGTTTAATTGTGATTAAAATAATGTAATAATATGTGTAAAAGACTTGGGTTTCTATAATTATACTTATGATCCATTTAGTATAAGTTGTATTAATATCATACTTATTATTTATATGAATGGTTTATTATAAGATTGACTAGGGACAATATTTACATTAGCTTTATTAATTAATTTTTTTAATCATTAACTTTCCCTTGAAATATTCACTTTATTTTCATCATTGGACATAAACTTTCCCCTAAATATCCATATTATCAATCACATATATACTTATTACTTAAACTGTATATCATTTATACAAATGGTAATTTAATTTTAATGTTATATTATTTACTAGGGAAATTATTTCTCTTCTGTATTCCTTAATCTATACATAATTTTTTTGATAGAACGTATTGTTCATGAATTAAATATACCATTAAATGTATGAGTGATGTGTTGTAAATGTGTACATGGGTAGGTTTTAATTATAGAATAATATCCTAGATTATTAGTAAGTAATAGATTACATTGTTTTCCCAGTAATACATCCATGTATAAATACTAAAAGTAGACATGGTTATGGAACATATGACCTAGGGTTAATTAATCTGAAAAAGGAATTTCATTCTTAACACGATTATTACCTTGAATATGATAACAAGTCTCACTGTGAACCTTGTTTGACACTCTTATAGATATTTTTGGATAATTCAAATTTTCCTTACAAACCATTATTAATTTTTGAATAAACAATGCAAATGAATATCCTAGGTTAAATATTTGGTGCCTTACATTGAAAATAAGGTTTCATGATTTTGAAATTTATACAAGATAATTGTCATGATTATGTGATTTTACAATATTATTATTGTTTCTCACACTATCCATTTTGGTTTTGTTCTATGGATAGAATGAAAAGGAATCATGTTCACATAAAATATGAAGGAAAATGGGGTGACTATGAGCCAACAAATGGGACGATGGTTCGAGTGAAGGATATAATTATTTTGATTAATGTGTTATCCCAAAATATGACTAATAACCTATACCATAACTAACTCTAGGGATAACCAAAGAAGATATGAATAGGGTTCTCTAGGAGCTTATGTGGGTGAGATCAAAGAGAAAATAGGGATTGATTTCCTTCATGTTAGAAATTTTGGAAAGAGACGCCTAGGAAAGTGTATAAAAGGAATATGAAATGTTTTTTTTGTGTGGAAAATGTGGGAATAAAGCAATGAATTTATAAAAAAATTAAGAGTATGGTGGAAAGAAATAAATTTCATCCTAGGGATCCATTTATTATTCATTGGTTTAAATTTGGGGAACATGGGCACTATCTGAGTCAATTATATCTTCTAAAGGTTAAAACTTAGAACAAATAAGAACTTATACTGAAATAAAATGGTTGAAGAATTTAAGTATTGGGATTCAAGAATTATATTATAGAATTATTTTTAATAATGGTATTTTGGTTATAAAAATACTAAAATATCTAAGGATTGTTTTCATTTTTATAAGTATATTTTGCTTCATTAACTTAAGAGTTATGGGTTTAGGAGTTTAATATTTACCATAATTTCAATGTATTAAACACCTCCTTTTAGGTTTTATGTGATGGGAGACTAGAATTATTAAGGATATTTTGGGAGAAATTTATGGCAATGAAACCCATTGGTTTTGTATATGTTTTAGTTAAATATTTATTTACGGAAGAATGACATTACTTTTTTTGGAAATAATTTTAAATGTATTGGTAACCTTTAGGGTTTATCTTATCTTAGATGTTGAGTTAATAATAATTTATTAAACATTCATAATTTTATAATAATTATTTTAATATAGTTTTATAAAAAGGAAAACCCATATACTGGGTGACAACCTATCACATAAGGTAAAGGCTAGGGACGAAACCCAAAACTAATGGGCGATAAGAGTTTAGCTCCTACCACTTGCCTCTGGGATGTTCTAGTATGAACTTTTTTGAATAACAAATTTTATGAATAAATATTAATACAGAACCAATGGTGGTAATACTGAGGTTTATATTTAGATGTATTACATTGGATAACTTGTTCTAAACATATCAGTTTTGGAAAAAATATTAGTGTCATAGGGAAGGACTTGTCGCTCTTTTTTGAATTTTATGAACTATTAGAAGTTAATTTTAGTGCTTTATTAATATTAAATTATTTCATTGATATTCATTTCTTAGAGTCTGAGATGAATTATAAATTGATTTAATCACAACCAAAATTTGAAATTATACCTATGAAATGGAAATACATCAATTATATTTCTTTATGTTATTTTTCTCTTCAACTCTAAGAAAAGGGAATTGAAAGAAAATTTCTATCCTAATAACTTTATTTTTTATGAAATGACGGTATTTTCATTGATTAACAATTTTTGGTTTTTCGGTTTTTAACTTTCCTTTTATCATTTACATTTTTGTGATAAATGATCTCTACAACTCTCTATAATTTTTTATTCTTTTCTTTCATTTCCATATCTTCACTTTCTACCAACATTATCCAATTTCAAAAAACATTACATGTTATTACAGATGAACTTTATAGATATTTTATCTATTATTATTTTTATGTTTTATTAACCTTTTTTATAATGTGTGTTTACAAAAAAATTATCTTCAAATTTAAAACCCTTGATCATCAAGATCAATTTTAAATTGTGAGGATGCAGTTTATTTAAGGTGGTAGAATGTAACACCATGAGATTTTAAAAGAATAAAATTGGGTTCAATATGATATATTAAATGTAAAACTAATCTTATAAGAATATATACCCCCCAATAATTTATAATATATGCATTTTTGTTGAAAATTGCATTTTTATTTGAATAACTTACAAGGGTAATTTATATTTTAAATTTATTTTAAGTTAAAATACGGAAACATATATTAAAATATGACCAATTTTGGTTATATTAATCAATTTCATTTTGAATTATTATATAATAACTTTTTGAACTCTCGAATATTTTCTTTGGAAAAATTCTTTTTTCGGCACGTGTGCGAGTGTAATTTTTAAACTATTGAATGTTTTCTCAGGATTGTATATAATGATGGATTTAATGTTTATATATAAAATTTATGAGAATATTATTCTTATTTATTTATAAAATCACTTATACATACTTAATTTTCTTGACTTTTACAAATATGACAACATCGCTTTTGTATATGGAGGACTACAGCCTCGCGTAGCAATGTGATTCATTTTTCACTTATGCTTTACATGGAAGGTAATGAGTATAAATTTAATGAATATATGAGATATATATTAAAGGATACTTATTCTTAAAAATTAATATATCATACAATTCCAAACCGTTTCACTCGGTAAGGGAATGATATCGTCGCTCATGCATACATACGGGCAACCATCTCCACGAGGCGAGACAGTTAATTTTCCATGTAAAAACATTAAGAATGATTATAAAAATATATATAATGAGTAAATATAATATTAATAACATTATTATAATTATGAATATTATGTATCCATATCCTATTCACAATAACATAACATTTTACGAGAAAATACCCATGAGAAAATAAGGCAATTATCACCCAAAATAATGAATATAATTTAATATTATTAAAAATTGGTCGAAAATTGTTATAATAGGATCATATATGATATTATAAATATAAATATGGTTCTTTTAAAGGTTAATAAAATTATTTAAACCATTATTTATGAGGTTAAAGCATGTTCAACCAAAAGGAAGTGTGAGGTAGGGGACTTCGTCTCAATTTCTCTCCATTGAGCCACATTATTATATTATGCATCTAATTTATTTTATATGGTCTATATAATACCATATTTTTTAATTCAATATCATGGATACTTCATAATTCATGGTATTTTAATTTTTAATTTTAATTATATCATTTAAGTGGATTTTACTTGACATTTACCATGTTGTAAAGAATTCCATAACTAAATTTCTTTTAATTGGGTTATATTACTTTTTCATTGTCTTTGACCTTCCAAGATTATGTGTGTAAATACTTATGACTAAATTATTTTTTAATTCCATATTTCTATGTGTATCTACACTTGATACACATAATTGATTCACTGATTAATTCTCACTTTAACATTATGGTATTTCCAAGGGTTTATTTCACAATCTCATTTTAATCAGGATTACTTATACTTTAATTTTGATTGAATAAAATTATTCATTAACTATATAATAAACCCATTACATTTTATTATCATATATTTTTACAACTATTTTAGATAATAGTACCATATTAATATCTTTGATACTTAAAATGATTGAGAAAAAGTTTTTAATAATATACGACCCCATTTAGGTCTTCACTCCAAAATCATTTTTCTTTTAAAACCATGTTTTCTAGATAATTTTTTATTTTTTTAACATTATCTGAATGATTTATTAAATTAATTTTTTCCATTTTTTTATTTTTACAAAAAAATAAAATGAATCTTAACGCCATTTTCCAATCAAATATCATTTGGATTTTATGGAAAATGTGAAAAGAATCTTTGTTTTATCATGTATGATAGGTATAGAATCCCTCACCATCATTCCACTCAAATTTTTAAAGAATAATTTATAATATTATAAGTTTATTTTCAAATAAAACTATTTTAAAAAATATTTCATGAAATTTTAGATAAAAATATATTTTTAAAGAGAAAAGTTTATTTTCCTCAAAAATATTTTTAATTAATTTTTTATTGTATTTCTATTCATCAATGAAATTAACCACTTATTGTGCATATGTTCCCCTGGGGATATGTTGTATTTATACCATCCTTATTATTTATCTAGATGTTTTATGATAATTTTTATCAGGTAAAGTATTTATATTCTCATTATTGATTCTATTTTGTAATCGTTAACTTCCCATTAAATATTCACATTCCATACATCATTAGACATTAAATTTCCACTAAATATTTAAATTATCTATCATTGATATAATTATTACTTAAACCATATATCAGTTATATGAATGGGGTTTTACTTTAAATGTTATATGATTGATCGATAAATTTTTTTAATATCTATTCCTTACTCGATATGTAAATTTGATTGTAGGTAATATTATAGATTAATTAAATCAATCATTCAATATATGAGTAAGGCATTCGATATACATATATGGGTGGGGACCAGTTATATGTTACCACTTTATGCATTGATAGTCTAAAAAGAGGAATCTATTTCTGATCCTTACATAAATGGGTTTATAGTGTATACCTACCCATCAGTTATAAATTTTGTTGTGAAAGGTCTTCATAGTAGAGGTATCTTGATTAGAAAGATCATGGAATCCAATGATTCAGCATTTCTATCACTAATAATTTAGTTTTTATTATACGTGATATTTTCACATTGATGTTATCCCTATATTCATTTAATTCTCATTCTATCGATTATATGTCATGTGTTTTTAGTTGTTTACCATTCCATATTTATTATTCCTTATCTATTCATTATAGTCATGTTATTTGAATAGAATTTGAGTTTTGTTTTTTACCTTCCCATATTGATTACTTCATATCTATTCATAATAGTCAAGTTACTTAAATGGTATGTGTGTTTAGTTATCTACCATTACATATTGATCATTCCTTGTCTAAACATAATAGTCAAGTTATTGATTAAATAGAACGTGTGATCATATATTTACATTTACATATTGATTTTTTCTTTTTGATTATTATTAATTTACTCATGAAAGATTCCACTTTATGTAACTCTTACAAATAATTTGTTATCACACTTAATTTTTTTCCTTTCCCAGGAATCCTTGAAGTGTACTATGAATGATATTAAATGATATTCTATTGGTAATGACAATATTCTTGAAAAAAAAATTGTTTTAATTTGTGTATTCAAATTAAATATGGGAATATTTTATGTATCTAGTTAATAAGACTACAAAACTATTCAATATCTTGGGATGTGGTCGCTTGTATTTAGTGATAATGTTTTATAGTAACCACTAGCTCCGGGATACTGGTTTCACAGTCTTTACATTCCTAGTACATGACAACAGGACTTACTAAGCACCTGGTTTGACATTCCTAATGGATATTATTAGGGTAATTCACATTTTATTTACTAATCATTAGGAAGTATTTGAAAATATTTTTATGATTTGAAAACATCTCTAAAGAATCCACGTTTATGATTATGAGATTAGAAATGCATAAAATTTTCAATTTATGTTATGTATTGCACTAGTTTTGGTATTATACATTATACATCATAATGTTATGATCTAATATAGTGTATTCCATTTTTTATAAATAGATAATATGGGAAGGAATGGAAACTGTATCAACTCTTATATCCCATGTAGGAATTTACCTCTTGGGTAAGATAATGAAGTCGGAGATGGATCAATTGTTGCAACTTATCAACTTATAAGCATATTGGGGAAACTGACTTAGGTTATGGGAAATAACCTTTCCCATATAGATTATACCATTTACCCACCACATGGTGTGATAATTTTAGACTTATTTATGTATCAGAAACTTTAATTATTTAATGCAACTACAAATCAATTTGTAGATGAGAAATGGATAAGATCCTTAGAGAATATATTTATCTCTTTGGGAATAAAAGAAAGGCAGAAAGTTATTATGTAAATTTATCATATCTTAAGAGATGTAGATAAATAGTGGTAATTGATACAAAATACTAAGTATAATGAATAAATACAGAACATGGAGTTAAAGGATTTTATGTTACTTTTCTTGGATGATTATCTTACCACACAAGCAATGAGCAGATAGAGAGAGAAAACTGTTGTGTCTTAGCAAAAGGAAGAAGAAAATGTTCCTAAGTTTAATGAAAAATTTACAAGGTTAGAAATTCATGCACAAACTACATATTTAGTCCAAATAGAAAGATTGACCATTTCTTTAATGGGATTAATCCAATTATTCAAAGGGAATTAGTCTCCCAAACTTTCTCATCATATAAGGAAATGTTATCATGTGGTATAAATATAGATAAATAATTCTCCAATAATTATGGTTTTGAAGGGATGATAGAGAAGAATAGGATGGCATAGAAAAATAAGGACAAAGAGGAAAATGGAAAGAAGGATATCTCCCTATGTGATAACTGTGGAAAGAAACTCTATGGTACTAACTTGAAGAGAATAAGATTTTTCTACAAGTGTGGAGAGAAATTACACTATGAAATTGATTGTAAGAGAAATTAAGAATCTAAAAATGTTCAATTCTTAAATTTTAAGTAGATGGAGAACTATATAAATGAATTCCCCAAGAGTCAAGGTAATATTCCTCAAAATATGTTAAAGGATAGAGGTTAATATAATGCTTTTACTATAAATGAAGTGGAATAATTAATGTGCATGTGTTTGGAATCAATAATTATGTTAAAAATGTATTTTATTTGTGATGTTCTAGTAATAATAATTAGAAAATGTATAAGGATTATATTTCTTTAGTTTTTATTTAAGTATTTTAGGGCTCATGTTGAATGATACCGATGATCATGAAAATTGAATTATTATAAATTTTATCTTTTTAAAAAATACATGTTTAAGGTATGATAAACCTTAATACATGCTCGATGTTGAGATAAAAATGACAAAGATATGTTTATGGAATAATATTGGTGACCATGAAATTTTTTAGTGATTTGATGTTTTATGTTATATCTACTGATGTTTAAATGTTTTTTGGAAATATAGAATAAATTTAATAATTTGATATTTTATTTAAGGAATAAGAAGAAAAATAATTCTTGGAATCATGCTTGTTTTCATTATACTTTTATGGTGATCATTGAATTCATATATAGGGAATGTGGCATTAAGATACACTTTATATGTTTAGAGGAATATAATTATTTTTTAGTTACATTCACTCTAAATTTATAGACTTTGAATTTGGTCTGACATATTTTAGATGGGTATTGAAGTTAACAATTTTTGGAATGGATTAAGTTGAATTTTAAAACATACTATTAAGGTATTATAGATTAATGTATTATATTGGACAACTTTTTCTAAATAGGTTTTTAGTAAAGACAAGAAGAATATATTGTCACTCATTTATGGATCTTATTGTCTATTAAAAGTTTATTTTATTGCTTCATTCATAAAAAATTAATTTTTTGATATTCATTTCATAGAGTGAGAGATGAAGGGGAAATTGATCAAAGAAAAACCATATGATGAAATTGTTATTATGAAATAGAAATATATAAATTAAGTATATTTTTATATTTTCAAAGACAATAAAAGAATTCCACAACATTAGGGAAAATATCTTGAAATAAAAAATTTATCATATTACCTTTATATATAATGAATAAAATAGTTGTTTAAATCATGATATATTTGTGGTTCTGTGGTCCTTAAATTTCCATTGATTGTTATATTTCTTATGATCAATGATCACTATCACTCTCTATAATTATTTACAATTTTCTTCCATGTTTGTATCATCACCTCCCACCACTGTTCTCATACTTGCAAACCTAGTAATGTGATACTATAGTTGAATTTTTTTTATTTCACTTATATATTATAAATACAATTTTAAATTTATTATTTTTAAAATTTGGGTTCCCAAATAATATATTTTCAAATTTCAAACCCATTAATTATGAGATCAATATTAAATTATGAGGATTCAATTTATTTAAGGTGGGTAGACTGTAATGCCATGAGATTTTAAAAGAGGAACATCATCTTTGATAGAATATATGATACAAAACAGAAGTAATAGTTTATAATTTAACACACTGACACTTTATGATATATTTATTTTTAATAAATTAGATTTCTTTTATATCTTCCATAACAAGAAACTATGAGTTTTAACAAACCACAATATACTATTAATATTATTATTTAAACAAGTCTATTATAACATTTCAATTAAGTTGGTTGGTATGAATATGAATTAATAAATTTGAGAAATTATATTGTTTACACATGAATAAAATAAATTCAATAGTTTTCTACTGATTAGAAGTAAAATAAGAACTATTTGAATGTAAAAGAAATGTTTTTTGAAAAACTATATTTTTCTTAATGGTGGTTTAGTCACGCATTTCTAACACATAATTTAAAAATACTTTTTTTTTCTAATTTTAGGAAAATTATTTTTGAAATAAAATTCATTTTTTAAATGTCCATGTAAAAAATTATCCTTGGATATTTTTTTATATTTTTCTGAAAAGATAAAAAAAATTGATAAATAGTGAAAAATATTGATTGATATTGAAAACTTCATTTACGTTTAAATTATTTATGATGTTAAATTATATTTTAAATTATTTTTAAATTAATATTAGTTCAATTATATTTAAATTTAAATATTTTAGGTTATTTTAATCAATTTCATACTGAATTCTGATATAAAAACATTTTAAACATTTTAAATTTTTTATTTGTAAAGATTGTTTTTTCAATGTGTATATGGGTTTAATTTTAAATTGGATTATGCCAGTTCTGTGAATTGAATTTGAAAAATTGGATTAAATATTTTTATTCAAACTATGTTATATTATCAAATATGTTCAAATTATTTTTTTACCATAATGAATACTAAAAACAGTAAATATTAATTATTACATTTTATGTAAAAATGGGTTTACTGGGGGAAAATAAGAAGATAAGTGTTAAAAAGTTATAGAACTTGTCCAAAACAATTTTTGGACATATTTAGAGATTATAACCTCTAATTTTTTATAATAACTGATTTTTATGTCTTTTCTCACGAGAAAAATGTGGGTATCACTTTATCTTTTCAAGTATTCCATGCGTGTCCTCTCCCCCACTTATGAAATGTCACCCCATCCTCCCCTCTTCACACTTCCAAAATCATTTTGTTCAAAGAATAAATTCTCAAATATCTTATTTAATTACCTTCCCACATAATAGAATCCTTATTGTGATTCAGTACTAAAAATAGGCCTTTAGCAGTGCTAAAATGGCCTTTATTAGTGATAGAGAAGTGTTGACCACTAGAGAGACATTAAAAGCACATGTATTTTATCAGCACTAGAAAAATTATTGATAAAGGGTACCTTTATCAGCACATATAGTGGAACTGATAAAGGTATCCTTTATCAAAACTAATAAAAGTGATAATAAATGAAACCTTTATCAACTCTTTTTGAAGCACAGATAAAGGATCCCTTTATCAATGTTGATAAAGGGGCATAATGTAGCGTGCTATAATTTCACACTGAATCACTAATGAAATGTGTTGTAACAGAACAAATAATCACCAAAAACACAATGAAATTAGAAAAATAATGTACAAATACATAATTTAAATTAAGAGAAAACAATCTAGGATCTTTTACACTATTTTGGTTTTGTGATGCGCGTTTTAAACTAAAATGATACCTATATATTGAAAAGACAAACTTGGAGTCATATCAGCCACATTATTCATCAGATTGAAGTGTGGTTTATTCTTACACATATCAAAGTATTTATTGAAAATTTTTCTGAAGAATTGAAACAATCTGAATGTGTTTTCTTGGTTTTGAGTATGTCAATTTTCTTTTTAACTAAAATTTCATTTTAAACTGGAAACACATAATTTGAATCGTACCAGTAAAATTATTTTTATTTTTGATGTGATACTGATTCCAATATTCCGTAAATGACTTATGAATCATTTTCCTAAATTATAAAGACTATCCGAGTAAGTTTTCTTAGTTTTTAGTGAGTGGCACTGTTTGAACTAAAATGTCAATTTTAAACTGAAAACAAAAAAAATGAGTCATACTGGAAACATCATGTATCAGATTGTGGTGAATATGATTCCTAAATTTCACAAATTACTAATGCATAATTTTCCTAAAGTATCAAAACAATCCAATTTGTTTTCTTGGTTTTGAGTAGGTTATTTTTTCTTTTTACTAAAATTGATGTTGATTTTAAATAAAAAGACATACTCAGAGCCATATTGCTCACAACATGAATCAGATGGAGGTGAAGATATTTCTTACATGTCACAAATGTTTTATGGGTCATTCTAAAAAATTATCAAATTAATATTAATTTATTTTCTCGGTTTTTAGAACATTACTATTTTTTACTAAAATGTCATTTCAAACTCGAAACATTAACTTTTACTCATACTGATCACATTTTGTATAATTTTGACATGAGAATGATTCCTGAAAATCACAAAGTGACTTATAAAAATATTTATTAAATTATCCAAAAAATACAAGCATGTTTTGTTAGTTTTAAATGAGTGACATTTTTGAACTAAATTGTCGATTTTAATCTAATAACAGACTCATTGAGTCATACCTGGAACATCATGTATCAGATTGAGGTGCGGATAATTTCTACACATAAAAATTACTTATTGATGATTTAAATAAATTATCAAAATAACAAAAAAGTTTAATTTTTGTTTTGAGTAAGTCAGCTATCTTTTTACTAAAATTAATGTCAATTTTAAATAAAAAGACACACTTGGAGTCATACTGGTTACATCGTGCATCATATTAAGGTGAATATGATTCCTACACATCAAACATGACTTATGGATAATTTTACTTAAGTATAAAAAAATAATAATGTTTTTTCTTGGTTTTGAGTAGGCCAGATTTCCTTTTTACTAAAATTGATGTCAATTTTAAATAAAAAGATGCAATTGGTGTCATATTGATCACATTGTGTGTCATATTGATGCAAATCTTATTCCAATACATCTAAAATGACCTAGGGATCACTTTAATAATGTATCAAAAAATATAAATGTGTTTTTTCATTTTTATTACATCGCTTATTGTTTTACTAAAATGTAATTTCTAACTAGAAACATGCACTTTGAACCATACCGATCACATCGTGTGTTGGTTTATTGTGAGACTGATTACTACACATCAAAAATGACTTATAAATCAATGTCATAAATTATCTAGAAAATCCATTTTTTTTTATTTTTTTTCAGTGAGTGACATTTTTTGAACTAAACTATCGATTTTAAATGGATAATGGACACATTGAGTCATAATGGTCACACCATGCATCAAATTGAAGTTTGGATGATTCCTACACATTTTAAATGACATAAGGATAATTTCCATAAAGTATAAAAATAATATAAATATTATTTCTTGGGTTTTTGTATGTTAAATATCATTTTTACTAAAATTAATGTTTGTTTTAAATAAAAAGAACCACTTGGAGTCATACATGTCTCATAGTGTATCAGATTGAGGTGTGGTTGATTCCTACACTTCTCAAAGTCTCAAAACAATCCTAAAAACTAATGTAACCACGTTTTTATTTTCTTTATATGTCTAACATCCAACATTTTATATTTAATCTATGTTCTTAGCCAAAATATTTTTTTCATTGGTGAAACTGAGAAGAGTATAGGATTCTCATGTACCCATTATATCAAGAGAATTAAACAAAATGTTAACATGATATTCCTCTACTATTATGGATTTAAAAAATGAGAAATGTTTTTTAGATAACAACATTGAATTATTATGAATTATTGATAGTTCGACAAAGAAAGGTGATGAAAATGGAAAATATGGTAACATTGGAAGAAAGAACCCTTATTTATTTTTTTTTTGTGACTTTTTGGAGATAGTTGAAAGAAAAATATGAATTCCTAAAATATCTATGAAGAAACTAAATAATTTTTAGATAAAAATGGTTAGGAAATTAACTTACAAATAGTTTACATAATTATCACAAAATTAATTAAATAATTTCTCGGAATTCACCTTTTCCTGATGGTTTTATGAATTCTTGATGCATTTCCATGTTTTCATTATATCTGTTGCAGGTTCGAAGTTCCATCTCTCATGGGCATGAAACAATTTGAACAAACTACCCAAACTTGAACAAAAGAATCTACTTGTACAAGAAAAAAGTATTATAAAAGTAATACTAAAAATAAATAAATTAAAAAAAATATGAAACAATACATTTATTTTATTCATAATGATTTTAGTGTGCATACATTGTTGACCACATGGATATGATGACGTTTAAGAAATAATGATGATAAAAAATATAATAGATCTTTCCAAAAAATCAACCAACGAGGTAGGATGGGGAGAAAATTACATTGGATTGAATCTTTTAATCATCTGAGATAATGTAAAGATATCCTATTGCGCTCATAAAATATTCATTTTGTACATTAAATAAATAAATTAACATAAGATATTCATTATCAAAGGTGGAAATTTTATATATAATTCTAATAAGGGAAACTCAATATTTTATTGTTTCAAAGAATTTAAGTATGCTTTTAAGAAAATAGGTAATTGAATTTAAGAAAAGAATTACTCCACTATGGTAGGGGTTATCCACTGATTTCATCCAAACGTGAAATATATAGACTATTTTCATCCACATTGGTTCATATTCTGAATTAATATCATTGTATTTTGTTGTTGGAACTAATACTCCATATCTGGTGGACATGAATCTATATTTCTTAAAATACTCAAGGAATTAGTCATCTATATGATGACTACTCCTCAGAGTAGTAAAAGAAAAATAAAAGTGATGGGTGATGATTACCAAGAAAAAAATTGGAATAATAACTATTCGAGATATGAAACTAATAAGGATGATATTTTTACTCCATTGTATCCTCTAAAAGGGGTAATGCCTCCAATTTGGGAGAATTACACCTATGGTAATCATAGTTCTTAAGGTTGGAACCAAAAGTAAATGTTAAAGAATGATATGTTTTAGTTGGAATAAATAAAAATATACATTGTGTTTCTTAGATATGTGATGAAAGAAATGAAGTAATTTTTTAAAAGTATTAATAAGTGGGTTATTATTCATAATATGGCTATATTTTTATCAAATGTAAGAAATACAAGCAAGGATGAAATCAATGAATAAAATGTCATTGGTGATCGGATACTTTCAGTGAAAACTCAAAATAGTAAGACACTAAAAAAACCTTATTTATTCCCATGTATAGCATAAATCATTTGGAGAGGCTGAAAAATATGATAATTGGATCAAATATATGCACGAGGAGGTCGATCCATATAAGAATAATATGACATGGGAAATTTTTCTAAGGATGGAAGAAAGAAATGTTACAAGAACCAAGTGGGTGTTCAGTAATAGACTCATTGATTATGAAAAATTGACTCAAAATAAAGAATGGATAGTGTGTAAGGGGAACTCCTAGATCAAAGGAATTTATATTTATGTTAAATTTAATCCCATAGCCCAGTTAGAGACTATTATATTTTTTTCTATTTTAGTGAAAATGTAGTTAAAAGTATAACAAATGGATGTCAAATCTATGTTCCCAAATGAAGTTCTTAAGGGGGAGTATGCTTTGAGAAACTGGATGAGTTTATTATGAATGAAAATAAGAGAAATGTGTTCTAGTTAAATATTTATTTTCATAAGATAAAAAAATCATAGAGGACTTGGTATTTAAGGTTGGATAAATACCTATGAAATCTTGGTTTTAGTGAGGTAGAGTTGATCACACCTTCTACATCAAGAAGGAGAATGATCAAAGGATTTTGGTACTCATATATATTGAAGACATAATATTTGATGATTTGAAAAATCACAATGCAATTTTTTGTGGATCATATGAGATACGATATCGAGATTTCTATGACTGGTAAAACATTTTAATTGATTTTTAGGTGAATCAAGGAAATCAGGGCACATTAATTTCACAATCAAAATATAAAAAAAGGTTCCCAAGAGATTTACAATGTAATATTCAAAACGAATGACAATACCAACCTCTATATGGTTTAATTTTTTAAAATTTGACAATTGAAAAGAGGTATATGTCATAGAATATAGGTATTAAGAGCCTATTATACCTCACAACAACATGACCCAACATAGGGTTTGATATATTTAAAGTCACACAGTACCAACTTTGTCCCGAGGAGGTCCATGTGCTATTAAGGAAGATGATATACCAATATAACAAAACAATAATGAATTTTAATTTTTTTTTATTATAGGATAGTTTTAGTAGGATTGTTGGGATACAAGGATGTGGTATGATAAGGTTCACTGGATAACCGAGGGAAACTAGAGATATAAAAAAACATGGATTTTGTTCGAGCCTTGGTTTCATTCAACCTTTCAATTGCTTGAGCCTTGGATTCAAGCCTTGGAATAGTTGAAGCCTAGATTCAAGCCTAGATTAGAGCTTAGATTCAACAACAAAAAGTGCTACTAGCAGGTCACTTTTGATGAGAGCTTCAGATATTGTGAACTAGTTTATGATGGTTAGAGTTCTTAAAATAGATCATGACACTTTTATTAGCGCTTCAAAAAAATTGATAACAATACCTTTTATCAACAGTAAGTTAATAATCAATGATGAAATGAATCCATTTCAGCGCTAAAAAGGTACTGATAAATACTTATAATACTTTTTTTAAAATAATACTTTTAAAAAAATTTAATTATTATATACAATTTTAATACCTATAATAATACTTTTTCTAAAATAATAATTTTACAATTATTTGAATATATAATTATTTATTTATATGATTTACATACTTTTTAGAAAAAATATTTATATCATTATATATATTTATATAATTAAATATATATATATACACATAGTAAATATATTCATTATTTAAATAAATTTATTAAAATTTTATAATTATTTATTTCTTATTATTTATATAAATTTTAAACAAATATTATTTATTTATTTATAATTAAAAATGTATAAAAAATAGTTAATATACATTTATAAATATATTTATTTATCAATATTTTTTAAAAAAATGTATTTTTAACATTATTGATGAATATTTAATCTTAAGTGCATGCATGTTAAAAATTAGTAAAATTTATTTAATTAAAAATGAGTATAATGTTGAAAATTTAGATAAGTTTGACTAATATAATTCATTAATAAAATTGAAATATATTGAAATAAAGATGAATACCTATTGAAAATATTAAAACATAGTAAATATATATATATATATAATAGTAATTAAATTCTCAAAAAAAATATTTGTGTGTGTGAATATGTATATAAAAATTCATTAATTACATATGTGTGAAATCAATATAATACATTTGATCTATGTTAAATTGAAAAATCGAATGACATTCAATTATATCCATTACGTAATCCAATAAGTCAATATTTTGAATTCATATTAATTTTTATTTGTAAAAAATTATTCACTAAATATATTACTATTTAATGTAAAGCATAAATAATATTATTTATTTTATAAATCATTTTTATATACATTCATATATATATATGTGTATGTAATATTTACTATTTATTTACATTATCAATAATTATTTAATTAATAAAATGTTTCATATTTTTCTCAATTTACTCTTTTTTAATTTTTCATTTATAAATTTCTATATATTTAATGTATATTATCTATAATTTATATATATTATAATAAATTTTTAATTTTTATTAATAATTATTTAATTAATAAAAATTTTTATATTATTTTAATAAAATATTTTTGTTATTTATTTATTTAATTTTTTCATTTATTTGTATTTTTATCAGCGCTAAAAAAGAACTAATAAATTATTCCTTTGTGGGTGCTAAAAATAAAGTGTTGATAAAGGTTTTCCTTTATCAGTGATAAATATAAAGCGCTAATAAAGATAACCCTTTATCAATGCTAAGAAAATATACTGATAAAGATTTACTTTTATTAGTGTTAGAAAAAATGCACTGATCACGGGTGGCTTTTATCAGCGCTTGAAAATAAGCGCTGATAAAAAGGTACCCTTTATCACCACTTTTTTATAGTGCTGATAAAGATCATCACTATGAAAGGCATGTTTTATTGTAATCTTAGGATGGTTTCCTAATAAGGATTTAAGAATAAACCTGAAGAGGCTCTCTGAGAAAAACGGTAAAATTCTTAAATGTGTGGATTTGTTTTATTTGTTCGTCAAATCCTCCATATAATATTAAAATAAAATAATATAATAACACCTCTATAACATATATACTAACATTTTATTATTTTAATGTCATAACCCAGATCCATTTCCACTTCTATCAAATGGGAAATGAAATTGGTAGTCGTGTGTATGGTGGACTACAACCTCAAGAACTGATAAATTTTTTTTCAATCACCACATTTCAAGGTTTTATAAAATGATGGATTTAAAATATTTAAATTATATTTATGAAATTTTTTTACTTATATAATTATTATATCACATATACCTTCTTACTTAACATTCTGTGGGGGGGGGGGGGACAATAACGTCACTCGTGTGTACAACGAACTACCACCACATGAAGTGATGTGATTTGTTTTTTTTCTGACGCATTACTTGAGAGGTAGTAAGGATATATTTACTAAATATATTTTATTTTTATGACCAAATAATACATTTTTAAATATAATATCACATCTAATATATTTCATTCTTATCCATTGGAAAACAACAACATCACTCATGTGTAGGTGTGGACAACCACCTCCACGTTGCAATGTGAAATGAGTTTCATTTTATTTTTACATAGATGTTAATAAGTATGTATTTGATTAATATAAATGATATATATGACATAATAATTTTATTGTAATGGTGAGTTAGTATTTATTTTCCTTTCATTCCATTCTTCATGAAAAATTGAAACAATGTTCATTCATAGGTATGGCCTACCATCTCAATCAACGGTGTAATCCATTTTATATCTCTAAATTTATAGATAATTATAAATAAAAATATAATTAATATATTATATATTCATATCATGTTTAATATTATAGATATATTTAACCATTATCAATATAAAATTCAAAAATTATCCAACCAAAACATTCATGGAAAATGAAGCAATTATCACTTGAAACAGTAATTTTAACAAATAATTTTTTATAAAGGGTTCATAAAAGAATATAAGTAAATAATATATGGTATAAAGTATTAGAGTAAGTTTCTATACTATATTTATAATAAAATGGTTTTAATTATAAATGAGGTTTGGACACAAACAAAGGAATTCGAACTTGTGTTAAACGTTTCTTATCTCATTTGTACTTCAATAAGAAGTATGTTATATTAACCAATTATTCTTATCTATAGTGAAAATAATTCACATATATTTATGTTATATAATGAATCTATTTCTTTTTATTGTATTTTATGTTTCATTTGATTTTATTTCTTTCATGGGTATTATAATTCAAAAGTTACCTAGGTGGTTCAAAGATTTTCATTTAAATCTCATTTTAACTGAGATTGTTTATGATTCAATTTTCACTGAAGGAAATTATTTGATAATTTTGCAATATAAACATTTCATTTTTTTATCCTCTAGTGACTCATGAAGCTTTCAAGTAGTATTACCATATTCCAAACTTTTTTAACTCAAATTGATTTTGAAATTGTTTTTAATAAAATCTGACTTCATTTCCCTCTTCGGTTGAGAATCCTTTTTATTCCAAACCTATGTTTTCTAAAAAAATAAATTTCTTAACATTATAAAAATGATTTATTATTTAAATTTTAACCCATGTTTTAATTTTTAAAAAATAAATGAAAGAAATCTTCATATCATTTTCCAAATAAGACCCATTTGGATTTAACAAAAAATGTGAAAGGAAACTCTATTTTAACATGTATGGCATGAATGGAATTTCCCACCGTCATGACCACTCAATGTTTTAAAGATTATTTTACAATTTTCAAAGGTTATTTTCAAATAAAATTAGTTTCAAAATATTTTGTGAAATTTTACACTTAAAAATATTTTCAAAGTGAAAATGATATATTTTTAATGACATTTTTGGGAATTTCTTTTCATCAATGGCATCAACACTTTACTGTACTTATGATCCACTCGGAACATGTTTTGTTGATTCCATACTTATTATTTATCTAGATTTTTTATGAACAAATATATTAAGGATCTAAGTTTTTATTACCATTCACCACATGAATTTGGATGGTTTACGATTATGTTTATTGATTGGAGTAAGTATTAACATTTCTTCTGTTTGTTTTCTATACGAATGTCTATTTTAAATTTTTTTCAGACCCCTAATACAAGGAATAAATTAGAATTATTAAATGATGGGTGGGACCTAAAATTAAAAAGCCTCTTAAATCATCGTTTGGTCTCATGAGATAAATCTGTTCTCCAAATTAAATGAGATTTCTCCCATAGATTTAAACTATATTGTGAAAAGTCTTAAAATATTGCCTTAAATGTCTAGAATTATTCATTTCCTCATTATGAGATTATTTATTGATTTTAACATGATTTTTTATTTATTTATAATATCCATGGATAAATTTATTTTTCATGTGATAATTTATATGGAGTTATCTCATCAACATTTAGTCTTACCATATTATGATAAATTTACTATTTAAATATCATATATTTTTGTTATTTACCTTTTCGAATTCATTATTATAATTTCTTCATAACATAATATATTGTATGAATACCCTTAATGATCGTCTAAGATCACCCATTATTATTTTTTTATTTTCCCTAGGATACTAGGAAGTGTTTTGAAATTGATATGTATGGATATTCTAAGGGGATTAATAGTGAAATCAAAGAAAATACTACGTTGAATTTTATGTTTTAAATTGTAATATGAGATACAAATATATATCTAGTTTACCAAGACTAATAAAATATTTAGTACTTTGGGATTTTATTCTATGTATCTTATGAAAATATAATAATGAAACCATCAACTATGAGCTACTAGGGTTGGGGTCTTTACACGTTTCCTCATGGTGGATTCTAAGAGGTATTGTACCTAAAATATCAAGGTGTAGACCTAACCCTAGTAACATAGGATTATTTTTTTCCCCAAATGATAGGAATAATTTCAATTTGAATATAAGAGATGATGATGCACATAGGCTTATAATTCTTATAGAATTCCAAAGATAGTGGTTGCCCAAGTTTTTGGGTGAGGCGGATCTGCAGGGTGTAGGAAGATGACTTAACACGGGTAGATCATATCATGGGAGGAATCTGAATGTGCAAAGATCTTGGGGTAATATAGTAAAATATAGGATAGTAATATATATTCATATGAGGTTTGGGTCCATTTGTAAATGGATTGGTCAACCCATCATATAAACATAAATGGATAATTAATGGATGAACCACCATTTCAGATTAAGCGATGTGACCAGGTACCATCCAGAGTAAACTAGGGGTGCCCTCAATGAGGTGATCATTGAATGTTAATTTGAATAGTTATAGGATGTGGTTGATCTTATGATCCAATAATATTACCATCATTATCATGTGGTCCATGTCAGGATTTGGGAGATAGCAGCCAGGGACACAATCAAATTTAAGATGTGTAGGCTTATGACAAAGAGGCTCCCATCATTATATAAAGTACAATACATATATTCTACACATTCACATCTATTTTGATAGACATAGGTTTGATCCATTCCTTTTGGTCTTATCCCATTTTCAAAAACAAGATGTTTTAGTAGAGCCTCTAGCACTACCTCTACAGTTAAATACTTCTGTAGGAGAAGATTCTGTGATAACATTTTTTTCTGATAGAGGAACTTGGCAATTAGAGGGTAAAATTTTTCATGGGACTTATTTATTGGTATTATATGGTCATATGATGTCATTATTTGTATGAAATATTTATCTATTGTTCATGACCATATATATTGTCTCTAACATACGATGTGGTTCACTCGGTCTGCCTATTGGATATTTTCATTCCCTGATGAGAAGGAATTTCAGAAGAACTGGTAGGGAAATATATATAGGAGACTACATGTAATTTTCCATCAATTGGTTATATTGAATCTTGGTGTAGTAGACTCAGTTGATTTTTGGTCCCTACAACATTATAGGAATATCTGGATGTATTCCATAAGGATGTCTGTGGTTTACCTCATCACCAAGAGGTTAAATTTTGTATCGAATTATATTTCAAAAATGATCTAATATCTTCAATATCATTTTATATGGACCCTACGGAGAATTTAGAGTTTAGGGACCAATTAGAGGAACTTCATATGAAATTTTTTATTATAACCTATGTTCCATTAGGAAGCTCCAAAATTATACACCTAGAAGGTGGATGGGATCTTGAAATTGTGTGTAGATTATTAACACATAAACATGGTCAACATCATGAATATGTATCCACTATTGAGAATCTATGACCCCTTTGACTAGTTGAAAGGGTAAAATAAGTTCTTTATGGTTGACCTCCTCCTACAAATTATTTTTTTATTAATGAAATACATTTTAAGGAAAAATGGATAACCATTGTTCATCAACAAAAAACAACTATGTGCTGAAAGATCTAAAAAAATGATTAAACACTAGGACGAGATTACTTGACTCAGAAACTCTATAAACATCCCAGTGCAGCATGCTAACCTGGGTTTCTAGGTCCTCTCTGATTAGCTCTTCAAGGTGAGTGATCATCCTTTCCATTGTCTGAATAAATTCCTCTATGTTTATTTTTCTCTGCTTGAATCCCCGGGCAAGTATGCGGTCTTGTTTGTCTATCTACACTTATGTCTCCTCATTATCATCAAATTGCAACCGACGATCATAAATTCTTTGGATCTCCTCTTCTGAGACATTGGGCCGGAGACTAGTTTCAATCATTTCTTCCTTGGAGTTCAAGATAAGTTTCAAGCACTCCCCATATTCTTTTTCCCTATCTCTAAAATTCCTGCTCGATTCTTCACTTTCCCTTTCTGAACATATTTACCATCCTTTTTTTACCCTTCTTGGCCGAATGAGTCTCCATTGGTTTTGGAAAGTATGAGTAATCCTTGGATCGCTTTGGTTTTTTCCCCTGAGCCACAATTCATTTCCCCGAGTCATGCATACCTTTTTTCCCTTATTCCTTCTAGGGTTGTGGAGTCCTTTCCCTTGAATTTGGTCCAAGATATGCACTAAGGGGTGACTATAATTTTCATCATCATAAGAATCCTCCTCGTGAGATACTGGTGGATTATGGACCTCCATACCATGAAAATGGTTCCCCAACTCTATAACCTCTCTGGAATTATGGTCCATCTTCATACACAGATACATCATACCTAATTTATTCCCCAAACCAGATCCCTTCCCCCCATCCCCACCCTTACCAAGACCTATAGGGCTGGTTCCGATAATGTTTGTGTCTAAGGATCTCAAGACATTCTCACAATCCAGCCTTCCATATCCACTTTGAGAGCTGGTTGCATTCGAAAAGAAGTATTTTCCCTACATCAACTCTAGTATTGTGGGCTATTCATATCCTCTTCCCATAAACTAAGGTTGCAGGTTCGGGTCCTTCCATACCCGAGCCCCGAGACTTTGAACATCACTCACTGACAAGCTCACAGCTACGTGATCATCCATGGTTGTCTCATGAATTCCCAAGTCAAGCTTTATATGGGAAAACACATCCACAACCCATGGCTCAGCCTCTTTTGGATTAACACATTCTACAACAACTGGAGGGGCCAAGGAAGGAAATAGTCGATCTTCCTTAACACTGGACTCCCCATCTGGGCTGGCGAGAGCCAGCACCTCTAGAGAAACCCTGCGTGCCTCCACTTTCTTGACCATGCCATCAATATCCTGCACCATCTGGTTCATAACAAGGTCAATATACACCACATTCCCCTCAGGTTCACTAGTCTCAACCTATCTAAACATGTGCCTGTGACTACAAAAAGGGACCAAACGTCCAAATCGGTGGCTCCCCATGTAGAAATCAGGCCACGATTCAAACACGACCATTTGTTTCCAGCAGAACGCTTCTCCAACTGAATGCCATAGCCACTACGTGGGATCCTTTGAAACATAATCCTCAACACATACTCGAGGGGAGATAGGATGACAACCCATCAATGTCTGGATATCTAAACATAGGTATCTACCAACCAAATTTCCTAGAATTCAGATAGTTGATGGATTCTGGAAAGGGAGAGTTATGTCTAGAAATCTTACCCAAACAGAAAACGAGGGAGTGTCGTGATTCCAATTGTGATCAAAAGACCGTCACAGTAGAAAGAAGCTACATACTTTGATTTCACGAGGGGCCTGGGACCAGGCATTATTCAGACCATCCTCTAAGGAGAAACAGATCATCAGTTGATGTCGATCGAAGAGACCCACCACTACGTGATCTTTAAGATCCCATGAATCAAATACGAATAGATCAAAATCATCAACAGAGGGATATACAGCCTAGAATCGGTCTATCAGTGTCAGTTGGTGAAGCTCTGAGGCCTCATTGAACTCCTTTAAAGATAACTCAGGATGAAGCGTGATGAGGTGAAGATCAGGGACCTTAGAGAAAAGTGGGATCGAAGGGAATGTGGGAAGAAAATCCAGATTCGTGAAAGGGATGAAGGGTCGAGAGCCATCAAGGGGGAAAGGGGGGAATGCCTCCCTCCCCCCACTAGGGATGAGGGAGCCGAATCCATGTACATCATGCTAGGTAATCGTCGTAGGGGTCACAGGCATCACGCTCCCTTTAGGGTGTATTATTTCATGGTTGACCTCAAGTCAGGATATCATCAGCTATGAGTTAATGAGGAGTACATATCAAATACAGAATTATGATGTCACTACAATCATTATGAGAACCTAATGATTACCTTTTCTATGAAGAGATCCCCAATGAAGTTTATGGGACTCAGGAACTAGATCTTCCATCCTCTCAGAGACTGATTTATGGTGGTCTTTATCATTGAAATTATAATTTAATTAGCATCATATAATGAGCATATAGAGTATTTAAAGATGGTTATGGACATACATTGAGAGAATATATTTATGGAAAGCAATAAAAGTTTCATTTCTTGATAACATAGTTATAATTTTTAGGATATGTCATCTGAGAGAAGGGAGAAGTTATGGATCAAATAGTGGTTGAGGTAGTGCTTTCTTGGGAGCCTCCAAAGATCATGATAGAGGTGTGAAGATCCTATAGTTTGGTGGGATATTACAGGATATTCATGAAAATTTCTCTAAGATTCCATCTCTCTTGACTAACTTATCCCTAAAGTTTCATCTTTTTACAAGTTGGATAACTTATAGAATTCCTTATAAGATTTTCTAAAGAGGTTTAAAGTCACTGTTATCTTGAAGTTTAAGAAAATGGGTTAAGTACATGGTGTTTTAGGATGCCTCTCAATCTAGGATAAAGTGTTCATTGATGTAGAGTTAAGTTATGATCTCTTAAAAATATTTACAGTTAATACCCCATGAGAAGAACTAAATAATATATTACTTAGATTTTATAGCTATGGTGATCTCCCTATAGACATGGTTAAACTATCTTCTTGGTGAATGATTTTCTATTTATTCTGTCCATAAGTGCCTCAAGTATATCTTCACCAAAATGGATCTCAATATAAGACCAAGGTTGTGGATAAATTTCATAAAGTTATACAACTTCAAGATGGTTTAAACTCTAGGTAAATGGAATGTACTGTCAGATTCTTCTAGTAGGAAATATTGTTCTCAGTTTCCAGGTGAGCCATTAGATAAGTTGGCCCCATTCTAGTTATCCATAGTGGATGAGGAAGTATTAACATACCTAAAATAAATGGTTGAAATCCCTCCACTTCTATAACATGTGTGGGATGCCTAAATATTAAATTTGATGTCTTTTGTGACCCAAAACTAATAGGGAATTCTCTTGATGGATTTTATGAAGGAATAGAGTGCATCATCCTCTTCCAAGGATGGGTTATGGTTCCATACTTGCTTAGAGGTGTGGTGTTGAGATATATCCATATATTTCCCATAGTGGTATATCCGGAAGTGGAAAATATATACTATGATATTTGGATGAATTTTTCATGTCCAAGGATAAAGAAGGGAATTCTAGAGTTCATCTCTTGATGACACACTAGTTAGTTGGTGAAGGATAAACATCATGTTCCTGTATGTTTGGACCAGCACATTGATGTACCCGAATAGATTTCAGATAGAATACTCATGGTTTTCATGATTGGATTTCCATAAATGTTGAGAGTTCCTGAATCTAACTAGGTGATAATATATCAACTCACTATGTTATCCCATTTCCTTTCCACTAGGGAGTATAGTTTTTTAGAAAACATTGGATGCATATAAATAAAACAGATCATCCAACTTCTTGGTTCTCTCATGATTATTGTCTCATACCATGACACCATTTTCATGTATTGATTTTGGTTAATATTTTAGGAGTATTGTAGGGCCTAACTGTGGATTAGAATGACATTCTCTCCCCCATATGGATGATATGTATTAGTAGACCACATAGGTCCTATAGGATATGTTGTAGAATTTCATGTTGTATTTTATCGAGAGATGGGAAGATCACTTACCCTTAGTAGAGTTTTTATTAAAAAATATATATAACTATACTATTGGTATGGATCCTTTAAAATATCATTATGGCATACCTTGAAGGTTACCACTTTTCTCTTTAGAGTTGGGGGAATTAATGATTTTGTTGTTAGGGTTGGTGCGATAAATGATGGAGAAAGTGAATATCATCATAGATTAGATGAGGAAAAATTAGAGCTATCAATATTCCTAGATGGACCAATGAAATAGGAAATATAATTTTATTGAGAGACTCCTTTTATTCCTAAAATTCTTTCCTTGAAATGTTTTTTAGAGATTTTTCTAGGGTGAAAAGTTATCTATAAGGTTCATCTTTCCATTTCAGATTTTTTGCAGGGTTATTGAGGTTTCTTGTTTTGTTGCCCTTACCCTGATAACTGGATAAACATCACGATGTGTTCCACATATCACATATGAGGAGTTTTTTACACAATAAATGCATGATATTGAATTAAATTGTACATTGATGATAAATCTATCTTTTTAGTCTACCCATCCGTGTTTGGGGATCAGCAATAGAACATCCTTCATGGGAGAAAAATTCCCCTTGTGTGTGTTCTCTAGAAGCATGGGAATATTCAAGAGAGCATGTGGGAATGGGAGAACCATACGTAGGCTCATGCCCCCACTTGTTTTATTAATTCATTCTTTTTGGGATGAAAATAATTAAATTTGGGGTGAGTCTATTGGATTCATTTTTTTTAATTTACCCTTTGAAAATTATAAATATTATTTTCAGATCCAGTTATAGAGTTAGAATAGAGATTGGAGTATCATTTAGCATATATATTGATACATTAAAAATATTTAATATACTAATTCCTGAATATGATTAATTTTTAAAAAAATGTATTTACTTTTGAATGGAGTCTCATATTGGAAACTAAGTCTACCATTAAATCTGAGATGTGGTTTTTACCAAATACATTGTATAAGGTTTTTTTATCATAGCCCGGGTGGATGCGTAGTTATAGGAGGATATTATGGGAATTAAATTAAATTAAATTAAATAATTAATATAGTTGCCTAAATTGAACATATAATTTAGAATAAACTCTATGTAATTATTATTATATCTATCTCTAGGTTTTCCTATATAACCTTTGGAAATTGAGAAGCATAGAGAGCCTCTATGGGAAGAGACTTCAATGATGATTGATGAAGGTTCATGGATTGGTAATTAGAGTTAATAGAAATCATCGTAGATTTAGATGAAGATTCATTCAATATCGGTGATCAGTCCAACATTGAGGTAGGACTGATATTTTAGGGATTTATCCCATATTTGATATCATTACATTTTCAGATTAATTCTTATGAAAATTAAATATGGAAATAAACATTGGCATGAATTTCATGGGATTAAGGGCCATATAATGGGATTTCATTCTCACTAGTCCTACAAGCCATGTAATGGGCTTTATGGCCACTGGGACTACAGGCCATGTTTTGAATTAATAAGGCTTGATGGGTGGGTTATCCCCATAGGGGGATATGACCTACCTTTCTGGCCTATGTGTGAGGTCTGTGTGTGTGTTTAACATAATTTTACCCCCATGAACATAATATAATAATTTAAAAAGTCAATAAATAATCCCAGTGTCATTTATTTCAAATAATATAAGTGGTGATTGATAATGCATAATCATCATCATCTCCTGTTTAGGTGTTTTTTTGGATTCCTCCCACTTTTCTTCTAATTAATCATTGGTGCCTGTTTCTCGGTTTTTGTTTTGAGTAATCCATGGTCCATTTCATTATTTTACCATTTTTGGTTCAATGTATCATTATTTTTTGTTCAAAATTATGGTTTGTTTCTTGGTGAATGATCAGTGATGATTGGGAAATCTGAAAAATAGTGATCAATGGGTGTATCATGAACTAAAACATTCTGCAAACACAAGGAGGCAATGGGAGTTTGATTTTTCAATGAATGGTGGAATGAATCTAATTATAGAGATGGAAATGATATTGTTTAATGATTTTTATGTATATATTGGTGGAAATAATGGTGAAGGTGGAAGAAATGGGGACACTTTTGGGAGAAGATGGTCTATCTAGGAAAAAATTGACTACAATGTGTGGAGTTTAGAAGAAAACATGATATATTCCCTCAGTGATCCTGATTAAAGGGTATAAAAAATATAATATGGCATATAGATTGGTACCATTTTCCATGTGAACCCCTACTGGATAGGTCGTCTTATACTAGGATCACACACCCAAAACCATGGGTGGCCTAACAATCAATTTGGTTCAAAACAATAATCATGTTCCATCATATGGATAGATATAGTGTGTATGAGAGTAAACAACTAAGATCGTGAATAGAGTTTCATGCCTTTCACCCCTAAAGGAAAAATTGTGTACTCTAACTTGTATAACCTACAGTTCACATATCCTTTATTGCGATTGTAAATGTACATGTAAGTAGTCACTTATAAATAGAATTACACATATTTATTGATGATGTCCATAGTGACAATATTTGAGTTGTGATGCAGGTTGGTATCTAAAATTATCTTCTCCTAGTGATAGTTGTAAAACCTAGTAGTTTTGGTGATATCATTAGAGTTGGTTATATGACTGATACTCACAGAATGGTGGGACTCTATTAGGGTTCTCATATCCCATATCATAAATAACATTAGGGTTAAGACTCCCCCATACACAATTGGGGTATAGGTTCTATATCTGTACATTTAGTACTCCCTCTTCTAAGATCATAGATGGGGTGTGGGTCCTAAGATGGGGTCAATACTCCCTTGGATGAGATGTGTATTCAAGATGTGTTAGTCCTCAATTATGATTTTTGTGATGTTATAGGGGTAATATAGGACCTTCATAACAGGTTAAAAAATATTTTGACTCGAATTAAAGGAAGAGATAATTCTTTATGACATGATTAATTTTTTGATAATATATGAGTTCTTCTCTACTCACCCCTTATAATGTAATTTTTTGATGTTTACCTCATTAATTTATAGTTTTACTACTTATTGATTTTGGGGTATCTTACTAGGTATGTGTATACTCACCACTTTATAGAATCTTTTGATATGTTTCCCTTATTATCCCGATGATAGGCTACTCGATGGACTCTAGGTGGTCTTGGTGTAGGTGGTACATAGTGTTGCTGGGTAGTGGAGGTATCAGTTTCATGGTTCAATTTAATTCTTTTATAATAAGATGTCATTATCTTTGATATCCAGGTTATACCCACCTTATAATTGTTGGACCCATACATTTCCTTGTGATTTTTTTATGTTTTCACGTATTATTCGGTGGGTTGGTAGATTTTTTTCTTGCATTTAATTTTCTACATTTCATTTTTATGCATTACTCTAGTATGTATGTGGAGATATAAGTGTGTATGTGTGTGTGTACTTTTACATTAGGATAAGGCCTCCCATGTGTATATTATTCCTACCTTGTTTCGGTCACCATTCCCTCACCTATTACAGGGGGGCATGGTCTACCACACTTGGAATACCGGTAGAAATGAGGGCCTCGGTGGGTTGGTTCTTATCAAAATATCTAAACACTTCTTCAAAAATACATCTAATCCCAACCCATCTCCTCTTAAAATTATTTTATTTTGTTAAAATTTAACTCAATGAACATAAAAAGTAGATTATTACTAGATTGATGAATCCATAAAACCTTAACTATACCATAAATTATTGGCAAACCAACAATACCACCAACATTCTATCTTCGGATAGACAAGCCGACCGCCGACTGAAATCTCACAAGATCTCAGTAATAAATCATCAAAATCATGGATCACCTATTTAGCATTACTTGTAACATTAATCCTCTTTCAAAAACATATATAAAGGGTATCCAACAATCCCCCTAAGTCCCTCCAAAGTCCAACCAAAGAGGAAAACAATTATATTTCACAATTAGTAATGAATACATATATCAACCCTTTATCATATCTAAGAAATATTGCTAAACCGAAAAAAATATAAAATCACCCTATGATTGTCGTTCCTTCCTATAAATCACTTCCAACTACTGATAACATATCTAGGTGAAATCCCACACCATAGTGAATTATCAAGACAACACAAATCCCAAACCCACATACAAACCCAACCCTAATGAGAAGAATCAAAGAGTAATCCCATATGGAATCCCATTATCTAGAAATTGGGAATAAATAAAATTTTTACTTCCCCTCATAGAATTTAACTAGTTTTTTAGAAATTAAAAATATTATTATAGATATAATTTATCACAGGTTCATACATCACTATTTGACATCCCCCTTCTCACTCTAAGCTTTCATTATGCAACTTTCATCAAAATGTTCCATCTATTTGATTATATGTAAAATACATGCGATTCAAAAGGTGGTATTAATGTTTAGTTGTTATAAATAAATAAAAAGGAATAAAAGAGAACACTATAAGATTTATATAGTTTTTTAGATAAAAAAGATCATGTTTCTACCCTCCACATCCCTCTACACCTTGAGATGAATGGGTAATAATAAATCAAATTTAATTTTCAAGGAGAACCTATTTATGACCTTCATTTCATGAATCTTTTTCTAACTGCAGTGACGGAACTCCTGCATGTAATCTGATATGAAAAAAATAATTTACTTCATAAAAATTGTTCTTTCAGTCTCAATGCAGGTAAAACACGTATTCTCATGGCCATCAAGGATGCTTCCTCTCTTCAGAAGGATCATTGTGACAATTCTGTTGGTGATTTTATGATCCTTCACCGTCTTTGGATTGAGGGATCTTATAGACAGCCTCAACGTACTTTTGAAGTATTCTGGGAAGCCCCACTTTTAGGATGGATCAAAGTGAATGACGAAGGTGCCTCACGAGGAAATCTGGGTCCGACAGGTTGTGGTGCCATTTTTAGAGATCATCTTGGCAGGTGCCAGGGCTGCTTCTTTGGTGGTTGCGGTACGACCTCGGCTATGGAAGCTGAAATGCTGGGTGTGATTCATGCGGTGGAATTTTCCAAACAAAAGGGTTGGAACAAGCTCTAGATTGAAAGTGACTCAACCACTGTGGTGCAAGATATCTGGAAGGGGGTGGTGCATTTTTCCTGGCCGCTCACTCCTCTTTGGATGCAATGCCTTGCTATGCTCTTGGACCTCAGCTACATTGCCACACATGCTTACCGTGAAGCGAACATGGTTGCTGATAGTCTCGCCAACAAGGGATTCAACCAGGATATTACCTGGCTTGATGATTTGCCTGGAGATTTTCTCCCTCTTTATGATAAGGATTGTAATAAGATTTCTTCTTTCAGACTTTTTTAGCTTCCCTTCTTTTTATAAAATAAGTTGTGCCTCTGTCTTTGACTGAGGCACCACCTTCTTAATATATATATATATATATATATATATATATACATTCAAAATTAAGGAAAAAAATTACAACTTCATACATTTCATGGATGTATAAAAAGTATAGACTATTTTTTTCATAGTAAAATAATAAACCGAATAGGGTCATCATGACAAAATCAACCTGGTTTCCTTAATTTGAATAAATTATTATATTTGTATGGATACCTTAATTCCAATGATGATCTTATAATATAATGTTTATATGTAGATACATATGGAAATAATATTTTTTATTTCATTTAAACATTTTATATTGACTAATAATTTCCTTCACATGATTCCCAATCATATAGTCCCCCCCATGAAAATGGAATCTCATAACAATTCTGATATTATGTCCTCTCTAACATAACCTCACAATGATACTTAATAATATGATATGTACATAATGTATCCTCCCAATTCACTTGGTCATATTAAATTCTCACTACTACACTAACATGTGTTAATACTTGACATTACATTGATTCTAACATTGTCACATCTAATATCTTGGAAATACAATATTCACATATCATAGTATGCATTAAAGTCATATCATCATCAAATGAATTAAATCATAAATTAAACACTTTGAAATAACTTGAAATATAATATTTAAAATCTATGAATAAATATCAAACTGATAAAATAGAATAAGTAATTCATATATAATTAATGTTGATTGAATTGTTAAATGGTGATAAAACAGAGTATCATGATTGTTGTCACCCTCCAAATGAGAATAGAAAATTCTAGTATTGAATAAATACTTGAAGAATATTTATTATCTTATCTACAAAAGGAATTAGTAGAATGGATATATAAAGATCAGGAAGCTAGACATGTGATCACATAACCCAATGAACATCACATGAATGAGTCACATGGTTTGGTTAATCTATTCTTGATCAAGTGAATACCATCTGACAAGCCCCCATGATTATGAAAATGATATGATATGAGTTCCTACAATCATATGACATTTCAATCGATTGATTCTTGAAAATTACCAGAAATATTCTCATGAAATTGAATTAGAACAAAGGAGGAAGCTTCATGCGATAAAAGTTATGTTGATTTTCACGCAAAGAAAATGATTTGTTTAGCAATAATGTGTGATACTTAGTGGAATATCATCCATGCTATGTGAAATCCTTCAGGTATTACACCTTCATCATGTTAATTCCCTTGGAAACATCAATTTTATCATATGATGCATCACAAACAATCAGGGAAACTTCCTGTGACAATTCTCATACATTATAGCAAGATACATCATTGATCATATGATGCACCATATAGACAAGAGGGCTGAATTATCATGACCATTATCTTATGTCATCATAATATCCATCACTAATCATGTGATGAACTACAAATAGTTGGGGGATTATTTGTGTCAATGTTCTTACACCATCGCAAGATCCATCACTGGTCATGCAATGCACCACAAACAAGTAGAGTGACCATCCATGACGATGCTCACACACTGTCACAAGATCCATTATTGATCGTTTGATGCCCTGACAGACAATCAATGGGAAAATTATGAAATTATTGTAAAATAAAGAATAAAATATGGTAAAGGAGAAATCCTCTTCTGAAAGGAAATTATGTTGATTTTTATGTGAAGAGGTTTTTCACAAAGGTCCCTAGAAAAGTCTCCCTCGATCACATGAATGCATTTTCAAAAAGCATCATCATCTTGTGAAGAATCATATAAAAGTTAGATCTATCTTGAGAAAGACCTATAAAATGTCGATTTAATCATGAAAATCCCTTTTAAATGTCACGTGTCTAATAAATGTGATGATTACATAGTGATCTTGTGGTCACTGTTCATCATGGGATGTAAATATGGCACCATGGAAGACTTCTGGTAGGATCATGCAAAGAATGATGCAATACTCCCTCCACCAAATCAATCACATATCTTAGATATATATACCAAGAAAGGTGGAATAGATCTAGGTAGATAATCTTATAAATCCCCCCCCCCCTCAACAAAAAAAACACACACATGGTAGATGAGACACATAGGTGCACAGAAGAGAGAGTATACTTCTCAGAATGGAAAGACATGCAATAAAAAGATAAATTCACTAGGTAAATTTGGGGAATTAATTAAGGGATTAAATGGAATGTATAAATTCTTCACATGATAAACCTATTTATCCCATGATGGAATTACAAAGCGCTGGCTAGATTATGTGAAGGAGTTTCCACATGTCGACTTGATCATGTGATGTCTCAACATGCCAATTCTTGACAAACATTGAAGAAATTTATGTAGAAACAACTGAAAAATATATAAGCCTTACGCAAAGAAGGATATTATTATTTTAATGTTAAGGAGTCACATGATTTTTATGATCTATCCAGACAATGTGACATCATCTAGAGATTCCTTCTAGGTCATGTGACTACACCCAAGTATTTCAACCAGATTATGCAACAACACCGAATCATATTATCCAGATCATGTGATACACCCTAACATGTTATCCAAGTCATGTAAAGGCCACTAGAAATGTCATTTAATTCACTTGAATTCTTATAGTCACATATTTCAATCCACACATATTCTTTCATAAAAGTATTATAGATCAAACATTAGTCCTCCAGACAAGTCCACCATATCACACGACAACCATATGAAATTTCAAACCAGGTCGCATAACTCTCTTGGAAATTTATATGTTTATTTCAGGAAGGTTCTCTAGAAAATTCATCTAGGACATGCAACATCCCTATGAAATATCACTTTCATCATGAATTTCCACCATCTAGAGTAACCATTGTCTGTGAGCCCCATTTAGTGGCCTGATACAATTTCCCCATACAAGAGAATAGGAATTCCAATATTAGTAAACCTTGGGGAGATAATCCTCCTGGGAATTAATTTCTTACCACCTCCCATTATTGGGTTTATGGAAGATAAAAATATGATGACTCTGACTCCTTTTATAAGAATTATATGTAGGATTCCTTCCCAATGTTCAAGATATTTCCCCAGTGCCTAAGGGACCCCATATATTTCCTTTTCATGTGATGTTTAATTAAACAGATTGAGTTTAAAAGAAATATGTGGATTTGTATTCCTATTATACATAGGATATATAGGACACCTCATAAAGGTTCAATACCATCCTTGAGAAAAAATTCATCTCCCTAGATGCAAATAAACTCCACATTTCTTACTTATATGGATTCAAATTTTAAACAACTTCCAATTAATAAATAATAATTGGAAAGGGATGGAGAACCACAAATATATACATATGGTCCCATCAATAAAAACTCCATTTAAGTGCATATAGATTCAATAACCATTCATTTTATTAGGGTAATTGGACTCGAATCATGATTTTGAATAGATTCACAAGCATATCTTAAATCTATAAGAGAGTGCTGGAATAGGAAATAATTCCCCCAAAGGGTGTGATGAGCTCAAAATCCCCTCATGTTGAAAAATTTGAGTTCTATTATGTCATTTTTTATGAAACCCCAAATAACCACCTACCTTTGGAAATGAGTCTTGTACCTTTTTATGGATTTGTAATCCATTGGAAATTTTTAAGAGATAAAAATGGTGAAATGGGTATGAAGGATTGTGAAATAGTACTTAACCCCCCCCAATCAATCAAAATTAAAAATGAAAATGTTGAACCCAGTTTAAAAGAATTTAATATTAGAATAAGTTAATCATTATATGTTATGGGAATATTGTCTCATAAACATACGGTGTCACACCATCTTCAAAGGAAACAAAAATGGTGAACATTACATGAATATCTCAAAAAATAAGAATGATTGTTGATCATGCACCAGAAATTTTTTGCATCCCCTACACAAATTAAAAATGTATGTATGTCATGAAATCCATCAATAATTAAACATAAATTTGGTTTCCCTGAAATAGGTCATTCTCGCTGTGAAAACACCATGCAAGAAAAAAAGTCGAACCAAGAACCAGGACAATTGTGTTACCCATGCATAGCTGATTGAGAAAGTCTCACGCTTGAGATGATGCATTGACCAGTGACATCGTTCATCATTGTCTTGGTGACTGAAAAAACTCTTCGCATAGATATATTGACACAAGATATTATTTTCATCAATAGAATGATTCATAACCTCAGTTATAGAAGTAACCTTGATGGGACATAAAACAATCTCACCCACCTGAAATCTTCATCTTTGGGGGGTGAACTCAATGGTTTGAGAATACCACTGACATGGGTAAGATCCAACTTTGTGTATGAGTTATATTTTTTCAATTATTTTGATTATTTTACATTGGTGATTAGTGAAATTAGATTATTAACTTGATGTCAATATGATGAAGAAGTTCTAAAGTTAACAAATCTTGGGTTAAATCCTAAATTTTGGATATTAACAGTTGAAGACTTTAAGTTTTATAGTGAGTCCTGATAAATTGTTATGGATTCATTAGATGATGTTGGATATCATTCTTGAATAATTATCCTTGTATTTTTTTTGATTTATGAACTAACCTTAACATCAAATACATGTGTCAAAGACGATACAGAGTTTACAATAGAGATGAAAGTGGTTTTGGTGGTGAAGAATTTCTTTGGAATTTATATTCAAAAAAAATAATAAGGGAAATATTATTTGAATAGGGTTATGAAATATTTCACCCATTTTTATTCTGATTTTCATGAAGTGATGGAGAACTATGAAATATTATTATTATTGTATGAAAGGTAATTTGAAGACTTAGTGAAGATATTTTTGTGGGCTTGATGAATTCTGCACTAAATTCTATATGTATAAATGTGTCTATATATATTTAATTCTTCCAAAGACAAGACAATCAATAAGCAGTAGATAAGGGTTTGTGTATAATACACTGATCACAAGCCCATGTGTAGGGAATTCATGGCCCTTGAGAAGGTCCAAAATAAAGTGGACACATAAGCACACCCATAGAATCTATATGAGGTGGTATTGAGGGAGAGAGAGGATATTTCTAGATGGATGAATATGTACTCTGGATTATATAACATGAAAAAATTAGGAGAGGTTTTGATGTGGGATTATGTTTATATTCTCACTATTCACCCATTATTTAAACTATAGACAAAATAAAGGTTCTTCAACCAATTTGATTGCGACCACCTATCTCTCGTGCCACTCATTCAAAATTGATGAGCATTTTTTGAATGCACCGTCGTCTTTCTTCTTAGTAATCAATGACAATACTAGTTTCTCTAGAGACATGATCAAACCACCATCAGCTGAACCTGACGCTTTCATGGACATACTAAGATCAAACTTCTAAAACAAACATGATTAAAAAGATCATGCAACTTTTTTCAATGATTTATATATTCTTTTCCGAACTGAAAATGAAGTTTTAAGAGGCTGGTTAAGATGATAAATCTTCTTATATGAGTTTGAGGCATGAGTTTCATGCCTAAATGAAAACATTCACTTGAGGTAACACCATAATGGTGACTCTCGATCGTGAATAAAAAGGCCATAATATTCAGTGCCACTTTAACCGGTGATGAAGAATTAAATTTCTGAGTCCTTTGGGAATTTAAATAGATGATCATCATGGAATTATTTTCTAGATTTTATTTGGAGATTAAAATATGTAGAGATAGTGACTATCGCCTATAAATATCGATTCCCTGACATCAATTGTGATGTTTTCGTTCTCATTCTTGAGAGATCTTGAAAATCAAAGGTTCTCCAAATCATTTTTTATGTAAACCAGCAAACATTACATGAGACTTTAAGGCTTCGCAAAGTGTGGATTCCCATGATCCATTCTGGTTTTGAGAAGGTGATCTACGCACATCCTATGTGATGAAGTTCTACGATCACTAAACATGTTTCCATAAACTCTCAATGTGCTTCACGAATATAAATTGATACAGCAAGCTAGTTCTTGATTCAATTACTCCACTGTGCTTCATGAAGAACTTGTTCTATTAAATTTTTCAATATTTATCCAAGAAGTGGGAGCATAAACCTATTCAATTGTAGTACTATTAACAAGATTGTGTTTCACAGTTACACATGTGTGAGAATAATAAAAGGAGGTAGCTGACTTTCTTGATGTATACATGAGATAATTGTGCTCTTGTTTGGATGATAAAGAGCCTCATGATTTTTCAAGGAAGAAGAATAAATCATATGTTATTTCATGTTTTCAAATGAAATGAGTGTATGATTTCACATAATATTGACAAAATGGGTTAAGAAAACTGAACTTGGTAGTTCTGTGAAAAGAGAGATAAATAATGAAGGAGGAAAAATTGAATAGTGTGAAAGTGGTCATGCATACGTAATTGCGTAGAATGAAAAATAATGAACAATAAAACACATTAAATGATAAAAAAAATCTATGTTTTATTCAAATCACATACATCATGCTTTAGTCATAAAATGAATTTTTAATTAACAAGTTTGGAGTTCAAGAAAAGAATTTTTTGAATATGTGAAACATCATTCATGAAATTTTGGTGAAATCTAGTAAAAAAATATCTACTTACTTAAATTGAATAGTGAATAACTAATACACTCAATTTTTTATATTTTGTATTAAGGAAATAGAATTTTACACTGCTGCACATTTCATGTTATTTTGTGTTGAAGAAAAGGATGTTGGCTGATCTATATTTAGATGATTTTATTTAGGCTAAAATGATTATGATGATGTTTTTTTGAGTTGGTCATTATTGTTTTAATAATAAAAAAGGAGTTTCTATTATTATAACAAGTTGGAAAAAATGTGATTTAGGGAAGTAAGTTTTGAACTAAAGAAAAAATAGAGATAAATGGTAGAAGAGTTGATGACCAATTTATATTCAGTTGATTCTTATTTTATCAAGAAGAATTTTATGTTCATCAGTCCACTATATAGAAACATTATTGTGACTAAGAAAAGCATAATATTTTAAAACTTTTAGTTTGTTTCTAGGAAGATATATGAAGAGTTACTTGCATGCTGCTAAGTAAGTAACAAGTGAAGAAGTGCAAGACCAAAGAATATTGTGACATCCAATGGTTCTCAATAAGTGGAATGCTTTATGAGTGTTACAAACATTTATAAGGATAATAATTTCTTCAAAGTCAGTATAAAGTTATAGCCAAGTGTTGTCTAACATTCACATTCAATTGACTATAGTTCCTTGTAAGTGAAATGGTATTTTCAACTTTTTAACCACATTCAAAGTATTACTTTCTAGTGGTTGTGTGGTTAGGATCATTTCTAGAACATGACAAAGTCTAGATACTCTTATTGAGTAGTGAACCGTGTAAAAAACATTGTGTGACATTCTTTAATAAATTTATATACATTCATATGATAAAGAAAATATAATATGAGAATTAAGAACCTAACAGGTCTAATATGTAAATGGATAAAAATTTGTTATTGGTTTAAAAATTCATCAATATTGATTCACCCCGCCCTCTCAGTCTTAGAGATATCCCAAGCTGGTCCTTTCAAGTGGTATCAGAGCCAAGGTTCACCTCTGTTAGATTCTCTGCAGTAAATCTATTCTCTTTTGAAGATTTGAGTTTATTTCCTTAGTCAACAATGATTTAATTGTTGGTGAAGATTAAATCTTTGAGTAAAATTATATTTCTACCAATATCATGATAAATTTGAAAAATAAGTAGAAGAGAAAGTTGAAGAAGAATTATCATTTATATAAAGAATAAAATATTTCTCCATTATTTTTAGATAATAAAGACATATCAGTCTTGGAAACTAATGAGAAGGTGGCTCATGTTTCCACCAAAAATATAGATAACCTTCTTATCAATAGTGATCATGAGTTATGTGTTATTACATTTGAAAAATATCATCTTGATAAAAAATATAGAATAAGTGGTGATGATGATAAATCTAAAAAATATCAAGAATTATCAATTGATATATTAAGAATTATTTTGGTTCCCAATAAACTTACAAAAAATATATCAGTAAATCAAGATTTTTGGTTCAATGTTGGTGCTGCAATAGATTTGGGAATTGTTCATTAAATTATTGATATAGTCCTCAAATTGTAAAAGTAAAAAAGGAAGCCTTGTCAAGGGGGAAAAAGGAAGAAAAGAAAAGGAAATATCCACCGGTCCATAAGAATCATTATACAGAAAATAGATTTATAATTCTTGATAAAATATGTTATTTATGAAATGGAAGTTGTCACATGGTTAGTATATGATCATCTCAGCATGAATCCATATTTGATGAGAAATGAATATCACAAAATCTTGCTAGGAATGAAGAAGAAAACTTAGGAAGAAGTCAAAGTAATTTTGTGAACATAAATCCTCCTAATAAGGTATCAAAGAATAATTTGTGAGAATACCTTGGATTCTAAATCCAAGATACTGAAGGGAATTTTATCCAAAAGAACTAATAAAAGGAATGTAACTCAGAAGAATCTATGTGGAAGATTCAAACTTTCTACCATAATTCCTAATGACATGTTATTCATTAGGATAGATGATTTAGAAATAATGAGGAAACTTGAAGATGAACAGGATAAGGATAGTGAAAAAGGAAAATAAAGGTTACCACTTGATGAAGGTAATTTTCATTTGGGTTTGAAAACAAAATGACAATCTTGTGTTAAATAATTTGTGAGTGATAGATTCAAAAAAACTATTCACATTTCAAAAAACCATTAAACTTATTAATTGAACAAGAATCAATTCTTAATAGAGTAATAATGTCTCATCTCTAAAGGCTTTTAAGAAGAATAATTATCCACAAAATTTAGAATAAGTTGTAAATCGATTCATTCTATCTCAACATAAATCCGAGAACATTCTCAGATGTACAAGCATGAAGACTGGAGAAAATGGAGCAACTTGGTTGATAAGATCTTTTCAACCTTGATGTTCATATTGATGAAGCAAGGAGGATCAACCTTATTCCCTTAATCTTCTTATAATTTATTTTTTTTCTATAATGAAAGGAATTAAAGGTGAAGTACTTTCTTAGGGGGAGATCCTAAGAAGTGGTGAGTTCTTTTATTTATGGATAGAAAACCTCAAGAATTCACCATCCTTGAATGATTTATCAATTGGTATTAAAATACAAATATGATAGAGTATAATCATTGATGAATATGAATAATGTTATGTTATATTCCTAGAAATACATAATATAAAATATACCATCTTGTCATGATCTTATTTGTTAGTATCTTGAAGAACAATCATTCAAGAATATCATCCTTGGTTAAGTTGTGAAAGTTTTCTAATATAGTCAATTCAAGTGTTTTCTCAAAATGAAACATCTTGAAATATATTTTTGATGAGAAACATCATTATGAAGATGTTGTGAAGTATTTCCATTTATGGGGAGACAAAATTAATAAAGGTAAATAATCTTCCAGAATTATTATTTCAATTGCTAAAAAATTCGATTATTCAGAAAATTACTCGAATATCATATCCTTTTCAAAGATATTTTTTTCTTAATCTCTAATACTTGGTTTTATAAAATAATAGAATTTTCACCAAGGGGATAAATTGAATTAATAAATAGCATAATATATGTGTATGTTCCCCAAGGCCACTTATCCAACTTATTTCACTTGAATGTTTTTGATCTATTTGTTTAATTGTGTGCAGGAATTTCAGGATTGATTGTTCTTAGAAAACAATCATCTCATATTTAGTATCTTCATCCTGGAAAGAAAGTGAATAACCCTTGAATACAAGTATGTGATTTCACATTTCATAAGGTATTAGGATTATTTGGAAATGGAAATATTTGTTTTCAAAATCAAATCTTCTTGTTTTCTTCAATGAGCACTGCTCAAGTAGACTTAGAGTGAAATGATGGATGTAACTATCCTTAAGTATGGACTGATACCTCTTTCCCATGAACTTTTTATTTCTTTTCAATAAGGGGGCGATAGAGTGAAATGAAATTTTTAAAAGTAAAGGGGAGAGAGAAAGAAATTGGTCCACATATTGACACATTCATTAGGAATGAACATTGAAGGTATTACCAATAAATAAAAGGGAGAGATTAAAGAGCCCACTTTATGTATGAGTTTTATTTATTATCAATGATTTTCATTGGTTGAAAATGGTGATCAGTGAAATAGAAATATTACATTCATGTAAATATGATGAATAATTTCCAATGTTAATGGAACTTAGATGAAATCCTCAACTCTAGATATTCTAAGAAACATCTATTGAAGACATTGAGTTTCATGTTAATTCCAGGAAATTTGTTATGGATTCATTAGATAAAATTGGATTTCAATAATTCTCCATGTAATTTTGATTATTTATGAACTGTTCATAAGTTAAAATACATGTACCAATGATAATAACTTATTTACAATAGATATGAAGTTGGTTTTAATGGTGAAGAAGTTATTTTGGAATTCATATTACAAAAAAGAATAAGAGAAAGAGAATTTGAAAAGGGTCCTGAAATATTTCACTGTTGCATGAGAACCATGCAAGAGCTAAGTTGAAGAACATTTAGATTCTGATTTTCATGAAGTGAAGGTGAACTATGCAATATTATTATTGTCTTATAAAAGATTATTTGAAGATTTAGTGATGAGAATTTTTTGGGATTGAAAAATTCTATACACATTTTTGTAAGTATAAAGGTGGATGTGTATGTTGAATTCTAATATAAAATTATTATTTTACTGTGTAATATTTGTGGGTCTTACTTAAAAAATAGAGCCATCCAACTAAGCTAACCAGCTAGCCTCAACAAGGCCTCATGTGGGACACAATGTCAACTGTTCCCAAGGGAGGTTAGTTAGGGCCAACTAGAAAGTGGAAAAATAGGGTCCATATATAATCCACTGAGAACATGCCAATGTGTAAGGTGTAAATGGTTCATGATAATGCCCACAAGAAAGTGGGCACATGAGTGCGCCCATTAAATTGGTTCATGGAAGCGCTAAGGGTGTGAGAGGAGATATCTGGCCAGTTGAATGTGCACCCTGGCTTATATATCTTGAAAAAACTAGAAGATATTTCTATATGGGATGTTGTTTGGCCCCTCACTATTCAACCATTATTTAAATGATGGACAACACGAGGTTTGTTTGATCAGTTCGATCATGGCCATCGATCTCCCATGCCACAGAATCAAAATTGTCATTCATTTTTAAAATGTTTTGTCATCTTTCCTCCCATAACATGACAGTGCTACTAGGTTCATTTTAGATGGTTCCAAACCACCATCAGTTAAACGTTAGGCCTCTATGATCATACTAATATTGAAATCTTGAAGAAAAATATTATCAAAATAATAATGAAACATCATTTTCCTGATTTATATATGCTCAACTGAACTAAAATCAGAGTTGTAGGAGGCCAGTTCAGATGATCAATCTTCTCAGATGAGTTTGAGGCATGAGTTTCATGCATAAATGATTGCATGCATGTGATGTAATCACACAAATAAGATGCTTGATTGTGAAGAAAAATTCCATAATATTCAGCATCACATTAATCCATGATGAATAAATAAAATGCCAAGTCCTTCGGACATTTAAGCAGGTGATTATCAAACTATTATTTCTAGGATTTGATTTCGTGATTAAACAAGGTAGAGATGGTGACTCTCATGTATAAATACTGATGCCCCAACATCTTGTGTGAATATTCCATTCACATTCTTGAGATCTCTCAAAAATAGATGTTCTTAAGAGAATTTTTTAATAAGAACCAATAGATTTTACACCAGCCTTTGAGGATTCAAAAAGATGGGAGTCCTGTGAGAAATTGTGGTTTCATGAAGGATATTTAGGCACATCTTGTGAAAGGAGGTTACAAGATCACGCCACAGGTGATTATAAACTCTTGATGTGCTTCACGAAGACAAACTGATTACGCAAGCTAGTCATTGAGTTGAGTACTCCCATTATTATTCATGAGGAGAATTTTCTCTGAATCTTTTGAAGATTTCATGAAGAAGAGGGAACACATGCCTATTCTGTTGCAGGGCTACATGCAATATTATGTAGCATAGTAACACATGAAAAGTTTTTTTAATAATTTTTTTTATTTTTTTTAGAAACTACTCGGTTAAAATTACTTTTAAAAATACGCCTTAAAGGCGGAATCATAGATATCGCCTTTCCGCTAAAACCCAAAAAAATTAATTTTTTTTTTGTTTTGTTTATATATATATATATATATTACAAAATAAAAACAAAAAATAAAATAAAATCTTCATCATAATTTATCGGATATTTAAAATCCAGAAGTACTATCATTAATACAGTCTGGATTCTGATAGAAGATCTCACCCAGGGCTCCCTTTTATAAGAGAGTTTATCTTGTAAATCATTCTATATTTCCAATGTGGGATTTTGGTTCTCCCTTTCCTGCGCAGAACATTCTGCATTTCCAATGTAAGATTCTCTTTTAAGTACGTGACTTTGAAAGACTATAAAATATAAACTATAAGACCAATATAAATGAAACTTAAAACATGGATTAAACAAATTAGAAATAGTTGAAAACAAAAATAATTTCATAAAAATTGTTGATGGAAAATAATTTATAAGGTTTCAAAGACACATACTTGAAACATAAAAATGGTTCAAGTGCGTGACTTTTAAAGCATATAAAATATAAACTTTAAGACCAAAAAAATGAAACATAAAACATGGATTAAACATATAAAAAATAGTTGAAAATAAAAATAATTTCATAAAAAAATTTGATGGAAAATAATTTAGAATTTTTCAAAGACACCTACTTTAAACTAAAAAATGTTTCAAGTACATGACTTTGAAAGTCTATAAAATATAAACTATAAGACAAACATAAATGAAACATAAAACAAGGATTAAAAATACAACAAATAGCTAAAAATAAAAATAATTTCTTAAAAAATGTTGATGGAAAATAATTTATAAGATTTCAAAGATACCTACATGAAATTTAAAAATGTTTCAAGTACGTGACTTTGAAAGCCTATAAAATACAAACTATAAGACCATGATAAATGAAACATAAAACATGGATTAAATATATAATAAATTATTTAATTATTTAATTAATATTATTAATATAAAAATATATAATAATTAATTAGTTATTTAGTAATTATTAATAATCAATTATATAATAACTAACTAATTAATTATTATATAATGATTTTTAATAATTATAATTTAATAATTATAAAGAAAAATTATAATTTATAATTATATTACTAAGTAACTAATTACCTATAATATAATTAATAATTATATTACCAATTAACTAATTAGTTATTATATATTACTTTTTAAAAAATACTAATAAATAATTATAATGAATAATTATAATTTATATTTATATTACTAATTAACTGAGTAAAGAAAGGGAATATGCGCTATCTTTCTCATAAAATTAACTAATTAATTATTATATAATTAATAATTATATTACTAATTAACAAATTAATTATTATATAGTTAAGGATTAATAATTACTAATTAACTATTTACTAATTATATAATTAATAATTATATTACTAATTAACTGATTAATTATTATATAATTAATAATTATATTACCAAGTAACTAATTAATTATTAAATAATTAATAATTATATTACTAATTACCTAATTAATTATTATATAATTAATTATTAAAAATTATTAATTAATTAAATAATTGTTATGTAATCATTAGTTATATAATTAATAATTATATTACAAATTAATAATTAATAATTAATAATTAATAATTAATAATTAATAATTAATAATTATAATGAATAATTATAATGAATAATTATAAAGATTAATTATATTACTAATTAATTAATTAATAATTATATAATATTTTTTAATAATTACTAATTATAAATAATGATGAATAATTATATTACTAATTAACTATTACATAATTTATAATTATATTTCCAATTAACTAATTAATTATTATATAAGAATTTTTAATAAATAATAATTAATAATTATAAAGAATAATTATAATTTATATTTATATTACTAATTAACTAATTATAAATAGGGCATCGACTCTATATTTCTCAAAAAATTAACTAATTAACTATTATATAATTAATATTTATATTACTAATTAACAAATTAATTATTATAAAATTAATGATTAATAATTACAAATTAACTAATTAATAATTATATTACTATGTAACTAATTAATTATTAAATAATTAATAATTATATTACTAATTAACTAATTATAATAATAATTAAATAATTAATTATTAACTAATTACTGATTAATAATTACTAATTAACTAACTAATTATTATACAATTAATAGTTATATAATTAATAGTTATATTACTAATTAACTAATTAATAGTTAATAATTAATAATTAATAATTATAATGAATAATTATAATGAATAATTGAAATGAATAATTATAATGAATAATTATAAAAACTAATTATATTACTAATTAACCAATTAATTATTATATAATAATTTTTAATAATTACTAATTAATAATTATAACAAATAATTATATTACTAATTAACTATTATATTAGTAATCATTATATTACCAAATAACTAATTAATTATTATATAATAATTTTTAATAAATACTAAATAAAAATTATAATTAATAATTATAATTTATTATAATATTACTAATTAACTAATTATAAAAAGGGCCTCGGCTCAATCTTTCTCAAAAAATTAACTAATTAACTATTATATAATTAATAATTATATTACTTATTAACTAATTTAATATTATATAATTAATGATTTATAATAACTAATTAACTATTACAAATTTTATAATTAATAATTATATTAATAATTAAGTAATTAATTATTATATAATCAATAATTATATAACTAAGTAACTGATTAATTATTAAATAATTAATAATTATATTACTAATTAACATATTATATTACTAATTATCTAATTAATTACTATACAATTAATTACTAATAATGACTAATTAACTAACTAATTATTATAAAATTAATAGCTGTATAATTAATAATTATATTACTAATTAACTAATTAACTAATTAATAATTAATAATTAATAATTAATAATTAATAATTAATAATTAATAATTATAATGAATAATTATAATTAAAAATAATAATGAATAATTATAATTTATAATTATATTACTAATTAACTAATTAACTATTATATAATTAATAATTATATTACAAATTAACTAATTAATTATTTTATAATAATTTTTAATAATTACTAATTATTATTTATAATGAGTAAATATATTTTATAATTATATTACTAATTAACTAATTAACTATTATATACTTAATAATTATATTAATAATTAATTAGTAAATTATTATATGATTAATTATTAATAATTACTAATTATATAATTAATTATGATGTCATTAATTATTAATAATATTAATTAAATAATTAAATAATTTATGATGTGTTTAATCCATGTTTTAACTTTAAATTATATCGGTCTCATAGTTTATATTTTAGTCATTCAAAGCCATATATTTGAATCATTTTTAAGTTTCAAGTAGGTGGTTTTAAAATCTTATAAATTATTTTTCATGAACATTTTTTACGAAATTATTTTTATTTTCAACTATTTATTATATGTTTAATCCATGTTTTATGTTTTATTTATATAGGTCTTATCGTTTATATTTTATAGGCTTTCAAAGTCAGGTTCTTAAAACATTTTTATGTTTCATCTAGGCGTCTTTGAAAACTTATAAATTATTTTCCATCAACTTTTTTTATGAAATTATTTTTATTTTATTCTATGTGTTATTTGTTTAATCCATGTATTAAGTTTCATTTATGTTGGTCTTGTGTTTATATTTTATAGGCTTTTAAAGTCATATACTTGAAACATTTTTAAGTTTCAAGTAGGTAGTTTTGAAAGCATATAAATTATTTTTTATTATCATTTTTTTGAAATTCCTTTTAGTTTTCAACTATTTCTTATATGTTTAATCCATGATTTTAGTTTCATTTATATTGGTATTATTGTCTATATTATATAGTCTTTCAAAGTCATGTACTTGAAACAGAATCCCACATTATAAATGCAGAATGTTCTACACAGGAAAGGGTGAACCAGAATCCCACATCGAAAATATAGAATGATTTCCAGGGTAACCCCTCTAATAAAAGGGTGCCCTGGGTGATAACTTTTGTCAGAATCTAGACTGCTGTAATGGAAGTACTGCTGGATTTTAAAAAGCAGATAAATTCTTATGAAAAATTTGTTTATATATATATAAAAAAACAAAACAAAAATGTCACGACACTTCCTCCGGATCTGGTTCTATGACCACCCTAAACCAACCTTCCATAGTCCAGGGGTTGGCAACTACCATCGGAAAGGGATTTCTGTAAAATGGGAAGGCATTGATTTTAAAACAGTACAAACACACAATCCAAGAACACAACAAGATGCAACCACAAAGTAAAACTGCAGTAGTAAAGGTGTGTATTGAAAGTAAAAGGGCCAAAATACAAGCCCAACTGAAAGTTACAACTACAAATGAAAAATAGAAAACAACACCTAGAATCGTCCACCAAGGATCCTACCTAAAGGGTCGGTACATCTCATCTCCACTGCTCTCCACATCAGTCAATCTTCTATGTGTACCGCCTGGTCCTAGCTCCCTCAAGTCTCAGCCAAGCTACTCATCATCTTCATAAGACACAACAAGATGCAGGCGAAGACCATGTATAGGTGACAATAACAATACCCAGTAAGGACCCCGAGACCCCTGAAGGTCTCAAAAAAGTCTACAATGGAAAAACCATAAAGCATGATCTAAATCACAAAACACAAAGCAATAACCACAGCTCAAACTAGGTATAAGTAAAGCCCAAAAGTACAAATGATTAGTCGAGAAGATGGATCATCTTATTCTGTCAAGAGGTACTATTGGTGACCATATGAAGTCTATCCCACAAAAGATCAATAGGTACTAACCCCATCAAGACCCACACATGATCCGACCCGCCCGAAGTCGATAGGTACCAACCCCCGTAAGACCCACACAAGATCTGACCCACACAGGATCGCTATGCGCTGACCCACACAGGATCGCTGAGCGCTAACCCACACATGATCTGACCCACACAGGATCTGTATGTGCTAACCCACACAGGATTGCTAAGTGATGACCCGCACAGGATCTTACCCACATAGGATCGGTACGACAGTGATCCACAATAGGCCACTCTAAGGCTGGTCCTCTACAACTTCTGTACTGCTGATTCATATAGGATCTCTAGGTGTTGATCCACACAGGATCACTTGGTACTGACCCACACAACATCACTAGATGATGACCCACACAATATCGCTCGGTACTAAACTCCATGTAATCTCTCTCCAACCTCTACCTCACTGCCAGCCACTGGATTCCCGCTCATAGTACTCTTGATTCTGGGAGAACTGTTCCTCAAACCATCGGTCATATTTCAACTAGAACAATGTCCTGTTAAGAAGTAACCTGATGATCTTTTACATCATAATGGTTCCAACGCAACAGATGGCTCATCAACCGAACACCCAGTCTGTTAGTTATTGGCATTTTAGTGCTGAGGGCCCAGTTTGATTTGGAGTCAATCTAACCCGACCATACTACAACATTCTCCAAAACTCTCATGGAGTATCTCAAAAGGACCCCCACACTCCAAGGATCCCAGTGCCACAGATGTTTCGTCAAATGGACGTCTGGTTTGCAAGATACAACCTTTTAAACATATTTAGGCCCGAATGGGTCTCATTCTAGTCCAACCTGATTGGACTGACCTGGCCTGGGCCGACCTGACCTGGTCTGGGTCTGACCCAGCCTAGTTGTTCTGGGTCGTAGACCCGCCTGGCCCACCGGCCGGGCTGGACCACGCTAGGGTTATGTGGTCTGCTGCTCGTGAACGATTCCATTAAATTAGCGGCCCCACATAGCGCCACCTCTTCACCCATGGGACCTGGAGGAGGTGCGTCCTTTGTTAGCTCGTTGTGGCTTCCTCCAGTGCGGTGCACAACGGTGCGACACCTCCACCTCCGCGGCCGCCGCTGTCGGCATCTTGTCCGACCACCGCGGCACCGAGTGCCTCCTCTCTTCCACCGAGGCCAGCGGTTATCAGTCACAACCCTTGCCCACCGACGCATCTTCTGTGGGCCACCGGGTGAGCTCTAGTGGTTTGTTCTTCCTTCAGGATGCCCCTACGGGCTTCCTGGGATGTCGTCGTCACTGCACAACTCTTATATTCCAGATTCTAATGAGTTGAAGAATTGTTCCTCAAAGAACTCAACAATAACCAAGCTGTTAGGGCCAATAGGGGCCTATATACCCTGAGAGGGGGGGTGAATCAGGGTATGGATATTCTTTTTCAAAGTTCTTTCTGCCCCACTGGATCTTGACCTCTTTGTTACAAGGGTCACTTTGTTTGCACTTGTGTGGTTACTGTGATCACTTGTCTCATTTACCTGATGATGATGCTTTGAATGCAATGCAGGAAAGTAAGCAGGCAGACACAGAGATTTTTACTTGGTTCACCGCTAAGGGCTACGTCCAAGGAGCATACGCCGACAAGTTGCCGGTTCGTACCAAATTCCACTAGGCTTCACTAGCTGTGGATTACAATGTTCGGGCTAGATCACTTCTATGCCCAGGCTCACTGCCTATACAAGGTTTAGGGTCAGCTCACTGCTTTCCCAAGGGTCACTCCCTGTTTCTCTCTCTCTGGCTCACTGCCGGTGGAGAGGATCACCTTCTTCCTCTTCCTAAGCTCACTGCTCTTGGAAGGTATTCACTCACAGTTTATAGACCTGTAGGTCTCTTCATTTCCATGAAGGAATGCATCTTCCTCTGTATGTAGATGCTCTGTTGAAGTCCAACTTTCACCCGCAGATGAATCTCACTTTGCACCGGATGTACCGGGCAACCTCAATTTTTACGCGCAACCCTTACGGTGTCTTGCGCGCAATTACTATGCTTTGCGCGAAATTCCTTTTTCGCGCAACCTCCAAATTTTACGCGCAGCCTGGAAACTGCCTTGCGCGCAATTCACTGCCTTTGCGCGAAATCCACTTTTCGCGCAACCTTCCTTTTACGCGCCAACTCAAAACTTTCTGCGCAGCCTTTTCTTTTCGCGCAATCTGACTTTACGCGCAAACTTTAAGTTTACGCGCAACACCCTTTCAAACTTCAATTTCGCGCACCAGAGCTCGGGTATTTTCTATGTCTTGAACTCTGCTGAATGGAGGAGGGTCACTTCATATTTATAGGCAAAATCGACCCCGCGCGAAAAACCCTCCTTGAGCGCGCAATCCGCGTTGATCGCGAAATACAAACCTTCCGCGCACAACCATTTTCCGCGCACTGCTCCATAATTTCGCGCACCTCATGCCTTTGCCATTTTACGAGCTTCGGACCTCGTAACACCTCTTGCGCGAAATACTTCATCCGCTATTTCGCGCGCCACTTCAATTTTCCGCGCACGCCTCCAAAATCGCGCGCGCCTCATGCCTTTACCGTTTTTCAAGCTTTCGGCCTTGAAACATCTTTTGCGCGAAATACAATTTCGCGCAACCCGCTGTTTTGCGCGCCACACTTCAAGATTTCGCGCAACCCTCTATTTTTGCGCGCCACGCTTGATTTTTCCGCACACCTCCTTCATTTCTCTCTCCTCAACCTTTGCCAACAACATATCACTCCATTTTCCATTGGCGATTTTCAGGCCCAAAAAATTGGCAAACACTGGAAAACGGCGCCACCTTGTACTGCTCTTTTGTACCGCCTCCAGATCGTCCTTTCCTTTGTCAAAGTTCTTTGTCAACATGGAATGTCAACAACTTCTCGGGAACTCGACAATTCTCCATGGAAACCTGCTTTGTCAACAAACACAATCAACCCAAAAATGCTGCAATGTTACCTTGAGGGATTTTTGCCCAACAATCTCCCCCTTTGGGTTTGTTGACAACTCTTCACAACTCTGCTCAGAAATATTTTCTGCACTTTGATACCTCACTGAGTCTTCTTCCAGCTGCTACCACCATTCGCCTCTTGCGATTATGATAGCGTTCAAGGATTCACTTAACATGTACTCTAAGCCCACATGAGCAATGCTCGGCGTGAGAAACAAGAGTAGAATGAAAAGTTCATCAATGAATCACTTCATGTCAGACCCCAATTGTCGATTCCACCCTGATACCAATTCTTAAAAGAAAAAACCGGTTGTTGAACCACACTGATACCAATTGGTGAATTCTTAAGTTGATACCAATTGTTGATAGCTGGACACTGTCTCACACCATTCCAACACCACTGTTCTGCTTTTATCACGATCCTCAGCTGTCGTGATTTCTATGATTTGATCGATCACGTCTAGCATCGTCAGATTTAATACACTCCCCCTTTCTCATTGCTCCCCCTTTCTGGCTGCTCCACCTGTCAGCTTCTCCCCGTAACAATTATGATTTATCAAATCTCCTCACTATTTTCTCCCTTGAAAAAACACTGTTCTCCCCCTTTGTCAAGCACTTTTCAAGCACTTTTCTCCCCCTTTGTCAACGAACCCAAAGGTCACGCCTTTGTAGTCTGTAACATAGTAGAGAACACATATCAGCACATTAGGGAAAAACACACCATACCTCGGGGAGAGGGGGGGTAGTTGGGGTCCCATATCCACACTATTTCAAGTGCGGGGAATCGACTGAACTCCCAGAGCCAGTCGATGCCTTTCAAAAGCTTCCTTGGGTAAGGCCTTTGTCAGAATGTCTGCAACCTGTAGTTCTGTAGGCACATACTCCAATTTCACGATCCCCTGCTCAACTTTCTCCTTGATAAAATGATACTTTATCTCAATGTGCTTTGTCCTAGAGTGACGGATGGGATTTTTGCAGAGATTTATAGCACTTGAGTTATCGCACTGGATTCCGATCGGAGACTTTACTTCAACTCCCATATCTTCAAGCTGCTGCTTCATCCACAATAACTGTGTGCATGCTTGAGTGGCCGTAATATACTCAGCTTCTGCGGTGCTTAATGAAATGCAATCTTGCTTCTTGCTAAGCCAAGAAATACACAATCCATTATGATAAAAAGCACCACCTGACGTTGGTTTCCTATCATCCTCTGAACCGGCCCAGTCTGCATCAGTATATCCCAATAGCTCTGTCTGAGATTTGTCATTGTATGTCAAGCCGAAGTCCACTGTGCCCTTGATATACCGAAGTATTCTTTTCACTACAAGCATGCGACATTCCTTGGGATTACTCTGATATCTCACTGCTTGGCATGTGGCGAAAACAATATCAGGCCTTGTTGCGGTTAAGTACAACAGACTTCCAATGATTTTCCTGTATTCTGTGATATTAACTGCCCTGCCACTGTCATCTTTTGATGATTTCATCCGGGTAGAAACCGGAGTCTTCATCTCCTTGGAATTTTCCATTCCAAATCATTCCAAAGCATCCTTGGCATACTCGGATTCAGAAATGAATGTTCTATTCCTGCCTTGTGTAACTATGCTTCATCTGATCTTCCAAATATTATGTCTTCTTCCTTGACCTGCCTCACCATCCTTTGATTACTATTGTTGTTGAAATAAAGATTGTAATCAAATCCCCCACACTGAAAACCAATCTTCTTCAAATACTGATGTAGCCTTCAGTACCATTCTCTTGGGGTGTATGTTTTGCACACCAGTCGTGCTTTGTTTCGAATCATTGTGCCATCTTCGTTCATCTTGTCTAAATAGACCCATTTTATCCTGATGACGTTTTTATCATCTGGCCTCGAAACAATTTCCCAGGTCTGATTCTTCTCAATTCTGACCTATCTATTCATTCATGGCATGATCCCAGTTTTCATCTTCAGCTGCATCAGCAAAGAATTTTGACTCAACCTGAGATAGTAATGATGTCTGCTGTAGTGATTTCATTCTCTTTGTCTGAACTGGATCTCACTGATCACTGATGATAGTCTGCCTGTCAATTTCATCTCGATTCTTTGTATTTTGTGCAGATAAGGATTTTACATCCTTGTACTCATCATCAGTATCTTATTCTGAGTCACCCTCAGCCACTTCTTCTCCCCCTGTGTTGCTTTCTTCCTCAACACTTTCGTCAGGAAGTTGTTCACTGACTCATTTTTCAGTGGCTTCATTTCTTTCAGCTAGGTTTCTCAAATTTTTGTTGTGACGCCTTTGATTTTTCTCTTGCAGCTTCTTGGTATCCTGAAAACAGTCAGCTGATACCATATTGTTAGAGCAAATAGATAAGCATAAAATGCATTGTTATTGCTGCTTCTCCCTGTGTGTCTTTCTTCCCTCAATAGGAAACACCTGAGCCGAGTCATCCAATTATTTCATTGATGGCTCTTGAATCTGATTTGGATATAGAATGCTCCCCCTGTTTTATGCAACTCTTCCAGTTGTTAGGCCCAACAGTTTAGACCCATAACACGTCTTTTCCTCCTGCATCATTTGTTCTCATCTTCCACTCAAATTTGAGCCATTAACAAAATCTCTAAGCCTACGGAGTTGAAACTCGGTGTAGGAAACAAGAGATAAAGTTAATAACACAATCACTTCCTATTTTGCTCTGTTTCTCTCCTTCTTCTTCAACTCTAGTATCTGATTTGAATCAATTGAAACTCTAGAGCATATCATTTCTCCACTTCGCATCCTTAGATGCCACTTCCCCTTGGATTGTATCTCCCTAAAACCTGAAACACAAGAATCATCAGTTAATAGCATTTATATACATAGGGAGAGGGGTTTTGCTTCAGACTCCTCAAGATGAGGGTTGTGGTTGATCCTGATGGGTCAACCCTTTGATTCTTTCTTGGAGAGCATCACACTCCTTTCTTGCTTCCTCCAACTGTCTAGCCAACTTAAATTGTTCTGGCCATATGACAAGGCATTCATTGCCTACATTCTGAGCCTTTTTCTGATATGTAGATTTGGTAGGCTCAGCCTTTCTCACCACTTGGGGTTTAAACCCACTAGTACACATTTCCTTCTTTGAGGTTCTACCAAAATTCCATTTTCCTTGATTATTTCTCTGAGTAGGAACCTCTCTGTTTGGCATCTTCCCCTTCTTCTTCTCCCATCGTAGGGGTCTTCCTCTTTCTTTCACATCTTGATGAGAAACATGACATGTGAATTTTTCAATACGTTCTTTGTTCATCCATCTTTTATCAGATCTCTGAGTCACCACCCTATTTTTCATTGGTGGTGGGTCCTCCACTGAACGTCCATTCTTCTTACTCACAGTTGGAGTAGATCTCCCCTTAATCTTCCAGGTTTGTTCACATTCTCTCCTTGAGAGTGGTTGTGAGTATGATAGAGGAGGTGACTGATACACCTTTAGTTCAGCTCCATGTGATTCCCCTGAGGCTTTAGGCCTATTTTTCACCTTAACACTTTGTCTCCCAGTGCATAATTTCTCATTATGTACTACTGGAGTTGGTAATCTCTTTCTCGGGTCTTTTTCCTTCCCCGCTTTCTTCTTACTGCACTGTCTGGCCAAATGCCCATGATCAGAACATATGAAACATTTTCTATTAAAGGCATACCTCATTTCATCACTTCTCTGCTGAGATGTTGATGCAACTTGTTTTCTTCTTCTGGCATCGATCTCCTGAGCTTCCTGACACATACTCATGGTGTGTCCCATCCTTCCACAGTAATAGCACCTGATAAATGTTCTCCTCTGAGAAACTCTTCTCTCTGATTTATCATGATGCTTCTTCTTATTCTCAGATTTAGTAATGTCTCTATTTTCACACCCTGAGATGTATTCCAGAGCCTCTAAACAGAAGCTTGATGTGTGACCATGAATCCCACAAAAATAGCACATGTCATCACTACTTTTTGTATCTGTCCTTTTAGGCCTATCTCCAGCACCTATAGGATTTCTTTCCCATCTAGAACTGTTCATAGCTCTCTTTCTATCTTGCACGGGAGGGGATTCATCAAATCCGATACCAGCTTTTCCGAAACTTGCTGGTCTTTGAGCTGAGAAAATATTCTGTTGTTTTTCTTCAGAAATAGCATACCTATTCTTCATTTTATCATCACTTGTCGAAGGATGATCAAATAGAAAGTGTAAGGCATCCTTCATTTTTGGCATTCCTTTAGCATTAGATTTCTCCACATCCTTCTTTGCTAATTCTAGATCCTCTTCCAACTTTTTAATCTTCGTCTCCCTTGATTCAAGTTGGACATCCAGTTCTTTCTTGAGAAGCTTCCCATTACTCACCTCATATTCTAGTTCCTGTGTGAGCTTTTCCACCATTGAACTTTTCTTCACTACTTTTAATTTTTCCTCAGAAACAGATTTAGAGACAGATTCATTCTCTTGTTGAAGGCTTCGATTGTTCTGAACTTCTTCAGACAACTGTGCTGCTAGATCATCATTTCTAGCTTTCAGATTCTGTACTTCATCTGACTTTTGATTCTCTTCATAATCATCAGCCTTTTGTTTTCCTTTCATTTTAGCCAGCTTCTGTAGTTCCTCACCTTGAGAATCATTCTTCTTTGTTAGGTCAGTAACTATATCGATAAGCCTTTGATTTAAGCCTCTTAGCTTGTTGACCTCAGTTTCTAGAGCATTGATCTGTATGCCTTCAGATTTAATTTCTTCAGTGGATTTCTGATCCAATTCTTTAGTCCCATGGACAACTTCCACCTTTTTGTTCAGGCCATCGATCTCTCTTTTCTGTTCTTCAACCTTCAGCTTATACTTACTAACGGATTCTGAGTTCTCTGATGTTGATAAATTAAGTTTCTCAATTTCTTCCATCAGCTCAGATTTCTCTTCTTCCTGCTGCTGCATATAGAGTTTGGCATCGCGAACAATTTTGTTAGCTTTCTTGGTTTTGGCCCTCCAAACATCTATCTCTTCCAGAGCAGCCTCCAACTCAGCTCGCATATCAATTCTTCCTTCAATTTCTTCTTCTTCATCGTCAGTGGTTCCAACATCACTTGGAAAGTCAGGATCTTCACTCATTCCGTCAACATCTTTGAACGAGTAAGTATTTTTGTTGTATGATTTATCCAAATCATTTTTCTGTTCACTACATGATTCCTTCAGTAAGCTATTTGATTCTTTTAATTGAATCACACTTTTTCCAAAAACACTTCCACACTGAGGGATACCACCTGACTTCTGATTCTTCTTTGAAGATTTTCTTTTCCCCATGGAAGACCGATATAAGTGAAAACAATATCTTCAACTACACAGAAAGACTACACCAAGTCCAAGCAAACAAATCTGATAAAAGCAACCTTCCCTCTGATACCAATTGTTAGGGCCAATAGGGGCCTATATACCCTGAGAGGGGGGGTGAATCAGGGTATGGATATTCTTTTTCAAAGTTCTTTCTGCCCCACTGGATCTTGACCTCTTTGTTACAAGGGTCACTTTGTTTGCACTTGTGTGGTTACTGTGATCACTTGTCTCATTTACCTGATGATGATGCTTTGAATGCAATGCAGGAAAGTAAGCAGGCAGACACAGAGATTTTTACTTGGTTCACCGCTAAGGGCTACGTCCAAGGAGCATACGCCGACAAGTTGCCGGTTCGTACCAAATTCCACTAGGCTTCACTAGCTGTGGATTACAATGTTCGGGCTAGATCACTTCTATGCCCAGGCTCACTGCCTATACAAGGTTTAGGGTCAGCTCACTGCTTTCCCAAGGGTCACTCCCTGTTTCTCTCTCTCTGGCTCACTGCCGGTGGAGAGGATCACCTTCTTCCTCTTCCTAAGCTCACTGCTCTTGGAAGGTATTCACTCACAGTTTATAGACCTGTAGGTCTCTTCATTTCCATGAAGGAATGCATCTTCCTCTGTATGTAGATGCTCTGTTGAAGTCCAACTTTCACCCGCAGATGAATCTCACTTTGCACCGGATGTACCGGGCAACCTCAATTTTTACGCGCAACCCTTACGGTGTCTTGCGCGCAATTACTATGCTTTGCGCGAAATTCCTTTTTCGCGCAACCTCCAAATTTTACGCGCAGCCTGGAAACTGCCTTGCGCGCAATTCACTGCCTTTGCGCGAAATCCACTTTTCGCGCAACCTTCCTTTTACGCGCCAACTCAAAACTTTCTGCGCAGCCTTTTCTTTTCGCGCAATCTGACTTTACGCGCAAACTTTAAGTTTACGCGCAACACCCTTTCAAACTTCAATTTCGCGCACCAGAGCTCGGGTATTTTCTATGTCTTGAACTCTGCTGAATGGAGGAGGGTCACTTCATATTTATAGGCAAAATCGACCCCGCGCGAAAAACCCTCCTTGAGCGCGCAATCCGCGTTGATCGCGAAATACAAACCTTCCGCGCACAACCATTTTCCGCGCACTGCTCCATAATTTCGCGCACCTCATGCCTTTGCCATTTTACGAGCTTCGGACCTCGTAACACCTCTTGCGCGAAATACTTCATCCGCTATTTCGCGCGCCACTTCAATTTTCCGCGCACGCCTCCAAAATCGCGCGCGCCTCATGCCTTTACCGTTTTTCAAGCTTTCGGCCTTGAAACATCTTTTGCGCGAAATACAATTTCGCGCAACCCGCTGTTTTGCGCGCCACACTTCAAGATTTCGCGCAACCCTCTATTTTTGCGCGCCACGCTTGATTTTTCCGCACACCTCCTTCATTTCTCTCTCCTCAACCTTTGCCAACAACATATCACTCCATTTTCCATTGGCGATTTTCAGGCCCAAAAAATTGGCAAACACTGGAAAACGGCGCCACCTTGTACTGCTCTTTTGTACCGCCTCCAGATCGTCCTTTCCTTTGTCAAAGTTCTTTGTCAACATGGAATGTCAACAACTTCTCGGGAACTCGACAATTCTCCATGGAAACCGGCTTTGTCAACAAACACAATCAACCCAAAAATGCTGCAATGTTACCTTGAGGGATTTTTGCCCAACACAAGCGAAGGAGGGTATCGGCCTTGTTCATTTGGCCTGTGTCCTCTGCGTTAACATGACAAAAAGTAGGAGGAATTTTAATTCCTCAAAGTCAATTTCTACAATAAACCACTGACCTCATGGTTTGTTATAGGTATCGCAGTCATTGGCGGGAGGAGAGTCCTTGTCAGAGTGAGGTTGTCGGTATTCATCGGTCCCGGATTGTCACTGCCCAAGCTTTCATCCTCTGTCGGTGGAATGTGTCGCGTCACTTCGCCAGAGGTTCCTTGCTTGGTGAAGCCATTTAAAAATTCCACCTCGAGCCGCACTTAAATAGATGGGAAAAAGGTGAGTAACACACCGAGGAACTAATGAGGTTTATTTAATAAATAAAACTCTTAATTCCCCAACGATGCAGTTACAAATAAAGAAGGGTCATGCCATTATTTGGAATGACAAGTCACTGGTCCCCATTGTTGGAACCATGGTCATCTATGCATGAATTGTAGTATGGTTCGTGTTTGATGTCAATCCTCAGAGAAAGTTCAGAATGAGTGCCAGCAAAGTGCTTATACAGGTCAAGCAGATAATAATATTGAAGGTGGCACCATTTTCCAGTGTTTGCCAAATTTATGGACCTCAAAATTGACAAAAGGGGAAAACAGTGTTTTTGGGAAAGGGACTTGCGCGCCTGATATGTGTCGCGCAAGTGACTTGCACGTTGAGAAAGGTGTTGCGTGATGGTTCCAAGGAGGTTTGGAAAGTTGCGCACCATATTTTTTTCAAGATCCGAACTTCAAAATATGGCAAAGGAAAGAGGGTGATGCAAGTATTGGTTTATTGGCGCAAGTGAGTAGCACGACAGAGGCTAGAGCGGTTAGATTTGCGCGCCGGAACATGCATGCCGAGAAGAGGTTTGCACGCCATCGCACAGGGTGTTCAGTTTTTCTATAAATAGAGGAACACCCCTCCTAATTTGGAATTGCATTCAAGAATTAGAGATTTTCAGATCTCCCATCGCGCAAGTGTTGTAGTCTGCAAGTGGTAGTTTGGTCGCGCAAGTAGAAGTTGTGCGCTAGTTGTTGGCTACGTGTCCAAAGTGGTTTGGGAATAAAAGACAGTGTGTCGCGCAAGTTTGGAGTTGAAGAAGGAGGTGTCACACAAGTGGTTTGGTGACACTTGTGTGCCAAATTTGTTCCGCGCAAGTGAATTGTGTGCCAGGCAGTAAGGAAGCCCGACAGTGTTTTTGAGCTGTGTGAAAGTTTGGAGATTTCCCGGTACCCTCGGTGAAAAGTGAGATTCATCTATGGGTGAAAGTTAGACTTCAACAGAGTATCTACAAACAACAAAAGATGTATTCATTAGTGAAGATGAAGAGACCTTCACATCTTTAAACTGAGTGGGACTTCACCAAAGGAAGTGATCCAAGGGGATTCAACAGGAGTGACCTAAGGGACGCAGTGAGCTATCCCAGAACTTTTGTAAATGTAGGGAGCCAGGGACATAGTGAATGTGCCCGAACATTTGTAATCCACTTCTAGTGAAGAATAGTGTAATTTGGTACAACCGGAAACTTTTTGGTGTATTCTCCTTGGATGTAGCCCTTAGCGGTGAACCACGTAAAAATTGATGTGTCATCTCTTTTCATGTGAATTTTTCATTGCTGATCATATCCATCATACAAGTTTAACTAGTTCCTACCAACGTGGGAACAAGATCCTTGTTTTTAAAAGAAAAAGGTGTCACCATGATTCATCCCTCCCCTCTCAGGGTGTCCCAGGGTCCTACAAGTGGTATCAGAGGGAGGTTGCTGGTGTTAGATCTGTCCATTTCCATCATGGAAAATTCAGCCAGTGGTAGGGGAGTCCCCCTCTTTGATGGAAGTAATTTTCAGATTTGGAAGAATAGAATGAGATATCATCTAAGATCCCTTGGAATGAAAGTTCTGTTTTCCACTGTGCAAGGTATTAATGTTTCTGATCCAATAGTACTGGCTATGATTGATGCAGATAGGGAAATTCTCGATGCAGATGCTAATGCACAGAATTCTCTCACCACAGCCCTTTCAGATCAGATCTATATAAAAGTGATGAGTTTCACTTCAGAAAAGTCCATGTCGGATAAACTTGAAAATATTTATGAAGGAGATAACAAAGTGAAGGAGGAGAAACTACAAGTGATGCACAATAGGTTTGATTTTCTGAAGATGCATCCTGATGAGAATGCAGACTTTTATTCAATAGAATTACCGAAGTGGTAGGAGAAATTTGGGGCCTAGGAGAAGAAATCAAAGACATTGACATTGTGAAGAAATTACTGAGAAGACTTCCACCCCTGTACAATTAAAAGATGTGATCCCTTGAGGAAAGAGATCTTTGCAAACTCTCTCTGGATGATCTAATGAGAATCTTAGTGGCATATTAAATGAGAGTCAAACCAGAAGATGCTACGACTCGAGTGAGAAATGAAATTGCATTCAAATCCATTGAGAGACTAAAAAACTAAAAAGATAGTAGTGGTGAAGATGATGAGGAAAAAGAAATTATTTCTGTCATTTCAAAGAAGTTCCAGAAGGAAAAAAGGTAGATTCAAAGGGAAGTTACCTATAGCTTGCTTTCATTGTGGAAAAGTTGGTCACATTTCCTCACAGTGCTTAAGAAAGTTCGATGATGAGAATAGCTATGATGAATACATTGAGAAGCCTCAGAAAAGGTTTTTCAAAAAGGGAGACTTCAAATCAAGAAATAAAGTACCAAATAAGATCTTTGTCTGTGAAGGGGAAGATGATGATAATGAATTCTGTGATGAAGAAGAACCAGAATTTAAAACTGGAAAACATGCTTCCATGATGGCAACTATTGAAAAATCAGAAGATATTGGTGGACAAAATCAGTTGGAAACTAGTGCAGATCCTGAGTTGCAACTTAAGGATGCTGTTAGTAATCTTAAGATTAAATGTAAGAGTTGCAATAAGTGGAAATCAATTGAAGAAGAATAAACTGAATATGTTGATCAAATTGAAGATGAAATTGAACGATTGGAAGAATTGGTGAAATTAAAGTCTAAAATTCTTGAAAGCAATGATGATGTAGTGGATCTGAAGCTGATAATTGAAGAGCAGAAAAATGTCATCAATGAACTCCTCTCCAGAAGAGAGGAAAAGTCCAAGACTGTTGAGAGTCTTGAGGAGTAATTTGTTACTATTAGGAGTAAACTTGAAATAGATTAATTTTCAAAAGAATCAAGGAAGAAAATACAGTTTTGAAGTTTCTCAGATGTTGAGCTGTGGGAGAGAGCAAAACATGGCTCTAATGGAGTTGAAAAGATTTTAAATGATCAAAGACCTGCCTGCATGGGAAATAGTGGAATTGGTTGTGAGGCAGAATCTTCAAATGCTGAAAATAATGGTGACCAAAATAAAGGAAAGTTGAAAGTGGGTGATGTGGGAAAGTCTATTGAAGTAATGAAACATAAACCCCCAATTCAATCTGAAAGAAGAAAAAAAGATTATCCTCAGGCCTCGTGGAAAAAGGAGCCATCATACTATTATCCAATATAAGAAGAAATGAGGACAAATAGAAGCGAGAAGACATTTACTCTCATGAAGTGTCAGTTCTATGGATATTTGTTCCATACCATGTCTTATTGCGAAGAGGCAATAAGCTATCTGTGTAACACCCCAAGCTTCTACGGTACGCTTCTCTTTGAATAATACAGTAGTGTGTGTTATATGCAACTTCGAGTTCTAACACACACCACAACCAATCAAACTAGCCATTATAAATAATAATACCCACTTTTTGAAATTTTATACATTTTATCTTTCAAAATGGTCTTCATTTTGGGATTCGGAATATCGAAACTAGCATAGGGTGAAATTTTGGTATCTTTCTGAAAACATTCAATTTTTGATGAATAGTAAAAAACACAGAGTTATAGTTTAAAACCGAATTTTCATTTAAATAATTATTTATTTTATTTAAATTTAATTAAGGTCAAAATAGATACATAATACCTATATAAGTTCAATGTAATTCATTGGAGTTAGTTTAGAATAAGTTTAGATATATAAAAATTTTATTGAACTTTCACCGTCTTTTACCCACCTCCTAGGAGAATTTTCAAATTCACATAAAACTTAATTTAACCACTTTTGTGAGTGGAATTTTTAAAATTCGAGAGACACGGTTAATATTAAGGAGTAAAATGTGGTTCAATAAGATGAAAATAATTTTTGGTGAATAGTAACTTTTTACTTTTATTTACCATGGTTAAAAGTAAATAGGGTAATTAAGGGTAAAAAAGATATTAAAATTACCCTAACACATGTCCTAATTCTATTGGACAAGTGTATCTCAACCAAAAACAACCTTATGAATAAAATATTATCATTTAGGTACACTTGGATTAGATTAGGACATTTATTAATATTTAATTTAGAGAAGAGTTGAAAGAGTTAAAAACAAAGTATAATAACTAAAACATTCTTAATATAAGGTTATACATAAGATAAATTCTATTATAAATATTAATTAGAAAGATAAAAAGATTTCCTACATAATGGAATTTTATTTATAATTTTTAGAGATTAAATAATTTAATTTATTTATGACACAATGGTGATGCAGTAATTTCCTAATTAATGAAATATTAAGATAATTGATATTATAAATACCCAAATAAATGTAATATGGAACTTTTTATATATTAAATTAATTTTATAGGTTAATATGAAATATTAATATTGTTTATATAAATTTTTTTTTCGAAATAATAATTCTTTTATTAATTTATCAAAAACAAAATACCCAATAGTGTCAAAATTGACATAAAAGAGTTTTTTAAAAAAAATTATATTATTAATTGATATTATATTCCTAAAATTATAAGGTTCGGCCAAAGGGCTTATATAATGGTAGGTGTATTATTAATGGACCACTTGGAGATCGCTTGGAAGTATATATAGTAAGTTTATTAACCATATAATATAAAAATACAAAGTGACGTGGTAAGTGTCAAACTAATTAACTAAGAGTTAAAAATAAAAGATAAGGTTAATAAAGTGACCCAAACCTATCTAAAACCTATTAGTTTAGTTTTTTTCGACCTATACCCACCTTATAATTTGAATAATCCACTTTGGATCCATTAGAAACCTAATATGAATTTATTATAAAATAATACTTTAAGTTTTCTTAAAGAGACCATCCTCCCCCTTATAAAAGGACAACAATTCTAACCAATTAATTACACCTTCAAAGCCTTTTGGTTCGGACAACCCCTGCCCATATATTCTATAAACTTTCCACAATTAAACCTATTGGCCTTATTTTGATCATAAATCCATCTTAATGATCCCTTTTGATCAAATCAAAAGGAAGAACCCGAAAACGAGGTAATATTTCAACCACCTTCTATCAAGTTCCTTTCTTCTTCAACTTATTATTTATTTGTTATTTACATAATAAAATAATAACTACAGTATATTATATATACTCTTATGTTATTATAAATATGGCGAAACCATATTCAGTATTCTATCCATCCTTTGAATGACATGTCACCATACGTGCGTACGTACGACTTACCGTCTCCACGTCGTGGTGTAATTGTTATTCAAAACATTATTATTTGGATGGGTATGATAATAATGTTTAATTGATGTAAATAATAAATATAACATGATAATTATTCTTTATATATTATATACCATCCAATTATATATTATTTTAATATCAAAATAATGATATTGTCGCTCGTGCGTACGTACGGACTACCGTCTCCACGAACGCAACGAGATTCATTCCACATCGTATCCGTTCAAGTATAATTCTCATTTGATGATTAAAAATAATGTTTTATGACTTGATATAATTCTGGATATGAATTATATATAACATATCCGTAACAAACACGGCTTATGTAACAAAACATATAAAAGAAAACGAGTAAGTTAACACCCAAAACGACGATAATAATAAGATATTATTAACAAAGCAATGTTAAAAGACCATATATGATATCATATTAATGTATATGATTCTGGTATAATTTAATAACAATTATTTCACCATTATATAGTATTTTAACCTACCCTCAACCAAGGAAAAGTACAAGGTAAGGGTTTATTTCACAATCTTTTCATTATCTGAGATTGTTTATACGTAATTATCTACTAGGGCCTCTTTATCATCCACATCCATGTTTCTCAAAAATGTATTTCAAACAATTCTTAATATTTTATAGAATATGGGTTAAAGTCATTTATACCCTTGTTTACTTCTTATAAGATGCTTATAAAGGAATCTTTCTGTCGTTTTCCAAACAAAGTCCTTTTTAACCTTTTCGACAAAATTAAGGTAAGAATGTCTTTTTTAACTTATACGATGGGTGCGACTATTTCCCACCGTTATAAAATCATCGAAGCTTCCCTTAAAATATTATAAGAATATTTTCAAAATATATGTTTTAATTATGAGGTTTTTAAATGATTTCAAAAATGAGATATTTCTCTCAAATTGTTTTGATTTCATCTATGTCAACATCCTTTGGTGGATTTTAAGATTATTTGAAGATGATTTATTATGATAAAAAACTTAGATATTGTATTGAAGGTTTTGTGATATGTTTGACTATGGATGTGTTATTTCTATACCATTCATGGTTTATGGAGAAAGTATTGACATTTCGTATTCTAGTTTTAATACGAATGTATATGTTATGTTTAAACCTATTCCTATGAGGAATGAATTGGACTTAATAAGTGATGGGTGGAGCCTGAAATAGCTCCTTGATGCATCGGTAGGTATCATGAGACAAACTAGTGTCTTGGCATAAGGCCTTGACAAAATCTTATTTGTAGTCTTGGCACAAGGCCTTGACTATGTGGTCATGATAGTCTGTCATTATGCATTCCATCATTATGAAAGTGGTTATTGATATTGCATGTGATTAATTTACTAGTAGAATATCCTTGTGACTAATTAAATGGTATTATTTCATTTTATTTTTTCCATATTATGCTGAAGTTCATGTTTAAAAGGCTTTTGTTTTAGTTATACATTGTCTTAAATGATTATGATTATTTATGAAAGTTTCCTCTATATTGTTATCCTTACTGGGAATTTCAGCTCACCCCTTTCTATGTTTTATTTTTTCCAGAATGTGAAGAAGTATTTTATGAATGACCTACAGGGATAGTATGAGGGGTTATGAGTGTGGACTATGGAGACTATTTTGTTGTAGTTTTCATTTTTGTGATATAATATAAACATTATGAATGTATCTAGTGATTCCAAGGCTACTAAACTAATCGTTCTTTTGAGACTTGGTCTTTTGTGATCATGCCAATGTTATGTAATAATGCACCGACTCTGTGTAACTTTGGTCGGGGCATTACAATTGGTATCAGAGAAAGTTTAGTACAAACCTTGGAAGCTAGATTTAGATAAACTCTGATTAGAGCACATATCCCTAAGATAGACTTTGAGGATTAGTATAGAAGAACTTCCTAGAATTTTGGTTTTGTAGAGATTTTGTGAGTTTTCCGAGCAATACATCCATGTCTGGATATGAGTTGGTAGAGGCGGCTCTGGTACAGATATACCTAGGGGTAAAACCCAAAAACACCGCTTTGATCTAGACTCGAACGGGAACTGGTGCACAACAACGGGCCTTGCTGCACTCTTGGTTACAACACTCCCGGGGGACATTCTTAGGATAATTCTCAATTTATTTACAAACCATTATGCAGGGTTTATGAGTATATAAATCATCAAAGAAAACATTTTATTATGATTATGGATTATATCCATAAATAGTTCTATTTATGTTAAGTGTTTTACAAGTATGGAATTATGTATTTTGATTCATAAACTGATCTAGTTTATGCCATTGTTTAGAAATGGATCCTAGGGGAAGGAATGGAACTGTATCAATGAATGCACTCCATATAGGGATTTCCCTCCTACTCAAGATAATTATAGTGGATTTGGTGATGCAACTGGTGTTGATCAGCTAATCACCATACTGGGACAACTCACTCAGGTTATGAATAATAACCTTACCCATATGGAGCACCCTAATCCACAGTGTGGAGGATCAATGTCAGATCACTTCATGAGGCAACAACCACCGACATTCAATGGGAGTACAAATCCCTTAGTAGCTGAGAAATGGATAAATTCCTTAGAGAAAATATTCCATGCCTTGGGGAGTAGTAAAAGGGAAAAAGTTATCATGGCAGTTTACCACCTCACTTGAGATGCTGATCAATGGTGGTCACTGATTCAAAACATGAAGGAAGATGATGAAGTATCAAATATGGAATGGAGGAAGTTCAAGGAGCTTTTCATAGAAAAATACTTTCCTCGTGACCATCTAGCAGAAATGGAAATGCAATTTCTGAGTCTGAGACAATAGGAGGATGAGAATGTCGCAAAGTATGAGGCTAACTTTACAAGGTTAGAAAGGTATGATGGAGATTATATACATAACCCAAGAAGTAAGATTGATCATTTCTTTTTTGGGTTAAAACCATTTCCTCGTCGAGAATTAGTCTCACAATCCTTTTCGTCATACGAAGATATTGTCTCATGTGCTTTCAAGACAGAAAAAGAATTCTCTAAGTCTTATGACTTTAAAGTAAATAAAGAGAAGAAAAGATCTGCTGATCAATCTGGAAATGGAAATAAGGGGAAGAAGGGAAAATTTGAATATCCATCCTGTAGAAAATGTGGGAAGAAACACCCCAGTACTTGCTTAAAAGGAATGGGAGTCTGTTAAAAGTGTGGTGAAAAAGGCCACCAAGCTCGTGATAGCAAGGGGAAGAAGGAAGCTACCTATGTTCAATGCTATAATTGTAGGGATATGGGACATTATGAAAATTAATGTCCTAAGTTCCAGGGAAACATACAATAGAAAACTCCATGGGATCAAGGACAAGATTATGCTACCACTACTGCTGAGGTAGAAGCTCCTAAAGACGTGGGGGCAGGTAATTTAATGGTGTCCTCAAGTTTAGAAAATGCTCTATTTGATTCTGGATCATCACATTGTTTCATCTCTTCCTAGTTTTCTAAGAAAATTAGATATTTCCAATTTTATTTAACAAGGGAGTTGTCAGTCAAAACTCTTAAGGGAAGTGTCATTGCTACAATGTTTTGTGAATCCGTTCCCATTATAGCATATAAATGTTCTTTATCTACTGATCTCATCATCATACCCATGATTTAATTTGATATAATCCTTGGTATGGATTGGATTTTAGACCATGAAGTGAAGATTTATTGCAAGAAGAAGGAGGTTATGATTTTTGATGATGATGATAAGGAACACCTTATCTTTAGGGCAGAATCGTCACCACCTAATTTTTATCTAGATCCACCCCCAGTAGCTCAACTAAATTCAATTATTGGGGAGGAAGATAATTAAATGACTGTGGGTGAGGAAATTAATGTTCAAATAGAGGATATACCTATTGTGAGAGAATATGTTGATGTGTTTCCATAAGATTTACATGGACATCCTCCAGAATGAGAAATTGAGTTTTCCATTGATTTAATTCCTGGATCAAGGCCCATATCAAAGACCCCTTATAGAATGTCCACTATGAAATTAGTGGAACTAAATAAACAATTAGTGGAATTGAGTAATAAGGTATTATTCGCCCTAGTGTTTCTCCATGGGGAGCCCCTGTCCTTTTTGTTAAGAAGAAAGATCGATCTATGAGGTTATGTATTGACTAGAGGGAGATTGATGCTATAACAATATAGAACAAGTATCCCCTACCTCGTATTGATGATTTATTTGACCAACTGCATGGAGCTCAATACTTTTCGAAGATTGAACTTCGATCTAGATACCTTCGTTTTTTTGTGAAGAAGGAAGACATTCCGAAGACATCATTTCGAACCAGGTACGGGCATTACAAGTTTATAGTAATGCCTTTTGGGCTGACTAATGCACCCTCTATTTTCATGGATCTAATGAACAGAGTTTTCAAGGAATATCTTGATGACTTTGTAGTGTCATTTATTGATGATATCTTGGTATAATCTAAAATCTACAAAGATCGTGAAAATAATTTGTGTATTATATTGAAGTCTCTGAGAAGACATGAATTATATGGGAAATTTAGAAAGTGTGAATTCTGGATTCAGGAGATTTCTTTTCTTGGCTATATTGTCTCTACGGATGGAATGTCTGTTGATCCTTCTAAGACTAGAACAATCCAAGAATGTCTAGCACCGACGAGTATAATCGAGGTATGCAGTTGTATTGGTTTAGCATGTTATTATCGACGTTTCGTCCACAATTTTGCCTGATTGGATAACCCATTAATGAAGCTCACATGTAAAGGGGTTAAATTTGTTTGGACAAAAGAGTGTGAAGAATATTTTGAAGAACTGAAGTGAATATTATTCAAGGCACCTATATTTACTCTACCATCAGGGAATGATGTGTTCGTTTTTTACAGTGATGCATCAAAGAAAGGACATGGTTGTGTCCTTATGTAGAATGATAGGGTTATTGACTATGCATCACGACAGTTGAAAATTCATGAGAAAATCTATCCTACTCATGATTTTGAGTTAGCAGCTATAATGTTTTTGTTGAAGATTTGGAGACACTATCTCTATGGTGAAAAATGTGAGATTTATACAATTCACAAGAGTTTGAAGTAAATTTTCTCACAGAAAGAACTCAACATGAGGCAAAGGTGATGGCTTGAACTACTCAAGGATTATGATTGCACTATAAAATACCACCCGGGGAAGGAAAATAAGGTTGAAGATGCTTTGAGTATAAAATATCATGGAGTTTTGAACAAGATGAGAGTTGAGAGAGATCCTATTTTCATGGATCTAGTAAAGATGGATATGGGAATCACCATGGAAGGTGAAACATCAATACTTTTTCAAATGGTTTTCAAACCATCTTTAATAGAAAGGATAAAGAGTTTTCAGGCCAAGGATGAAGAGTTTAAAAAGAATATTAAAGTTGTAAATGATGGTATATTGAGTGACTTTGTGTTATGAAGATGAAATTTTGAAATTTGGGAGGAGATTTTGTGTTCCTGATATACCTGATATAAAAAGGTAATTGTTGGACAATGCTCATAGTTCCAATTTCTCTATACACCCTAGGAGCACCAAAATGTATAGATATTTGAAGGAACATTTTTTGTGGGACAACATGAAGAGGGAGATTACTGATTTTGTGTCAATATGTATGATTTGTCAACAAGTTAAAGCAGGAAGGCAAGAGCCTGGTGGAGTAATGCAACCTCTTCCCATACCTGAGTGAAAATGGGATAATATCATGGTGGACTTTGTCAAGGGATTACCAAAGAATCTTAGAAGGAATGATGCAATATGGGTCATTGTTGATTGTCTTACCAAGTCAGCACTTTTTCTTTCTATAAGGGAAGATTTTCCACATGAATGTCTAGCAAGACTATATATTAATGAAGTTGTGAGACTTCATGGAGTACCCCTATCGATTATTTCTGATCATGATCCCCGTTTTACTTCAAGATTCTGGAAAAGTCTTCAGAAATCCTTGGATACTGAACTTTGTTTGAGCACTGCCTACCACCCTCAAACAGATGGACAATCAGAACGGACTATTCAAACCTTAGAAGACATGTTGAGATCATGCTCACTTGACTTTCAGGGTATGTGGGATAAATATTTACCTATGGTATAATTTTCCTATAACAATAGCTTCCATTCAAGTATTCTAATGGAACCATATAAAGTGTTATATAGAAAGAGATGTAGCACACCAACCTGTTGGGATGGCTTTGGTGAAAGAAAACTTGTAGGCCTAGAACTGGTGGAGGAAATGATGGAAAAGGTAAATGTAATCCAAAACCACATCAAAGAATCTCAAAGTTGGAAGAAGATCTATGCTGATAACTGAAGGAAGGATTTGGAATTTCAGGTAGGAGATAATGTTTTCTTGAAGGTATCTCCATGGAAGGGAGTTATACGTTTCGGTAAGAAAGGTAAATTGAGTCCCAGGTACATCGGACCTTTCGAAATTCTAGAACAAATTGGGGTTGTAGCTTACCGTTTGGAAATGCCGCCAAATCTCTCCAAAGTTCATGATGTGTTACACGTATCACTGTTGAGAAAATACATGACTGACCCAACACATGTACTCACTTATAAGTAATTAGAACTATAACCTGATCTGTTTTATTGCGAAGAACCCGTTCGGATTATTGATACAAGAGAACAATTGTTGATAAACCGGACGACTCGTCTGGTAAAAGTTATATGGAGAAACCATAAAATGGAAGAGGCAACATGGTAACCCGAGGAACTTATTATGGAGAATCACCTGAGTCTCTTCATGTGGTTTTATTTTAGAAATTTCTAGGACGAAATTATTTGAAGTAGGGGAGAATGTAACAGCCCAAGCTTCTACGATATGCTTCTCTTTGAATAATACAGTAGCCTGTGTGGTATGCAACTTCGAGTTCTAACACACACCACAACCAATCAAACTATCCATTATAAATAATAATACCCACTTTTTAAAATTTTACACATTTTATCTTTCAAAATGGACTTCGTTTTTGGATTCGGAATATCGAAATTATCCTAGGGTGAAATTTTTGTATCTTTCTGAAAACTTTCAATTTTGATGAATAGTGAAAAACACAAAGTTATAGTTTAAAACTGAATTTTTATTTAAATAATTATTTATTTTATTTACATTTAATTAAGGTCAAAATAGATACATAATACCTATATAATTTCAATTTAATTCTTTGAAGTTAGTTTAGAATAATTTTAGATATATAAAAATTTTATTGAACTTTCACCGCCTTTTACCCACCTCTTAGGAGAATTTGAAAATTCACATAAAAAATAATTTTACAGCTTCAGTGAGTGTAATTTAGAAAATCCTAGAGACACGGTTAATATCAATTAGTAAAATTTGGTTCAATAAGATGAAAATATTTTTTGGTGAATAGTAACTTTTTTACTTTTATTTACCATGGTTAAAAGTAAATAGGGTAATTAAGGGTAAAAATGATATTAATATTACTCTAACACATGTCCTAATTCTATTGGACAAGTGTATCTCTACCAAAAACAACCTTAGGAATAAAATATTATCATTTAGGTTCACCTGGATTAGATTAGGACATTTATTATTATTTAATTCAAAGAAGAGTTAAAAGAGTTAAAATCAAAGTTTAATAACTAAAACATTTTTAATATAGAGATATACATAAGATAAATTCGATTATAAATATTAATTAGAAATAAAAAATATTTCCTACATAATGGTATTTTATTTATAATTTTTAGACATTAAATAATTTAATGTATTTCTCACACAATGGTGATGCAGTAATTTCTTAATTAATGAAATATAAAGATAATTAATATTATAAATACCCAAATAAATGTAATATGAAACTTTTTATGTATTAAATTAATTTTATAGGTTAATATGACATATTCAGATTGGTTATATGAATTTTTTCAAAGTAATAATGTTGTTATTAATTTATCAAAAACAAAATACCCAATAGTGTGAAAATTGACATAAAAGAGTTTTTAAAACAAATATTATATTATTAATTGATATTCTATTCCTAAAATTATAAGGTTCGGAAAAAGAACTTATATAATGGTAGTTGTATTATTAATGGACCACTTGGGGGTCTCTTGAAGTATATAGTAAGTTTATTAACCATATAATATAAAAATACAAAGTGACATGGTAAGTGTCAAACTAATTAACTAAGAGTTAAAAATAAAAGATAAGGTTAATAAAGTGACCCAAACCTGTCTAAAACCTATTGGTTGAGTTGTTTTCAACCTATACCAACCTTAGACTTTTAATAATCCACTTTTGATCCATTAGAAATCCAATGTGAATTTATTATAAAATAATACTTTAAGTTTTCCTAAAGAGCCCCTCCTCCCCCTTATAAAAGGACACCAATTCTAACCAATTCTTTACACCTTAAAAGCCTTTTGGCATGGCCAACCCTTTCCAAAATATTCTCTAAACTTTACTCACTTCAACCTGGAGGCAAGAATCCCTTTTGATCAAATCAAAATGAAGAACCCGAAGAAGAGGTAATGTTTCCCCCACCTTCTATCAAGTTCCTTTCTTCTTCAACTTCTTCTTTCTTTGTTATTTACATTCTAAAATAATAACACCAGTATCTTCTATATACTATTATGTTATTATAAATATTTTACAACCATATTCAGTATTCTATCCATCCTTTGAATTACATGTCACCATACGTACGTACGTACGGCTTACCGTCTCCACGTCATGGTGTAATTGTTATTCAAAACATTATTATTGGGATGGGTATGATAATGATGTGTAATCGATTTAAATAATAAATATAACATGATAATTATTCTGTATATATGATATACTATCTAATTATATATTATTTCAATATCAAAAGAATGATATTGTTGCTCGTGCGTACGTATGGACTACCATCTCCACGAACGCAATGAGATTCATTCCCCATCATATCCGTTCCAGTCTAATTCTACTTTGATGATTAAAAATAACGTTTTACGACTTGATAAAATTATGTATATGAATTATATACAACCTATCCATAACAAACATGGCTTATATAACAAAACATCTAAAAGAAAACCAGTAAGTTAACACCCGAAACGACGATAATACTAAGATATTATTAACAAAGCAATGTTAAAAGGTCCTATATGGTATCATATTAATGTATATGATTCTTGTATAATTTAATAACAATTATTTCACCATTATACAGGAGGTTAACCTACCCTCAACCAAGGAAAATTACAAGGTAAGAGTTTATTTCACAATCTATTCATTATCCGTGGTTGTTTATACGTAATTATCTACTGGGAACTCTTTATCATCCACATCCATGTTTCATAAAAATTTATTTCAAACCATTCTTACTATTTTATAGACTATGGGTTAAAGTAATTTATACCCTTGTTTACATCTTATAAGATTCTTATAAAGTAATCTTTCTTTCATTTTCCAAAAAAGGTTGTTTTTAACCTTTTCGACAGAATTAAGGTAAGAATGTCCTTTTTAACTTATACAGTGGGTGTGGCCATTTTCCACCATTATAAAATCATTGAAGCTTCCCTTAAAATCTTATAAGAATATTTTAAAGTAAATGTTTTAATTATGTGTCTTTTAAATGATTTCAAAAATGAGTTATTTCTCTCAAAAAGTTTTGTTTTCATCTATGTCAACATCCTTTGGTTGATTTTAAGATTATTTGAAGTTGATTTGTTATGATACAAAACTTCCATATTTTATTGAAGGTTTTGTGATATGTTTGACTGTGGATGTGTTATTTCTATACCATTCATGGTTTATGGAGAAAGTATTGACATTTCGTATGCTAGTTTAATACGAATGTTTATGTTATGTTTAAACCTATTCGTATGAGGAATGAATTGGACTTAATAAGTGACGGCTGGAGCCCGCTATAGCTCCTCAATTCATCGGTAGGTCTCATTAGACAAACTAGTGTCTTGGAACAAGGCCTTGACAAAATATTATTTGTAGTCTTGGCACAAGGCCTTGACTATGTTGTTACGATAGTCTGGCATTATGCATTCCATCATTATGAAAGTGGTTATTGATATTGCATGTGATTATTCGACTAGTAGAATATCCATGTGAATAAGTAAATGGAATTATTTCATTTTATTTTTTCCATATTATTTTAAAGTTTAAGTTTAAAATGATTTTGATTTAGTTATACATTCCCTTAAATGTTTATGAATATTTATGAAAGTTTCCACTATATTGTTATCCTTACTGGGCATTTGAGCTCACCCCTTTCTATGTTTTATTTTTCCCTGGATGTGAAGAAGTATTTTATGATTTACCTGCAGGGATAGTATGAGGGGTTATGAGTGTGGACTATGGATACTATGTTGTTGTAGTTATCATTTTATGATGTAATGTAAACTTTATGAATGTAGCTAGTGATTCCAATGCTACTAAACTAATCGGTCTTTCGAGACATGATCTTTTGTGATCATGAAAATGTTATGTAATAATGCACCGACTCTATGTAACTGGGGTCAGGGCGTTACAATCTGAATGGAGAAGATATAGGAGTTAAATAGAGGAGAACAAATTCATATCCTAATTCTTTTAGAAGAATCAATTTCTAGGGGTATTGTTTTTGTTGTTCTAGCATTTTTCATAAGGCTGTTAATTTCAGACAGAGAAGGGACATGGACACCTCATACCGAAGTTCGAGACAAGTCATGTCTTTTCAACAAGATAGTGTTCCTCTTTTAAACAGGTTTTCTTATCTCAAAAAATATTTTGACTATGAAGAACCTAGGTACATGGAAGAGATAATTGAAAGGCCATCAGTGCTCTATACTCAATCCAGTGTCTCATAGAAAGAAAGGAAGAAAATTGAGAAAACCAATCTTGCAGAGGTGGACCTCAAAGCTACAAAAAGAAACAATACCTAGATTCTGGATAGCGGATGTTCATCTCATATGATAGTTAATGCCAACCTATTAACGGATATCAAAAGGATGGTTGATGGTACAGTACTATTTGGTAATGATGGAGCTCTGAAAATCAAAGGCAGTGGAAGTACTGAATTATCTAATAGAGAACTAATGAAGAATTCAGTCCTGTATGTGGATGGACTACATCATAATCTACTCAGTGTAAGTCAACTCTGTGACTCGGGACTTATAGTTACTTTTAATCAGAAAGGATGCACTATCAAGGGAAAGACATGAAATTCACTTATGAAGGGATGCAGAACAGAAGGCAACTTGTATCAGGTTGATAGTAAAGAAAAGGTTTGTCACATGACTGTTGAAGAAGAAAAAAATATGTGGCATCAGAGAATGGGACACATCAATCAACAATACATGTAGAAAATATAAAAATTGATGATTTTCATGGACATTCCCAACCTGAAGTGTGAGCGTGAAAAGTCTTGTGATGCTTGCATTCATGGGAAGACGGTCTCTAGTTCAAATCAGCCAAAGAAGAAAAGGGCATCACATCTTCTTGATCTAATTCATACAGATGTATGTGGGCCGATAAATGTTTCCAGAACTCATAGAAAAAGTTACTTTTCCATTTTCATTGATGATTATAGTAGAATGGCATGTGTAATGGTGATTCACAGGAAGCGACAAGTACTTGATTGCACGAAAACTTATTGCCAGATTGCGGAGAATGATACTGGACGGACAATAAAAGTCATGTGATCTAATAATGGAGGGTAATACACATCCATTGAGTTTGAGAATTACCTAGAAAAACATGAAATACAGCATGAGGTAGCTGTTGTGAGAACTCCATAGCAAAATGGAGTTGTTGAGTGCCAGAATCGACAGGTCAACAATATGGCCATGACTATGCTGATTGAGAGTGGTATCTCTTGCCATTACTGGAAGGAAGTTATTGAAGCTACAACGCACATTCAAAATCGAATGGAGATTTATATGGGAGAAATGAATACACCATATGAATTTTGGCATGGAAGGAGGCCTTCGTTGAAATACATTCGTGTTTTCGGAAGCAAATGTTTCATCCAGAATAAAGAAGTAAATCAAGGGAAGTTTGGTGACAATGCTGATGAAGGAATTTTTCTTGGGTATCCAATTAACAGAAAAGCCTACAAGTTTTTTAACAAGCAATTAGGAAGGATTGAGGAAAGCAGTGATGTTAAGATAATTGATGTGAAACCCACAAATGCTTCAAGGACGTCATATGCTGATGTGATAGAAAGTGAGGAAGAAAGTGAACATGGAGAAAATATAAATAAAGAAATAGAGGAAGCTGTACAAAACACTCAACAGTCACATCATGATGTTGACTCAGAATAAGAAATTGAAGAAGAAACCGTGGCTGGATAGAATGCAACTGAACCACACAGGAGAAATCCTAGAGCTGCGATTGATCCATCTAACAAAATAGGGTACATGAGTGCACCCACTCAAACAAGGAGGATGAGGAATAACATGAAATCTGCATTTCTTTCAGTTATGGATCCATCCTCATTCGAAGAACTTGAAAAGGATGAATCTTGGGAGAAATATATGAATGAAGAGTTAGATCCGTTAGACATGAATCAGAAATGGGATCTTGTTCAGAGACCCGAAGGTCAAAATGTTATTGGTACAAAATGGATCTTCAAGAAAAAGTTTGATGAGCATGTAAGGGTTATTAGAAACAAGGCTCGACTGGTATGTAGGTGATATTCCCAGATTTAAGGTGTTGATGTTGAAGAAACCATTGATCCAGTGGCTAGACTGGATTCAATAGGGATGTTCCTTTCCATGGCTCTCCAAAGAGGATATAATGTATATCAAATGGATGTCAAGACAACATTCTTAAATGGTGTACTCGAAGAAAAAGTCTAAATTGAACAACCAATGGTTTTTCTTCTTGGTACTGATGAAACAAAGGTCTGCAAACTAAAGAAAGCACTTTGTGGCTTGAAACAGGCACCACGGGCGTGGTACTCCCAGCTGGACTCTTATCTCAACAAACTGGAATTAAAAAGTGGAGGAGTAGATCACAATCTATATGTGAATAATTCTCCAAAAGATCAATTCATGGTTCTAGTCGAAATTGATGATATCATATTTGGTGGGAGAAGGAAGAAATCAGTGGTTGAATTTTCCAATCAAATGAAATCAGAATTTTAAATGTCTATTATTGGGGAGCTCACATATTTCATGGGGTTTCAGGTGATTTCAAAGAAGGATTACACTTTCATTTCAAAGGAAAATTAAGCAAGAGAGATGTTGAAGAAGTTTAATATGCAAGACTCCAAACAAACGTCAACTCTGATTTTAGTTGGAACTAAACTTGGAAATCATGAGGATGGGACCTCTGTAGATCCCACCATGTACAGGAGGATCATTGGGAGCCTACTGTACCTGACAGCGACATGTCCAGATATTGTCTTTGCCACATGTCTTGCAGCCCACTTTCAGAGTAATCCAAAGGAGGAATATATGGTAGCAGTAAAAAGAATCATGAGGTATATTCAAGGTACTCACAATTGTGGATTATACTTTGTTACAGGAAGGAACAGTGATTTATCAGCATTTTCTGATGCTGACTCGGCTAGTGATGTTGTGCACAGAAAGTCCACCAGTGGTGAAGCTTTCTATATTGGGAATAAATGTTGTGTCTGGTTAAGCAAGAAACAAGAAAGTACTTCTATTAGTACTGCTGAAGATGAGTATATCTCCGCCACAAAGTCATGCACTCAACTACTACGGATGAAGCAATAATTAATAGATATTGGTGATGAGGTGAAGCGACCAATGGTGATTTACTGTAATAACAAGAGCGCAATTGATCTTATGATGAATCTGGTACAACATTCTCGTAAAAAACATATTGAAATTAGGTTTCACTTTATCAAAGAGAAAGGTGAACAAGGTGTGATTAGACTGGATCATGTGGGAACTGATGAGAAAGTGGCTGATATCCTAACCAAGCCACTATCTAAGGCTGTGTTTGAGAAGCATCGGTTGAACCTCGGTGTATAGCCACCTCCCAGTGCATAAGGAGGTTACAAAAAACCCCACTCCCCAGTTATGTTATTTGTTTTTAATCTTTTTTTGGATGCGATGCAGGTTTGTGGGGGAGATACTATCTAGGGGGAGTGTGGTTTGAGCTGAACAATGAACAATTACCGGTATTAGGATTTATTGTCAATGGGGGAGAAAGGAATAAATTCAGGCATGTAATGCTTCAGTGACACTTTGATAATTCAGTGTCGGTGATAGGTTGAGAAGGAATACATTGGACAGGAACCCAATTCAAGTTTTCTCTCTTGTTTTCGACACTGATCATAGCTCACATAGACTTAGAGTGTTGGAACCATGGTTATCTATTTAATTTATTTACTGATTTCCAACAAACCCAAAGGGGGAGATTGTTGGAACCATGGTTATCTATTCATGAATTTGAGTTTGGTTTGTGTTTGTTTTCAATACTCAAAGAAAGTTCAGAATGTGTGCCAGTAAGGTGCTCATAAAGGTCAAGCAGATAACAGTATTGAAGGTGGCACCGTTTTCTAGTATTTTCCAAATTTTTGGACCTCAAAATTGACAAAAGGGGGAAATAGTGTATTTGGGAAAGGGACTAGAGCGCCTGATATGTGTCGTAAAAGTGACTTGCGTGCCAAGAATGGTGTTGCACGCCGATGCCTAGGAGGTTTGGAAAGTTGCGCGCCATATGTTTTTCAAGATCAGAACTTCAAAATATGGAAAATGAAAGAGGTTCATGCAAGTATTGGTTTGGTCGTGCAAGTGAGTAGTGCGACAGAGGCTTGGGTGGTTGGAGTTGCGCGCCAGAACTTGCGCGCAGAGAAGAGGCTTGGGTGCCATTGTGCAGGGTGTCCAGTTTTCTTATAAATAGAGGACCAACCCTCCTCATATGGAATAGAGTTCATGACTTAGAGAATTTCATAGCTCCCATCGCGCAATTATTGTTGTCGCGCAAGTGGTAGTTTGGTCGCGCAAATAGAGGTTGTGCGCCAGTTGTTGGCTGTGCGTCCAAAGTGGTTTGGGCGTAAAATAAAGTGTGTCGCGCAAGTTTGGAGTTAAAGAAGGAGGTGTCATGAAAGTGGTTTGGTGACACTTGCATGCCGAATTTGTGTCACGTAAGTGACTTGCGCGCCAGACAGTAAAGAATCATGACAATGTTTTTGAGTTGCGTGAAAGTTGGGAGATTGCCTGTTACCCTCAGTGCAAAGTGATATTCATCTACGGGGGAAAATTGGACTTCAAAAGAGCATCTACATACAACAGAGGATGTATTCATTAGAAAAGATGAAGATACATTCACATCTATAAACTGATTGGGACTTCACCAAAGGTAGTGAGCTAGGGGGAGTCAATGAGAGTGACCCAAGGGACGCAGTGAGCAATCCCTGAACTTTTGTAAAGGCAGTGAGCCTAGAACATAGTGACTATACCCGAACCTTTTTAATCCACATCTAGTGAAGAATAGTGTAATTTGGTACAACTGACAACTTGTCGGCGTATGCTCCTTGGACATAGCCCTTAGCGGTGAACCAACTAATTTTTTTTGTGTCATCTCTTTGTATGTGAATGTTTCATTGTAGATTATATCCATAATACAGGTTTAACTAGTTCCTACCAACGTGGGAACAATATCTTTGTTTTTAAAAGAAAAATTTGTCACTCAGATTCACCCCTCCCCTCTTAAGGTGTCCCGGGGTCCAACACCCACCACCGCCGCTCATCCACTGGTGAAAAAGAAATAAAATAACTAGTTAAGTTATTTTATTATTTTATTATAAAGTCCAAAATTTAACTTTTTCTACCGACCTACTGTGGTGGAAGTGAAGCATCCCTTAAGAGAATATCGGCACTATGGATTCAATGGTTCCCTCATATTTTTAATCTGAGCACCAGTTCGAAAGATATAAAATGCTGCCCTGAGAGTTTACTGAACATACAGAAAAAAGTTCAGAAATTCATTCCAGGCACACCGGGCCTCAGAATCACGCACCATAAATTTTTACAGACTTGCAATAATCCCAAATAATTTAAAAAAATCACATGGAATTTTTGTGTCTTTACAAAAAAAAAATTAAAAAAAAAATACAAAAATAGTAATTTTTTTCGAAGAAAGACGGGAGCGCCATTGTCGCCTTCCACTCAAAGCCTAAAGGTTGCAGCTACGCTGCTACCTTTAGAGATTATTTTGAAAAAACCTTTTAAACTAGGATTTTTTTAAAAAATATTTAAAAAAACTTATTAAAAAAAGTCTATACATGCATGAGAATAATAGAAAGAGGTTGTCGGATTGCATGAATTATACATGAGATAATCAGGCTCTAGTTTTCATAATAAATAACCTCATGCTTGTGAAAAGAAAATAAAGAACTCATCATCCAGTTTGGTTTTTCATATGATAACAAGTCTATGCATGCACATACTATTGAAAAACAAAGGTTAAGAAAACCAAACTTGGTAGTTGTGTGAAAAGATATAAAAATAAGGAATGAAGAAAAAATTGAATAGTGTGCATGTGTTCATGAATACGTGAATGAATAGGAAGAAAAAGAATGAAAAAAACACATAAAATGATAATAACTAATAATTACATTAAGGTTTATTAAAATAACAAACATCATGCTTTATTTATAAATTTAAATTTCAATAAACAAGTTTTGAACTCAAGAAAAAAATTGTTTCAATGTGCGCAACATCATGATTAAAAGTTTGGTGCAATTCAAGTAAACAATTATCTAATGTAACAATGAGAATATAGAATAAATTTTGAACTCAATTGTTTATATTTTGTATTAAATAAATATAATTCGATAATTCTATACAATTCATATTATTGTGTGTTGAAGAAAATGTTGTTGGCCAATCTATATTCAGATGATTTTATTCAATCCAGGATGATTGTGATGATGCTATATTGAGCTGATCATCATTGTTTAAATAATAACAAAAGGGTTTTTGTGATTCACTACCACATATGAAAAAAATGGAAGTGCTTGGGTTTTATCAGTGCTAGAAAAAAGAATTGATAAATCTACCCATTATCAACATTAATATTTGTACTGATAAAGTCCCCCTTTATCAGTGCTAACCAAAAGTGCTGATAAATAGGTGACTTTATCAGTGATAATAATAGCACTGAGAAAAGTTTTTAATATAAATTGTTATTAATTTATATAAAAATATTTTAATTATATTCAAAAATAATATTTATATGTGTAAATTAAATAAAAAAATGCATGTTTATTTTGTTTATTATAATTATGTTTTATTTATGTTTATTAGTTTTAGTTATATATTTATTATATATTTATTGTACTATATGTTTATAATATTATATTTAAATACTTCTCAATTTATATATATATATACATATTAAATATATATATATATATATATATATATAAATTTATGTTTCCAAATGAATGTGTCAATTGATGCATGTGTACATTCTTCTCATGAATATATGTCCATTGTTTACCCAAATGTTGTCCATATATACTATAGTACTATATATACTTAGTGTATTCATTCATTTCCTATATATATAAAGCTTTATCATCTCATAAATACTTAAAATCATGCTAAATATATATAAATAAACAAAAAATGTATTTATTATATTTAAAAATATATATATTTAGTAATATATAATTATTTACTTTTTAAATATATTATAGATAATTATAATTATATATAACTAATTAAATATAAATATGTTTAAATAATTATAAAATTTCAAAATATTTTTTAAAATGATAAATATATATTTATGAATACCTTTTGAATATATTTATTTATAAATATATGTCTTTAATGAATATATACATAAACACAAACATATATACATATATATGTATATATATATATTTAAATACTTATGAAAATAAAAATAAAAATAAAATATCAATTTATATTTATATAGATGTAATTATAATTTAAATTATAAAATTATATATATTTTATTATAATTTATACACAAAATCAAACACACACACACATGTATATATATGTGTGTGTGTGTTTAATTATAATTTAAATTATTAATTTATAATAAATATATTTATTAAATATATTTATAAAATTATAAATGTAATAAATATATTGGTTATAATTTTATAATTATGAATAAATGGTATGTTTTATCAGTGCTAATTAAATAGAGCTGATAAAACATTCATTTATCAGTGCTATTTTAGCGCTGATATAGACTAGCCTTATCAATGTTGTTTATCTTGTGCTAATAAAAGTGTTTCCAGGTTTTATAAATAAACCCTAACTTTCTCCTCCTTCCCCACACCCCTCAAGATATCATGGAAGCAAATCCATGTTGCTTCTTCCACTGACTCCTCTCCTCCCTCCTCTAATTCCTCCTCTCGAGCCTCCTCCTCGTCCTCGGTTTTCGACTCGTCTGCCACTGTGAACTGTGCTTCTTCGCACGGCTCTCCTATGCAGCACCTCTCCTCCACAAATGGGTCTCCTCTATTGTGCCTCTCTTAATCCACAGCTTTCATAAGGTATAGGATTTATCAAAGACTATATTTTTCCTTGATGATGATGGTTTTCTTTGGATTTTTTGTGAAATGGGTAGTAGGAATCATGATGATTCCATGAATCTATTGGTTCCTTAAATGTTGAGTAGAATGTAAGATGTGATGATGTTTTGGATTCATGATAGTGGTTCCAAATAATTAATAGCTGTAGATTTTCAGGATTTAATTTAGAATTGGTGTTGGTATCGAATTTATTTTAAATGTGTTAATATTGGATTTATTGGACATATGTTAGTATTGGATTTATTGGTAACATGTTGGCGATAAAATATCAATATTAATGAACTTTTAAATGGGAATATAGATAATTACATTTATATATAAGAGGTGTTCATGTAATGGTAATAATGACCACACTATAAGGGGAATGTGTAAGAGTAATTCATGTCATGGTGAGTTTATACATTTCGTGAAGTGGCTTTGGAAGACCTTGGTGGTTCTACCTACTTTGTGATTTCCATGCCATATAGGACATCTTGGTATGAATGGTTAATTATACTTGGAGTCCATGTGGACACACTATGATGAAGAAATTCATGTTTTCATGTTCTAGTAAAAGGATAATTGTGAGATATTCTACATAATGTGTTTTTTCTATGTGAGCTATCAGATTTTTAGGTTAACAATTACAATCTATAATAAAGAGTATCACACCATGTAGTAGATTAAGATTGGTTTCAGAAGATAACAAGATTCATATGGTGTTGAAAATGTTTATTCCTAGAAGTATTTAGGTGAATATATGTAACAATCTAACATGGGTCGACATGACATATCACCCAAGATGGCTTGGTACAAGGCCTGAAGCCCATTCTAGATCACCCTGAGTTGGCGATAACCAAATGGGTATCGACATACATAACTATGGTAATGATTTCACTCTAAAATATAGTAACTAAAATCATTTAAAAGAAATTTTTAAAATAAGGAATAACACACCTATAAATTCTAATTCCATTACAATATCCTCCTATAAGGACATATCATCCCTAAGAAGTGTCTCTAGAGGGCTTGCTCAACCATCTTGGGCCACTGAGCTATCACATCAGAATCTTGATTCCAATATTCATCTTAAAAATGACCACGAATCAAAAAACTCAAATGTTAGGCATTGTCCTTCCTTATCAATACCTTTTCAATCCAATCAATATTTTAGAGTATATTTTTCTCAAACGATGACTAAATAATACCATGTTTTCTTACTTTACCAAGTGTAGATGTCTAAATAAAACTTTATTATGATTTTTCACATGATTGAACCCATGAACTAAGTGACATAACAAACTATATCCCATCACTAAGTTCCCATAAAAACCCAAGCCATGATTTATAGGTTTACATCATTGATTCATTGTTGATCTCCTCTAATCGATACCCTTACATGAGTATCTATCATCTACCAGTGCAACTTATCCACTTATGTGCACACAAAAAACCAACCACCTCTACCTACAGGTTAGGTTCACCTACACACCACTCCCAATCTGCACAAAGAAATTCTATCACAACCAAAACATAAGTATGAACATATCTCATTGTCAGGTGAATATTGACACTAACGATCATTTCCAACAACTCTTATACATGATCACATCACCGAACCCAATGGAATAACCCAAGGACCCATCCACTTACCTAGAAATGAATCATATATTTTGACTCTCCACATCCTCACATGGTCTTGTTAGCGACCAAAAAATTTACAGGATATTCATGAACCACAACTAATCATTACTCAAATTATAAACTATCATGATGAGCTAACACTCACAATGAATTTCCAAACATGGATTTCATCACCACACTACTAATCCCTTGATAGGTTGTAGATCATTCCCCAAATGAATTGATTGTCTCACACACCTACAACACCATTACTTAGGGGTATCTTATTTACCACATTACATAGGCCTTTCCACATGAATACATTATGTCTTTTTCAAGTTTGAATTATTAAGGATTATGTTAAAAGTAATCATTTTTAAAGTATTTTTACTTATCATTTTTAAAATCTTTTTTTATATTTAATAAATTTTTATTAGGAACTATTTATAATAATGTTTTCAATAGTAATCTATTTCCCTTCAAAAAAAAATTAAATATTATTTTCACTTCAATGTTTTAAAAAATTGTTGTGAAAATGTTTGTGTCTTCAATTATATTTATCATCTTAGGATTGTTTTCCATGTAGTTATATTTAATTCCCAATTTATATGTTATTATGATATGATTTAATTTGGAAAAAGTGAATTATAATATTCTATGATTTTTTAAGTTTGTGTTATGTGATTTGTTTTAGAATTATTTAAGAAAACAATTATTTTTCCATTTCAAGCAGTCTTCCCAATTTTTTTCCTTAATCAACACCATAACTCTTCTCTTCTCTATTTACCATAGGTTTCTCATTCTCCCAGGTATTGAAATTCATTTTTCTGGAGGATTTTGGGATTTAGGATTTTTGACTGTTTTCCATGGAAGGTAAAATTTTGTGTGTTGGTTACCATTCAGTTTAAAGTAGGAGTTTATTTTCTCTTCCATTATTTTATAATTCCTAGAATGTGTAAACTCTATAAATTTATTTTCAATTAAATTATAGTAATGTGTGGGTTTTTGGGTGAAATTATAAATTTACTTCTTAAATTATAGGCTTGTCATAAAGGATTTTTCATAATAATTTCATGTATTATTTTTAAATTATATTAATTCTCAAGAAAATCATATTTGAAAAAGTTCATAGGGTCATTTAAATGTTTTTCATAGTAAATTTTGAACTTATTCCTTTTTTGGTTTTTCAAAAGAATTTTCATTATGATTGGAGAATGTTTTGGAAAGAAAAATGATTTTTTTCAAGAGCTTCCAAAATCATTGAAATGATGAGACATTAAATAAGGGGAGTGAGACTCTACATATAAGCTAGTTTCCAAGTGAAGACCAATTTTTCACTTTAAAAAGTAAATGGTTTATTTCTCATGTGACCCTCAATGATTTCATCTATACTTTTTTCACCAGTTATGGTTTATTGATTATTTATATGATGAATGTATAATGTGAAAAGGGAATGTTATATGTGATGGTGTTGGAGGTGAGGTGCAAGAAATTTTTTTCAGTATTTATTTTTGATTTATTTATCACCTCTATGGTTTTTTGCTTATTGTAATTTGGGTGTCTAGGGGAGAGGTCTTGATTCATGCTACCCTAGTTTGTACACACACTTCTATTGTCCCCCTAGTTGTGTTTAAGACAAGGATAGCAGGAAGAATACATTATGATGAGTTAAGTATGGTTTAATTGGGTGGATCGTGTTATTGTTGGATGAAACATATATCAGATGTTAGTCCATGTAAATATAGTTCCATTTTGGATCATTAGTTATGATCATCTATTAATATCACCCATGTTTATCCTTATTAAGAATCCAGGATCACCCTTCACTAGTACCTATGGTATATCCCATGACATTTTATTCCTTGATCAGTGGTTCTATATATAGTAATAATGATTATGTTGATTACATCCCCTTATTTTATATTTTATTAGTGTAACTATTAATGATAGGTATCTATACTATTATATTTTTCCTTGATCAAATGGTTCCCTTCTTCAATGTGAATTTATTTTCTCCAGTTGATATGGGTTCTTTATGAGATAGTGAATGTTTGATTTTAAAGTGGAAACAAATTTATTTATTATGTATTGGGTAAAAGATTACATATCATGATATATAAATGTTATGCGAATAGGTTAGTATGTATACAGGTTCAAAAAGGGTGAGTGTGATTATGTTAATCTCCACACATAATAAATCAAGTAAATAAGTTAGCAAGTTTATATGTTCATGGTTGATTGTGATGGTGTAAATCTATAATCAAAAATTCAAATGTGAATATAGTTTTGAGTAGCCAGTGGGGGTGGGGGTTGGAACACTGGAAAAGGAGTTCACCCACTAGTGATGGGTTGGATAGTCAATAAGGTTAAATGGAGGAACACTGAAAACTAGTGATCAAAGAAAGATAGGGGGTTTCATGAGACATATAATATAAGGCCCCAACCTTAAACATTACTTAATCTTGAGTTATTTCAAGAATACACGTTGAGGATCTTTTCAGGTTTAGATTTTTAGAGAATTAGATCATAAATCATGCATTACATTCCAAATTTAAACAAAGTGGTTACAAAAAAGATAGTATTCATTTTTCTCATAAAAGGATACATATTTAAAATAAAACATGGATTCTTTCTTGACACTTCCTTTACACTATCATCACATCATGTACCTTTCCCTTGACCTGTGAAAAACATTTCAAAAACTTGGGATGAGCATAAAAAGCTCAGTAAGGGATATAAAAGCACGAAATGAAAACATTAGTCCATGTATGAAATCATACTTTACTCATAAAACAAAAGAATTTTAACATACCTCATCAAATAATTAATAAATCATATAAATCATAAGACATAAAGGTAGCTTGAGGCATTCATAACATTCTTATGTAGTGAGTAACCCTCATAGTTATGTTTGGAATACCCATCATAGTATATTCCCTAAATCTCTTCGGATAATCCTTAACATTTAACCCCTTTGAGTTACCCAATGCATTGTAGAGCTATATCGAGCTCACCCGCCCTTAGTTTATCACAGAACCACCCGTCTTCATAACAATGCCCAAGAACCATAATCGTATCACATAAAACATGCATAAAGGAAACATAACATCTCCACATTTCAATCACAAGATATCAATAAAACACATTGATATAATAAAAAAATTATGAAAACCATTTTCAATACCAAAATAAATGGAAAGTAAAACATGGTATTTATTTTTCATTTTAAAAAAGTTATGGCTTATAGAGGAAGCTGAATCTCAAATAATGGTCACGGCGGTGGAGAAGTCGTTGTCGCCGTATACGTACGACAAAAAAACATTTCTTTTGTCGTTTAGTAAAATTCTTCGTATAAAAAAATTCCTTTTTAATATAAGTAAAAGTAAAAGGGTTTTATACACCGTATAAAATAAAGTTGTGTATAAAACAAAATATGCCTCAATGAAAGGAGATTGAGAAGAAGTCCCCTACCTCGGGTCTGACTTGACTCGATCGTTCTTTAACCTCCGGAATAATAAACTTGAGTTAATTTTTACTTGATTAAGAACATTTTTCAGGTTAATTATATATTTTATATCACTTATTACCATGTTATGAACACTATGTAATTATTTAAGTTAATAATGGTCGTTTTGTCGATCATAGGTACTTGAGTCAAAAATAAACTCTTTATAATTACCAGTTGTTCATGTGGTAAAATATCTATTATATACAGAATTATATTCATGATTTAGATATCATATATATCATATATATCAAGTATATACATGCATTTATAATATTACATAACATTTAGAGGTAAGAAATGAAATGCACCGTTCATGGAGACGGTAAGCTGTACGTACGCATGAACGCTACTTTCATTTATATTTCATATTTTATGGAATGGAATCATAATGATATAAAGGTATATTATAATTCAAATATAATATCATATATAATATCATTAAATACATCATTTATATGTACCATATATGCAATTAACGAATCAAATCACTTTGAGGGGGCGGTAGTCCGCACTTCCTAAAATGAATATATAGCGTTTACCCAAAATGGAAACCATAATGGTATGGCATAAATGAAAAATACAGAAGCTTAAGAAAAACATAAACATATCATATATCATATATAAATATAGTTACATCTTAATGGCCACCTTTTAAGGTGTTATAAGAATATTGAACAATCATCGTTCTGTGAGGCTGAAATTCGCCATCCACGGAAACATTATGTTCCTTAACCATTAGATGTAGGTGTGTGTAAGTGTAGCTCGAGTAATTCTTATAATAAAATCCTAGTATATTTAATATACTGATTTTGTAACAAAATAAATGAATAAAAAGAGTTTATGGGGTTGGAGAAGAAAAATAAAACAAAAGAACATTAGAGAAAACTTTACCTTCAAATCGAGTAACTCCTCTTGGGTTGTACCAAAAGGGTATCTTGAAGAGATTTCTGCCTAAGTTAAGGCTTATAGTATGAAGAGAGGGATGTGGAGAGATAAAATGAGCAGATCGTGGCTGATCCAATGGCTTGAGAACTATGGGTAAGGAGGTAGAGGTGGGGGCCTTTTATAAGAGAGAGGAGGAGCACTCTTGGAAAGCCAAGAAATGTTACTTTATATTAAAACAATTTTAGGATTTAAAAGGTCTCACATTGATATATTTCGAGGATAAGGTGATAAGGGTTCTAAATATACTCATACAATAGGTTTTTGACAGGTTTAAGTCTTAGATTTTATATTATCTTTTCATTTTATTTAAATCGTTCATTAATGAGATATTCGCTGCATCATCATGATGTCATAAATAAATTAGTTTATTTAATGTCTAAAAATTATAAAAAAAATACTATGATGTAGGAAATCCTTTGATATTTCCAATGAATATTTATAGTCTAATAGATCATTTACATAGACAAAACTAAAAATGTTTTACTCGGGTGATACATTCTTTAGTGATATTCTCCTTTCATTAAAAATAAAATGATAAAGTGTCACCTTCACCCAAAAGTGATTCCATGGGGTCCCTAAGTTTGGAACAAGGCATACGATGGTCTTCCATGAACCAATTAGTAGAATTAGGACACATGTTGGGGTAATTGTTTTATTATTATGATATTATTTTATTATCCTTAACTACCCGATTACTAATTAATCAAGATAATTAAAGATAATTACCGTCGTTACTATTCATAATGTCCAAAAACAAGAGTCTTAATTACAGAATTTGGACCATATGATTCCAAATATGGAATCCATTTTACCAAATTCCAAACATAGAAATTGAAATAATTAATTTAAAAATAATTCCCGTTGTCGAAACAAATAGCGGGTTTTTTTGAAACAATATCTATGAAAAGTTTGGGACTTGTTTATACCAAATTACAAAGTGAAATTAAATATAATGACCATAATTGGATTAAATGGTAAAAATATATTTTAATTACACTTTGAGACCAATTAAAAATATAATCAAACCATTTAATTAAATTAGATGAAAAAGCAGTTTTGATGTAAAATGTAGTATTTTTCACTATTCATTAAAAAATGAACATTGTTAGAAAAATACCAAAAAATTATCCAATGTAAACTTCAATGTCTCAATCATAAATAATAAGTTTATTTTGACAATTATAGCTTATAAAAGTGTCAAAATTTTGATTTAAAAATGGTTCGCCATCAAAATGCGGTAAAACAATCTTTTAAAAATTTTAGAGAATTCTATACTTAAGATTGGATTTATTCTCATTTTAAGTATTTAAAACACTATATAATTCATAAATAAACATAGATAAGAATATATATTATTCATTACTTACTTGGGATGTTACATCCTTCCCCCTTTAGAAAATTGTGTCCCTGTAATTTATTTACTTATCGAATAAGTGGGGGTATTTATCCCTCATTGCACTTTCAGATTCCCATGTTGCCTCTTCACTCATGCGGTTTTTTCCACAAAACCTTTACTTGATGAATCACCTTATTCCAAAACACTTCCTCCCTGTGGTCAAGAATCTGGACCGGTTGTTCCTTATATGATATATTCTCTTCCAACTGAACTACCTATGGATTCAAAACATGAGATGGATCTGGCATGTACTTCCTTAAAATTGAAACATGAAAAACATTGTGTACCTGAGATAAACTCAGAGGTAAATCCACTCGGTATGAAACTGATCCAACTCTCTCCAGAATTTCGTATGGTCCAATGAACCTTGGACTCAACTTTCCTTTCTTACCAAATCGCATCACACTTTTCCATGGTGAAACTTTGAGAAAAATATGATCACCTACCTCAAAAGAGAGATCCTTCCTCCTGTTGTCTGCATAACTCTTCTGCCTACTCTGAGTTGTTCTCATCTGTCTCTATATCATCTGAACTTTTTCTGCTAACTCTTCTACCAATTCTGGTCCCATCAACTTCCTTTCACCTACTTCATCCCAAAAAGTTGTAGTTCAACACCGCTTCCCATATAATGCCTCAAATGGTGCCATCTGTATACTGGAATGAAAACTGTTATTATAAGAAAAATAAACCAAAGAAAGATGTTGGTCCCAAATTCCCTGATAATCCGTCAAAAAAGCATGTAGCATATCCTCCAAAGTCTGAATTGTTCGTTCTGATTGCCCATCTGATTAAGGATGAAAAGCTGTACTAAAATGTAATTCAGTACCCAACGAGTTCTGAAGGCCTTTCCAAAAGTTTGAAGTAAACCTAGGATCACGATCAGATACAATGGAGAGGGGAACTCCATGTAACCTGACTATCTCTTTAAGATACAAACGAGAAATTTGGTCTAGGGAAAAAGTATCTCGTATAGAAAGAAAATGAGCAGATTTAGTCAAGCGATCAACAATAACCCAGATTGCATTATTACATCGAGGTGTCTTCAGCAATCCCACAATGAAGTCCATGGATATATTCTATATTTCCACTACGGTACTGGTAAAGGTTGAAGCATACCTTTTGGTAACTACCGCTCTACTTTAACCTGTTGACAAGTCAAACACTTCATAGTAAAATCCGCAATCTCTTTTCATTCCATCCCACCAGTAATACTCCCGAAGATCTCTATACATCTTAGTACTGTCAGGATGAACTGAAAACTGAGAACTATGAGCTTCACATAACAACTCTCTATTCAACTGTGAATCACACGGCACACACAATCGCTTCCCAAATCGCAAAAACACAATCATTATTAATGTTGAATTCAGGAAACTTACCCTTCTGAACCATCTCTACCTTTTTCTGCAACTCACTGTCTTGCTTCTATGCTTGCTTAATTCTATCTGATATAGAAGATGTCACTGATACCTAAAAAAAATAGAAGAACATCCTGCACAAACAACTTCTATTCCAAAGTTAATCAAATCCTTAACCAAAGTATCATGTTCCAAACGTAACATGGTTAATGAAGCATTAATTTTTCGACTCAAAGCATCAGCCACTTTATTTTCTTTTCCCGGATGGTAATGAATTGTATAATCATAATCCTTGATTAATTATTTCCATATCCTCTGTCTCATGTTAAATTCTTTCATAGTGAATATATACTTTAATCTTTTGTGATCAGTATATATTTCACACTTTATACCATACAAATGATGCCTCCAAATTTTTAAAGCGAAAACAACAGCAGCTAATTCCAAATCATGTGTAGGGTAATTTACCTCATGAGTTTTCAACTATCGTGAAGCATAAGCAATTACCTGATCATTATGTATTAGGACGCAACCAATTCCTTTCAATGAAGCATCACTGTAGATAACAAACTCTTCATTCCTGGAAGGTAGTGCCAAAACTGGAGCATTCACCAATATTTTTTTCAGTTCCTAAAAACAATCATCACATTCTTTTGTCCAGATAAACATAACACCCTTCCGAGTTATCTTAGTCATTGGACTAGATAACCGTGAAAAATTTCTAACAAACCTTCGGTAATAGCCTGCCAAACCAAGGAATCTACGAATCTCAGTTACATTTTTGGGTCTCTGCCATTCTTCAACAACCTTTGTTTTTGCAGGATCAACAGTTATCCCATCTTTAGAAACAATGTGACCAAGGAAAGAAATTTGTTGCAACCAAAACTCACACTTGCTGAATTTCCCATACAATTTATTTTCTTTTAAGGTTTGAAAAATAACCCTTAAATGACTTTCATGCTCCTATTTACTTTTAGAAAACACCAAAATATCATCAATGAAAACAATCATAAACTTATCCAAGAACTCATGGAAAATTTTATTCACAAGGTCCATCAATACAGAAGGTGTATTGGTTATCCCAAAAGGCATAACTACAAACTCATAATGGCCATATCTTGTACAAAATGCGGTCTTAGGAATATCTACTTCCTTTACCTTCAACTGATGGTACCCCGATCTCAGGTCAATCTATGAAAGATACTGAGTTCCCTGGAGTTGATCAATCAAATCATCGATATGAGGCAAAGGATATTTGTTCTTAACAGTGATGTTATTCAAGGCTCTATAATCAAAGCAAAGCCTCAAATAACCATCTTTCTTTTTAACAAATAAGACAGGAGCACCCCATGGTGATGTGCTAGGTCGAATGAAACCTTTCTCTAATAAATCAGGAAATTTCTCCTTCAAATCTAAAAGTTCAATTTGAACAATTCGATAAGAGGGTTTTGAAATTGTCTTAGAATTAGGAACTAAGTCAATAGTAAATTCAACTTCCCGATATGGTATTATTCTAGGAAACTCATCAGGAAAAACATCAGGATACTCATTTACCACTGGCACATCGTTATTCTGAATGGTTCCTTTGTTTTCAACAATATGTGCAAGGTAGCATTCATTTCCATCTTTTACAAGTTTCTCATCCTCTTGATATATTATCAACTGTAAGGGTTTATTATTATACAAAAACTGAAAGTCTTTCTTAAAAGAAACTTCTTTAGCTCTATAGTCAATCTTATCATGGTAAATAGAGAGTCAATCCATACCCAGGATAACATAGAACTCTACTAGAGGTAAAACAATATGGTTTGCAAGTATGTTCTTTCCACAGATAAGGATATGAAGATTCTTATAAATTCTTTTTGCCTCAACATTTCCCCCAGGTGTTTTTACCATAAGTTCAGGAGTCATTTCTTGAGATGGTATTCCCATTTTACTAGAAAATATTTCAGAGATGAAGGAATGTGTAGACCCTGAATCAAACAACACACTGGCATAATCTGAAAAAAAAACAAATTACTTGATACCACTTCATTTGATGGCCCAACATCTACTGAAGTAGTTGCAAAGTATTTCACCACACCTTTCTTCTTGTAGTTTGTCTTCTTCCCATCACTCGACCACTTTTTCAGACACTCGTTTGCATAATGACCCATCTCATTGCACTTGAAACATTTCACTAACTATAAATCAAATTTGTTCGTACCATCACCCTGATCTTTTTCAGTGCAATCACGAGCCTTATTTCTCATCTTACCACATCTGTAGCACTTTCCAGAATTCAGAAGACATTCCCCTGCATGACTTTCACCACATTTATCACAAACTAGAAACATAGTTTTCTTACCATCAGACCTTTTTGAAGAATTCTTCCCTTTCTCCTGCCACCTTGGTCTGTTCTTCTGTTGGTTGTTATAGAACACTTGATCATCAGCAAACTCCATTTCCACCTTCTCAGCACATCGAACAAGCTTTTCATAACTTTTGAACTCACGAGAATCTAATTCCCTTCGATATTTTGGCTTTAATCCTGAGTAAAAACGATTGATTTTACTATCAAGGTCTCAGATAAAATTTGGAGCATACCTTGCCAATCGAGTGAACCTTTCTTCATAAGCAGCCACTGAGTCATCCTCTTGCCTCAATCCTAAGAATTATTTTTCCATCATAATTCAAACAGCCTTAGGAAAATACTTCTCAAGAAATATACCTTTGAATTCATCCCAATCGAGAGCATCAATCTCATCAGCATCCCTAATATTTTTAACCATCGACCACCACTGATCTGCTTTACCCTCCAAACGGTAAATTGCAAGACTAACATTTTGATTGTCTGAACACCCCATGACATCAAAAATCTTCTTCAGTGCTTTAATCCACCCTTCAGCTAGCACAGGGTCTGATGATCCTATGAATGATGGGGGATGTTACCTCATGAAATGCTCCACCACTGACATGTTCCTCTGCAGTTAATCTGGATGATCTCGTGCATGTATACCAACACCATTTATCGCTTGAGTCAACTGCTCCATTACTGCAACAAAATGTTCAGTTCCAATTTCAACCATCTCAGCATGCTAATTTGGAAGGTCATTTCCTTCTGTATTCCTTTCTAGCACTGCTTCCCAGTTTCCTCTACAGAAAACCATTCTGAACAAACATGTATTAGATGAAGCAACATGGTCATCTTAAAATGCTATATCATTTCAATTTGACCATAAAAAAATATTTTTGGATAATCATTTAATAAAATTCTAACTCCTAAAGTTATCTAAACCGACCTATGATACCAAATATAAGGCCCTAGCCCTAAACATTACTTAATCATGAGTTATTTCAAGATTATACATTGAGGATATTTTCAGGTTTAGAGCTTTTGAGAGCTAGATCATAAATCATGCATTACATTCCAAATTTAAACAAAGTGGTTACATAAAATACAGTATTCATTTTTCTCATCAAAGGAGACATATTTAAAATAAAACATGGATTATTTCTTGACACTTCCTTGACACTATCATCACATCATGTACCTTTCCCTTGACCTGTGAAAAACATTTCAAAAATTTGGGATGAGCATAAAAATCTCAGTAAGGGATATAAAAGCACGAAGTGAAAAAATTAGTCCATGTATGAAATCATACATTACTCATAAAACATAATTATTTTAACATACCTCATGAAATCATGAATAAATCCTAGAAATCATAATACATAAAGGTAAATTGAGGCATTCATAACATTCTTATGTAGGGAGTAACCCTCATGGTTACGTTTGGAATACCCATCACAGTATATTCCCTAAATCTCTTCGGAGAAACCTTAAAGTTTAACCCCTTCATGTCACCCAATGCACTGGAGAGATATCGGGCTCACCCGCCCTTAGTTTATCACGGAACCACCCGTCTTCATAACAATGCCCAAGAACCATAATCGTATCACATAAAACATACATAAAGGAAACATAACATCTCCACATTTCAATCACAAGATATCAATACAACACATTGATATAATAAAAACATTATGAGAACCATTTTCAATAACAAAATAAAATAAAAGTAAAACATGGTATTTATTTTTCATTTTAAAAAAGTTATGGCTTTTAGAGGAAGCTGAAACTCAAATACTGGTCACGGTGGCGAAGAAGTCGTTGTCGCCGCATACGTACGACAAAAAAACATTCCATTTGTCGTTTAGTAAAATGATTTGTATAAAAAATATTCCTTTTGAATAGATGTAAAAGTCAAAGGGGTTTATACACCATATAAAATAAAGTTGTGTATAAAACAAAATATGCCTCAATGAAAGGAGATTGAGAAGAAGTCCCTTACCTCGGGTCCGACTTGACTCGATCATTCTTTAACCTCGTGAATAATAAACTTGAGTTAATTTCTACTCGTTTAAGAACCTTTTTCAAGTTAATTATTCCTTTTATATCACTTATTACCATGTTATGAACACTATATAATTATTTAAGTTAATAATGGTCATTTTGTCGATCATTGGTACTTATGTCAAAAATAAACTCTTTATAATTACAAGTAGTTCATGTAGTAAAATATTTATTATATCCAGAATTATATTCATGATATAGATATCATATATATCATGTATATCCAGTATATACATGAATTTATAATATTACATAACATTTAGAGGTAAGAAATGAAATGCACCGTTCATGGAGACGGTAAGCCGTACGTACGCCTGAACACTACTTTCATTTCTATTTCATATTTTATGGAATGGAATCATAATGATATAAAGGTATATTATAATTCCAGTATAATATAATATATAATATCATTAACTCCATCCTTTATACATCCCACATATGGCATTAATGAATAAAATCACTTTGAGGGGGCGGTAGTTCGCACTTCCTAAAATGAAGATATCGCGTTTACCTATAATGGAAACCATAAAGGTATTCCATAAATGAAAAATACAGAATCTTAAGTAAAACATAAACATATTACATATCATATATAAATATAGTGTCATCTTAATGGCCACCTTTGAAGGTGTTATAAGAATATTGAACAATCATCATTTCGTGAGGCAGAAATTCGCCATCCACGGAAACATTATGTTCCTTAACCATTAGATGTAGGTGTGTTTAAGTGTAGCTCGAATAATTCTTATAATAACATACTAGTATATTGAAGATACTGGTTTTGTTACAAAATAAAATAATAAAAAGAGTTTAGGGGGTTGGAAAATCAAAATAAAACAAAAGAACATTAGAGAAGACTTTGCTTTTAAATCGGGTAACTCCTCTTGGTTTGTACCAAAAGGGTTTTTTGAACTGCTTTATTCCTAAGGTAAGGCTTCTAGGATGAAGAGAGGGATTTGGATAGATAAAATGAGCAGAGCTTGGCAGATCCAATGTCTTGAGAAGTGTGGGTAAGGAGGTAGAGGTGGGGTCTTTTATAAGAGGGAGGAAGGGCACTCTTGGGAATCCAAGAAATGTTACTTTATTGTAAAATGAGTTTCGTATTTAAAAGGTCACACATTGATATATTTATAGGATAAGGTGATAAGGGATCGAAATATACTCATCCAATAGGTTTTTCATAGGTGTAAGTCTTAGATGTTATTTTATCTTTTCATTTTATTTAAATCATTCATTAATGAGATAATCGCTGCATCATCATGATGTCATAAATAAATTAATTTATTTAATGTTTAAAAATTATAAACAAAATAATATGATGTAGGAAAGTTTTTTATCTTTCCAATGAATATTTATAGTCTAATATATCATTTACATAGACAAAACTAATTTTTTTTACTCGGGTGATACATTCTTTAGTGATATTCTCCTTTCTTTAAAAATAAAATGATAAAGTGTCACCTTCACACAAAAGTGATTACATGGGGTCCCTAAGTTTAGAACAAGGCATCCCATGGTCGGAAATGACACAAAAAATAGCATTAGGACACATTTTGGGGTCATTTTTTATTATTATGATATTATTTTATTATCCTTAACTACCTGATTACTAATTAATCAAGATAATTAAAGATAATTACTGTCGTTACTATTCATAATGTCCAAAAACAAAAGATTCTTAATTACATAATTTGGAACTTGTGATTAAAAATATGGAATCCATTTTACCAAATTCCAATCATAGAAATTGCAATAATTAATTTAAAAATAACTCATGTTGTCAAAACAAATAGCGGGTTTTTTTGAAACAATATCTATGAAACGTTTGGCACTTGTTTATGCCCAATTACAAAGTGAAATTAATTCTATTTACCACCATTGGATTAAATGGTAAAAATATATTCTAATTAAACTTTAATACCAATTAAAAATATAATCAAACCATATAACTAAATTAGATGAAAAAGAATTTTTGATGTAAAATGCAGTATTTTTCACTATTCATTAAAAAAAGAACATTGTCAGAAAAATACCAAAAAATTATCCAATGTAAATTTAAATGTCTCAATCATAAAGAAAAAGTTTATTTTGAAAAATAGAGCTTATAAAATTGTCAAAATTTTGATTTAAAAATGGTTCACCATCAAAAGGCGGTAAAACAATCTTTTGAAAATATTAGAGAATTCTATGCTTAAGATTGGATTTATTCTCATTTTAAGTCTTTAAAACACTATATAATTCATAAATAGACATAGATAAGAATATCTATTATTCATTACTTACATTGTATGTTGCATATAAGGTGTGCGGCCATCAATTATTGGTATTGGCTTGACAGAGGAAAGTTAAAATTACATTTAGTGATTTTGTTAGGGGTTCACTTTTAAAATGATTCATGTTTTTTGAAATTTTTCTTAAAAAATTATATGTGTTCAAAATACCCTTTTTTGGTTTTAAATTTCATTAAAATGGTTTAAAAAGAATTGGGGTTTTGATAAATGATGTTTGTAACTAATTGGTTTATTTTAAAAATGGTTTATTATTTTAAAGAGGAATTTATGTAAATGGTTGGTTTTTTAATGGTATTTAAAATTTGATTTTATAAATAGTTTTCAAATGTGATTTAAAGTACATAACATTTTTATCCTTGGTTAATTTTTATATCAACATTTTGTGTATTTATTTTGTTAATATTAATATCACTAAATAAAATAGGATAGATATGAATAAAGAATGGATGAATGCCAATCATCTGACAAAAGAGTATGAATATGGAGTGAAATTTTTCATCAAGTCTGCAAACGATCATCCATATGATCCTTCTCAAATCAATTTTCTGTGTTTACGTTGTTGTTATTCAACAAAAGTTAGTCCAGAGGAGTTGGAAGAACATTCTATCTTTCACGAAATAGATCGAAGTTATAAATAATGGAATAAACAAGGAGAAAATAGAATGTATCTAGTGATTGAGATAACACTGCATTTTATGGATCATTTGATATGATTACAAGTGTGGACAATGTAGAAGAACATATCAAGGATGTGATTACAGATGTTCATGATGATGAAGATCGTATTAAGAAAATGACAAGGACAGGTGAAGATAAACTTCGTGATTGCGCAAATTTGTTTGAGTAGTTAAAGAGTTGTGAAATGACACCATTGTATGATGGTTTCACTAAATATAAAAAAATTCAGCCATTCTAATGATATATAATTTGAATGTATAAAACTAATGTAGTGAAGCTAGTTTTATGGAATTACTTTCTCTCTTGAATGAAATGATCCCAAAAGATAATGAGTTCTGGAGCCGAACATACGATTCTAAACGAATGCTATGCTCGATGGGTATGATCTCTGAAAGAATACTCACCTACCTAAATGATTGTATACTGTTTCACAAGAACCAAAAATAAATTATAGAATTTCAAAAGTGTGGTGCATCTCGATACAAGAATGATGAATTTTGTCCTACGAAAGATGGATGGTACATTCCAACCATTCCAAGGTTTAGGCGTCTATATGGAAGTGAGGAGACTGCAGGGTAATTGACGTGGTATGAAAATAGAAGAAATAAAGATGGAAAAATAGGGAATCTGACGGACTCTCCTCAGTGGAATAGAGTTGATCATGATTATCCTAAATTTGGAAACGAGCTGAGAAACCTTGTTCTTACGTTATCTACAGATTAAGTGAATCCATTTGGTTTTCACTGTAGCACTCACAGTACATGGCTAGTTATGTTGGTAAATTATAAATTTACACCATGGTTATGAATGAAATGAAAACACATCATGTTATCTATGATTATATTAGAACGAAAAATACTAGGTAATGATATTGATGTTTATTTGGCTCTATTGATCGAGGATTTAAAATTATTGTGGGATTCAGGTGTTATGATGTATGATGCTTATAGAAATGAAGATTTCGTGTTTAGAGCTATGTTGTACAAGATGATAAATGAATTTCCTACTTACGGAAATTTTTCAGGATATAACATTAATAGAACTATTGGGTGTCCCTTCTATGAACAAGGCACACAATCAATTAGGTTGAAACATTCATTGAAAACTATGTTTCTAGGGAATCACCAATTTCTACCACGATGACATAACTACTAATCTTAGAAGACATCATTCGATAGACGTCTAGAAGAATGTAAACCACCATCACCACTAACAAGTGATAAATTGTTTCAAAAATTTAAAGATGTGGACATTGCTTTTGGAAAATTGTTTTTGAAAAACCTTAAGAAAACCGATTGGAAAATGAAATCAGTTTTTTTCTAATTGCTATACTGGAATTGTCTGTACGTCAGACATTTTCATTATGTTATGTAAGTTAAAAAAATGTATGTGATAGTTTCATCAGCACATTGCTAAATGCACCTGGAAAAACAAAGGATTGAATTAAGGCTAGGATGGACATGGTTGACATGGGAATACGAGAAGAGTTGGCACCAGTAAAGGGTGAAAAATGAACATTTATTCCTCCTGCTGCTTACACTCTTTCCAAGCGGGAGATATATTGGTTTTGAACCCTCTTGAATGATGTAATGGTTCTAGAGCAGGATTCATTGAATATAATGATCATCGTGTCAATGCATGATTTAAAGTTAAAAGGTCTGAAATTACATGACTTCCATTTTTTTATGAAAGATCTAATTCTTATAGCTTTACAGTGAATTTTTCCCATGAATTTCCATCATCCATTAATGAATCTATGTTTCTTATTCAAAGTTATATGTCTCAAAGTTATAGACCTGGGGAAATTGCTTACTATCAAAATAGAAATTGTCCTCATATTCTGTTAATTAGAAATATTTTTCTCAACAATATTATTTGATAAGAAAGTTCATTTTATTGTTCACTTGGTAAGAGATATTCGGTTATGTGGTCTTATGCACTATAGATAGATTTACCCCATTGAATGGTATATGAAGATTTTGGAAGGGTATGTAAAAAATAGAAGTTGGCCAGAGGGTTGTATTGCAGAGAGATATATTGTTTAATAAGACATTGAATTATGTACCGAATACCTATCTGGTGTGAAAATAATTGGTCTAAAAAATCTGATCACACTAGGTGACATGTAGAAGGGGGAATTTCTAGAAAGGAGGTCGTCACAATCAATATTATAGATCGGGAGCAGGCCCACCATTTCGTTTTTCATAACAATTTAGAAGCTGACCCAGATGTTGAAACCCAAAATGAAATTATTAGGCATTCAAATCCATCAAGGGAAAAATGGATATCAAATAAACATAATCAACAGTTTATAGGAATGTTTGAGGACCATATTTATAAGGAGTCAAATGAAAATCTAGACTTAATTTTAGAACGACTTCAATGGCTAACCGGAGGACCATGTGTGTATGTATTATCTTAAAATGCTTATGTAATAAATGGTTATATCTATACTAATGAACATGATGAAGAAAGTACTAGATAGAATAGTGGAGTTACACTTATGGCTAAAACAATTCATGTTTCTGGTGCTAAGGACCGAAATCCAATTTACATGAATATGTCATATTTTGGTATCATCAAAAAATATGGGAGTTAGATTATACAACATTCCGGGTGATGATTTTTCAATGCAAGTGGGTTGATAACAGAAGTGTTGTTAAAATAGATGGGTTGGGATTTGTGAGAGTTGATTTCAATAAGGAAGGGTACAAAGATGAACCGTTTATAATGGAATCACAGGAAGTACAAGAATTTTATGTTCCAGATCCAACAATCCAAAACTAATTAAGTGTTCTATTATCGACCAAAACCACTGAAGAGTCTAAAGAAAATTCAATGGAGGACGACCCTTTCATTGGGACATGAAAATAATTTAGTAGTGGTCCCAGTGTTGATGGTGTTTTTTATGTCATAGGATACCACCATGAAGGTATTTTGATAGTCGATAGAGGGTTTAAATCCCTTCAACCTTTAAAAAAACAGTTCAATAATCAGGTTATATTTTTTTTTTCTAATATACATCATGTTACTTAATGTTAATATGTTTTCAGTACATGTTTTATGTGATCTAAATTAAATGTTAAACCAATTTTGAAAATAATGACTTCTGCACCTAATGATTCTCCCAATCCCCAGGCATAATATGTTTCTCAACCTACTACTGCTCACAGTGTAGACGAACAACATGTTTCTCAACCTTTTGCCTTATCTTAATATATGTTCATTACTACGTTTATGTTATCTAAATTAAATTTTAAAAAAAATATGTAGATAATGACTTTTTCAAGTGATGATGCTCCCTATCCCTAGGCACAACAGGTTTCTCAAACCACTACTACTCACAGTTCAGACAAACAATAGGTTTCTCAACCTGTTTTCTTATATTAATATATGTTTTTTTTCTGATTTTATGTTATCTAAATTAAATTTTTAAAAAACTTTGCAGATAATGACTTATGCACGTAATGATGCACCCAATCCCTAGGCACAATAGGTTTCTCAACCTTCTGCTACTCGTAGTAAAGACGAACTACAAGTTTCCCAACATGTTGGTGCTCCCAGTGTAGAGTTACAACCACTATCTACACATGCCAATGATAGCCCTCCAGAGCCGGAGGAACATCTTGATGATGGTGGATCTGAGCAAATGAAAGGTGACGAAGCACTGGCGATGCAGAAAAAAATAAGAGCACTATTGTTTGATGGTATTTGAAAAATCATTAAGGCTAAAGAAAAAGGAATCAAATAAGAGATTGGATGAAATAAGTAGGGTCAACATGTTTACCCCAAAAAGTCCATGTTCAGTAGTTACATTGTGATTGTCACTCGGCAACGCGTGTCAATTGATGTAACTTCATGGAACGATGTTATGGATAAGATTAAGATACTGATGTGGGGAGATATTATGGTAACATTATGATATAATTTTTTTAATTTACTAAAAATTAAATAATGAAACATTTACTTACACTTCATCATCCCTTGAAGAGTGCATTTATAGTAGACGACTCGCACAAAGACTATGAATTTAGGGTTGATGGAAAGGATTCACTAGGGTTTTCGAACACTTTTAACGAAATATCATCTTAAAGATACTAAAGGGAAATTAAAACCACATACACCTATTATTTTATGCACACCTGATAACCACAGCATCATGGGATGTGTTTACTATCTGTCATGTGAAGCTATCTTTTCAGGTACATTGTGACAGGTAATACGTTGTTTGACGGTACATCCATTAATCACTTTGATTGACAGTGTTTTATTTATGAAACAATAACTAAGTGATGAAAATAAACAACGGGCATAAAAAACAGTGTACCACTACTGTAAAGCAAGGATAGGGTACACATCACTTGAAAAAAAATTGGTGCGTATTTTAAATCTACCATAATACTTTTATGTGACATAAAACAACACAATAACTATGTTATTTTTTTATATCTATCTTGAAGATTCCAAATCCACAACCACTTCTATCCCACACCATGTGAAATGGAAGGAGGTTTGTGTAATTAAATATGGAAAACTAATAGTTTAAAACACACAAAAAGTGTGAGAAACATGTGTTAGTATGACATAATAAAAAATTATTTTTCTTTATATTCTATTACATAAAAATGATTACTTGTTTTCCTGTATTTTCTATCTGACATAGTCACAAGAATCAACAACACCCACACCAGATGCAGACACACTTTCAGTGGCCTTGAAGAAGTATGAAAAGTATGGCCACGTTAGAGGTGTGGGTTTTGGGGTGACACCCCGAACATATTTTGAGGAAAAAAAGTGGAGGATCAAACTGAGGAAATGAAAAAGATGAGAGAAACATTATAAATGTTTCATGAATAATTAATATACCCAAGAGAGATGGTAGCAAGTTTTATGGGGGGGAATAAATGAATCAACTCAAGAACAAACCATGCATGAAGATCCTACACCACCCCTACTAGTTGTGAGGTGATCCATTCCCCTAAAAAACAATTCTTAATTGAGGTAGTCAATTTTCTAATAATTTTTTCTGTGAAATGCGAATCAGATAGACACTAGACACTGATACCTTTCCTGTATTGATATTCTACATGGTGAAAATGACTATGATTTATACCTATCAACACCCACCCATTTCCTTATAGTGAGGCCTATAGTGTTCAATATCCAGAATGATATGATTCTCAACAGACCACTTCCGACAGATCATGTCAGAGTGTCAATTATTATATCCCTAGATATGAGTGTCAAGCTACCTATTCTAATTAATGATGCATATATTCATATGGTCGAACAAGATTTAGGAACATTCATTGCATGGTCGTCACATCTTGTAAAAAAACATGTCAACAATGAGGTATTCATTTCCAATTTAATTTTCAAGCTAAACCTTAAACATTTAATGAAAAAGGTCTGAACAAATGCATGTTATTATAGATGAAAAAAGGGAAGGGGTGAAACAAATGACCAGTTAAAAACCATCTTTAGGATCAACCAACCAATCAAAAAGACCAACACAAATCACCTTAACCCCCCCCATTATAAATCCATATTTATTATCATTGTAGGACCATGTGGATATGAATTTGAAAGATGGTGGTAATCACATAATTTATTTTCAATCTAATATTTATATAGGGGAAGATCCATAATTCATTGGTGCTGAGAGTGAAACTAAAATCCTTGATTATGATTGGTTATGCGGTTTATTTGTAAATGTTTACATAAGGTATGTTTTCATGATTTGATTTTCCAAAAGTTGATATACTAGGATAATTATAACTAAATACATTTCATATTTTTCATAGGTGTATATATGAAAAAAAATGACGGGATTTCCCCATGAAAAAAAATTGGACTCGTTAGTCCTCGCATCACCTCTACAGAACAAGAAAACATAACTTCTAAGAAACATGGTGAAATACTGGTATGAATACTCAAATCATTTAACATCAAAATTACGGATCACAAAATATTTTTAATACCAACGATGCTGGGATTAAACTATAAAATTTAATCATATCAAATATATTTTAATTTCTTTCATTACTTATTAATTTTTGTTTTCTTATGCAGCTTTGGATGCTCATTGCAATCAATTTGGATACTCCAAAGATTTATTTTCTGGATTCAATGCATGGATATCCAAGAAAACGACCACAAATGATGAAGTTTTTCAATTTTTAATACACTACATCAAAAATTTTAGAAATAAACATCCAATTACATAATATATATTATATTTTAACGAGGATTCTATTATGATAGGGTAGTATGTGAAATATCATCTACATCATGGAATGAGGAAAGGGGAAAAGGACAAGAAAACTAAAAATTACTGTGACTAGATACAAATCAGGGTATATATAATAATATTTAACTATACAAACAAATACAAAAAATTACTTAATTTTTTCAATGTTTCTACAGTTCCCGAAACAAAAAAAACGATAAATACTATGGTTATTATGTTTGTAAATTTATGAAAGAGATCATATTCAATGAATAAACCAACATCCGAGAAGAGGTATTTTTGAAGATAATTGTTATTTCATTTAAAATAATTATTACTTCTTTGTGTATTTATATATTTTCAGTACTACCATGACTTCTGAAAATAGTCATATTCACAAGAGGATATTGATATTCTTTGAAACAAATGGGCAGCATACCTAATGGAAGAATGTACAAATATATAACGAAGATGGTAAATTTCTCAAAAACTTTCTACTTTAATAATCTTTTCTACCTTATCTATCTCTTTGTTTTATGGTGATGTTGTGATTTGTATAGGGAAAACACCCCTATGAAAATCATGGTCATTGGTGGTCCTTGTTTGCGCACTAACTGAATTGCATGTTGATTGGTTTTTTAAAAGAAATTGGTGGTCCTCATTTATAGGGTATGTGTGTCGTTGATAGACCACAAAAGATAAAAAGTATCCAGAAGGTGTTTCCCCATACATTGAGTTTGTTGTGATGTCTTGAGACGTAGAGGACACATGATCTTACTCCACTCTTCACGTATTCAACAATGAGATGTGTTTTTCTCCAAAAAACATCGATTCAATCTGCAACATTGGAAGTTCTCCTCTTTAGTCAACCCAGTGAAGAACCAACAATCATATATTCATTCGGAGGTCCTATATATATGAAAGTTGGTTCTTCATAGGTCCAACAAAAGCTATGCTACAGAAGGAGGATATTACTCCATTTCAACCTTACAGGGATCAAAGGCTTTTCCATAATCCTTCTAAATTGGGTAGATTATGTATATTGAGCAGGTGATGTCTCTTTTTTATGTTCTAAGGCAAGGGCGCATTGATTTTATGGAAGATAAATGGACATAAAAATTGTTTTGAAACTTTATGAAAACTATCTATCAGTCATTTTGATGTGTAGGAATCAACAGGTACTCAATACGACACACAGTGTGACCGGTATAACTCCAAATGTGTCTTGTTATTTAAAATTGACATCAATTCATGTAAAAAAACACAACTGACATACTAAAAACTTAGTAAAGGAATTCCAAATGTTTTGATATTTTAGGAAAATGATCTATCAGTCATTGTTATGTGTAGGAATCAATCACACCTAAATCCGACACATGGTGTCACAAGTATGACTCCAAATGTGTCTTTTTATTTAAAATTGGCATTAATTCAAGAAAAAAACTAAATTGACATACAGAAAACTAAGAAAATGCATTTGAATTGTTTTTATTTTTTATTAATTGAACCATGAGTCAGTTGTGATGTGTAGAAATCAACCCCACCTCAATCCAATAAATAGTATGATCGGTATGACTAAACGTGCCAGTTATTAGTTTAAAATTGACATTTTAACTCAAAATGTTTCACTCACAGAAAACCAATAAAACATACTCTAATTGTATTCCAAATTAAGGAAATAAATTTTTATGTCCTTTATGACTTCTAGGAAGTAGTCTCATGTCAAACTGACACATGATGCGACCGGTATGACTCAAATTTCATGTTATTGGTTGGAAATGACATTTCAGTAAAAAAAACACAACTAACATACCGAAAATCGAGAAAATGCATTCCAATTTTTTTGATACTTTAGGTCAATGATCCATCAGTAATTTTTGATGTGTAGGAATAAAACCCACCTCAATATAACACACGGTGTGACTGATATAACTCCAAAATGTGTCTTGTTATTTAAAATTGACATTAATTCAAGTCAGAAAACACAACCAACATACTGAAAACTGACCAAAGACATTCAGATTGTTTTGATACATTAGGAAAATCATCCATGAGTTATTTTTGATGTATAAGAATCAAACCTACCATAATCTGATTCATCGTGTGATCATCATGACTAAAAGTGTCCGTTATGAGTTGAAAATTGACATTTTAGTTCAAAACAAGTCACTCACTGAAAACAAAGCAAACATGCTGTAATTGGAATCTTAATTAAGTAAATCAATTCAGATGTCCTTTGTGACATGTATGAAGTAGTCTCATGTCAAATCAATTCAGGATGTGACCGGTATGACTCAAATTACATGTTTTGGGTTTGAAATGACATTTTAGTAAAAATACACAACTAACACATTGAAAACTGAGGAAATGCATTCCGATTGTTTTGATGCTTTAGGAAAATGATCCATCAGTCATTTTTGATGTGTAAGAATCAACTGAACCTCAATATGACACACGGTGTCACCAGTAAGACTCCAAATTTGTCTTGTTATTTAAAATTGACATTAATTCAAGTAAAAAAACAAAAATGAAATACTAAAACCAAAAAAACCAATTCATATTGTTTTGATACTTTAGAAAAATCATAAATGAGTTGGTTTTGATATGTAGGATCCAACCCCACCTCAATCTAATGAACAGTGTGACCGGTATGACTTAAAGTGTATGATATTTTTTTTAAATTGACATTTTACTCAAAACGTGCCACTCAATGAAAACAAAGAAAAAACACTCCGATTGTCTTCCAAATTAAGGAATCAATTTATAATTCCTTTGTGATGTGTATGAAGAATTCTCACATCAAACTGACACATGATGCAATCAGTATGACTCAAATTTGATGTTTTCGGTTTGAAATGACATTTTAGTAAAAAACACAACTGACATACTAAAAACTGAGGAAATGCATTCCAATTGTTTTGATACTTTAGGAAAACAATCGATTAGTAATTTTTGACGAGTATGACTCAACCAAAATTAAATACGATTCATGGTGTCACCATTATTACTCCAAATGTATCTTGTTATTTACAATTGATATCGATTCAAGTAAAAAAGCAGAACTGACATACTGAAAACTGAGAAGATGCATTCGGATTATTTTGATATTTTAGGAAAATATTCCATGAGTCAGTTTTGATATGTAGGAATCAACCCCACCACAATTTGATGAACGGTGTGACTGGTATGACTAAAATTTTCCTCTATTAGTTTAAAATTGATATTTTAACTGCAAACGTGTCACTCACTAAAAACAAAGAAAACGCCCTCTGATTGTCTTCAAAATTAAGGAAATCAATTCATATGTCCTTTTTGATGTGTATGAAGTAGCCTCACGTCAAATCGATGCACAATGTGACCAATATTACTCAAATTGCTTGTTTTCAATTTTAAATGACATTTTAGAAAAAAAACACAAATGACATACTGAAAACTAAGGAAATGCATTTTGATTATTTTGATACTTTAGGATAACAATACATCAATCGTTTTTGACATGTAGGAATCAACCAGACCTCAATATGATGCATGATGTCACTTTTATGACTCCAAATGTGTCGTGTTATTCAAAATTGACATTAATTCAAGTAAAAAACACAACAGACAAACTAAAAAACTGAGAAAATGAATTCGGATTGTTTTGATACTTTAGGATAATGATTCATGAATCAGTTGTGATGTGTAGAAATCAACCCCACCTCAATCTGACGAGCGGTGTGACTAGGATGACTAAAAGTGCCCACTATCAGTTTAAAATTTATATTTTAACTCAAAACGTTTCACTCACTGAAAGAAAAATAAAATGCTCTTAGATTGTTTTACAAATTAAGGAAATAAAATTTTAAGTCATTTTTACGTGTATAAAGAAGTCTCACATCAAACCTACACACGATGCGACCAGTATGACTAAAACTGAGAGTTTTCGGTTCGAAATGATATTTTTTGTAAAAAAAACACAACTGACATATAGAAAACTAAGGAAATGAATTCCTATTGTTTTGATACGTTAGTAAAATGATATATGAGTCAATATGACATGTATGAATCAACCACGCCCCAATAAGATGCATGGTTTCTTTGGTATGACTCCAAATGTTTCTTGTTATTTAAAATTAACATTAATTCAAGTAAAAACACAAAACTGACATACTTAAATCCAAACAAATGCATTCGGATTATTTTTCTATTTTAGGAAAATTTTCCATGAGTCAGTTGTGATGTGTAGGAATAAACCCCACCTCAATCTGACGAGTGGTGTGACTTGTATGACTAAATATTTCTACTATAAGTGTAAAATGGACATTTTAACTCAAAACATGTCACTCACTAAAAGCCAGGAAAATGAACTCTGATTGTCTTCCAAATTAAGGAAATTAATTATTTAGTCTTTTGTGACGTGTATGAAGTAGTTTCACATCAAACTGACATACTATGTGACCTCTATGACTCCAATTGAATTTTTTTAGTTTGAAATGACATTTTATTAAAAAAACACAGCTTACATACTGAAAACTGAGGAAATTCATTTTGATTGTTTTGATAATTTTGGAAAATTATCTCTCAGTCATTTTTGATGTGTAAGGATCAACTTCACCTCAATATGATGCATGATGTCACTGATATGACTCCAAATGTATCTTGTTATTTAAAATTGACATTAATTAAAGTAAAAAAACACAACTAACATACTAAAAACTGAGAAAACACATTCATATTGTTTTGATATTTTAGAAAAATGATCCATCATTTAGTTTTGACCTATATGAATCAACCCCACCTCAATCTAACAAATAGTGTGACTGGTATGACTAAAATTATCCGCTATCAGTTTAAAATTGACATTTTAGTTCAAAATGTGTCACTCACTGAAAACCAAGAAAAAACTCTAATTATCTTCCCAATTAATGAAATCAATTCGTAAGTCCTTTGTGACATGTATGAATAAATCTTACGTAAAACAGATGTATGATGCGACCGGTATGTCTCAAATTTCTTGTTTTCTGTTTAAAAAGATATTTTTGTAAAAAAATACAACTGACTTAATAAAAACCAATAAAATTCAATATGATTGTTTTGATACTTTAGGAAAACAGTCCAACAGTTATTTTTGACATTTAGAAATCATCTACACCTCAATATGATGCACGGTGTCACCAGTAAGACTCCAAATGTTTCATTTTTATTAAAAATTGACATTTTTTTAATGTGTTCTTCATATTTATGTTTAATTTATTTATTTATAGTATTACTAACATTATATTTGTTTTTTATATATATGGAACCTTTTTCTCAAGTTGGGATGATTTGTTTGTGACTATTACCATCAGAGGACATTTTTTAGAGCGGACCACAAACGTCAAAAGAGAAAACATTAATGTTTTTAACTATTTGTTGGATATTTGTAAATGTAATTTTATAAAAAAAAATTCAAAATGTATATAGAAGTGTTTCTTTGGTATATACCATGAGTGAATATTTTTTGTATTCATGATGTCAATTAAATTTATATAGCACTGTTTGCTAAATTTTTGGGTGTGCTGTTTTTTTTCATCATTTTCATCGCGTATGTGGTTTTTTTTGTATATATACAATGAGTGGATGTTTTTCAAAAGTTTTTTGATGGGGTTTTCAAGTTATTTTTTCTAGTTTGGTTATTTTGTTTAGCTATTTATTTTTTTGTAGGTTGATGGGTGTCATGTTATATAAATAGCACACCCTGAAAGAGAAGCCTTTATTAGTGCTTTAAGTGGTGCTAATAGAGGTCCCCCTTTATCATTTCTAGTTGAAGTGCAGATAAATGGGTACTTTATCAGTTCTTTGAATCGAACTGATAAATGGGACACCCTCCCCTTTAATAGAGTCTTTATTAACAAGACTTTTTTAGCACTAACAATGGCCTTTTTAGCACTGATAAAATCCTATTTTTTGGTAGTGATTCTAGCTAGATTGGAAAAATCTGATTCAGTGCAATCAGTTTTGTATTAAAGAAGAAAGATAGAAGAATAAAAGAAGAGTTGGTAAAAAATTTATATTTAGTTGATTCTTATTTGGTCAAGAAGAATTTTTTGTACATCAGGCTACTAAACATTCAAATTATTGTTTCTAAAAGTAGCATAATATTTTGAAACTTTTATATTATTATTGGAAAGATATAGGAAGAGTTACTTGCATGCTTCTAAGTAGGTAACAAGTGAATAATAATAAGTGTAAGATCAAATAAAAATGTGACATCCAATAAGTCCCAACAGGTGGAATACTTTCTTTGTGTTACAAACCTTTACAAGGATAAGTCTGTCTTCATAGGAAGTATAAATATCCATTCTAGTTCTGTAAAACATTCCATGTCAATTGAATATATTGCAATGAATGTGAAAGGGTATTCTCTAATTGATGTAACCATATTAAAAGAATTACTTTGTAGTGTTTGTGTGGTCAGAACCATTCCAAAACCATTCCAAGGACTACATACTCTTATCGAGTAGTGAACCTTGTAAAAACTAACGTTTTCTATTCATTACTTATTTCATATAACTGCATGTAATAGTGAAATCATAATAAGATAATTAAGATCCAAACAGTTCAAAGAGGTAAAGTGATAAAAAAATTGTGATTAGTTTTAAAAGTCCCCAACACTAATCTACCCACCCACACCTCTCAATGTTATACATATATGAAAATTTTTATTTTATATGGTATGATATTAACTCTTGAAGCTGCATGTAGAGGTATCCAAACATTTAATTTGAAAAGTTTGTCTCATTAAAAAAAGCTTCAATGAAACTAGTGTCACCTGTCACCACCACCAATCAATTTGGAATCTTATCCCAAGAGTGCATCAATATGAACCTTCAATATATTAGGTGGGTAGATCATGGAGTTGAACATGGATCTATCTAGGTTTAGGAGATACCTAGGAGGGATCCTGTCAGCCGTTGTAACCATTGTTATCCAACCATTTCCCCTCAGTCATTAGTTGGGGCACCACCCGAAACATTTCCACCTTGTACACTCATGCATGGGTACTAAAGGGTTATCACTGATCATGGAAAGATACAGATAAATAGAACTGGGATCATATCCATGCTTCCACACTAGTGAATCCTATTAGAATATTATAGAGGTAGATAGTAGGTAGACTAAAATCCATTCTCACTTGGATCAAGTCTCCTTACATATTCCTACTACAAACACGGGGGAGACACATATCGGTTACACCACGCATGAATCCCATCAATATATTCTGATGGCACATGGAGGATAGGAGTGTTCAAATATCCTCGATTATATTGAAAAAATCTATTAGTATATCTTGGAGAACAGAAATGTGCAGTCCTATATTCCTGCACACACTTTTCAATTGTTTCACTACATTCTAGTAATAGCGGAAGGGTTCCACCTGAAAATTATGTAACTGGTACAGATACAGTGATAGGAACATATTCTAATATTTATAGATAGAGTAGCATATCATCATGATCATTATGAACATGTGGATACTCTATATAAAGTACACAATCTTCCTCTCATCCATGAGGATTAGCAGTATATTCTAGCAAAGGATAAGGCATATGACCGGGCTCATATTATCATTTCAACCAGGGCTCGCTAACTTAGATTGTCACATACTTCAGGATAGGTGAATATTGCGGTAAAAAGGGCTAGTGGTGTACTCCAACGGCACAATACTAGGATCATATCCCCACTCCAACAGAGTTTAATTAGTAAAATAAAGAAATCACCACATAGTAGGATTATATCCCTACTAATGAAGCTACTAAGAATATTCCAACAGCTCATGGAATCCAGGATCATATCCCCCATTGATGAAAGCCTACACAAGAATCCTTCAGAGGCTGTATAAGAGGAGGCTCAGATCCCTTCTCCAATTCTAGAGGTCCATCAGTATATTTTTACAGGGAATTCATATTCAAACCGAGATCATACCCCCTCTTCATCTATGATTAACTATCATATTCTAGAAACAACCCATATGTAGGATCATATTCCGAACAATAATACATAATCTCATCAGTATAATATAGTATCTTCTCAACAGAAGTATCATATCCCCATATAACCAAATGATTTTCAACAGATTTCAGAAACCATCATGTAGGAGGATCATATCCCTTTTAAAACCCAAAAGGTATATCAACTTATTTTGGCCAAGAAGCATAATAAGGCTCATTTCATAGATCTTTTCAATGCTAGTGTATTTGAGGGTGTTTAATGCATATATGTGACACCACAAGAGTTTATTGACTCTTCAAACAAGAAGATTGTGGTCACTACAATGATTGTCCTCCCCATAGTAGTGAATAGATGGATCATAAGAACTCTACTCCCAACATCCGTCATGGTCATCCTCCCTATGGTGATATCTTTATCAGACAAAGAAATCCTCCCCTTTTCCATACACCTTTATATAGATAGGTTATCAATAATCATGAACCATTTTATTGATAGGTGTTCAAAACACCAGGGTTAACCATATATAGTTCCCCATAAACTATCTGCGGCACTTCACTATGGTCAGTAGGTGACCTAGAGAAGAAACCTCTCTGGTATGACTGGGTGGAGGAATATAATTACGATCAAGAGGAGGAAAACATGGATATATAGAGACAGTAATCTAGAAAATAATCTCCCAACCATGTTCTATCCCATCTCCACATCCAACTATGATAAACCATATAAGCAAAAGAAGGAGTGGAAGCCTTACCTATGCCAAAACATGTGGATGACTCATCACTATTTAATGTATAGACACCTCCCCTATCTGGTATATGATGTTCACCTTCAGACCATACACATACTCTATTTTAAAATGAGTATGGATTCTATCTCTATGGACTATGACCCAAAACCAGAAAAGAACATCAAAAATATATAGCATGATTTCCGCCATTGCACCAAAACTCTTCAATAACCGATTGTCGAGGCCTCGTCAGATATCCATATCCTAGGATTGGGAAATTATTAAGTGCTTCACTTCACTACCTCCCCAAAATAGAAGAAATCCATCGATAGGGAATCCTATAATGTCATAGCCACTAGAGAAATTGAGGGACTAGGTAATGCATAGGCAAGTTGGTCAATATAGTGAGACTCCCCAACATTGAAGATATAATGATGTCCTGAACAGAGAGAGGTGGCTTCCAATAGACTCTTAAAAAACAACCCTTTATAAAATGAGAAATCATTTTAGAAATAAGAGCCAAATTTTTGGACTACCTAATAGCTTCTCATAGATAATGACTCCCATCATAGGCATCCATTTCACCGAGCTCATACATGAACACAACTGTCCCAAATCAAGTGGATCGTAAACATAGCATCCATCCATAAGAGAACCCATCTCACAGGGTTGGTGGCATTTTAACCACCAACAGCACCCCTAGGATCATCAAACTCTAATAGGATCTAAGAAATATTTCAGGTGGATGAAAATCAACCCCAGCCTATAGGAATGGAGGTATGTTTATCTAAATATCCACCATTAGGTTCATCACACCCCAAGAGGGTCTTGTAGAAATCATAAGTGGTACAAGATCAACCACATCCCACCAGGCTAATAGAATTTATATCTCAGTCTTCATACCAGGAGACATTAGATCCTCAATTGGAATCATCAAATCCACAACAATAAGATCAACTTGTTCCAATAACGGATTTGAATTGTCCCCATCCCATAGGTCGTAGAGAATTTTTATCATTATCATCACCCTTGAATAAATAATCCTTTTATGGTATGGGATGTAAATATTTATGGTTGTAATCCCACCTATTCCTCCTACTGTGCAACTTGAATTTTCTATTTAGCGATCATTCAGAAAGTAAGATCGAAAACTTTCTTAAGGTCACTAGTCACATACCAATATTGGAGGAAATTATGGGAAAGGAAATCAAACCACATAAGTTTTGTAATCCAAAATGGTCCAATATGGCCAGGGTTTAGTGAAATGACACAGATAAAACCCTCTAAGGATGAGTAAGTGGTGCAGAATCACCCTAATTTGTGGAGTGTAATGGGATAACTACCATTTCCTAACACACATCATTGAATTCCATCGTCGTCAATTAAAAAAATTATGTGGACCAGGAAATAAATGAAGGGGGGTCCAATGAAGAAACCATACCTCAATAGGAAGCTGATCTTGATGCACCAACTAAGTTTGAACATACGTAGAATCAGAGAAGGATCCAAAACCTAGAACATATGAATGATGAATTTCCACCTCTAGAGAGGAACACTGAAAAAGATAAAGGGAAAGGTGTGGCTACAACCCACCCTCCACCCAGAGAAGTAGAAATTTTCTTTACGGAATAACATCTAGAAAATTATGAGAATGAGATACATAATCTTAAACAACTTAACAAGGAACTGATTAGGGTAAAAATCCCCACTTAGTATCTTCTTCAAGGAGAATAAAATATTCCTCCTTAAATACGTTAAGAGAGAGACGATCTGCCTATAAGAGTGGAATTTGAGTATCAAGATGGCTCTAGATCCAATCAACCAGTCTACATAAATGAGTAAGTTGAGGATGAACAAGAATTTCATTAATTATGGAAATAGCCTCTTCCTCATTAGGGTGATCATTCTATCCTATCATAGATTGAGAATCAGTAGGATATAAAAATGGGGCCACCTCATTAATCCTCAACCGCTCCCTATAGATGGGAGGTAGTCCAGACAGTGGTACCTTCAGAACTCCTCAATTTCATTGAATCTATGGAATCTTGAAAGGAATCCATGGAAGGGATGTGTGAAATTGTGTATCCTAAAAAGAATTCATATCCTGAATTGGTGGATAATATGTTACCCAACCCAATTTTGGTAACCCAATCTCCTCAACCTTTGATGGAATGGGAGATCCAAAATAGCATCTCATGCACTTTGTATTTCTATGTGGCTTGACAGTGGGCTCTCAATATTATAAGGAATCTACTAAACTGAGATGTTTTTGTAAAAACTATGATAGGGACAACCTTCGTTTGGTACAATATACTTCTAGCATGATCCATTACAGGAATGGAAGACCTTAATCGTCAATTACTTTATATTTTTAGCTCTACTCTAAGGAAGAATAAAATCATCAACCTAAAAAATTGAAAACCAAGTGAAAATGAGAGGGTTTCTAAATTCAAATCTAGGAGGAATAGTTTAACCTATTCACTCATCATCCCTCTCTCACAAGAGAAACTAATGGAACTCTATGTTGAAAATATTTGTGATAAGCTATAAATAAATTTGATCGTGATAAAGTATTTAAGTGGATTCTTTGAGTTTTTAGAAACATTACAGTGCCTAGAATAATCCATTAAGCAAACCCGAGATAAACTGTGTCCCATACCATTATTACATGGAAAATTTCCAGGAAAGGAAAAGTCTATCATTGTTACCCTCAAACCAATAGTAGTTCCTATTCAAGCCCCAAGGTGGTCCCCAAATCATCCAACACCTACCATCAATTTGCAGCAATAACAAAATATATCTTATCTAGAAGAAAAAAGATATCAGGGCCATCCATGATTTGAGGAATGGATGAATAAAGAGTATTCCTTCCAAAATGAGAAGGTCCTATGTTATTTCCTTATATCCATGGAAAGTAACCTACTCAAGTAGTCATAACCCAAGAAACCCAATGAGGTTTATCTCACTAATCTCCTAGATTATTGTCCTTCTATAAGAAGTAGGTTCACACTATCCATGTCTGATTTTTATTCAATGATATCATCTAAAGCATGGTTGATTCTAGGCAGGTGGAATTGGAGAATTCAGTAACACATGTGACTTGTGTAACTGTCTCTCAACCAGATGATGAGGGTAACTAGAAATAAGTTCCTTATAAGCATGGACATAATTTTGATAACTGGATGACTCAAAATACAATTGGCCGAGCTCATGAAACCCTAAGAGTGAAACCTTTAAAATCGATGAGGATCTTAGAACCTAGGTAGACTTCATTGAATAAACCTCTTAGAGGTAGAAATAATCATTTTAAACAGGAAAAGACACAAGATAAAGAGTCATATTCAGCTTCCGTGCAAGCTCTAACTCTTGTATACTTATTCCCTTTAACATCTAGAGAACGGGCACCAGCCCGCCAAACAGAACACTCTTTGGATGAGGAGATCATTTTTTCTGTAAAAAATTTCACTTAACAGACCCCTTCTCTGATGATGAATTATAACACCCCATGATTTTATGGTGTGTATATTCTGAAATAAATTCAATTTATTTGATAGTTTACATTGCAGAAACAAACTGTGATATACTATTAAATTTTAACATTATAGTTGGAATCATAACGTAGCCATTGGGAATAGTAATGTCTCTATTAGCATAATAACCTGACCGATTAAATTATAAATAAAATTTATATATCTCATCAATGAAAATATTATAGATTTATATCATAGAATAAGTAAATAAATGTTTAAAAATGATCAATTAAATGTTGGTATTCTGAGGAACATAAATGTTTATTTACAATTTCATAATTAATATAATGATTTTAAAAAAATCATAAAATAGATTCATAAATTAATATTTTTTGTGTAATTATAATATAATTTTATGATAAAATAATTAATTTTTCAAAGTGTCCTAAAATTGGTTATAATATTTAAATCGATTTTTCTTTGAATAATTGGTGATTTTAATTAAAAATTAAATTTCTCATATTTAGAAAAAAAAACTTTCATAAAATGGATTCTATTTTGGAAATCAACCCATCAGAAAATGGTTAGGGTAAATTTTTTCTATTTTTCGGAAATAGTTTATTTTTTCATGAAAAGCGAAATACAGTAATTTATGGTGTTTAACCTTTTAAACCAAATACATGAATTTTTGAGTCATGAATAACGTAAAAACCCATTAGTTCGAACTCACATGAACTATTTACTGTACTTAGTCACAATAATCAACACTATTTATAGTCTTAAGCCTGAATAATAAACAAATGAATAAAATAATAAAAAACACCCCACTCCTCCCACTATAAATACCACCCGTCATCACTCCTTCTCCTCACATATTCTAAAACATGAATATTATAGAAATTCTAAACAAATAACTTCCAAATCATCTTACCCAAATCTTTTTCTTTCTAATTTCACTAAAATTCAATTTCTAACTACCTTAAGGATGTTCTAAATGAGATGATATTCGAGAGGTAAAATCCTCCTTCTATCTCTTTTAATTTGTTTACTTTTATTATCCACTCATCACCTCCACTATACAAATTGAAATGATAACTTTAGCATAATAAATATACAAGAATTTTATTGTGATAATGGAATATCCATCATCAAATCCATTCACCTCTCCTTTTAATGATAAAAATGAGAACATCATTTGTGTGGTGTTGATTCGTCACCTTCATGAACGATGAGTTTTCGTTTTCATTTACCACCTTCAAGGATGGTCAAAAATCCATTTTTATGGTTTAAAAATATTATAATATGTGTAATAAAACTTATTTAATGTTCTATAACCATTATATAAACATAATATTAAATAAAATGATACTAGTTATTGATGGTCGTAAAAATATCCAAAATAAACTAATCATTTCTTATTAACGTTTTATCTATTGAATCATCATTATACCATATAACCAAATGATATATGCGGACCATTTAAAGTAATGAAATTTTATTAATATCATTTAATTCCACTTATTTAGTTTTTATTCCATTTTATAGGAACTCTCATAATTCTAAACAAGGGAACTTATCATAAGACCATGAAACGAATTCTCCTAGAACAACGAAAGTAAACATTAAAACTCAGTGGAATAACCATAATTTATCTTAAAAAATTACAATAAATAAAATATATGTTGAAGAGGTTTTTTAATAAATAAATAATGAATCTAATTTTATTATCAAGGAAATTAAGTACAATTTCAAAACACTTTCGTACATAATGTAACGGGTTTCTGATCTCACTTTTATTTCTTTCAGATATGCCTTATTCCCCACTTATTTCTTGTGCATGGTGTATGTACACTAACCATTTTATTTATCATCATATTTCATTAAATATTTCACTAAATATCCATATTTCTTGTATCATTGATATGATTATTTTCCATGTCATATACCATTTTTACATAAAGTGTTCACTTTGATTGTTATTTTAAGTGGTAAATATTGATAAATTTGTATCCTATACTCAATATGGATATTTTGATAAGGAATATTTCTCTTAAATTTAATCTACATATGAATAATTATTTTTTACTTTTATTTATGGGTTGAGAATAACATTATATTGCCCCTCGATTCATCGACAGGTCTCATGAGACAAAACAGTTAGCGACAAACCCTTCACATTTGTTTCCAAGTAGAATTAGACGGGTTTCTACCCTTACACTTAAACCACATTTTCAAAGTTCTTGATGGTAGTGGTTTATTTTCCAGATACATGATATCCAATAATTAATAATTTTCTTCATTCAGTGTTCAGTTATTATTATCCATGATATTTTCACTATGAAAAAAATATATGGAATCTTTTTCATTATTGGTTTCTTGATTAAAAGGAATGTGTTTTTTAGTTATTTACCTTTACATACTGATTATTCATTATTTTTTATTATTTAACTATTATTTACTCGTGTTTATACTGTATATAACCCTTACTGAGCATTTGAGCACACCCTATTATTTTTTCTCCTCCCCCATGTTATCTTTATGAAAAATTTGAATAAGATTCAAGGAAGTAATTGGTTTTGATTTTTCATGTTCTATATTTGATTAATAATGTAATAAAAGAAACATGTATGTATGTAGTTCTTTAATACTATTAAATTGATCGATATTTGGTGATGTGATCTCTTGTATCTATTCCATTGTAGTAAATAACCACTGACTCTAGTATTTTGGGGTTGAGGTTGTTATAGTTGGTATCATAGTATGTTTATTAGAAACCTTGGGAACAAAATTCTAAATAAAGATGAGAATTATATTAATTCTTTATAGTTAATTTTTATGATGATTATGGGATAACTAATTGTGTTCCGTTATTTATTTATGGCTCATAATGGAAAAAGGTAATCAATACCTATGGAAAATTTAAGCATTCCCCCACTAATAATGTTAACACAGTTGGTGTTGGAGCTGAGCAGATCATGACCATATTAGAATAGCTTACATAGGTTATGAATAATAGCCATATTACCCCAATTTTAGATCATTTAATGTGGATAAGGCCCCTATTTTTAGTGGGACTACTAATTTAGTTGTAGTTGAGTAATGGATAAACTCAATTGAAAATATATTTATGGTATTGGAATGTGATGAAATCGAAAATCTAGTGTTAGCGGTATATTTCCTCAAGGGAGACACTGATCAATAGTGGTTGTTGATCTATAATACTAAAGAGGAAGATGAAATAGAATAGATGGAATGGATAACTTTTAAATAAACATTTTTGACGCATATTTCCCTCATGATCAATAAACTAAAATTAAGAGAAAATTCATTAGCTTAAATAAAAAGGAAGAATATATTGTTTCAAAGTATGAGGATACCATCATAAAACTAGTCTTTTATGCTATAGATAATATACATGATTAGGAAAACAAGATTGATCATTTTTTAAAAGGATTAATCCAACTTTCCAAAGGGTATTGGATTCTCAAAAAAATTTCATCATAAGATGAAATATTATTAAGTGCCATAAAAATAGGGAAGGAATTTTCTAGATCCTATATGTTCAAGGTAAATCAAGAGAATAATAGGTATTCTAATAAGCATGGAAAATCTAAAGAATCAAAGAAGAAAATGGAAACAAGTAAAAACCCGTTATAAAAAAATTATTTTAATAATCTATGTATAAAATGATTTAAAGGTATGGGAGTATGTTATAAGTGTGCAGAAAAGGGTCATAAAGATTATGAATTCAAGTGGATGAAATAAATCAATGGTTTTCATTGATTCAACTATAATGAAATGGGTCATTATTCAAATCAAGTTACCAAGTGTGAAGGGAATCTACTAAAAAAGAGTCCAAGGGGTGATGGCCATGTTTATTAGATCACCACCACTCAAGTAGATGTACCTGATGATGTGGTGGTACGAACATTAATCTTATCTTCAAATTTATCCAATTATTTATTTTATTTTGGATCATCATACTATTTTATATCTATAATTATTTCCAAGAAAATTATATATTTAACTTTTGATTGAATAATGGAGTTGTCAACCAAAATTGTTAAGGTAAGTCTCATTGCGAAAAAGATGTGTTGGGAAGTCCCGAGTATGGAATATAAATGTGCTTTATTTTCTTACCTTATCATCATACATATGGTTGAATTTTATATATTCCTTTGTATGTAATGGCTTTCAAAATATGATGCAAAAATTTATTATAAGAAGAAGGAAATTCTATTTTTTTAGGATGATATTTAATTCCTTATCTTTAGAGTAAAAACTTCATCATATAACTCTTATATATATCTACCCTCAATATCTCTAATAAATGAAATTATTGGGGAGGAAGAGAAATCAACATCTAGGTATGAATAAGGTGATCCTAAAATTGTGGATGTATATATTCTATTGTAATACATTAATGTATTTATTGAGGAATTACCTGGACACCAACAGAGTATGAAGCTGAGTTTACCATTGATTTAATCACTAATGAGAGACCAATATCAAAGACTCCTTATAGAATGGCCTCTATGGAATTGGTGGAACTAGAGAAACAACTAGAGGATTTGAGTAATAATGGATTCATTCTCCCTTGTTTTTATCCATGGGGATTCCTTGTTCTCTTTGTTAAAAATAAATATGGATCCATGAGGTTGTGCATTAAATATAAAGAAATAAATCCATTTACAATAATGGAAAAGTATCCTCTCCCTCAGATTGATTATTTATTTGATCAACTTCACGAAGCTCAATATTTTTCAAAGATTGAACTTCATTCTAGGTATTTTCAATTGATATTAAATAATAAAGATATTCTGAAAAAATATTTTCATATGTGGTAGGAACATTACGAGTTTATAGTAACACCTTTTGGATTGACTAATGAACCCTAAAATTTATGGGATCTAATGAACAAAGTATTCAATTAATATCTTGATGATAATTTTCTAGTATTAAATGATGATATTCTGGTATATTATAAAATATATAGAGACTATGAGAATCACTTTTAGGTTATTCTTGAGAATCTCAAAAGGATATAATTATATAGTAAATTTAGAAAGTTTGAATTCATGATTCACAAAATTACTTTTCTTGGCCATTTTTTCTCTAGGTATAGAATATCAATTGATACTATAAAGAAAAAGAAAGATCAAGAATGTAATATTCCACTGAACATAACCGAGGTACATAGTTTTATTGTTTTATCAGGTTTTTATTAGTGTTTCGTTCAAAAAATTTCATGATTGGCTAACCCGTTAACCAATTTCACATGTTAAGGGGACACGTTTGTATGGATAATATAATGTGAATAAGGCTTTGAAGAATTGGAGATAATATTGGTCAATTATCCAATTTTGACTCTACCATTAGGAAATGATGGTTTTTTAATATATATTGATGCAACGAAGAAAGTAATAGTTTTTTTCCTTATGAGAAATGATAAATTTATTAGAAATGCATCAAGGTAGTTGAAGATTCATGAAAACATTTATCAAAATCATGATCTTGAGTTAGTAGACATATATCTCTATGGTGAAAGATATGAGATGTATATGGACCACAAGAGTTTTAAATACATATTTACATAGAAATAAATCAACATGAGGAAGAGATGATGTTTCAAGTTACATTAATATTATGATTTCTCAATACACTACCACCCATGAGAAGCAAATAAGGTAGCTGATGCATTGAGTATGAAATATCATGGATTTATGACAAAGATGAGGATGGATAGAGATCCAATGTTCATGGATTTATAAAATATGGATATGGTAGTTCTTAAGGAAGGATAAACATAACTCTTTTTTCAAATGATTTCTAAACCATCTTTACTATGGAAGATAGAAGGTTCTCAATATGTTGATGAGAATTTTCAAAAGAAAACTAAATCTGTTATGGATGGAAGATTGGAATACTTTGTGTATAAGAATGGAATTCTAAAATTTAGAAAGAGTTTATGACTTCCATCAATACCTGATCTAAAAAGGTAACTATTATATGATTCTCATTGCTCAAATTTCTCTATACACCCTTGTAGTACCAATATGTTTAGTGATCTGAAAGAACATTTTTATGGGAAAATATGAAGCGGGAAATTGTGGAGTGTGTGTTAAGATTCCTATTTTTTTAACAATAAAATTCTGAGAGATAAAATACTAAAGGATTTAGGAAACCATAACCTATTCCTATAAGGAATTGAAATGATATTATGATGGACTTTGTCATAGGACTATCAGGGACACCTAGAAGGAATGATTAGATATGGTTTATTATTGATATTCTTAAAAATTTATACATTTTCTTACTATAACATATGATTTAGCTCTTAATATCCTAATAAGACTCTATATTAATGAAGTTTTAAGACTTCATGGTTCACATATATTGATTGTGTTTGATCAAGATCCCCATTTTACATTAAAATTCTAGAAGAGTCTTCAAAAGGATTTGGATACTAATAATCATCCCGGTACTTCTTATCACCCTCAAACTAACATACAATCTATAAAGACCTTCCAAACATTTTAAGACATGTTGATATCATTTTCACTTGACTTTAAAGTTATTTAGGATCAGTATTTACCTTTGGTATAGTTTTCCTACAATAATAGTTTTCATTCAAGTATTCAAATGCACTATAAAAACCATTATATGGAAAGATTGTTCATACTCCAACTTGTTGTTATGAATATGGTGAGAGAACAATTATGGGTCTATAACTTATTAGAGAATCAAAAAATAAGGTAAATACTATTCATGCTCATATTAAAGTATCTCAAATTAGACAAAAGAGTTCTACTGACTACCAGATAAAGGATTCGTAATTTCAAGTGGGGGATCATGAATTTATAAAAATATCTACAGGGAAGGGTGTCATAATGTTTTATAAGAAAGGGAAACTAATCCCCAATTACATAGGACCATTTCAAATTCTAGAAAGAATTGTATTTATAGCTTATTGATTAGAAATGATACAAAGTATCTCCAAAGTTCATGATGTGTTCCACATATCAATGGTAAATAAGAACATGGAAGACCCAATGCATGTAATCACCTATGAAAAAATAAAATTGGAACCTCATTAGTCTTACTAAAAATATCTTATCGATATTCTTAACAAAAGAGAGTGATTATTGATAAATCAGACAACTCGGCTGGTAAAATATTATTGTAGAAACTATAAAATGGAAGAAGAAATGTGGGGACCTAAGGATGTTATGAAGAAAAACCACCATAATCTGTTTAGAATGAAATATTCATGAAAATATTTGAGAATGAAGTTTTTGTGGGTAATAATATAACACCCCATGATTTTACGGTATGTACCTTCTTAAATAAATTCAATTTATTTGATAGTTTATGTTTCACAAATAAATTGTGATATACTATTAAATATTAACAAGAAAATTTGAATAGTAATGTAACCATTAAGAATATTAATGTGGACATTATAAAATAAAATCACCTATTAAATTATAAATAAATTTTAGGTATCTCATAAATGAAAATATGATATATTTATATTATAGAATAAGGGAATAAATTCTTTAAAATGATAAATTAAGTTTTGGTATACTTAGTCACAAGAATCAACACTATTGATAGTTGTGAGCTTAAATAATTAACATTGGAATAAAATAATGAAAATCACCCCACTCCTCCCACTATAAACACCACCCCTTCTCCTCACACCTTCAAAGTATTAAAACTTTTATAAATTATACCCAAATACCTTCCGAATCCTATTACTTAATTCATGGTATTTCTCTTCTTACCAAAATATGATTTCCAAGTTCTTTAAATAGGTACTCAAGGAGATGATATTCGAGACTTTAAATCCTCTTGTTATCTCTTTTGATTTCTTTTCTTTTCTTATCATCTCCTCAAATCCTCTATCCAAAGTTACATGATAATTCCAATATCATAAATATAATTGAATTATATTTGGTTAATTTAATGTCAATCAAAAAATATCTTCTCCTCTCCTTTTAATTCTAAAAATGAAAACAACGTCAGTGAGGTGTCGATTCACTACCTTCGTGAATGATGAGTTTTCTTTTTTCCATTACCACATTCACAACTGGAAATAAAACCATTTTTATAGTTCAAATAGATTATAATATTTTTATTACAACTTATTTAATGTTATGTAACTTGTATATAAACATAATATTAAATAAAATGATACTAGTTGATGATGGTTGTAAAAACACAAGAATAATCTTATCATTTTTTATTAATGTTTTATCTAATGAATAATTATCATACAATATAACCAAACGATATATAATGAACATTTAAAATCTTTGAAGTATATATATATCATTCAATTTCACTTTTGGATTTTTTTCTTCCATTTGACAGGAACTCCCATAATTATACACAAGGGAACCGACCATATAACCATGGAACAAACACTCCCGAAACAAAGTAATTAAACACTAAAACTCATTAAAGCTTCCATAAATGAACATAATAAAATTATAATATGTAAAATAAACTATTAATAGGTTCCTTATTAATTAAATAATGAATCTAATTTGATTATCTTGGACATTAATTACAAGTTCATAATGCTTTCATACATAAGGTAAGGGGTTTCTCATCTCACTTTTATTTCTGTGATATATGCCTTATTCACCACTTATTTATTTTGTGTGGTGTATGTATAATGAAAATTTTATTTATGATAACCATTCATTGAATATTTAATTAAATATCCATATTTATTGTATCATGGATATGATTATTGTCCAAGTCGTATATCGTTTTTTCATATGGTGTTCACTTTGAATGTCATTTTAACCGGAGAAATATCAATAAATTTTTATCCTATACTCAATATATATAATCTTATAAGGAATATTATTTAGGAATCACTACTAAAAAACAAGCTTAATCTAGAACTAGGGGTTTAATATTGCTAGCTAAAAGCACTGTTGAATACCCCCTTTGTCAGCGCTAGAAAAAAGCATTGTTAAAGGGGGTCTTTCATAGTGTTTTTAGTGCTGTTAAATGGGTCTTTCACATCTATTTTTTAGTGCTATTAAAGATTTCCCTTTATCAGCAGTTGAAAAAATCACTAATAACCATCCCCCTTCAACACTATTAAAAACTTTCTTATAAAGGGGGGCCTTTATCGGCTCTTTTTTGGAAGTGCTGATTAAGACCACCCCATATCAGTGATTTTTTTCTAGCACTGATAATGGGTATATTTAGAAAATAATATTAAAAATAAAATATTAATATATAAATAAAAATCTATATATAATATATATATATATATATTAAATATGTTTTAGATAAGGCTAAGTGGGCATTTACACTTAATATGTAATATATTTAGTGAAAATAACTTATAAAAATTTAAAAAATATATTTTTAATTAATAATTTCCAAATTATTATCAATTAATAGTCATTTAATAACAATTTAATGATAAAAAATAAAAAAATAATAAAAGATCAAAAATAAGATGAAAATGTAACTTAAAATTCAAACGACCATAACTTTTGATCTAGGTGTCTATTTAGGCTCTACCATATATCAAATCAAAGATTATAACAAGATCTATTCCCTAGTTATTGGCTTTACCCTAGTCACATTTTTCATTTCCGAAAATTTCCCTTATGACATAAAAAACTTAGTTTTTAGGTGGGTTACCCCAATTTCTTAAAATTCGATGATTTTTATCCTCATTTAAGGGGGTCTTATATCCTTTTTTCAGTGGAGAATGAATTTATTCCCTGGTATTATGTTCATATTGATATTATGGTTTTGAATTTTTAATATTTTTCATATTGTACTGCTATTTATAATCAAATATAAAAAAATATAAAAAAAATTATATATTCACACATAAAATCTTTATTTTATAAATATATATTTAAACATATTTACATATAAAATATATTTCTCAATATATAAAACATATCTAAATAAATACTAATATCCTTTTTATTTAAAATAAAAATGTATGTATTTTTATATACCTATACAATTAATTTATATATAATATTTATATAAATATATTTGTGTGTGTATTGAAAATAGGTATTTATATATATATATTCTAATGTATGTATATAAATATTAATATATAATATATATAAAAAAATATGGATATTTATAATTTTATTTATAGATGCACACACACACACACATATATATATATATATATGTATTTATAAACACACACACACACAACATATTTTATATAATTATATATATTTATGTATATAAACATATATATATATGGATAAAAATTGTAATGATATATATATATATATATATATATCATAATTTAAAAAACAAAACAATATAGGGGAGTGGAAAAGGCGTAGGCATATGAATTAGAGGTTTTAGGTTCGAAACTCGCTAGGGGAAGGGGCGTGTGAGGGAGGGTGAAATTGTCTAAAGTGTTGATGGGGGCACCCAGGCGTGTGGGTAACCATTGATAAAGGGGGGTGGGGAGAACTGATAAAATGGGGGGTGGGTTCAAACAAAAAAAATAACCCCCAACCCACTATCAGTAGGGCCTTTATCGGTGCTTTTTATAGCACTGATAAATGCACCCTTTAACAACGCTAAAAAAATAATTGATAAAGGCCTCCTTTATCATCACTAAAAAAAGCATTGATGAAGACCCCCATTTTCAGTGATTTTATAGCTTTGTTAAAGTTTTGCTTTATCAGTTCTTTTTATGATCACTGTTAAATCCAATCCTTTAACATCCCTCGCATTATCGGCGCTTATATAGTGAAAATAATGCCTTTTTACTAGAATTGTAAAAGGAACAATTTGCAGAAGTCAATTAAATATATGTATGAAGAATTATTTGGACTTGTAGTGATGGTTGGGGATGGATATTATATATCCCATTGATGCATCGACATGTCTCATGAGATAAAATTGTTAGGGAAAAACCCTTCCTGTTTGTTTCTAAGAAGAATCATATGGGTTTCCACCCCTAGAAATAAATTGTCTAGAGGAATGTCTTGAAGATAGTGGTTCATGTTCTAGATAAATGACATCAATTAATTAAGCACTTACTTCATTCAGTGTTCAGTTATTACTATCCAATAGATTTTCACTATGAAAAAATCTATGGATGCTTTTTAATTCTCATTTTATTGATTAAATGAAAAGTGTTTTTTAGTTATTTACCTTTAAATAATGATAATTAATTATTAATTATGATTCACCTATTATTTATTCATTTTTTTCTATATATAACCTTTACTAGTCATTTGAGACCACCCTTTTATTTTTTTATTCCAAGTTTATGAACATGAACTCTTTGAATAAGTGATAAGGAAGCAATTTATTTTCCTTTTTTTATATTATATGTTTGATTATCAATATAATAAGGGAACCATGTATGTATCTATTTAATAATACTATTGAAATTATCGATCCTTGGTGATGGGATCTATTATATCTATTTCATTTTAATAAAATAATCATTGACTCTCAGATTATAGGGTCTGGTTGTTACATGAATGCACCTCTAAGTATAAGTTCTTCATACCCGACTAGGGAGCTAGAGGTTGAGGGTGAAAATTTTTGAGGATACAGGAGATGATGTAACCATAGTCGAACCAAATATTTTGGACACATACCCATGGATTCCATATACGTTGTTGATTTCCATAGACGAGTACTCCAACAAGACCAATAGAAGCACATAGATTCCTCATATCCCTCTATTGGTCATTCAATCCCAATCCTTTTAAATGATGTACTAGTGGAGGTGGGATTTTCTGATCACCCTAGACAAAGGGGAATGTCAGTGCAACGTACGTCACTAGTAGAACGTTTTCCCTCAACCTCTACTCAAGAATCATAACCATCCACCTCAAACGTTGTAACTTCTAAGAAAATGAAACATTCTAAAACATTTGGTGGTTGTTCCATACCAACTATCAATCCTATAAGCTCTTTATCTTTAAAAATTACTAAGAAAAGAACTTATTGAGTCCCTACAGATCCCACAGGAGTTTGAGATATATGTTGATGCACCCAAGGTTTATTTAGTTGATATTATGCCATTATAATTCCATGTTATCATCTCATTCATAGAACAAGATCAATAAGAAGTTATGTAGAGACATATCAGACCTCTGTATGTTTCATGAAAACTCGATAATGTTGACATCTAAAGGGCTCTAGTTTCCAATGGTTCTAGGATCAACCTCATACCTATTTGTACCCTCCAAAATTATGTATATATAAAGGAGGATTTATCTCTAACAAATATAACCACTCAACGGTATGATAAGAGAACCAAATTACTATTGAGAATACCAAGATCAAGGCTTAGTTGGGGGATCTCACATATAATGTTGAGTTCATAGTTATCCCGTAAGATACATCATATAATTTCCTTCTTGTAAAACCTTGTCTTTATATGTAGGTAGAGGTACCTTCAATATTCCATCAATTTTTGAAACACCCCATCAATGGGAAGATCATCATACTACATAGTGACAGTGCCCCTACATGTCTTGAGAATTCATATATGTTGGGGTAGGTTTCTATAAGAAGGAAGGAAAATGACTAGTGGTGGATGATAATATACAGGTTCAAGCCCCCAATGGCTTAGGGTCTCCCCAAAAAACCCTTAGAGCATTCTCGAAAATGATTATGTGCTACCCATAAATCTGATTGAGCATCATACTTAATCCCAGTAAGCTATCATGAGCTTAAAAATTCATTGTCTCAAGTCTATGTTATGGAAGTCACATTAGCATAATTGGATTCACCAAAAGTGGATAGAATACTGCTCTACTAGAATCTGATAATTCCCTTGAATCATCATCAACAAATGATGACCCCCCAAGACATTCTCTCCAACTCAGTATGTCCTAGATTCACTTTCCCCCAATGGTAGTATAAAAAAACAAGCATCCTCAGAATCTATTTGATATGAATTTGGAATTTAGGATGACAATGTCTCTTCCCATGGCCTCTCTTACCTAAACAGTCACATTGATTCCCTAGGATTACCCACCATGTCTAAAAATGTCTCCACAAACTCAGAGATATAATAAGAAGAGGATCTCCTGGGGAATTCCCCCCCCCCCGCACACACACACCACATTTGTAGAAGGCATCTTCACCCCCATCTATGATCTTAGGTAGGTGAATCTATAAACAAAAGAACACACGTAACCTATATTGATTCATGTTTCAATGCCTCTCGAGGATCAGGAAATGTATATTTCATTTCAAAAGCAACATCAATACGTTTTTTATTGGACTTATATATAAATTCATGGTTTGGACCCCAATGTGGCAATTCATCACCTAGTTTTACCCAATAACAATTAATGTTTCAAGAAGAATGCCATGAGAATGCATCCCTCTCATGCTACTAATATAGAATCAGAGTTAAAAATTGATAAAACCCATCCTTTTCATGGATTTTCAATTCCTAGAAGGGCCCATAAAGAAAAAGAATGAGAATATCACGGTCTACATTGATTTCATGGACATTAATAATCACTACATGAATGATGATTTTCCAATGTTGATCAAAGAACTTTTGATAAATTCAACTACTAGATTATAAGACATTTCTTTCATGGATGGGTATTCTGGGTATAAGCAGATAAATATGGCCCTTGAATATAAGGAATCCATCACCATCAGATCACCTCAGGGGATTTTTTTCTATCAGTTTATTCAATTTAGGTTAAATAAAACTAGAGATACTTACCAATGTTTCATGCATCGTATCTTTAATCCATTCTTGGTATGAATAGAAGAATGTTATGTTGACTACCTGGATGTCAAATCTCAAAAGTGATGTGATCACCTTATGGATCTTTAAATAATATTTAGTAAGTTTAGAAAACATAGTTTGAAGATGAATCCCTTAAATTGTTCTTTTAGAGTAATGTCAAGGAAATTATTTGGCTTTGTGATATTACACTATGTCATCAAGGTCAATCAAGAAATGACAAGTGCATTACTAGAAATTTCACACCTTATAATCTTAAAGAACTAATGTGGCTCCAAGGGAACCTTACTTACATTCTATGTTTCATAACTAACATGGATGGAGAATCTATCCCCTTCACCAAGTTAATGAACTGGGGAATTGACAACCGTTGGGACGACAACTTCCAAGAAGGATTTGGAAATCTCAAGAATTACTTACTGCACCCATCAGTCTTGATGCTTCCAGTAGAAGGAATATGGATTGTCCTATATGTCGCTACCATGGAATGATCAATTGTTTCTCTAATCACACTGAAAAATGATGTAGGGAATTAAAAAAACCTCTATTACCCTATCCAAATGATTCTAGGTACCGAGACATGATATTCAGATACCAAGAACAACTACCTCGCACTCATCTTTGCAGTGCATAATCTAATATATTACATGAATCATCACGAAGTCAACCTGATCTCTCGTATTAACCCACTCAAGCACATCCATAGACACCCTATGTTTATGGGGTGTTTTCTTCGATGGGTATTTATTATATAATAATATGAAATCCAGTTCATGTCATTGAAGCTGATTAGAGGGAATGACTTGGAAAATTTCCTTATAGCACATACTACCCCAAAAATTACACTAGTGGACACCGAACGACTAGAACAAGATGTTTTATATTTCCATGAAATACCCTGAACATGGGATATATATTTTGATTCTGCCTCCTGAATTCATATTGGTAAGAGGATAGAAAACCAACCTCTAAATTGGATTGATATAGGAATTGTGTTTGTCTCATCATAAAAAAAGAAGCATTTCACTATAGTTTATCATTGTTTAAGGGATTCACTAATAATAAGAAATAATACCAAGAACTTATTGCTAGCTTGGAACTAGACTTAATGCTATGAATATCCTACATGAATATTAGATGTATTTTAGAGATAGTGATCAAATAAATCAATTGTGATTATTTCATCAAGAAAGAAGAATTGTCCCCTCTCATTAGTTACACCATAGGACTGATGGTAGAATTACCATTTGAGAAAACATTTCATCATGTCCATTGATCAAACAATGCTCGTGGTGATGCACTATCTTCTGTAGACATAGTGTTGGCAAAATCTAATCAGGATGAAGCAGTTTTCTACATTACGCATTGAATGATGGTCTCATCATCCTTCATTTATGACAAAGAAGAAATAAATCAATTCAACACTCCCTTGGAGCATGATGAATCAATATCCACCCTTGGATGGATATATCCCATAGTTTATTACCTCCAAAATGGGACCCTACATTCAGATTTATTTGAAAGAGAATAAACTAAATACAAATTAGTTAACTTTACCCTTAAACATAGACCAAATTTGAAAAAACCCCTATAAAAAAGGATTTGATAGAATCCTCCTCGTATTCTTAGTATAATAATAGACTGTCACCATCATGGAAGAAGTCCATGGAGGCTACTACAGTGGTCATCAGTTTGGGACCAGACTACCACCAAATTAGGATGCTTGGTTACTACTGTAAAACAATGATACAAGACTGTGTGTAATTCACCAAGAAATGTCTTGAATGCCATATTCATGTAAACTTCATCTATCAACCCAAAACAATTATGCATATAACTAACTATTCTAAGATATATTTCATATGGGGAAGGGAAATTGTGGGAATATATCTCCCAGCCATAGCTAATATGTTTAAGTACATCCTTAATTCTACTGACTTATTTTCCAAATGGGATAAAGAAATACCCCTCAAGGAATTTGGGATAATGAATATCATCATCTTCATGAAGTCCAACATCATCACCTGATTTGGTTTCCCTATCATGATATTGATGGAAAATGACACCAACATCTATGATTCCAAATTAGAGAAATTGTACCAAGAGTAAAACATTGAATCCATCCATTCATCCTTCTATCATGTAGTAGAATATAAAGAAATAGGGGCCCTTAGTAAGGCTCTATCAAATATTCTCCAAAACATTGTATAAAAGGACTATAATTCCTAGCCATATAATCTTTTTCATACTTTATGGGCCCACCTTACCACAATGTTCACTACTACATAAGTGATTCTGTATGCAATGGTGTATGGAACCAATGAAATGTTTCCCATTAAAGTCTGGTTTCCCTCACTCTGTATAGCTATCAGTTGAAAATTATTAGATAATACTAAATCAAAAAAGTATTTGATGAGTTATAAAGACTCTATGAGAAAATTTTGTGTACACTGTACAAACTCAAGGTACATCCTAATCAGATTTTACAATACTTAAACAAAGAGGTTTTCTACTTCTCGTTTCTACAAGGAGAATTGTATTGGATCTTAAAACCCTAATGACACTAGGAAAGAAACCTATAAAGAAAGAAACCAAGTGTGAAGGGCCTTAAATAATAAATAAGATCAATCCCAATGAAAATTACCCATTGGAAATAGTGGATGGGGAATGCGTTGCACCCCACAAAAATGAAAGGTTTTTCAAAAATTACTTTGAATAGCTGTCATTAGGGACCTTAAGTCCTAGATGAAATTTACTAAACTGCATAGCATCCAAAGTTCTAGAAACAAGACTCTAAACTACACAACATCCCCATTCATGGAAACTAGACTTTAAACTACACAACAATTCTCGTCCTTACTCCAAGATGTTAAACCACATGGGATTCATCCTCACTGCATGATGTTAAACAACATGGAATAAATCCTTATAGCATGACATTAAAATTCATAGAGAATGTTACTTAACATATAGTTCACTACATGTGGGTTAGACCTTCTTAGAGATTTTTCCATTCAAAAAATTCATGTGGATTAATTACTACTATCACAGGATACATAACGATGTCTAGATCACAAATCCTGGGTCACTAAAAAATATCAATGGAAAGAATAGCCCCCCTACTTAAGGTTCAAACCTATAAAAAGAGTTTTACATTCAATAACTACATGTGGATTTATTCCTACTATCACAAGATATGTAGTAATGACCAGATCCTGAATCTTGGGTCTATCCCCATGATTAATGGAAAATATATCCCCTCTGTGTATGGGTCAGACCTACATAGGGTGTTTTCCATTTGAGAACAAAATTTGTCTTGATTTCTTCCATCATATAATATGTTTTGATGCTCAGATATCAAATCTTTGGTCTAGCTAAAATATCAATGAAAATATTCCCCCCTCTATGTATGGGTCAGACCTGTGTGGGGGGTTTTTCATTCAATAACTACATGTGGATTGATTCCTATTACCATAGGATATGTAGTTACACACATACCTTCAATATTGGGTCCAACTTCAAAATAAAATGTCTCCATCCCTACATATGGGTCAGACCTATGTATCTAACTTTCATGAAAGAACTATGTGTGGATTAATTCCCATTAACACAAGATATATTGTGACACTCAGACTTCAAGTTTTGGGTCATGCCACAAAGCAGGGGATAAAAATTTACATTCCCTTGCATATGGATCATACCTATGAAAGGGATTCTATAAAAACAAACTATATATGGATTTATTCCCATACTACGAGATACATAGTGTTGCATGGATCTCTAATTATAGACCCAATCATGAATTATCTCCATTACTGACCATGTCCCTCAATGAGTAACAAGTTTTTGTGGGGACCCTCACTCACATTGAAATGTGAGAATCCCCACATATTCCCCATCATGTACTCAGCACAAATTAATCAACTTCCCAGTCATCCCTTGTTCCTCACCTCAATCATAGATCATGTGATCTTAAAAAACCTAGAAACATTATCTAGCCAGAGTAACTAAAAGGGGTCTTGAATTGGGGACCACATCCTAATTACATGACATTAAACTAAATAAAAAACGGACTTTACTTTGAACATATCATCCCCTATGATGACTATATACTCAAGAATCACATGTTTTATCCCTTTCCCTCTAGATGTGTTCAATACATGCAGGTGTGGCTATTAGGGTACTTTAACCCTTCTTGAATCTTACATTCTCTATGAACCAAATTCATATCTTTGAATACCTGAGCTAACATAACCAATTACTTGACTTGGTATCCTTATATTAAAACCTCATGGAATTTGGGCTCCCTTTATCCTGGTTCTTCCCAATACAAAAATAGTAATAGGTAATAGATAATTCAAAAGGACCTCGCTATTATTTTTTATAGAATTGATATGCTAACAAAGAGCTTGTTTCTAGAGGATATTTGGTCATGGAGGAGAGACCCCCTTAAATCCAGCAGTTATTTCCCTGATCGGTTGGAATACGGGATTTTTACATTAATAATGGTTGACATGTACCCACTAGTTTCCACATCACATTAACTCATATTGGGTTATGATTTAAGCCATCCAAAACTAAAATATTCAAGAAGATTCGTATATTCATCATGTTACACATTTGTGCATCATACCCATTTTCAAAGAAAGATTATGATAGTGTATCCTTGTTCCCTTCCATTTGGGGTATGTATCATCTATCAAGACCCAGTTACTCTAAGTTGGTTATTCCTCTAGGTGATACATCCTAGTCGCATAATGTTAAACTACATGGAATTGTATGTGTTCCATGACATTAAACTACAAGACATATGGTCCATCATGAAAGATCTAAAATTACTTAGAGTGGGCTATCCTATCCATGAATCCTTTCTAGGGATGAATTTTTCACCTCCATACTAGAAAGAAATATGGAAATATAATATCCCTTCATATGAGCCCAATATATGTAGAGGACCCCTTAGTTGACCATAATTTTAAAACTCATTAAGGGAAGAGGATATAATGCCCCTCTCTCCTACATACAAGTTAGACCTACATGGAGAGATCTCTTTAATGGAGTTTATTGTGGCATGGTTCCTGCCCTTACAATATGCATAGGAAACCCTAGGGAAGTTAGGCCTTAAAAGTTCATATAACTCTATTTAAATAGGGTCGAGTCATATAGACTCACTCTATCTATATATGGGTTAAACCTATGTGTGGATTTTTTTTAGATGATATAAATCTGTGCAAGAGGAGCTCCATAATATGGATACCCATCAATAATCATGTTCATGGATAAAATGTATTTCCTACATCTAAATGATCCTAAACAGTGAAAGTTGTCCCAAAGGATATCTTGAAAAATATCACATCAGTTCCTAATCATTAATGTATGATGAAAAACTGCAAGGAAAATTTCCTTCTCGCATGATGTTAAACTGCATGATAGATACATCCCCACTACATGACATTAAAATTTATATACCATCACCTATAATAATTCCTTATCAAAGGACCAAAATATCCTAGCCCAAGGTATCTTAATTTGACTATTGTGTAACATTCCCACCTTAATAGTTCCATTTCATTGGGACCCAACACTGCATGAACCTTTGTTCAAAGTTATACGACCTTAAAATTTAACCATTTATGGTTCAAATCTCAAGAAACTAAACTACTAGTTAAAAGGAAAAAATTATCAGGTTGAAAACCCACAATGGGTAGCCTAGGAAAATTTCAAATATTCTCTTGTTAAACTCATCATCTCTATAGTTTAAAAAAATAGAGCATAAATAAATATAGAAAAAAACTAATAGGGCACATCTTGTTGCCCTAGTAAAAGTTAATATATTCTTTTTAGACCCCCTAGTCAAGGAAAAAGTTAGATAAATGATTTATCACAATAACTAATTGTGAAATAATTTTCAATAGAAAGTGACACAACACTTAGGGTGCTCTAACCCTTCTTGAATATTACATTTTTCATAAACCAACTTCATGACTTAGAATTCTGAGCTGACACAACCAATTCATTAATTTGGTATCCTTATCTTGTAACCTCATGAAACTTCAGCTCCCTTTCTCATAGTTATTCCCTATAGAAAAGTGAAAATATGGACTGGATAATCCAAAAGGACCCTATTAGTATTCATTGGAGAATTGCAACCTTTCCAAAGATATTGTTCCTAGAGGATGTTTGGTCCCAGATGATAGCCCCACCTTAAATCTAGGAGGTCTTTTCCTAGATGTGAAGAATATGAGATTATTCCATTCTCAATGGATTACCTACAATCACTAGTTTCCACATTTAGTTAACTCAAATATCCCTAGACCATGATTTATAATCCTCATAACTAGATTGTTCAAGATAATTTTATATCCTCAAAGTTATATCACCATGTAATACACACTTTCATAAAGTAGGAATGTGATTTTCTATTCCTAGAATATTGTATGACCCACACCATGTGACTCAAAACCCATTGCATAAGTTCTGAGCTTCCTATCTATGAGCTAACTATCATATGGTTCTATAACCCTCCTTGGATATCTTTCTCCCCACTCACAACTTCGTCATCCAGATGTTTGAGTCCTCAAAAATATTTAGGTACCTTAAAAAAGATAGGGGTACTCTTTTATTAACCATGTATGTAATACCTATGGGCTCATGCATAAGGTATTTTAACCCTCAAACTAGAGGAATATCCTTCTTGAAAAAAAGGACCTCCAATCTTCATGAGGCCCAAAAACACCATGGAAGAACTCAACACCTTAGTGTGTTTTTCATTCATCCCCAAAATGTCTTCCCCATCCCACATGCATCAGTTCAAACTTTTTTATTATGACTTACACAACCCATATCCCAACTATCAAGTGAATTTGACATCCCTAATATTTTATCATCCAATAATTCCCTTTAATGTAAGGATGTAGGGTGCCACAACCCATCATGGACATTCATCCTTCTTGTTTTCCACAAGAGCACAGGGTGATAGAACCCTTCATGAACATTCATTATTCAGAATATCAATTAAGAATATTGGTTATTAACACAGTTCATAGAAATTCATTATTCAGAATCCCATCAAGGACGCAGGGTTCTCAGATCCTTTATGAATACCCAACCTTTATTATTAAAACTACATAGTCCAATCTAGAAGACCTTAAACTAAAGTAATAAATAGTATGTTCTAGAAGACCCCAAACTAAAAAAATAAATGGTTCAAGCTAAAGAACATAAACTGCATCAATATATGGTTCAATCTAGAAGACCCTAAACAATAGCACAGTAGTGGTCTAGATTACAATAACTTAAACAACCATTTTAATGAGATGAAGTGCTCACTTGGTTTAAAACCTAAAAAGGGAACCCTATCCAAAATTTGAGTATCTACTTGCTATAAATGAACTTTGTGTGATCCAAGTAGTATAGAGAACTTATAAAATGTAAAATCCACAAAAACATGTCAAGGTAAAAACCCATAAAATATTTTCATGAGAAAAATACAAGTTCATGTCCAATATGATTTCCCCATTTGAAGCTCTGGGAAAATATAGGGAAATAAAAAAAGATGTGAAGTTTGTGTAAATTGTTTTTGGCTCTATAAAAAATATTTTAATGCTCAATAATTCCATTGAATCTGGAAAAACATAGATCACCTTCCCTCCAAGATATATTTTCCCTCATTATCCATTTTAATCAGGTGATATTAGGATGATCGGAACTGATACATTAACGAGGGATCTCATCTCATTATTAATTCATGGGAAATTATCAAGATAAACCTATTATAATTCATGAATAAAAATCCTAATGTTTGGGTTTGCATGGTATTATACAAAGTGCGTGTATCTCTAGTGATCCATAGGATATCAGGTTGATAAAATTTCAAGTACATCATAAATGAAAGAAATCTGGAAAATGATATGTAAAGTTAAAAATAAATTTAAACTGATAATGTTAAAAGGAAGGGGGAGTCCCCAAATTCTAGATTCACTACTAAAGTTTCAAGAAAACAGAAAATACATATATGAACATAGTTGGATCATAGTAAAATATGGCTAGTAGTGTTTTCCAAATTAGCTAAACCCGATCCATTTATTCTGTTGCTGCCTAAGGACAAAGGGTCTCAATTATTGGTGATAGATATTTAGCTCCTTTATGAGTAGTCTCTAATAAATTTGACAATTTTAGAATATGGGATCTCACTCTAGCTATGTTTTCTTCGTATTCTTCTATTCCTAAAGTCAAGACATCCATCTGAGCATGTACCAAAGAGGATTTTTAATATCTCTACTCATGAACATGCAGATATTCCCTTATCGACTGGGTTGAAGAAATTTTGTCATCAAATATACACCATTTATTCCCACTACGGGGTGGTTATTGATAGAACAAGATAATCTATAGTATGATATCACATAACACCTAATAATCAAAGTAACCTTCCCCCAAAATGTCAAAGAGTTGGAGAAAGCATTCATCTTGTCTAAAAAATTCCTCCAAGGGGGTCTCAATGATCAGGTTATGGATTTGTTTTCATACCATCCTTAATGGTACTTGGTTCTTTGTAACCATTGGAGTGGGTATGTTGGAATGAGGAATGGTCGATGGTGTGTATTTGGGCATCAAATTTGTTGAAAGAAGGATTGACAGAGTTGATGAAGAGGCAAGCGAGGAAGTCTCATGTGCTCTCCACTCAATCGGTGTATCATATATCACTAGTATCAAAGGTATATCCTCCTAGGAAAAATATTTCCCCATAATGGGTTACCCATCTATATTAAGAGGGTGTTTCTATAAACACTCCTTTGAATCATAAACCAGCTCAATCACAACCATTGATAAAGGGAACTAGGAGCTACATGGATTTTCTACCTGATGGACCAATATATTTAGTATGCCGTTTGGATAATCTTTTATACACACCTTGGTGTAGTCCCAAGATAGGCAGATAGAGGCATTGGCAGGTGGAAAGATGATATCATCATTCATATCTTCATGCACCAGCGTAATCCAAAAATTGGTGAAGGAGTCCAGGATGTCATTCACCATGCACACTAGCTAAGGGAAGAGGGTATACCCTTTTAATAAATCCAAACTAGTGATAAAACTGATAAGGGGTATTTACCTCATAGATAATTAGCTCATCTACATGGGTAGGAGGAACCACATCCCAAAGGGATATTTTAGGTGACATCTTACTGAGGTTTCCACTTCCATTATTAATAATTAGCCCAAATGGTGCATGATAGGTCATGAAGTTTAAATTCTCATGATAAGTCAACATATCAATGACCACATTAGGACCTAATGGCATTTACTCAACCCCAAAAACATCCAACAACCTGTGATAGAATGAAGCATGTGGGATATCGATAGTGTTCTAATTTTTCCAACATCATAAATTCTCTCATATCCGTCTAAATAGGAATTGTAAAATGCATCCAATTTAGTAGGGGTATTTCCTTGTTGAACATGTACTAGAAGTTGATAAAGACAATAAAGAGTCAGCACAACCAAATTAACAGGTCTCCACTCTACTAATTTGTATACCGTCACAAATCTACCCACTCGAATGGCCAGTTATATGTCCCCATCCATGAAAAATAGTACATTCAAAAACATGGATAAAAACATCATTAACTAAATTCTTGAAGATACCTCTGCTTTCACTTAGTATCGTTATGAGGTATACACCCCAACCTCAAGAATATCCCAATAAGAACTTACCCTATTTCAAACCTGTTGAGAATGACATTGATGGGGGTGTATAATAATTGGTTGAGTCCCTCTCTAAGAAAAGAATACGTTGATCCAATCCATTAAAGAAATTAGTGAGCACAGGTTTAGTTCCTTCTTTAACATCTCATTCGCAATGGTGAGAATAGACCACTCCAAGGTTGGTGTTCATTTAGGGTCATCCCAAACATCAAAAATATTAAGGAATTCATCATACATCTCCCCAAGATGTGTTATTTCTCCCAACTAGTAAATATTATGGAGGATGATCCCTACTTCACCATAGGACATACGAAAGGATTTAGTACTAGGTAACTAGTTTCTAATCAGCTCTCTAAAGAGCTCTAGCTGATGATACATGATAAACTGAGAAGTCCTTGTCATCTCATAAATTTGAATAGTGTTTAACTAATCATAGAATTATGTGAAACTCTTCCTAAACCAAAACAATCATTCCTATTCATCAGAGAAGTTACAACTAGGTTGCACATCCCCCTTTGAGCTCCAATAACTTATTGGATTATTCAAAGAGGTGATTAGTGTGTCCAAGTAACTCGGTGAAATTGGATTATGGGAGATATCACAACCATATGGACCCATAGGGGTGATATCCAAAATATAGGATAGACCCTAGAGTGGTTCCATAACCAACTGATCGTCTAAAAAAATCATTTGAAAGTAGTCAAAGGAACAACCAGTGATACGAAAGATTATAGTTGGGTGATAGGGTGGTGGTATCATCTAGAAGACCAAAACCATAAAATGGTATTCTCTATGATAGAGGGTAGTTCCAAAGATCATTTGGGAGAATACCGTTTAAGAAATCATTATTAGAGAATACTTCGTTCTGAGGTTCGATATTGCGATTCCCGGAAATCAAAGCACTATGGTTAGTTGTATTAGGAGACATCTATAAACTGAAATCCATATATACACAGTAAGAATAATTTGTCAGATAGGTAAGGATCCTTGTCAATATAGGTACATAACTAAGACAACATCATGGGAATCGCATAAATGACATAAGGGTATGAAATATCATGGCCTGATATATTTCTCGCGAATCTTGTGACTATGAAGCATCTTGCAATCGCAAGACCCGTTGTAAGATATTTGATCACATGAACACGAGGAAGTCACGTGAACCGTGTAATGATCAATAGATCATGCAACAAAACCAATAGATTAGGGGATTCCCATGAGATATCCATGTGACCAGGATATGTGTTAAGGTTCAAACAAATTCCCATAGATTGGTTCAAGGAGTTTTTTGAATGGGAATCAATACAAGATTGATTACCCAGTGACATCACATTATTGAATCTCATGGAGGGTTCTCATGATAGAGGTTACATGAAGTGTTCTTGCAATGTAGTCATGTAAGAGTGTAAATATCAATATATTTGAAGTATGATTCATTAGTGAAATGAGAATCTTTCTCACTTACCTATTTATAGGGTTCCCCATGGAATACCAAACGGCACCCGTAAAACCAAAAGTTGCTCCAAGACACCAACCATAGGAATCCCCAGGGACTTTGGTAGGCAATTACATTCTTCAAAACCAATTTCTTATCCTCTTATAACTCGCTTTTGAGGGGGGGTTGTTGATGTGTTCCAAATGATCAAAAAAATTCTAAGATCAAATAAATACCCAAAGTATAGGCATTATTTTCTCCACAAAGTGAAGTAAGTAGTATCATGGATAGATGGAGATCAAGAAGCTAGACATGTGATTACATGAACCAATGAATTTCATGAGAACGATTCATGTTCTATACATGATCTTTTCATGATCATGTCAAGCCCCTCCGACAAGCCCCCATGATCATCCAAAGTCTACCATACAAGTTCCTCTTGTCATGTGACATTTCAATCAATATATTTCTGACAATCACCCAAAATACTATTTTGAAATCGAAGATGAACAGAGGTATAAGATTCATGTGATGAAAGTTGTGTTTATTTTATGTGAAGGGAATGACAAATTCAATGATCACACGATATCAGTAGTGGAATATCATCCATGCCATGAATAATCCTTTGGGTATGTTACTTTCATCAACTGAAGGATTTAAGACATGTTCATTGGATCATGTGATGAACCACAAACAATTAAGGTGACTGCCTATGATAGTTCTTGTATGCCAACGCAAGATCCAACACTGATCATGAAATGAAAAATAGAAAATTGGGGATACTTTCAGTGATAATGATCGTCTATCATCACAAGATCCATCACTAATCATGGGATGTACCATAGACGAGTGGGGAAACTATATGTGACAATACTCACTCACCATCATAAAATCCATCACTGATCAAGTGACACACCACTGAAAAGAAGAGAAAACATCCATGATGATACTCACACTCCTTCACGGATCCATTATTGATCATGTAACACCATGATGGAAAATCAATGTGAAAAGGATGAAATTATTTTAAAATAAACAATAAAATATGGAAAAGGTGGAATCTTCCTGTAAAGTGATGTTAGGATAATTTTCATGCAAAGAGGTTATGTGAATTATGTTATCACCATTGAACATGTGAAGTCCCTTCAAAATTCCATATTGATATCATAAAGGGAATCTGACAAGCCATATTGTTCTTGTGAAGAACCTCATACATGAATCCCTCGATCATACAAAATCCTTTCCAATAGGCATGCTGATATCATAAAGAATCCCAGATATACTAGCCATGCCTTACGACGACCCTTTGATATGTTTATTTGATCATGAAAAGGACCTTTTAAAATTCATCAATCTAATAAATATGATGATTTAAGAGTGATCTCACAGTCACTATTTATCATGTGATATAAAGATGTTGTTATGGAAAACCTATGGGTGGATAATGCGAAGTGCGTGATGTGATACTCCCAACACCAACTCAATACCATATCTATGATATAAATTATATGTAAGGTGGTGTATAATTGGAGTGTAGAGGTTTAAATATTCCTCCCCTTAGTCACAAAAAACACACACATGAGGAAAATGAGACACATGAGAGCACATAAGAAAGAACAAACTTCTTAGAGTGGAATGCTACATAATTACAAGGTTCTAGAACTAGGTAAATATGATGAATGGATTAATGGATTATGTATCATGTGTAAGAACGTTTAATGATCACCCTATTGATCATGAAAAATACTTATTGTGCGTCTTTTAGATTATGCAAATGAGTTTATGCGTTTCGACTTGATCATGTAAAGTGTCAATGGGCCAATGGCTAATAAACATTGAGGAATTTATGCAGTAAAGGATGAAATATATGGAAACCTTATATAAAGATGAATATGGTGGATTTTATTTTAAGGAGTTATGATCTTTTCATGATCTATCCATATCATTCGATATCATCCATAAAGGCCATTCAGATAATGCGATGGGACCTTAGTATGTCATCCAGATCATGTGATGACACCCAGGCATGTCAGCTAAATAATGAGACTGCACCCAGACATGTCATACAATTCATGTTAAGGAATCCAAACATATTATTTGTTTCATTATAATTCCTATAGACATGTCATCCAAACCACACATGTCCTCCAAACATGATTTCAAATCATGTGGAAGTCCTCCAAACTTATCCGCCAGATCATGGAGTAGCCCTCTGACATGTCAACCCTAATCATGTGACACCCTTGGATGTGTCTTCATTAATCATTTGAAGGATATTTATACAATTCTTCTGAGTCATGTGGCATCCCTATAACATATCTTCTTCAATAACATGAAGCTCCTCGGACATGTCATCCTTTCCATGTGGCATCCCCAAAACAAGTCAGTCTAAACATGCGACAGTACATTGACATGTTATATTTGATCTTGGGAAGCACCCTAAGACATGTCAAAAATCTTATATAGAGACTCATATTATAGAATTTAGATGCTAAAGATATTTCAAACAGATACCCAGTACATGTCTTTCTAACATCTTAGGGCATGCCATCTTGGTCTGGAAAACACAATGGGACATGTAACTACTGAACTATGAGGACTCTTATTCATATTAAAACAGGATACATAGGATTCCTTCTTAAGGGTTCATCAGCAGTTGGGTATCCAACTTTGTGTAAGTCCCTCCATATATCAAATTTTATTAACTAATAGAACCAAAGCTCTCCTAGAAGTTTCTCATTCTTCTAGATCCATCACTAGATCGAGAGACGCTTAAACTAAGAGGACTCTGATTTATATCAAAATAGGGTATGTAGGATTCCTTTCTAAGGAACAATCTTCAATCAAAAATATACTTTAGAGTAAGCTCATATTTATCTCAGACACTCTTACCCATGGGACCCAACCTCTTATATGGCTCTATGGGTTTTTCTCATCCATCAATGGATTGATAAGCTGAATGAACTATAAGGACTCATATTCCAAAAATAAGGAGGATTTGTAGGATGCCATCATAAATCTAGATCTACATATCAAACACCACATTAGGAATACCCCAGTTCATTTTTACCATATTTATATTCAATGAGTCTAATCACTTTATATTCCATTTTTCTCACACTAAGCATGACTCGTATAGGCTTAGGGGTTTGCAATGATCATTCACTATCATTATGAATTTCCCCTAGCTAGGGGACCTTAGTGTGTAAGCCTCGTTCAGGGTCCTAATATGATCTCCCCATACAAGTTCATCCACATTAGTTTAAGTCTCAAATGCATTCCCATATTGGTAAACCCTAGGGTGATATTACTCATGGGAATTAATTGTAGGTCACCACCCATCAGTGGGTTAACAGTAGATTGAAATATGATGACCCTGATTCCTATTATAGCCTGATACAAAGGACTCCATCCTAAGGATCAAGATCCAAATATGATGCCTAAGTTCCCTCATATATGTCATTTTCATGTGACATTAAAATATATTCCTTGAGTTTAAAAAGGCTACATAGGTTTTGATAATTTCTTTACACATGATATATAGGATACCTCATGAATGTTAAATCCCATCCCTGAAACACCAATAGCCTCCCTGGATAGCAGTACACTCTAGGGTGCCTTGTTATATGGCCTAAAAATATAATCAACTTCACATCTCTAAGTAGTAATGGGAAATAGATGGATATCATTGGATACATATAGATGGCCTCATTAATAGAAACCCATTTATATGTAGAAGGATTCAACACCCAATAATTTTATTAGGTTAATTAGTCCCATATATGGATTTGGAAGAGATCCTTGAACATGTCTTAAATATATAAAATAGTAATGGAATAGGTGATGATTCCCCCAAAAAGGGTGGGAAGATCCTAACCTTGCATCCGCTCGACCACTACAAGTTCCTTTATGTCATTGGTCTTAAAACCCAAGATGACCACCTGCCTTTGGAAAGAACATATATACCTTTTATGGATGTGGGATCCATTGGTAGTTTCTGAGAGAAGAAAATAGAGAAATGGACATGAATAAGTGTGAAACCAAACTTGAACCACCCCAAAATCAATACAATGGGAAATGAAAGTGGTGAAACTAGTGTGAAATCATATAATGATAGAATATTTGAATCATTGTAGGTGATGGTCATATTGTCTCATAAACCAAGGGCACTACACCATATTCAAAGGAAATAAAGACAATGACTAAATTAATATTTCTCTATAACCTATTTTGGAAAACTAAACATGCCTCTAGAACCATGATGTATCGTGTTCTAACTTAAATATATTTCTTTTGAAATATCATAAAATGTGTTGGATTATCATCAATTCATTTTAAAATTATCATAAAATACATAAGGATTTTATATCATTGAATAAATAATTCATTATATCATTTAGTTCTTGACTCGATATCATAATATCACAATCCATGCAATAATAAGTTCTATCAAACATTGTAATGTCAACATGAGTTACATCTCGTGTTTTTTTATATCATAACATAAATCCTAAGGCTTGGATAGAATATTCCATGACTTCTCCTTACACATCACTAACTTCACATGGTTTATTTATACATAGAGATATAAACTCAGATAGTCTTTATTCTTATGTGATATATCTATTCGTTATTCTCAACATACACATAACTAAAAACTATTGCATTATATATATTAATATATATAAATAACTGAAATAAAATAATCATGGAAATATAAAACAAAATACATTTAATGTAAAATTTAATGTTAATAATAATATCAATAATTAGTAAAAAACTAATATATGAAATGGTAAATATACATGAATAATAAACAAAATATACTTAATAGAAATGAATCCAATACAACTATATTAGACCAATGAACTAGAACTCATTATTCAAATAAAAAAATTATTATAGCATAATTAATTAAATTATCTCCCCCTTTTGGTTTAATAAAACATATTTTAACATAAAAAACATACTGAAAACCTATAAAAAACAAAATCCCCTATGAATGTGCATATTCACATATAAATATTTGTACACCTTCAAACATATTAAAAATAAAACATTGGAATCCTAGGTTATATAAGAGAATATGATATTGAAAATATGATATAAAGATGTCAATATATAGTATAATAGAAATAGATTAAAAACTAAAGACAATAAACATTTAGAAAAATCTATATTGTAAATTTTATTTATCTTGAGTATGTGATTATTTATTAGTTTTAATGTTATCACAATCATTTTGAGTCCAAATTTATCTTCTACAACTTTCTCCAAAATTTCAATTATAGGTAAAATCTCCTCAAATCAACTCCCTTCAATCATTTTCTTCTCATCAACTCCCTTTAACCAATGTAGGTTTCAATAATTTTAATTTATAATATTAAAAAAGGATTTTTCTTTCACGATAATATATTTTATCTTATAATGCATAGTTTCTATGGGAATCCATTATGTATCATTAAATTTTCCATTATTGGGATTTATTTCAACATGGTTTTTAAATAGGGTTTCATGGAACCTTCTTGAAAATTTTTCCTAAATGGGGACCATAACTCTCTTTCTTTACAAAAATTATGTTTAATGTTTTCTTGAAACCATTTTCAGGGTTTCACTTATATTTTTCAATTTAACTAAAAAAGTTATATTCTCCTATATAGTTATGTTTCATGATTTATATTATAAATGTTATTATGTATTAATATTCTATACCCCAACATATTTATTGGGGTTATGTTCTCTATCACTCCCCATCCCTCACTAGAATTTATTTTTCTTCTTCATGTATCCATTCTTTAATATCATGTGTGTATGCTATATCATTTACATTATTAGATTAATTTTAGATTCATTACTCTATATAGTGTGAATACCTTACAAATTGAAGGGTGTTTACCAATAAATTTATTCCATTTATTTTCTAAAGGATTATTGAAAAAATATATATCATTTATTTCAACAAGGATAATTATTGATTACTAAGGAAAGTTGATTATGTATTTTTTATTTATTACTAACATATGGTGAATCCATTTGACAAAATTAGTGATGGGTTGGATAAGATATTATATATCTCCTCAATTCATTGGTAAGTATCATGAGATAAAATAATTTGGATATTTAGTGTATCCCTACCCATTTATCTAAAATGCATTTTAATGAAGCCTTGAAGATTTCAATTATTTATAATGTCTTCAAACAATGTATTAACGGTTTGAGTAAGATTTATGACATTATTCATAACTTCTCTATGAAATTATATATTATTTTTCATTTGATTATTTACCAAAAATTAAAATTTTTATTAAAACACTTTTATAGAAAAGTGAGAAACCACACAAGTACAATCTAATTTAATGGTCAACCAACACAAAAGGATATCACAAAGTCATTGAAAACAAGACTAATATTGTTAGAACTACATACTCGATATAATAGCCATTGAAGTGCTTCAACGTTCATGCTTGGTTCATCTCAGATTAAGTCTTCAAAGAAGGTAGCCAACTTTTACCAAGTCCGGATATATTCCTCTGCATTAATCTTTCACGCATTGAAACCCCTTTCCAAAATAAAATCTTGGTGGTTCATCCAGTCCCTTTATTCCTTACTAACAGACATTTTAACCTCTATTTAAAGAATTATTTCGAGCTCCTCCCTTGAGGAATTAAGTTTGATATAATTTTCATGCATTTTTTCATTATAATGAACAATTAAGTCAAGATATTTAGTCTTCTATTCTTCCTTATTTCCCGACGCATCACCCTCCCCTTGATTGTGGATGTCTCCATGATTAGCATTAAGATTTCCACTTCTTAGGCCATAACATTCCAAATTTTGAGGTTTTGGTTTACTATCTATTTCCTTTTCCTTATTAATTAAACTTTTTTGCATCGACTTAGGCAGTTGGGATTATTCCATCATCCCTTTAGATCCCTTCCCTTTAGACACAATGCATCTTCCCACGTCATGGTGCCCCTTCCATCCATTCTTCTTCCTTAGGCAATGGAGACCTCTAATTCTCATTCCCTCATCACTACTAATAGAAAATTGACTAGAGACCTTAGATTTATTCTCACATCTAGAGAGAGTCTGAACACTCGATGGATACTCAACTTCCAAAGGTGTGACCACATCTTGAGTAGTACCGAGGGCATGAACTAGGATTTTGGCCTTAATAACTCTACTAGATATCCATTCTGTTTCATAGTCCTGAATTGGACCTTCCTCCATCAAACAGAACAGTTAACGAGACTGATGGTTTCTTAATCATTTTTCAGTTTGGACACGGTCACTGTATTTACTCCATCCCCTATAACTTTTGACTTCTTGGTGCCTGTAGATCCTCCCTAACTTTCCGCATCAGCCACACTTACATGATTAGTGGCATGAACATAGAAAATTGAAACATCATCATGTCCCAAATATCCTCTCTTCCGAGGGACTGAAATTTTCTGGTTTGGTGCAACCCGATATGGGGGCCTTGGTAGTGGAGGCACTTCAACCGCCTTGAAAATGGAACCTGGGGAACCCTCCTGCTCAGTGAGAAAGCCTCCACTCTTCATAGTTTCATAAAATGAAGAATAGAACAAAGGAAAAAATATGTGATCCTCTTCCAGTACCGGTCATGGTTGACGGTTGACACCCAAATCACGCTTCAAGGAATTAATGATATTTGATACCTTCAATTCTTAAGGTTATTTTTCTTTCTGGATATGACAAGTCATCCATGATTCCTTAGACACTTGATTGAAATCTTTGTGAACGGAGGGAGATACATAGCCATTTTTTGAACATCATTCACCACCCCAGGGTGGATCAAGTGATTCTTCCCACAAACGGTGGATAAATTCCCCAAGTGACGACATGAAGAGCATAATTCTATCCACAATTCAAAAACCACTGGTTGTTTGCACCATAATTTCTCCATGATGGTGATCCAGATAAAATATTTATGAGGTTTGAAATTATCTGCCTCAAAAAATGCATGGGGAGATAGGATGACACACAGACTCAGTTATACTGTCCGAACACAGCAATCAGTCAATCATATTACCAATCATACAGATTATAGAAGGATTTTGGAAGGGTAGGGATGTTCAGGAAGACTAACCCAAAAATAAATAGATGGGTTGAAACATTTCAGGTAGAAATTATAAGACCAGCGAGCAAGGTAGAAGCGTGATCTATTGTATACAGAAGGATCTCTATACAACACCAAGATCAGGTCATCCTCCAATGAGAAAAGAATCATCATGTGCCACTTGTCAAGGATCTCCACAACTGTTATCTCTTTCAATCCCTAGGAAGCTAATTTAAATCTATAAAAATCGTCCATCGAATGATGAAAATGCCTGAAGCATGAAAATAGGGTCTGATTTAAGTGAGATGAAAATTCGTTGAATTCTGAGGGAGATAATTAAAGGTTACGATAATTTCTATAAAGATATGGGACTTTAGGGTTGAGGTCGGTGGTTGGGAAAGAGGGAAGAAAGTTGGGATTTGAGAAGGGAAAGAAGGAAGGACTGAAGTTTGTGGAGAACGAAGGGAGTCCCTCCCCCTCATGTAGGGAAGGGACTAGGCTTGTGGTCATCGCAGCCTAGGGCATGCCTGCTCGAGCGCTATAAGAATGAAGAGACCCCCTGGTATTAAGTTATATTATTATTATTTATTCATTAATTTTAATCCTTCCTTTATTATTCTGTGATTATTTATGTTGTACACTACACCTTTCTGATTATCTGAGCTCACCTTTCTTATATTTTTCTTTTATCCAGGATATGAATAAGATTTTTAAGTATAATATATCTAAATGGATATTATGTGTGAATCTTATTTTTAGAGATATTGAAATTTTATTGTAAAATAATAAATTCAAGTTTTTATGGTAAAAATACCCATTGGATTTCAAAGATAAGGTTTTTTTGGTTAAAATTTTTATACCTCTATACAAATATAATCCTAAAAGGTCTCAGGTGTGTAAGTGAGTCAATATTTTATGTTGATATTGTAATAATGGTTGATTAATTTTTGGTCTCTTTTATTGGTTTAAAAATCATAGGTAAATAAAATGATTACTAGAACCATATTTGGTTGTCCAAGTTTTAGACATCATAGTTAGTATCAAAGAAGGGTTTATTTAGCTTTAGACAGAAGAGTAAAAGATCAAGGTATAGGTATCCCTCTGAGTTGGTATGTGATTTTATGTCAAGGAGATTCATGTTATTTTGGGAAAATATTAATATCTTTATGTTTTATACATGAATAAGGTATGTATTGATTGTTATACAATTAATGTTGTTTGGGGATATGGGTTAAGTTGAATTCTAGAAGCATTGGTTTCTGTAAGTTTTAGGTTTAGTATATTTTAAGAGATATTGGTACTTAATTATTATTATAAATTATGAATTTAATATATTTTTAAAAACCCTAGGGATATTTTTAACTATAAGAAAAAATACTTAATTTTTTTTTAAAGTTTAGAGTTCGTGGTTTCATATAAATTAATTCCTTATCTAGATTAAAATAAGTGTATGTATGATCTCAAAAAAAAATGCACCTTGGTGTAATAACCCATAGAAATATAGTTTGGGTATTAACTCAATCATAACTTTGTGAACAACAAGTGGTCCTAAGTCCACACCAGGTTTCAAAATCCCATGTGGTATTCTTTGGATGATTCAAAATCTCCTTAAAATGATTATAAAGGGTTTAAATATAATTTTAAGATGTAATATATAACTAATTAGGTTAGATAACCTAAAAGTAAAATGACCGTGGACAAAAAAGGATAAACTAAAAGAGTTGCATGTTGATCCACTTATATCATAGTTTAACTAAAACCATCATATTTTCAAATGAATGTGTCATAGGAGAATACATCTTAGGATTGAGTTTTAATAATCATATGATAATTTACTATGATTTTAGTGTATATTATCATAGCTATTTTTCGTTTTTTTTAAATGGGATCATGAAAATGAAGTTATAAAAATGTTTTCTCTAGATACTCATAATAATTATAGATAAATAAAGAGGTATATTTAGAATAAATGGTTTATAATCTTAGTATATATACATTATAAACCAAAAAACTTTTTTATACTCTTACCCATGATAGTGAGATGAAAATTATATCTTGATTAAAATCCCTGTCTATTTTCCATTAGTGGGTTGTAATTAAAATTTGGAATAAGCAATTTATTTAAATGGGAAATAATACACCCTCAAAAATATAATACCTTAGAGTTATAATATATTTTTTTACAAGAAAAATGAATTAAATTATGTAATATAAACATTAAAATATCTGGAGAATAAAATGTGAAATATTATTAAGAAAAATAAAAGAAGAGTAAAAGATAAAAAGGGAGTTAAAAGACATTATTTTAATTCCAAACATATTATTATTATTTTAAAGAAAAATTTAATGTGTTATAATTCAAATTAAAGGAATTAATGTTTAGAATATAAATAATTATATTTATTGGAGTGTTATTAAAAACATTTTGTGTCAAAGAATTTATTTTTCAATTATTCTTTTAATATATATTAGGTAATTTTATCATAAAATATTAAATTGATTTATTTTTAATGAAAAAATTAATTTTATTCTTAAAAAAAAATTTAACACTCATTTAATTTTTATTTTTTAGTAAATAAGAAAAAACACGAATCTATAAAAAGGCATTTTTATATAAAAATATCGATTATTTTGTTTTAATTTAAAAGATAATATTCTAATATTAAAAATTGAAGTATATTAAATAGTGTCAAAATTTTTAATCCAAAAATTGAAATTTAGTAAGGAGTTTTTCCTAATGTTTTTAGTAAAAAAATAGTAACCATGGTAAAATTTAAATCAAGGATAATAAGGGTAAAATGGGTAAATCAAAGTGGCTCAAATTTTTCCAAATAATGATAAAACGTAGACCTTATAAAATACATATGTTATGTTTTAAATACACACCCACATATCTCACTAACCTTTACTCACTGAACTCACCAAACCCCATGTGATAACATCTTTACCTCACTTAACTTTAAATTCCAAGGAAAAGTCCCACTATTTTATCTATAAAAGGATCTCATTTCTACCCACATCATTCCATATTTACCCCTGTAATTCCAATATAACACCTACCCATTTTACCTATCCTAGGATATTCATACACATTTGGTAGTAAAGTTTTCCAAGTCCTCCATTTATAAAAATTCCTCTAATAGAATACTCAAGTCCTCAACATTTGTATTATCTTCTCCCCAAAACTTTAACTTTATTTTTTTCCTAAAAAATTATTCTAACAATATTAATATAATTATATAAATATGATTATTTTCCTATAATATTAATTTTATATAACTACCACTATATATCTCCCACTCAACAATTCAGAAAATGATAATGTCACTCATGTACTATGCAGACTACTACTTCCATGAATGATGTAATTGATTTTTCATTATCATATTATATGGATGGTTATAAGAATGTATTTAAGGAATAAAAATTATTTTTATTGAATTATTAAGTTTATATAATGTTAAATTAGTTCTTATATTAATAATATTAACAATAAGTGATCATTATAAATTTGACCTCCTAAAATAATTATATCAAGAGGAAAATAATTTTTTCTTTGTAGAAAATAGTCCATTATATTACCTTATTCATACACATCTTATCAATTATAATTTATCTATTTAATAACATTTAAATAAATTTATCATACTTCTATAATTATGATACTGTATTAAAATAACTTTCATACTCATTCATTGGTCGTAGCATGTTCCTTTTTGGGTTTGTTTAACCACCTAAATGAATTATGTTATAAATTTTTATCATGTATATTTATGGAAAAGTAATTTATGGTATAATATGTCATTAAAATGTGAATAATTATTTTTTTGATGTTTAGTTTTAATATTAATATTTAATTCATTATTAAGATACCTCGTTGTGTTCATTAATAATTACTTAAATAAGCTTGTCATCGATCTTTGCGAATCGTAATGGAGACACTCATTGAATAAAATTGTAAATTTTTAAATAATTATGTAAAATATATTATAGTAAATTAATAATATGGGAATAATGAAATTTTTATCAAGGAATGAGGATAAAAACCCCATTATGAAACATTTATGAAACAATCAAAGTTACTAACATTTGACGATGAAAATAAACCATAACTAACCAATAAATGTATAATAAATGATTATAATTAAATAATAGAAATGGTAATTGATATGAAAATTATTTCTAAATAATTTATTAAGATTGTTATGTTTTTCATATAGGTGGTTCGACTGCTTCCATTGAAGTTGAAAGTAAAGGTAAGTGTTTCCCATCTCAATTTTCTTTGATTGAGACTTATTCCATATTCACCACTTGTTTTAATTTGATTAGTGTATATATACTTACCTATGGATTTTTTAAACTCAATTTAATGGATATAAGATCCCATATAAAGTTATATCTTTCATGTGATTTATAATCAAAACATACCAATATCATAAGGCTTTTAATCTCAATCCCCTTCATTGATGTGAGATTTCATATTTTTGACATATTATTATTTCAAATGTAGTAATTAATATTATATTGAAGTATTTCATCATAAATATTCATTAATCACATTATTTATGATTCCATATAAAAATCTATCTTCTACTTTCTTTTAACTCATACACTACCCAAGTTGTTAGGGGTTTTGAAAACTCAATTTCAATTCAATAAGTTATACAGTTACGTATTAAACACCATTCATTTAAGTGCCCTATGTTATTTAACTTCCTATTTTTTATTATATTATCTCTTCTATATTTAGGAAAAAATCCATTTTATTTAAAATATACTTCCTTGATGAGTTTATTTATCATAAAATTATAATATTGTTAAGAATAATTCAAGTCCTCAATAATGATTTTTTCCTTCCAAATCCAAATTATTTATTTCCAAAAAATTCCTTTATTAATTTTGAATAATTTTTTTTTTCTAGTGGTCTTCATATTTATATTTATCTATTTTCAAAAGGAATATTTATTACTTTTTTAACCAATGTGGATTTTAATGAAGTTATTTTAAAATATTAATAAAGCATTTTCCTTTCATGTCCATATATTTTATCTTCAACTATATATTTGATTTGAAATATATTTAATTATATTTCAAAGAACCATTATTAGGATTTATTTTAATGTTTTTTTCAAAAATATTTTTAGGTAACCTTTTTAAAAATTATTCTGGCAAGTGTCTCGTAAATTCAACCCTTTATGATAGTTCTTGGAAATGATTTCTAAGAACTCATTTCATTGATTCACATTCATTTTCCTCTTAAAATCCAAAATATATATTCCTATGGAGTTACATTTCATTATTTTACATTAAAATGATCTTATGAATTTATATTTTTAACCTAACTTGTCCATAATGGTTGTGTTCTCTATCACACTTCATCCCTCTTTTGAATTTATTTTTCTCCTTTGACTCTATATTTTTTAATCTCATAGACATATGATATAAAATTTTAGTTTTTTAATTAAATGTATATCATTACTCAGTATGGTGTGAATTCATTACAAATTGAAGATTTTTTATCATGAAATTTATTCAATTTATTGAGTGGGGAATTTGTTGAAAATATTTATACAATATATTTCAATATAGATTATTATTGATTACTAAGGAAAGTTGATTGGATATTTTTTACTCATTCCTTTCATATGGTGAATACATTGGTCTTAATTAGTAAGGGGTGGGGCTTGAAATTATGTAGATTGTAAATGTATCAGTAAGTATTATGAGAAAGATTAATTTTAGTAATTTGTGTATGACTCTCAAATTATTTATAATTTCATAGAATAAGGCCTTAATGATTTGAATTATTTATAATTTCTTGGAATGAGTCTTTGATGGTTTGAATTAGATATAAAAAATTATTCATTCCATCACTATGAAATTATATATTTTTAACCATGTGATTATTTATATCGTTATTTTATCTATAGATATATGATATGATCATGATTTTGATTATATGTAAATGTTTGATTGTTATTTTTTACTTTCATATTATGCATTAATTGTTCATTCCATTATTACTTCTATCATACGCTACCCCTAATTGAGTATCTTATCTCAACCTTATTTATTTCCTTGTCCCCATGTTATAAAGAAAATTATTATCATCTTGAAGAAACCTTATGACATCGTATTGGGTATAGAATGGGTGTATACACTATGTTCCCATATTTATTTGCATCACATGAATGTTTGATTCCTTTAGATTAATGGGATGTGATTCTCCTTTATGGGTGAGAAAGATCTCATGGATGACTGAGTTGGATTTTTTATTAGGAAGAAATAACTCATAACCCAACTATTGTAAAGATTATACCTTTATGAAACTAGCTCTTTAGGCATCTGGATTCCCTCTGTTTTGGAAGACTGCATAGTAATATTCCTTGAATATGTTTTAGGACTACCTCTGAGGTAAGAGATAGACATATACATCAACTTAACCCTAGGTACCACACTGATATCTCCTGTGGAATATTGGATAACCTCAATCAAGCTATAGGAGTTGAGGGTGAAGTTGTATAACCTTTGAGAGAAAGGTTTTATCATACCCAGGGTGTCCCTCTGAGTAGCTCTAGTTTTGTTTGTGAGAAAGGTGGATGAGATCATGTGACTTTGTGTTGATTATCATCATATGAAAAATTAATGTTAAAAAACATGGACCCCTTGTAGAGGATTTATAACCTATTCCACCAACTGGGAGGTGTAATTTGGTTCTTGAAGATCGATCTCAGTTCAGGCTACCACTAGTTGAGGGTTCATTAGGATGATATTCTGAAGGCGATATTTCAATGTTTCTAGGAGAAATATGAGATTTTTTTTATTCCATTCAATGTGATAAATGTCCACAATTTATTCATGGATATTATAAACTGGATATTCAAGTTGTACTTGGACTGTTTTTTTCGTTGTCTTCATCAATGACATACTCATTACTCTTCATACAAGGAGGAACATACAAATAATTTGAGGATGTTTCTAGACTTACTCTGAGAGCACCAACTTTATAGTAAGCTCAAAAAGTGCTAGTTTTGAATATGTAAGCTTTAATTCCAGGGTATTTCCATCTCCAATCATGGTTTATCCTTAGACCCAATAAAGATTTATGTGGTTATTTATTAGGATCCGCCCAATAGTGTGATGGAGGTGAAAATATTTACTAGATTAGAGGGGTATAATATGCAGTTTCTAGTAGACTTATCTGGGATTGTATCCACTTTGACCACCCTGACATAGAGAGGGAATACATTTACCTAGAATGAGAAGTGTCAGATAACCTTTGGGAATTTGTGGATAAGGTTGATTAGTGCTCCTATTTTGAGACTATGAGAGTAGGGAATGGAGTACGTAGTGTTTTACCCAGACCACCAGAGTCTCAAGTACATTTTAACTTAGAAATCTATTGACCAAAGGAAAAGGGACAGGTTAATGTTTCTATAGAAAAATGATTTTGAGATATTATATAGCCCTAGGAAGGGAAACTTGGTCTTTGATTCCCTTAATAGTAATTCATGTTCTCACATTGTTGAGGAGGCATCTGAGTAGTTGTATTTGTCACTGTTGATCCTATTAGAGGAGAGGGGTACAATTTTTCTTTCATTGATGGTGGTGAATCCAATGATTCTTTAGCATGTGAGAGAGTCTTAGTTGGGATATATCAACGGTGTGCTTCTACATGACCAGATAACATCGAGAGATGTTCCAGATGGATTTTCTGAAGGACGAGATCACATCATCCATTTCAAAGGATGGGTAGTGGTTTTGGTCACATTATGTGAGAAGGTGATGATGTAGTTCCAAAATTCCCCCTTGGTTATACATCCCAGTGTGTAAAATATGTACAAATACCTTTAGTGGTATTTTTGGTGGGATAACATGAGGTGGATAATTCCCAAGTCTGTATCTCAGTGTCTCATATGTCAGTAGGTAAAGGCTATAAACAAGGTTCTATAAGGAATGTCACAACAAATTGAGAACCCAAGGTGGAAGTGTAATGGTATATCAGTGTTCTTTTTTTCTGGGATTCCACACTCCATGAGATTCCGTGATTCTATTATTTTGATTTTTTACCAACTTAACAATTTGGAACACTTTATTTCCATCAGGTACCAAATAACGGTTGAAATTTTGGGGCAGATGTATATATACGAGATCATACTACTTCATGTTTTACCAATGATGATCATATCTAATCATGATTCTTGGATTACATCATAGGTTTGGAGTGTCCAACATGAGGATTTTAGGACTCAGTTTTGAATTAGCATGGCATTTTACCCCCAGGCAGACAGGTAGACCAAACAGATTATCAAGGTGTTGGAGCATATGTTGAGGGTATGTGTGTTGGACTTCTGCAATAGCGGGGAAGGACACTTTACATTGGGAATTTATTATTTTAATAGCCCTTTTTTTCATTAGATGAAAATATAGAGGAATTTCAATTTCTTTCATTTACAGAATGAGCTATTTTACAAGCCGGTCTTGGTAATTTAATTTTGAGAGTTATAATTCTTCAATGATTTGTTTTTTGTACTTTATTAAAGACTTTAAAGGACCCTCGATGTATCGTTGAGTTTCCAGAGCACCGGGTTATGAAAATAAAATTTTTGGAGGGTATGCATTGGGTGCACAGTTTTTCTAAAACTTTGTAGCCCTCGAAAGAAAATTGTACGTCTGTAGAGTGGGGGCATATGTGACCCGCATAGGTTGTGCACAGTTTTCTCAAATTGTGTACCTACAAACATGGTTAGTTCCACATAGAAATACCTATTTACTATTCATCACTTGGTTGGTACATGATTAGGCCAAACTATGTACCATAATCTTGAGAGGTAGTTTTCTAAGGCAGGGGGTGTCGCATGGTTGGCGCACGGTTTGGATAAACCGTGAAGCCAAACTATGTAACCTAGTTTTTAGGGTGAAATTATGAAACTACCCATAATGAGATTAAAATTTTTTCCTTTCTTCTTTCTTCTTCTCCCTCCATCAAGTGAGCTCTCCTACATGGCATTATGTGTCTCCTCTAAACCTATCCTAGGCATCAAGTGATCTCCTCCATCTGAAGTCGGAATCAAGTGAAATCAATCTCAATGGATTCCCCTTAGTAATATCTTGATTTATTTTGAATCATTATTCATTAAATCTTCTCTCGAATAAGTTATTGAGGTGAAAGATTTTTTTCCTTATTTTCATGTTGTAAGTTTTTTTCTCAGATTTCATCCAAACCTGATCAAATCATACCTCAGTATTGGATGAGTAGGTTGTCCTAAGTATGAGGTAGGTGGTCTATAGAATTTTCTCTAAATTTACATTGAAATATTAATTTTTATGTTCTGCCTCTTCCAACATTTTCCGATCATATCTTTTTAATCAAGTTCTTTATATAAAACTAATAAATGCACTTAGATATATTCATTATGATCCTTATTGTGTAAATTGAAGATGTTAACCTCAGTTACGTACAACCCTTGGGTGTACCAACTTATATTTACCTCTTGTAATTAATTTGTTAAATGATTGGAACACCTTCAAAGTGTTTAACTTGGATTAGCAATGGAATTTATCCCTGTAGGTAATTGTATAGATGATAGTGGAACGTCTTAAATTACATGTTAAACCACATAATTTAATTTCCATGTGTGGTGGCTTCCTAAAATGTTCCTTTTGATTAATTGAATTATGATTCATTAAAATGATGCTTAAATAGTTAAATTGATTTTTTTAAGGAACAATGTCATGTTTTTATAATAAAACCCCTCAAATGGGGAGTGTTTTCTTCAAAATATAAAAGTGATTATAATTAGTTTATAATTTGTTTCGTTTTTTTCTTTGGCCCTATTTTTATTTCAATGATTGTTTTAACCAATCAACCTTCTATGTTCATGGAATGGTCACTCCAAAATGGATAGTGACCCAAGCTCATCCTAAGGGCTTAGCTTGATTCCTAAATAGAATTTCCATATACTTATTTGCCTCTTTTTACATGTAACCTTTCCAAGTAACCCCTTGAGATTACTCAACTGTAATTCCATGTTAAATGATCTTAATGGATTGTATTTATATGGAATTGAATATTAATTATGGTTGTCTTTCCTTGATGATTGAATTTTTAAAAAGAATAAATTATAAAGGGTGGAAAAGAAATGTTGAATGTTTCTTGGTTTTTTTAATGTAATTAATGAAATGTTATTTCATGATTATAATGGATTTATCTTAGTATTTGGGTGATACGAGGGGTTATGACATAAGGAACCCTTGTATAGACTCTCGTGTCTTCTTGTTGAAAGTGTTAATGGTTAGTAAATACACCCAAGGAGATATCAACTATGCCTAAGATAGGATCGACAATAATTATCTATTTTTACCTCTAGATGAGCGACACTGGTTCCCTAAGGGAGAGCCCTTCAATGGGATTGAAGGCATGATGGTTGTGCCATCCCTCAAGTGAGACTTAGGCCCCTATGTGTAATACCATGTATATAATTAGAGGTTAGTACATGACTTTTCACACCTTTCTTGGAGCGACACATGGGACTTTATTCCGGGGTCACAATGGAATAACTCCTTGGCTTTCTTCATAATATATCCCCTCGAGCGATAATTGGAATGTCCTACCATATTTTCATAGATGGGATCAGGGAGTCTCTCTTTATTTTGAAAATGTTTTTCAAATAGAATTAAATAAAAGGTTAATGAATGTTTTTAAAATGAGAAATGGCCCTCAGTTTGAAAGAAACATAGGGACGTGTCCCACAATCCCAATCACAAGTTTCCAGATAGTCCACCCTCTTACATATTATCTCACCCAAATCACCATTACAGGATATTATGGTTCATATATGTTGGATGAGGCCTAGGAAGGTATGGTCGAAGAGTTTTCCTTTGATAACCTGAGTTGACTTGGTTATTTATTGATTTTCTCATTGCAACTTTATTTTTATAACACATGCACATTTCTCTACTTTACATTCATAGAATTATTTCAGTCACAGACATTGTGGGTGTAAACCTACTAGGATTTATATCCCACACCATGCTCAAGACACTATCGCACTAGGGTACTCGATTAGACCTTATGTTTGAAATACCTCAGATGATTACTTATGTTGTTTTTATAGTACCTAAAAGTTAGGATAAAAGGACTCATTTGGAGCTCAAGATGCTCGTGGAGATCGCCCATGGGGATTTTTTTTCTTTTCTTTATTCATGTACGGTACTATATAGTGTTGTCTAATGTTTAATTATATATCATCATCTGCATATGAATTCATATTTATAGTGGTATTGGAAATATTTTATATTCAATTTATATTATTATTCTATTCTATTTTCTTTCATTTACATTTCTACAGCGGTTGTCTATTATTGAGTTTCTGGTCTACCATTATGCTACTTTTACCATGAGAGTATAGTCTCCCCACTATAACCTCCTTAGACCCTCACTGCTAGTCAGCTGCCTCTGGAAAATGAGGAGGTGCACTTGAGGCCATGTGACCCACTGACCATGCCACAATCTTAGTGGTGAGTCGGTCCAGGATGTTACAAAGTGGTATTAGAGAAATTATTTTCCTTTGTTTTACTATTTTGGGCTAGTATAAAAGAGACTAGGAATGTGTCGGTGCTTGTTAAATATTTGTGTCTAGGATTGATCACCCAACCCATATAGAAATGACCAAGTGTCCAGGGCTGGGATTATTTTTCATGTTGTTTGTCATTACAGTTAATATGATTTCACCATGAGTGAATGGTGTACTTTCCACTGCTTATTGATTTATCAATTTATGGTATTTTACCCTTTTCCTAATATGGAAAGGCTTAAGTGTTACATGCATCATATTAGGCACATATATATTCATATTCCATGCATATTCCATACCATGCAATTTCATTTGTAGTTTTCCTATTGATTTAATTTGGTGCCTTGGGCATTATTCCATACTTAGTTTGTACCATTTTAGGTAATTTTTTTCATACATTCTTATATGAAATGTTTATTTCATTATATTCCACACTATTTGTTTATTATTATGTTTCTTTGTGTACTTATTGTGATAACATTCCTAGTTTTCTTATATATAATTCATTTCTTGGGCGAAATTTATTGGTTGTGATTTAAACGAGATCCAGTTTTTAGTTTTTATGGTGTTTGGGAGGATTATAATTTGGAAAAGGTAACTTGTATACTCAAACCACCCTTTGTGATATATATATATATATATATACCCTTGTTAAAATGTAAAGGCTATTGAAGTTTATATTTTAGAGTGAGTTGGTTTCAATTAAATGGGATACAAATTCCAACCTGTAAAGAGTATGCGAGCTTTATGGATTGGCAGATAGACATCCATATCATGAATCATGTATGTATATTGAAATGGTTAAAATGTAAAATTTGTTTTAATTTTGATCTTAAATGAATTTATTTTATCTATAAAGTTTCGGGGTTAACTTTCAAAATACACAATTATACCCAAGTTGGTCATTTGGGGCTTGTTTCTTATGATATAACCCACAATGGGTGTTTCAAAAAATTTCAAAATTAAATGAATTATATTTGGTTTCATTTTTCTGAACCTAGGTTGTTTTAATGGGGACCTCATAGATCACATTATCGATTGAAAAGAATTTATATGATGAATTTATTAAGTAAGAAGGAATGTCAATAAATTTTTGATGTTTAAAAAGTAAGTTTTATAAGAAATGCATTTTTTTCTTTGATTCACTTGTTCAATCAGTTTCCAAGTGTCCTTGATTTATAATTTGTGCTTGAGGTTCCATGTTAAGACTTTTGAATGGTTAAATATTGGAAGTGAATCGATGTAACGGATTTAAAATGGAATCGGTAGAGGTTTCCTTCATTTAAAACCTTCTGCAAGGGTATCTTGAGCATTTATTTTTGAGTTTACTTGGAACAGAAATATGAGAATTTTCTTAAAGCCTTCCTACATTATAGAAATATATTAAATGATAGTCTTTTAATCCTAGTGACTTTTGTTAGGTGTCAACTCCTTATGGTTTGATGATTTTTCCTCTCATAAGAGGATATCTAGTAGTAGTATCACCCTTAGAGATTAAATTGCATTATAATTATATGGGTTATATGACGTTTTGTGTCATTTGATTGTCATTTTCCCTAGCAGGACTCTTGGTTTCTGCATGAAACCTTTGTTTGGATGGGTGATATGGTATCCTTGGCCGTTTTTATGGGAGTGAGAATCAAGTAATGATAAATTCTAGTAAGTCAGACATGATGAGGGTATGGTAGGTCACTTCTCAGGTCTTCTAAAACTATTACTTTCTTTAAACAGTTTGAGATGATATCAATTTGTTTTATAGTCCTTTGAGATAGAACAAATTTCAACCAGTTTTTTGCACAATCCATTCAATACTTGAAATCATAAAACAAATAAGTATATGAATAGTATCTAGGGTGTGCTTTTGTATTCTTTAAACTTGAGGTAGTATGTGTTCACATATGCAGTTTCTGTTGAGTGATCAATTATAGAATAAACTGGTTGAGTTTGGTAAAATCATTGTGCCTTGTTCTATTGAGTGTGTTATCAGGTCATCTACATAGTAGAGTGATCTGGTCCTTAAAAGAATCAATATCGCCCCAAATCTTTGGATTAATTTATAGGAGTATTGGGTATTTTAACATGCTTATCAGGTTTGTTTTGGTCTTAATTCCAAATGTTTTGATGTATCTAAGTGTGGCTTAGAGGAGTGTCACATGTGCGACTAAGATGAATCTAAACCTATCATGTTTATGAGCATCTAGCCTTCCTTCCTTTTTGTGACTAATAAAATACTAAGGTGGGGAGTGTCAATTCTGTTTTGGTAAATACTTTCTCTTCCAAATAGAAAGAACAATACCGAAATGGACCACTGGAAATTTTTAGTCTTTCTTTAATTCCCTTGAGGCTTGAAAGTTTTAAATATTTTCAGTGTTTTCTTGAAAACATGACATTGATGTCATTTTTTGTGTATGAAACCCTTTAGAAACAATTTTGGTCCCAGGTGGACATTGGTTGTTCAGTGTGAACAGTCATGTTATGCCTTGAGTGGTAAAGTATTTGATCGGTTGTTGATGATGCGTCAGTAGATGAAGTCGATCTTCTTTCCAAAGGTCGACCAGTAGTAGTCCAACTAATATTCTTTGGTTTTTCTTTGAAATCATATTAGTGTAATATAGCTTAGATATGATCATGTCCTATATCATTACATGATCCTTGATAAACTAAAAGACCATCAGTATTATTCCATGCTAAATATTTAAAAAAAATGGGCTAGATTTGTGGTTTTTATCTCTTCCACACAAAAGAATTTTAATTTTATTAAAATAAAAAGATAGAAAATCATACAAAAATATACTTAAGGAGGTCTGAAATAATGAATACCAAGGTCTTTGACCCAAAATAAGATGATACCCTTATGGGGTCAAGCTGATACTGAAGAAGATAAAGAGAAGCTCATCCTGGGTTTCTCTAGAGGTGAGTTAATTAGCCATAACATTTCCCTCTCTCCATGTATGGTGGATAGTCATGTCATTTCTCATAATCCACTTTCACATTATAATGGAGTATTCAATGGACCATGGAATAAGACCCTTAACTGTAATTTCATTTTAGAAAGTAAGTGAGTTGGTCTCAATATCCCGGATTGGAATACCCCTCTGATTACAGATAAGCGGGCATGCGAGGATAGCATGAGCCTCCTCTTGGAAAGACTCTTGGACACCAGCTATTTTCCTTTTGAATATACTTATAGGAAGATGTCACTCGAGGTTTTTTTCAATGTTATAAAAAAGGATTTTTTGGACTTGTACCAATATCTCTCTTATAAACATGGAGTATGGACTACCTTGGGTTAGTTATTTGGACCCCAATTCAATGAATCTGAGGTCACCTCAAACTTATAGTCAAGCTCAAAGGTGATGTTAAAAGGGTGGTGATTCTAGTGGGATGGATCTGGGATACACCTTTGTTCGTACTAAGTCATGGAAGATTAAATAGTCAGGTGGTGGTTTGACCAAGGAACTTTACGGTAAGTTAGGTATTGGCTTCGATGAACATGTTCATGGTAAATGTAAGATTCCTTGGAGGAATGAATTTTGATTTAGTTTTTGATGCGTCATAATTTTAATATAGGCACCTTTTAGAATGGTCAGTCAGAGGTTGTTTGATTTTTTATCTTTCTTTTTTTATTTTTATCATCATTGAGGGTCCATTTTTAGGAACATATTCAAGACTAGGTTAGTTTTTTTATGTTTTAGGTGGTGAATTTCATGGAAATATGACTCAACTTGGACTTGAGGTGAATGGAGAATTGACCGTTTAATCATTTGAAATCATTCCTGGTGTGTCACTATAATTCTTGGAGCATTAATCAAAAGGAAATTATGATGGTAAAGATATTTTAATTCATAGTTTTCCCTAAAATGACTAAACATATGGTGGAAGAACCATAGTCTGGTTGGTTGAAGAGAAGCTTAAGTGATCATATCTTTGGTTGGATGGTATTAGGTAAGATTCATCTCAAGGTTTCACCTCAAAACAAGTGTTGGATTGAGTTTCTATAGTTTATGTGTCATGTGTTAAGGTGATCCTTGATGGTGCATTGGATGTTTGGAAATGAAACATGGCCATTTTAATGAGACTTCATGACCTGAGTAAGTCAAGTGATATTCCGTTCTTTTTTTTCAGGGCTTTTCAGGGTTGAGAAGTTCTGAGGTGGGGAGATTTTAATGACCCGTGTTTTTTAACCGAATGAAAATCCAAAGGAATTTTCATTTTTGTGTTTAACGGATGGTCTATTTTAAAAATATGATATTTGGAACATAATTTCAAGAGTGGTAACACTTAAATGTGTTGTTTTTGTATTAGGGTAAATAATCTAAGGGTATTTAGGGTGCCTCATTGAGTTTTGGGACTGTCAGGTATTGAAAATAATATGTTCTGAGGGTCTACACAAGGTGCACGGTTTGTCTAAAACCATGCGGCCCCAAGTAGAAAATCATGCGGGTGCAGAGGGAAGATGTTCCCCAAAAATGATGTGCATGGTTTTCCCAAATCAGGCACCAAGACCACACAGTTAGTACCACTTAGGTAGTACCTATGCACTATTCCTCGCACAGTTGGTGCATGGTTAGTCCAAATTGTGTGACATAACTGTGTGAGGTGGGTTTCTAAGGAAGGGGTTCTATATGGTTGGTTCATAGTTTAGCTAAACTATGAAACCCTGGTTTTTGGTTGAAATTGAAAAACTACCCATAACGAGATTAAAATATTTCTTTTCTTCTTTATTCTTCTCCCTCCATTGGGTGAGCTCTCCTCCAAGCCTATCTTAGGCATCAAGAGATATCCTTCATCCGAAATCGGAATCAATATTTTTTTGTATTTATGTATTCCTCTAGGTAATATCTTGATTCCTTTTTAATCATTCATCATTTAATCTTATCTTGAAAGAATTATCGAGGTGAAAGATATTTTATTCTATATTTAGAGGGGATGTTTATTTCTCATATTTCATCCAAATTTGATCAAATCAACCCTTGATATTAGACAAGTTGGTCATCCTATGTATGGGGTAGGTGATATATGGATTTTCCATAAATTTCCATTAAAATAGAAATGTTATCATTTTGTTGCACACTGACCTTTGTCGAGAATCACCTTTTAACAGAGTTCTTCATATCAAACAGATCAGCAAACCCAAATACACTCCTAATGATGCTTTTTTTGTAAATTGAGGATTTTAACCATAATTATAAGACACCCCTTGGGTCTTCCAGCTTATATTTCCCTATTATACTTAATTTTTTAAATTCTATAAATACTTTCTAAGCATTCATCATGAATTAGGGATGGAATTTACTCTTGTAGAGACATGTATAGATGATAATGGTGCCTCTTAAATGACATGTCAAACCATATAATTGAATTTTTCTTGTTTTTTGGATTTCTAACATGATTATTTTAATTAATTTAATTATGATTCTTGAAAATGATTCTTAATCATGATAAATGAATTATTTAAGGAACAATGTCATGTTTTTATTAAAAATCCCTCGAATGAGGTGCACTATCTTAAAAATTACAAAGTGTTGATTAGTGGTTTATAACGTGTTTGGTTGTTTTTCTTTGACCCTCTTTTTCTATAAATTAATTTTTTTAATAAATTCACCTTTTAAGTGCATGGAACGGCCACTCTTAAATGGTTAATGACCAAAAATCCTTCTAAGTTCTTGGCTTACTTCCCAAATGGAATTACCATGTAGGAAATTTCCTCCTTTGACCATGGAACATTTAGAACTGTCACCTTGAGATTACTAAATTCTAATTCCAGGTAAAATGCGCATAATTGATTGTATTTATATGGAATGGAATATTCATGATGGTTTCCTTTCCATTAATTATTTTAATGTTTTAAAAGAATAAATTATAAAGGGTGGAAAAGCCACATTGAATGTTGCTTGGTTTATTAAATGTAATTAATGAAATTTTATGCCTTAATTGTAATGGATTTATCTTAGTGACAGGTTGATATGAGGGGTTATAACTTAAAGACCCCTTGGATAGACTCTCGTTCCATATTTTTGAAAGTTTTAATTTCCATTAAATACATCGGGAGAAATATCAGTTATGCCTGAGATGGGATCACCGAGTGTTATCAATGTTTACCTCTAGATGAGTGACATCAGGTCCCTAGAAGAGACCCCTTAGATGGGATCAAAGGCATGATGGTTGTACCATGCCTAAATTGAGACTGGCGACCCTAAGTGTGATACCAGGTACAGACTTAGAGGTTAGTACTAGACATTTCACACCATGCATGGAGTGACACATAGGACTTTATTCCTGGGTGACCATGGATGGGCTCCTCGTATTTGTTCATATATGAATCCCCTAGATCAATACTTGGTAAGTCCTAATGAATTATCATAGATGGGTTTACGGTGTCTCACTTTATTTTGAAATTTATTTTCAAATTAAAATAAATAATGGTTAATTAATGTTTCCAAAATGATAAATGGTCCTTGGTTTGAAAGAAATGTAGTGATGTATCCTCCAAGCCCAATCAAAAGCTTGGGGACAGTCCAAAAACATACATATTATCTCACACAATTTACCATTGTAGGGTCTTATGGTTCAGACATGTCGGATTAGGCTGAAGTAGTTATGGTCGGCCATTGTCCTTGGGAAACCTGAGCCGACTTGGTTATTTATTTGTTTTTGCATTGGAAGTTTATTTTTATAATACCATCACACTTCCTTAATTTACATTCACATATTGGCTTTAGTCATAGACACTATGGGTGGTAACCTATTGGTATTTTTATCTCACACCCTTCTCAATCTAGTATTTCACTAAGGTACCTGAGTAGAATTTCTGTTCACAGGACCTTGGATGATTCATTATATTGTTTTTATAGTACCTAGAAGTTAGGAGCACAGGACCAAGTGGGAACTCCAAATTCTCATGGATATTGACCATGGGGTTTTATTTATTTTATTTATTCATATTTGGTACTGTATATTGTTTTCTAATATTTAATTGGGTAAAATTATTTGTACATGTATGAATATTTTTATTGGTTTTGGACATATTTTATATTCACTATATATTATTCATTTGCTGCATTGTCTTTCATTTACTCCGCTTCTATTGTTGTCAGTTATTTAGTTTCCAGTGTACCATTTTACTAATCTAACCATGAGGGTATAGTCTCCCCATTATCACCTACTTAGGCTCTTGCTACTAATTGGTAGCCTCTATCATATGAGGAGGTGAGCTTGAGACTATGTGGCCCACTGTTCTGGCCACTGTATTAGTGGTGAGACTGGTTGGGATATTACAAGCATGGAACCTTTTGAGGCCTTGTATGGAAGACACTTCAAGTCACCCTTGTGCCATAATGAGATAGGAGATACATCTCTTGGTAGTCTATAGATTGCACAGGTAACAACATCGAAAGTACAAGTGATCTATAAACATGTGATGATCAATAGTGTAGTCCCTTAGAGTTTGATCTGGGAGACCTCGTTTTACTTAGTGTCTCCACACAATGAATATTATAGTGATTTTTTCAGGGAAGAAATTTATCTTTGAGGTTCATCAGGCCATTGGAGATCCTATATAGGGCCAGGGAGGTTTCTTACTACTTTTTCTTTCCCTGATAGTTAGATCGGTTGCGATAAATCTTCCCCAGTCACGACTGAGGAGATATGTGAACAACCCTCTGCACATTATTAACTAGGTTGATTTGTACAGTGAGGATGAAGCCACCATTCTAGATTACCTGGGGGTGATAAAGTATCAACAAGAGAGTATTTATTATGGATGGGTGATCCCCTTGGTTTTTGTGATTTGGTGACACATGACTGTGCAAGATATCTCCTAGGAGCATAAGAGGAAAATATGAAATCATTACCCCCACCTTTTTATATATTATAATTTTAAGGGAGTAAATTATTAAAAGAGGGGACAACTTAGTAACTCTATTTCTATTTGATCATCCAATTGAATATTTATATGTATGTATATGGGATGTTTCTTAGAGTTGGTGCAGTTTTTGGGGGTCTCAAGATCGTAGAATTAATATATTAAAAATATTAAAATATTTTGAAATGTGGACACATAATTTCATGATAAATGGGTTTTCTATATTTTAGGACATCGAATGTGAACTCCAAGACAATAGTTGATCCTGGAATGTGGGTTTTACCCGAGTCATGGCCTAAATTTGGTTGACATTGAACATTATATGGAATTTGGCTATTTGCAGGTGTGTTTAAAAAAATTAATTATTAAATTTATTTATTTTAAATGATCCAAAACATAATCCTCCCTTTTAAATACCCAATTATGGAAAATCTCTAGGGTTAGCTACATAACCGTAGTAGGATTTGAGAGGTGGAGGATCATTATTCATTAGTATTGAAGAAACTAAGGATGAAAATCAACAAATAGATCGAGGTGGACCATCATACAAATGACGAATGAAGTGAATCTTCCTATTCATCATTATCAAATTAATTCTTCAATAATGATCAAACAGTAATCGACCTAGGACTCATTATTTGTGGTTCCCCACCCCCAAATTAATTTATAAACATATATTCTTATTATCTAATTTATTGATCTATGATTACCTATTATTCACATAAGTCCAATATTAAATTATGTTATTGAACTCGGTTTATTATCATTATTTCTTTTACTTCACCCTTTTTCCCATTTATGTGACGGTTGGCCGACACCAAATCATCCAATGGAGAATTCATCTCATTCTTGTTATTTTCCCTAAATAGTATTCTTGTTCTTCATTGTCGGTCCACGACGCTATGGTTTGACATTATCGGGGTGAGTGTGAGCATGATCAAACCCATGGATTCGTTGTTATTATAAGAATGACATATGGATCAATAGTTTGTAGATGAATTTTAGTTAGAAACGGGATATGGGTTATGAAATATTGGATATGGAATCTAGAGTGGCGATCAGAGGTGCAACTTCTACACTCAAGTGATCATATTTCTAATTTTTTACCACCAGAGACTAGAGATCATTGTGCATTGATAGGCCCTTTGATTTTAGGTGGTTAAATAGACAGATTTGTGGAAGATATTTATTATTGGGAAACAATGTGATGTCCATGCTTTACTGCTTATGAAAAACCTGACAACACAGTGTATAGTCCAGAAGAACACACGTCATCTAGTACCCTAACTATAAGAGCCAGGGTTTTGGGGAGAGATTAATATCTCATGTCATGTATGAACCATACACACCATATGACCTAGTGTTGGTAGTTTGGCATACACTCTAAGAGTACATGGGTATGGACATGGTCAAGCACATGGGCATGAATAGAGTACACAGGCATATCCATATGCTTGGAAATGGACAGGGTACCCAAACACAGCTAGTGTACACTAGCATTGAACAAAGTACACAGGCACGGGACAGAGGGACACATGAGGGCCTCAGATAGCTAGGACGTGCCATTTATGGTATGTACATGTCGTGTAGTTCCACATGACTAGAAAAAACAATTGTTGGAAAGGAATGGATGGGTTTCTAGGTTAGGGTACATGATGTATGACCCTATGTACATGCCATATACCACCCTCAGTTTCTTATACGTTTCATATATCTTTCTTTGGGACTCAAATTTAGGCTCATGAGCAACCTATCATGAGTGGGTTTCCGAATAGAATGTGATGGAATACTTCATTGTGTCATGTGATATATGATGTGAGGTATTCTGAGAAAGAATCTTCTTCAGGTTATTATGGATTGACGGTAGTGATCCTGTAGGATCATCATAGAGATATTGGGGTTGGACCCCCCCCCCCTGATGCACTTGGGAATGGTCCTCTATATACTAATTATTCCCCCTCAAATATGGAGCGTAGTGGTGATGTATGGGTCATCCCCACATATTCTTGAATGGTTTCACATGATGTTGGGTATAGAAGATTGATTTCTTGATTTCTAGTCAGACTCGTCAATTTTAGTTAGCTTATGGAGATAGAGATCCCCTTTCTCTCTCACATGGGTTTCCTTATGAGAATTTATGTTTATTAGTTTGAGATGAATTTTTTTGTATCTATCTATTTCTCCTTATTGGTATTTTGGGGTGTCTTATTTGGTAGGTATATATTCACCCATATATGGGATTTCCCCACATATGTTGTGTATTATACAATCAACTGAATGATCGGTGGTGACATCAGTGGTACATTGGTGCATTGGTCACATTTTGTGCTTGGATATAGAGATCAAGAGTCGGGATTTCTCAATTTTCCTTGTTTTACAGTTGTTTTCTGATTGAGACATCATTTCTTATTGTGTGTGTATTTTTATCTATATGTTTGTCTTTATATTTTTGTACGCTAATGTATTACCTAAAGGTTATTTCATGTATGGTTATACTCAAGATATTATAGTATTATATTATTCATATGTACTTTTTTATGGATATGGTGGTTTTCATGTGTACATGAACATTAGCCTAAGGACTCATAGTGAAATTTATTTCTTCTCAGTCCTTGTCATCATCCCCAAGCATATTAGAGGTATACTTGGGGTGTCCTACTCAGCTTGTCCCTAGCCAGGCATGCCCTGATGGGCTGGTTCATGAAAATCATACACACATATGAGTGGAATTACCCTCAATAATCTCAATAATAAAAAATATCCACAAAAAAAACATTTCATAAATAACTAAATAAATATATGATATTTCATACCATGAAGAAATAAAATTGATAAAAAATCCCAAACCACTCCATACAATAATGAATGTGATCACCCATATTGGTTGGAGATTGTGGTAAGAGGGGTGAATTTTCCTCATAAAAATTTTAACTTGAATAAAAGAATAAATCTAGAAATTGATTATGTGATACTTTATAAAATGTTTTAGCATGTATAAAGATAATATAAAAGTAATATGATTGTGGAAATGTTTGAACCAAATTTATGCAATTATATTACTCAATGTTTAAATGATGCAATGAGGAAATTTAAAAATAGTACATGCACAGTTGATAAGGAGTTTGACTAAAGATCAATGTGATTCCCTATGTCTCTACCCCATAAATTGAGAGTTCAATAGTATAAATCCCTTAATCTTAATGTTGATCAAGAAACCAATCTCTCTCAACTATTGTTTATGAACACCCTCTTGAGATTTTCTGATATACAAGTAACTTTTTACACACATTTATTTAGTGTGAACCATTATATAATGGGGGTAGATAAGGTAGAGGTTTTCTTTTGGAAAAAACATTGCAAGATGCTCAAAAATATCTTTCGATCAATGAAGTACAATAGATATAGAGAGATTTGTGAGGGTGGTCAATAGCCTTGATTGATTTAGAACATTGTAATGATCTTTAGAGGGATTTTTATTTCTAAACCTTCACCATCAATTTGATCTTTAATAGAACAATGTTTGGATAAAGGATCACAAAGTTAATCTCCAAGGAGCCATGGGGGTAATTTTGTAGGCTCCAAAAGGTTAGGGAAGAACATAAAATTTTCTGGGTGTAATGAAGATGAAGATGACCATAATTATGTCTTTTTTACCATAATAAATGTTCCACCATTGGAGATATCAACACCATTAGAAACCCAGTATCCTCCACCAGGTTGTCGGTGGCCTACATGAGGGAAGATACTACTAGAATCCCACCACGAGTTAGTCGGTGCTACTCCACTAGGTAGCTGATTAACACCTGCTAGATGGGGCCATGTCAACCTTCACCATCAGTTGCGTATTAGAACTCCATCGGCTAGTTGGTGGGTCTTGAACAAAACACTTTTTATGGACACATGGAACATGCTAGTCAATGAAATCTACTATGACCCATCATCAATCAAGTCCTCCTATACTCCCTTTTATGAACTTATATGGTCCTTCTAATATGATTCCAAGTACTTGAATTATGATTAGAGAATATCCTAATCCTTTGACAATATAAATATACCATCCTTGAATTAAATTTAAAAAATCAATAAATTCTAATAAATTCAACACTTTAAATTTAAATAAGTACTTTAAAAAACAATCAAATTAAAACTTGTGATCATGAGAAAACCATAAGAGATAGAGGTAAAACAATATATTCCTTTTTTATGATCACAAACACATAACTTAAAAAATACTTGTACATAAATAATAAAAAATATTGTAATAATTTCAAGATATCAACCAAATATATTCAAAGAGATCAAGAATAATCATTTCTGGTAATTTATTAGAAGAAATAAATATAATTTAAAATCTACCCCTCTATAAAAAAAGTTTATAAAATTTATCCCCCTTTTGAAAATAAAATTTTTAGACATTTCTCCCACTTAGTTATTATCAAAAATAGAAAAACATCAAAAAAATAAGAAGAAGGATAAACTTAAGAATAATTTTGAAGAAACAACTAAAGTTTGATTTGAACATCACAACAAAGACAACAATGCAAAAGAGTTTTAAGAGGGAAAAATATTTTTAAATGAATATTTTTTTTTGTGAAAATTAAAAATATTTTAAAGAAACATTTAATTTCCAAAATCTATAAATAATACGATTATTATAGAGTGAGGGTAAAACAAAATAGTTAAAAGAAAAGAAAATGAGAAAATATAAAAAAAAAATATTGAAAAACATATCTTAACTTACAAACTCTAAATATAATATAATCATTAGATATATAGATTGGAATATAAAATATAAGATAATAATAAATGAGAATAAAAATAAAAAGATAAGAGAAGAAGAAAATAAAAAGAAATAAATAGAAAGATAAAGATAAAGATAAAAGTATAAAAAAGAAAATAAAATTATATACCTTTTTTATGACATCACCTTTGCATATTGTTGGGACCACTTTGTGTATGAAGATTGTATTTGTTGTCAACAGTTGTCAATGCTGGTCAAAATGAAGAAAGAGATCAAGGACTCCAAAGTTAATGGAGATCGGCTGAAGTGAGGATGCCTGGAGAATTGTTATGATATCATATCATTAAATGTAATACTTGGGCAATTCTCTATGAAGGAAATCAGATGATTTTTGAACTGATCCTAAGGTCAAAGAAATTGTGTCAAAGGTGAAACATTGTTTACAACAATGAAGAATGGATAAGTATCATCCATTTGGGGATGATTGGAGAAGAATGGTGAAGTATCATCTATCTAAGGATGGTTGAAGAAGAATGAGGATTTGAAGATAACAATGCAATGCTTCACGATTGCATGAGAACCATGCAAGAGATTACTTGAAGAAAGGAATCATATGATTTTCATGGAGTAGAGAATGATGGATGGAGAAGAAAAGAGAGTGTGGAAGGACTTTTCATTCTATTAAGGTCATGAATTACACATTTCCTTGAAATCAAATGGTTGTTGCACTGGTCTTAAAGTTCCAAATACCTGTATCAAAGGTGATACATTTTCTACAAAATTGAAGGTGTTTGAAGAAGCCTCAAGCCTCCACTTTTGGAAGAGGGATAAATGGAGTTCTTTGAAATTAACACTCCAATAGGAATTGAGGATTTGAAGTGAGTATGAAAGAAGTACTTTGGAATTCATGTTACAAAAAGAATGGATTAAATCATACGATGCTTTGCTAATTTGTATTTCACAAATATCATAAGTTAGGAGAACTTGTGATGCAAGCCTTATAAAGGAAAGGTGTAGAAATGATGATGCCAATCATATACAGTTTTGATTGGAAGGAATGATGTTGCAGGAAGATGGGATGTTTCAGTACATCCCATTCCAACCCTGACGATGCTAAAGCTGATCTATCAAAGGATACATACCACGATAGTGGAACTCATGATAAAAGCTGAAGAATGGTTATGGGAAGTAGTGAAGTGAGAAATAACAATGTAATGGACAATCTGGCGGCGGCACAAAAGAAAAGTTTAAGGTGGCGCTATTTTCCAGTATTTTCCAAATTTTAGGGCCTGAAAATCAGGAGATGAAGATATGTTTGGAAATGGATGGAGAATGCAAGATTGAATATGGTTTAGATTTTTTCATGCAAGGCATGACTCAAGGTCAGAATATCGAAAAATGATAAAGGCATGGAGTGTGCGGAAATTTAGGCAAGTTGCGCGCAAAAATAAAGTGGTGCGCGCAATATATGCGGGTTGCGCATAATATTTGCGGGAGGTGTGAAATTTCAGCGGGATGCGCGGAAAAATGAAGGCCGCGCAAAATAGTGGCGGAATGCGTGAAATATTGGATCATTGCGCGAAATACGATGTCGCGCGAAATGTTGGATTTGTGTGCAATATGGAACGCAGCGCAATTGGTGATTCATTATTAGAATGATGAAAAATGGAAAAGGCATGAGGTGTGTGAAATATTGGATCATTGTGTGAAATATGAAGTTTTTTGAAAGAGTTTTTACGCGCATGAAGGAGGTTTTACGCACGGATTAGTGTTTTTCGCGCGGGGTAAAAAATGCCTATAAATATGAGGTGAAACCTTATAATTTGAAAAGAGATTTGACACTTAGACAAATCTCGAGATCTGACATGCGGAAAAATTGAAGTATAGAGTATTGCGTGAAAAGAAGTAGTGTTGCGCGAAAAAGGAAGCGCTGCGCGAAAAAGGGATGTTCTGCGCGAAAAAGAAGAGTTGCGTGAAAAGGGTTTTTCACGCCAAATGGTGTTTTTATGAGCAAGGCTTGAATATTACACACAAGCCACCTAGAAGGGTGCACAAAAAATTTCGGGGTCCCACGGTCATTTGATAGGAGCATAACACTCTCGAAGTAGCTTTGAGAAGAAGAAAGAACTGTGAACCATTCAGTTTCACAAAGAGAAGTTGAACCGCACTCACATGACTAGTGTTTATCACCCTCATTGTACTTGTGAAGTAAAGAAGAACTAGATGTGCAATTGAACTCATATCTTTACAAAGGAATAAGTTATATATCGATACACTTCTGTGTTGGTATTGAAAATTGAAGGAAGAGATTAAGACACTGCAATTATTCTATGTCAAAGAGAAAGAAGAGAATAAGAAGAAGAACATAGTATGCCCAACTGAAGGATGACAATTATTCAGGGCAGTTTAATTTAGATGATGCTATGTGAGATGATCCTCAGTTTTTTAATAATCACATTGGTTTATGTGATTCTAGATGATGAAAGAATAAGTTTTAGTGCAGTTGGTTGTTGCACTAAGAAGAATAAATAAGAAGTCTAGTGCATTTGGTGTTGGACTAGAAAAGAAGAGAAGGAAAGAAGGAAGAATTGCTTGCCTTCTGCTTTTCAAGTAATCAAGTGAAGAGCACTGAAGAAGATCAAGAGCAGAATCTACCTTTTGATGAAGGAAGAAGACTATCTTCATAGGCAGTATAAAGAACCATCTCGAGGCTGCAAGTTGGACTAGGCCATCACCAGTCCAGGGAATAGGATTGTTTCCCACCCCCCTCCAAAGTGTAGGGACTCACACTGGCTAGAGGATTGTTTTCCTAGCCACTCCATTGTAACATCATATTACATTATAGTGGATAATCCATTCACTGGTCATCCCCATGCATGGAAAGGACGTATCTACTCTTATTGAGTGGTGAACCTTGTAAAAATATTGGGTGCATGTTTTTACTACTTTCTATTATTGCATGTGACAGGGAAAAGAGAATAAGAGAATCAAGATCTTAACAGGTCAAGAGGTATAGGGATAATAAATTAGAATTGGTTTAAAAAGTCCCCTACACTAATTCACCAGCCCTCTCAGTGTTCTGTATATCCCAAAATGGTCCTCTCAAATATGAAATTATATTAACTTATTTGATTTATTTTTTAATTAAAAGAGCTTGAGGAAGTAAGTTCATTAGAAAGTGAAAGCATACGTGGAAAAATATCCTTCAATTTTAATTTCATCAATGAAAACTCAATATATATTGTCTGAGAGGCAAGTATAAAAAATAAAATTTTACTAATCATTAATATTATTTAAGTGATATGAAAAAAAATATTTTTTCTTAAAAGGGGTATATACATAAAGAAATTCCGGATTTTTGAAAAAAAATCAAACAGAAAAAGTATCAATGTTTTTTTAAATATGATTTTAATATTTATTATTTTGGAAATATGGTTTTTCAAAAATTTAAAATAAGAGAAAATCATTTTTAAAATAATTAATTTGTAAAAAAATAACTCTCTTAATAAAAATTTAAAAAATAACGACATAATGCTCCCCCTCAAATGATAACATAGGTGTGATAAGTGGATTATAGTAAAAATAAAAAGATAAAACCAATTTAAATATTTAAAAGTGATCAAGTTTTTAAATGATTTTGAATAAAAAAGAACTAAAGATTGTTATAGTCAAAATGAATAATATCACAATAAAAAAATTCCAAATTTAACATTAATGAATTAAAAATGTTCAAGGGATAATGGTTTAGTGAAAATGTCTATAGTTTGATATTCTGTTGGATAAAACCCAATAATATATCACCTTTTTAGAAGTGATCTCTTTTGAAATGGTGATGAAAATAAACATGTTTGGTGAGGGAGTGATGGATGGTATTTTTATAGATATTAATAGAATAGGTATTGTCTCACTTGATATTGATATGATCAAATGTTATCCAAAATTCAAAAAGAGTGTGTTTAATCCATATAATTTAAGAGAAACAACTACCAGTGGTAATATATTTCACTTTTCATGTAGAAAGAGAAAATAATTTATACTACTTATAACTCTTGGAAATGAAGAATTTTATTAGTAGATGGAAACATACACTAGTACTTTTTCTATCTAGTTCACATCCTCTAAAATCAATGATGTAAAAAAATAAGTTAATTAAAAATTGATTTCTTTTGTATTAGAAAACCCAATATTTTTAGATCCTTTTAAATACTGAAAATACTTTTAATAGATTTTAAATGAGATTCTTTTTTATTTGATTTAAATTGAGAATAGGGTCAAAAAAATGAAATGATATCATGGAAGTTCTTAATAAAGTGAATTATAGTACTATTCACACTTCTATATATTCTGTTATCAACCATCTTACTAGCTTCATCCAAGGTTAACTTGTGATTTGTATTCTTAGGTGTAATAATTTTCTTATTGTGATCCCTTTTGAATCTTTTTAAGAGTTCATTGGTATATTTCTATGGGTTAAAAAAGATACCATAATTTCTTTGATAAATTTGAAAATTGATAAAGAATTTTAGTTTAATCATAAATCTCATCTAAAATTAAATTTTCACTAAAAAAGAAAATTTAAAACATATTTTTTCATTTGTAGAGGAAAAAAATCACATCAACAATATAGAATTGAATGATTAATAAATTATTTGAGATTTATTTTGAAAATTTATTTGAATCATATTTTTTCATTTTAAAACCATTTGAACTAGTATAATTTAAAATATGTTCATATTGATCCTAAGGGTTTTACTTTAATCAATAAAGATATTTTAAAATTTTGAAAACATAGTTTTTTGTTTTCAAAACTACATGGTTGTTCCACCAAAACATTTTTAAAATAAACCCATTTTAAAAAAGAAAATTTTTCATCCATTTTAAAGAGTTTAAAATTCAAATTAGAGGTGAATTACAATAAGATTCTAATGGATTATAACTAAGCGATTAGTGAAAATGCTTCACTATAGTCGATCCCTTATTCATGTTTACAACCATTGGAAACTAAATGATATTTTTATCTAATTATATTACTATATGAATCAATATTATTTTGAAAACCCCATTTAGAGACAATAACTTGGAGATCATTAAGTTATTCCATGAGATCCCAAACATCATTTCAAGTGAATTTATTTAGTTCTTGTTTCATTTTAAGTATCGAATCTTCACATTTTAGGGCTTCATTAAGGTTTTTGGGTTTAAGTAGAGAGACAAAGGATAGGTGTTCAACATAATTTAAAATGGATCTATGAGTATAATTTCACACTTGTAAATATATGATGACATTTCCAATGGGATGGTATATAGATCTTTTGAAAACTTGTAGGAGATTATTTTAAGGAGATTATTTTTCTTCTTAAACTTATTTAGTTTGAAAATATTCATTTTGAAAATTATTCTCAAAACAAATTTGAGAATAATATTTTGGAAAATACTATAAAAACAATATGGAATGATTCTTAAATAGTTTTAATCCTTTTCCTAAAGATGTATTAATATATTCATGAGTTAGATTACCCAAGAAATATAACTTTATCAGATTATGAATAAAATTTTCCAATTCTTTATTTAGAGATTAAAATAAAAAAGTTATAACCAAAAACTTTTAAAAATACCTCCTTACGTTTTTTATTTTTTCAAATTAAAAAAGGTATTCTCTTAAAAATATACCTAATGAGAACGTAACTAATTATATATCATGTAGTATTTATGTAATCAGTACATGAATATTTTGGAAGAGAAAATTAATTTAAAATAGTTATTTTGATTTTAGGGATCATTCAATTTTTCCTCTCTACTATCCCATTTTTTTAAGGTTTCAAGGAGTAAAAAATGAATTATTATATACTTTAGAAGAAAAAAAAATTTAAATTAATTTTTATTTATTTCTCCACTATGATCATTATGAATTAAAATAATTTTAAAACCTTATTCATTTTAAACTTTTTTGAAAACCTGATGAAGGTATTTTAAGATTCACTTTTATGAGATAATAAATATTCCAATGTGAATCTTTTAAAGTTTTCAAAAAAATAAAAATATTATAGTATTCTCTTCCTAAACATTCAATTTTTTTAGGACTGAAAAGGTCAAGATGGATTCCTTCAAGAGTGCTTCAAGAAAAAATACCATTTTATATTTAAAATTGTATTTTTGTTACTTACCATATTTTTATGTTTCAAAAACCATGTCATTATTGAAATATATTTCAGAAATATCTCATACTAGTAGATAATAGTAATGTTTGACTAGGGAATGAATGATGGAATGATCGAGCCATCTATTCGAAATCCATGACTCAATCACTTGTGCACTCAAACATTTGATGTTTTGTTCAGGAAGAGATTTTAAATTAATTGTATAAAATTTTAAAATCATGAAGTTCTAAATAAAGGATCCCCTTTTGATTTAAAGACTTTCCAAAAAATCATTTTCCAAATAGATTTTGAAATCACAATCATAAAATAGACTATTTATTAGTAAATTGTTTTTCAATCCTTTTATGAATAAAACATTTTTAATAAAAGTTGAGTTATAAAACAATATGGTACCTTCACTGATTATATTTCCCTAAGGATTATCACTTAAAGTGATGTAACCTTTTTCAATTGTATTGATTTTATTGAATTCAATGATGTCACCAAACATGTTCCTTGAGAAACCATAATTTTGGTACCACATTTGTTCTTAGGTTTTACTAGGAAGAAACCTTTACTATAAGATTATATGATTTAAGGTTTTGGTACCCACAAAAAATTGGGTCCTCTTACATTATATAATAAATATTTCAAAATCCACATTTTTTATTAGGTTTTATTTTTTAAAAATTATAAAAAAGATGGATTGCCTTTGGTATTCCATATCATGAATTTTTTAAATCAAAATCATAGATTAAATGACAGATTCCTTTGTAGTAATTAAAAAATTTATATTTTAAAATCTTTTTAGAAATGTAGTTTTCATTGGATTTATAGAGTTTATTGAATGGTTATTGTAACCAATGTCAATCCACTCCTTTCAAGGTTTCTGATAGCACAAAATATTATTCAAATTTTCTTCAAATTGGGTGAATTTGTAGATTGTATTTTTGAGGTATTTAATAGAGGATTCGATTATATTGATATCGGACTGAATCAATAAATTTCATAGATAGATCTTCAATTTCTTTGAAGATAATATATTTTTCATTTTAGAGATTTTATTTTTCTTGAACAACCCGATTAAATTTATTTTTGAGTTTTAAATATAAGTAATAGAGGTGATGATAGACATTTCTATATTGATCTTGAGAAAATTTTAAGTTATCATAATTTAGGTGAATAAAGGAGAACGAAGAAGAAGATAATTGAGAAGAAGTAATATAATAATAAGAGGATAAGGAAATCAAAATAGGGGTACTAACCTCGACGACTTCATCAAAATGTGCCATAAGGCACTTTGCACATATGTCACTTGAGTTTTATGATGATTTTTAATCCATGGATTCATTACTTTAAATCCACATCATGACATTAAAATCCTTTTTACATTGATTACTTTTTTAGCTTCTTCTTTTCGATGGGGAACGGTGGTCTGATGTGACCTTTTTTTACATTAATAACACATCACATCAATTTACCCCTTTTTCTTTCACTTTTTTGATAACTTGTAGAAGTTCTAATTCTAGATGTAATAGAAAATATTTTTGGTAAGAATGTCATGGTAAATTTACTCACCTTAAAATGTTTCATCATTTAATTCTTTGAAAGAAATGGATGTATTGACTTTTTTGGATTTATTGACCTCCTTTTCAACTTTTTTTTCATCATAATTTCATATTCCATTAGGGAGACAATGAGTTCCAAGACCCCCATTTTTAAAGATATTTAGCTTCATGAATGGCTGTGAATTTGGTATCTTGGGGGATAGGTAATACCAAAAAGATTTTATTTATTATAGTTTCTAAAGTTAATTCATCACCTATGAAATTTATTCTATTATATATTTCAGTAAATATCATAAACAAGATTATAATAGATTCATTAGGATCCGTTAAGAAACTTTAAAAATATTGATGAAACATATCTAATCTAGTGTCCTTTATTTTTGAATTTGTGTGTTAATTCTAATATTCCCCAAATCTTATAAGAAGTTTTTAATAAAAAATACAATTGAATTAATTTATATTAAGACGAAAATTCAATCCATTCATAGATTTTTTATTTAATTCAAAATTCCTAACATATTTGGGTGTTCAGTCTTTATCATATTCTTTGGGGGGGTTATACTCTTTCATTATTATTTTCCAAATATTATAATAAATACTACAAATAAATCTTGACATTTGATTCTTCCAATAAGAGTAACTGGTACCATCAAAAATAGGGTCATGCAAATTGGAATTGAATTGCATAATAAAATACAGCATTAAAATATGATAGGATTTGACAAATAACATTGAAAGATAATTTTGAAAATATATATATATTTTTGAAAAAAATATGAAAGAACTCCTTCAATACCAATTTTTGGTTAGAGATTATGGAAATATAGTTTCAAATTACCCTCTTAAAAATTAGAATTAGATAAAACAATAAATCCATAAATCAATTATTTAATATTTGATAAATTCGATTGATGTTTATAATGATAATATCAATGTAATATAAGCTTGGATACATTCAAACTGAATTAATTAAAGTGTTAAAATTGATGTTTAAATTATAAAATGTGAAAATGTAAATAGAGGAGAGACACAATTGATAAAGAGTTTGGCTAAAACTTAATGTGATCCCCTATGTCTCCACCCCTCAGATCAATAGGTAAAAAGTATAAATTCTTTAATATCAATAGTGATCAAGAAACCTCTCCATCTCAATTGTGTTTTTTGAGAACACTCTTGAGCTTCATCGGTATCTACGTAACCCATCCCATAATTTTATAGTGTGTGAATCATTAGATAATATTGGTAAATAAAATATAGGTTTTCTTTGGTAAAACTCATTAAAAGATGTTCACAAATCTCTTTGGATGGATGAAAGACAATATAGAAAGAGGGATTTGAGAGGATGGTTGAGACCCTTGAGATATTTATAACTTTTGAAGGATCTTGAGGTTAATTGATAATTATAGAGATTTTTCATCAATTTTATCTCTAATATAATGATTTTTGGATCAAGGATCACATGGTTAGTCTTCATGGATCCAACGAAGTCGTCTTATAGACTCCAAAATGACCAAGAATCATTTAGAATTCTACAAGTTTAATGAAGCTAAAGAAGAGAATAATTATGGTCTTCCAACCATAATAAATGATTTATATTTGGATATGGATCAATGCCTCCAGATACCCAGTATCCTCTACCAAGTATCTAGTGGCCTACCTAGGGTTTCCTACTACTAGAAGTCCTCTACCATATAGATGGTTCTCATCCATTGGGCAGTCAGTGGACACATGATGTCTGGGGGTACTTATACCATTTCCACAAGTTGTTTGGTGGTTATTCTGTACACCACTACTTCTGGACACATGGAACCGGCTAGCCAGTGCACCATTCTGCTGCCCATATTTAATTGAGGGATTTTCTACTCCCTTATAATGAATTCTAAGGTTATTAAAAGATAATTACGAGGACATGAAGCATGAGTTGAGAATGTCATAATCCTTTGAAAATATAAACATGCCATCTTTGAATTAAATTTAAAAAATCTATAAAGTATATAAATTTCACCACTTTAAATGAAATTAAAGAGTCTAAAAACACTCAAATGAAAACATTAAATACATAGGATATTTGTTGTGATCATTAAAATTCATTGCGATATGGGTACAACAAGCCATAACTCATGATCAATCCATGATCTAGTATAGCCTAGTTAGATATCCATCTATCACCAACATACTTGATAAATAGTGGTGTATATATATAGGTATGATCATAACTTGTATACTCAGTAGTATCCTATTTGAAACCTCTCATCCAAATATGGTAGCTCCATACTAAATACCCAGTGAATAAATACATAACTAATGCATCACCCAATCTAGTAAACTAATTATCTAACCTCACAAAGTCACATTTACCAAGTACACATAGAATATGCTATCATCTTAACAAAACATTAATATAATGAAGGGTAACCTATGCCATGTTCTCACTAAACTAGTTTCCTTAAATCTTAATGACTCATGTCCTAATGTTGACACATACTCCTATGTCGCCCTTCCCTTGGTTAAATCATACCATTATCCCATAGTACGCCTAGTTCATCTCACTATATCAACATAATCATCACATCCCTACACCCCGTGCAACTCATCATCATATCTCATAACAAGGAGAAGAGTTCAAGATCCACCACATCCCATGTAATCTATACTATACTTGAATCCATTACAGCCCATTTAAGAGTAAAATTGTAATAACCAAAGTAAGTATGACCTATGTACTGTTATATCTTATAACCTCAAGCCACCACAACTCGTATATACTAGTATGATGTAACTGAGAGCCATTAGAGCCTGTATAAACCCATATCCTATAACACTAATCCACCACATCCAAAGTATGATTACATACATATTCATCCTAGAGGTGGGAGAGAGGTAGGGGGAGTATTTAGCCAGTTGATTCTTTGACAACCTAGATATTGAGAAACACCATGAACCTGAGGCCAACATGGGTAGAAACCGCCCCAATTACCTTCAGTGGTGGAGTATAATAAATCATAGAAAATAATAATATTGGCATCAAAAAAAACACAAGATGAAACTACCTTCCCTAGACATGAGATATAGCTACCGCCCCCCATGAAATCATAGCTTCCAACCTAAGGACTATTTTTGAACTCTTGTCTAACCATGAAAGCATCAATATTTCATCATCAACAATTGCCTAGTGAATATCAATTACTAATTCCCATAAATATTTTCATCACCAATTTATAATTCATCCAATTACTTGGTTTTTAAAATATGTTCAAATGTTTCATTATCATATGCATCCATCATAAACCATTATTTTTTAATTATTTTACTATTATTTTATCATTACATAATTCCATGTACTCTAGGACTCAATAAAAATCATCACAATGGAACATACATTATTGAAACAAGAGAATCCATAACATATAGAAAGTAATCATCACTACCAGAGTAAGATAAATGGGAAATCCTAGTATTTCAACCCATTCCAACTAGCCTAGTGTCAACTCAACACCCTTCCAACCAAACATCAACTCTGGTCAAGTTTTCAATCTAGATAAAATCCACATATCATAAATATATCCACTCTGAACTTCTAAAAAGGGTCAATTAATTAAAATAAAATGATGATAACATGTAGTGATAAAAATAGATATTATTAAATAGTAATTCTATAGAATGAGTGTATTCGAGAAATGATCATTTATCAATGAGAAATATTCATAATCATATAGTATTCCACAAAAAAGCTTGAAAAATAACACAATAAGGTCTAGATGCATTATCCCTTTAATATTTGAATTCATAAAACGATTCCATTTTACTGATGTGGTGTCATAAATTAATTGATAAAATATATTCAACTAGAAAATGATATTTAAAAATCACAATGAAAACAAAAAAATAGAAATGATAATATGAAAGTTTCACTAATCCATTTTTAAGCATTATAAGGACAAATTTTATTTTTTCCTTTATGTCAACATATATCATTTTTTTGATTTAATATAGATTAATAAATCAGTACATATTCATTACTATTTATATCATTCCAAGATTTTTTATATTATCAAGAATGTGTAATAATTGAAGAATCAAGAAGAATATATTATAATGTGTACTATCTAGAATACATTGAGAAAATAATATCAACAACTACATGTGGTATTCATTGCCCTTCCCATTTTCCACATTTCTTGATTTGATTTTCATATTCCTGGATTATCTTGGTCAGTACATTCCACTTAAACACTTCATGTGATATTTATCGCCCATAGATGAGAAATAGGATTAATAGAAGATAAATAAATTAAAGATAAAATATGATAATCATATATAAATGATTAAGGAAAACAAGCATAGTCAACCTCCATCTGATGATCAAACCTAAGACTATGATGTTTTCCTCATTATGGTTCACACATAAATGAACCCATAATGGGAAAAACCATTACCATAGGGATTTTACTAATTTTAGTTCTCATTTGCTACTATAAACAGGGTATCCTGATGACCTTCCTTCCTATACTAACAAAATGGGAAGCATCACGCCCACTGCTACGACATGGTGCATACTAAGGTGGAAAAAAATAATTTTCATGCCTTCATGTCTCCTTCAAACTATCTATATGTACATATAAGCCAATAAAAAGACAGATTCTTAATTATAATCCCTTACATCACATGCCTCTTAAAAAATTCCCATCTTTAAGAATTTAAAACTATGTCTAAGAAGAAAATGATAAAGGTTTGTCTGAATAACCAACCTATGAGATACCTCTCAAGGATATCACTATAATAGAAAGATTCCAATACAACATGATGATAAAATTTATATTCATGAATCATTAACATCCCAAAAAACATTCTCCTTGTAAAGATACTTCTCAAATAGTAGTAACACTACCAACAAAGCACTATGCATGGGGAGAAATAAATAGTATCAAAAATCAAGAAAACCAAGGTCAAGTTCATATCATCAAGATTGAAAATAAAACATAAAAAATAAGAAATATGGATATTAATCTCACATTTTTTTAAATATCAAATTCATGTTCACTCATCCACATCATTATATCTCTACAATACATGAACCAAAGGAATATAATTCTTGTAAAACAACTTCTCTTAGTTTTCATACATCTCAACAGTGTTTTCTTTGATAGTAACACCTTGTTCGACATCCATATCACCCTAAAAAATTATGAGAATCATTATGAAGATAATGGTGAAGCTATACCATGTAGAATACTTCTTGTATTTGATTTATCTGTAGAGGTAGTGCCACTGATGCACTATAACACCTCGAAAGCCCCAATATAATGAGAAGAGAGCTTCATTTCTTAACCAAACATTCATTGAACATGAATAGAAAATACCATTAGGAATATGTGATCTCAAACATCATACCCTAAAGGCCTCCCCCAATCATCAAAATATGATTTATGGAAATATGGAGCTACCTTTATTCTCTCATGAATCACCTGCACCTTCTCTGTCATGATCTGCACCAACTCTGGCCCAAGAATTATCAATTTTCTAACTTTATTATAGTAAAATGTTGATTGGATAGGTTGGAAACATAGTGATTTTTATTGAGAAATACCAATGGTAGATTGGTATATTTTTTTGTAAGAAATATAAACCAAGGTTAGGTGTTTTTCTCTCGATCCACCAAAATCTAGAATGAACACGCATAACATGTATTCTATGGTTTGGATGGTTCACTTTTCCTGGCCATACATCTTTGGATGAAAATATGTTTTGATACATAACAAAGTGAAAAAATCGTGATAGATACCACTCCAAACCCTAGAGGATAAATTTGGATCACAATTAGACATAATCATCTTTAAAATCCCATAAAGACTCACTAGTTCCAATTGATACAACCTTGAAAAACCTTTGTTGAGCTCAACTCCTTAATCACTAAGAAATGATAACACTTCATCAACTGATGCATGATCACCCATATATAATCATAACCTCCCTAATCATGAGAAAAACATATAATAAAGGATATCAAGATAGCCTCACACTTCTATTAGAGAACATGAAGCAGCTAAAGTAGTCCACCAAGAATGTGATATTTAACTTTTATCTTCTAGAAACCCAAACACTAAGACACAAAATCAACAACATATATCTTCATACCAAGACACCAAAACTGGCCTCTAAGAGCCTGATACATATTTTCCACACTAAGATTACAACCAAGGGATAACTATGGAACTCTTGGAGAACCACCTCACATATCTCTAAAGGATCAAGAATTCATCCCTAAAATAATACTCAATGTTGGTCAACTTTGGACCATCCCTTAGGTGTATCTATATAAATAATTTGATCATGCATTAATTCCACCTCAGAATCTCCTACCTAAGGCTCCCTTAATTGCTACACCAAATCTAACACTATAATTATCTAATTAGGACACCCTCTTCCATAATATACTCTTATATCTCGGTGTAATGAATCAATAACCTCCATCACTCTATTTCAATCTTAAAATTCTTAAACAAAATATCCTTCATACTTTCTATTTAGCAGGATAACAAAAAAAAATTCTTTTCCTCGTGTAAAATAAGTCTAAAAGTTTTAATCTTGTAATAATTCCACCCACTATCAATTTCATATATTTAAATCATGCTGAACAATGATATACTTAAATCTCTTTTGATCCATGAATATAAAAAATAACTCTTTGATGAGATAATGTTTCCATAACTTCATATAAACATGACCACATAAAATTCAAGATCATGGGTAGTATAGTTACTCTCATGAGTTCTCGATTATTGGAAGACATATGATATGATCAATCACTATTTCATCAACATGAAACACAAACCAAGGAATGATACATCACAAAAAAACCTATAACTAAAATCCTTCCATAAGTATGTGGAGGATCAATTCACTGGCCAACTTCTCCTTTAAATACTCAAAACGTGGTCTAAAAGTAGTCAGTCCAAACAAAAACTTGGCCCTTTATGTTCAACATTATTAAAGAATTCATAATTTTAGAGAATTCTAGTATGAACCTCCTATAATATCCCTTGTGAACAAGTAAAATTATAACCCCATATACATTCTTGGGTGTTACTCAAGAAATAATTGCCTCAATATTCTTGGGAACCACAAAAACTCCCTGTTGAGTTACAATATATCCCAAAAAATGTGACTAATGATCCTATAACATACACATTAAAAACTTCTTAAATAACTAATAGTGTCGAAGGACCTTAAAAATGATCACAAATAATCAAAATTATGTTCCTATGATATGGAATACAAAATGATATCATCAATGAAAACAACCAAAAACCATTATAGGACCTCATGTAAAATGGACTTCATGACACCTTGAAAAGTTTCGGTGAATTTCAGGTAATGAATGGGATTATCATGAATTTATAGTGTCTATAACGATAACTAATTGAAGTATTTGTAATATCCACAACCTTCAATCACATCCAATGACATCATGATCATAATTCAATCTTAGATAACCAACTAGTTCCCTTCAATGGATTGATTAATTTTTAAATTCATGAAAAAGTGTATCAGTTATTAAATATCACTATATTCAAGTGACAATAATCCATACACAGACACATACCAATATAAAACATTTTCACAATATAATTATATCTTCCCAAAGAATCTCACTCGGTTAAACAAAACCTCACTATGGAAGATTATATATCTGGATCCACCTTTTACGAAATTAATAAGGTGTTATCCTTTATGGATACATTGGTATAGGAGAGACACCTTACCATAGCTCAATTCCAAAATCGATATCTTGTTTAGGAGAGAATAATATAAACCTCCTCTGGGAAGATATTAGGGTACTCTTAAACGACCCCTAGAAACACCACCTTTTGATCCTCTAATGAACTCATCATAATCTTGAACCTTAAATAAGACAAATAATTAATATGCCTCTCACTCATATGAGGGTCTCCCTCACCAAAAAAATAGCCTTCCTCCCAACAACATTATAGAACATAACGAACCTCCTAAATAATCCATGATATATTTCACTAACTACATCCATTCTATGCTGAGTAGTATAGATTCACCCATAAACATAGAGAATGTCTCCAAGAATGGTGTTCCCCTACCACTAATTCATAATTATATAAATATCAAACAATATCCCCTTCACCAGACCATAACTCAAGATATTTAAGCTGAGAGAAAATAGTAATATAAATAATAGAATGCATACAATGACCACTTCCATTAGAAAAAAAATAAAACCTAGTCTTTAAATAAGAATATAATAATTTAAATGCATGTATATGAATATCAACCCGTCCCCCAGACCAAATCATCGCCATTTTTCATGGGGATAGAGTGTGTACATACCATCTTTAAAGGAAATTTCAATATAGATTGGTAAACCAATATTGAAGTGGTATAATGATCATGACGTAAAGGATTCAACAGGTGGGTTCTAATCCAAAAATGAAGAGGTCTCCCAATAATAATTTTTATGTGGAACACAAATGATAGTTCATGATGATAATTATAGTCATTCATTTCTAGGGACCAAAAATTGAAGGATAATTATTTAAAAAGTGATTAGGTTGTTTCATGGCATATCAAGAGTAGAACCCATAAATACCCTGGTATAGGGAAAGAAACTCCTTACAACATGCCTCCTTCATAGTTTAAGGAAGAAGCTAAAACTAAATCTAATCTCACAACATCCCCCACGAATCATCTAACTCCTCACAATCATGGAGGATCCAAAACCACCACAGTCGAGCTACCCTATGTAGCATCAATATAGACAATGAAATCTAGTGATCTCTCAGAGAATGAATCAAATCATAGGCTATATATAATTATATGAAACAATCATTTATCTCATGATCTAAAATAAAGAATTTATATTTCAATATACTTTAGCATTGAAGCTATTAGAGTTTTTTCCTCCAATAAGTGTCATTAAAGAACTCTACTTTGTAGTGATACGATAGAACATCTTGTTGAATGTCTTAATAATGAACCAGATGGGGCTAGTGAGCTAGAGATACAATTGTAAAAGAACAAAATCTAGGGACTCATAAACCTATATAATGGATTATTTATGGTCAAATTAAATTTTTTAATATAAACTAGTTCCCATTTTAAATCTAATTAAAAAAATCACAAAAAATCGCAATACATATCCCTCATCCAGGGTCTCCACCCTATAGGTATCATCACATAACTTTGTATGTTTAGTAAAATTGATTTCATTTTTTCAAATTATAGGGGGCCCAAAAATTCCATGTCCTATTTGATCTTCCATATTTACATCTTACACTCAGTCCAACTGATATCATTTCCCTACCAACCCAGCAACCTCGCCAATTCTTATCCCCAATCTCTAACCTATCTTCTAACCAACTTGGATTTGATACCACTTTGTCACAACCTACGTCTATGGGTACCCATCCTAGTCCACTAATGAGGATGGAAAATTATTCCCCAAATTAAACCTCAAATATGTAATGGGTTTAATACTATCACTAAGGGTATCATGCACACAGATGAGAGGCATTTCCCTTAATAATCCCAAAAATATGAAAACATCCCACAAATAAATTCATATAAAAAATAACCATCATAGTATATGATAGTTCATACAATGTGGTAATACAACTGAAAAAAAATCATGAACCACTCTAATGGTAGAAGCCATAAAACATTTTGGTATTTTTCAAATCATTAATTTTTCATTCTAGAGAATTTGGTGGTTTGGGGGATCTTTTTTAGTTTTAAAAGTAGTTCTTAAATGTTTTTGAAAATTATAGAAAAATTTAAATATTTTGAAAATTTATTTTAGAAATTAATCTGGGAATTCAAAATTGATTTAATTATTTTATAATAATTTAATGGTTTTCCTAAATGATAATAAATTATATTCTAAATTATTTATATTTTTTTAATTGAAAATTTATTACTATTAATTTTTTTAACCATATGTAGAATCCCTCGTTTTCATTAGGGTAATTTTTTTATATTTCGTAAGGACAGTTTTGTTAGGACCATGTATAGGTAGTTTTAACAACTATGTATTGGTAGCCCTGACATTATTAGAGTTTTATAAATATAAATCTCACACTTTCTTTATTTTTTATAGGTATCTTTATTCCTTTAAATGTTAGTGTAAGAGAAAAGGCATTATGCATGTGAGGTTAGTGAATCCCATGACTTTTTTAACCATGTGTAGAGGTCCTGTGATTCTCACATAAAGGTAGAGGTTGGAATTTAGCATCTTGTATGGGCTATATGGATAAAGTGTATTTGTAAGTCTTAAGTAGCATGATGGTAATCTCAATTTCCATTAGCTTCAATAAGGTTTAGGTGGCTGGAAATGTGTAAGGTTAAAACATATTACCCTAAAATTGTGTATATCTATCACGTATGGGTAGTGGTTTTTGTCCAAAAAATTAATTTTTCACCCATTTTTCATTATATAACTCTTTTTTACACAATTTTAATGAAATAATAACATTTAATTTTCTCTATGTGTAAGAAATATAAAATTTGTAATCTTGTAATAATTCAACCCAATATCAATATCACATATTTAAATTAAACTTAAATAAGAAATACTTCAAGCTCTTTCAATCTATAAAGACAATAAAGAACTATTTAATGAGATAGTGTTTCCAAAACTTCAGAATAACATGATTATTGAAATTTCAAGATTATGTGTAGTATAGTTATTCTCATGAGTTCACAAATATTGGGTGACATAAGATATTTTATCTCTTCTCTACATCAACATGAAACCTGAACCAAGGATTGATGCATCATTATAAAACTCAAAATAAAATACTTCCTTATCTATGTAGAGGATAAGATCACTAGCCAACTTCTCCTTTAAATAGTCAAAAGTGGTCTAACACAGGTCATTCCAAACAAAATATTGATCTTTTTTTGTTAATGTGATTAAAGAAGTCCCAATCTAAGACAATTACAGTATAAAATTAGTATAATATACCACAAGGCCAAGGAAAATTCTAACCCCAAAATCATTCTTGGGTGATACTCAAGAAATAACTACCTCAATCATCTAGGGATCCATGGAAAATCCCCCTTGATTTGCAACATGTATAAATAAATTCATCAAATGAGCCTTGAAATTTCACTTTAAAAACATCATCAATAATTGATGGTGTTGATGGACCATCAAAAATTCTCACAAATACTCTACATTATCTTCCAATAATATAGAATAATCAACTATATCATCAATGATAATGACCAAAACCCAGTCCATGATCTCATAAAAAAATTGACTTCATGAGTCCCTTGAATACAGTCGGTGCTTTCATTATGATGAAAGGGATTATCATGAACTCATTGTGTCTATATCGATATCTGAAGGCGGTATTTGGAATATCCACATCATTCACTCACATCCATTGACATAATAATCATAATAAAATCATAGATAACCAACCAGTTCCCTTAAACCGATTGATAAAATTTTCAATCCATGGAAGGGTGTATCGGTTATTTTCCATCACTGGATTCAAGTGAAAATAATTGATAAATAGACACATGACAATATCAAACTTATTCACAATATAACTAGAGATTCCCAAAGAAACTCAATAGGTTGAACAAAACTTCAATGTGGAAGAATATATATTTTGATCCTTGGATTACATAATTCAATAGGGTTCATCCTATATAGAGACATTAATATAAGAGAGACACCTAACCATATCTCTATCCCAAATTTGATCTCTTATCCAAGGGGGTAACATCCTAACCAGTTCTAGGAATATATTAGGGTACTCTTTAAAACCCTTATAAACAACTCCGGTTGATACTCTACTAAACTTAGTATCATCTTGGAACTTAAATAAGATAAAGACTTAACAAGACTTTGACCCATCTGAGGGTCTTGATTAGTAAAAAAACATATCCCCCCCCACATCCATATTACAGAACATGATGAACCTCCTAAAGCAATCCATGACTGATTTCACCAAATACATTCATTCCACATTCAGTACTATGAATGTATATATAATCATAGGGAATTTATTCAAGTTTGTTTCTTCCCTACCAAAAACTCAAAATTATATATATATCATAAAATGTTCCCTTCCCTATACATTAACTCACAAAATCGGGGCTTAAAGAAAAGATAAATATATAAAAGAGAATACATACAATGACCTATCCATTAAATTACCTTTAACACTATGATAGAGAAAATAATATAATAATTTTAATACATTCATAAGAATAAAAACCCCTCCCCCAGACCAAATCATTACCACTGAGCCTAAAGATAGAGTGTTTACTTTCAATCACTAAAGGAAAATATGATGTAGGTTGGTAATTAAATGTTACAGTGGTACAATTATCATGAATCAAAGGATTCAATAGGTGGGTTCTAACCTAGAGAATGAATAGGTCTCCATATACTCATTTTTAAGGGGATAAAAAGGATATTGAATGATGATACTTTTAGTCATTCAATTCTAGGGATAGACAATGGAAATATTATTGTTCAAAAAGGGTTTGGGAGGCTTCATAGAATATCAAGAGTAAAACCCAAAAATACCTTAGTATGGGGAAAGAATCTCCTAATTACATGACTCCTTCATAGTTGAAAGAAAAAATTTAACATCAAAAGTATCTTAGAACATCCCTCAGGAATCATCTGGCTCCTTATAATCTATAATGATCAAGAACCACCACTGTTAAGATTTCCTATGTAGATACATTACATCCAGTTAAATCTATATCTCCCTTTGATCATGAATCAAACTGAAGGCTATCTCTACCTCCATGAAATAGTCTTCTATCTCATGATATGAAACATATCTTTCATACTTCTATAGGCTCTAACATTGAAACTCTTATAATTTCCTCCTCTGAATGTTTTCATCGATGACCTCTACTTTTTGGTGATATGTTGGAACATCTTTTTAGATAATATTTTGTATGAACCTAATGGGGATTTCAAGATGGTACTACATCTAAAAAAGAAAAAAAATTACTGACTCATATACCTAGATAATGGACTATTTAAGGTTAGTTTATTTATGGTTAGTTTGTTTAATCTAGGTTTTTTATCTCCTAATTCCCATTATCTACCCAATTCAAACGTAAGCACAAAAAATCATGATACATATCCCTAACCTAGGGTATCTGCCCTAAAATCATCACCACTTCATTTATTATGTTTAGTAAACTTGATTTCCTTTCTTTAAATCATAGGGAGCATAAAAATCGCATGTCTTAGTTGGTCTCCATTATTTACATCTTGTGCTAAGTCCAGCTGATATTATTACCCTATGAACCCATATAACCTCAACAGTTCCTATCCCCAAGATTCTACCTTTATCCTAACCAACCTGGATTTGATACAACGTTTTCAAAACCCACCTCCATGGAAAACCCTCCTAGGATAGCAATGATAATGGGAAGTGATCTCCCCAATCCCACATCTAATGGTTCATGAGTTAGAGACTATCACTAAGGTTATCGTACACACAGATGAGAGGCATTAACCATAATAATATTGGTAATAAAGAAACATCCACCAAACAACTGCATATCATAAATAACCATCTTATTACATAATATGTCATACAATACAGAAATACAATTGAATGAAAATCCTAAACTACTCCAATTCTAGCGACCATATAATGGTCTAGAATTTTCTCAAGGATTCTTTTTTCATTCTAGGGTGTTTGGTGGTTCGGGAGAGGATTTTTAAATTTTAAAAAAATTAATGTTTTTAAAATTTACAGAATTGATTTAAATATATTTGAAATTTGTTTTGTAAATTAATCTTAAAGTTTGAAAGTGATTTAGTTATTTTAGAATAATTTATTAATTTTTGGAAATGATAATAAATTATATTCTAAAATATCTATGTGTTTTTCAAATTGTAAATTTAATACTCTTAATTTTATTTTTACACTTACATAGTAGCCCTCGATTTAATTAGGGTACTTCTTTGATGTTTCATAAGTGCAGTTTTGTTAGTACCGCGTATTAGTAGTTCAAACTGCTACATATAGGTATCTCTAAAATTCATAGAGTTTTGTAAATCTATCTCAGTCTTTTTGAGACTTTCATATAGGTAACTTTAATCTTTGAAAAGTCCATTTAAGGTTAAAGGCATCAATCACATAAGGGTAGTAATGTCTGTGATTTTTTTAACCATGTCTAAAGGTCATGTGATTCTCACATAAAAGTATAGCCTAGAGTTTAGCATCACGTGAGGGATATATAAATCTAGTGTATGTATAAGTCTCAAGTAGATTAGGGGTAATCTGATTTTTACCTTCTCCTGTATATGTATCAAGTGGGTGGAGCTCCATAAGGGTCAAACAAATTACCCTTACATAGTGTGTACTGGTCATGTATGGGTAGTGTATTTTGTCAAAAAATATATTTTTTAACCTAGTTTTCATTCTATAACTCCTTTTTCACTATTTTAATGAAAATAATTACCAAACAATCGTGGTTTTAAATATTTTTTGATAAGGATTTGATAAAATATTGACTTTCTTGATTTTAAGAGTTTTAAAATGAGTCTTGTGAAGTAAATGAAATAGAATCCAATATAATGGTAATTAAAAGGAATATTGATGAGTGTTTTGTAAATATCAAAGAGAGATAATTCATATTTATTCTCTTCTAAAATGTGATAGTTCTTTTTCTTTAGAGTTTTATTCATTTTCAATAGAACCTATGTGATCTAAACTCTTTTTTTAATATATTTAATCCTTCTATAATTAGATCAAATTGTTCCCTCACATCTTCAATCTTTTACAATCTTCTATTATCATTTACCTCTCCTTTATTTTCCTATAGTAATTTGGAAATATTATTCCAAGTATAATATCTACAACTTCTATTTTAATTAGTATAGGTTTGATATTATCCTATTTTAGTTCGTTTATTTAAATGGGTGTGATTTACCTTAATCAAATAATAATCTGGAAAAAGATTCACATGAAGAAAGATTATTCAATAATCTAGAAATATGTAAAGGAAGTAGAAGAGTTAGTAAAATAATATGTTGTAAAAAATGAGGGTCATTTAAAGATGTTTTGAAAATTTTAAGAAATAAGAGGAAATTAAAATGCAATTTAATATATTATTATTAATTCTAATCTGTAGATAACATGTTTTGAATACTATTATTATTTAAATAAATAATAATATAAAAACATATGCAGTGGAGTATTGTGAATTTATTATTATTAGTATGTAAATAATTGAAATTAAAGAAATTTCACATTATATTGTTAGAATTTTTTCTTGAAATTATAGCGTATAGTATATTATTTTTTGATAATCTTGAAAACACATGTTGTTGGATTTTATTTGTGTAAATTATTACATGTTTTGGAATTATGATATTATCCTAGTATCATCTAAGAAAGAGAAAATAAATAATAACATGTAGAACACTCAAATTTAAATTAGAGTATAGAAATTAGATATAAGTATGGTGTATTATTATTTATTTAATATTTGATAATCTTAATTATAAGTCTAATTATGGATATTAGAAATTGAAATGGAAATTATCACTTGTATAGAGAGTTAATATTTCATGTTATGTGAGTTTATGAAATTAATGGTCGGGATACTATTATTATTTAGTTATTTGATATGTTATCATTTCTTCTTGATTTACTAGATAGTGTGTTATCTACTTGGGTGTGTTTTTGTTAATTTTTTTATCATGGTTAATTTCTTGAAATAGATATAAAAGATAAATCCTGTAATATTAAGTAATTAATTGAGGACATGTGATATTAATTACCTTTCCTCGTGGAACTTGTAGCATTATAGGAATCATGCTTGGAGCCATTTTATGGTTTATTTATATTAATTGTAAGTAATTTCCTATTTTTTAATTAATGATAATGACTTATTCATAATAAATCAATTTATTATAAATTGAAATAAAATGTTTTTTTGTTAAAGAATACATTTTTGGGTATAAATGATCTCATTATTTATTGTGGGAGGCTAGATATCCTTGATTTGATGTCCTTGGTGCCTTTTATTGTGTGTGGAAAATGGATTTAATATGTATGTATGCCCTGTATAATTAGATCCTTGATTACATTGACCGATAACCTAACATGGTTGGAATGATTTTATGAGAAATGGTAATAAGTCCTAGGCTATATTGAAGGTGGTAATCTGTTGAAAATTTATTTGGGATCTTGAGGTTGCAGTGATGGTCGATGTATGTGATGGTGGGACAGGTTTCACCATGCACAATAGTGTGGGAATGACACCGGGGTGTTTGGGATGGGTTCAGTGTGGGACATTCTAATCAATATTTTTAATTCAGAATGAATGAACATAACATGTCACTTGTCTTCTGGGTGGTTCACTCTGTCTGGACATCCATATTTCGATGAAAAGAGGTGCTCATGCATAACAGAGAGACATAATCATATTATATACCACTCCAAACCCTAGAAGTTAAATAAAGATCACAATTATATCTGATCATCCTACAAACCCCATAAATCCACACCACATACTATAGATACCTCCTCAATAAGACCTCTTACGATATCGACTCATTAATCACCAAAAATTGAGATTATTTCTTCAAATAGTCCATAATCAATCATAGGGAATCATAGCCTCCTTTAACTTGAAGAAAACTAATAATGAAGTATATAAAGATATCCTACCACTTCCACTAGAGAACTTTAGGTGTCTTAATTATCCCACCATGAATATGATATTTAACTTTCACCATCTAGAAAACCAAACACTGAGACACGAACTAAACAAAAAAAATATCTCCATACCAGGCCTCCAAAATTGGCCTCTTAGAGAACAATACACCTTTTCCACACTAGGATTACCACTATGGTGTAACTACATAAGTCATGAAGAACTACCCCAAATATATTCGAAGGATCAAGAATACTTCCTTGAAATAATACTCAATGTTAGTCAACCTCAAACCATCCCTTAGGAATATCTCTATAAGTAATTTGATCATGCCAAACTTCCACCTCGGAATATCCTAACTAGGACTCCACCATTTTCTACACCAAATTTTATTGCATAATCATATAATTAGGACACCCTCTTCCATCATATTCTCTTATATCTTGGTGTAATTAATTAATAACCTCCATCACTCTCTATGAATCTTCAAATTCTTGAAAAATATTTCCTTGATAATTCTTTCTTATCACATAGTCAATAACATTTCCATTTATTTAGGTGTGATAAATCTAAAAGTTTTAATTTTGTAATAATTAAAACAACTGTCAATTTTATAGATTTAAATCATATTAAATAATATATAATTCAATCTATTTTGATCCATGAAAACAATAAGGTTCTCTTCAATAAGATAGTGTTTCCACAGCTTCAGAGCAACATGACCATGGAATGTTAAAGATCATGGGTAGCATAATTATGCTCATGAGTTCACAAATATAGGGAGACATTGGATATGATCGCTCTATGCTACATCCAAATGCAACCCAAACCAAGTCATGTTGTATCACAATAAACCTTAAACTAAAATCCATCCATAATTATGTGGAGGATTGGATCACTGGACAATATATCTTTTAAATGATCAAAAGTGTTCTAACACTGGTCATTCCAAAAAAATATTGATCCTTTCAAGTGAAAGATATTAAATATTTCACAATATGAGATAAGTCTAGTATGAACCTCATATAATATCTCACAATACCAAGGAAACTAATAACCCCAGAAAGAGTATTATGTGCTACTCAAGAAATTAATGCCTCTACCTTTTAGGGATCCACATAAACTCAATATTGAGTCATAACATGTCCCAAAATATTCACCCAATAATCCTATAAATTATACTTTCAAAACTCCTTAAACAACTGATGGTGTCGAAGGAACTTCAAAAATTCTCACAAATACTCCAAATTTTCTTTCTTAGATGTAGAATACGCAATGACATCATCACTGAAAACAAAAAAACCAGTCCAGGATCTCATAAAAAATATTATTCAGGATTCCCATGAATACGGATGTTGTTTTTGAGGTGATAAAATAGATTATCACAAACTCATAGTGTCTATATCAATATATGTTTGAAATATTTCAAATATACTCATCCTTCACTAACATCCAATTACATCTTGATCATAATTCTATATTAGATAAACAAATAGTTCCCTTCAACTAATTTAGTAAATTGTCAATATGTGGAAGGGTGTATTAGATCTTCATTTTCTCTAGATTCAAGCGACAATAGTTGATACATATACACACACCAATATCATATTTCTTCACAATAGAACTGGATCTTAAAAAAAACTCACTTGGTTAAACAAAACCTCACTGTGGAAGATTGTATATCTATATCCATAGATTACGTAATTCAGAAGGTGTCATCCAATATGAAGACGTTGATATAAGAGAGACACCTGACTATATATCTATCCCAAAATCAACCTATTTTCAAGGGGGGAATCATCCAAACCTATTATAGGAAGATATTTGGGTACTCTTTAACAACCATTAGAAACACAATTGTGTGATCCTCTACTGATCTCAGTATCATCATGGGTATTAAAGAAGACAAAGACTCAACAATCCTCTAGCCCATTAAAGGGTATTTATCACCAATAAACAATTCCTACTCCCTATAATCATTATATAACTTTATTAACATTTTTTAGAAATCCTTGATAGCTTTCACCAAATAAAGACAGTGCATGCTGAGTAGTATGGAAACATTTGTAAACATAGGTAATTTCGTCAAGACTGGTGCATTCCTACCACTAACTAAAAAATATACCAATGTCATGAAATATCCCCTTACCACATACCTTAAATTAAATAATGGTATCTGATAGAAAATATTAGTATATAAAATAGAAATCATAAAATGACATCTTCCATTAGAAAAAAAACCTACAACACTTGGTCAGGGAGAAGAATACAATAATTTAAATTCATGTGTAAGAATAGAAACCCCTCCCCAGACCAAATCATCACCATAGAGCCTAAGTAGAGAGTGTTTAATTACTATCTCTAAAGTAAATTTGGATGTAGGTTGGTAATAAAATCTTGAAGTTTTATAATGATGATGACTCAAATGATTGAACAAGTGGGTTATAATCAAGAGAATGAAGAGGTCTCCCTATTCTCCTTTTGATGGGTCTACTAAGGATAGTGAATGATGATAATTATAGTAATTCAATTATATGAAATGAAAACTAAATGATTATTATTTAAAAATGGATTAGCAGGCTTCATATAATATCTAGAGTGAACCTAGAAATTCCATAGTAGAGAGAAAAAAACTTCTATCGACATGCCTCCTTTATAGTTAATTCAATAAACAGAACCTAAAATTGATCTCGGGAAATCCCCCATGAATCATCTAACTCCTCACAATCTTGTACAATCAAGAACCACCATTGTCTTTATTCCCTATGTAGCATCATCATTACCAATGAAATATAGTTATCCCTCTAATCATGAATCTAACTAAATGCTATATCTACCTTCATGACAAAATCCTTTGTCTCGTGATCTGAAATACATCTTACATACTCTATATATATAGAATTGAAACTCATAGAGTTACTTCCTCCAATAATTATCATTGATGACCTCTACTTTGTGGTGATATTTTGGCACATCTTATTGAACGTCTTGAGGATGAATTTGATGGGGACATCAATATGGATCTGAATCTGTAAAAGAACAAAATTTAGGGACTTCTAAACATAGAAAATTGATTGTTTAAGGTTAATTTATTTAATTTAATTTAACTAATTTCCCATTTTCTACCCAATTCAAACACAATCACAAAAAAATCCTGATACATTTCACTCACCTAGGGTATCTACCCAGAAAGCATCATCACTTCATATTATATGTTTATTTTTTCTTGATTTCATTTCTTCATATCATAGGAGGCCTAAAATCCCATGTCCTAGCTAGTATTCCTTATTTACAACTTATATTAAGTTTAGATGATATTTGTTACCTACCAACACATGAAACCTCACCAGTTCCTATACCCCAGATTCAACTGATATCCTAACCAACATGGATTTTATACAACTTTGTCAGAAACCTTATCTACTGGTACTCCTCCTATGCTGAAAATGATGATCAATAATGATCATTCAAATCCCACCTCTAATAGGTTTTGTATTGGTGACTATAATTAAGGGTATCATATGCAGAGATGAGAGGATTTACCCTCAATAATCCTGAGAATAAGTAAACATCCACCAAAAAATCCATATCATATATAACAATCCTAGTACAAAATATTTCATATAATGTGGAAATAAAACTAAAAATAAAGCTCAAACCACTCCAATGGTAGCCACCATGTAAAGGTTTGGAATTTTTCCCAGCCTTAATTTTTAATTTTGGGGTGTTTTCTAGTTCAGGGGAGATTTTGTAAATTTAAAATTAGTTTTTAAATGGTTGTGAAAATTATAGAAGTAATTTAAATATTTTAGAAATTTATTTCAAAAATTAATAAGGAAGTTATAAATGGATTTAATTACTTTTGAATAATTTTTTTGTTTTTAAATATAATAATAAACTATATTCTAAAAAATTTATCTATTTGTTGAATTGAAAATATAATACTCTTAAAATAATTTTTACCCTTATGTAGAATCATTAAATTTCATTAGATTAATTTTTCTATGTTTCATAAGGGTAGTTTTGTTAGGACCATATATAGGTAGTTTGAATAGTTGCATATAGGTATCCCTGAAATTCTAAGAGTCATGTAAAACAAACTTAGTCCATTTAAATCATGCATATAGGTAAACATATTATTGTAAATGTTTTTTAAGGTTAAAGGAATCAGTTGGGTAATGCTAGTGAAGCCTGTGATTTTTTTAACACTGTGTAAAGGTCCTGTGATTCTCACGAAATGATATAGGTTGGAGTTTAGTATCACATAAGTGCTATATGAAGCTAGTGTATGCGTAAGTCTTGGGTAGGATGATGGTAATATCATTTTCCATTATCTTATGCAAGTTTCAGTTCACCGGAACAATGTAAGGGTAAAACATATTATCCTTACACAGTGTATATTTCTCATGTATGAGTAGTGGGTTTTGTCAAAAAAATTAGTTCTTCACCCAATTTTTATCATATAAATTCTTTTTTCACTATTTTAAGGAAAATAATAACATTTCCTTTTCTTGATGTGTACAAAATCTAAAATCCATAATCTTGTAATAATTTCACCTACTCTCTATGACACATATTTAAATTATTCTTGAAGAATATATAATTCAAGGAATTTTTATCCATGAAGACAACAAATCTTTCTTTGATGAGATAGAGTCACCACAACTTCAGAGAAACATGACCATGGAATGTTTAAGATCATGGGTATAATAGTTATGCTCATGAGTTCTCAACTATTGTGAGACATAGGATATGATATCTCTTTGCTAAAATAACAACAAAACCAAACCAAGACATGAAGCATCAGAGTAAACCAAGGACTAATATACTTCCATAGGTGTGTAGAGGATAGGATCACTGGCCGACATCACCTTTAAATACTCAAAAGTAGTCTAACATTGTCCATTTTAAAAAAAATTCTTGATCATTTATATTCAAAGTTATTAAATAAGTCACAATATGAGAAAAGTCAATTTTAAACCTCCTCTAATAGCCCACAAGACCATTGAAACTACTAACCATAGAAACATTCTTGGGTTCTACTAAATAAACAACTACCTCAATAATATATAGTTCATAGAAGCTCCTTATAGATTCAAAACATATCCCAAAAAAGAATCTAATTATTCCATAACATACACTTTGAAAACTTCATAAATAATTTATGGTGTTGAAGGACCTTAAACAATTCTCACAAATAATCCAAATTCTTTTCCTATGATATGGAATACACCATGCTATAATTAATGAAAAAAACCAAAAACTAGTCTATGATCTCATGAAAAATATATTTTATGAGTCCCTTGAATGCAGTTGGTGCATTCATGGGGATGAATGGTATTATATTGAAATCATAGTGTTTATACCAATGTCTAAAAGAGATATTTGGAATATCCACATCCTTCAATTACACCCATTGACACTTTGATTATAATTTAATATTAAATAACCTACTATTTCCCATAAATTGATTGAGTAAATTTCTATTGAAGGGTGTATCAGTTCTTCACTATCACTAGATTCAAGTGACAATAACTAATACACAAACACATACCAATATCAAACTTCTTCACAATAGAACAGGAGATTCACAAAGAAACTTACTAGGTTAAACAATAACTTTCTATGGAATAATATATATCTGGATACATAGATTATGTGATTCAGTTGGTTTCATCCTTTAAAGAGACATTAATATAAGATATAAACCTCTCCATGGCTCTATCCCAAACTCAATCTCTTATAGAGGGGGATAGTGTCCCAAACTCTTCCAAGAATATAATAGTATACCCTTTAACAACCCTTAGAAACACCACCAGTCTTTCCTCCACTAAACTAAACATCATCTTGGAAATTAAAAAAGACATAATCAACAACCCTCTAACACATATAAGGGTCTTGATCACCAAAAAAGCATAGTCCACCTCCCCCCATCAGCATTATTGAACATGTTGAACCTTCTGAACCAATACATGATAGGCTTCACTAAATACAGTCATTTCATGCTATGTTATATGGTTGAATATGTAAATATAGAGAATTTATAAAAGGTTGGTGATTCCTTACCACCAAATAAAAATTATACATATTTCATAAAATATCCCCTTCTCCTGTACTATAACTCATGAAAATTGAGGTGAGAGAAAATAGTAATATATAAAAGAGAATGCATACAATTACACCTTCTATTAGATAAAAAATCTACAACACTAGGTTTGAGAGAAGAATCTAATAATTTTATTATACTTAAAAGAATAACAACCCCTACCCAGAACAAATCAACACTAGCGAGCCTGAGGAGAGAGTTTATACATACTATCTCTAAAGTAAATTCTGATGTCGGTTGGTAATTAAATATTGAAGTGGTACAATGATCATGACTCAAATGATTCAATAGGTGGGTTCTAATCTATAGATTTAAGAGGTCTCCCATTACACATTTTGAAGAGGCTAAAAAATTATAGTTAATGATGATAATTCTAGTCATTAAATTCTAGGTACTGAAAAATGAAGTATTATTGTTTAAAAGTTTTTTGTAGGGTTTATATCATATCAAGAGTATAACCCATAAATACCCTCGTAGAGGTAAATCATATCATATGGGCATTATTCTTTCATAGTTAAAGGAATAATATTTACATAAATATGATCTCAGAACATACCCCTGACATCATCAGACTCCTCGCTATCTCTAAGGATCAAGAACCACCACTGTTGAGATTTCTTATGCAGCATCATAATAGCTAATGAAATCTACTACTCCCTCTCGGTATTAATAAAATTGAATTATATCTCTACATCCATGAAACAATCCTTTCACTCAAAATATTAAATATATCTTTCATACTTCTACATACTATATCATTGAAACTCATAGAGTTTCATCCTACAAGAATTTTCATTGATGACCTCTACTTTGTGGTGATATGTTGGCACATCTTGTTGAACATATTTTTCATGAACCTAATGGGGATGTAGAGCTATAGATACTTCTATAAAAGGAAGAATTTTAGGGAATCCTAGAATTGGATATTGAATTATTTAAGGAGAATTTATTTAATTAAATTTAACCAAAATCCCATTGTCTTCCCAATTCAAACACAAGAACAAAAAATCATGATACATGTCCCTCACCTAGGATATCTACCATGCAATAATCATCACATTATTTTTTATGTTTACTTACTTTATTTAATTTATTTAGATCGTAGAGGGCCCAAAAATTCCATGTCTTGGATGGTATTCATTATTTACATCTTTTACTAAGTCCAACTGATATTATTTCCCAACCAACTCATGAAACCTTACCAGTTCCTATCCCCAAGCTCCAACCTTTATCCTAAACAACCTGGATTGGATACCACCTTATCACAACCTACCTCCATGGGAACCCCTTCTAGGATATCAATGATGATGGGAAATGATCTCCAAAATCCCACCTTCAATAGGTCATGGGTTGGTGACTATCCTTGAGGGTATCATACACACATATGAGAGGCACCACCATCAATAATCCTGGGAATAAGAAAACATCCACCAAATAACTCCATATCATAAATAACCATCCTAGTAAATGATATTTCATAAAATATGTAAATAAAAATAAAAATAAAAATAAATCAAGAACCACTCCAATGCTAGTGACCATATAAAGGTATGGAATTTTCCCAAGCCTTCCTTTTCTATTTTGGGATGTTTGGTGGTTCGGGAGAGCTTTTTTAAATTTAAAATTTGTTTTTAAATAGTTTTAAAAATTATGGATTTAATTTAAATATTTTTTAAATTTATTTTGGAAATTAATTTGGTAGTTCTAAATTGATTTAATTATTTTAGAATAATTTTTTGGTTTTTTGGAAATGATAATAAATTATATTCCAGACTATTTATCTATTTTTTGAATTAATAATTTAATAATTTTTATTATTATTTTTACCCATTTGTAGAAGCCCTCAATTTCGTTAGGGTAATTTTAATATCTTGTGTAAGTATATTTTTTAGGGCCATGTATAGGTATTTTGAATAGCTAAGTATACGTAGCCCTAAAATTATTTCTATTGTGTAAAGCTAGTTCAGTCTCTTTGAGTCTTTCATACAGGTAACTTTATTATTTTAAATGTTTTTGTAAGGGTAAAGGATTCGTTCTCATAAGGGTAGTAAAGATCTTGATTTTTTTAACAATGTGTAAAGGTCCTGTTATTCTCATGTAAAGGTAGAGGCTGGAGTTTAGCATCGCATAAGGGCTATATGAAGCTAGTGTATGTGTAAGTCCCAAGTAGTGTAAGGGTAATCTCATTATTCCTTAGCTTTTATAAGGATCAGGTGGTTTTAGAAACATAAGGGTTAAACATATTACCCTTACATTGTGAAAATAATGACCAAAAGATCATGGTTTTAAATATTTTTTGGTAATTATTTTCTAAAATATTGACCTTTTTTATTTTAAGAGTTTTAAAATGAGTCTAGAAAAGTAAATTAAATAGAAAACGATGTAATTGTAATTAAAATTAATATTAGATGAGTCTTTTGGAAATATCATAGAGAGATAATTCATACCCATTATCTTCATTTTAAAACAAGATAGTTTATTTTCCCGTTGAGTTTTCTTCATTTTCTAAAGAACATGGGTGATCCAAACTTCTTCTTTTCATATCTATAAGCCTTCTGCAATCATTTAGAATTCTTTCCTCTCATATTTAATCTTGTAGGATCTCTTATTATTATTTCCCTCTCCTCCATTTTACTATATAAATTTGATAATATTATTCAAATTAGAGGATATATAACTTCTTTTTTAATTATTACAGGTATGAAATTAGTATATTTTAGTTCCTTTGCTAAAAAGGGTTTTATTAAATTTAATGAGATAATAATATGGAAAATAATCACATAAATAAAATTATTCAATGATCTAAAAATATGTAAAGGTAGAAGAAGAGTTTGTAAAATCATATGTTTTATAAGATAAAGGTTATTTCAAGATATTTTTGAAAATTTACGGAATAGGGGAAATTAAAATTCAATATAATATATTATTATTAAATCTAATATATAAATAACATGTAGTGAATAATATTATTATTTAAAGAAAGAATAATATAAAATTATATGTAGTGGAATATTGTTAATATATTATTATTAGTATTTTAATAATTGGAATAAAATTAATGCCACATGCTATTGTTAGAATTATTTCTTAAAATTATATCATGCAGTAGATTACTGTTTCATAATAAAGAATACACATGTTTCTAGATTTTATTTTTGGAAATTATCACATGTAGTGGAATAATGATATTATCCTAGAATTATCTAAGAAAAATAAAATAAATAATCACATGTAGAAATTTAAAATTTAAAATTAGAGTTTGAAAATTAGATAATAATATGGTGTAGTATTATTTATTTAATATTTTATAATCATAAGTATAAGTATAATTTTTGGATATCAAATAATTGAAATGGAAATTATCACTTTTGTAGATATTTACTATTTCATGTTATAGGAGTTTATGAAATTAATTGTTGGGATACTATGATTGTTGTATTATTTGAAAGGATATAATTTCCTCTTAATTTACTAGATAGATTTCTATATAATTTTTTGTATTTTTTTATATCGTTCAACATGATTAATTTCTTAAAACAGATAAAAAAAAATTAAGCAAGTAATATAAAGTAATTAATAGAGGAGGTTTGAAAGTATTTACTTTTCTTCCGGGAACTTGTAGGATTATCGGAATAATTCTTAGTTCATATTTTTGGTAGATTTATATATATTGTTAGTTATTTTCTATTTTTTCTTGATTCTAATGACTTATGTATAATAAACATATTTTCCAATATTGAATTAAAATGGTTGTTTTTTAAAGAATAAATTTTGGGGATAAATGAGAATATTATTTATTATGGGGGGAGGGCTTGAAATACTTGATTTTGTGGCCTTGGTTCCTTCGATTTTGTAGGGAAAATACATTTTATATGTATGTATGCTCTATAATAATTAGATCCTTGGTGTTATTGTTTAATAATCTACTATGGTTGGAATGATTTGAAGAGAAATGGGATGGAGTCTTGGGCTATATTGATGGTGGTAATATGTTGATAAATGATAAGGGAGCATTAGGTTGCAGTGATGGTCATTTTTTTGGTGATAGTGGGATAGATTTTACTATATACAATAGTGTGGTAATGACACCTTGGTAGTTGGGATGAGTTAAGAGTGGGGATTTCTCATCAATATTTTTAATCTTGCTTGATATTTTCTTGATGGATAAATTGAAAGATGTTATTTATATTATTAGTGTTCAACTAATTGACATAGTTAAAACTTATGCATGAAATGTGCATCATGATGTGGTATCTTAGGTTGAGTCCTATATTAACTAGATGATTATGAAATGATAATTGAGCTAATAAATTAATGTGAATGGTTTATGGTGTTTACAAATTATGGTGACATACTAGATAATATAAGAAAAAAAATGTAGTGTTGAAGTCATGGAACTAAAATATTAATGTTTTAATCTTGGAAATAAACATGCAATAATATTAATTAATTGTTAATTAATAAATTAATGTTGAACATGATTCTTTTTTTATTGTTTGAGATCTAGACCTTAGAAGTGTCATTTGAGGGTGTTGTGTGATGATAGAGGCAGATCAGTCTAAGGTAAGGTAATTTCCCTTAGTGTGATTGTGTGAGATATTATTTATATATATTATTCTAATATATAATGATTTACTTCAAGTGTTACATGGAGAGTGATCCATGGTGAGTATGTGAGAATATATTATTACCTTTTTAAGTGATGATTTGGTTTCATTTCTTTGATTATTAGGATTTAATATACTTCTTTCATGATTTTCATGAGATTTTTTGGGGAGGATCCTAATGAGTGTACGTGTTACATTCACCCTATATATACATAAACTATTTTTTAAATCTGTGTAGGATAGTTGATGATTGGGATGGACGTTACTATTTCAATAAGTTATGAAAGTGCTGTTGGAGCTTTCTGGATACTAACAAGGATTATTTTCATACTATTTTATTTTTTATGATATTAAATTCATGTATTGGTATGGTTTATCTTTTATTTATGATAAGGAGTTGTTTTGTAGTTTCATCTTTTCTTTTTTCCTTAAATTTATATTAACAATCATGCCTCTCATATGTGTGCTTCACATACCCTTAGTGATAGTCTCTAAGATGTGGCCTATTAGATGCATGATTCAATGGTTTTATATCCAATTATTCATTATCAAACCATGTGGGATGCCTTTGGATGGAGGGGTCCCTGATATACACTACTAGAAAATAACCCAATACTTATGGTTTTATACCATTAGTATATCCCTCTAAACCCTAGGTGTCAGAACAGATATATTGTATTTCTACAATACAAATGGTTATAGTAAATCCTTGGTATTGTTCTATACCAAACATTTACCAGAACCATTAGTATTGGGTAAAAACATCATCCAACACACAAAACATATCCTGAACTTTATTATAGAAAATATAAATAACCACAAACAAAAAACCAATCATAATACATATTCAATTGCTTAAATATACTCAATATATTTTATTTCATCAATTTATATGTTAAAAACAAATCATAACAAATATATACAAAAAAAATTAGTTATCAAAAACCTTATATAATATTGTTTCATACATATCGATTCAAAATAGAGGTTATCAATATCTCCCTCATCATCACCACTCCCACCATGAACACCAGTCACATCATGGGCATCCTCATCATCATCATCATCATAAATTTCATCCTTATCACCAAAAATATAATCACCTCGACCACTACTAAGATTTCCATCACTACCTGGTGCATCATAAAAGGATCGTGTTATTGATATATATAAATGTTGTGAGCACAATGGAAGCCTTGTATATGGTATTCCCAACACATATTTTTGTCATAATCAGTTATTATTCTGATATTTACATGATGATAAATTTCATGACCAACAAAAATGAAACAAATAATAATTAATGACTAAACTCTATAACCAAGATACAGGATCATCGCGTATTATTTATAATTAATTTATACAATTAAAGAATTACCTTATGATGAATTATTTCTTTTTTGATGGCTCTAAGAATGTACCTATTTCATAACATCATTTCGTTGTATGAATCAATAGTATATTCCCTCCCACAGTGATCCACACATGTTCTATGAACCTCCAAACATCATCGTATGAATCTTCGGGTGCTGGCATGGTAGATCCAGATGCTTGCATCGTTCGACTTTGATTTACTTGAGAATCACATCAAGGAAAGGTTCAATTTTATCTCTCTATACTTGATATTGTTGGTGGATGAGGGTCACTTTCCATTACTGAGTGCATTCTTAGAGAGAGATATCTTTAGGTATTTGAGAGAATTATCACTAGATATCATTGTGCACAAAAAAATTGAATTATCCACCCAAAGGAAATCATATAATTGGGTTTATATACCATGGGGGTTAGAAAATAATAATTTTACATGCACCCTTGTTGTTTTTCTTAATTCCTATGGAACCCCACATGTATAATAATAATATTATTATTATTATTTATTGAAATGTGCAAATTTAATGAATTAAATTAAATTTTATTCATTCAAATATTATTAAATATATATTATTTCTCACAAGACTAATAAACTAGATTCATCATTCCTCCACAATATTTATCAATCCTTGAATAATGACTATTTATTTAAAAAATAAATATCACTGAATTATTCACAAATAAATAAATATTACATTCACTAAATAGAAAACAAATATTTATTAAATATTCCACTAACAAAATATTCTCTCGAATAACTAGGGATAAACTATGTCTGATTAAGGAAACATGAATAATTATTTAATTATTTGTAGGAATAATATTTATTCAACTTTTTAAATAATAAAAAAATTATTATTTAACTAAAATTCTGGATACACTTAGTGTTTGACCCTCTAAGCCTCATTCTTAATGACATTAGGTGAATTAGACTAAAGAACAAGGTTAGTATCTATCCACATTACAATTCACCCATTGGGAGATAATTTAATGTCATAATGACATAAAATCATATACGTAATCTTATTGTGTAATTTAAATTATTTATCGTGAATTCTTTAATTATGGATGTTGCATGCTGGTGCCATCAACCTATGTGCGAGATTTCTCTTTCTATGACTTTCTAGAATTTGAAATTTCCTACAAAACACCATGGACATTAATTAAATTTAGCTATATCATTTTCAAAAAGGGTCCTAATATTGCAACTTCTATTAAAAACAATAGGGAAAATCCTTTCTTGAATTATTCATTACAGAAATATTACTCATGACACACCCAACATATCCCACTTTTCTATGAAAATATGTCATCATGGGTTTATTCAACACATAAAATTACATGAATCATAAAATCCATTATTAATAATAATCTTAAATTATACAGGCCGATACACACATCTATAGTTAGGAAAAAAATATATATATATATATATGTGTGGATTTCCTATTGGCTTGTCTCATTCTAGTAATTTTTGACACTGGAAATTACTAAGGGTGTATAGCATGAGTTGGTTCCTCAGAGTCCAATGAGTCTCCATCCCTGGTGGCCTTTATCATTTGTATACATCAAATGATTTCATCTATTTCCAGAACATATATATTTAATAATACTACCATAGTACTTATAGGTTTTCATCATAACCCCTAATGATAAGCTCCTCGTCTCCTCAATACACCAGGAACATTTCCTTAATTCTTCTCAGACACATAAAGATCTCCTTAGCAACAGACCAAAAAATTTCTCCTATATCAGCCTGATATCTACCTACCATGCTTAATGTATAGGAAATATAAATTCTAGTACATAGTATGGCATATATGATTGTTATTATCACTAAATCATTGGGGATCTTACTCTTTCTTTCTTTATCATATTGTGAATGAGGAAAAAATTTCTTGGAAAGATATATACCATGTGAGACTAGAACTAATATTCACATGGATTATTATATACTAAATATCTGCAGTATATAGTCAACATATATACTTAGACTTAGTCCAATAATACTATTATATTCATCATGAATATTCTTGATCCCTATAATGTAGGTTACTTCACCTAATCCCTTCATGGAGAAAAACTTTTTTAACATGTCCCTTAGTTATTATAAGACTAGTATGTCATTTACAATAAGTAATATGTCATCCCCATATATAACTAGAATAACATCCACATTCCCACTAAAATTCTTGTAAACACATGGCTCGCATTCATTATTAATAAAACCAAAATCTTTTATAACATCATTCAATTGAATATTCCATCACCTGGATGTTTGATTAAATCCATAAATGGGTCTTTGTAACTTTTATATCATTCTTACATCACCTGGAGTCACAAAACCTTTTAGTGTTGTCATGAAGATATCTTCCGGAAGTTTCCCATTAAGGAAACCTATTTTAACATCCATATTCTAAATTTATAGTCACAGTAGGTTGTTATAGAAATAAAAATTCTAATAGATTTAAATAGATAAAATATATAAATTTTTTTTCCATAGTTACTTAAAAACATTTAAAGACATTATCCACTAGACTTACTTTAAAGGTTCTTACATTACCTTCTAATCTAGTTTTCTCTTGAGTAAAAATTTTCATCCAACAGGATTTGCATAAATTTTTGGATCAACTAAAATCGAATATTGGTTTTGATGCATGGAATCCATTTCATAATTCAATTAATCTTTCCATCTGGAAGATTCTGAGCTCTCAACTACCTCCTTGTGGAAGAAAGGTTCATTATTTTTAACCAAAAAAATGAGTCACTGTATTCAATGACAATAAAACCATATCTCTCTGGTTCTCTTACCTCTATGGTTCTCATATGTAGCGTTTGTGTTTCAGGAATAAATTCTTCCTTCGGGACCTGGGGAATATGTTCATATTGTAACACCCCAAGATTTCATAGTGTGTTGTTTCTTCAAAATAATTCAATAAATTGCACTACACGCAACACCGAGTTCAAGCGTACCATGACTTATCAAACAAGCCGTTCAAAAGAGGTTATGAATAGTATTAACTAAATTTTAAACTTTATATAATCCTTATAATTTTAGAATCCATATTATGAGTTTCTTAGACAAAATGTAAGAACAAATTCATTTTCAGTATTGCACTTTTACAAACTTTTAATAGTGAACCCTTTTTAAATACAATATTTTAAACTTTTTGACTAAATGGGGACATCAAAAATATAAAATGAAACATCCCAAGCTTCCACGGTACGCTTTCCTTTGAATGATACAGTAGCGTGTGTTGTACGCAACTTCGAGTTCTAACACACACCACAACCAATCAAACTAGTTGTTATGAATAGTAATACCTACTTTTTGAAATTATATATATTTTATATTTCAAAATGGACTTCATTTTTGGATTCGGAGTATCGAATTTATCCTAAGGTGAAATTTTGGTACTTTTCGGATAACTTTCATATTTTGATGAATAGTGAAAATTACTAAATTTTAATTAAAAACAACTTTTTTAATCAAAATAATTAATAGTGATAAATTATGAATTTAAGTGGTTTTAAATTATAATTAGAATATATTTTTACCATTTTATCCAATGGTGTTCATTAGAATTAATTTCATTTTGAAATTGGACCTAAACAATTGTCAATCTTTTGATATATATTGTTTCTTAAAAATGCGCTATTTGTTGTGACAGCGGGAATTAATTATAAAATTAATTAATGCAACTTATATGTTTGGAATTTTGTAAAATAGACATCATTTTTGAATTCGTAATATCAATTATAGCTTAGGGTGAAATTTTGGCATTGTTCTGAAAAACTTCAATTTTTGATGAATAGTGAAACTACTAAGTGGTAGTTAAAAAACTGAATTTTTCCTAAAACTTAATTTTACCGCTTCTATGATTAGAATTTCGAAAATCCTAGGGACATGGTTAATATCAAGAAGTAAAATGTGGTTCAATGAGATGAAAATAATTTTTGGTGAATAGTAACTTTTTACTTTTATTTACCACGGTTAAAAGTAAATAGGGTAATTAAGGGTAAAAATTATATTAATATTATCCTAAAACATGTCCTAATTCTATTGTACAAGTGTATCTCGACCAAAAACAACCTGAGGAATAAAATATTATCATTTAGGTCCACTTGGATTAGATTAGGACATTTATTATTATTTAATTCAAAGAAAAGTTAAAAAAGTTAAAATCAAAGTTTATTTACTAAAACATTTTTAATGTAGGGTTATACATAAGATAAATTCGATTGTAAATATTCATTATAAATCTAATAAGATTTCCTACATAATGAAATTTTATTTTATAATTTTTAGACATTAAATAATTTAATTTATTTATGACACAATTATGATGCAGTAATTACCATAATAGTGAACATTTAAAATAATTGATATTTTAAATACCAAAATAAATATAATTTGAGACTTTTAATGAATTACACTAATTTTATAGGATAATATGGAATATTAGTATAGATTTAATGGACTTTTTTCGAAGTAATCATTCTGTTATGAGTTTCACAAAAATCAACTATTGAATAGTGTCAAAATTGACATAAAAGAGTTTTTAAAACAAATATTATATTATTAATTGGTATTAAATTCCTAAAAATCTATGGTTCGGCCAAAAGACTTATATCATGATATTGGTATCATTACTGGACCACTTGGGGGTCTCTTGGATGTATATGGTAAGTTTATTAACCATATAATATAAAAATACAAAGAGACATTGTAAAAGTGAAACTAATTAACTTAGAGTTAATACTTAAAGATAAGGTTAATATAATGACCCAAACCTGTCTAAATTCTATTGGTTGAGTGATTTTCGACCTATAACCACTTTAAAATTTAAATAATCAACTTTGGATCCATTAGAAACCGAATATAAATTTATTATAAATTAATATTTCTAGCTTTTCCAAAGGTGCCCCTCACCCCTCTTATAAAAGGGCACTCCTCCTTCTCATTTCTTCACACCTTAAAAGCATTTTGGATCATCCAAACTCTACCCAAATACTCTCCCAACATACCTCACTACAACATAGAGGCCTAAGTTTGATCAGAAATCCAACCTAAGGAGCCCTTTTGATCAAATCAAAAGGAAGAACCCGAAGAAGAGGTAATGTTTTCACCACCCCTTTTCAAGTTCCTTTCTTCTTCCACTTCTTTCTTTGTTATTGCCATTCTAAAATAATAACTCCAGTATATTATATATAATGTGATGTTATTATAAATATGTTACAACCATATTCAGTATTCTATCCACCCTTTGAATAACATGTCACCATACGTGCGTATGTACGGCTTACCGTCTCCACGTCGTGGTGTAATTGTTATTCAATATATTATTATTTGGATGGGTATAATAATGATATGTAACTCATGTAAATAATAAATAAAACATGTTAATTATTCTTTATATATGATATACCATCCATTTATATATTATTTTAATATCAAAAGAATGATATTGTCGCTCGTGCGTACGTACGGACTACCGTCTCCACGAACGCGATGAGATTCATTTTCCATCGTATCCATTCAAGTATAATTATCATTTGATGATTTAAAAATGATGTTTAAGGACTTGATATAATTATGGATTTGAATAAGATACAACATATCCATAACAAACACAGCTTATGTAACAAAACGTATAATAGAAAACGAGTAAGTTAACTCCCGAATCGACGATAATTCAAAGATATTATTAACAAATCAATGTTAAAAGATCATATATGATATCATATTAAAATATATGATTCTTGTATAATTTAATAACAATTATTTCACCATTATACAGGAGGTTAACCTACCCCAACCAAGGAAAAGTACAAGGTAAGGGTTATTTCACAATCTCTTCATTATCCGAGGTTGTTTATATGTAATAATCTACTGGGATCTCTTTATCATCCACATCCATGTTTTCTTAAAAATGTATTTCAAAACATTTTTATTATTTACTAGAATATGGGTTAAAGTCATTTATACCCTTGTTTGACTTTTTATAAGAGGAATCTTTCCGTCGTTTTCAAAACAAGGTCATTTTAACCTTTTCGACATAATTAAGGTAAGAATGTTTTTTTTAACTTATACGGAAGGTGTGGCTATTTTCCACCATTATAAAATCATCGAAGCTTCCCTTACAAGATTGTAAGAATATTTTAAAAGAAAATGTTTTATTTTATATGGCTCTTAAATGATTTCAAAAATAGAAAGAGATATTTCTCTAAAAAGAGTTTTTATTTCATCTATGTCAACATCCTTTGATGGATTTTACGCTTATTTGAAGTTGATTTATTATGATACAAAACTTCTATATTGTATTGAAGGTTTTGTGATATGATTGAATGTGGATGTGCTGTTTTTATACCATTCATAGTTTATGGTGAAATTATTGACATTTCTTATGCTAGTTTTAATATGAATGTTTATGTTTTGTTTAAACCTTTTCATATGGGAATACATTGGACTTAATATGTGACGGGTGGAGCCCGCTATAGCTCCTCGATGCATCGGTAGGTCTCATGAGACAAACTAGTGTCTTGGCACAAGGCCTTGGCAAAATCTTATTTGTATTCTTGGCACGAGGCCTTGGCTATGTGGTTATGATAGTCTGGCATTATGCATTCCAACATTATGAAAGTGGTTATTGATATTGCATGTGATTATTCGATTAGTAGAATATCCATGTGAACAAGTAAATGGAATTATTTCATTTTACTTTTTCCATACTATGTTAAAGTTCAAGTTTAAAAGGCTTTTGTTTTAGTAATGCATTGCCTTAAATGTTTATGCTTATTTTGAATGTTCCGCTATATTTTTATCCTTACTGGGCATTTGAGCTCACCCCTTTTCTATGTTTTATTTTTCCCAGGATGTGAAGAAGTAAGTTATGAATGACCTGCAGGGATATTATGAGGGGATAATAGTGTGGACTGTGGAGATATTATGTTGTTGTAGTAGTTCTTAAATTTATGATGTAATGTAAAACTTATGAATATATCTAGTGTTTCCAAGGCTACTAAACCAATCGGTCTTTCGAGATTTGATCTTTCCTGTGATCATGCCAATGTTATGTAATAATGCACCGACTCTGGGTAACTAGGGTCGGGGCGTTACAGTTGGTATCAGAGGAAGTTTAGTACAATCCTTGGAAACTAGATTTAGGTAAACTCTAATTAGAGAACATATACCTAAGATAGACCTTGAGGATTAGTGTAGAAGAACTTCCTAAAATTTTGGTATTGTAGAGATTTTGTGAGTTTTCCAAGCAATACATCCCTGTCTGGATACGAGCAGGTAGAGGCAGCTCTGGCACAGATGTACCTAGGGTTAAAACCTGAAAACACCGCTCTGAGCTAGACTCGAACGGGAACTGGTGCACGACAACGGGCCTTGCTGCACTCTTGGTTACGACACTCCTGGGGGATATGCTTAGGATAATTCTCATTTTCTTTACAAACCATTATTAAGGGTTTATGAGTATATACTTCCTCAAAGGAGACATTTTTATGATTATGGATTATATCCATAAACTATTTAATTTATGTTATGTGTTTTACAAGTTTGGGATTAGGTATTGTTATTCATAAACTAATCTAGTGTATGCCATTGTTTATAAATGGCGCCCAGTAGAAGGAATGATAACTCCAGGAATGCACATAATCCAAAGAGAAAGAAGGATCATATCTTTCATGGTCTTAAGCCAGAATTTATAAGAGAAATAGTCTCCCATGTATTATCATCATATGAAGAAATAATATCATGTGTTGATAAGATAAGTAAAGATTTTACTGAGTCCTATGGATTTGAAGGGAAGAAAGAGAAGAAAAGGATGGAAGAGAAAAAGATGGATAAAGGGAAGAGGGAAAAGAAGAATTTTCCCATATGTGATAACTGTGGGAAGAAACACCCTGGAACTTGTCTGAAAGGAATGGGAGTTTGTTATAAGTGTGGAGGAAAAGGGCACAAAGTACGTGACTGCAAGGGTAAGAAAATGGTTTCAAATGTACAATGCTTCATTTGCAAGGATTTTGGACACTACGCGAACCTATGTCCCAGTCATCAAACCATGCTTCAAATGATGATATAGGATAATAATCAAGTTATGATACTACCACAGATGAAGAGGAATGATTATAGTTCTTATGTTGATTATGTCAATTGAGTGTTGTATCAACAATGTACTTGTTATAATAATTATGGAGTATATAAGGATTGTACTGCAGTACTATTTCATTAAGGACTTGAGATTGTGTGGAACAAAGAAAAGTGACTCAATAGCAGGATAAATTTTTGGAAAATATATGGTTGAGAGAATGATAAACCATAATATAGTTCTGGTACCGAGGTAGTGATTTTGGAATAATACATGATTTATTAGGATAAATTATATTGGATATTCTTGACTACCTTGAAATTGATTAATGATTTGTATATTCCATCGTTGTTGGGGTTTAAAACATTTTTGGATTGATGAAGTATATCCAGCATTCTATATGGAATAAGGGAGCATGAATGTAATCAATAAGGAATATGTTAATTCAGGATGGTTCAGTGTATTAAAAGAATACATGATGAAGGTATTCAAATGCTATTACGGGGTAAAAAGGATATACCTTATGTTTACCTTCCTTATAAATTTTGGACTGTGAGTTTGGACAGATGTATTTTGGATAGTTCTAGTTTGGATTATTTTGGATTGCCATAAAAGGACAACCCGGAGGTCGGGCGGCAACCCGTCACGTCCGGAAAGGCCGCGAGACTTGAACCCGCAACCGAAGGGCGACAAGGGTGTATCACCTACCACTGGCCCACGAGTTGTCCTGGATTAAATAATATAGTATTTTATAAAAGATCTGGTAGATGAGTTATAAATTCGTTTATTTTGGAACCCTGTATGAATAGTATAAATAGAATTTTTTTTATCTTCTATTATCTTTTAGAGTGAAAGATGAGTTTTTGGTAGAAATTTATTAATGGATAAAACTATAATTATAAAGTAATTATATCTCCTTATGATCTTAGCCAATCTCATAAATAAATTCCTCAACATTAAGAAAAGGAACCTAGAACAAAAATGTTGTCCTAGATGGTGCCTTAAATCATCACTAATTTATGGCTTTGGGATTGTTGGCCTTTTCATAGCCATGTTCTCTACCACTCTCCATCAGATAATTGATGGTTAGATTTCTCTTCCATATCCATATTTTCCTACATGGAACCCTAGTATGTGTTATTTTCGGTAATCTACATACTTTCCACTCTTTATTTTAAATAGAGGCCTCATTAATTCATTTTTTGATGTGGGATTTCAACTAAGATATTTTGAAACGTCAAAAATGTGTTATCCTAATACCTTATGTTTTGTTGAATTGATGGTATTTTAAATCATCGAAGATTGATGAATTTAAGGACCTCAATTTTAAACTTGTTTGTGATTCATGACCTCAATCACTACCTATAAATATTTACGTTTTTCCTCCAATTATATGTCTCTAATTTCCACCAATGTTCTTCTAATCAAGATCATAATTTGGTGGTGACCCTTTCATTTCTCTTTTCCTCATTTTAAGGCTAAATTTTAGTAACCCAATTTCCGATGTGGGTTTTCCCACAAAGATATTTTTTTTATTTTCAACCTTTTATTTTCTAAGAACAATTTCAAATTGCGAGGACACAATTTATTGAAGGAGGGGAGAATGTAACACCCAAAGATTTCATAGTGTGTTGTTTCTTCAAAATAATTCAATAACTTACACTACACGCAACACCGAGTTCAAGCGCACCATGACTTACCAAACAAGCCGTTCAAAAGAGGTTATGAATAGTATTAACTAAATTTTAAACTTTATATAATCCTTATAATTTTAGAATCCATATTATGAGTTTCTTAGACATAATGTAAGAACAAATTCATTTTCAGTATTGCACTTTTACCAACTTTTAATAGTGAACCCTTTTTAAATACAATATTTTAAACTTTTTGACTAAATGGGGACATCAAAAATTTAAAATGAAACATTCCAAGCTTCCACGGTACGCTTTCCTTTGAATGATACAGTAACGTGTGTTGTACGCAACTTCGAGTTCTAACACACACCACAACCAGTCAAACTAGTCGTTATGAATAGTAATACCTACTTTTTGAAATTATATATATATTATATTTCAAAATGGACTTCATTTTTGGATTCGGAGTATCGAATTTATCCTAAGGTGAAATTTTGGTACTTTTCGGATAACTTTCATATTTTGATGAATAGTGAAAATTACTAAATTTTAATTAAAAACAACTTTTTTAATCAAAATAATTAATAGTGATAAATTATGAATTTGAGTGGTTTTAAAGTTTAATTAGAATATATTTTTACCATTTTATCCAATGGTGTTCATTAGAATTAATTTCATTTTGAAATTGGACCTAAAAAATTGTCAATCTTTTGATATATATTGTTTCTTAAAAACGCGCTATTTGTTGTGACAGCGGGAATTAATTATAAAAGTAATTAATGAAACTTATATGTTTGGAATTTTTTAAAATAGACATCATTTTTGAATTCGTAATATCAATTATAGCTTAGGGTGAAATTTTGGCATTGTTCTGAAAAACTTCAATTTTTGATGAATAGTGAAACTACTAAGTGGTAGTTAAAAAACTAAATTTTTCATAAAACTTAATTTTACCACTTCTGTGATTAGAATTTCGAAAACCCAAGAGACACGGTTAATATCAAGAAGTAAAATTTGGTTCAATGAGATGAAAATATTTTTTGGTGAATAGTAACTTTTTACTTTTATTTACCACGGTTAAAAGTAAATAGGGTAATTAAGGGTAAAAATTATATTAATATTACCCTAACACATGTCCTAATTCTATTGTACAAGTGTATCTCGACCAAAAACAACCTTAGGAATAAAATATTATCATTTAGGTCCACTTGGATTAGATTAGGACATTTATTATTATTTAATTCAAAGAAGAGTTAAAAAAGTTAAAATCAATGTTTATTTACTAAAACATTTTTAATGAAGGGTTATACATAAGATAAATTCAATTGTAAATATTAATTAGAAATCTAATAATATTTCCTACATAATTAAATTTTATTTATAATTTTTAGACCTTAAATAATTTAATTTATTTATGACACAATTATGATGCAGTAATTACCATAATAGTGAACATTTAAAATAATTGATATTTTAAATACCAAAATAAATATAATTTGAGACTTTTAATGAATTACACTAATTTTATAGGATAATATGGAATATTAGGATAGAGGTAATGGACTTTTTTAGAAGTAATCATTCTGTTATGAATTTCACAAAAATCAACTATTGAATAGTGTCAAAATTGACATAAAAGAGTTTTTAAAACAAATATTATATTATTAATTGATATTAAATTCCTAAAAATCTAAGGTTCGGCCAAGAGACTTATATCATGATATTTTTATCATTAATGGACAACTTGGGGGTCTCTTGGATGTATATGGTAAGTTTATTAACCATATAATATAAAAATACAAAGAGACATTGTAAAAGTGAAACTAATTAACTTAGAGTTAATACTTAAAGATAAGGTTAATATAATGACCCAAACCTGTCTAAATTGTATTGGTTGAGTGATTTCAGACCTATCCCCACTTTAACATTTAAATAATCAACTTTGGAGCCATTAGAAACCGAATATAAATTTATTATAAATTAATATTTCTAGCTTTTCCAAAGGTGCCCCTCACCCCTCTTATAAAAGGGCACTCATCCTTCTCATTTCTTCACACCTTTAAAGCCTTTTGGTTCGGCCAAACTCTGCCCAAATACTCTCCCAACATCCCTCACTACAACCTAGAGTTCTTAGTTTGATCAGAAAGCCAACCTAAGGAGCCCTTTTGATCAAATCAAAAGGAAGAACCCGAAGAAGAGGTAATGTTTTCACCACCCCTTTTCAAGTTCCTTTCTTCTTCCACTTCTTATTTCTTTGTTATTACCATTCTAAAATAATAACTCCAGTATCTTATATATACTGTGATGTTAATATAAATATTTTACAACCATATTCAGTATTCTATCCACCCTTTGAATAACATGTCACCATACGTGCGTATGTACGGCTTACCGTCTCCACGTCGTGGTGTAATTGTTATTCAATATATTATTATTTGGATGGGTATAATAATGATATGTAACTCATGTAAATAATAAATAAAACATGTTAATTATTCTTTATATATGATATACCATCCATTTATATATTATTTTAATATCAAAACAATGATATTGTCGCTCGTGCGTACGTACGGACTACCGTCTCCACGAACGCGATGAGATTCACTCTCCATCGTATCCATTCAAGTATAATTATCATTTGATGATTTAAAAATGATGTTTAAGGAATTGATATAATTATGTATATAAATAAGATCCAACCTATCCATAACAAACACGGCTTATGTAACAAAACATATAATAGAAAACGAGTAAGTTAACACCCGAATCGACGATAATTCAAAGATATTATTAACAAATCAATGTTAAAAGATCATATATGATATCATATTAATATATATGATTCTTGTATAATTTAATAACAATTATTTCACCATTATACAGGAAGTTAACCTACCCCAACCAAGGAAAAGTACAAGGTAAGGGTTATTTCACAATCTCTTCATTATCCGAGGTTGTTTATATGTAATAATCTACTGGGATCTCTTTATCATCCACATCCATGTTTTCATAAAAATGTATTTCAAAACATTTTTATTATTTACAAGAATATGGGTTAAATTCATTTATACCCTTGTTTGACTTTTTATAAGAGGAATCTTTCCGTCATTTTCAAAACAAGGTCCTTTTAACCTTTTCGACAGAATTAAGGTAAGAATGTTTTTTTAACTTATAGGGTGGGTGCGGCTATTTTCCACCGTTATAAAATCATCGAAACTTCCCTTACAAGCTTGTAAGAATATTTTCAAAGAAAATGTTTTATTTTATATGGCTCTTAAATGATTTCAAAAATAGAAAGAGATATTTCTCTAAAAAGAGTTTTGATTTCATCTATGTCAACATCCTTTGATGGATTTTACGCTTATTTGAAGTTGATTTATTATGATACAAAACTTCTATATTGTATTGAAGGTTTTGTGATATGTTTGACTATGGATGTGCTATTTTTATACCATTCATAGTTTATGGTGAAATTATTGACATTTCTTATGCTAGTTTTAATACGAATGTTTATGTTTTGTTTAAACCTTTTCATATGGGAATGCATTGGACTTAATATGTGACGGGTGGAGCCCGCTATAGCTCCTCGATGCATCGGTAGGTCTCATGAGACAAACTAGTGTCTTGGCACAAGGCCTTGGAAAAATCTTATTTGTAGTCTTGGCACGAGGCCTTGGATATGTGGTTATGATAGTCTGGCATTATGCATTCCAACATTATGAAAGTGGTTATTGATATTGCATGTGATTATTCGATCATTAGAATATCCATGTGAACTAGTAAATGGCATTATTTCATTTTACTTTTTCCATACTATGTTGAAGTTCAAGTTTAAAAGGCTTTTTTTAGTAATGCATTGCCTTAAATGTTTATGCTTATTTTGAATGTTCCGCTATATTGTTATCCTTACCGGGCATTTGAGCTCACCCCTTTTCTATATTTTATTTTTCCCAGGATGTGAAGAAGTAAGTTATGAATGACCTGCAGGGATATTATGAGGGGATAATAGTGTGGACTGTGGATACATTATGTTGTTGTATTAGTTCTTCAATTTATGATGTAATGTAAAACTTATGAATATATCTAGTGTTTCCAAGGCTACTAAACCAATCGGTCTTTCAAGATTTGATCTTTCCTGTGATCATGCCAATGTTATGTAATAATGCACCGACTCTGGGTAACTAGGGTCAGGGCGTTACACATATACTAACTCTTATATGTCTTAAGCATCAAATTCATCGAAATAAATCTTTCTCCCACTATCCTTCTTGAGGATGTTCTCCCTCTAAAGAAATGTGAATTGTTTGGATATAATCACTTTTTTATCTAGGGGTTTGTATAGGTAGTATCCATTTGTTTCCTTAGGATACCCTATAAATATAAACTTTGTGCCCCAAAATTCTAGTTTGTTACTAGAGAAGGATTTAAAAAATTAAATGTAACCATATACATGTGTTTGCGACAAAATGGGTTTATTTCCACTCCATAACTTAAGGGGATTATGTTTTCCTCTTTAGTTGTTACTCAGTTTGGTGTGTATGTCATAGTATTTAATACATATCCCTAATATGATAATGGAATATCTATATAAATCATCTTTGACCTCTCCATGTCTAGTAAGGTACGGTTCCTACTTTCAATGATAATATTCCAGTGTGTTGTGTAAGGTAGAGTGAGTTAAGATTGAATCCCAAAATAGCATATAAAGATGATAAACGCTTGGTTAAAATATTCCCCACCTTGATCCAATCTAAGATTATTTATCTTATTTCTAATTTGATTCTCTACTTTAATATTGAATTATTTGAATTTCTCAAAGGTCTCAAACTTATACCTCATCAAGTTGATATATTCATATCAATACAATTAATCTATAAAATTTATAAAGTACGAATATCCACTTCTTGATTCAACTAGAAATGGTCTAAAAACATCAGTGTGTATCAATCCTATAATCTCTTTGAACCTTTCACACTGTCCATCAAATGGAAATTTGGTCACTTTTCCTCATAAACAAGAATGATATTTTTAAGGGGGTTTAGCTCAAAAGAGACTAAATAACCATATTGACAATAATTTGTCAAATACTTCTCATTTAAATGACTGATACGGTGATACCATAGTTGGTTGTTATTTGAGTCATTAGATCATGATTCATTATCAATTTCCAATACTTGGTTTTAATAATTTTAAACATAAAGACCATTATTTAAATGTTCCATACCACAACATATGTTGAATTTATAAAAGAAACAAATTTTATTTCCAAAATAAAAAATAAAACCATCTATATCTAGGTATGATATAGAAATTATTTTCTTATTAATAGTTAGAACATAATAAAAATATCATAAAATCAGTATCATTCATGTTGGAAATGAAGTTAGTAATCTCCAATGGCTATAACAGCCAACCTCATGAAATTGGAAGCAAACAAATCCACCTATCTATTAGAAATACTTTAGAATATAATTGGTTCCGGAATTCTGAAACATATTTGAGTGCCATAAGATGTATCTAATACCCAATGTGTAGACATTGAAACATTACACTCGATAAAAAATTCACTTATAGATTCCCCATTCTTTTGGGTGCAGTTCCTCTTCTAGTGGCCTTGCTTTCCATATAAAAACATACTTCTTCCTTTTTCTTACCCTACCTCTAGATCTTCCCCTTATTAAAATTATTATGCATGAGATGTTTATACTTGTTATAAGAATTTTTACCCATTTACATGATCTCCCTTTTTTAATTCACCATGAGGACTATGGGTTTGTAATGACCCATATCCAAGTCCACTTGTAGAATCAGAGTAAGATGTTCTGAAATACTCTTATCATTATTTATTAGGTCAAAATTAACAATAAAATCAGATAAGGTCTTATTTAGTGAGTAAATTGTGATATTTTTTCGCAAATCATCTAGTAATTTAACCCTAATATGCTTAAGTATTCAATGTAGCCAATAATCGTGACAATATGAGGCCAATATGGTGTTTTCTCTCTAATAATGGTTATAAATATAGAATTGGAGATCTACAATCTCTCCTATCTCACCTTATATTGATTAATATCCCAAAGGTGAGACATCATGTTATACACATACATGTCCTCATGTTGCTTTAGAATCTAATTGGTCATGGATGATAGCATGAAACACTGAACATATGTGGAACTATTCAAAAGTTTTTAATAGAGAGATAAATCTTCCTCATTATCCTCTTTACCAGGAACTTCAAGAATAGGTTATTATAGTATAAATAATTTCATTTAATGGCACAAGATAATGCATAAGATCATTTTTCACTCTTAGAAATTTTTTGTGGTGATAAGGTTTTCCTTCTCATGTATGGATCATAGTGATATGTTTGAAGTCATATTTATTTTTACTTATACAAATAAGAAAAATATAATTTTAGTACTTTATCCTATTAAATTAGATAAATAACTAAATTTTCTATTAATTAATTTTCCACTCTTTTTTCAAAAACCAATATCCCTCACCATTGGCTTCAAATTATCATGTTTCATGTACATTTTATCATAAAGGATCTATTTCCCATTCCCATCACCTTGACATTGGTCGGTCAAGTAATTTGAAGTGTTTTGGGTTAGCATTCCAAATTCCAATGGCATTAACTCATAGTTCCTTGATCTGTTGAGTGGACTTTCCAATCCTAAAATAATTAAATTGGATTTCCACAACCTTTTCCACTTATTAACACCAAGTTCTACTTTTTCAATCAACCCATAATGTGAAATAATTTCAATCAACCTAAAACTTCATGTTATAATTCCCTCATGATTAAAAGCACCATGACTTTGGAAAGTCTATCATTTTAAACTATGGTTATATTTTAACTTAAGTAGTGGAAGGTTATACCAACTTAATTATATAATTGAGGTATTTTATATTTATATGTCAATTACCTTTTTTTTCTTTATTACATGATTTTTAATATTATGTATATTTTCTAAAGTGATTAACCAATATTAAATAAAATTCATGCATAATCTAATTTATTTTACTTCTGTATTTCATGCCCGTTAATTCATTATCATGAAAAATAATCTATAATGAAATAATCATGAAACTTTATAAAAATAAAATAATAAATTGGTATGGTCATTATCTTCTAATAATAGTTTGTTTATCTAGAAGATAATAAACTCACATTCGACTTAGGGGAAAACACTTTAAACCATTTTATGGTTCCTATCATAGCTTTACACCTATCCACCCATATACCTCTTAGATTGGTTTCATCTCAAATAAAAACTTGAAATTCCTCCACTATCTTGGAATATCCATCCATTAAATATTATTTAACTCACACATGGGTGAGGTGAACCAAAGGATTGGTTAAGGGGTTTACATAAAAGAATAAATGGTCTCGTAGGCCCATACAAATTGAGAGGAGGTGTGACACATAGGTCAATAATTTAATTTAACAATAAATTAAAAAAACCAACCATATATAATGGTTTGTTCTATGCTCATTATCATCCACATACATTCAATGAATTATGAATTGAATAAAATTTAAGGACCCCAAAAATCCTAAGAGGGGAGGGGAGAATCAGGGTGTCAACATTTTCTTTTAAAAGGATGGATCTTGTTCCCACATTGGTAGGAACCTATTAAGCCTGCTTGAGGAGAAAGGGGAGAAAAAACTATCACATATAAAGAGATGAAACATAAATTTTACTTGGTTCACCAAAAAGGGAGAGTCCAAGGAGCATAAGCTTATTGGTGTTTCGGTCATACCAAATTCCACTAATCTTCACTAGATTTGGAATATATAAGTTTTTACATAGTCACTATGTTCCAATAATACTTCCATTACATTGTTTTAGGGATACCACACTACCTCACTCAGATCACTTCCTTCAAATCCCCCTATCTCTCTTCTTTAAGAAAAAACTAACTCAGTTAATTGACTTGAAGGTCATTTCAGTGGTTTCGTATTAAATTATTTTTCCCTGACTTAGAATGAGACTCTTCTTTCACCATAGACTTGAGTTTTTTCACTTTGAAAGTCATGCCCTCTTAATATTGATGTTCAATACCACCTATTGCGAAGCTCCTTCATAAATCTCACTTCTTTCACGAAGCTCCCTACCTTCACAGACCAAACTTCCTTTCCAAAACTCGGAGTCATGGCAGAATACCCTGTCATCGTTAGGCACCCTTTTCAAAAAAGAATTGGCATAATTCAAGACATAACAAGTATTTTCGTTATCCTCAATCTCTCATATAATTCTAGTTTCACATATCTCCCTTGGCTTCGTGAAATCAAAGAAATTATGGATTTTCCTTAAAAAACATTTTATTAAGTGAAGAGAGGTAGCCTTATATTTATAAGCTTGGTGTTCATGATGCTCGATTTTAGGATCAAAAAAACAAATCTCCATGACACACATCCCTTCACGATGCTAAAATAAAATTTTATGTAGTCACAGAGCTCTCCGTCAACACATCATGCAGTCAAAATGACCGTGTTCTTTTATTCACGAAGATTGCAGTCTCTAATCATTTTTCTCCACATCTTCATGATCCTCAACCTATTATTCAGAAAACTCATTTTGTTACCATTTTCATGAATTATTTATTCTAGAACACACCCCTTCATGATGCCAGCCTCTTCCTCTGGATTTTTTACCACAAAATTTTTTGCAAACATTAAGAAATGATGCCACCTTAAATATTATATTCAGTTTGTACTGTAAGATCTGTTTCTTGGAAAACTCCATGATCTTTCATGTCAGGATTGACAAAAAACACAAAACATACTACATTTCAATAAAATAACAACCATGTTTCCAACAATATCCCTCTTTTATTTGTGTTGTAAATCTATAGATAAATTCAATTAAGACCTAGCCACTATCAAAACCCAGTACACAAAAATAGTCATCTGACACTCTAAGTCTACGTGAGCAAAGATTGGTGTTCAAAACAAAAGGAGCATGAATTGGGTTTTCATGTCCTGGAATGATTAAAGATATCCTAAATAATATATAAATGTTTCCTCATAACACTGACTTCTCACCATTTCACATAACCATTACATTCCCTAAATTGTTTCATCATAACATCGACTTCTCATCGTGTCACAGAACCATTACATTCCCTAAAATATTTCCCCATAACATTGAATTCTCATTTCCAATATTCCCTGAACTATTTCCTCATAACACTGAATTCTCACTTTCCACCTCTATAAATCATCATTATCATTCTTTGTACCATTGAATTTATTCATTCTATATCATTGAAAATAAACCCAAAGTCCAGTATTTTTACATTGTAGAACTCAAAAACACACTCCCCTGGGATCATATCTCCCAAATAAACCTACATCACTTTAAAAAATAGATTAAAATAGTTAATTTAACTAGGTAGAAGATACTACTCATAACCTTCTCACGCACTGGGAGGTGGTCGAAAATTGAGGTTCAACTGAAGCTTCTTCAACACATGTGATGATAATGGCTTGGTTAGTATGTGAACCACTTGATCATCAGTTCCAACATGATCCAGGATGTGAAGAAGTAAGTTATGAATGACCTGCAGGGATATTATGAGGGGATAATAGTGTGGACTGTGGAGACATTATGTTGTTGTAGTAGTTCTTAAATTTATGATGTAATGTAAAACTTATGAATATATCTAGTGTTTCCAAGGCTACTAAACCAATCGGTCTTTCGAGATTTGATCTTTCCTGTGATCATGCCAATGTTATGTAATAATGCACCGACTCTGGGTAACTAGGGTCGGGGCGTTACAGTTGGTATCAGAGGAAGTTTAGTACAATCCTTGGAAACTAGATTTAGGTAAACTCTAATTAGAGAACATATACCTAAGATAGACCTTGAGGATTAGTGTAGAAGAACTTCCTAGAATTTTGGTATTGTAGAGATTTTGTGAGTTTTCCAAGCAATACATCCCTGTCTGGATACGAGCAGGTAGAGGCAGCTCTGGCACAGATGTACTTAGGGTTAAAACCTGAAAACACCGCTTTGAGCTAGACTCGAACGGGAACTGGTGCACGACAACGGGCCTTGCTGCACTCTTGGTTATGACACTCCTGGGGGATATGCTTAGGATAATTCTCATTTTCTTTACAAACCATTATTAAGGGTTTATGAGTATATACTTCCTCAAAGGAGACATTTTTATGATTATGGATTATATCCATAAACTATTTAATTTATGTTATGTGTTTTACAAGTTTGGGATTAGGTATTGTTATTCATAAACTAATCTAGTGTATGCCATTGTTTAGAAATGGCGCCCAGTAGAAGGAATGATAACTCCAGGAATGCACATAATCCAAAGAGAAAGAAGGATCATATCTTTCATGGTCTTAAGCCAGAATTTATAAGAGAAATAGTCTCCCATGTATTATCATCATATGAAGAAATAATATCATGTGTTGATAAGATAAGTAAAGATTTTACTGAGTCCTATGGATTTGAAGGGAAGAAAGAGAAGAAAAGGATGGAAGAGAAAAAGATGGATAAAGGGAAGAGGGAAAAGAAGAATTTTCCCATATGTGATAACTGTGGGAAGAAACACCCTGGAACTTGTCTGAAAGGAATGGGAGTTTGTTATAAGTGTGGAGGAAAAGGGCACAAAGTACGTGACTGCAAGGGTAAGAAAATGGTTTCAAATGTACAATGCTTCATTTGCAAGGAGTTTGGACACTACGCGAACCTATGTCCCAGTCATCAAACCATGCTGCAAATGATGATATTGGATAATAATAAAGTTATGATACTACCACAGATGAAGAGGAATGATTATAGTTCTTATGTTGATTATGTCAATTGAGTGTTGTATCAACAATGTACTTGTTATAATAATTATGGAGTATATAAGGATTGTACTGCAGTACTATTTCATTAAGGACTTGAGATTGTGTGGAACAAAGAAAAGTGACTCAATAGCAGGATAAATTTTTGGAAAATATATGGTTGAGAGAATGATAAACCATAATATAGTTCTGGTACCGAGGTAGTGATTTTGGAATAATACATGATTTATTAGGATAAATTATATTGGATATTCTTGACTACCTTGAAATTGATTAATGATTTGTATATTCCATCGTTGTTGGGGTTTAAAACATTTTTGGATTGATGAAGTATATCCAGCATACTATATGGAATAAGGGAGCATGAATGTAATCAATAAGGAATATGTTAATTCAGGATGGTTCAGTGTATTAAAAGAATACATGATGAAGGTATTCAAATTCTATTACGGGGTAAAAAGGATCTACCTTATGTTTACCTTCCTTATAAATTTTGGACTGTGAGTTTGGACAGATGTATTTTGGATAGTTCTAGTTTGGATTATTTTGGATTTCCATAAAAGGACAACCCGGAGGTCGGGCGGCAACCCGTCACGTCCGGAAAGGCCGCGAGACTTGAACCCGCAACCGAAGGGCGACAAGGGTGTATCACCTACCACTGGCCCACGAGTTGTCCTGGATTAAATAATGTAGTATTTTCTAAAAGATCTGGTAGATGAGTTATAAATTCGTTTATTTTGGAACCCTGTATGAATAGTATAAATAGAATTTTTTTTATGTTCTATTATCTTTTAGAGTGAAAGATGAGTTTTTGGTAGAAATTTATTAATGGATAAAACTCTAATTATAAAGTAAGTATATCTCCTTATGATCTTAGCCAATCTCATAAATAAATTCCTCAACATTAAGAAAAGGAACCTAGAACAAAAATGTTGTCCTAGATGGTGCCTTAAATCATCACTAATTTATGGCTTTGGGATTGTTGGCCTTTTCATAGCCATGTTCTCTACCACTCTCCATCAGATAATTGATGGTTAGATTTCTCTTCCATATCCATATTTTCCTACATGGAACCCTAGTATGTGTTATTTTCGGTAATCTACATACTTTCCACTCTTTATTTTAAATAGACGCCTCATTAATTCATTTTTTGATGTGGGATTTCAACTAAGATATTTTGAAACGTCAAAAATGTGTTATCCTAATACCTTATGTTTTGTTGAATTGATGGTATTTTAAATCATCGAAGATTGATGAATTTAAGGACCTAAATTTTAAACTTGTTTGTGATTGATGACCTCAATCACTACCTATAAATATTTACGTTTTTCCTCTAATTATATGTCTCTAATTTCCACCAATGTTCTCCTACTCAAGATCATAATTTGGTGGTGACCCTTTCATTTCTCTTTTCCTCATTTTAAGGCTAAATTTTAGTAACCCAATTTCCGATGTGGGTTTTCCCACAAAGATATTTTTTTTATTTTCAACCTTTTATTTTCTAAGAACAATTTCAAATTGTGAGGACACAATTTATTGAAGGAGGGGAGAATGTAACACCCCAAGATTTCATAGTGTGTTGTTTCTTCAAAATAATTCAATAACTTACACTACACGCAACACCGAGTTCAAGCGCACCATGACTTACCAAACAAGCCGTTCAAAAGAGGTTATGAATAGTATTAACTAAATTTTAAACTTTATATAATCCTTATAATTTTAGAATCCATATTATGAGTTTCTTAGACATAATGTAAGAACAAATTCATTTTCAGTATTGCACTTTTACCAACTTTTAATAGTGAACCCTTTTTAAATACAATATTTTAAACTTTTTGACTAAATGGGGACATCAAAAATTTAAAATGAAACATCCCAAGCTTCCACGGTACGCTTTCCTTTGAATGATACAGTAGCGTGTGTTGTACGCAACTTCGAGTTCTAACACACACCACAACCAGTCAAACTAGTCGTTATGAATAGTAATACCTACTTTTTGAAATTATATATATATTATATTTCAAAATGGACTTCATTTTTGGATTCGGAGTATCGAATTTATCCTAAGGTGAAATTTTGGTACTTTTCGGATAACTTTCATATTTTGATGAATAGTGAAAATTACTAAATTTTAATTAAAAACAACTTTTTTAATCAAAATAATTAATAGTGATAAATTATGAATTTGAGTGGTTTTAAAGTTTAATTAGAATATATTTTTACGATTTTATCCAATGGTGTTCATTAGAATTAATTTCATTTTGAAATTGGACCTAAACAATTGTCAATCTTTTGATATATATTGTTTCTTAAAAACGCGCTATTTGTTGTGACAGCGGGAATTAATTATAAAAGTAATTAATGAAACTTATATGTTTGGAATTTTTTAAAATAGACATCATTTTTGAATTCGTAATATCAATTATATCTTAGGGTGAAATTTTGGCATTGTTCTGAAAAACTTCAATTTTTGATGAATAGTGAAACTACTAAGTGGTAGTTAAAAAACTGAATTTTTCATAAAACTTAATTTTACCGCTTCTGTGATTAGAATTTCGAAAATCCAAGAGATACGGTTAATATCAAGAAGTAAAATGTGGTTCAATGAGATGAAAATAATTTTTGGTGAATAGTAACTTTTTACTTTTATTTACCACGGTTAAAAGTAAATAGGGTAATTAAGGGTAAAAATTATATTAATATTACCCTAACACATGTCCTAATTCTATTTTACAAGTGTATCTCGACCAAAAACAACCTTAGGAATAAAATATTATCATTTAGGTCCACTTGGATTAGATTAGGACATTTATTATTATTTAATTCAAAGAAGAGTTAAAAAAGTTAAAATCAAAGTTTATTTACTAAACCATTTTTAATGAAGGGTTATACATAAGATAAATTCAATTGTAAATATTAATTAGAAATCTAATAATATTTCCTACATAATTAAATTTTATTTATAATTTTTAGACCTTAAATAATTTAGTTTATTTATGACACAATTATGATGCAGTAATTACCATAATAGTGAACATTTAAAATAATTGATATTTTAAATACCAAAATAAATATAATTTGAGACTTTTAATGAATTACACTAATTTTATAGGATAATATGGAATATTAGGATAGAGGTAATGGACTTTTTTAGAAGTAATCATTCTGTTATGAATTTCACAAAAATCAACTATTGAATAGTGTCAAAATTGACATAAAATAGTTTTTAAAACAAATATTATATTATTAATTGATATTAAATTCCTAAAAATCTAAGGTTCGTCCAAGAGACTTATATCATGATATTTTTATCATTAATGGACCACTTGGGGGTCTCTTGGATGTATATGGTAAGTTTATTAACCATATAATATAAAAATACAAAGAGACATTGTAAAAGTGAAACTAATTAACTTAGAGTTAATACTTAAAGATAAGGTTAATATAATGACCCAAACCTGTATAAATTGTATTTGTTGAGTGATTTTAGACCTATCCCCACTTTAACATTTAAATAATCAACTTTGGAGCCATTAGAAACCGAATATAAATTTATTATAAATTAATATTTCTAGCTTTTCCAAAGGTGCCCCTCACCCCTCTTATAAAAGGGCACTCATCCTTCTCATTTCTTCACACCTTAAAAGCCTTTTGGTTCGGCCAAAATCTGCCCAAATACTCTCCCAACATCCCTCACTACAACCTAGAGTCCTTAGTTTGATCAGAAAGCCAACCTAAGGAGCCATTTTGATCAAATCAAAAGGAAGAACCCGAAGAAGAGGTAATGTTTTCACCACCCCTTTTCAAGTTCCTTTCTTCTTCCACTTCTTATTTATTTGTTATTACCATTCTAAAATAATAACTCCAGTATCTTATATATACTGTGATGTTAATATAAATATTTTACAACCATATTCATTATTCTATCCACCCTTTTAATAACATGTCACCATACGTGCGTATGTACGGCTTACCGTCTCCACGTCGTGGTGTAATTGTTATTCAATATATTATTATTTGGATGGGTATAATAATGATATGTAACTCATGTAAATAATAAATAAAACATGTTAATTATTCTTTATATGTGATATACCATCCATTTATATATTATTTTAATATCAAAAGAATGATATTGTCGCTCGTGCGTACGTACGGACTACCGTCTCCACGAACGCGATGAGATTCACTCTCCATCGTATCCATTCAAGTATAATTATCATTTGATGATTTAAAAATGATGTTTAAGGAATTGATATAATTATGTATATGAATAAGATCCAACCTATCCATAACAAACACGGCTTATGTAACAAAATATATAATAGAAAACGAGTAAGTAACACCCGAATCGACGATAATTCAAAGATATTATTAACAAATCAATGTTAAAAGATCATATATGATATCATATTAATATATATGATTCTTGTATAATTTAATAACAATTATTTCACCATTATACAGGAAGTTAACCTACCCCAACCAAGGAAAAGTACAAGGTAAGGGTTATTTCACAATCTCTTCATTATCCGAGGTTGTTTATATGTAATAATCTACTGGGATCTCTTTATCATCCACATCCATGTTTTCTTAAAAATGTATTTCAAAACATTTTTATTATTTACAAGAATATGGGTTAAAGTCATTTATACCCTTGTTTGACTTTTTATAAGAGGAATCTTTCCGTCATTTTCAAAACAAGGTCCTTTTAACCTTTTCGACAGAATTAAGGTAAGAATGTTTTTTTAACTTATAGGGTGGGTGCGGCTATTTTCCACCGTTATAAAATCATCGAAGCTTCCCTTACAAGCTTGTAAGAATATTTTAAAAGAAAATGTTATATTTTATATGGCTCTTAAATGATTTCAAAAATAGAAAGAGATATTTCTCTAAAAAGAGTTTTGATTTCATCTATGTCAACATCCTTTGATGGATTTTACGCTTATTTGAAGTTGATTTATTATGATACAAAACTTCTATATTGTATTGAAGGTTTTGTGATATGTTTGACTATGGATGTGCTATTTTTATACCATTCATAGTTTATGGTGAAATTATTGACATTTCTTATGCTAGTTTTAATACGAATGTTTATGTTATGTTTAAACCTTTTCATATGGGAATGCATTGGACTTAATATGTGACGGGTGGAGCCCGCTATAGCTCCTCGATGCATCGGTAGGTCTCATGAGACAAACTAGTGTCTTGGCACAAGGCCTTGGAAAAATCTTATTTGTAGTCTTGGCACGAGGCCTTGGATATGTGGTTATGATAGTCTGGCATTATGCATTCCAACATTATGAAAGTGTTTATTGATATTGCATGTGATTATTCGATCATTAGAATATCCATGTGAACTAGTAAATGGCATTATTTCATTTTACTTTTTCCATACTATGTTGAAGTTCAAGTTTAAAAGGCTTTTTTTAGTAATGCATTGCCTTAAATGTTTATGCTTATTTTGAATGTTCCGCTATATTGTTATCCTTACCGGGCATTTGAGCTCACCCCTTTTCTATGTTTTATTTTTCCCAGGATGTGAAGAAGTAAGTTATGAATGACCTGCAGGGATATTATGAGGGGATAATAGTGTGGACTGTGGAGACATTATGTTGTTGTAGTAGTTCTTCAATTTATGATGTAATGTAAAACTTATGAATATATCTAGTGTTTCCAAGGCTACTAAACCAATCGGTCTTTCAAGATTTGATCTTTCCTGTGATCATGCCAATGTTATGTAATAATGCACCGACTCTAGGTAACTAGGGTCAGGGCGTTACACATATACTAACTCTTATATGTCTTAAGCATCAAATTCATCGAAATAAATATTTCTCCCACTATCCTTCTTGAGGATGTGCTCCCTCTAAAGAAATGTGAATTGTTTGGATATAATCACTTTTTTATCTAGGGGTTTGTATAGGTAGTATCCATTTGTTTCCTTAGGATACCCTATAAATATAAACTTTGTGCCCCAAAATTCTAGTTTGTTACTAGAGAAGGATTTAAAAAATTAAATGTAACCATATACATGTGTTTGCGACAAAATGGGTTTATTTCCACTCCATAACTTAAGGGGATTATGTTTTCCTCTTTAGTTGTTACTCAGTTTGGTGTGTATGTCATAGTATTTAATACATATCCCTATTATGATAATGGAATATCTATATAAATCATCTTTGACCTCTCCATGTCTAGTAAGGTACGGTTCCTACTTTCAATGATAATATTCCAGTGTGTTGTGTAAGGTAGAGTGAGTTAAGATTGAATCCCAAAATAGCATATAAAGATGATAAACGCTTGGTTAAAATATTCCCCACCTTGATCCAATCTAAGATTCTTTATCTTATTTCTAATTTGATTCTCTACTTTAATATTGAATTATTTGAATTTCTCAAAGGTCTCAAACTTATACCTCATCAAGTTGATATATTCATATCAATACAATTAATCTATAAAATTTATAAAGTACGAATATCCACTTCTTGATTCAACTAGAAATGGTCTAAAAACATCAGTGTGTATCAATCCTATAATCTCTTTGAACCTTTCACACTATCCATCAAATGGAAATTTGGTCACTTTTCCTCATAAACAAGAATGATATTTTTAAGGGGGTTTAGCTCAAAAGAGACTAAATAACCATATTGACAATAATTTGTCAAATACTTCTCATTTAAATGACTGATACGGTGATACCATAGTTGGTTGTTATTTGAGTCATTAGATCATGATTCATTATCAATTTCCAATACTTGGTTTTAATAATTTTAAACATAAAGACCATTATTTAAATGTTCCATACCACAACATATGTTTAATTTATAAAAGAAACAAATTTTATTTCCAAAATAAAAAATAAAACCATCTATATCTAGGTATGATATAGAAATTATTTTCTTATTAATAGTTAGAACATAATAAAAATATCATAAAATCAGTATAATTCATGTTGGAAATGAAGTTAGTAATCTCCAATGGCTATAACAGCCAACCTCATGAAATCGGAAGCAAACAAATCCACCTATCTATTAGAAATACTTTAGAATATAATTGGTTCCTGAATTCTGAAACATATTTGAGTGCCATAAGATGTATCTAATACCCAATGTGTAGACATTGAAACATTACACTCGATAAAAAATTCACTTATAGATTCTCCATTCTTTTGGGTGCAGTTCCTCTTCTAGTGGCCTTGCTTTCCATATAAAAACATACTTCTTCCTTTTTCTTACCCTACCTCTAGATCTTCCCCTTATTAAAATTATTATGCATGAGATGTTTATACTTGTTATAAGAATTTTTACCCATTTACATAATCTCCCTTTTTTAATTCACCATGAGGACTATGGGTTTGTAATGACCCATATCCAAGTCCACTTGTAGAATCAGAGTAAGATGTTCTGAAATACTCTTATCATTATTTATTAGGTCAAAATTAACAATAAAATCAGATAAGGTCTTATTTAGTGAGTAAATTATGATATTTTTTCGCAAATCATCTAGTAATTTAACCCTAATATGCTTAAGTATTCAATGTAGCCAATAATCGTGACAATATGAGGCCAATATGGTGTTTTCTCTCTAATCATGGTTATAAATATAGAATTGGAGATCTACAATCTCTCCTATCTCACCTTATATTGATTAATATCCCAAAGGTGAGACATCATGTTATACACATACATGTCCTCATGTTTCTTTAGAATCTAATTGGTCATGGATGATAGCATGAAACACTGAACATATGTGGAACTATTCAAAAGTTTTTAATAGAGAGATAAATCTTCCTCATTATCCTCTTTACCAGGAACTTCAAGAATAGGTTATTATAGTATAAATAATTTCATTTAATGGCACAAGATAATGCATAAGATCATTTTTCACTCTTAGAAATTTTTTGTGGTGATAAGGTTTTCCTTCTCATGTATGGATCATAGTGATATGTTTGAAGTCATATTTATTTTTACTTCTACAAATAAGAAAAATATAATTTTAGTACTTTATCCTATTAAATTAGATAAATAACTAAATATTCTATTAATTAATTTTCCACTCTTTTTTCAAAAACCAATATCCCTCACCATTGGCTTCAAATTATCATGTTTCATGTACATTTTATCATAAAGGATCTATTTCCCATTCCCATCACCTTGACATTGGTCGGTCAAGTAATTTGAAGTGTTTTGGGTTAGCATTCCAAATTCCAATGGCATTAACTCATAGTTCCTTGATCTGTTGAGTGGACTTTCCAATCCTAAAATAATTAAATTGGATTTCCACAACCTTTTCCACTTATTAACACCAAGTTATACTTTTTCAATCAACCCATAATGTGAAATAATTTCAATCAACCTAAAACTTCATTTTATAATTCCCTCATGATTAAAAGCACCATGACTTTGGAAAGTCTATCATTTTAAACTATGGTTATTTTTTAACTTAAGTAGTGGAAGGTTATACCAACTTAATTATATAATTGAGGTATTTTATATTTATATGTCAATTACCCATTTTTTCTTTATTAAACGATTTTTAATATTATGTATATTTTCTAAAGTGATTAACCAATATTAAATAAAATTCATGCATAATCTAATTTATTTTACTTCTGTATTTCATGCCCGTTAATTCATTATCATGAAAAATAATCTATAATGAAATAATCATGAAACTTGATAAAAATAAAATAATAAATTGGTATGGTCGTTATCTTCTAATAATAGTTTGTTTATCTAGAAGATAATAAACTCACAGTCGACTTAGGGGAAAACACTTTAAACCATTTTATGGTTCCTATCATAGCTTTACACCTATCCACCCATATACCTCTTAGATTGGTTTCATCTCAAATAAAAACTTGAAATTCCTCCACTATCTTGGAATATCCATCCATTAAATATTATTTAACTCACACATGGGTGAGGTGAACCAAAGGATTGGTTAAGGGGTTTACATAAAAGAATAAATGGTCTCGTAGGCCCATACAAATTGAGAGGAGGTGTGACACATAGGTCAATAATTTAGTTTAACAATAAATTAAAAAAACAACCATATATAATGGTTTTTTCTATGCTCATTATCATCCACATACATTCAATGAATTATGAATTGAATAAAATTTAAGGACCCCAAAAATCCTAAGAGGGGAGGGGAGAATCAGGGTGTCAACATTTTCTTTTAAAAGGATGGATCTTGTTCCCACATTGGTAGGAACCTATTAAGCCTGCTTGAGGAGAAAGGGGAGAAAAAACTATCACATATAAAGAGATGAAACATAAATTTTACTTGGTTCACCACAAAGGGAGAGTCCAAGGAGCATAAGCTTATTGGTGTTTCGGTCATACCAAATTCCACTAATCTTCACTAGATTTGGAATATATAAGTTTTTACATAGTCACTATGTTCCAATAATACTTACATTACATTGTTTTAGGGATACCACACTACCTCACTCAGATCACTTCCTTCAAATCCCCCTATCTCTCTTCTTTAAGAAAAAACTAACTCAGTTAATTGACTTGAAGGTCATTTCAGTGGTTTCATATTAAATTATTTTTCCCTGACTTAGAATGAGACTCTTCTTTCACCATAGACTTGAGTTTTTTCACTTTGAAAGTCATGCCCTCTTAATATTGATGTTCAATACCACCTATTGCGAAGCTCCTTCATAAATCTCACTTCTTTCACGAAGCTCCCTACCTTCACAGACCAAACTTCCTTTCCAAAACTCGGAGTCATGGCAGAATACCCTGTCATCGTTAGGCACCCTTTTCAAAAAAGAATTGGCATAATTCAAGACATAGCAAGTATTTTCGTTATCCCCAATCTCTCATATAATTCTAGTTTCACATATCTCCCTTGGCTTCGTGAAATCAAAGAAATTATGGATTTTCCTTAAAAAACATTTTATTAAGTGAAGAGAGGTAGCCTTATATTTATAAGCTTGGTGTTCATGATGCTCGATTTTAGGATCAAAAAAACAAATCTCCATGACACACATCCCTTCACGATGCTAAAATAAAATTTTATGTAGTCGCGGAGCTCTCCGTCAACACATCGTGCAGTTGTTGCTTCATCTGCAATAGCTGAGTGCAGGCCTTTATAGAGGAGATATAATCAACTTTAGTAGTACTGAGGGAAGTTATTTACTATTTCTTACTCAAGAATCTCACACATTTATTTCTAATAAATAATTCTCCACCGCAATTGGAAGTTCTACCCACAACATCTCCATCCTAGTTAGCATTAGAAAATTCCAATAGTTAATTATCTCTTCCTGTTGAAAAGTATAAGCCATAATTGTCAGTACCTTGAATGTACCTCATGATTCGTTTTACTTTCTCCATAACTTCTTCCTTTAGCTTACTTTGAAATAGGGCCACTAAGATTTTTGAAAAAATTATATCCATCTGTGTTTCCATTCTCATCAAAGTTATTTTTAAAAATCCATTTCATAACAATCACATTGTGATTTTCAGGTCTCTTAACCAGTTCCTAGGTTTGGTTCTTGTCAATCTGATCCAACTCCTCATTCATATCTTTAACCTATGATTCATCTTTCACAGCTTATTCAAATGCAGATGGTTCCACAACTGATAGGAAGGTATATTGTTCATTATTCCTCATTCTCCTTCTTTGTGTGGGTTCTTTACAATCCCCAATGATATTGGATTGATCAATTTCTACACTACAATTTGTCTTGTGAGGTTCAGAATAATTTTCTTCAACCACAGTTTCCTCTTCTGATTCTTCTTGTGAATCAAAATCATATTTTTGATCTCTGAATGTTTTTCACTCCTTCCTATAAGTCTAAATTTGAATTTTTCCATGTCCATTATCATCTCCATATTGTTTTATATCATCATAAGATCCCCACAAGGTATTTGTGGTCTTACCTTCAATGATCTTAACATCAATGCATTCAAAAATTCTTCCAAGATAGTTATTTAAACATTTATAGGATTTAATATTCATTTAATATCCAAGGAATATTCTTTCATATATAGCATCACCATACCTCCCTCGATTTCCTTCCTTGTTTTGAATGAAACGTTTACTTCCAAAAACATGAAAATACTTCAAGTAGGGATTTCTTCCATCCCACAACTCATATAGTGTCTTTGTTTTTCCCATATAAATCCCCATTTTATTTTGAATATACATTTTATCTTGAACAACCTATTTCCAGTAATGGTGATATATACGACTCTCAGTCAGCATAGTTCTGGCCAAATTGTTCACCGACTGATTCCTACTCCCAACAACTCCATTTTTTTGTGGAGTTCTCATAGAAGCCACCTCATGTTGCATCCCATGTTTCACTAGGTAATTTTTAAACTCAATGGATTTTTATTCTCCTCTACTTTTAGTCTACAACAATTTGATTGTTCATCCATCATCATTCTCAATAATTCGGTAATAAGTTTTCATGCAATCAAGAACTTGTCATTTCCTGTGTATAACCATAACACAAGACATTATACTATAATCATCAATGAAAAGGATGAAGTAACTTTATTCATATGTTCTAGCCACATTTATCAGACCACATACACCTGTATTGATGATATCGAGAATATTTTATGACCTTTTCTTCTTTGGCTAATATAAACGGCCGATCTGCTTCCCTCATATGCATGAATCACATGTCTATTCCCATTCAGGCTTTAGATTAGGGATATCCATGACTATATTCAGCTTATATATCTTTTCCAAGTTTTTTTATTAATATTCCTTAATCTCTGGCACCAAAAATCATTTTCTTCATCAATAGTTATATAGAAAATATTCTCTGTACTATCAACCCGGTATAAGTTGGCATTTGTTATGAAACCTTTCATCAGTGAATTTCTTGTATTTCCTTTTATAGTGCATATATTTTGATTGAATGTCACTATAAATCCCAAGTCATAGAGTTGAATCACTTTAAGGAGATTGTGATATAAAATGTCCACATAAAGAACTTCAGTTTTCTTCCGCTCACTATTATCCAATTCATTACTTCCACTTCCTTTGACCTTCAGAGCACCATAATTACCTAAACTTACCATTCCATATACCATTTTCTTAACATTCTTTAACAGGTATGCATTTCGGATCATATGGGATGAGTATCCACTATCAATAATCTAGGTGCTACTAATCTTTGTACCTCTGAGGGCTACTTCAGTAAGGTTATATTTCTCAATTTTTTTCTTTTCCTTCCAGGAAATATTAGATTGAAGATTTACTTTCAAGTATCTATTTCATGTGGAAGGTTCTTCATACTAATTCTCTTATTCCAGAAGATAAAACATGTCTTGAAGTTCAATACCAACTGGTTGATGAGTGTTTAATTGTCTCTAATTTCTGTATGTGTTGTTCATGCCTTTCCTAATCCTCCAATGAGCAAATTTATAACTAAAGTTAAAACAATGAAAACAATATCCAAAGAAATTATTTATTCTATAAGAAGTAGGATATGAGTTTGTTACCCTTTTTTGACTTCTTAGATCTTCCCCATTCAAATATCTCATTTTCTTTTTGTAATATGACATGGCATGGCCCAAATAGACACAAAATTGAAATTTTATAAGACGGAATGCCTTCTCACTTATGTTTCTCCTCATGTATCCTTAGGAAAATATTTTGACTGCCTACCATTTCAAGAAACTTCTGGATAGGATTTGGTTATCCTTTTATATTTATTTGAAGCTTTATTTTTTAAGACATCAGGTAACCTTGGATATGTCTAACTTTCAACTTCCCTTTATTTTGGTTCATCTAATTTCTAACCTTAGATGTTTCAACATCACAACCAATTCTTATTCTTACCATACACACAGATATTTGATCATCCAAATCCTTCTCTACTCCTTTGGAACCATGATTCACTCTCTCTATCAACTCATCATCTGATAATCTTTAACATTAATTTTCTTCTTTGTTTCTTTAGAATTTCATTCACTTTCAAGTTTACTCCTAAGAGTAACAACCTCTTCTTCAATACCCTAAATAGTCATGGACTTCTCCTCAAGTCTAAATGTAAGGTAATTAATGACCTTTTCATTTTATTAAATTATGATCTTTAGTACCACTACATCTTCTTTTCTTTCAAAGGTTGGTGACTTTTCTTTCACCACTTCTTCTGGTCATTAAAATTTAGCTTCATGATTATCAACTTATTTTGATGATTATTCCACAATTTCTCTCCACTTTTTTTATAAGTTACATTGATTATAAATCTTATTAAGAGCATCCTAAAGTTTCAACTTGAAATCAGCATCAGAAATCAAGCAATTATAACAAGCCTTATCTTTTGATGGATCAAACCTTTCAATTGTATCCATCATAGACGCTTGGTTTCTAGATTTAAACAATGGTTATTATTCCTCAAATAATTCATTATATTCATATACTTATTCTAATAAAAAAATATTTTTCTATATCTTTTTTCTAGATATGAATTCTCCCTTTTAAGGAAACCTTTTTTGAGGCTTTTTTTAGTTTCTAGCTCCACCTTCATCGTATTCAAACTTCCTTGATCACCTAGAGGAAATGTTCCAAACTCTACCAAAATGAAAATAGGACAAGGGTGTCTTTACTTAAAATATTCCTTTTCTTCCCTTTAATTTCTTGTAAAAAAGGTAAATAGGGGTTTCTTCCTCAATACCTTCATTAGTACTCACTTCTAAAATTTCAAGTTTCACTATGGATTTGAATTCGATTTTCTTACTAACATGTGTCATCGCATCTACTGGCTTGACTCTCATTTCATAATCAAACAGACTACTTAGAAAATCATCTAGATAAAGTTTTAACAAATACATTTCCTCAAGGGATAACAATTTTGGATTACAAAGAGGTGTAAGTATTTTGAAGACTTTTTTCACAATGAAAATGTCTTGGATTTCTTCACCAAGCTCGTGAATAGCTCCTACAAATTTAGTAATTCGATTGAAAAATGTACCTATATTTTCATCAGGATTAATATTTAGATCATCAAACCTATTGTGAAAAACTTTTAGTTTCACATCCTTCACTTAATTTTTGTCTTCATATATATTTTATAGTTTTTCCTACATATAATTTTCAAAATTATAGCTCACTTCCTTTAGATAAATTTGATCAGAAAGAGTTGTAGTGAGGGAATTATTTGCTTTAGCATCTACATCAAGCATATTTCTGTATTTATTTGTCATAGACATACCTATTATATCAATGACCAATATTACTTATATAGTGGAAAAGGGTATTTCCATTCTAAGAGATATTTTATGACATATCATCTTATTCTTCCATATCTAAATGTTACTTCCATCAAAGTGGGGGACACCCCTGACATTTACTAAGTACTCCACAATAGAAAAGAAAGATATATTTAACAACATAAACCTTTATCCTATGACACCACTTGAAGGACCCCAGAACACCATGAGAGGGGAGGGGTGAATACAAGTGTCAAATTGTTCTTTTAAAATGACGTATATTATTCAAAAGTTGATAGAAACCTATCAAACCTACCAAAAGTTAAATTGCAGAAAACAAACAATAACATGCAAAGATATGACACAAAAATTTTATTTGGTTCACCAAAAAGGGCTAGTATAAGGAGAATACACCAACTAGTGTGTCGGTTATACCAATTTATAATAATATTTACTAGATATGGGATACATGAGTTTTTACATTGTCACTTTATGCCAAGAACACTACCTTTACCTGGTTTTAGTGAAAGCATACTATGTCCCTCAGATCACTTCCATTGACTCACCCTAGCTCACTAATTTGAGAGAAGCCTAACTTAGTTTATTGACTCGAAGGTCTCTTCAATGGTATGGCATTAAAGTCTTTGTACCTAACTTATCATGATACTCTAATTGTATCATCGACTCATGTTAATGCACCCTGAAAGACCTATCCTCTTAAACCTAATGTTCAATACTACCTTTTTCGAATATCCTTCATAAAGATCGCTTCTTTTGTGAAGATCCTTTCCTTCATGAAGCTCCCTACCTTCATAGAACAAACGGTCTTTGTAAAGCTCACAGATTTAATGTGGAATACCTCATCATCACGAAGCAACCTTTTCTCAAAATCATTTCCATCAATCATTAGTTAACAAGTCTTTTCACGATGCTCAATCTCACATAGATTTCCAGTTTCACGAAGCTCCCCTAGATTCATGAAATCAAAGAAATTCTAGATTTTCCATGAAAAAATTTGTAGTAAGTGATGTCGGGTAGCCTTATATTTATAGGCTCATCTTTCGCAGTGCTCCACTACCTCCAGTGTGATTTCTAGATGTAGCAAATAAATCTTCATGGCGCATCTCCCTTTGTGATGCTCCACAGAAATTTGATGTACTCATGAAGATCATCGTCAACACACTGTGTAGTCATGATGCTCTTGTTCTCGTGTTCACTAATATCACCATCTCTATTCGTAATGCTCCACATCTTCATGATCCTTAACCCAGTCTCCATAAAACTCATTCCTTTACCATTTTCTGGATGCCACCTTCAATATTGTCTTCATCTTGTACTTTAAGATCTCTTTCTTGGAAAAATACATGGTCTTACATGTGAGGATTGACAAAAAACACAAAACATACTCCATTTATATAAAAGAACACCCCTAGTTCCAAATAATATTGCATTCAATTCAAATAATTATCATTTAGGAGAAATCGACATCGAATCATTTAATTATATTCTTTAATTAACCAATTATTTTATCTGTAATATCTTCCAAATTTTCTTGAGATTCTCATCCATGATAATTTTAAATAAATTAAAAAAATGTATTTAAAATTAACTATGTAAAAAAATTTACCTTCGTGGAAATAGGGTGTGTTCTTATCCAAAGTACCCCACATGTATTATATTCATATAATTTTTACTCATGCGAAATGTGGCATATACATATTAACATGAAAATTCCTAGTGTGTGATATCAACTTAATTACCGAAAAGAATATGTGGTATTTATATACCATGTAATTTTTCAATGCATGCAGAGTAATGACTGTATAACAACTTACACACGATATGTTGTTTTAAATATTACGTAGAAATTAATTATACATTTAATATATATATATATAACCCAATGATTATAAGGTTTGATAAGTATAACAAAATAATTTTAATTTTTTCAAATTTGGTAATATACATGGCGTGTACTATCTAGATACTTGTAGTATATATTTATCATTGTATATCCACGACACATTCATAGGAACTTGGCATGTAATCATGCCCTGAACAATAATGGAGTATATAGTATGTACATGGGATACACAGCATGTGATCTATGAGTTACATGATCACTATTCATGTAATTTTTTGTAATAGAATATGCACCCTATCATTGACTAATAGACTACACATTGTCTAGAGATGTTGCATTCTGTGTAGTCTGGTTAACCATGCTCCAGCCTATCCTAGTCAACACGAGGTGTATTTAAATACACATCGTGGGTAATAAATTCAAATGTATCTAATTAGTAATCAATTAATTCTTCGTGATTTGAACATGGGTACACAGTGTGTACCAATCAGATACATGATGTGTACTGTTTTGTTAACCGGACAAAATCCTCATCACCCCCTAATGAGTTCTTAGAACATATTCCATTCATAAAATTAATAATGTTTATTATATTTGTGATAATTAAGAAGAAGAAAATAATATCTTGTAATTTGGATTAAAGAATGATTAAATATTATTTGAAAAACTAATGCAAAATATGTAAATCAGTCAATGATATTTAAATAATTAAAAATAATTATATGACTTCTCTGATTCCACTTGAAGGTTTTAGGCACAATGGAAGCACCGGATGAGGTATAACCAAATTGGAATTTCTCATAATAAATGATTAATCTGATATTTACATAATTATAAGCATCATGGTAAATTTAAATGATTCAATGAATAATTGATGATTTAATATCAGAAACAAGACATGGGATTATCTCATGTTATTTATAATTAACTTAAACAATTAAATAATTACATTATGATGACTTCTTTCTTCATTTATGGATCTGAAAACTCCTCTAAATCATATTATAATTGTGTTATAGTAATTAAGAGTATATTTACTCTAATAGTGATCCACACATATTCCACGAACCTCTTAATGTCACTATGGGGATCTTTGTGTGTTTGCACAGTAGATCCAGACACTTATGTCATTCACCTTTGATCACCCTGAGAATCTCTTTAAATAAGGGTTAGATTTGATCTCTCTTGACATGAGAGTGGTGGTGTGGGCGGATCATTCTCCATTCATGAGACTGTTCTTCTATTGGTAGATATCTAGCTCTTTGATAAAATTCTCTCCAGTTGTCGTTGGGCATAAAAAAATGAATTGGTCACCCTAAAGAAATAAAATAATTTGGTTTATATGCCATTAGGGTATGAAAATAATAATTATATATGTTCCTATACTATTTTTCTTAATTCCTACAAAACCCTCTGTCTATAATAATAAAATTATTATTATTATTTATTGACAAGTGAAAATCTATTGAATTTAATTAAATAGTAGTTATTCAAATAATATTCAATATATATTATTTCTCAACTAACCAATAAATGTAGTCTTATATTCCTCCATAATATTTATCAGACCTTGAATGATTACTATTTATTTAATAAATAAAAAACAATACATTATTTTCAAATAAATAAATATTATATTCACCAAATAAAAAATAATTTTTTATTAAATATTTCACTCACAAAATATTCTCTCAAATAACTGATGAAGGCCTATATGAAATCAAGAAAACTTGAATAATTATTAAACCACTTGGGAGAATAATATTTATTCAGCTTATTAAATAATAATTAATGTTATTATTTAACTTAATTTTTGGATACACTTAGTGTGTGACCATATGGAACTCTTTCTGAGTGTCATTAGCTGATGCCACCCAAATTCCAAGGTTAACATCTTCCAATAAACCAAGGAAACCATAGAGATATAAGTTAATGTCACAACAATATAAAAAATTATAAATATTCTTACAATGTAATATAATCACTTTATCCTGATATCTGTAATCAACTAGGTTGCATGTAGGTGTCATCAACTTATGTGTCTGATTTCTCTTTCTTTGATTTTCCAAAATTTTAACTTTGTTATAAAACAACATGTCCATGGATTTATTTAGGATATATCATTTTCATCAAAGGGAAAGAGATACCATGTTCCATTAAATAAAAAAGGGAAAAATATTTTCTCACATTATTCATTAATGAAATATTACTCAGGGTGCACCCAATGAATCCTACTTCGTCACAAACATCTATCATTGCGGTGTTTTTCAATACATAAAAGTACACACCTTATAACATCCATTAATAATAATCATAAATTATAAGAAACAATACACACAACTGCATATAGGAACATCTGATGACACATATAAATATGGATTTCCTACTGGCGAGTCTCATTCTCCTAATTTTCTACACTTGAAATTACCAAGGGCATACGCTATTAGAATGTGCCTCAAAATAATTTGATTCTCCACCCCTGATATCCTATATAATTTGTGTCACTTATATGATTTCATCTGGCTATATAGAATATATATTTAAGAATGATATCTTCAAACATTAGTGTTCTCATCATAGTGATGAACTGTTGTGGCCTTTCTATGTGACAGCTACTCTTAGGACATTATCACATACTATGTCACACTAAAAAACAATCATGATGTGATGAGGATTTTATTAACATTCAAAACAGTGTATATATCTTATCATAAAGTATATAGTAGTTAGATCTGGGGAATAAACTCTAACAATATATGTATCAAAACCCAAAATATCCTCTAATGGATGTGATGGACATAATTCTTAGAGATCCAAGGAGGACGGATCACCCCATCTGTTTCACTAAATGGACTTGGAAAGCACAAATACATTGGAAAAAAAATTCTGATCACCTCGGGCTAAGAAGTGGTAATATCCAAGCACCAGTGAAGAGATTTTTGTCTGATAACTTCCTTCACCAAGTTTTTACACTGAAACTAAGATTAAAAACCACCTAATCACTTCACAAAATTCATGAAAAAAATCAAATACATAATAAAAAAACAAATATTCAAACAAGTTTAATTTGGTATGAATAAATTTCACACATCCATAAGAGAACTCTTCAAATATATATATATATATATAAAGGAGGGACGAGTTAATAAAAAACACATCACTCACTTCACCACTTTACAAAATCTCATAAAATTAAGTCATGAACTCCCACTACTCATTGTTCAGGAAAATAATCATATTCATCATCAAATAAAGGGAAGAACCTCTTTATAGATGTGTTTTTATAGTGAAAAGGTTGCACCAACCTCCGAGATTCATGGTCAACCTCCTATTGACTTGGGAAACCTCCAATACATTGTTGTACCTCCTGATGAAATTCCCAATAGCCAGTTACTAGGAACCCAACCTGTGTATTGAGTTTTCATCCTGGGTTAACACCATATGATGACCTCCATTCATTCATATCTATCCAATGATCCCAAAATATCCCTAAAACATTTATCCATTTGATCATCCCCTACCAATGATCATGTCTGATCATATTTGTCAAATGACCTCCCATTCAGAAGACTCGGTTAGATGAAAAAACATAAAAAACTACCCACAAAACCCAACAATATCCTACATGGAAATTTTTATATTTAACCCTTATTCAACCATCCATATGATCTCATCATATGTACAATGTATACAAAGTCCTCTACTCTGTCTGAACAATGGATTCTAACTAACACACAATGTCTCCTCATACTTTCTTAGACAATCGCCTTTGTAAACATGTTATCAAGATTCTTCTTTCCAGAAACATTCTGTAGCTCCAATACATTATTCTCTAGTAAACTTTGTATAAAGTGACACTTTAGGACAATATGTTTTGTTCTTGAATAAAACACCATATTTCAAGAAATATTAACAAAACTTTTACTATCATAAAATAACATTCCTTTGTATGATACTTTTCTAAGTTACTTCAGTAAGTGCATAAACAGTATCAACTCTTTCCTTGTGGTAGTAGTAGCTACATACTCAACTTCCATTATAGATTATGTGACATCTAGATACAACTGGTGCATCTGAAAAACCATTTTATCCCCAAAGTAAATACAAAACCTACATTACTTTTCCATGAATCCATGTCTCCATTAAAATATTCATCTCCAAAACCTTTCAACTTATCACCATCTCAAAAATATAAAGTTATATCCTCTAACCCTTTCAAGTATCAAATGATCCATTTCATAGCTTCCTTATCAAATTTTCAGGACACATCAAAATGATTATGATTTAAAGATGATTTTATAGCATAGGGTATACCTGAGGTTTTCGTTGAAGGATCATTGGAGGTTAAAAGTATGTATTTTTAATAAAATTACTAAAAGTGGGGGTGGTTTTGAAGACAGTTTTAAAAATAAAATTACTTAATTTAAAGAGTTTAATAGTTGAAAAAATGGATTATAAAAAATATGAGAAAAAGAGTTCATTGTGAGTTGACTACACATATTTAAATTTCATCATTCTTAGATATTAATTTATGTTTGAAGTAACTCTTTGGTTTGAATTTAATCAGAATTATGATTACTTTCTAATATTTTATATCAATATATGTTGAACCAAACCTGGTCATAACAATCATATAGCCATAGTCCATCTCTTATAAATTATATAATTACTTCTAAAGTAAATTTAAATCTCAAATAAGTAGGGAATAAAAGGACTACTGTTTTTATAATTTTAACAACAAAAGTCATGCCCTCAAAAAATCACACCGACCAGTTAAAAGTAAAGAGAAATTCACTTGGTTGAATCAAAAAAATCATTCAAATGTGAATCAAAGTAAGATAATTTGGAATGAAATTTTTTCAAACCCAAAATACATCAAACCAGTGAAAATACATGTGTTTGAAATCCCCTTACAAGTTGTGTATCTCCCTCACAAAAAACTCCCACTGTTTAGCCCACCATCTAGAGTAGGAGGAAGCTTGGGTAGATCACATACTTCATTTTAGATCTGCCTATAAGGATAGGCTCCAAAACCTCAAATGTGATGAGAGGAATCCTATGGAACTCTAAAATTTTTGAACTTAACTTCTTGGTTAAAATAAAAATGAAGTTCCCATGGTACCCTTTTATAGAAAAAATGAGAAGTGTTTTTCAGAACCCAGATTTTGATATACAACTTGTGTCTTATTTTTGGGTTGTTAAATTTTCTTATATAAACTTGGAAAAAATAAAAGATTTTTTGTAAATAATCTTGAATTTTACCATATAAAACTTGGTTTTCATTGTAGATATTTAATGGGAAATATATTAAAACTACATAACAAAATTTTTTATTTCTAGTAGATTCATTTTTCTATACAGATTAGTTTAGTTGGGATCCTTGATGGATGAATTGGGATTTTGTGTCTTCTAAAGAGTTGTAGACCACAAAATTTTGGAACAGTTAAAAGAATTCATCCCAAATATATGAAGGTATTTCTCATAATGTGAAAATAGTGAAAATAATTTCATGGGATTCCAAGTAGTTTGGCCCGTCTTAATATAAAATCATTCTTGATCTTCCAAATCACCTCCTCCTACAACAAAATAGTCTAAAAATTAATATAGACCATTTTAATAGTGAAACAATAATCTAATTTATCTATATGTGTATTTAAATTTGATATAAAGTTATTTATATACAATTAAAAATTAGTTTAACATAGTGTTATAAGGAAGGAAATGATCAATGAATCGCTATATGATCACACACCTCCATTTAAACATTTCCATTCCTCAAGAAAGTCAATTTTACAAATATGACACATGTTAATATTCACAAATTCATGAATATTTAACATTAAAATAAAATTTAATTCATGAAATTAATGTGATTAAAAAACCACACCATGTATTTATTCTCAGGGATTATGGAAAAATATGTGTCATAAATTATATCAAAGTGAAATTCAAGGAGATGTATGATACCAGTCTAAGAAAGAAATTAACAATTCAACCATGTCACTAACTCTCCAAAAGTGTGTCTATGTATAAAACCCATTTCATGCTATTATTTTCACTTTATATCTAGTAAATATTGGTTATTTTAAAAAATTTATACTTGATTCTTTTCACAGAACCTTCCCTGCATCCTTTGTAATCAAATTTCAAGACTCACTCACTTAGGAATTTAGGGAAGTCAATCCTTAAGATCCCAACCTAGATATTCTCATATTTTTTACATTTCATCACTCCCCTCAGTATTTTTTTATTGATTTTTTAGGGTGTAAAATAGTCGGATAAGAAGTACACACGCATAGGTCAATATATTAAAGTAATAAAATAGATTGGATAAGGAATTAACATATAGAAAATCATCTTGGAAATTAAAAAAATATTAACCTAACTAATATTTACTTTATATTGAGTAATAAATATTTACACTACATGGTTGGGGGAATAGATGTGTGGATATGTTAAGGGACACACTTTTACCATAAACTACTCACATAAAAGGTATAAATCTTATAAAATGTTTCATAGAGTCATAACTATTTATATCATCAACAAATAACCAGTGTAATAGAAAAAGTCACACCTCAATGTTAAATTCATGATAAATCACACATTCCATCATTTAAAATAAATTAAATGTTAAAAAACTTGAAATAGATAAATCCCTCATGAATTTTCCATAATTTCTATGATTAGGTGGGCATTTAAAATTAATATTCTTCAAAATTTTAGGGGAATAAAAAATTGTGGAAAAGGTAAAAATATTGTGCATAAAGACAAAAAGATAAAAACAAATAAAAAACATGATGAAAATTTCTAACTAACTCTAGAATGTACCCCCCCCCCCCCACACACAAACACACCTAGAGTGTGTAGTTACCTCGTTGTCATAAAATATAATGTGGGAGGGGAGGATACAACCTAGTAGGTTTCATTGGTAGGTTTCTTCTTGAACATGGAGTTCCTCCATTAAGGACTTGGAATGGATTTTTAAAAGTGATTTAAATACTACTAATTGATAGTGAAGGTTTACTTTTTTATTTATTTTAAACCTGAAAAACACAAAATGGATAAACATAAGAAATATTGTATGTTCCAATCCATAAGGAATAAATGTGGCCCAGATGTAAATTCATATTTGTATTGAAAATGAGTAATTTTTTCCTAATGTGGAATTGATAATTAAGTATTAGATGGTCATGGGTTTCCTTAGTTTACTTCTTATAAATCTTACAATTCTCATATGAGACTCTTATTATTTCATCTAAATCTAGTATCAGTATATTTCTTTGTGAACCTACACCAGATAGACTATAATTTCATTGTTTAATGTATCAGTAGGCCCAATGTACTATCTCAATAGGGAGGTGAAAAATCTTTCTGAAATCAATCTGATAAGGTGACATTCCAATGGGAGTTTTGAAGGGAGTGTGGTATTCCCAAAATGAATCATAGAGTCTGGTACTCCAATCTTTTATGTCGAGTTGAAATTTTTTTTCAAAAAAAAATTTACCCCTTTATTTGACACCTCATGTTGATCATTATTTTGTCAGTGATATTTATTAGAAACTAGATGAAAAAATGAATACTGATGAAAAAGTGGTTTCATTGTTCGGTTACAAAAATGATAACTCTGGTCAGTGATTATGATCCTATACAATCCAAACCTAAAGAAAATTGGGGATCTCAAAAATTCCATAACTGTTTTTTAATCATAAGTACTAGTGTCTTGTGGGACTACCCATTTTGACACATAATCTACTACGAGAAGAATTTATAATTTCCCAAATGAATTGTGGAATGGTCCCATTAATTAAATTCCGAAAACAACAAAAATATCATGAAATGTCAAGGGGTTTTTTTTCATTTAATTTCTTTTAGAGACATTCTCCATTCTTTAAAAGTGAGGAAAATATTTATAGAAATCATGGGAATCCAAAAATAGTGTTGTCCAAAAGAGACCTGAATCGATGACCTTATGAGTATTCTATTGGGGTCCAAAGTGGCCCCCACAATCAATAGTGAGGTAGAACCTAAGGATATATTGAAACATGCTATCAGGAACATAAATCATGAGGACTTGATCAATACAAGTGCGCCAAATTTAGGGGTCATCCCAAATGTACCAAAATGACTTGTGTTTGAGATGATCAGATTTGTTTTTTTTAATCAGGAGAAATGCAAGATGCTACCAAATAATTTAAAATTTTACCATACAAATGAATATCATCATGAACTCTATAAAATTGATCATCAAGAAACATATCATTTATCTGAATACAACGGGATGAGTCAGTGTCTGAGTATTTTTGGATCCTAATAATATGGTCAGATTTTACATTCACTTCTCTTTTTTTATCCCTAATTTCTAGATTAAATTTTTGAAGGATGACGATTCAGCGATTGAGACATGGTTTTACTTCGGTTTCATAAGGATTAATTTGAGGGCTACATGGTCTAAGAAAAAAATCACTTGGGAACCTAAAAGTTATGACCTAAATTTATCCAAGGAAAACATAATTTCAAGGAAATATTTTTTAGTTTTGGTTTAGTTTTCTAAGGTAGGGTCTAGTTTGCGTGAGGTATAAGCTATTACATGTGAATCTTGATCGAATCGTTGTGATAAGACTGCCTCAACTACATAGTTATATGAATCACACATGGGCTCTAATGGTAAATCCCACCAAGGTTTTTGGATTAACGAGATTGATGTGAGACTCTATTTTAGTTTATTAAAAGTATCCTCAAAATTTCTATCAAATATAAATTTGTTTTCTTTTTTGAGTAATTGGGAGAGGGGAATTACAATCTTATTAAATTCACGAGTGAAATAATGATAAAATCCTGCATTAACTAAGAAAGTTCACACATATCATACATTTTTAGGGAATGTTAAAGAATTAGTGTTGTCTAATTTTTTTTTATTTACTTGAATAACATCCCCAAAAATGAAATTTCTAAGTATTAAACCTTTTCACACCATGAAATTTCATTTCTCATAATTTAACATTAGATTATTTTCAACAAATTTATGTAGGATAGAAGCAATGATACTCTAAAACTGATCAAAATAGTACCATATATAGTGAAATGATCCATGAATAATTCCATGAAATTCTCTAGGTAATCTGGAAAAATACTAACCATGAATCATAGAAAAGTACCTATAGCATTACATAGACCAAATTGCATCCTCTTATAGGAAAATGTTCGAAATGGGAAAGTAAATGTTGTATTTTCCAGATCCTCATGGGTAATATGGATAAAAAATTATCTAGAATACCCATCAAGGAAACTTTAGTGACACTTCCCCACTAGCCTCTCTATAATTTGATTTATGAATGGTAAAGGGAAATGGCCCTTCCTTATGTGTTGGATTAGTCAGTGATAATCTATATAGACGCACCAACTATTCTTCACATGGATTGGAACTAATTCATTTTTTTCATTTTTAATAACCAAAAGAGTAGTTTTCTTAGGAACTACCTAAAGTAGACTAATCCACATGCTGTTAGAGATGGGGTAAATGATTCTAGAACCTAATAATTTATTACCTATTTTTAACAACATCTAAGATGTTTGGGTTCAGTTGATGTTGTGCCTTCCTCACTATTTTATTGTCTTCATATAATAATATATGATGCATGCAAATTGATGGGGTAATTTTTTTAATTTTAGAAAGTGTCCATACCAATTCATGTTTATACTCCCTCAAAAGTTTAATCAATTATAATTCATATCTGGGAGGGAGTGAACTAGAAATTATGAAAGGAAACTTGTTTCCATTCTCATGATGTGAATATTTATAGGTTTGAAGTAGAGTTTTAAGTTCCAATTTATGGGGTTTACGATTGAAGAGAGTGAATGTGAAGGTGGGAGGACACTGATCTCATATAACTACTAAATTGTAACATACCCATATAGGAATTGTATTTTACAACCTGATCAGTATAATCGTTTGTCATAGGATCCTCAGTGCTTAATAAATCATCAATTAATAAACATTCATGAAATTTTTCTAGACCACTAAAACATTTAATTCATTATTCATTACCTATAATTTCTATCAATGATGAAAACTCTGAAATGGGGTCATGGGGAAGAAGAGAATTTACTTTTGGTAAAGGGAGTATATCAATATAATTAACTGGAAGTGAGTAATTCTCTTCTGATGGGTACTTCATCGAGATAAGGATATTGAAGTGGAATATGGAACCATCACTCCATAGATAATATACCATTTTTGAAATTAATTTTTTGTTTTGGATGTTTTCAAGAAATTACTCCCCAATATAATCAGGGTGTGTCTATTCATCCTATCATCTTACATTTTGAGCACATAAAAATCAAAAGGAAAATTAAAATTTTAACCCTTATAAGAAAATTCTCTAACACACCAGCAGGGTGTGAAATACTCTATTTTTATAGTTGAATTACTATTATTGTGTTCTTAAATTCCCCAACATTCAATGAAGAGAAAATTGTGTAATGCATTGCATTTATAGAAACATCCAAATCAAGCATAACATTAGAAAACAAATACTCCCTTAAGGTGCATGGAATTTTAAATATTATAGGTTCACTGATTTGGTAGGAATTCATAAAACTATTAATGATGAGATGTTACTCCCTAATATCACATTTTCATTTCCTTGAAATAACCTTTGGTGTGCACACATTCCCTTTATAAACTTGGCGTATCATGGAATTGTTTTCATGGAATCAATCTGAGGAATGTTAAATTGAACTTTTTTGAAAGTTTCCAAAAAAAAATTATCAAGTTTTATTTATATTGATTCATTATGGTTGGGTGGACCTTAGGGGAAATAGAAGAGTAATGGTGTGGTTAAGAGGCTCGTCAATAGACACACTCATTCCTTTGGTGGGATTTTTTTTAGGATAAGGATTTTTCTTATTGGGATCATTTGATATGGTTGGAATAGAAGTCCCCTAAAAAGAAGATGAATCTATTTGATGGTTCATTCAGATTTTAAGTTGAGTTCCACTCTAAAGGGTGATGGAACTGACATTTCCCTTGTTCATATAGTTGATAAGTGGTTGAGAGGGAAGTTTACCATACCCTTGAATTTGGATTTCACCCACCGATTTGGAAAGTTATCCAAATTGAGTTTTTAGGTCTTGTATGGATTCTTGTGTGGTTTTTATAATTAGAGACTATTTTCAGTCATTTGTTTCATCATTTATTCTAAGATAGGTTGGGGTTTTGTAGGGTTTGTTGGAAAGGCCTTTGTGGTGGTTGAGAATTTCTAGGTGGTGGTGTAGGATGACTACTCTACCCTTGTTGGTTTAATGATTGTTGATGTTGGTTTGAATAACACCCATTAAAATAATCCTGGTTGTCTTTCCACCCAAATATGGATGAATATTATAGTTCTTACCTAATGGGTCGGTTATACAGGCAGTCTGAGAATATTTTCTGACAGCTCTCAAAAGTATCTCACAACTAAGGGAATTGGTTAAAATTGTGGGTTTTTATAGAACATATACTATAATGAATTGGAGGAAGAGGTTGGGATTTCCCTTGGTAAAGAGAAATATATCAGACTAGGGTACTTACCTCTTAGAACGTTGAGTCCACCTTCATATCAAATTCAGAACTTTACACCTCATGGACACATTTTATGGGTACACTAGACCTTATACCAAACTGTTGAGTTTTTTGTGTCATGTTTTCAATAATATTAATTACAAAAATTGGGGTCTTTTAAACTAGGTAACCACCTCTAGTAGCATCAATCATGATATGATTTATTGGAATTAAACCTTCATAAAATTATTGTATTAAAATTTACGCTCTTATTTAGTGGTGTGAAAAACTTGAAGAAATCCATTTAAAATGATCCCAATATTCATTAAGTTTTTTCCATTTTTATTATCTTATTCCACAAATTTATTTTCTTATTATTGAATTTTGAGAGTTTTGGATTTATTTTTCAAGAAAAATTCATATATTCTCAGATTCTAATTGGGGAGTTGACAATGTATTTCCAATATTTAGTAATGTCTTTTAATGAGAAATGGAATGCCCTAATATTAACCAATTATTCATCCATATTAGTAGATTTTAATGTTGAACATATAGTATGGAATTAATTTAAGTGCTTATGTGGTTCTTCTCTGTCTAGTTTATGAAATTTTGTTAATAATTGAATATTGGTTTAAGCTCAAAATTAGGGTCTTCTAATTGTATTTTAATATATGCGGAATGGATATATGCATCAGGAGAGGTTATTTATTTTAATGTCCTGTTATTTTTATCCATTTTATACATGTTATGTTTAGTTTCTAGTTTACTTTCAGAATAATTGGGGTTTATAAAAGTCTCAAGGTGTGGTGTGTCCTTCTTTAAAGGGTTGTCCTATGTGTATCAGTGTCGAAAACATAGGATCCTTTCTCGTTTGGGTTTGAAAGGAGGTAAATATCATAGAGTAAAACACATCATGAATAAAGCCTACACAATAAATAAATTTGAAAACAAAATTATATTCAAATGTATAAGATAAAACAAAACAAATATTCACAAAATTTAAAAATATATTATTAAAAAACAAACTAAAAATCGAAGTTCTCCTTGAAAATGACATCAAAACTTGACCAAATTTTTATGACATGCAAAATTGATTATCATTAAAATACTATTTTATATAATAGGTTAGACCCTATTTTATATTTTAAAAAAAATTGGAGGTCTAAAGTGTGTATTTTATTAAAAATTAGTAAAAGTGGGGGTGGTTTTGAAAATAGATTTAAAAATAAAATGACATGATTTAAAGAGGTTAATAGTGGGAAAAAATGGATTTTGAAAAATATAAGAAAAAGGGTTCATTTTGAGTTCACTAAATATATTTAAAGTTCATCATTATTAGATATTAATTTAGTTTTGAAGTGAGTATTTGGTTAAAATTAATCAAAATTCCAATTGCTTTCCAAGCTTTTATATCAATGCATGCTAAACCAAACCATGATATAACAATAATATAGCCAACGTATAGCTCCTATGCATGGTATAATAACTTAAAAATAAAATTTAAATCTTAAATAATTTTGAAAAAAGGATTATTGTGTTTTTCAATATAAATAACACAAGTCACGCACTCAAAACATCACACTGGTCTGTTAAAAGTAAAGATAATTCCATTTAGTTGAATCAAACAAAGCATTCAAATATGAATCAAAGTAAGATACATATGAATGAAATATATTAAAAAAAATACATCAAACTATTATAAATACAAGTGTTTTAACTCCCTTTGAAATATTTGTAGCTCCCTCACAATGAAATCCCACCGTTTAGCCCACCGCTCAAGGAGGAGGAAGCTCGGGTGGATCTCCTTCTTCATTTTAGCTCTCCCTATGAGGATGGGGAGGTAAAAAAACTACAAGGTGGTGAGAGGAGTACTATGGAACTCCAAAATAGTAGTAATTAATTCCTTGGTCGAACATAAAAATCAGGTTCTCATGGTTCCTTTTTATAGCCAAAATAGGAAGTGGTTTTGGGTGCCCATATTTTAAGATACCAATTGTGTCTCGGTTTTGGGTTGGAAAATGGCATTAACCCAACATGGAAAAATATTAGATTTGTTTAAAGGTATATTTAATATCACCATGTAAAATTTGGAATACATTTGACATCTATAATGGAATATATATATATATATATATAGTAAAAATACCAAACTAAACGTTTTACTTCAATAAGATTCATTTTTCTGAAAAGATCAGTCCATTTGAGCCCCTTGATGGATGAATTGGGATATAGTGTCTTTAGAAGAGTTTTAGAAAAGAGAATTTTGGATCATTTTACAAAATTACATCACAATTTGATGCACTTATATCTTCTAATTTGAAAAATAGTGGAAAAGTTCTCTTGAGAATCCATGCAGTTGGACCCATTTATTTTCAACTTCATTCTGAATCCTCCAAATCACCACCTCCTACAAAAAAATAGTCTAAAAAACTAAAATTGACCATTTTATCAGTGATATAAATAATATAATTGAACCAAATATCATTTTAAATTTAACATAAAATTTTTAATTTAAAATTTAAAGTTAGTTTAACACAGTGGTATAATGATGGAAATGAATATTGAATCGCTACGCAATCACTTCCCGATGTTTCCTTCAAATATTTTACATGAAATGGGTAATAACTCTCACCGAAAAATAAATATTCGGCCAAGTAAATAATTTTTCATACATCAAAATTTCTATACACAAAGCCTAAGGTACCTTCCCCGTGTTATTGACTTCATTGTCCATTAATGGTGCATGTGCTTTAGAAAGTTTGAAGTGTCTAGTGAGGGGGGTTAAGACAGGTTGACAACTAGTCATTTTAAACCTATAGATAACCTTCCTAATGTGTTACTTATGGGTAAAACAAAAAAATTATTTATTATCCCTATCTGTTCTTATCCCCAAGATCTTATTATCTTTCCCAAGTATTTTTATTTCAAAATTTCTAGACAACTTCCTCTTTAGTGCCATAATACAATGGAACTATGGATCAATAATCAACATATCATCCACATACAACAATACTTTGATATATTATACATCATTACACTACTTATTTTAACAACGACGATTAGAATCACATCAACACAAACTTTACTAAATCATAATCATATTAAACTTCCAATTATACTATATTGGAGCTTATTTCAAGCCATAAATACTTTGTTTCAACTTATAAACCAAATAATCATTACAATTAACTTCATAAACCCTGTTCTAAAATATATAAGTTTATTACTAAAAATCCCCACAAAGAAAATATATCTATACATCCATCTACTCCAAGTACATATCATCAGACACAATAAGGTTGAGAATTTTATAAATAGTTGTGTGCTTCACCACTGGTGAGAAAATTTCAAAAAATTATATCCCTTCCTTTTGCTGAAATCCCTTCACCACCAACCTTGATTTATATCTGTTACTTCCATCAACTGACTATTTAAAATAAAAAAACCATTTATTTTCTATATCTCTCCTTACTTCTAGTAGATCAGGCAACTCCGAAGTATTTTTGAGATTTAAGGGACACATTTCAACTTCCATGGGAAAATATCACTGTTTCAAGTCTCTGAGAGAAGATAATTCTTCTAAACATTAAGGTTCCCCTATTTCCATTAGAAGTATAAAGTTCATATTATCCCAAAACCTTTGAAATGGTTTTATGATATGAGTAGATCTACTCAACATAACTTTAGGTTCATCCGTTTGAACCTCCGAGAATGGTAGTGATACGTCCAAACATTTTATATATATTAGAGATATTTTTTATCATTATCTATCGATTAGTGGTCTATATGATCATTCCCTATCCAATAAAAAATTATCATTTTATATCAGTTATTTTGACTGTTAGATAACTATACTCTAAATTTTATCCTTAAGATTCCATATTGAGAGTCTATCCGGTAAACTCTTTCTGATCACCTTAAACTTTGATAGTTAATCTGACCTCAACTTATTTCTCAACCAAGTTCAGACCTTTCTATGGATGTTATTTGTTGAAAAAAAATTCTGATATTCATATGACTTGTTTCTTACCACCATCTAATTTTTGATATCCAATGTTTCTCTCACCATAGAAAATTATAAAATGCACAATGGATATCACCTCCAACTTATCTTTGTATTTCAAATAAACATGAACATATGAAATATTTATATAATTCATTTTTAAACCTACAAAATCAAACTACATAACTAATATGTGGTTATTCTAGAGAATCAGAATATGTCTAAGATCTTTCAATCTCATGATACCTCCATTTTTCATTCGAATGTAAACATCATAATTCCTAACTATATCTATGGCTTCATCATGGGAAGGATATACTCTTACAAAGATTCCCAATGCATAATAAACCATGCACCCATGCTCACAAGTTGAATGAAATGATTCTCTTGGGTCAATAACCTAATACTCCATTAGAATGATCATACTCAATATCAAACTGGAGCCCCCATCCATTGTGCTGACTGATTTTTTCTATCTGGAAGTGGAATCCTCTGTCTGATTCCAAAAATATTTCTTGATACATCTATTCTTCCCAAAAAACTAACATGTATACCTTAAACTATTCAATTTTCCTCAGCTTATTCTTTGGGACTAATCATTTGAATGTTTATTCTTTTTATTTTCCTTCAATTTAAGTTATTATCTTTATTTGGTAGCATTTTGAGTGCTTATTGATGGAGTTTGAACTTCCTTCAACCTCAACTATTTATTCAATATCACATTTTGAATATCATCAAACATAATATTTTCCTTCATGCTAGAGTTTCTCACTGTTGTATACATGGAATACCAACTCCATAGAAGTGAATAAATATGAATAAAATCCTAAACATCATCTTTATAAGTTACCTTCACCTATTCAATATTCCCTTGGATAATATTGAATTCATTCACATGATTGGTTTCAAGTATTCCACATAATAACTTTAAGGTGAATAGTCATAACACATGAAACAATTTTAGGAGCTATTGGATTTTAATATATTTCAGCCAATGATTTAATAACTTATTTAGTGGTTTTATTCTCTCTAATATTGAAAGAAATATTATCAACAGGATACATCCTAATCAAGGCTAAATCCTTCATGTCTAATTACTCCCATTTTATTTTTACTTTATTTTAAGAAACTTACCAGACAAAGGATCATCCAGATATTTCCGTATCAAATGATCCTCCAATGGAATTATCTAAAAGGAAAATTATATTTAATTGAACTTATCAATATGAACCTTCCCTTCCTCTAAATCCATTCTTCCGAAAATAGTAAAAACTAGTTGAAATCAAATAACTTGTTATACTAGGGGAGAAGCAACCTGAATGTGGTAAGTGAAGTATAACCAATCATCTAATACCAATTTTTATGATATCTAATGAGAATGGATAAAACAATACATTTCACTATATGGACTTGGAAATCCCGCATACACAAATGAAAATTTATCGAATCACCTCAGTATATACAATGGAAATCCCTAAACACCACTGAACAATGGTTAGTCTGATAACTTCCTTAACTGAGATTGTGTATTGAAAGTAGGATGATAAAGAACCTAATCACCACAAAAACTTCAATAATTTTCATCAAAAACATAATAATAAAAAATGGAAAAATAATATTAATTCGATTTATAAAAATTTATTATATTTGTGAGAAAACACTAAAAATATCTACATTAAAGAGAAATAAGAAAATAAAAAATACATCACTCATTTAATAACTTTAAAAATCATCAAAAAAATTAATCCAGAAAATCCCACTATTCAGTATGGAGAAAAAAATCACATTCATCGTCAAAGTTTGGCCACCACCTCTTTATAAAGTTATTCATTTAGTGAATGGGATTCACAAACCATTGATATTTTTATCTAACATCCCGTTAACCTGAGAATTCTATGATACACTATTGTACATCCCGATGAAACCACCAATAGTTGTTCACCATGTACACAGCCTATGCATTGAGTTACCATCCTGGGTGAACACTATATGAGAAATATTTCTAATGATATCTTCTAATCATCTCACTATGATGAAATCCCATCCATAAGACTCATTATGATGAAAAAAACATGAATATATTTCCACAAAACCCAACACATAAAGCAATCATAGCTGTTAGAAACTACTCGATGACCATTTTTTACTCTTTTGCATGTTAAAACAACATTTTTCTCTTTCATATGTTTTTATTCTCCAATAAACACCTTATTATTTTTCTAATAAATCTATTTCAATTTGGGTTAACATATTTTAACTATATTTTTTATTTGTTTGGGTTAAATCTAACTTAAAATGAAGTATTTCTTAAGTCTGGAAAATTTCCTTTATGTGGAACGTTTTTCCTATGAAAAAATCAATTATATAATATTTTCGTATGTAAATTTGTATACATGAATTAATTTTCCTACATAAAAACTACACATAAAAACTGTCTAATTGAAATCTACTACATCGATACTTTGGCTATATAGATCTCACCTACGTAGTAAAATTGTTTATGTTGAATCTTGTGATGTTATTTCACATATGTAAAGATGTTAGATATGTATAATCAGCTATGTGATTCTTTTATTTATGAAATATTTGATGAAATTTTTTTTTGATATCTGGTTCTTTTGTCTATACAATAATAGTTATGTAGAATACTTGTATTTAAGGACATTTTTTCTTACACAATACTTGGATCTATGGCTATTTCATGTATGAAATATAAGCTGTGTATATTTTAGCTATGTATAGTATTTTTTTTCTTATGAGATGTTTTATCTCAAGGTATTTATGACCATTCATTTATTTTATGAAAAATTAAGTCTTTTTTAAAATCTTAGGATTAAGCACTAAGTAAATAGGTTATGGATGAATACATGCAAATGTTTCATGTTCTAATAATGGAGAAATGACTATCTGATTTATGATTACATTCATTTTGTAAAGAAAATTAAGTAAATATCATTTTGAAAAGATTTTAGTTTCTATAAAGTTTAAAATTATGGGCCTTGAAGGAAGTGTTTCATATGAGTAATATAAGGATAAGAAAAAGAAAAGGTATACACATAATTATGGATGTGTGCATTAAAGTCGATCTCTTGGAAAAATATACTTCATATTATTTATTATCCTACAATAATATCTCTTTTATAAAAAAGAATAATTCTCTTTCATCTCTAATTCACTTTTTTTATAATAAATATTCTTTCAATTTATAAATTGTTCCTTTAGATGTTCTAAAAGTAATCTTCAATTCTCATGGAATATATCTATGTTATCAATTGATTCTTGTAAATTTGTTCTTAGTCTAAATATATTTTTCTATATCTTTTATCTATTTTGTAATTTTACACTCCATATATTGATTATGGGTGAAGGCTATTTATCAGTCCTATAAAACGATCCCAGTGACAACTCCTTCTACCTTTTGTATCAAGTGATGGTTGCTTTCACTAAGGTTGGGAAGTCCCAAGGAAAAGGACTTTTTCTGGTAAAATCACCAAGCTCATTGAGAGAGTGTTGGTGGAGTGGACTGTGTTATATTTTTTCACAAAACAACTATAAAATATTATGTGTTCCTTTATTTGTTTTACTTTTATTATACTATAAAATAGTTTTTAATACTGAAAAGTAAATTCTCAAAAGGGGGGTGTAAATTTTTGTACTCAATCCCCAACACTTGATCGATTATTCAAGATTATCTTGGAAAACAATTAGTATTAGAATAAATACTTGGAACTCTCAACCTTAGGCCATTTTAAGTACAAATATATCTCTCTACCTCTATAATGGTTGACATGAAACAAGGCATGTCTATAATAAGAAAACCCTATTTCAATGTAGAAAAATATGGTTGATGGAAGTCCAGAATCGATATTTATTTTCATAATCTCAGATTTTAATTATAATTAAAAGTGATTAAACCGTATAAGTTTACTAATATTAAACCTATGTTATGGATTGTGGTTGAGTAAGAAGAATATTATTGAAAATATAAATCCATGAATTGCATCATAAGTTGATTAGGCCCAGATGAATTCAATCAAGTCGCTTAATGTCCTAAAACTCCTGATATGTGGTAAAATATATCAGTAGAATATAAGGGAATAGAAAATTTTAGGTGGTCTGGAAACAAGGTCTTCAACTGGGTTTGAAAAAAATTAATTATTTATAACCCTATTTAAAACTAGTTTAGCAGTGAAAAGTGGTTGATCTTTAGGTAAGGTCTTCTGAAAAAGTGTGTGAGTGAGACCAAGTAACAAAAAAAAATTAGTAACCAGAAATAGTTTTGGTGAAGTAGTGGAAATCAATGGTGGTGTTTAAATTGGTGAAGTTAGAACCATTAAGAATCACTAAAATAATCATCAACACAAGAATGAGTGTAAAGATCATAGGAAAGCGTTCAGTGGTCTGGGGATGGAACATAGATATTTTTATTAACTTGTTATTATTATTTTGTCATATTTTTTAATTAGTTTTCTATATTCATTCATGAATAAGTGTTTTTTGTTCTAGTGAGGTTGGCTTGTTCTCTCAAATGAATAAGCTATTGATGAATGGATTCTCTAGTTTCTCAACTATAAAATCAATTGAACCACTCATTGATGAAACAAGTGTCAAATCAAAAACAACTTATCAGTTGTTTCTAATGTGCTTCCCTTATAAGAACATTCATCTTCTTAGATGTAATTCTGGATGGAAATTAGTTATAAACCAACAAAATTGAAATACTTTTCACTAATTTCTGTCAAATGAACGATGTAAACTACTTGAAAATGATAAAAGGGTATTTTCTCACTATATTTTACACATGAATGAAGTAAAAATACCTACCAAATAAATTTTATTACCCTATCTCAAATTATCCAATAATCATAAGAAAATTCTTCATTGTACTTAAAACAATAATTTAAATACAAAGGAAATGAATAAAAAATGAATAATGAAGAATCTCTTTGTGAGAGCTTCTAAATTACCTCAAAATATTCACAAGTGTTGTCACCTTCATCTTTCTACTAGCTCCCCTCCTACTCTTTACCCTTTAACCATTTTTTAATCAGGATATCTTAGAAATAAATGTTTTTTCTCATCAGGATACTATTTTAACTTTTACCAAAAAATCCCAATGGCTCCCCCATCTATAGCTGGGTACAGACCTGCTTTCAAAAGACCGGCAATCATCTGGGTTTTCAAGACCAGTCACTATTGGGGACTCACATTGGTTGAGATAATGGTAGGTTGGTCTCATCTTACCCTTTTGGGGGGAATTATTTCCTACTCTAGGACTCTCTTATATATTTAATATATGTTTGTGGATCTCTTCCTAATCCCAATACGGGGCCAATTACCTTGACAAAATGGTTTATCGGTTAATTATCTCAATAGACATGGAAAGGGAGTCTCATTAATGGACCCATATGTATGTACTCAAGGTTCTTCACCCATTTCCCTAATGGAGAATATCTTCTTTATGTGTTGTAACTATATATCCAATTTCTTTGAAATGTGTTTCCATACGAGGAGGTAGTTAATATTCTAGGGAGGGGATTGAGCCATTATGAGGCATCCTACATATCCTGGATATTTCAGGAATAAAAACCCACATAGTTTGTTAATTCTCTTGGGTATGGCCCCAATGTATATTCTCTTATATGAGGGTTTTTTCTTCATAATGCTTCATGATGTGTTCATTCACATCTCCCTAAGCCCATGTGAGATATGATTGATGTTAAAAACAAGGGGAATAGATGATTAGGCTCATGGAATACATGTATGGGAATTGTGTGCTGGGACAGTCCTTGGTGTGTTTGGTATGAAGCTCGGGCCCTAATTATTCATCCTATGTAACCTGAGTATGGTATGAATCAAAGTCATTATTGTTCGGTTTATGTTGGGGGTTACACATTAAATCTTCCCTGTACCATTTTATAGGTTTATAGGGAAGATGATATGATCATTGCAACTCCCTAAGACCATGTGAGCTATGATCGTTTGTGGTAAAAATGGGATAGTAAGTAATAAATGTCATTTATTTGAACAAGGGAATCATATGATGGTCCCTCTATGGATGACAACTGTGGAGTTCGAACCTTAGGGATAGTTGTCCTACTTATCCCAAATATGGAAGGAATCAGAGTCATTGTAGTTCCCTTTATGACAGAGATTACACACTAAGGTTTCCCTATTGATATGGCCTTATTCATTAGTGGGTGTCACAAGACCTAGTTGACATTCCCTAAAATCAATTATGTGACATAGCTTGACACATATATGGGGTGTCACAAGAGCTAGTGTGACACAGTCCAAAGGATGTCATGTATCATCTATGAAACTTCCGGTAGGCATTGTAACACCAGGATGTTAGGTCTAGAGGGTGTTTTGAGTCTCAGTTAGCATGCCTAGAGAGTGTCACAAGAGCATGGTCGTTATGTCCAAATGCTTACTTGACACTCGGCCGACATGAGATAACGTCGTTATATGAGTCAGGAAACGTGTCTGGAAGATTTCTCAAGTCCTCATTGATGGACCTGAAGGGTTCACAAGATCAAAGTGGAATCTTTTGGGGAACATTTTGATTTTTTCTAACACTTCTAGAGTATATCACGTGTCCCAGATGACAAGTCGAAGGAGTGTCTCAAGATCTAGGAGATGTGTCCTGTTTCTATTTTGTATCTTTTAATGACACGTGTGAAGCATGTGATGGGTAAAGAGAAATTCCTTTGATTAAGCCTTATTACCTTGATCTTGGTTCTAACCATTGTGTTGAGAATGCATTGGTTTTGTTTAGTATCATTTTTTATTGAGTCTCATGTGATCTAGTAGGCTTGTGGAATGCTCTTTGAAAAACCTACCAGAGGTCCTTCGTGTGATCTATGAATGATCGCGCAAAGTGCTTTATTCCTAGAGCATGACTACTCTGGATTCTTGTCGGTGTATTACCTAATGGAAGTTTTTCTAGTTGCATGGTCGGTTTCTCTGAGAAAGCCTCTTTGATTCTTGGAAATTTTCATCTTGAGAGTTACTTAAGCATAGTAGTCGGTGCATTTTTTGTGCTAGGGTGGGGGATTTATAGGCCTTTCCACCTCAGATACTCACCAGTTTGTGAGGCATATCTGGTTTAATTCCAGGATGGATTTAGCGAAGGGTCCTGGTGCCACACAGTTTCAGGAGTCTCCATCGTGGACCACTCTAAGCATGTCGCCTGATTTGATCGTGAGTCTCTTCCGCCAATTCTTCCTTTATCAGATTATTACTGATTATCAAAGATTTGTTTGATCCTGAGGATGTGTCAAAGGACTTCCATGTTTTCATGTTGACATTCCAAGGAACCTTTTCAAGATCTAGGATCTTATTGGAAGACACTTGTGAGATCTTTGGGGAATTTTCTAAGGGTATTGTGGGACCGCATCACCGGTGCGCCAGGCGTGTCGCATGCCTTTCAGTGACCGAGAAAATCTCTCACCTCCTGCCTTTAAATCCCATTTTTTTTATATGAAAAATGTTGGGATTTATGCGGTATTTAATGAGTGATGTTGAGGATATATCTTTTATTTTTCAGTGATGCATCGCGTGACCAATATGGGTCTTATAGCGGTATGCAAGTGTTTCATGGAAAAATCTATTTGTTTGTCCTTCTACTGCCATAGAGTTGTATGGATATGGTCAAATACTTCTATGAAGATAGGCTGAAAAGCCAAGGGGCTTTTTGAGATGAGGAAAACATGTCATAGAGGTCTCGTGGTGCCTCACATATTTCCAGAGGCGCACTGCATGTCCTTCAGTGACCATGAGTACCTATCACATATTCCCTTTTCATTATATTTGTTTGATGTTAAAAATTCATGGATTATGTGAGTTTGTACGAGTAATGTCTAAGATATTTACATGATTTTTAGATGATGTCTTGCTTGACTAATATGGGTCGTATGGTGCATGTGCAAGCATATAGTGGACAAGTCTACCAGTATGTCCCTAGAGCACCGAAAGGGACTCCTGGACATACCTGAGGACTTTCATGTGGTGGGGATGATGTTGATGACTTGCGGCACTTCATGGGTCATCAAGGGAGCATCTCATGTCTTTCAATGACCGCTAACCCATTTTTCCTCCTCTTTATCTTCTTCATTTTTTCCCACAATGGTTTAGGGGTTTTGTGATTTTTCCACGTATCCCCAAGGGATTTTATCCTTCTCGATGATGATCTGAAACATGATCTTTGTGACCAATAGAGATCTCCATCATTGTAATGTTGTCCTCTTTATTTTCTAAGGATTTTTGAGATCTTTTGGGGCACTTTCCAATGACAAACCATGCAGCTTGGGGGAGCTCATTCGGCTGCCATCATGTGGCCATCGATTGTCTGGAGGGCCTTCTCATGATCGGGAAGTTTCATTGAAGGGGGATCCATTGGACATGTCGTGGTTATGTGATATGTGTGGAGACCTCATGTGACCTTGAAATGGTCACAAAATCGCATGTCCTTTAGAAGATCATGTGATCTGTGAGTCTCGTCCATTCTAATCTTCCTTTTCTTTTTTAGGGAAAATAATACCCATATTTAGGTATATCTTCTTTTTTATTTTGATGATTCTTATTTTGCGGGTGTCAAAAAATTCCCCCCCTCAGGAGTGACGTCTGAGGAGACAAGAACTCAGTTCTAAAGAAAACTAATGCCCATCATAATCCTTGATGGTGTTGTGATGTAGTGCTTCAGGTGATTTTGGGTCTACTGGGAAACATTTTGTATTCTATAAAATGAACTTTTTATATGTGGATTATGTAACACCCCAAGATTTCATAGTAAGTTATTTTATTTAAAGTAATTCAATAGCTTGTGTTACACGCAACACAGAGTTCGAGTGCACCACGACTTACCAAACTAGCTGTTCAAAAAGCAGTTATGAATAGTATTAACTGAATTTTGAATTTTATATACTTCATATAATTTTAGAAACCATATTATGTGTTTCTTAGATATAATATAAGAACAAATTCATTTTATCAGATAAAAGAACTATTTTTCAAAAAAAATACAACTTTAACACCTTTTAATGGAAACCCTTTTTTTAAAACCAGTATTTGACAGTTTTATATATTCAATTTAATGAAATTTAATTCTTCTTTATAATCGAGAAATAAAAATTTATTTTTGATAAATTTTTGGTACTTTTCTAAAAACATTCAAATTTTGATGAATAGTGAAAAATACTAAATTTTAATTGAAAACAACTTTTTTAATAGAAATAATTTATAGTGTTAAATTATGCATTTTAAGGGTTTTGAAGTATAATCAGATTATATTTTTATCATTTAATACAATGTAGGTCATTATAATTAATTTCACATTTAAATTTGACATAAACACATGTCAATCTTTTGATACTTTTTACTTCTTAAAAACCCACCTTTTGGTTTTGACAACGAGAATTAATTTTAAATTAATTAATGCTACTTATATGTTTTGAATTTGGTAAAAAATAATTCATTTTTGAATTTGGAATATCAAAATTATCTTAGGGTGAATTTTTGTATTTTTCTAAAAACTTTCAATTTTTGATGAATAGTGAAAAACATTGTGTTATTGTTTAAAAAACAAATTTTTATTTAAATAATTATTTATTTTATTTATTTAAGTCAATATAGATACATAATACCTATATTAGTTAAATTTGATTCATTGGAGTCATTTTTATAATAAAACTAGATGTATAAAAGTTTATTGAACTTTTTACCGTCTTTTACCCACATTCTAGGAGCATTTGCAAATTTGCATAAAACTTAATTTTACCACTTCTGTGAGTTGAATTTCAAAAATATAAGAGACACGATTGATATTAGTAAGTAAAATGTGGTTTAATAAGATGAAAATAATTTTTGGTGAATAGTAGCTTTTGACTTTTATTTACCATGGTTAAAAGTAAATAGGGTAATTAAAGGTAAAAATGATATTATAATTATGCTAAAACACGTCCTAATTCTATTGGATAAGTATAATTAGAACCAAAAAACATTAGGAACAAAATATTATCCTTTGGGTCCACTTGGATTAGATTAGTACATTTATTATTATTTTATTTAAAGAAGAGTTAAAAGTGTAAAATTCAATGTCTAATAACTAAACCGTTTTTAATATAGGGTTGTACATAAGATAAATTCTACGATAAATATTAATTAAAAAGATAAAAAAATTACTACATAATGGTATTTTATTTATAATTTTTAGATATTAAATAATTAAATTTATTTATGACACAATGATGATGCAGTAATTACCTTATTAATGAAAGATTAAAATTATTGATATTATAAATATCCAAATAAATGTAATTTGAGACTTTTTATGAATTACACTAATTTTATAGGTTAATATGACATTTTAGGATTGATTAAATAACTTTTATTCGAAGTTATAAAGTTTTTATTTCTTTCAAAAAAATCAAATACTAAATAGTGTCAAAATTGACATAATAGAGTTTTTAAAACAAATTCAATATTATTAATTGATATAATATTCCTAAAAATCTATGGTTCGGCCAAAAAAATTATTTAAGGTTATATATATTAATAGTGAACCACTTGAAGTTTTATTGGTAGTTTATAGTATGTTTATTAACCATATAATATAAAAATACAAAGAGATGTGGTAAATGTCCAACTATTTAACTAAGAGTTAAATCTAAAAGAGAAGGTTAATATGGTGATCTAAACCAATCTAAAACCTATTGGTTGAGATTTTTTTGACCCATACCCACAATATACTAGAAATAAATCATTTTTGATCCATTATAAACCGAAAATTATTTTATTATAAAATAATATTTGATGCTTTTCCTAAAGTGACCCCCACCTCTCTTATAAAAGGGTACTTCCCCTTGTCTTAATTTCATACCTCCAAAGCCATTTGGCTCAGAAAAACCCTACCCAAATATCCTCCCAACTTCCATCATATCAACCTATATTCCTTACTTTTATCAGAAAGCCAACTTAAGGATCCCTTTTGATCAACTCAAAAGGAAACACCCGAAAAAGAGGTAATAATTTCACCACCCACTTTCAAGTTATTTTCTTCTTCCACTTCCTCTTTCATGGTTTTTTCCATTCCAAAACAATAACACCAGTACCTCATACATACTTTGATGTTATTATAAATATGGTACAACCATATTCATTATTCTACCCATCCAATAAATGACAAAGTCATCATACGTGCGTACGTACGGCTTACCGTCTCCACGTCGTAGTGTAGTTTGTTATTCAAAAACATCATTATTTTGATGGGTATAATAATATGTATAACTGACTTAAATAATAAATATAACATGTTAATGATTCTTTATATATGATATATCATCCAATTATATACGATTTCACCATCAAAATAATGATATTGTTGCTCGTGTGTACATACGACTTACCGTCTCCACGAACGCGATGAGATTTATTCCCCATCATAACAATTCAAAAATAATTATCATTTTATGATTAAAAATAATGTTTAAGAACTTAATATCATTCTGTATATGAATCAAATACAACTTATACATAACAAACATGACTTACATAACAAAACATATAAAGTAAAACGAATCAGTTAACAACCAAAACAATTATACTACTGAAATATCATTAACAATGCAATATTAGAAGAAAATATATGATATAATATTTATGTATTTGGTTCTTTTATAATTTAATAACAATTAATTTACCATTATACATAAGGTTAACATACCCTATACTAAGGAAAATTACAAGGTAAGGGGTTTCTTATCTCACTTTTAATTCCGTGAGATTTCCATTGTTCACCACTTATTTATTGCATGTGGTGTATCATGTATTTCCATTTGATATATATTATCATTATTCTCTTTATATTCATGGTATTATCTGATTCATTTGGTGTTTATTAACTATTGGTCATACAACTCGATTGATTACAACGTGGTAAGGGATTTTCATCTCACTTCTTATTTCTGTGAGATTCATGCTATATTGTCACTATTTCCTTTTGTGTGGTGTATGTACTACCCATGATTGTATTCTTTGTGTAATATAATTTAATTTATGGTTATTTACATATTCATTGTATTATACTTATTTTTGTGGTGTATATTTTATTTTTCAGTGATGCATCACGTGTCCATATATGGACATAAATGTTTTGAAATTAAAATTCCTTTTAAAAGTTTCAAAGTGGTATGGGGCACTTTGATTCAAAAAATTATTTTAAATGACTTCCTTGATAAATAGTGTGACATTTACATGTTTTCAAGAAAAAGGGGATATTTCTCTCAAATAGCTTTAATGACTATTTTCATCTATGTAAATATCCTTCAGTTTATTTTACTCTTGATTGAGGTTGATTTATCATAATACAATCATCCATATTGTATTGAATGAGTTATGTTTGACTGTGGATGTGCTATTTTTATGCCATTCATGGTTTGTGGTTATAATATTGACATTTCGTATGCTAGTTTTAATATAAATGCTTAGATTATGTTTCACCCATTTATATGAGAAATTCATTGGACTTAGTAAGTGATGGGTGGAGCCCACTATAGATCCTCAATACATCGTTAGGTCTCATGAGACAAACTAGTGTCTTGGCATAAGGCCTTGACAAAATCTTATTTGTAGTCTTGGCACGAGGCCTTGAATATGTGGTTATGATGTCCGGCATTATGAATTCCATAATTATGAAATTGAATATTGATATTACATGAGATTATTTGACTAGTAGATTGTCTATGTGAATAATTAAATGGAATTATTTGATTTATATTTGCCATATTATGTTGAAGTTTAAGATTAAAAGTCGTGTGTTCTAGTCTTATACATTGCCTTAAATATTTATTCTTATTTATAACAGTTTCCACTATTTTTTTATCCTTACTAAGTATCTGATCTCACCCCTTTCTTATGTTTTATTTTTTCCAGGATGCAAAGAAGTATATTACAATTAACCTGTAGGGATAGGCTAAGAGATATACGAGTGTTCAAAGGGGGACAATGTTTTTTTTATATTTCATGATGTAATGTAAAACTTATGTATGTATATAGTATTTCCAAGGATACTAAATTGATCATTCTTTTAGGACATTCTTCCTTGTATCATGCTAATTTTATGTAATAATTCACTGATTCTAGGTAACTGGGGTCGGGGCATTACAGAGTGGAGGATGATTCATTCCACTGGCCACCTAATCTCTAGAGCGCTCTAGTTTTTTTTATTCTGTTGAATGACCTTATTGCGAACCATGATCATGAACCCTGTCTGAAAGCCTTCTTCACAAGTTTCTATTTTCATAGCTCTTCTGCAATACCACTTTAGACACTCCACTTTAGTAATTTATCATACTTCAACTGTGATGGATTTGGTTGTCTTGAATACTTCACGATTTCTTCTACCCAAATCATTCGACCGCTTGATATTCACGCGACCATGTTCAGGTCACGCGATCATGAGTCCCCAAGGGGGTCAATTAGTTCGTGTGATGACATGTGGTGGTTATGCGACCCATGTATCCTTTTGGGGTTAGGCGATTCACAAAATATTTTTCATATCATGTGATATTGCTGATGTTTCTAGTTTTATACCATGGTTTGATGATTTTTATTTTATTCACCTAACATGTTCTACTTACTTACTTTCATAAGGATTCTGGTTCTCATAAAAATTCTTCAACTGTGTCCAAACAAAGGGCCATGATTACCAGGAATTTCATTGTCAATCCCTGATACTGTGAGTGTACTAATAATGGCATTTTGTAGAGGTTCATTTCATCAAAAATTCTTAATTACCCCTTATATGATCAGCATTCGTTTTATGGGTTTGGATTTCTGGATGATGCTGGTATACCTCCCCCAAATTTTAATATGCTATTTTTCTGGGTATCTGGCTCCCCTGACTACATTCAGACAATAATTACTGAGGACGATCAGATAGATTCATCCCAATCCCAGGGCTTGTCTTATCTGTTGGAAAATTCTCCCCAGAGTCCAGATGGTTGTGATATCACTCAACAACCAATTTCTCAAATCTATTCAAGAATATTAACATATTCTCTAGACACTTCTAGTGGAGGATGGTATTCTAAGTGGGAACTTTGTCCTAGGTAAAAATTCTTTGATGAATGTGCATTACCATTTTGGGTGAGGCAACGATGTTTAGAGTTTGTTGATGATCTATATAGGGTTTGTCTCTACGAAGCCATGTGGATATCTCAATTAATCATTTACCACCTTACAGACCTTCTCTGAGAAATGATTAGTTGTTAATGTCCTGGGAACAACACATTCCATTTTCCTCCCAGTGAGGTGGGAATTAGCTTATGGTATATCCATCAATTGGGTGTTATTCCTCCCCTTGGAGAGATTTGAGAAGGATTTTTCCCTGTTTTGTATATATATGATGAATCTCTATAGACCCCAATTCAATAAAAAGAGATACTCATCATTGAAAAGAAGAATTTGGGGAGAGATTTGATAGTGTGTGCACTTATTTCTTCCATATACTGGATTAGTATTATTTTGTGTGGAAGTAGGGTTAGAGAAAATGTCATTCACTCCCATCGATACCCTTCCCAGAAAGTATGAGATAGTGTTGGATCATATTGAGCCATTTTGGAAGCTAGGGACTACACCTCGTTGGGCTATCGAGTGAACATAGTGGTTTATTCAAATATTAGGTCGGTGGGTTTTTCTTGTTATGTTCCTGACTAGATGGTTCTTCCCATTTAAGGATACATGCTCGGGAATCTGTGTCATTGCATCAGTGATGGAGGTGTAAATTGCAGAAAGGAATCATCTAAACATAGTCTTGAAAGTCCTTGTATTCCTCTACAATAGTTCCCAAGTTAGGAGGATAATATGAAATAGTCATGGGGAGGAGTTCTAAAACACTGAGGTGTCGAGTTATATTGTAATGATGTCAAGACTCTTAATGATAGGAATTCCCTTTTTTGGAGTGACACATTTGGTTGACTGCCAAAGGTTCATATGTAGGATCCATAGGCATGCATGAATAGTCAAGAAAAGGGTCCTTGAAGTCAGATATCCTTTTTGAGGTCCATGGAAGGTTATGGTCATTCAAAACACCCTAAATCATGAAGTGATCTACAGAAGGTGTAAAATACAAGCTGGTTTCAAGTACCCTAAAAGTTGTGCCACGACCTAATGAACATATTCTCATGGTGAGGATATGTAAAAAAATCATTGCTCTAATTTTTTCTTAGACCAGTGGTTCTAGAAAGAATAGCCTGGATTTTACTAGGGCTAGAAAGTATACCCTATGAGCTTTATGCCCTATTTATTTATTCCCTTATTTTTTCCTAAACTCTGGAGATTAAGGGTTTAGCGGGGGAATACTTTTCTTCTTCTTAGGCTTCCCTTTTCTAGTTTTCAACCTAAAAAGTTTTATGTCTAGTTCTCTATCAGTTTAAATCTTGTGATTTCTACCATCATGCGCAAGAATTTAAGGTCATATGTCTTTGACTAAAATGTTGGTATTTTAAGGTCATGGTCGACATAGACCTAATATGGAGGATAACAAACAAGATCCTAATTAAGATATAAAATGTTAGGAGTACTCCAATATCCCTACGAGAGGGAGGTGGAAATGTTTTCAATCGTAGATCGAGGTCCTTAGATCATGATTGATGATATGGGATAGTCACACCGGTAGTATTTTAGACCTAATGAGGTGATGAGTTCTTCTGCATTGATGATTTCAAGGCTCACAAGAATTGTAATTCCATTTCTAGAGTGGCACATTTGGTTGACGGACATAGGCGCATATGTAGGAGTCATAGGCATGTATTCATAGTCGAGAAAAGGGTCCTAGAAGTCAGACATACTTTCCAAGGTCCATGGAAGATTATGGTGATCTGAGACACCCCAAGCATGATGTGTGGCTTATGGGCTAGGGGCGCTTCAGAAGATGGTGGAAGCACTTCATCCGCCAATCAGCTGAGGTAAGTCTATTATGGTCATTGAATAAGTAATGATTATGAATGATGATTTCATCATTTTAGAATCATTTATAGGGTATGTGCCTCTGTTCATTTTAACATCATGTGGTAAAGATGTACTTCCATGAAATTTAACATCATGTAATAAGGACGTATTTCCATGCAGTTTATCTTCATGTGGTAAGGATTTACTCACATGCATTTTATCGTTGTGTGGTATTGGCGTACTCCCATGCAGTTTAATGTCATGTGGTAAGGATGTGGGAGAACTGATGTGAATGTGGGTAGATATTGCAGTTGGGCGCAAGGATGGGGACTTTGGTGTCACTACGTATCTCGTGAGGATGAGAATCAAGCCAAATATTGTTCTTGAATAGGAAATACACTACGCAGGTATGACCCATAAGTAAAGGTGGAAATTATTTCCATTAAAAATTGCAGGTGGTCCTAGGGTTCAAGATCTAGGCATCACTATATATCTCAACATGCCAGGAATCAAGCTACATGTAGTTATTGAAGTTCTATGTAGTTTAATGTCATGAGGTGAGGACAAAAAAGTAATGAAGAAAATTAGTGGTAACATCGCGGTTGGGAACAAGGATAGAAGCATGGGAATCATTATTTATCCCATGATGAAATGAGAATCAAACCACGTGTAGTAATTGTAAAACCATGTAGTTTAACTTCATGTGGTAAGGACAAGAGCCTATCACGGCTGATATGTATTGTAAAGGCGGGGAATCCTTCATTGTGATTCCTAAGCCCACATGAGTTGTGCTCAATATGGGAAACAAGGAATGACTGGGGCCCCATACAGGACATGGGTATTGTGCATCATCAAGTGGATAGACTAAGATATAGTATTGAGGAATCCCTAAATATCTCATTGGAAATTAGAATCAAGTCATACATAGTTCTTAAATGAGTTTTTCATTTTAACATCATGTGGAACGCATGTAGGTGACTCGACGTTAATGGATACGGTTATCATGGATTCATGTATTTTTATGTCATGTGGTAAGTACATTGACTGTGCAGATTAACATCATGTGATGATGATTCGTGTTATTCCTTTTATGGTCTTGCATTCAAGATCGTGATGGACTTATTTTGTACTTATGCACCTTTCTTGTGAGGGTGAGACCCTTCCATGATTCCTAATCTCATGTGAGCTATACTCGGTGTCAAAAACAAGGAACAACACTGTTTTCCCTACAATGTAGAGATATAAGAGGGAACAAAAAAGAATTTTATATCATGTAGTGGATAGACTGAGATATAGGATTGAGGTGTCCCTAAGTATCTCATGAGGACGAGAATCAAGTCATATGTAGTTCTAGAAAAACCATGTAGTTTAACGTCATTCGGTATGGAAACTGACCATGTTGTTTAACGTCATGTGGATAAGAAGATGGATTATCCGACATGAAGGGGAACTATGTATCTTTGCAGTTTATCTTTATGCAGTAAGTACATTGGTAATGTAGTTTAATGTTTTCTATTAAGGACATTGTTCATGAAGTTTAATGTCTTGCTGTAAGGACATTGGTCATGCATTTTAATATCTTGCAGTGAGGACAAAAGTTGTTGTGCAATTTAACATCTTTCTTCTTGGATGAAAGGTGTCGTGCAGTTTAACGTCATCATTCTAGGAAAAAGGTGTTGTAAATTTTAACATCTTTCTACAAGGATGATATCTGTATAGTTTTAAATTATGTGGTAAGGACAAAAGGTGTCGTGTAGTTTAGTGTCTTTCTACTTGGATGAAAGGTGTCATACAGTTTAACATATTTCTACTAGAAAGATCTCTGTATAGTTTAACATCATGTGGTAAGGATTAAAGTTTTCATACATTTTAACATCTTTCTGCAAGGACTAAAGGTATCATGCATTTTAACATCTTACTACTAGGACTATATTCATATATTTTAACGTCGTGTGGTAAGGATGAAAGGCGTCATGCAGTTTAAGGTATTACTCCTATGATGAAATGTGCCGTTTAATTTAAAATCTTTCTTATAGGATGATCTCCATACAGTTTAACGCCATGTGGTAAGGATGCTCTATGGGGATTACTCTTATGTGGATTCCCTTTTTCTGGAGGTTGTGCAAAGTATTTCTTAATAAATCTCACATTCGTGGGCAGTGTGACATGCTACCCATCCATGGTGGATAGCGAATAGACTCCATTATGATACACCTTATGCATTACATATGGTCCTTACCACTTGGATATCCAGAATGAGTGAAACTAGAAATGACTATCTAAAATGAGGGAAATGGAATTCTTTGGGTAACACTGCCTCAGTCCCATACACCTGTGAATATGGAGTTGCTTATGTATCAGTATGTGTGGTGGTTCGGTAGGCCCATAAATCCTGGAAGAGTTTTTCTAGCCAAGAATTCGTATCCATGTCCTCCATCTTTTAGAGTATGTTTTATAGAGTCTTATTGAAGGCCTCTATCTATATAATTTTCACAGCATGATAGCGGGATGAGTGATTATACTCGATGTTATACTCCTAGTAAATCTTCTCCAACTCTATGGAAAATATGTTGGTGTTGTTGTTTTTCAATATTGTGAAATGGACTCTGAACCTAGTGATGACATGGTACTTCAAGAAGTTTATGATATTCTTCATCCTGAATTCCTTGGGGGCCATTGCATCAGCCCATTCTGAAAATAAATTGGTAGTATTAAGGATGTACTTGAACTTCTTGGATGTGGCTGGGGGATATGACCCCATATCATCCATACCCCAATCAGAAAATGGCCAGGAATATTTAGCTATATGCCGCAATTCTAGGGTCTGATGGATGAAGTTATCATGGATCTTTCATGCATGAAATTTCCTAGTGAATTCCACACAATCCTTTAGCATGGATTTCCAATAATGCCCCAACCTCCTGATCAACTGTGAGATCTTGGTCCCAGATTGATGGGCGTTGTAAGATCCTTTATGGAATTCCTCCGTGATGGTGAGGACTTCCCCTTCTACTATGCATCTGAGGATAATTCCATCAAATCCATGTTTGTAGGGAACTTTTTCTGATTTGTACCATCATGTAGGTTGAAGTTTGATGGAAGAAACTAAATTTGTTCCCTTCCAGCATGATATTTTGGGATAGTATTATCTTGATGATAGCCGATTATAGGCTTCATCCATTTAGAGGCGGTCACTGGTTCATTGTGATCTAGGGAAGTGCTTTCTTGACTGATCTCTTCCATATCACATATGACAATCAATGACACCATTATTTGATGAGTAATATGTAAAGTTACTTCATCCTAATCAAGATCGGCTAGGACAGTGACTACGTTAGCCATCATGTTGGCACAAGCATTCTGTGATCAGGGAACATAATGCAGTGTGGGTTTAAAAGGGAATTCTTCCATCAATCCCCTAAAATATCTAGTGAGGGGATAATTACTAATTTTTGATGTCATATTATACATTGACCACCTTTATCACTAACTTTGAATCACATTTGATGTCTTGGTAGGATATTTGTAGCTGTAGGGCTAGTTATAAGACAGTGATGAGAGATTGTTATTCTGCCTCACTGTTTGTGCATCTTTCAGATAGTGAGAAGGAGTAGGGAAGGACTACCTTCTCTGGAGATATGAATACAATCCCCAAACCAACCCAATTGAGCTTCAGGATTTCCATTCTTGTGTCGATAGGACTCTGGGAGGCACCATCAATGTACATCTCCCATGTCTGAGGAGTGTCATGGGTATATCATACCTCTTCATCTAGGATCTTGGTGACTTCTAGTGTATTTTATGGGGTCGGATGTGCTGTGAGTAAATCGGCTAGGGATTTCCCTTTTACTGACTTTTGTTATACAAACTGGATGTTATATTGTTAAATAATGAACACTAATCGGGCCAAGAACCCAGTCAGTATCAGTCATCCAAGGATGTGCTTTAGAGGATCAATATGGGATACAATTTGTACTTTATGATTCTACAAGTAATGCCATATATTTTTCAATATAAAGAAGAGTGTGATGCAGTTCTTCTCGACATCAGATTATTGAGTCTTAGTACCTAGCATCATTTGGATGAGGTAATGAAGACTATTAAGACTTCCCACATCATTATTTTATGCTAGGAGGGTACCCAATGAGCATTCCATGGTGGCTATATATAATATGAGTGTCCTCATATCCACAAGGGGGCATTAGGACCGGTGGGTGTAGAAAGTACCTCTTGATACTTTCGAAGGATTTTGGGAAATAATTATCCCATAGGTAGCTAATTCCCATCTTTGTTATCCTAGTAAAGGGAATAGATTTACTGGTTAGGTTAGAAATGGACCTCCGAATGTAGGGAAGGTGCCTTTGGAGTCCCATCAGTTCCCTGAGATTTCTGGGGGTTGACACTGCTAAGATAACACTGATCATTTCTAGGTTGACCTCAATGTTGTGGTAGCATACCATAAATCCAAGGGACATTCCTGATGTTACTCCAAAGGCTCATTTCGAGAGATTCGTCTTCAAAAAAAATTGTCGCAGCTTGTCAAAATTTGTCTGAAGGTCCATGATGTGATCACATCACCATCAAGATTTTACCATCAGGTCATCGACATAACATTCGGTTGTTTTTTCCAAAAAAATGGCTTAAAGATATGGTGCATGGTGCATTGATATGTGGCTCTATCATTCTTTAAACTAAAGGGAATGACATGATAACAAAATATCCCTTTAGGCACTCTAAAGGCAGTGGCTACTTCATCCTCAGGGGCCATCTTTATCTGATTGTACCCCAAGTACCCATCCAGGAAATAAAGGGCCTAGAATCTAGTAGTTCCATCAATCAGAAGTTCCATGATCTGTAATGGGAAGTCATCCTTTAGGAAATTTTAATTAAGGTCTCTAGAATCAATGCACACCCTAATTTTCAAATTCTTCTTCTTGACAGGGATGATGTTGGCAAGCCATTTTGGGTATTTCACCTCTTGGAAAAAGTTGGATTCAATAAGATTGTCGAATTCCACCTCCATATTGGTGTTATGATAGGGGTTCATCCTTCTGGATTCATACTTGAAGCCTTGATTCTCCTCTGGTATCCTGATATGGTGCGTATCCACATCTAGATTTAATCTAATAATTTCTGTGTAGTTCCATGTGAACACATATTGATATTGCTTCAGAAATAATATGTACATCTCTTGTACTTTGAAAAACTAATCAGTGTAGGCCTTGGATATTTCTCTATTCCTAGGTTTATCTCCATGAGTTCGTTGATGGTAGTGTATACACCTTCCTCAAATTTCATAGGAGCATTCCTAAGTTTAGACTCATCTTCATTCATCTCTGAGTCCGTGGATTCATTCTCATATGGAGATAAAAAAATGGGGTTTCACCATTATTATCAAGATGGGAGATGCCATGAGGAGATACATTCTCATCCCCTACTGACTGAGTCACTATAAAGATATTTTGGGGCTAATGTTATTCAATTTTGTCACTAAGGAAAGGAAGGGTTTGGACCTTTGAGATTATACCTATGACCTTGACCAGATTTATGGGGAAAACATAGTCGTTATCAAGCAAGTTCTAGGGATTCATAAGGGCAGTCCCCGTGACGTTGGGAGTGGTAACCTGTATATAATTGATAAAACACTAATTTGTTGAATATTTCATTGATAATAAATGATATAATTTCCTCACATTGTGTTAAATATGTTTAATTAGAAAGTATTTGGGATTAGATCATTCATTTGAATATTTGATGAAAATTCCAGTTTTACCCTTTATAGTTTACTGTAGTATTTCGAAGATAAATATTTTTATATTTATTATTTGAATTTGAAATTTTGTAACAGTGTTCCAAACTTAATTATATACAACCTTTATTCCGGAAACTAGATCTAAAAAGTTCATTTGGTTGTAGAAAATGGGCCATGAAGTCAACGTTGGGCTGGGATCTCCAGAATGGAGAATCTCTTGTATTAAGGCCATAACTCCTACATATGGGCTTTTATTGAGCCCAAATTTGGAGAGGGGATAGAGGAACCATATCCGCACATTGGATCCTTCTGGAAGGCCGGACAATTCACGCGTTTTGTTGGTCAAATGGGAGGTTCAATTTGTATTAAAATATTTTCCGAAATTTCCACATTCACACTTGAAACCACTTGTAACCTCTCCTCCCCTTCCCTCTATAAATTGGAGTTTTTCTCATTTGGAGGGGTTGGGAAGTGAATTAGGATATTGGAGGTAGAGGAGAATTTGTTTCACCCAAATTCTCCAACCATTGTAAGAGGGGTAGCTCTTGAAGCAAGGATCCCCTCATCGAAGCCTCCTTCTCTTCTTCATTTTGTAATGTTTTCATTTGTGTAATAAACTTCATTGTTCTTCTTTTATTTCTTCTCTTTTATTATTTTTTATTTAAATTTATTCTTCTCTTAATATTACTCTTTGGGCTGGAATTCTTGAGTAGAATCTTCATTGGGTTATACCCATTATAAACCTTTGCACATGCAAAACGCTTCTACGATGATTACGCCACCCATGGAAGAGTAGTCTTTTAGTAATCGATCTATCTTCTACCTTCTTCATTTAATTATTTTGAATCAATGAGCTACTGTAATTAACATAATATGATCCATGAATTGTGTTTTTAAATTACAAGAAACTAAGCAAGCAATTGAACAATTAACACAAAAACACGCAAGGTGGGGATTTTGTGTAAATTGTGAGAGCGTAATCTTAATCGGTAATACAAGACCACACGGGATAAATTTGTAGAGTTAAAATATAATCCCTAAACATAATTCATCCTCATTTCCAGAATGGATATGATCCTTAATTTACCACTGACCATAAGCTAATCTTAGAACATCAATCAAAGTAGGATGTTGTGATTGCATGTTCTGAAGTTAGCCTAGGGTTAAATTCACATCATCTTCGTGGTAAAGTTAATTCTAGTAGGGTTAGGGATTTAACAAATTAAGGGATCATAATTAATTGAATGTTAATTTAAATGATAATGATTAATAATAAAGTGAATAGGTAGAGTTAGATCTATTACTCCTTTTAAATAGATTTCTAAAAAAACATCTTCTTGTTGTGTCATTTTAATCGAAATTCATTTCAAAACTAAAAACAAAAAAAATTATACAATCTTCTTCCAGCAAAATTATTATAGATTCATAAACTACAACAAACCCCAATCCTTTAAATTAGTGTTTTTATTCTATTCTATTTTATTTTATTTTTTAGAATACCTCTAATAAGTTGATAAATCCACTTCCTCCTTTGAGAGACGACCTTGGTCAGCCACTCTGATGCACCTAAGTACCCCAAATTACACTAATCATTTGAGGGCGCCCACGATAGTGCTCTTTAAAATTGGTGCTGTTGCCAGGGAGGTAAGTAATTATTTCAACCAATTAGAGGTATTTATTTTATTTTACATTTTATTCTCTTCCTCTCTTCTTTCTTCCTTCTTTACCCAATCTGATTTTTCTTCTTCTTCTTTTATTTTCTTCTACTTCTTTTTGGACCATCAACTCAAACTTCTCATTTTTATTTTACTATGGTACACTTTCTTTCTTTTCATTTTTATTTGATCTATGACACAAACTAATCCCGAAGATCTCTTAGATCTTGACCCTGAGATTGAACGTAGCCTTAGGGCTCGAATCAGAAATTCTCAGTCTACGGGAAGTTTCAATATTCAACCAGTTGGTGAATTCCTCTCTTCGGAAAACATTGAAATTGGAAGCTATTCAAATTGAAACATAAAAGAGGAACCAATGGCTGAAAACAATGGAAATGAACTTAATAGAACCATTCTAGAATTGGCTGCACCTGATATTAACTATCAACCAAATTGTATTGCATACCCAAATCTCGAATCGGACTTTGAACTAAAATCTGGGTTAATTCACTTACTTCTAAAGTTTCATGGCCTCTCTGGTGAGGATCCCAATAAAAATTTGAAAGAATTTAATGTGGTTTTCTCAACCCTAAAACCTAGAAATGTTTCTGAAGATCAAATCAAATTAAGAGCATTACCATTTTCACTTGATGGAGCTGCAAAGGATTGGATGTACTATTTACAACCTGAAGATGTAACATGTTGGAACGATTTGAAACGTCTTTTCTTGCAGATATTTTTTCCAGCATCAAGGACCAGATACATTCGAAAAGAGATATCAGGGATCAAGCAAGAACAAGGGGAGTCAATGTATGAGTATTGGGATAGATTCAAGAAGTTGTGTGCAAGCTTTCCGCATCACCAAATCAGTGAGCAACTCCTCATCCAATACTTCTATGAAGGACTCACACCCATGGAGAGGAGCATGGTGGATGTTGCAGCTGGAGGAGCATTGGTGGACAAGACACCAATAGCTGCACGAGCATTGATCGACAAAATGTCCCAAAACTCCCAACAATTTGGCGATAGAGATACACCACATGTCAAGGGAGTACATCAGGTAAGTCCTTCTTCTCTTGAGAGTCATTTGATTGATACCAAGTTAGAAGAATTGACCACTATGGTGAGGCAAATTGCTTTGGCACAAAAGATATATCTACCCCCTCCTTTAAGGCCTTGTGTCATTTGCACTAAGACAAGCCACCCAACTGACTGTTGCCCACAACTACAAGAGACAAGGGATTGCGCAGCAGTATTCCCAGGGAGACCATTTCAGCAGCAACAACAACCATATCCCCAAAAGAAGTTTGATTCATTTGCTCCAACATACAACCAAGGGTGGAAAGATCAAGCGAACATGAGGTATGGCTCTGGACAACAACAAAGGCCCCCTTTTCAACCAAACTTCCAGCAGCCTCCGCCTTACCAGAAAGGTTTCCAACAACCCCAAAGGAGATTTGAAGTCCAATCATCAAGAAGCCAACAACAAGGGAATCCCCCACCAAAGGTAGATTCTAATACTGATGATCTTTTGAATCAAATTGTTATTAATCAACAGAATGAGCTGAAGAGTCAATGTTCGGAGCTGAGGGAGTTAAAGACTCAAATGAGCCAGATTGCCACCGCCCTCCATGAACTTGTAAGTAAGAATTCCGGAAATCTACCTTCCCAACCCACTCCAAATCCAAAGGGGAATGTTAGTTCCATCACATTGAGAAGTGGGAAGAAAATGAACAATACATCTGTACCTACCATTCCACTGGGATTCACCTCAACTCCGGAGAAGACGCATTCCAAACCAAATGATGAGAAATCCAAGGAGAAAGATAAAGGTAAGAAAAATATTGATGATGTTCCTCCTAAACCCCTTCCTTTTCCAAACAGGGTTGTTCAAACCAAGAAGATGGCTGAAGAAGCAATGCAAAAGGTGGTTTTGGACACATTCAAGCGTGTGGAGATCAACATTCCTCTACTTTAAGCCATTAAGAAAATCTTAAGGTATACCAAATTCTTAAAAGAACTATGCACCAATCGAAGAGGGCTCAAGTGGAATGAGAGGATCAACCTTGGAAGGAATGTCTCGGCACTCATTACACCAACTCTAGCAATGCCAAAAAAGTGCAAGGATCCCGAGACATTCACCATCCCATGTACTATAGGGGAGTTTCACTTCTCTGATGCTATTTGTGATTTAGGAGCTTCAATAAATGTGATGCCTCACTCTGTATTCTCTTCCTTGCAGGTTGGTGAGTTGAATCCAACAAGAGTAGTGGTGCAATTGGTGAATAGAGCTACGGCATATCCAGCGGGAGTTCTTGAGGATGTACTTGTCCAGGTAAGAGACATGATCTTTCCAGTGGATTTCTATGTTCTTAACATGGACGATGATCAGGTAAGTTCTCATGCCCCCATTATCTTAGGTAGGACCTTCCTCAAAACTGCAAAAACTATCATAAATGTAAATTAGGGTACACTTTCCATGGAGTTTGGAGATGAAGTTGTGATATTTAATGTTATGGATTCCATGAAGTACCCCTCAGAGGACCATTCAGCTTTTGTTATCTCCCATTTTGAACCACCAAATAAAAACTCCATGGAATTTGATTGTCCTATTCTTAGGGAGATTATGAGTATTGGTTCTAGTTTGATGTCTAAGAGTACTTCTACACCCGTTTTTAAGGAACAAGACTCTCTAATATTTGATTTTGAAATGGAATCATATTCTGATTTTGATCATGTGAACTCTGATTATGACATGGCTATTGAGTATGCTGATGGATTTGGTGCTTTATTCTCTGATTGTGATGATTTTTATTCTGATACTGATGTTCATTGTGCAGATATGTTTGTTGCATCAATTTCTCCATCCATACTACACCCTCCTTCATTAGAACTCAAGCCATTACCACCAAATCTGTAATACTCATACTTGTTGGGTGGTGAGAGATTACCTGTTATCATTGATAACAATCTCCCTTTTGAACATGAAGAAAAGCTTTTGAATATTTTGAGGGAGAACATCAGGGCGATTGGGTGGACCTTGGCTGACATATCATGTATTAGCCCCTCCATTTGCATGCATATGATTCTATTGGAGGATGGGGATAAACCGGTGAGACGGCCACAAAGGAGACTCAATCCCACCCTCCTGGAAGTTGTTAAAAAAGAAGTTGAGAAACTGCTCGAGGCAGGTATAATCTTTCCCATTTCAGATTCTCAGTGGGTAAGTCCTATTCAGGTTGTGCCTAAGAAAAGTGGTGTTACTGTTGTTAAAAATGAGAAAGATGAGTTAGTTCCAATGAGGGTTCAAAACAGTTGGCATGTGTGTATTGATTATAGGAAACTAAATCATTCCACTCGCAAGGACCATTTCCCCCTCCCATTTATTGATCAGATGCTTGAGAGACTAGCTGGGAAAACACACTATTGTTTCTTGGATGGATTTTCTAGATATTTTCAGGTTCCTATAGCTCCGGAGGGTCAGGAGAAGACTACATTCACCTATCCCTTTGGCACATTTGCCTACCGAAGGATGCCATTTGGACTTTTCAACGCCCCAGGTACCTTCCAGAGATGCATGGTGAGTATTTTTTCTGATTTTATTGAGACCTACATGGAGGTATTTATGGATGATTTTACAGTGTATGGATCCTCATTTGATGAATGTCTAAATAGTTTGGGAAAGGTATTGAATCGTTGTATTGAGAAGAATCTGGTCCTAAACTTTGAAAAGTGTCATTTCATGGTAGAGCATGGCATTGTCTTAGGGCATGTAGTGTCAAAACATGGGATAGAGGTTGATAGATCTAAGGTAGACATTATTTCATCCTTACCCTATCCTTCATGTGTGCGTGATGTTATATCTTTCCTAGGTCATACAGGATTTTATCGGCGCTTCATCAAAGATTTTAGTAAGATCGCTCTTCCTATGTCACGATTACTTCAAAAAGATTCTGATTTTGTGTTTGATGATTCTTGTAGGACTTCCTTTGATGAGCTAAAGAAGTGTCTGACCACTCCACCTATCATACAGCCCCCACGGTGGGACCTTCCATTTGAGCTTATGTGTGACGCCTCCAACTTCGCAGTTGGAGCTGCCTTATCTCAGAGGGTGGAAGGACGTTCACATGTGATTGCCTATGCATCAAGGACATTGGATTCATCCCAATAAAACTACACAACCACGGAAAATGATTTTCTTGCTGTCATATTTTCTTTAGATAAATTCCGTTCATATTTATTGGGCTCTAAAGTAGTTGTTTTTTCTGACCATGCAGCTTTGAGGTACCTCCTGAAGAAACCAGATGCAAAGCCACGACTTATCCGTTGTATGCTCCTTCTTCAAGAGTTTGACCTTGATATAAAGGAAAAGAAGGGGTCAGAGAATTTGGTGGCGGACCACATGAGTAGGATTACTCACACACTAGAGGATGACACCTTGGACCAGGTACCACTTCGGGACACTTTTCTCGATGAGCATCTTTATTCCATCTCAGGTATGCATCCTTGGTATGCTGATTTAGTGAACTACATTATTGCCTCTAAAATACCTGCAAATTTAAAGAAACATCAAGTCCAAAAATTAAAATGTGAGTCTAGGTTTTATGTGTGGGATGATCCTTACCTCTGGCGCATGTGTAGTGACCAAGTCATTAGGAGGTGTGTTCCTGATCATGAGTTTGAGTCTGTTTTGCATTTCTGTCATACACTTGCTTGTGGTGGACACTTTGGACCCCAACGGACAACTAGGAAGGTTTTGAACTCTGGATTATATTGGCCTAGATTATTCCATGATTCCCATGTGTTTTGTAAGTCATGCTCTCGTTTCCAACACACTGGGAACATTTCTAAGAGACATGAGATGCCCCAACAACCCATACTATTCTGTGAGATTTTTGATGTATGGGGAATTGATTGTATGGTTCCATTTTTTAGTTCATTTGGATTTTTGTATATTTTGGTTTCTTTTGATTACGTGAGTAAATGGGTGGAGGCCAAGGCCACCAGGACTGACGATTCTCATGTTGTAGTGGATTTTGTCAAGGCTCAAATTTTCTGTAGGTTTGGAGTACCAAAGGCCATCATCAGTGACCAAGGGACACACTTTTGCAATAGGAATTTTTCTTCCCTCCTTCGAAAGTATGGGGTGACACACAAAACATCAACACCATACCACCCCCAAACAAATGGTCAGGTTGAGGTTTCAAATCGTGAGTTGAAACAAATCTTGGAGAAAACCGTGCAGCCAAATAGGAAGGATTGGAACAAGCGCTTGGATGATGCATTGTGGGCTTATAGGACAACATACAAGACCCCCATTGGTATGTCCCCATTTCAGATTATTTTTGGGAAAGCGTGTCATCTCCCCGTGGAAGTTGAGCATCGGGCATATTGGGCTATAAAGAAATGCAACATGGATTTGGCCCAAGCTGGAATTCAAAGGAAGTTGCAAATTCAAGAGCTTGAGGAGATTTGACTATCATCATATGAGAACTCAAGGCTCTACAAGGAAAGATCAAAAGCAGCTCATGACAAAATGATCCAACAAAGGGGGTTTCATGTTGGAGAGAAAGTCCTTCTCTACAGTTCATGACTGAAGGTGATGCCTGGTAAGTTGTGTTCTAGATGGTTAGGTCCTTATATTGTGACTAATGTTTTTCCTTATGGTGTAGTGGAGATCACACAAGAGGACACTGGAAGGAGCTTTACAGTCAATGGGCAACGATTGAAGAGATACATTGAGGGACTTCCTACTGATGTAGTGGATTTTATCACACTGCATGACCCCATTATCACTTGAGCACATCAGGCTGTTCCTAACCCTTTCACTTTTATATTATTTGTCCTATTTAAAAATTCTGAATTTCATGTGCATATATCATCTCATAGGTTCACATTGAGTAAAATGAAATATTTTAAGTGTGGGGGAGGGAACCTTTTAGTTTAGTAATTTCAATTTCTTTCCTGTTCAAAAAAAAACCAAAAAAAATTGTGCGTTTTTCAAATTTTGTGTGTTTATTTTACAATTTTTTGTGTCTTTTTGAAACTTTTGGGCTGAAATGATTCTCATCACCATTTTTAAATCCATATCAATAAGTGAAACAATTTACCCCTAAAAACTAAGCTTATATGAATGCTGAAATGACTTTGTTTCAAGTTCAAATATTTAGTAATTTCATGAAAATTACGCTGAATTTTGAATCCCATGCCAATCTCACTGTCTTTATATTTGAAATAACTTTCCTGTGAGGCTTCTAAACCATTATTTTCATATTCTTTACATTCACCTCACTTCTTGAGAGAATCAAACCATACTTGATTTAACCATAATTTGATCTATTCCTGTCAAAACTTGAGGGTTTGAGGTACTTATGTTTAAATGATTGAGGCATTTGTTTGGTATTAAAGCCCCTATTTCAAAGAATCCTTTTTTATAATGGCCTACCTTGAATATTTAATCCTTGTATCCCTTAGAAGCCATGAAAAGCCTGTTAGGTTAGCCACATTACAAGCCAATTTTCCCTATCCAACCAACTCTTGAAGTGAAATTGCATAATCTAGTTGAGCTTAAGTGTGGGGGTAGTTGTCTTCTGTTTTGCCACCACATTCTGTGATACTTTGGGTGGAAAATTAAATTCTGAAGAGATGTGTTTACTGCTAAAGAAATTCATTATATTGAAAGGTGTGCCTTTTCTGGAGCTTTCATGACAAGTGAAGCTGTGCCTTTTCTGGAGCTTCTAATTGAGGTGGAAAGGTGTGCCCATCTGGAGCTTTCAAGAAAATCATGTTTGAGAAGATTGAAATTTTTTTATGCTGAAATGGTGAATGGTGTAAACCTTTCATGACTTTCCATGATGATGGAGCTGAATTGATACTATGGGGATTGAGGAGAAGACCATATTTAAGTGAAAATTAGATTAATGCAATTTTGCTTCAAAAGATTCAAGCGCTCCTCATTCAGACTCAGAGTTTTTCACATCTTAATCCTACCAACCGAAAGCCACAGAACAACCCTGAAAAGTCCTCATGATAAAAATATGTCCTTGACTCACATCGGGTAGCGATGTAGGAATCTATCAAGCCTATGGTGGCCCTTGTATGAGTTTGTATGAGAAAGACATTGCAAAAAATATTGATATTTGAGTGATGAGAGAAAATTCAAGCGAGGTAAGTGTTTTGTGCATGAAATGATAAATAAAGTGGAAATATATTGAATTATATAAATGGAGAAATTTAAATAAGGTTTTTTATGAGGCATGATATCTTTTTATTCTTGGGGTGTAATTGTTTGATCTCAAGGATATGTGTTTTAAAATTGGTTTTGATTTGATATTAATGTTTACTTGATATGAGGTTTTTCCCAGGAGTGCAAAAGGGTAAGTGTGGGGGAGTTGATAAAACACTATTTTATTGAATATTTCATTGATAATAAATGATATAATTTCCTCACATTGTGTTAAATATGTTTAATTAGAAAGTATTTGGGATTAGATCATTCATTTGAATATTTGATGAAAATTCCAGTTTTACCCTTTATAGTTCACTGTAGTATTTCGAAGATAAATATTTTTATATTTATTATTTGAATTTGAAATTTTTTAAAAGTGTTCCAAAATTAATTATCTACAACTTTTATTCATGACACTAGAGCAAAAGAGTTCATTTGGTTGTTGAAAATGGGCCATGAAATCAACATTGGGCTGGGCTCACCAAAATGGAGAAGCTTCTGTATTGCGGACATAACTCCAACATATGAGATTTTATTGAGCCCAAATTTGGAGAGGAGATATAGGACCTATATACACACATTTGATCCTTCTGGAAGACAGGACAATTCACGCGTTTTGGTGGTCAAATGGGCGGTGAAATTGTCATTAAAATATTTGTCCGAATTTCCACATTCACACTTGAAACCACTTGTAAACACTCCTCCCCTCCCCTCTATAAATTGGAGTTTTTCTCATTTGGAGGTGTTGGGATGTGAATTAGGAGATTGGAGGCAGAGGAGAATTTGTTTCACCTAAATTATCCAACCATTGTAAGAGGGGTAGCTCTTGAAGCAAGGATCCCCTCATCGAAGCCTCCTTCTCTTCTTCATTTTGTAATGTTTTCATTTGTGTAATAAACTTCATTGTTATTATTTTATTTCTTCTATTTTCTTCTATTTTGTTTAAATTTATTCTTCTCTTAATCTTCCTCTTTGGGCTGGAATTATTGAGTAGAAGCGTTATTGGGTTATACCCATTATAAACCTTTGCACATGAAAAACGCTTCTACGATGATTACGCCACCCATGGAAGAGTAGTCTTTTAGTAATCGATCTATCTTCTACATTCTTCATTTAATTATTTTGAATCAATGAGCTACTGTAATTCACATAATATGATCCATGAATTGTGTTTTTAAATTACAAGAAACTAAGCAAGCAATTGAAAAATTAACACAAAAACACGCGAGGTCGGGATTTTGTGTAAATTGTGAGAGCGTAATCTTAATCGGTAATACAAGACCACACGGGATAAATTTGTAGAGTTCAAATATAATCCTTAAACACAATTCATCCTCATTTACAGAATGGATATGAGCCTTAATTTACCACTGACCATAAGATAATCTTAGAACATCAATCAATGCAGGGTGCTGCGATTGCATGTTCCGAAGTTAGCCTAGGGTTAAATTCACATCATCTTCGTGGTAAAGTTAATTGTAGTAGGGTTAGGGATTTAACAAATTAAGGGATCATAATTAAGTGAATGTTAATTTAAATGATAATGATTAATAATAAAGTGAAGAGGTAGAGTTAGATCGATTATTCCTTTTAAATAGATTTCTAAAAAAACATCTTCTTGTTGTGTCATTTTAATCGAAATTCATTTCAAAACTAAAAACAAAAAAAATTATACAATCTTCTTCCAGAAAACTTCTTATAGATTCATAAACTACAACAAAACCCAATCCATTAAAGTAGTGTTTTTATTCTATTCTATTTTATTTTATTTTTTATAATACCTCTAATAAGTTGTTAAATTCACTTCCTCCTTTGAGAGACGACCTTGGTCAGCCACTCTGCTGCACCTAAGTACCCCAAATTACACTAATCATTTGAGGGTGCCCACGACAGTGCTCTTTCAATAATCATCTGTCATTGGTTGTTTTCCTCCCTTTTTAAAAAACTCTGCTTCAACATATGTGTCCCCACAGGTATCAAAGTGATCACTATAACCATGTAGTATTCCGACCTTTCCATTAAAGGTATACTTCAGACATTGATGGGTTTTTGAAGGTATTGTTGGGTGCCTATGAATCTAAGGCATTATGAGTAGAAAATTATATGTGGTGTCTTTCTAGATTTCCAAAAACTCATTATCTGATGTATGATCCCCAAACATGGTTGTAATCATGATTTTCTTGAGAGGTATTTCCTTGCGTTTATCATTCCCTTGGATGGTTAGCTTAGTGGGAGATAGATCCCCTTTTCCATATCCTAATCATTTTAGGGTTCGAAGTGGGATAATATTGATCCCATGACCATTATCTATCAGATCCCTCTATACATTGACATTATTGAGTCCTACTGAGACATATTGGTTCTTGATGTGCCCCTGAAGGGAATCTTACTGGTCTTGATTAGTGAACGAGATGGACACATTACACTACGGTGTCATGGTCTCCACCTAATAGGCCTTGGCTTCAGCGAATTATATCTCGAACACTTGTGGGCTCTGGAGGGCTTCAACAAGTGCCTCCCTGAGTTATTTTGAAAGATATATTTCATCAAAGACTGCAATATTGTTTGGGACTACTGGAAATTTTGTTAGAACATCATACTTTTGTGTTAAAGGTTCTAGCTTCTCAATATGGGGATGCTCCTAGGCTTGTGGATGAGGAGATGAGGTGCTCAGGCTGGATGAACCTGGAGCTTGTGTGGAGGTTGTGGGAGTGCCTACTGCTATAAGCGCAGGTCGTCTTATCCTTCCCATTTGTCTGGGATGATCGGGCTGAGCTCTTGCTCAGTAGTCATGTAAGACAATCGGGAGAGGACAACCGCTGGATGGTTCTAAGACACCTCCCTAACCCTTTTGGGCTTGTTGGATTGCTTGACCATGTGCCTTAGCTTCATATGTATTTTCCATATATGTGTGAATGGAATATTGAGTACATCCCCATCCGTGGTGTCCTATATATCCTCGACTTCAGCGCATGTGGCCACCTATTCCTCGGTTATGCATGGGAAAATAATTATTTGGAGAAAACTCCTCATCAGAGAAGGGGTCTGAAAAGTTTATTTCATTTACAAAACCAAATATGAGTTCTTCATCCGATGAGGATTCCATTTTTTGGGATGGTTCCAGTGATGTAGATGTCATGGGTAAGAAATTAGTGAAAATTAACATCTATATTAGAGGAGAATGTGAATCTTCCTCTTATGATACATCCCACCTATAGTGGTCATGCCCACCATTTGTAGGTACATATAACACATCTTCCTTGGCTGGTGGAGCTACTAATGGTTTGCACAACTATTCTCTTAGAGTGTAATGGGATCGATCAAATGTCTTTCAAACCATCCAGTTGTTGAATTTTCATGCATGTATAGTCAGGGCCTTCTTCCAATCACCTTCTTCTTCTGGTTGGACCATAGTTATGCAACCCACCTGCTATGGGGAATTATCTATCACTACTTTTCTAGAATCAATCAATCCTTGAAATACATATTTGAAGATGAAGCAGTACTAGATATTATGACCCAATCTTCTGTGGAAAGGGAATTAATCAGGTCGGTCGGTGAGATTAACCTCATCAGGCTTCCTGGGTTGAGAAAGTGTGAGCAGGTTATTATCCATAGCTGTCAAGAAATAACCAGGGACACATTAATTATAGAAGTAGTACACCTTACTCATTCATTCGTCAAATCTGGGACTACCCTAATTTCTATGTGCTTCTAGCCGAGGGAGATTCAGGGGTTTTCATTGCTCAATAGAATGTGTTAGGCGGTTCAGGGAATAATTGGGAATTTGGATAGGTTTTGTTGTTGTATTGAGAGTGAAAGTTGTAGTTTCTGTGTTGGCTAGCCTTTTTTCCTATGATTCGGGAAAGATTTGAGCTTTGGATCAGGTCCACTGAATGGACTCATCCAAATGTTGGGACGTTTCCGAAAATTTGTGGAATCCTCCTAGATATTTTATTAGAATAAAGGTCCTATGAATCTCATCCCTAATATTTTTGACACATAGTTCTAGCAGTTTCTCTTATGAGAGAGGGATGATGAGTGAGTAGGTAAAACCCTACCACCTTTCTATGAAATCATACACCCTCTCATTTTCGTGTTGTTTGTAGTTTTTCAAGTCAATGATCATTTTCTTCTTTAATGTATAACCGAATTGATAAATGAATTTATGATGGAGGTCTTCCCATCCTGACACAGATCCTGATGGCACACTTCTATAACAAATGAAGGTTGGACCAGTTAGGGTTTGTACAAAACACCTCAGTGTGGTTTCCTCCTATTAATCTCAAGGGCCCATCATTGGTTTTTAATGGGACACAAAGTTTGTGAGATGTTGTTAAGGGTTACCCCCATCATCAAAGGTAAATAAGGTAGGGTTTCCAAAGATGGGTGGAGGTTGGGTATCATCGAACCATTCAGGATATGGCTTCATTTTAGGAAACATAGACATGTGTCGCCCTTCAATAGAATCCCTCATGTATGTGGGATGGCTGCCTAGACCCAAATCCAATATGATAATCATAAGCTGACCTTGTTTTTGGATCAACTGTGGGAGGGAGAACATTTGTCTCTTCTTGAAGACGATACCCTATGAGAATATTTCCCCTGAGTAGCTCCTCATTATGTTACTTAAGAGCTTGTTTTTATCTATCATATTGTGAAAATCCATTCTTTGAGGAGGGAACCTCACTTCTCCTGGGAGGTGATAGTGATGTGGTTGTACCCTTCCCTTTGGTAGTATTCTTTTGGGGAGGTGTAAACTCAATATTCAAGACATCCATGTTTTGGAGTTTTCTCTAGTTCTTAGTGTGTGCAGCCTCATTTGGTGCATTCAAGTCACCCTCCTCCCGAGGTACATCTTCCATGTCGTGACCCTCTATATTTTTGTCATGGTCAATATCATCCATGTAGATAGTGATGATATTCACATAGGTATATCAAGAAATGGTGGCCATGCCATTACTTTCGACGCAATAGGATGATTATGTGTTATCCTCTTTAGGGTTATTATTCAAACCCTTTTCCATGTTGGGCCATTTTGGTTTGTGACCCCAGCAGGGTCTAAATTCCCTTTTCGTATGTTCCTCCCATTTTGGTCTATGAATAGTGACCCTAAGGGTGTTTTCGATCGGTTTTTTTGAATTTGACACAACCAGAAGGGGTTTGTCTTGCAGCGATAGGGACAGGTGGAATGTCGAATATTGATTGATCATCCCAACCTGTAGAATATAGATTCCCTCTGTGGTGGTGATTATGATGAAAATTACCCTAGCCTTAGAGGGTCAGGTCCTTCAAGTTCGTAGTTAGCACTGATTAGTTCAATTGTTAAGGATCCAATGGCTATGGTCAGGTATTTGATGACTCTTAGGATAGAAATGTAGGTACAAATGCCCCCATCCTAGCAGGGTGGGGTTGTTCTAGGATCACTGATGATGTCTTCAGGGTACTCTAAGGGGATGATGAACCTAGGGATGGTGATTGAGATATTAATTTCCCCATCCTAGTGGGTTGGGGTTCACTTGTAGCTAATGCTGATCTATACCAAATCCTCTCGAGAATTGATGATCTGATATGTGGAGGTAGTGGTTGATATTACCATAGTTCGGTGGGCTAGGTCTACTCCTGGACGGCTGATACCACAATTTCAATTGCGGCCTGCTTAATGTGGCATAGTTGTGCTCGTATATGAATGGGGTTAAATAGAGACCCATGATGAGAACCATTTCTTAGAGGATGTTTTCTAGGTTATCAAAACTTTGGTCTCCATGTTCGAAATTCCTTCTTATTAATTTGAGGGGCCTGGTTTGAAGTCATGTTGGCTATCCTTCCTCTCTATCTGTGATGTTTAGGAACTATTGGAGAAGAGGAATTATGTTGCAGTGACCAACTGGCCTAAGCGTTTCCGAGTCCCTTAATCTCATAAAAGGCTATAACATGGTAGGATTTCATAACTAATAGTATCCAATGTTCTAATGGATTGTAAAAGTGTAACACTCCATACATCCCCCATCCTTGAATATATATTCAAGATGTGGCTTTGGAGATCAGTTGTCGAAGAGTTGTGATTCAAGGTGGAAAGTGTGTGCCATTTTTGCATTGTGATTTTCCAGTTTCGGATCCCAGGCCATGGAGATGGCAGTTAGGTTTAGCTGAAAATAGAGTATATTGATCGTATAAAGGAGAAAATCATATCCTGTATAAGGGAGATAATGATCCTTTAGTCATTGATGAGTATCCCACATATTCTTTCATAGATAAGGCATTCACTCATTTTCTAGATCATCTCGGATCTCATAGTCAATGGTAGTGAGGGACGAGAACATGATGGGGAGGTTTTTTATGGATAACTCTATCTATATATCAATTTTAACCTATTCCTCATCAAACTTACACAACTTCATCTGATCGGACAATAGAAGATGGATCAAATGCTTTCCAACTGATGGGAGTAGGGTGCTGTGAGATTGGGGTGCTGCAGATGATTCGAGCATTTATCTATTTGAAGGTGCCAGATTTTGGAACACCTCTCTATATGAAGGTGTCTAGAAAATGGGAGGATTTTCTTGTCCATGGTAGATATCTTCATGGGTAGATTGAACGTGGTTGACATCAAGAGTAGAGTCCCTACGATCCATCTCCACACTTCCATGAGGAGGATTGTCATGGTAAAGAACACCTTCTGCTTCTACTTTTATAGAAGATTCAAAGGACCCTTGTGATGTTGAGAATGTGTCTCGAACAACATCAAGGACACTTTCATTGAGCAGATTAGGGATATGGTCCATGTTCTGCATCATGGTCGGAATATTCCACCATGCCTTTTAGAGTCATGTAGGGGTACTCTCCTGCTATGTGATGGTTGTTGGAACTTATATATAACTATCTAATGTCGTAGGGTTATGATCCTGCTACTGAGATGCTATCTAAATATGCTAATGAGTTGTATCATTAATGATAGGAATGTGAGCCTATCCTGAGGCATGTTCCATTCTCACTTGGTGATCCTCGGTCAGGATAGGAATATGAGCCTGATCCTAAGCCTTTGGAATATGTTGTTGGTCTTTCTTGGAAGGAATATGATCCTACCCCTAGGCATGTTCCACTCACAATTTTTTCCCCTGGTTGGATCTGGAATATGGGCCTGGTCCACATATGTATACCTCATCAGAATATACAGACAGACCTTTGGAGTGGTATAATGAATTTGAGCCTCCCCTTGTATTGCCTTGGAATGATGCTAGCGCAGTCATTAATCGGGAAATGTAGTAATATTTTCCTTACTTCTGTGATCCTCTAGAGTATGCCAGGCAGAGTCAGTGATAGGAATATGAGCATGTCCCATGGATTTTTCCATTCTCACTTGGTCATCCTTAGCCAGGATGGGGATATATACCCAATCCTGGGCCTTTGGAATATGACGTTGGACTTCTTCGGTAGGCATGTGCCCCTATCCTGAGGCATGTGTCACTCTCACCTGGTGAGCCAGTGTTGGAATGAGGATATGAGCCAGATCCTATGTTTCTACCTTCATCAGAGAATACTGATAATCCTCCCAAGTGGGAGAAAGAGTTTGTTCTTTCTCTAGTAAATCCACTTGTTCGCAATTATTAGAGTGATGTGGTATATTGGATATAGGGATATAAGTATTCTACTGTCACTTCATCTAAAACAGTGTCAGAATATGTCGGTGTAGTTCTTCAACTACTGCTAAAATATATTTTGATATTATCAATGTGTGTGAAGGGATTCCAGCCTTCAAATTTTATGTCTCCATGATAAACTGGTAGATATATTCTACTGATGTAGGGATATTAACTCACTTATGTCCTCCTTTTTTCACCAGAGTATGTCGATGGGCTTCATATATGGGGGTAGGTATATCAGCCTCCCCCATGTTTTCTGTGGTAATATTCCCACAAACTTGTTTAGAGAGGGTAGGTATATAATCTTGTTGGATGGTTCTTGCCTAAGTATGATGGTATTCATCATTGGAAGGGGAGGGAATATGTGCCCTATTCTAGATATATGACACTTTTCTCCTTCGATGACCCTTCCTCGCAGCTCGTGCATGGGCATTAGAGGAGGATGTGTGTCGGATGGTACCCTCAATAGGTGACTAAGGGGTACCAGTGGGATGGTGTTGTGATGGTGGATAATAGGATAACTCCTAGGTGGATTATAAAACTAAATAGAGTAATATATGGCTTCATGTTCCACCATAATCAGATATAGAAGGTGTCCATTATCACGCTTTGAGGATAATCACCCTAAGCTATTGGTCATAGCGAAGAGAGCCATAGGTTTAGCAATAGCCTTCCCTGGGAAATGTGGACTCACTGATCATTGTGTCTAGATAAATTCATGAGCATCCACCATGGTTAGGATGGTACAATATCAGTGGTACTCCCGAACCATCTTAATTTTCACCTACCATTGGAGTCCCCATGCAGGTGAAATTGCTTTGTGAGCAGTGGAATTTGCAGTTGCAGACAATTTGCTAAAACGAATGCAAGATGATAAAATCATCATCTCTAATTGTGCTAATAAAGCAGTATCTATAATTATACAGAATACAAAGAACAAGTTTATAGATTAGTTTGGTATTGTAGGCATAATATGCTCAATCTGATATGCATGGTTAACTAATTTGTTCTTTTATTCCTGATTCGACCATTCCACTCATTCAAACTTATCAAAATGAGTATGGACTTATGATAACCCTCGTTAAAGAGGATTATTTGTAAGATTGTATTGGTCTTATTTCTTTGTTTCTATAGGGTTTGAAAAACAATGTTTCATGAAACATTATAACCCAATCGTTCTATCATTACAGATTTTCACATTGATTTTATCATTTATTTCATATAGGGGAAAACAAAATAACTCAAAGGGTAATAACAGATTTTTTTTCATTAGATAGATTCACATCGAGTTCACTATTTTTGTTTCTTTGGGATTTTGTGGCGTGAAATGGTTTTGCTCATCAGGCTACCATTTTCACTTTTCCCAGAAACTCCTAATGGTTCCCCCATATGTAGTCAGGTACAAACTGGCTTTCCAAAGGCCAATGGTCATTTGGGTTTTTAGGATCATCAACTCTTGGGGACTCTCATTTATCGAGATGATGGGAGCTCAGGATCATCACACCCTTTTGGGGTGGATTATTTCCAACACTGGGACTCTCTTATATATTTAAGATATGTTTATGGATCTCTTCCTAATCCCGATATGGGACCAGTTACCCTAAAAAATGGTTTATTATTTATTTCTCTCAGTAGAAGAGGAAATGGAGTCTCATTAATGGACCCATATGTATGTATCTGAGGTTCTTCACCCATTTCCCTAATGGAGAATAGATTCTTTGTGTGATGTAACTATATAACCAAGTGATTCAGAATGTGCTACCATTCGAGGAGGCTATTAATATTATGATAAGGCCATTCATCCATTATGAGGCATCCTATGTATCCTAGATATTATAGGAATCAAAACCCACATAGTTTGTTTATGCTCTTGGGGATGTCTCTAAGGTATATTCCCTTATATGAGGGGTTTTTTATTCATGATGCCTAATGAGGTGTTCATTAAAATCTCCCTAATCCCACGTGAGCTATACTTGGTGTGAGAAATAAGGTGAATAGATGATCATCCTCATGGAATACATGTATGAGACTTTTGTTTTGGGACAGTCCTTATGGTGTTTGGTATAAAGTTCAAACCTTGAGAAGGTGTCCTACGTATCCTAAGTATAGTAGGAATCAGAGTCGTTGTAGTGTGGTTTATATCGAGGATTACACACTATAGTTTCCCTATACCATTATGGAGTTTTATAGGGTATATGATATGATCATTACAACTCCCTAATCCCACATGTTTCATGCTCGTTTTTTGGGAAACAATGGATAGTAAGTAATCAATGTCATTGCATTGAACAAGGGACTCATATGCTAGTCACTCTATGGATAATAAATATGAGGATTGAACCTTGAGGATAGGTGGCCTACATATCCTAAATATGGTAGGATCCATAGTCATCTTAGTTCTCTTTATGTCTGGGCTTACATACCATGGTTTCCCTATTGATATATCCTTCTTCTTTGGTGGGTGTTGCAATACCTGGTTAACTTTCCCTAAGATCCATTGTGTGACCTAGCTTCAAACATGTGTAGGGTGTCACAATATCCAGTGTGACAAAGTATGAAGGATGACGTGTATCTTGGATAAAACTTCTGGGATGCATTGTGAGACTATGCCTTCATGTATGGATGGCATCATGAGTCTCAGCTAACTTGTCCAGAGGGTGTCACGAGAGTGTGATAGATATGTCCATATGCTTTCATGAGACTCAGATGACATGAGAGAACTCTATTATATGAGTCAAGAGATGTTTTTAGATGATGTATCAAGCCTTGGGTGATAGACCTAGATGGTTCAGAAGATCAAAGTGTCATCCTCAGGGGAACCGTGTGATTTGTTCTGACACATATGGAGTATTTCGCATGTCCCAGATGACATGTCGAAGGATTGTTGCGGGATTTGAGTGAAGTTTATTGGTTTTGTCATGTATATTTGAATGAAACACTTGAATAACATGAGGTGTGGAGAGTATATCCTTTTCTTAAGCCTTCTACCATTGATCTTGGTTCTAACCCTTATGTTGTGAAATCCTTGGTTTTGTTCAGTGTCAGTTTTTATTGAGTCTCGCGTGATCTAGTAGGCTTGTGGGATGTTATCACATAACCTAATAGACATCCTCTGTGTGATCTATGAATGGTCACATAGATTTCTTTATGCCTGGTGCATTACTACTCCGGCTACTCACTGGTTTATTACCTGATAGAAGGTTTTTCGGCCATGTGGTTGGTTACTCTGAGAAAGTATCTTCAATGCTTGGGACTTTTCTACTCGAGAATTCCCTTCGTGTATTATCCAGTTCATTTTTTATACTATGGTGGGGAATTTATATTCCTCACCACCCCAAATACTCAACAGTTTTTCCAACATATATGGTGCGAGTCCAGGATGGAGTAAGTGAAGGGTCCTAGCACCATGTAGTTTCGAGAGTCTTTGTTATGGACCGCTCTGAGTGCATCGCCTATTTTGATCGCAAGTATCTTCCACCAATTATTACTTTATAGGATGATTACCGATTATAGAATTTTTTTGATGATGAGGATGTGTCGAAGGACTTTTATGTTTTCGCATTTACATGCCAAGTAACCTTTTCAAGATCCAAGTTCCTATTGGAAGACACTTACAGGGCCACGTCGCGGGTGCGCTGGGCGCGTCGCATACCTTTCATTGATTTCTAACACCTCTCACCTCCTTCCTTTTGATCCCATTTGTATTCTGTGAAAAATTTTGGGAGTCATGAGGGATTTCATGAGTGTTGTTGAGGATATTTCTTCTATTTTTTGGTGATGCGTCGCATGACCAATATGGGTCCTGTGGGGGATGTGCCAGCATTTTGTTTAAAAATCAATTTGTTTTTCCTTTGAGTGCCAAGGAGTTGTCTAGATATGCTCGCGGACTTCCATGCAGCGAGAATAACAATCCAAGTGGTTTTCATGAGATGAGGAGAACATGTCACTGAGGTCTCACAGCACCTCATGAATCGCCAGAGTCATGTTGTATGTCTTTCAGTGACCACGAGTACCACTTGCATCTTCCATTTTTATCCTATTTGATTGATTTTACAAAGTGTAGGGATTATGTGAGTTTGTATGAGGAATGTATAGGATATTTACATGATTTTTGTATGATGTCTCGCTTCACCAATATGGGTCGTATGGAGCCTGCACAAGCATGTAGTGGATAGATCTATCGGTTTTTCCATAGAGCACTAAAGGGGATTCCTAGACATACCCGAGGAATTATGTGTGGTGGGGATGGTGTCGAGGACGTGCGGTTCCTCATGGATCATCGAGGGTGCGTCGCATTTCATTAATCGGCTGCAAATCCCTTTCACCTCCTCCTATTTATCTTTTTCTTTTTATCCCAAAATGGTTCAGGGGTTAGGTGAGTTCTCCTAAATATCACTCAAGGATTTTATTCTTCCCAATGATGATTTGGTGCATGACCTTTGTGACCATTGGGGATCTCCATCTTCATAATTTCATTCTCTTTATTTTAAAAGGATTTCGGATGGTTTGTCAAGAAATTTCCAATGAAAAACCATGTAGAATGGGGTTCTCATTCAGCTATCATCATGTGGTCATTGATTTTCTTAAGGGTCATCGCAAGATCGGGAAGGTTCATTGAAGGGGGGTCTATGGAACATTCTTCAGGTTATGCGTTATGTGTGGAAACCTCGCGTGACCTTGAAATGGTCACATGATCTTGAGTCCTTTAGAGGCTCATTTGATCTATGAGTCTTGTCCATCCTTTTCTTCCTTTTCTTTTTTAGGGAAAATAATACTCATAGTTAGGTATTTCTTCCCTTGTGATTTTTATAATGCTTATATGGTGGGTGTCAAATTCCATCCTTATCATTTTCCATTTTACTCTTCATTATTTTTAAAGGTAAAATCAATATTTTATACCTACTTATTGACTGTCAGGACTCATTTCCAAATCCACCCTGTATACACAATTAAATCCTCAAATTCCAAGATAAAATTCATTTCTTTGATTATTTCCAAGTGGATAATTTGATTCTTTCTATTCATTTGGATTATTGTACATAAAATTTCCCTTCGAAATGGATTTTCCTCCCATTATCGGGCTCTTTACTTCAACAAATAAATCATTCTCTACTTCATAGGTGTCGTGTATGGAGTTTCACTTTCCAAATAATTGGACTTAAATTATTTCGTGGTCTTGGGATGAATAGTATTGGGACATTTCTTTTGGTCCTCATGACTGGATTTATCTTGAAGGTGTCTATAATTAAACATCTTTCTCATCTCATCCTATCTGTGAATTCAAAACATCATGTGTTAGTGGCATCATGGTCTTAAGAAGGTTGTCTTCTCCATTATGATAGCTTATATTAGGCTTGAAAATCACACACTTTTGATTATCTATTTATAAATTACTGGTTTAGATCCAAAATTAGTGTGCTCGATGATCACAGAAGGTGTGGAATCACACTTCAAAAGGGAGTGTCGATGCGGGTTCTTCGGTAATCGAGTTAGCACTATCTCAGTTTCTCTGGTCTTCATTATGCATGCACGACTTGTGCAAAGGCCAGGAATAATATCTTACATTGAAATTGGAAATAAATAATTTTTTATCTACTTAATATCAACTCATATTCTGGTGAATCTATACATAGACTTTGTGTTTTCCAATGGGTGGTTCCAACTTTTATTAGTTCAAATGGTCAGTTTAGCATCAAATTTGACTTATTAGGGTTATACTCAGTATTGGCCATATTCTAGAGGTGAATCTGGTGTCGATAGAGGTGGCATCAGATTCATTCATTACACCATTAGTAAATCTCGTATTATTGAGTACAATTTTTGTAACTTACAGATCTGATTGGGTGTAGGATGGAAGCATCGGTAGTCTACCAATGCCAGATCATCTCAGCATCAAGATTCTATTCCCAAATGTTCTTGGGAAAGAACTAGTGTTTGGTTGATCGATATAATAAACCAGGAGAATGGGTGTGGAAACTTCCCCATATTTGTTATTTTTAATGGAAGGTATATTAATTTTTCAATTTTTTTAGTTGCAGATCAATACATTTTTCACTTTTGGTCACTTTAAATTTTGGTATTGTTGATGCATCATATTTGTTTCCCATTTCCATTTTGATTTCATGGTAGCTTAAGTTTTGTTCTTTCAGTCAACTGAACAAATCTCTTGTTCCCTTAGGATTTGACATGGTCACTCCATATGAAATTGTGGTCATTCCCATTGGTCAAGAAGTTGATTAGGATGACATGATATCGATCCCAAATATTGACAAATTTTGATATTTATTCTTGTAGTCGATCGGAATGGTTGTGTGGTCGATCGAACCTGGGCATTTTCACTTTAACCATTTTAAATTTTTTCATTATATCATCCTAAAACCCCAAATTATGAATTCATAATCATTTAAATTTTTTATTGAAATTGATCATAAATTATATAAATATTTACACCAAGGATTTTAATGAATTAGGTAACCAAAAGATACATTTCTATGAAAATATTAAAGAAAAAGGAAATCCAGCTAAATGTTTTCTAGATTAATGATTCTCCATTATAAGCTCAAATTTACATTACAAACTTATTTATTTTGTCAAAATATATATAGAAAAGTGTGAAACAATAATGCCACAAAAAATTCCTCCACACTTAATCAATTTCACTCCTGGTAAATTCAATGCATTTTATTTATTTATATATAAGGACTCATAAAAAAATTGACGATACTTTCTAGGTTCAATAGAAGATTCCCAAATTAAAGAAAACCATTGAATCATTTATTGCTAAAAATTTCATGCCTCTTATTTGAATTATTCACACAACTCTACTTCAACACTAGCTCAATTTCCAATTCCATGATTAAAAACTAGATATACTCAAGTGTAATCAAGACGATAATAAGAGGAACAACCAGATTTTACTCTCTCTTAGGTTCCTCAAAAAAAATTCCAATTTCCAATTTTTTGATACAAATCAAAATATTTTCTGAAAAAATGATTTCCTTGTTCATTTCAGATCAATATTCCCCTCACATAAATGAGCTCATTTTTTACAAGGCCCTTTATTTGAATTTTTCCCATCTATGAGTTTGTGCATACCACTATAGAAGCACTTATTAGGTTTCTATATGGATTAATTTACACAACATACCCAGTTCCCTTGTCTTATAGATTCTATGTGGGATCCCAATTTCCCATTTTACTCCAGATTCAAAGGATTTATAACAGTCTATATTGAGTTGAATCCATAATTTGTTCCATTTTACCAAGTCGAAGTAACTAGGTTCAAGTTTAAACTTGAGATTCCTCAAGTTATAGTTCCAATTACACAATAATCTAACCTATAAAACCATTTTCCCTGAGTTTTTGAACTGTATCTCCATGAGAGCAGTGGAAAAATCACTCAATAATCACTCAATCCTAAAAACTTCAGACTCTATGAAATCCCTCAAAACAAGCATGAAATTTTCCCCTTGGCAGGACATAAAGAGTTTTTATTTTTATAAACCAAATAAACAAAAAACATTATTTTACATAAAAAATGATAAAATTATTTATAGTAATTTTGAAATAATTCTCAAAAGGGAGGAATTTTCAAAAAAATGGGATTTTTTTATGTGTACAAAATTGCATCATAACTAAGGCATAAATAAAGTCCCATTTCCCCCACACTTAAAACTCAAAATTGTACCCAATGTAAAATACTAAGAAAATAGAATAATTTTGATCAAAATAATTTGAAAATTCTGTAGTCAACTTATTTTTTAATTGGTTGATATTAAATTTCAAAAACAACACAATTTCTATACATCTAATCAAATTTCAAAATACCTTTTTGTTTTTTTTTAATTTAATGGTTTTGATTTTCAAATGCAGGCCAAATATTTTCACAAATAATCTCAAATTAAAGAATAATAATAAAAAAAATAGTGGTAATAAAATAAATGTGAAGGGTGCAAGAAGGTTTCAAAATGTTGGCTTAAGCTGATTTTCAACACACTAGACTTCAACAAGCTACGCACCTGATTAAGAAAACATATTCCGAATTTGAAGCTAAACCAATGAGGGTTATTATTCAACACATACGATTAATAAAAATATAGCATGATATTACAATAATTAAAAACATTAAAAATAATTAATATATTTTCTTTGAATATAGAGCTTTCATCATTGAACTTCAATAAAAAGAAGTCTACCATTTTTCTATGAAAGGAACCCTTTGTATGGAATGTTCTTCTCCTAAGAATTTAAACATAAATAAAATTATTATACAACAATAAAAATCATATAAATAAATTAACCTGAGGAGGAGTTCATGAGAGCCTTTTTATCTAAGTATATCCTTTTTTATTTTGATATCAATTGAAATTTTTCTCTAGTGAAATTCATAGTAGGGTCATCTACTTAAAATAAAAAAATGAACTATATTAGAAGTTGGAACACAATCGAACATTCAAAAATATATTCAAGGAAACAAAAAACAAAGAAAAAAACCATGAACCATGGGTTGAATCCCATGAAGAATTAAGTTTATAGTCTTTAGTTAAACATCAGAAATAGTTCAACTCTCAAGGAAAGGGATGACAACCAAGATCTCATGATGACCCTAAATGTATTGCTTCACGCTCTAGTTATTGAAAATATATGTAATGTTATCTATCCTAAAAAACTCAACATCCCCATTGACTAATATTCTCATAATGGTGAAGGGTCCTATCCATTTGGTTTTGAGTTTACCAGGGGGAAACTTAAGCCTAGAGATAAAAAGGATCACTTTATGTCCCAATTTAAAATTCCTATTTTGAATTATAGATCCATGAAAAAAATCATTCATTATTTATAAAATTTTTTATTTTAATAAGACACTCGCCTGGTTTCATCCAATTTCCTCAACTCCAGCAACCCTATTTTCTCTAACATACTTAAAATCAAAATTCCAAGCCTTTATTTCCCAAAAGTATGTGTTCTATAACTCCAAAAGAAAATTTTTAGACTTTACAAAAGTAAATTGATATTTCGAAATTACTATTGGAGTTTTAAATTAATTACTATAATACTGCAATGCCTCATCCGGCTTTTGAGACCAATATTTTCTATAATTGCTCACAATTTTCTTTAAAATCATTTTCATTTCTGTATTAGAGACTTTAGACTCACTAATTGAATGTGTATCAAAGGTTGTACCAATTTTGTAAACAAAACCATACTTTTCTATCAATACTTTAAATTTTATGTTTTTAAATATATTACCATTATTGGTGACGAATTCTTTGGGTACACCAAACCTTAACAAAATGTTATTCTTGATGAATTTTATGACACTGTTAGCTTGGTTATTTGGTAATGTCACAACCTCAAACCACTTTGATACATAATAAAAATAAACAAGTATATAATCATTCCCATAAGATTATGGGAATTTTCTCACAAATTCCAATATCCACACATCAAAAAATTGAACCTCTAGAATCACTTTTTGAGTAAACTCCTGCCTCCTACCCACATTTCATCACCTCTGACATTTATCGCATTCAATCGCAAGACTCATAACATACTTGGATAGTGTAGTCCAATATAAACTATCTTTTAGAACCTTATTATAATGAATTTTTCTACATGGTGTCCACCCCAAGGATATGAATGAAAAATCTCAACAATTGGAAGTATCTCTTCCTCAGACACGCATATCCTTAAAATTCCATCAGAGATTCTCCTAAACCTGAATTAGTCTTCCTAAAAGAATTATTTCAACTTATAAATAAACTTTATCCTTTGATTATGTAATATTTCCTTGGTAATAATACCTAAATATAGTAAATTATCACATTCTAAAAACCAAGCAGATTCTGTTAATGTGGTTTTTATTTCCCTTGATCCCTTAATTTGGGTGTTGGGAAGCTTTGAAAAATAGTCTGCTATCTCATTCTCAACCCCATTTTTATCCATGATCACTAAGTCAAACATTTTTTTTAGAATATTCCACGTCATAATTCTAGGTTTATAATTCTTTTTTATCCAAAATTTACTTAAGGTTAGAGTGATCAATGAAAATTATAAATTTAGATCCAATGAGGTATTATCTAAATTTTTCTAAAGAAAACATCACTGTAAAAACTTTATTTTAGTTATATATTAATTATTTTTCACATAATTAAATAGATTTCATGAATATTAAATCACATGAAACCTCTTCTCCTTCTTCTAACCTAAAATAGCTCATACTGCAATGTCCCAGGAATTACACATAACATCATAAGGAAGTTTCCAGTAAGGGAAAGTTATAATGGGTAAAGATGTGAGATTCTCCTTGAGTAGGTTAAATGAGTCTATGTAATTTTCATCAAACTCAAGTGATGCATCTTTGACCAGTAGTGAACATAAATTCCTTATAATTATAGAAAACTCCATGATGAATCTATGATAAAAATAATCAAGGTCAAAAATTATTCTAATTCAATTGACATTATCAAGAAGTGGAAACTTCTGAATCACTTCAATATTTTCATTATCAACCTAAATACCTTTCTTTGAAACCATGGTATCCAAGAAAATTTCCTTATTCACCATGAATTTTCACTTTTTCCAATTTAATACAAGTCATGTTTCATGACATATCTCCAAATAAGTTTTGATATTTTCCAAAATATTTGAAAGACTACTTCTAAATATTAAGAAATTTTCCATAAAAACATCAATAATCATCTTGGTCATATCTAATAAAATATCCATCATACATCTATGAAAGGTGTCTCAAGAACCAAACAAGTCAAAGGTAATTCTCATATATGAAAATGTCCTAAATGGTCAAGTGAAAGTGGTATTATCCATATCCTCATGAATAATGGGAATTTGGTTTTAACCAGAATAAACATCAATAAAGTATAAAAATGATTTCCATCCAACCTCTTTAACATTTGTCCCAAAAATGGAATTGTTAAATGGTCCTTATTATTGTAAGCATTAAGTTTTCCATAGTATAGTTGGGCCCTCCATTTGTTCATATATTTTGTTTGAATATGCTAATTATTTTCATTAGTTGTCATTGTTACTCCACTCATCTTAGGAAATACCTAGATAGGACTTACCCATGGACAATCTGAAATGGGAAATATTATTTTAACATCAGGAAACATGATCACTTCTTCTCAAACTACTTATTTTATTTTTGGGTTAAGTATTCTATGTGATTCCACCTTTTCTTTACACTCAGATTTTGTTGGAATTGTATGCATGAAGTATGATGATCGTATGCCCTTAATATCAGTAATAGACTATAAAATGATAGACTTAAACATCCTTATGACACTTAGTAGGCTATCATCTTAACTTACTTCTAATTTGGGTGAGATAATGACAAGAAAAGTTGGGAATTATTCTAATAATAAATATTTAAAATGATTTGTAAGGGGATTAAGCTCCAAATTGGGTGCTTTTTTCTAGAGGGAATACACTTGGGTCTGAGGGGGTTCTAGGTCCCCATGTTTCCTCTTAAAAAAGGTAGTTTAAAAATATTCCTCTTCATAACAATTGTTTGTAGAAAAGTGATCCTCACATCCATATTCCTTGGTTGGGGTCAAAATGTTTTCTAAGGTAAACTCATATAGGTGTTCCAAGTATTCTCCCCCAAACCCAACTAAAGGTTCTTTATCCTTAGAAAGACTAATTACCATGAAGGTTTTATTAGGTATCTCAAGAGTACCATTGATTTATTATAACATCCTCAAAAATTCATCTTCCTCCTCATAAATAGATTCTTAAGATTCTAAAACATGATATTTTTTATATATTTGGTCATGGGTGGGTTCTATATTTTTTATGAAAACATTTAATTCCTCCCTATGTTCACCCAGAATAAAAATTAATTTTTCCTTTGACACGTGAATGATACTCTCCCTGGTGGAAATAAAGGGCCTACTAATAATGAAAGGTACCTCCTGGTCACATTACATATCCAAAATTATAAAATCAATGATAAAAAATATTCTTCATACTCCCAATAAAAATTCATCAACCATACCAATTGGGTGAGTAATGGACCGATCTGCAAGTTGTAAAAATTCTTGGTAGGTTGTAGAACTCCGAATCAAAAGTGAAGGAATAAGGAAAATGGAATAAAGTTGATGATTTCTCTAAGATCACAAAAAAAATTAAACTATATAACTATATCCCCAAAGGTTTAAGGGATTAAAAATATCCTTGGATCTTGATGTTTGGTAGGTATCTTATTCTACAATACAACACCACACTCCTCTGTGTGATTATAAGCTGAAAATTCCTTTAAGTTTTTTTATTAGAACATGTTTTATTGAGTGATTTAAGATAATATGGGATTTTAATTAAAGCCTCAAGAAAAGGAATATTAATGTTCAGTTTCATTACAACTTTTATAAATTTTAACATTTTACATTTCTAATTTACCTTTTTTATTTAATGTGGAAAAGGAATGGTTTGAGAAAAGTTCCTTAAAATTGTAGGTATCACTTCAAATTATTCTTCAATTTTTTTATTTCCTCTATTTTCATTTATTTTCAAGTCTTATTCTTATTTTTTTCAATATGTAAAATAGGATTTGGTAGACTTTTATTGGGGTTGTTTAGATTTTAGATTCATCATATTCCATAGTTTGGTTATTAGTTTCATCCAGATTTTTATTGAGGGAAGATTTAGGATCTTTCCTAGCTTCCTATTGAGATTAGAGAACACTCCTAGTTATTACTACCATGGAACTATCCCAAGGATTTAGATCAGTGGTGTAGTTCATTTTACCCATAACTATACCTCCTATATTTATAACTAATTATCCCACTTGTAACTCCAAATTTTTAAACCTAGCTTCTTGTTATGCCTTATAAAAATCATTTTTTCTTTTTTTCATCAAACCTAAAAATTATTTTTTGGAAAATACCCTTGAATTTGTCTTGATAACAAAAAAAATCATCCCTTATTTGGGTTTTTAATTTCTACCTAGGTTTTTGCTAGAATCCAATGGGAGTAGCAGGTCTTAACAATCCATGATCTCTCCAAGAAAGATTTGTATGGTTACGATAGACTTGGTCATAGTTATTTGAGAATAGGCCATCTCTTGGTTTTATTATAGGGCCATACCTAAAAAAATTTCATCTTTATGAGCTTGGGTAGGCATATAAAAAATTAGACAACAAGATTGTGAATGTGTGAACATACCATAGTCGTGACATTTCTCCCTAAGTGTGTGTTGAGTTTTTTCAATGTGGGGTCTAGCATATTGAAATTAATCTTGGGGATTGGGTGTGATTACTTTATTAATAATGGTTATCCTTATAGAATATTTAAATAGTGAATTTTGTGGAATGGTATTGAAAATTTGTTTCATCTCATCAAATGTTTTGGTAGAGAAATCCCCTCTCTAGGACTGATCAACCAGTGTTTAATGGAATAGTGTGAAACTGTTGTAAAATGTATCCATGAGAAATTTTGGTATACACTGGTGGTTGAGAAACATCCTAATTAGACCCTTGAATTTGTCCCAAGCTTCATGGAATATCTCACCCTCATCTTTTAAAAATCCAATGATTCTGTGTCTAGTCTCAGAATTCATCCTCCATGAGTACAATTTCATGAAAAATCAGTGTACAATTTTTCCCATGAATCAAATATTTCTTTATACATATATTGGAATAAGATTATTCCATTCCATTTAAAATAAAATGGGAAGGATCTCCCCTTTAACTCCTCCTCACTCAATCCCCAAAGTGGAACTTGTTTCACTATACATTACAAGTCCATTATAAAGTCTAGAGGGTGTTCATTAGGTCAGCCATGGTAATATAGTTCATGAAACATTAAGATTGATAAATATCATAGTTTAGAGACTTATGTGTTTTACTAATTCATGATGGGTTTTTTGATACTATAGGCACCATAAACTCTTGAATCCTAACTCTATCTATCAGTTCATTCCATGGTTGTGGTGTATTGACATTTCTAGTTTCTTTAGGGTTTTCATTTTTTTGATAATTTTAATTTTCATCAAGATATTATAGTTTAATATTCTTATTGATTTTTAAATCACTTAAATATTTGTAAATTTTAGGTATGAATCCCTCTATGTTTTCAGGTGATGTCTGAGTTTACATGCATACCCTTTTGATTTGGTTGTTTTTTTAGTTTTTTTCACTTGGCCACATGTTCCCTCCCAAACAATGGTTCCAAAATTTGGTCGTGATACTAGGTCTTCAACTAGGTTCAAGGAAAATTAATGGTTTATAACCCTATTTAAAATTATTTTAATGGTGAATAGAGGTTTATCTATAGGGAAGGACTTTAAAAAAAGTGTCTGAGTGAGAAAAAGTAAATGGGAAAACAAAAAAACAAATAGGTAACTAGAAAGAACAGTGGTGTTGTGATGGAAATTAATTGAGGCATTAAAATTGGTTAAGTAAAAACAATCGAGAAGCATAAAAATAATCAACAACATGAGAATAATTGTAAAGATCACGGGAAGGATGGGAGTAGTCTAAGGATGCAATAAGAGAGATTTCTTTGTTTGTTTCTTATTTTGTTGATATAATTTTAATTTCATTTTTTGGATTCATTTATTCATAAGTACTATTGGATATAGTGAAAATAGGTTAAACAATTCTCTGGAAAGAACAATCTATGGATGAATAGATCCTCTAATTTCTCAATAAATAAATCCATTGATCCACGCAATGATAAAATTGGTGTCAAATTAGAAACAACTTTTCAATTATTCCTAATGTGCTACCCTTTTTTGAACTATTATCTTCTCAGATGCACTTCTAGATAGAAAATAGACAAAAACCAATAAAACTAAAATAGTTCTCACGGATTTCTATAAATTAAAGGATGTATACTACTTAAAAAATTAGAAAATGGTAGTTTACAGCCACAATTTACACTTGAATAAAGTAAAAATACATACCACATCAATATCATTCCCCTATATCAAATTATCCTGAAATCATAACAAAATATTTTATTGTATTTAAAATAAATTTTGAAATATAGAGGAAATGAAGAAAACAAGAAGAATGAAGAACCTTCTAGTGAGAACTTCTAAATTTCTTCCAATTCTTCAAAACTATTGTTCCCTGCCTCTAGCTCCTATCTACCATCATACTATATACCCATTCGCTATCACTATTCTTCTTCCTCTACCTCTGATTCCTTTTTAAAGAGAAATTTGATCTTTCACACTTTCTCTATGATAGTCATGAGTTCTTTTCAAACCAACCATGTATGTCCGATTTAGTCATAAAATTCCAAGCTCAAATCCATTTCTGGTATTGCTACCATTTTGATAATTCAATGGTATCAATTCTTTCAAGTCATATTACTTAAAATATTCCTAGGAAAGGTATTTTTCCTCCCACAATCAGGCACTATACATCAGTAGAGAAATCATTATCTAATTTGAAGGAATCACATGCGGAGTTGCACATGCCAAATCACTAGACTAAAATTATTTTTTGGGATTGAGATGAATAGGATTGGTCTTTTTTTTGTTCATCATGACTGATATCATATCAAATGTATCTACAATTAAAATTATTTCCCAACTCATACAACCGGAGAATTTGAAATGTCATGTATCAGTGGCACCATAGTCCTGAGTAAGTTGTATTCTCCAGGGTGCTAGCTTAGCTTAGGCTTGAAAATCATGATATTTATGATTGTTTATTTAAAAATAATTGGTTTATATATAGAAATTTGTGTTATTGATGATAATATTAGGTGCGAAATCATTCTTCAATAGAGGGTGTTGAGGCGAGTTCTTTAGAAATCGAGCAACTTATAGTTCGGTTTCTCTAGTCTTATCTGTTCAGGCATCAATCATGTGGAGTATAAGAATAATATCTTACAGTGAAGGTGGAAACAAATATAATTTTCACCTATTAAGATCAACTCGTATTCTAGCTAATCTATTCACAACCTTCAAGGTTCCCAACAGGTGGTATCAGCTTTGATCAGTTCAAATGGTGGGTTTGGCATTGGCTTTGACTTCTTAGGGTTCTTCTTAGTTTGCTTCCATATTTAAGTGGATAATATAGTTTCAAAATAGGTAGCATCATATTTATTAACTTCAACACTGGTGGATCCCACATAGTCAATCATGGTTGTTGGTATTTCTAAATCTGATTGTGTGTAGGACTGTGGAGTCAGTAGTCTTCCACTCCAATCTTAGGTTGTAGAGACCCAAAGATTGACGTACATGGACATTACATTAATTTTGTGGAATACTTAATACATGACAAAAATAGACACCCAGAGACTATATTAGTTTAGTGTCTTTGGAAACTCGGAACATAATCTTCTAATCATGGTGAAAGATCTTCAACATCTCCCACAAAGATCTTCCCCTTTTGTTTTCTTACCTAAAACCTTTCTTTATATCCTAGGAAAAAGAAAACATAAAAAGGGTGAGATCAAATGCTCAGAAAGGGTAAACATGGAGAAAATAAAACAAACCATATACATTTGAACTTAAAAACATGAACATAAAGTTTAAACATCAAAATCTTGAGTTGTGAAATAAATCCTGGTAGTACATAAGACATATATCATAAAGGAACATAAATCATGATAAAATATCATAGGAATAAAACATGTAATTGTGGAAAACCATTAATCACATGTTATGATTTCCATAGTATCCAATTCATTGCTCCCAAGACCATCATAGTGGACAAAGTCCATTACTGAACCGGGTTTACTTGTCATTCCAACCCTGTATTACTGAACCATATTTTACTTTCCCTTCTAGACATGTCTATATCATTAGATATAAATATTTACTAAATTCATTGGAGGGAGATATAGGTCCCACCCATCTCATAATGAAATCATTCTTTTCTGTGCCACAAAATAAACATAAATCATTCATCATAACCCAAAGAATAAAATGGGTTTCATAAACATCATCCTATCATAACATAATACATATAAATAAAATGGATATCATTTCATCATAAGAAAAATCAGACCATATAAATAATAGAGACATTATACTTGAAACATAGACATACTAAATAATGTCATCTTATATGGAAAATAGTTTTGATAAAACACTTGAAAGATATTAATGATAATGAATTAAATTATATTAAAGGGTAAAAATATATTCTATTTATACTTTAAAAACATTAAATTTTATAATTTAATCATATAAATTATCTTGATGAAAAAAGTTGTTTTTAAGAAAAAATTAGCGTATTTTTACTATTCATCAAAATATGAAAGTTAACAGAAAAATATAAAACATTTATCCAAAGTAAATTTTTATATCCTTATTGAAATTAATAAGTTTATTTTGTCTAATTGAACTTATAAACATGTCAAAAACTAGATTTAATGTGGGTGCGCCATCAAAAGGTGGCAAAACTGCATTTTTTGTAAAATACTTATTTTACCCAAAACATTTATTTTCTTCTCATACCATGTAAAATGAATTATTATGTAATAAAATTAAAAATGTAGTTAATATTATTCATAACGGCTAGCTCATAACAATATATCATTATTTATTGAAACTTGGTATTGCGTACAACACATGCTATCGAGGAAGGTCGCTCTTGCGTGCAACATAAGCCAAGAATTGTGTTTGCGTATACTACAAGCTAATACGGTGTTTCATATAGAGAAATCTAATCTTGGTGTAGCGTACAACATAAGACATCAAAGAAATTAAAAATAATATTTCTCATAAAATCTCAGGGTGTTACATTCTACCCCCCTTAAAATGAATTTCACCCTCGAAATTCGTCGGGGTTATAAATCGTTTACTACTTGTAAGTTTCTTTTATAGAAACACACATAGTAAAAAGGAATACTAAAACTTCATTTTAAAAATTAAAGTAAGAAACGTAATGGTTACCCAAATTAACTCATCACTGGGTTTCCAAATAGGAGAACATTGGTGAAAACATGGATATGGAAGAGAAATCTAACCATCAAGTTATGACAGAGAGTGGTAGAGAACATGGATATGAAAAAGCCAACAATCACAAATCCATAAATCTATGATGATCTAAGGTACCATCTGATGCATCGGATATGAGGGTACTGGGACAAAATTTTTGGTTTTCAAGATAATTTCCCTAAAGCTGATGAATTTTTGCATAAGGATAAATACTTACTTTATTTCAGTGTAATATCATCATTGGTCATTCCCTGAACAATTTCCAATTCATCTCTTATTTAAAGAAATGAAGTTGAATTTTTCATTCATGAAGTGTGAGAATATCATACGATAGAATGATAGGCCATCCCATGTGTATCAAACATAAGGTTAGGAAAAGTTATTAAATATACATTAGTCCATCTATGGTGAGATTATCTGTAGTCTTTTATCTATTCACATCATTAGCTACCTTTTTTCCATTACTTCGACACTCAGCTGCTCGATAACCTTATTTTCCACACTTAAAATATTTTCTAGTCCCTTTAAGACAATCTCCACCATGCTTCTTTCCACACATTGAGCATAATGAAACATTCGTCTTCTTTTCACCATAGTTTTGAGGTTTTTCCTTGAACTCCATATTTCGTTTCTTGTCAAAACAATGAGATGGATATGTAACACCAACTTCCAGTTCTACCTTGATATCACATCGCACAATTTCTTCATAGCTATTGAAGTCTCTTATCACTAATTCCCATTGAAGATTTGGTTTTAATCCACTGAATAATCTATCAACTTTACTTTCAGGTTAGATGATAAAGCCAGATGCATACCATGCAAGCCTTGTAAAATTCGCCTCATATATACCAACAGATTCATCATCCTTTTTCTTATGCTCAAGGAACTACTTTTCAATATTTGTTCGAAGAATAAGAGAGAAGTACTTATTGAAAAACAAGTTCTTGATCTCATCCCATTCCATGGATTAAATTTCATCTTGGGGCCTTGTATTCTTAATTAGAGTCCACAACTGGTCTGCTTCACCTTCTAAACGGTAAACAGATAAAATTAATTTTTCATGTTCTGAACAGCGAAGTATGGAAAATATCTTTTCAATGGTACTGATCCATTGTTCAGAAGTAAGTGGATCAGAAGACCCATTGAAAGAAGGTGGAAGTTGCCTCAAGAACGACTCAATAGAATATTGTTCCCTTCTCTGCACATTTGGAAGTCTAGAATGATTCATAGCTTTTGTAATTATAACAATAATATTTTTCACTCCATCTCTTATAATATTGGTTTGTTATAGAGGACAATCATTTCATTGTCCATTACATTGATCAACATGGTTCCTTCGGGTTCCAGCCATCGTCTAAAACCCAAAAAGACTAGTGTGAGAGGCTGAAATCATGCTAGGAAAACAACAAAATAAAGGGGGTTACCTTCAATATCTAATATCTTAGGTTTTATCCTAGGTTATTCATGATCATTATCTTAATTCTAGGATTGTAACCTATACTTATACTTCACCATAGGGACATCCCTAAACATACCATAGAAATATCTCTAGGGATCTCACTAAAGTTTTCGCATCCTAGTTTACAAAGGTTGACTAAACCTTCACTCTGATACCAACTGTAGATACCCAAAGCTTGACATACATGGACGTTAAATTACTTTTTTTGAATACATAATACATGACAAAAACATATGCCCAAAGACCGTATTAGTTTAGTGTCTTTGGAAACTCTGAACATAATCTTCTAATCACGGTGAAAGATCTTCAACATCTCCCATAAAGATCTTCCCTTTTTTATTTTCTTACCTAAAACCTTTATTTATATCCTGGGGAAAAGAAAACATAAAAAGGGTTAGCTCAAATGCTCATAAAGGGTAAACATGGAGAAAATAAAACAAACCATGTACATTTGAAGTTAAAAACATGAACATAAAGTTTAAACATCAAAATCATGAGTTGTGAAATAAATCTTGGCAGTACGTAAGACATAGATCATAAAGGAACATAAATCATGATAAAATAGCATGGATATAAAACATGTAATTGTGGAAAACCATTAAGCACATGTTATCATTTCCATAGTAGCCAATCCATTGCTTCCAAGACCATCATAGTGGACAATGTACATTAATGAACCAGGTTTACTTGTCGTTCCAGCCCTGTATTACTGAACCGGATTTTACTTTCCCTTACAACCATGTCTATATCATGAGATATAAATATTTACTCATTTAATTGGAGGGAGATATAGGTCCCACCCATCTCATAATGAAATCATTCTTTTGTGTGCCACAAAATAAACATAAATCATTCATCATAACCCAAAGAATAAAATGGGTTTCATAAAAATCATCCCATCATAACATAATCCATATAAATCAAATGGATATCATTTCATCATAAGAAAAATCAAACCATATAAATAATAGAGACATTATACTTGAAACATAGACCTACTAAATAATGTCATCTTAGATGGAAAATAGTTTTGATAAAACACTTGAAATGAATTCTTGAGGAAAATATCCTCTCTTCTTCAAAACCATTTTCTTTTCACAAAATTCCTTGAAATATTAAAATAAAAGGATTTTTTTGAAAATAATTATGAAATCTTGTAGATGAAGCTTCATGAAAATAAGGTGTTATGAAACCGTAAAAATCTGTTCATGCCGTTTAAGTTAAAAAAACATTCTCCTCGTACTTTTTCTGGAAAATTCAAAAAGTACATCGTATGGTAAACAAAATAAATATTCCTTCCATTCATCAGAGTAAAAGTAAAAAAGGGGTAAACATGAATTTAAAAAAAACATGGAAGAATAGTAAATATTTTATGAAAACATTTTTTTGAAAACATGGACATTGATGATAAATATAACCCCTGTAAATACTTACGAATAAACAATCTCGAATAAGAATGAGATTGGAATAATTATCCCCTACCTTAGGTCTGATATGCTTCGGGTGTATCCGAAACTCATGTATAGTGATTTAAATATGTTACTGATCTATTAAAGAATCATAATTATTTTTATGATAACATTTATGATCATATTTTCAACCGTTTGTTAGTAAAATTTCACTATTAATCGTTGTTTGGATATTAACTGCTTTATTTTCATATGAATGTTTTGTCAGATAAGTTCATATTCCTCTTTTTAGGTTATATTTATATCATTTACATAGTGGTATTAGTATAAGAGAGGAGGGGGCACTTTTGGAAACCTCAGAAATATTAATTTATAATAAATTCATACCCCGCTTAAGAACCTCCAAAAATTCCTTAATTAGAATATGAGATGATATAGGGTTGTAATCTCATCAACCAATAAAATTTATACTTGTTTTTATTTTATTTTAAACCCTATCATTTTGATTTATCCTTATTTAATCTATTTAATTTTATTTGGGGTAATAAGATTCTAAATTATAAATTGTTATAAATACTTACTTATGTGTTGTGAATTTTCCATAATTGGATACTTTATGAAATTTTAGACAATATAAATTTCAATTTACAATTTTTAAATATTTTTTTGATTTTTAAAAAATTTAATAATATGTTATTTTTATAAAATATCCATAGTGTCAATTTTGATACTATTCAATTATTTGAATTTAAATAAAATCCACACAGAAGATATATTCAAACCAAAATATTTAATAAATCCCTAACATATAATATTCATCTTAAAAATTCTTGGATCACCTTAAATAGTTCATATAATATTTATTTTAATATATTTAAACCCATTTATTTTATATTTCAATCAATAAAATAATTTATAAAACACTATTGTGTCACCATTAATGATAATTATTTAATCCCTAAAAATTCTAAATAAATTCACATGAGGTAGATAATTTTATTATATTTTTGGTTACTATTTATGTTCGACGTTTTATGAAGTTTATCACTAAATTAAAATTATTACACTTATAAGATATAAGAGAGTGACATGTTGTCACTTTCTTTGGTTTTAATAATAATTACATCATTTTCATGGTCAAAAGTACATTAAATTAATCTATTCCAACCCTTAGGTGATATGGGTAGACTTTTATTCCTTCAATATAATTTTGGCAGGTGTTATGGTAATTTTATAATCTTACTTTTACCCTTAATTACCCAATTTACCTTTAACTGTAGTAAATAAAAAATACCGTAGTTACTATTCATAATATCAAAAATAAGTAACCTATTAACATAATTTGGACCCACTGAGTTCAAATATGAAATCCATTTTGAAAAATTGAAAACACATAAGTTACAGAAATTAATTTAAAATTAATCTCGTTGTTAATAAAATGGGTTTTAAAAGTTAAAACATTTCCAAAGATTGAAATGTTTTTACCTATGAATTCAATGTAAAATTAATGTTAATGAATTAAATTATATTAAAGGGTAAAAATATATTCTATGTATACTTTAAAAATGTTAAATTTTATAATTTAACCATATAAATTATCTTGATTAAAAAAGTTGTTTTTAATAAATATTTAGCGTATTTTTACTATTCATCAAAATATGGAAGTTAACAGAAAAATATAAAACATTTAATCAAAGTAAATTTTTATATCTTTATTGAAATTAATAAGTTTATTTTGTCTAATTGAACTTATAAAAATGTCAAAAACTAGATTTAAAGTGGGTGCGCCATCAAAAGTTGGAAAACTGCATTATTTGAAAAATACTTATTTTTCCCAAAAAAATTATTGTGTTCTCATACCATGTAAAATGAATTATTATGTAATAAAATTCAAAATATAGTTAATACTATTTATAACGGCTAGGTCATAACAATATATCGTTATTTAGAGAAACTTGGTAATGCGTACAACACACGCTATCGAGGATGGTCGATCTTGCGTGCAACACAAGCCAAGAATAGTGTTTGCGTATAATACAAGCTAATACGGTGTTTCGTATAGCGAAAGGTAATCTTGGTGAAGCATACAACACAAGACATCAAAGAAAATAAAAATAATATTTTTCATTTTTCATTTTGAGGTCATGGTTAATTAATTTTTGTTCTTGTGGTAATTGAAAAACTCACGTGGTCACTTCATCTTAGACACAGTCACTCTATTTGAAATTATGATCATTTCCATTGTTCGTACGGTCAATCGAGATGACACATGGTTAATCCAAAAGATTTATAAATTTTGATATTTCTTATTACATTTTATCTAAATGGTTGTGTGGTCAATCGATCTAGGGAACATTCACTTCAACCCTTTTTCCATATTTTTGTTACATTATCCTAAAAACACAAACTTTTGAATTCATTATCATTAAAAATTTTGATTAAAATTGGTAATAAAAAATATAAAAATTCACACCAAGAACTTTAATCAATTAGGCACCTAAAAGAAGAACTTCTATGAAAATATGAGACCTGAACCTCTTTTTGACTCCAAAAATGATCATGATTTGGAAATATTTTAAATGAAAACATTTGTAAAGGAGTGAAACCAGTGATCCTAAAAGTGTACTACCCATAAATCTTAGAACCTTAAAATTACACACATTAGAGATAGTAATATGAATCTTAGATGAAGTAGTAATAACAAAAAGAAGTGCAGAAAAACATATGGAGTTCTCTTCATTTACTTATCAACTTGAACCAAAAACTATAGATGAATCCTTAGAAGATAAAAGTTGGGTATCAGTTATGCAAGAAGATTTAAGCCAGTTTAAAAGAAACATGGTTTGTGAATTAGTTGAAAGAACCTCTAATTAATCTATTATAGTAACTAATTGGGTAAATAAAAATAAACATTATGATCACTTTTTTATCATTATAAATAAGGATAAAATTTTGAAATGGGTTATAGTCAATAGGAAGGAATAGATTATGAGGAAATTGTTTCCCAAGTTTCTATTTTAGAATCTATTAGGATTATCCTAGCCTATGTGTCTTGCATAGACTATAAATTATTTCATATTGATTTAAAATCATATTTTTTAAATTGATTTTTATGAAGTAATTTTATGTTAAACAAGATTGTGGTTTTGAAAATCTTCTTTTTCTAAATTTTGTTTTCAAAATCACTAAAGATCGTTATGGTCTAATATAGGAACCTAAAGCTTGGTATGAATGTTTAAGTTCATTTATTTTGTAAAATGTATTTTTTATAAAATTTTATGATCATATACTTTCTAATAAATCTTTATTAAATGATATTTTACTTATTCAAATAAATGTTGATGAAATGATTTTTAGCTCAACCAATCAAATAATGCTTAATTATTTCTCAAAACTCATGAAAAAAAGAGTTTAAAATAAGCATGATGGGTGAGATAAATGTATTTCATAGATTTAAAATCTATCAAAAATACTTTGGTAATGTTTTAAATAGAGAAAAAAATATTTGACTTAATTAATAAATTTGGACTCCAAATAGTGAGGTACAGGAAACCCCTATGAGTTCCATTATAAATCTGAAATTAGATGAAGCTAGAAACCCATTTCATAATAGGTTGTATGAAGGAATAATTGGAAACTTATTTTATTTTGCTATTAGTGGAATAAAAATTATGTTTTTAGTATTTTTATGATCTCTATTTCATGAAAATCCCAAATAATCTCATTTGAAAACTTCGAAAATAATTTTAACATATTGAAAAGGCTTAATTTATCTTTCACTTATTTTTATAAAAACAATTTATTTTAATTTAATCTCATATTATGGTGCTAATTTTTAATGATTTAGATTATATATTAAAATAAACATAGGAACCCGGTTCTTTCTTAAAGAATACCTTATTTATTAATCTAATAAAAAACAATACTCAGTTGCATTATCTACTGCAAAAGCAGAATACATAGATGATGGTAGGTGTTGTGTAGTGGTGTTGTGGATGAAACACACTTTGATGGAGTTTGGATTCAATTTTAATCAAGTTCCAACAAAATTTGATTACACTAGTTCTATTAGTATTTCCATAAAATCCAATAAAACATTCAATAATAAATAATATATATTTCAGGCATCATTTATTGAGAGATCGTGCTAAAAAAGGTGGTATTTTTCTTGAATTTATTTATATTGAAAATAATTTCGAAAATAACATTACGAAACAACTTTCTTCTGATATATTTTATTTTATTAAAAGGTTATCTAATTTTAAATGAGTTTTTTATAAGATTATTAAGTTCTATTCAAAATCTATTTATGTTTTTTTGGGTACTATGTATGTCCTTTTTTATCTTACATATTTAGTATTAAATAGTTCTAATAAATAATATTTTGTGAAATTTCAGTTTAATGTTTTATATATATACTAAAATTTTGATATTTAAGGATTTTATTTAATTTTATTTTATTTCTCTATCCATTGATTAAATCCCTAAAAATATTTAGTCACTTAAACCCGTACACAACTTCTTCTTACTCAAATTCTCTTGCACGTGATCTCTCTTAGTTGAATCCATTCAACCCTTCACTTGATCCTTTTGAACCTCATTTCCTAGTATCCTCTACCTAGTATGAGCATAGGAAAAGCTAAAAATAGATAGGAATGTGCCTCAAAACCTTCAAATAAATCCAAATATTCTAGCTTTCCATATTGATTTATTCCTGGTAAGGTAATCGATCTCTTTAGGTTAAATAGTATAGATATTATTTCAAAGAAATTAATATGTTTTAAAGGATAGGAGTATGATTTTTATGAGAAGAAAAGTGGTTTCATATATGAAAAATAATTATGCAAGTTTTATGAAAGTTATAGTTTTTAGTTTGTAAATAATGGAGATAACATTTCCTCTAATGTTAATAGAATTGATTTTTATCTATATTTTATTGAAATAACAGATTTTATCCACTACTATCAAGAAGGAAGATATCATTTTAGCTAAAACCTATTGGGTACTGATGATATTGAACTAGTTGAGCTAATCGCATCCCTATTTGTGGATTCTGTGATTGAAAAGAAAGCAGTTAAGGATCTGGATTCTGAAAGGAAAGTATCATGAAAGTTCATTCAAACTAGTATTTCTCAAATGGGTGGAGAGTTTTATATGATACTATTCCAAGATATGTGTTGGTTATAACTTTTATTGATTGAGAATAAAGTTATCCTAGTAAGATATATGATGCACCTCATGAATAATTACATTTAAGGAAAGGGTAAGATGAGATACTATGTATTTGGTAGGATTATATCTATTTTTATTAAAAAGAAATAAGTTAAGTTTGATAAAGGTATGGTTATTAGGTGTCAGAAAAGTAATACACTACAAGCCACCCTCTTGAAAACCTTTTTATATTCTTGGGAATAATCCTCTAATAAGTTATCCACAATTAGAAAAGAAGGAGAAGTTAGACCAATTACAGCACCTCATGCAACTATAGAGGAGGAGCCTCTTAGACCTAGTCTTCCTAGGGATGCGGAACCCACTAAGAGGGGGTCTACTAGGGAATCGATTATTGTGCCTATTATGGAAATAAATCCAGAACTAGTAGGAGCTACTAAAGCTTGAGTGGAAGAGAAACAATTTATTATTGCAGCTGATGTTCCTAAAGATGGAACTATAGATGTGTAAAGAGAATATGAGGTAAAAGAAGCTATTGATCATGAGTTACATAGAGTAGAGGTTTTCCCCACCAATGTAGAAGTTAGTCTACTTATTAGATCCCCTACTAAAGATTCTACATCTAATACCTTGAGACCTATGTTGCTCACATACTCATTAAATTAGGACTTTAGTGTCACTGTTGAGCATTGTGAGACATCCCTCACTACAACTGTGAGCCTCTTTTTCCATGATCAAGAGAAATTTAAAGGTTAAATTTATTTTAAAGTTGAATTTGGCTATGTTTTCCTTCCTACTCCTACCACACTTGCTTCTACCTCATTCTCATCCCCTTCCATTAAAAAACATACAACTCAACCCAATCCTACTTTTGCTCCTATTTTACATTCTTGAGCTGATCGCTTTCATAACTATATATATTGTGCATTTATTGATATTTAATGAAAATCCTATTTTACTATTTCCTTTATGTATGTTGTTGATATTCTTTAACTCTTTATTCTGTTATTTTATTCTTATTTAAGTCACTATATACTTTAAATTTACCTTTAGTACCATGTTATTATATATTTATGTAACTTAAATTCCATTTTTAAAGGCTAACTTGTCTGCCATATTTATTATGTCATATTTATTCTCTTTTATTTATTTTTTATATCAAAAATATGGGGATTGTATATGAAAAACATAAAAAAAATTATAATTATTATATATTCTATATTCCATTTGAAGATTTATTTCAAACCCTTTAAAAAAGTAGCTTTTCTTTATGGGTTTTGTGACCATAAAAAGGGGGAGACTATTGGGCTACTAATATTGTTCTATCATATCTCATATTTCATATCTTTTGATGCTCACAAAAATTTCTTCTTTATGTTTATAATAAATCTCTTTTTATGTGTGTTAATATGTTTTAATTAAATTTGTATCTACTAAAGCTAAATCATCCCTAAAATGAAGTATTTTTTAAGTATGGAAAAATTAAACTATGTGGAAATCTTTGGTTATGTGAAAATCACTTATGTTAAAGTCTGAGTACATGAATTTGTATACATGGTGTAATATTCCTAAATGAAAATGGATACATAGTGAAATAAAATATGTGAAATCTCATGCATCTATACTTTAGCTATGAAAATTTCTCCTTCATGGTAATATTGTTTACGTTGAATCCACATATGAAATTTTTCATGTGTAAAGACTTCATCTACGAGAAATTAGCTACGTGAGGCATTCAGTTATGCCAAATCTGATATGTGAGATTTATTTCTACAAGGTGACATTGGATATGAAAGAATAGTTTAATATAATGTTTATATCTATGGAAATTTATTCTTATGTAGAAAATGTATTTGTAGCTATTTTAGCTCTGTAATATCTGTTATATATTTTTCATACATGTAGAGTATTTTTTCATTCATGATATGAAAAATCAAGCTATTTATTATCATTGATATACTTTATGGAAAATTAAGAATTGTTTTAAAATAATTGGAGTAAAAACTAAGTAAATATGGTATAGATGACTACTCTAAAAATATTCAAGTTCCAAGAATGTAAAAATGACTGTCTCATTTATGCTTCCATACTTATTGTTGAGAAAAATAAGAAAAATATCAATCTGTAAAGTTGTTCATTTTTATAAACATTCAAATTATAGACCTCAAAGGAAGCGTTTCGTATGAGGTTATATAAGTTTAAGAAAAATAAAATGTATACACAGATATTTATGTGTCTATGAAAATCAATATATCAGAAAAATATACTTCATATTCTTTATTATGCTAAAATAATCCCTATTCTATAAAAAATAAAAATTCTTCAACAATTCAGTTATTATTATGTTTAAAAGAAACAAAATTGGATTTAAAAATTTCTTCCTTAAGCTACTCTAAAAATAATATTATATTCTCCCAAAAAATTTCACTACTATCAGTTGATTCTTGTAACTTTGCGCCTATTCTAAAGATTTATTTTTCCATCTTTTCCCTTTTGTGTAAGTAAACACTCCTTTTACTAAGTGTGGGTGACTTTTATTTTCAAGTTTTGTAATAGGAACCCAATGAAAGCTCATTCTTCCTTTTTTCCAATTTAGGGTAGTTTGTACTCTAGTTGGGTAGTCCCTAAGAAAATGACTTGTCTTAGTAAAATGGCCAAGCTCATAGCGAGAGTGTTTGTGGAGTGGACTTGGGGGTATTTTTTCCCTGAAAAACTATAAAATCCCATGTATTCCTTTAATTAATTTAATTTTATTCCACTACATGACTATTTTTAATAACTGAAAGTAAGTTCTCAAAAATATGCTATGTTATTTTAGAAGTCAATTCACCCCACCCCAACCCACCATTGATCAATTGTTCAAGATAATCAAGGACAACTTCATACTTTTACAGGCTGACATTATCATCTCCTTACTCATCAAGGGCCTCCTAAGAACAGTGTTGATAATATAAGGAAGAGATTTAATTATGAAATAAGTATTAAAATTTCAAATCACCATAATAATAATTGAAAAAAATCTTACATGTATTTATTTACTACATTCCCATCTTCTTATTCCTACTTGATAAAAACATTTTCACTCAAGGTATACGACCTTCAATATTCAATGCCACTCACTAAAATATTTTTTATAAGAAAACATTATTTAATAATGTTGTATTGTTAAAGAAAATTAACTAATTAAAATAATATTTAACTGAATAAAAACCATAACAAATCAAAAAATCACTAAAATTAATAATAGAATCCCAATTAGAGAAAAACTAGAATCAATATAATTAAAATGAATAAACTTGGATTGTTTTGGTTAAGATATATTCAAATTAGTTTTATTATTTTTTTAGTCTATTAAGTTATATTAGATCTATTCAATTTAGTTCTCTTCATTTTGGTTCATTTTATATTTTTTTGACTAGATTTGGGTGAGTTAAGTCTGAGAAATTATTTTTTATGGTAATTTTTTAATTTGATATCAAATTCATCTTTTTGGTTTAATTATGAATAAAACATATCATTTTATTTTTTTTGTCAATATGTTTACATTTAGTTAGGGATAGTTTATCTCAAATAAATTTGGATTGGTTTATTTTTTAGGTTTAATTTATGGTTATTTTATGTTATTTAATTCACTTACTCTTTGGAAAGATCGATTAAATTCGATCTGATTGGGTTTAGTTCAATTTTATAACTTTTTTATTAATTTTATTTGATTCTATTAGGTTTAGTTTAATTAAAATATGATTTATATTTTTTTTATAAATATTTTTTCAATTTAGTTTAGTTAAGGTTTCACTGTATTTAGTTTGATTCAATCTTATTTTACTTAGGTTAGGTTGGTTCAAATTTTCTATGGTAAATTTCAACCTTTTGATTTAATTTTGAAAAATGTGATCTGTTTGAAAGAGGTTTTTACCCAGATAGGTATCTGTAAAAATTAATTTTAGATAATTTAAGTGTTTTATAATGTTTTTTTTAGTTTTTTACTAGTGTATAAGTTTCAAAATTATTGATTCATATTTAATGATTTGGGAGACACCAGTCTAATGACTTGGTTTTAATATAAAATAGTTTTGGAAATGTTAGTTTATTGGAATGATTTTATGAAATTGGTGTATTTGAGTGGATCTTTTATGATGTTAAAATTGGTGGTTTTTTTAATACCCATGTAATTCATTAGTTAAAAGTTGTTATGATCTTACAAGTATACATTTTCTAAAAATTTAATTCTAAATGTTTTGAGATAAATTTTAGTATGTTGTAATTTGTAATTTTGGAAATTGTGTAAAGTTTTGGGTTGATTGGTTTTAATATTTTTTGGATGAAATCATTATAAATATATAAAAAAAATTAGCTTTGGTCTTGTCATTTTTTTGAGTTTAGTGAAATATCTCTAAGGGATACCACATAATGCCAACATTGGGTCAAATATTTTTTTTCTTCAATATTGGTCATGTCTGGTTGTTTTATTTCATTTTAATTAAATTTATTAGGATTTTTTTTGTTCAGTTTTGTATAAGTTAGTTTTTTTCACTTCCATTAAATTAAATTTGATTTTATTTGATTCAATTTCATTTGTTTCAGTCCTAATTAAGTTGGATTTCTATAGTTTTATGTGATTTTAGTCCTTTCTTTTGCATCTAGTTTCATCTAGTTTGGTATTATTCAAATCTTTTCAATGAGTTTTTCATGTCTTCAACTCAATGTGATTTGGTTAATTTATATTTAGTTCCTTTTAGGAATATTTAATTCAATTAAATTTGAATTCATTTAGACTTAATCAATATAATTAACATTATTTCACTTTATTTCATTTCACATTAATTTATTTTTAGTCTTTTTTATTCTGTTTGTGGAAGTCTTGTTTGGGTCAGATTGGTTTGACATAGTTTAGTTCTATTTGGGACATTTCAATTTTTTTCAATTTGGTTTAAGTGGGAATTTTACTCTTTGGACCATGATGGTTTATTTTTTCATAATTTTTTTGGTTTTATTCCATTTAATTTTATTAAGTTTTATTTAGTTTAGTTCAATAATGTTTTGGTCTGTTTGGTTTGACTGGGACCAATTCATTTGAAGTTGAATTTCATTTTAAATGTTTAACCCATATTTGGTTATATAAGTTTTATTTGGTTCAATTAGTATTGGTTTAAATTGAACTAAACTAACTCAAACAAAATTAAATTTAATAAATCATAAATAAAACAAATTAAACTTTATTGAATGTAACCAAATATTCCTAAAGAAACCTATACTTAACAAACTAAAAGTAAATGAATCCATTTTTAATTGAGTAATAAAACTAATCTAGAATGAACCAATCTTATGAAAATATAAGAAAACTATTCCAAGATTATAGATTTGATTAGATTTTGTTTAGTTGTCCTAATGTGTAATAAAACTCACATGGTCATGAAAAATATATAGTTTATCTCATGGTATCATATAGTAGTACACCCAAAAGTATGCATGTACTTTATAGAACCCTTGTTTTTTATTTATTTCAAATGATTCATAAAAAATAAAATTCTATATAAATAACAATAATTTAACTTCCAATCAAACTCCATTAAAGTGGAATAATACCTTAAACTCATTACTCTTCTAATAAGTGATCATTCCCTGGTATTGTGTAACTAGATAGTCGTTCATGATTGGTATACCCTCCAACACAGTTTCATGTCGACTTGTCTAAACAACATATATCGCATGCTTATATGATCACAAAAATTCCACAAATTCCATAAAATGTGTGTCCTTCGCCACTTCACCATTGGGAAAGTTAAGTTAAAGCTTCATCCAATATATTAATTCATACAAATAAAATCATAGCATAGATTTCAATTTAACAAAAAAAATACCCATATCTTATCCCATGTTTTCTCCTTAATTTTGAATATAGAAATAAATCCTTGAGATTTTTTGAACTTTAATTATGTCACTATATTTGGATAATGTTTCCATGAAAGTTTTAAATTGTCTTCCATTTTTACTAATCTATTAGTTATCATCATTATAGTCTACTATAGTTTTTGTATAATAGTTTCACACTTCACACATATGAGTATAACCACCTCTCTATTTAAAACATAATGATAAAATATATAAAAGAAAAAATAGTCATCAAACACATTACAACTAAGATAAAATTATTTTGAAAAAAAATTAATTCAATTTTATAACATATACCTAATCCATGATGATCATTAGGATCTGATGGATCCATGGCCAATTTCAGATCAGTAGCTTATGAAGCATGTACTTTCTTTAATGCATGCTCATGTTCATCTAAAATATATGGAGTATATGTCAAAGGAGTGATAAATAGAGGTGGAATAGAAGTTGTATAAAAAGGATAAAAGGGATGGGGATCCATTACAGGATATGTAAAAGGTATATAAGAAGTAGAGATTGGCTGAAATGATGATGAAGGCATAAGAGGTAACATCCCTGGAGCCTCAAGTGGCAGTGGAGGAGGATCTATTATGGTAGATGAGATATGTGTTGGTGACGTTGGGTGTGAATAGGCATGATGGGTGCTCTGAGTAACTCTACTAGCATGCCCAATCAATTATCCTTGTTACTATCCCCTACTAATAGTCTAACTAGAGATCGATTGTGGCCCATACAAATGTCCCTAAAATAAAATTTATAAATAATAATAAAATAATAGTTAATGTATTGTAGTTGATAAATATTAAAATTACAATACTCACTAAGGTACCCAGAGGAGGTAGACCTAGCTGTCATATTCTTCGATCGTTGTCAAACAATATCTTCCTGCATGACTCTTCAATATCTTTAATATTATTCACAGTAATTAAATGTACATTTTTTGATATTTTAAATACAATAGAGAAAGAGTAATAATGTATAAAATGTGGAAGGAAATAATTAAGGCATACTAATTAGAATGAAAAATGAAAAACATGTGACATAATGTCACCAAAGAATACAAATTGGAAGTCAAAATAGGCATAAAATATGTCATAATATAATAATAATGTGTACAATTTTTTAGAATCTTGTAGAGGTCACACTACATAATAGCTAAGCTAGAAACAGGTTTAAACCAGTTTAAATTGTTTTAAACTATTTATTAAAACCATTTTTTAAAACCCATCTTAAAACTAGTTTAAACTAATTTTAACCAATTTTAAAACTATTAAAATAGGTTTAAAACTAGTTTAAAACTATTTTAAAACTAGTTCAAACCAGTTATTAAAACTATTTTAAACTTTTTTTAACCTGTTTAAAATATTTTAAACTATTTAATAAAACAAGTTTAAACCAGATTTTAAAAACTCGTCTAAAAATATTTTTTAAATTGGTTTAAACTAGTTTAATCAAATTTTTAAAACTAGTTTAAACTCGTTTAAACTTGTTTAAACCATTTTTTAAAACTATTTAAAACAATTTCAACTTATTTAATCAATTTTTTAAAAATTAGTTTCAACCTTTTTAATAATAAGGTTAAACTATTTTTTAGAACTAGTTAAAACTGTTATTTTAAAACTAGATTAAAATTATTTTAAAACCTATTAAAATACTATTATTTAGAAAATATTTCCAATAACTTTTGAAAAAATATTTTAAACCGGTTTTTTGATAAAATTTTGACCCTATTTTTAAAAAAACCTATTATAGAAAAAAAAATTAAAACTGGTTTAAGCGAGTTTTTTAAAACTATTTTAAAACTAATTTTTAAGAATATTTTTTTATATATGTTATATTTTATTATTTTTCTCCATGAATTCTATTTGGGTATTATTTTTTGAAAATGTAAATATTTTTAGACATTTTTTAATTTTATTTTAAGTCTACTTCCCCATGAATTCATATTATTAAGACATGGTTCAAATCAATTTACCAGTTCTATTTTATTATTTATATGAAACATTTTTTTGAAGTATAATAAATATAATTAAATGAAATGGAAACAAAAAAAAATTAAACCAAACATACCCTTCTAAAATGAAACCAAATTAAAGTAATTATAATATTACTAACCTAAATGACCCAAGTCGATCTAAACAAATTGAATTGAGAACACTTATGGTTACTTATATATATTACCCACCGCTACTATAGGATCACCATCAATGCTGAAAGTTTGACTATTTGAGTCATCATTTGAAATATTTTGATCAAGACCAATGGGGAATCAATGGTTTCAATCTCAACCTCACTATCCTAAAAAATAATTCTGAGGGTTACATCATTAATTACAATGAATTCAAATATTAGGAGATCTGTCATGTAAAACACTTGTTTCATCATTGATGCTAAAATATATGGATCCTCAGTAACTAAGAATTCAGTCATGTCAATAACTCTAAATCAAAAGTCATCAATAAGGGTGTCATGTCATGTCATTGAATCAAACTACTTTCATTTCATCATAGTGACTCGAGCATGGGAGTAATAATCCAATATCATTATTTTCTAAAAAACTCCAAAATATGTGACATTTCATATCTAGGCATACTATCTAATGCACTAGCATAATAATATATTGTTTTGGTTAAAATAATGTTATTATATTTTGTTCTCATATTCACTGCTTGATCTACTATAGAAAAATTACCCATTGACTATCAATGACTTTCATTCATTAACCAAATAATTAAGACCAAAATTCAACACTCTTAATTCTTAAGAGACTAAATTAATAGGTAAACTTGATACATGAAATATATATGAATATTAAGAATAAATTAATATTTACTTTTTTACTTTTTTAAAATAATGGTCATGCATTTGATTTCAACCAAATAAGAAACTATTTTCTATGCAAAGTATCTCTATTTGTCAAATATAACGAATGGTGAATTCTAATCATAATTGTGTTCTCATATTCAATTCTTGATCTACTATAATAAATTTGTACCCAATGATTATCAATGATTTTCATTCACGAACCATTGGATTATGAACAAAATCCAACACTGTTAATTATTGAGAGGTCAAATCAACAGGTAAACTCAATACATAAAATATATATGAATATTAAAATAAAATTCATATTTATTTTTTACATTATTAAAATAATGGTTGTACATTAAATTTCAACCAAATAAAAAACTCTTTTCTATGTAAATTATTTATCCTTATCAAAAGTAATGAATGATGATTTCTACTCATAATTTTTTTATGTTCCCTATATAAAATGATAATAAAACTTTAAGATATATATGAAACTATGATGTATGAGATAACATATACACATTCAAATTACTTACTTGATATACATATTAATCAAACAAATCACAGTTAAACAAGACTGTGTGATGTGTCATTTCCTCCTCTTCAAAGATCAATGTAGTTAATGTATATAACCCAAGAATTCCCCCTATTTTGATAAGATATAGAAAAGTGAAATCAATTTTATCATACTACTTATCTTCATTTCTCATTGTCTAGTTTTTTCTCATGCTCACATCATCTGAATACATTAAAAAAAACATACATTATTGGGATAGATGACCCTTCACAATAGAACCATTAGGATGATTCTTATTTTATATATAATAATTCATTTTGTATATATTTAAATTAGTTGGATATATCTACTGAAAAGAAATGGCCCCCCTATGAATTATTTTAGTTGGAGGATGGATATTTAGATGTCGCATGCAAGTGAAAAAAATATGAAGTAAAAACTTTCTCTAACTCACAAAATATTTATGGTGAATATTCCCGCATTTTTATTAAGAAAGACTTAGATAACCTTTCAACATAAAGGTCTCTATAAAAATTTCATAATTGAATCACTATAATACTTAAATTATTGGAAAATTGGAATCAATTCCTGAAGAAGGATGTGATATCCATGAATTTTTAAGTATTTCAGTTTCAAATATCTTCTATTAACTTGTTTAAATATATTTCTTGAATATACATTAGTAACTTTGATAATATAAAATACTTCCAGAAATATATTTTTCTTTTAAGGTGTCATCATAAAAGAATCATAGGGAGATTTCCGTTTATTTTCACCAATACATATAGGATTCAGTTCTGGTCGAATACACTAATCCAACAAGTCATTCCAAGATCATAAATAATCTATGGTCTTCCTCTTGACATTTAAAAAAATTGAAATTATTATTTCACATATATATTTTTCAACGTCCATTTTGTCTAAATAATTATGTAAAAAAATGGATGAATAATATATAAAATCAAAGAGGATAATTTTCTTTTTCCCATTATAATTGGATTCAGTGGGACTATTCTTCCTTTTTTTAATATTTATCTAACCTTTCCCAGATGAAAAACTAACCTCTTATAATTCATTAAGCACATTAGTTTGATACATATATTTAGGTGGATTCTCATACTCAACAGTATTATAAAACCTTTTATGATTATTTCTATATGGATGATCCATTTTCAAAAATCATAAATTCCCCATGAAAGTAAAACTATAATGATATTTAAGTCTTACTGATCTTGTATTATTCTTAAAAAGGTATAGGATATTTTTTCCTTTATTCTATAAACAAACATCATTGCATATATATGGAAATCATTTATCATCCACATAAGTAAACCACACATCAGAAATATATTTTTCAAATAAGTATCATATGTGTACACACCTACAATCCAAAGCTGGTTAAACACTTATTAAATATTCCAGGTACACATCTATATAATTTTCAAGATAATTAGGTCTATATATTAGTATAATCAAGAATTTGAAATGTATTTTCATATACATAAATGGAGGAAAGTTATAAGTGTAAAAAAATATTACCACATTCTATGATAATTAATCATATGACCAAATGGATTGAAACTATCACAAGATAGACCCAATCTGACATTACACACCTCAACCAAAAAATGTTTATACCATGAGTCAAATTTCTACCATGAAATTATATCCATAGGATGAAAAAACTCATCATTATCTTTAATTATCAGAGTATCATGCCATTATATATTTGTTGTTATTTTCATCAGACATGAAAATATTTTGGATCGTATGAGTCAATGGAAAGTTCCAAATTACTTTTTGTGCAACATGAGATGGTGATCCATGTATATTTTGATTTCATATAGATATAACACATTCTTTACAATCATTTACTCTTGTGCTTTCCTCCTAGGATAAGCTATAATATTTTTAGAAATCATGAATTTTATAAGTAGAAAATACAAGATGGTTAAGTAACTTCCATGCCATATAATTATTTGAGGGGATATATGCATCATAATGATGTAAGTATTTAAAAAAGGTAAGAGAAAAATTAATGTAATTATCAAAAATTATATGCATGGTTTTCTCATGATACAATCATATTCAAATTTTTGTCTTTTTCATTTTACTACATTCCTAATATACAAGAGTCCTGGAATCATCCATTAATTTTTTCACACCCTCAAAATTGTTATTTTCATTAGTTGTATCATGTGTACTAGTATAATTGTCTTCTTGTATTATTATAAAATATTTCTTGTGATGATGAATAAATAGAAATCAATTATATATCAAATTATTCATATCACTCTTTTTATTTCACTCATGAATAGTCTTATATTTCCATTTTTCTCTATTTTGATACTGGATATAATTGTTTTTAACCAAATTTTTATTATATGGTAGCTAACTTCATCCATACATTACCAAGGTCTTACAACACGATAATAATAGGGTTGGTGTATATGTCTTATAACCGAAGCATTATTAACGAAAAATCTAAAAAAAGATCCAAATTATCTTGAAAATTGGTTGAAATTCAATCAGTTTCATATCCAACTTTTATCTACTCAGTTATATAAAAAAAGTTTTTAATAATATATGTATATTAAATAATAATTACAAAATTTCAAGAAAACTATGAACCTTTTGAATAAAAAAATCAAATAATTTCAGTTTTTTTACATTTTTTATATTATTTTAATAATTTTTCTTCAATTTAGTTTGGTTTATATTGGTTTAGATAAAAATAAATTCAACTAAATACATGCCTTTATGAAGAAATTATTTTTTAGATAACTTCCTTGTTTTGAATGTGAAATAAATTGAATTAAATACATATTTCTTTATCATGAAAAAAATTATTCAAGAAGAAACATTAAAATTTTATATGAAGTATTCATATTTTAAGGATGGAGGGATTACTATTCATTTTTAGGAAGATAGGGGAGGATATCAATTGAGGTAGGGAGATATTACTATTACCTTTTATGATGAGTTTATTTAGAACCACTTGAAGAGGGTTTGATTAATTTAAATTAAATATTAAAATTATTATTCCAAAAATCAAGTAGTTCAAATCTTGGTTTCCTATTTTGGGGAGTTTTGGGCTATTTATGGTCAATGATGTAGATGATGGTGCACGTGATGACGCAAATAGGGTTTCAAACCAAAGTACACACTAATGTAGTGTTGGACATAAAAAAGGGGACCTTGGACTAAGATTAAGGGGCCTTTGGGCCATTAAATAGTGGGAATTTGGCCTTTAAATAATTATAATGGTTTGGTTATGTAGTTTGTCAACCATTAGAGGGGTGGGTGATCTATCTATGTTGGACCAAGGGTGTGTTTTTTGTTTCATTTATTATAACATCTAAGACCTTAAATAAATAATTAGTTTCACCCAAAAAATACAGTTATTTAATTGGTTATTATTTCAATATAAGATTCAATATTGAAAATATACACACTTTATCACCAATTAGAACACAAGTAAGACTAATAGTCATTAAATTATTTTAAGAAAAATCTTGATTTATTAAATCTCAATGTAAAATATCATATTACAATTCTATAAAACATTTGCTTATAATGAACAAGGAAAACAAGAATCCTTTATTTTAGAAACAAAATTTCATTACGCGGACCTAGATTTATTTAAAGAAATGAAACATGTTCAATTTATTTTAATCACTTATAAAATAATTGTGATAATATTGATGTAAATCCCATTTTAAATTACTCACTATTTCTATGAATTAAAAAAATTAATATAAATGAATATATAATTATATAAAACAACTTAGTTTATCATGAAAAATACAATTTGAGAAGAAAAAAATGCCCTTGGAAAATAATTCAAGATGTATATTCGTCACCTATATCACTAATTTCATACCTATATTGTAACGCCCCGACCCTAGTTACCCAGATTTAGTGAATAATTACATAAAATTGGCATGATCACAAAATATCAAGTCTCGAAAGACAGATTAGTTTATTAGCCTTGGAAATACAAGATAAATTCATACGGTTTACATTACATCATAAATAGAAAACTACAACAACATTGTTTTCATCGAAAAAACTGATATCCCATATACTATCCCTGCAGTTCAGTCATAATATACTTCTTCACATCCTAGGAAAAATAAAACATAGAAAGGGGTGAGCTCAGATGCTCAGTAAGGATAACAATATAGCGGAAACTTTCATAAATAAGTATAAACATTTAAGGAAATGTATAAAACTAAAATAAAATCCTTTTAAACTTGAACTTCAGAAAAATATGGCAAAGATAAAATCATAATAATTCCATTTACTTACTCACATGGATATTCTACTAGTCGAATAATCACATGCAATATCAATAGCCACTTTCATAATGATGGAATCCAAAATGCCAGACTTTCATAACCACATAGTCAAGGCCTTGTGCCAAGACTACAAATAAGATTTTGTCAAGGCCTTGTTCCAAGACACTAGTTTGTCTCATGAGACCTACCGATGCATCGAGGAGCTATAGCAGGCTCCACCCGTCACTTACTAAGTCCAATGCATTCCTCATATGAAAAGGTTTAAACATAACATAAATATTCGTATAAAAACTAGCATACGAAATGTCAATACTTTATCCATAAACTATAAATGGTATAAAAATAGTGAATCCACAGTCAAACAAATCACAAAACCTTCAATAAAATATGTAAGTTTTGTATCATAATAAATCAACTTCAAATAAGCTTATAATACATCAAAGGATGTTGACATGGATGAAATCAAAACCTTATTTTTAGAGAAATATCTCTTTCTATTTTGAAATAATTTAAAACTCATATAAATATAAAAGAAAATATTTATTTTGAAAATATTATTATAATATTGTAATGGAATCTTTGATGATTTTATAACGGCATAAAATAGCCGCACCCGCCGTATAAGTTAAAAAAATACATTCTTAAATTAATTTTGTCAAAAAGGTTATAAAGGACCTTGTTTAGAAAACGACAGAAAGATTCTTTTATAAACATATTATAAAAATTAAAACAAGGGTATAAATGACTTTAACCCATAGTTTATAAAATATTAAGAATATTTTAAAATATATTTTTAAGAAACATGGATGTGGATGATAAAGAGGTCTCAGTAAGTACTTACGTAAAAACAACCTCGGATAATAAAGAGATTGTGAGATTAACCCTTAACTTATACTTTTCCTTGGTTGAGGGTAGGTTAACCACCTTTATAATGGTTAAATACTTGTTATTAAATTATACATGAATCATATACATTAATATGATATCATATATGATCTTTTAACATTTCTTTGTTAATAATATCTTAGTATTATCGTCGTTTTGGGTGTTAACGGATTCATTTTCCTTTATATTATTTTATATGTGAGTAATATTTGTTATGGATGGGATGTATCTTATTCATATACAGAATTATATCAAGTATTTAAACATTATTTTTAATCATCTAATGAAATTTATTCTTGAATGGATACGACGGGTAATGAATCTCATCGAGTTCGTGGAGACGGTAATCCGTACATATACACGAGTGACAATATCATTCTTTTGATATTAAAATAATATATAATTGGATGGTATATCATATATAAATAATAATTATCATGTTATATTTATTATTCAAATCAATTACACATCATTATTATACCCATCCAAATAATAATGTATTGAATAACTATTACACCATGACGTGGAGACGGTAAGCCGTATGTACGCACGTATGGTGACATGTCATTAAAAGGATGGATAGAATAATGAATATGGTTGTACCATATTTATAATAACATCACAGTATATATAATATATTGGAGTTATTATTTTAGAATGGAAACAACAAAGAAAGGGGAAGTGGAAGAAGAAAGGAACTTGAAAGAGGTGATGAAATATTTACCTTATCTTCGGGTTCTTTCTTTTGATTTGATCAAAAGGGCTCCTTAGGTTGTATTTATAACTAAAGTAAGTACTCTATGATGAATTTAGGAAAGTTGAGAGTATTTGGGAAGGGTTTGGAAGATCCAAATGTCTTTGAAGGTGTGAATTTTATAGAAGGGGAAGTTTCCTTTTATAAGAGGGGTGTGGGGCACCTTATGAAAATCTAGAAATATTATTTTATAATAAAATAATTTTCAGTTTCTAATGGATCCAAAGTAGATTATTTAAAGGATAAGGTAGGTATGGGTCTAAAAACACTCAACCAATAGGTTTTAGATAGGTTTGGGTCACTATATTAACTTTTTCTTTTAGATTTAACTCTTAGTTAAATAGTTTGACATTTACCATGTCTCTTTGTATTTTTATATTATATGGTTAATAAACATACTATATACTTCTAATACAAACCCAAGTGGTTCATTAATGATACACCTATCATTATATAAGTCCTTTGTCCTAACCTTATATTTTTAGGAATAGAATATCAATTAATAATATAATAGTATTTTTAAAAACTCTTTTATGTCAATTTTGACACTATTTGGTATTTTGTTTTTTCTAAATTCGTAACAGCATTATTCCTTCAAAACAAATTCATCTAACCAACCCTAACATGTCATGTTAAACTTTAAAATTATTGTAATTCATAAAAAGTCTCTAATTACATTTATTTGGATATTTATAATATCAATTATTTTAATATTTCATTAATTAGGTAATTACTACATCATCATTGTGTCATAAAATTAAATTATTTAACGTCTAAAAAATATAAATAAAATACCATTATGTATGAAATCATTTTATATTTCTAATTAATATTTATAGTTGAATTTATCTTATGTATAACCCTATATTAAAAATGTTTTAGTCCTTAAACTTTGATTTTAACTCTTTTAACTCTTCTTTAAATAAAATAATAATAAGTGTCCAAATCTAATCCAAGTGGCACAAATAGGTTCATATTTTATTACGAAGGTTGTTTTTGGTAGAATTGTACTTATCCAATAGAATTAGTACATGTATTAGGGTAATAATAATATCATTTTTACCCTTAATTACCCTATTTACTTTGAACCGTGGTAAATAAAAGTAAAAAGTTACTATTCACCAAAAATTATTTTTATCTTATTGAACCACATTTTACATACTGATATCAACCGTGTCTCTCATATTTTTAAAATTCCACTCACAGAAGTGGTAAAATTAAGTTTTATGTGAATTTTCAAATTCTCCTTAGAGGTGGGTAAATGACGGTGAAAAGTTCAATAAAATTTTTATATATCTAAAATTACTATAAACTGACTCCAATGAATTACATCGAACCTATATAGGTATTATGTATCTATTTTGACCTAAAATAAATTCATATAAAAGAAATAATTATTTAAATAAAAATTCGGTTTTAAACTATAACTCAGTGTTTTTCACTATTCATAAAAAATTGAAAGTTTTCAAAAAAATACCAAAAATTCACCCTAAGCTAATTTCGATATTATGAATCCAAAAATGAAGTTCATTTTGAAATATAAAATTTATAAAATTTCAAAAAGTGGGTATTACTATTTATAACGGCTAGTTTGATTGGTTGTGGTGTGCTAGAACTCGAAGTTGCGTACAACACACGCTACTGTATTATTCAAAGAGAAGTGTATCGTGGAAGCTTGGGGTGTTACATTCCCCCCTCCTTCAAATAATTTCATCCTCGAAATTTCTAGAATATTACTGCATAAAAAGACTCGGGTGGTTCTTCATCATAAGTTCCTTGGGTTCTCGCGTTGCCTCTTCCATCTTATGGTTTCTCCATAGAACTTTTACCAGACAAGTTATCCGGTTTCTCAATACTTGTTCTCTTGTATCAAGAACCTTGATAGGCTCTTCGCAATAAGATACATCGAGTTCCAGTTCTAGTTCCTCATAGGTGAGTACATGTGTTGGGTCAGGCATGTATTTTCTCAACAGTGATACATGGAATACATTGTGAACTTTGGAGATACTTGGCAGCATTTCCAAACGGTAAGCTATATCCCCAATTCATTCTAGAATTTTGAGAGGTTCGATGTACCTGGGACTTAATTTTCCCTTCTTACCGAAATGTATAACACCCTTCCATGGAGATACCTTCAAGAAAACATGATCTCCTACCTGAAATTCCAAATCCTTCCTTCAGTTATCAGCATATCCCTTCTGTCTAATTTGAGATTCCTTGATGTGGTTTTGGATTACCTTCACCTTTTCCATCGTTTCCTCCACAAGTTCTGGGCATACAAGTTTTCTTTCACCAACATCATCCCAACAGGTTGGTGTGTGACATCTCTTTCTGTATAATGCTTCATATGGTGTCATATGAATACTTTAATGGAATCTATTGTTATATGAAAATTATGCCATAGGTAAATATTTATCCCACACACCTTGAAAGTCAATTGAGAATGATCTCAACATGTCTTCTATGGTTTGAATAGTTCGTTCTGATTTTCCATCAGTTTGGGGGTGGTAGCCAGTGCTCAAATGAAGTTCAGTATCCAGGGCTTTCTGAAGACTTTTCCAGAATCTTGATGTAAAATGTGCATCATGATAAAAAACAATCAATAATGGTACTCTATGAAGTCTTAAAACTTCATTAATATATAGTCTTACTAAACATTCAAGTGGTAAATCTTTCCTTATAGCAAGAAAAATGTGTTGACTTGGTAAGACGATCAATAATGACCCATATTGTATCATTCCTTCTAGGATTATTTGGTAGTCCCATGACAAAGTCCATCATAATATTATCCCATTTCCACTCAGGTATGGGAAGAGGTTGCATGACTCCTCAAGGTTGTTGCCTTCTAGCTTTCACTTGTTGACAAACCATACATATTAACAGAAAATCAGAAATATCCCTCTTCATGTTGTCCCACCAAAAATGTTCTTTAAAATCTCTATACATTTTTGTGCTACTAGGGTGTATAGAGAAATTGGAACTATGAGCATCATCCAACAATTCCCTTTTTAGATCAGGTATATCAGAAACACAAAGTCTCTTCCCAAATTTCAAAATTCCATATTCATACACAAAGTCACTCAATCTCCCATCATTTACAGCTTTAATCTTATTTGGAAACTCTACATCATCAATCTGAGAACTCTTTATCCTTTCTAGTAAAGATTATTTGGCAACCATTTGAAAAAGTATTGATGTTTCACCTTCTATGGTGATTTCCATATCCATCTTTACTAGATCCATGTATATAGGATCCTTTTCAACTCTCATCTTGTTCAAAACTCCATGATCCTTTCTACTCAAAGCATCTTCCACCGTATTTGACTTCCCCGGGTGGTAATGTATCATGCAATCAAAATCCATGAGTAGTTAAATCCATCGCCTTTGCCTCATGTTGAGTTATTTTTGTGAGAAAATATACTTCAAACTCTTTTGATCGGTATATATCTCACATTTTTCACTATAGAGATAATGTCTCCATATCTTCAAAACAATGATTTCAACTACTAACTCAAGATAATGAGTAGGATAGTTTTTCTCAGGAATTTTTAGCTATTGTGATGCATAAGAAATAACCCTATCATTCTCCATAAGGACACAACCAAGTCCTTTATTTGATGAATCACTATAAATAACAAACCCATCATTCCCCGATGGTAGATTCAATATAAGAGCATTGAATAATCATCTCTTCAGTTCTTCAAAACATTCTTCACACTCTTTTTTCCAAAAAAATTTAACCCCTTTACGTGTGAGCTTTGTTAATTGGTTAGCCAACCGGGAAACATTTTGGACGAAACGTCGATAATAACCTGCTAAACCAATAAAATTTCATACCTCAGTTATAATCGTTGGTGCTGGCCATTCTTGGATTGCCTTGGTCTTAAAAGGATCAATGGAGATTCCATATTTAGAGACGATATGGACAAGAAAATAAATCTCCTGAAGAAATAATTCACACTTTCTAAACTTACCATATAATTCATTTCTTCTAAGAGTCTTCAAGATAATGCACTAGTGATTTTCATGATCTAATTAAATTTTGGATTGTACCAAGATATCACCAATAAATACCACTAAAAAGTCATCAAGATATTCCTTGAAAACCCTGTTCATTAGATCCATGAAGACAGAGGGTGCATTAGTCAATCCAAAAGGCATTACTGTAAACTCGTAATGCTCGTACCTGGTTCGAAATGTTATCTTAGAAATGTCTTCCTTCTTCGCACACAACTGATGATATCCAGATAGAAGGTCAATCTTTGAAAAGTATTGATATCCATGAAGTTGGTCGAATAAATCATCAATGCAAGGTAGGGGATACTTGTTCTTTATTTTTATAGCATTGATTTCCTTGTAGTCAATGCACAACCTCATAGATCCATCTTTCTTCTTAACAAAAAGAACAGAGGATCCCCATGGAGAAACACTAGGGTGAATAAATCCCTTATTACTCAATTCCTCTAGTTGTTTCTTTAGTTCCACTAATTCCACAGTGGTCATTCTATAAAGGGTCTTTGATATGGGCCTTGATCTAGGAATTAAATCAATAGAAAACTCAATTTCTCGTTCTAGAGGACATCTAATTAAATCTTCTGGAAACACATTAACATATTCTTTCATAATAGGTAAATCCTCTATTTGAAAATTTCTTTCCTCACCCACAGTTATTTCATTCTCTTCCACCCCAATAATTGAATTTATTTGATCTACTGGGGGTGGATCTAGATAAGAATTAGGTGGTGACGATTCTCCTCTAAAGATAAGGTGTTCTTTATCATCGTCATAAAAAATTGTTACCTCCTTCTTATTATAATAAATTTTCGTATCGTGGTTCGAAAGCCAATCCATACCAAAGATTATATCATATTCAATCATGGGTATGAAGATGAGATCAGTTGATAAAGAACATTTATATCCCCTAATGGGGACTGATTCACAAAACTTTGTTGCGATGATACTTCCCTTAGGATTTTTCACTGACAACTCCCTTGTTAATTCAAATTAAAAATATCTATTTTTCTTAGAAAACTGGGAAGTTATGAAACAATGTGATGATCTCGAATCAAATAAATCATTCGCTAAACTTGAGGAAACCATTAAATTACTTTCCACCAAGCCTTTTGAAGCTTCAACCTCAGTAGTAGCGATAGCATAAGCTTGGCCTTGATCCCTTGGCCTTTTCTGAGGTATGTTCCCCTAACGATTAGGACATTAATTCACATAATTTCCCCTTTCTCTACGATTGTAGCATTCAACATCGACAGCCTCTTTCTTCCCCTTGCAATCACGAGATTGGTGGAATTTTTCACCACACTTGTAACAGACTTCCATTCCCTTCAAGAAAGTACTAGGGTGTTTCTTCCCACATTTATTGCAGGATGGATATTCAACTTTTCCCTTCTTCCCCTTATTTTCATTTCCAGTGTTTTCATCAGATCTCTTCTTCTCTTTCTTTTCTTTAAAGTCGTAAGACTTAGAAAATTCTTTTTCTGTCTTGATAGCAAATGAGAAAATATTTTCGTACGACGAGAAGGATTGTGGGACTAATGATCGATGGAGAAATGGTTTTAAACCATCAAATAAATGATCAATCTTACTTCTTATGTTACGTATATAATTTTCATCATTCCTCACTAACCGTGTAAATTTAACTTCATACTTTGCGACATTCTCATCCTCCTTTTGCCTCAGACTCAGAAATTGTCTTTCCATATCCGCTCGATGGTCATGAGGAAATTATTTTTCTAAGAAAAACTCTTTAAAATCTCTCAATCCCGTATTTGATCCTACGTGATGTGGATCAGAGTGCTCCATACAGGTAAGGTTATTATTCATAACCTGAGTGAGTTGTCCCAATATAGTGATAAGCTGATTAGCACCAGTTGTATCACCAACTCCACTATAATTATCCTAGGCAGGAGATAAATCCCTACATGGAGTGCATGTATTGATATGGTTTCTATTCCTTCCACTTGGCGCCATTTCTAAACAATGTCTTAAAATAGATTAGTTTATGAATCGAAATACATAATTCCAAACTCATAAAACACTTAAAATAAATTGAACAGCTTATGGATATAATCCATAATAAAAAAAATGTTTTCTTTGAGGAATTATATACTCATAAACCCATCATAATGGTTTTTAAAGAAAATAAGAATTTTCCTAAGCATATCCCCCGGGAGTGTCGTAACCAAGAGTGCAGCAAGGCCCGTTGTCATGTACCAGTTCCCGTTCGAGTCTATCTCAAAGCGGTGTTTTCGGGTTTTACCCCTAGGTACATCTATGCTAGAGCCGCCTCTACCTACTCGTATCCAGATAGAGATGTATTTCTTGGAAAACTCACAAAATCTCCACAGTACCAAAATTCTAGGAATTTATTCTATACTAATCCTCAAATTCTATCTTGGGGTAATGTTCTCTAATCAGAGTTTATCTAAATATAGATTCCAAGGTTTTTACTAAACTTCCTTTGATACCAACTATAATGCCCCAACCCCAGTTACCCAGAGTCGGTGCATTATTACATAACATTGGCATGATCACAAAAGATCATGTCTTTAAAGACCGATTAGTTTAGTAGCCTTGGAAATACTAGATACATTCATAAGGTTTACATTACATCATAAATAGAAAACAACAACAACATTGTTTCCATAGACAACACTGAGATCTCATAGACTATCCCTGCAGGTCAGTCATAATATACTTATTCGCATCCTGGAAAAAATAAAACATAGAAAGGGGTGAGCTTAGATGCCCATTAAGGATAATAATATAGCAGAAACTTTCATAAATAAGAATAAACATTTAAGGAAATGTATAAAACTAAAACAAAAGCCTTTTAAAGTTGAACTTCAGAAAAATATGGAAAAGATAAAATCAGAATAATACTATTTACTTACTCACATAGATATTCTATTATTCGAATAATCACATGCAATATCAATAGCCACTTTCATAATGATGGAAGGCATAATGCCAGACTTTCATAACCACATAGTCAAGACCTTGTGCCAAGACTACAAATAAGATTTTTTTCAAGGCCTTGTTCCAAGACATTAGTTTGTCTCATGAGACCTACAGATTCATCGAGGATCAATAGCGGGCTCCACTGGTCACTTACTAAGTCCAATGCATTCCTCATATGAAAAGGTTTAAAAATAACATTAACATTCATATTAAAACTAGCATACGAAATGTCAATACTTTATCCATAAACTATAAATAGTATAAAAATAGCACATCCAATGTCAAAAATATCACAAAACCTTCAATATAATATGGAAGTTTTGTATCATAATAAATCAACTTCAAATAAGCTTACAATCCATCAAAGTCTGTTGACATAGATAAAATGAAAACCTTTTTTTAGAGAAATATATATTTATATTTTGAAATCATTTAAAAGTCATATAATTATAAAATAATACATTTATTTTGAAAATATTATTATAATCTTGTAATGGAAGCTTCTACGATTTTATAACGGCATAAAATAGCCTCACCCGCTATATAAGTTAAAAAAAGACTTTCTTGCATTAATTTTGTCAAAAAGGTTTTAAAGGACCTTGTTTGGAAAACGAAGGAAAGATATATTTATAAACATCTTATAAAAAGTCAAACAAGGGTATAAATGAATTTAAACCATAGTCTATAAAATAGTAAGAATGTTTCGAAATACATTTGTAAGAAACATGGATGTGGATGAAAAAGAGGTCCCAGTAGATACTTATGTAAAAACAAAATTGGATAATAAAGAGATTGGGAAATTAACCCTTACCTTGTACTTTTCATTGGTCGAGGGTAGGTTAACCTCCTGTATAATGGTGAAATAATTGTTATTAAATTATACAATAATCATATACATTAATATGATATCATATATGATCTTTTAACATTGCTTTGTTAATAATATCTTAGTATTATCATCATTTTGGGTGTTAACGGATTCGTTTTCCTTTATATTATTTGTTATGTGAGTCATATTTTTAATGGATGGGATGTATATTATTCATATACATAATGATATAAATTCTTTAAACATTATTTTTAATCATCTAATCAAAGTTAGTCTTGAATGGATACGACAGGTAATGGATCTCATCGTGTTCGTGGAGACGGTAATCCTTACGTACGCACGAGCGACAATTTCATTCTTTTGATATTAAAATAGTATATAATTTGATGGTATATCATATATACAGAATAATTATCATGTTATATTTATTATTTACATCAATTACATATCATTATTATACCCATCCAAATAATAATGTATTGAATAACAATTACACCACAACGTGGAGACGGTAAGCCGTACGTACGCACGTATGGTGACATGTCATTCAAAGGATGGATAGAATAATGAACATGGTTGTACCATGTTTATAATAACATAATAGTATATAGAATATACTGGAGTTATTATTTTAGAATGGAAACAAAAAACAAAGGGGAAGTGGGAGAAGGAAGTAACTTGAAAGAGGTGCTGAAATATTTACCTCTTCTTCGGGGTTTTCCTTTTGATTTGATCAAAAGGGCTCCTTAGGTTGGCTTTCTGACTAAATTAAGGCCTCTATAATGAATGGAGGATAGTTGATAGAGTATGTGGTCATGGTTTTTCCGAGCCAAATGGCTTTGAAGGTGTGAATTTAAGATAAGGGGAAGTGCCCTTTTATAAGAGGGGTGAGGGGCACCTTAGGAAAAGCAAGAAATATTATTTTATAATAAAATCATTTTCGGTTTCTAAGGGATCCAAAGTAGATTATTTAAATGATAAGGTGGGTATGGGTATAAAAACACTCAACCAATAAGTTTTGGACAGGTTTGGGTCACTATATTAACTTTATCTTTTAGATTTAACTCTTAGTTAAATAGTTTGACATTTACCATGTCTCTTTGTATTTTTATATTATATGGTTAACAAACTTACTATATACTTCCAAGAGAACCTCAAGTGGTTCATTAATGATACACCTATTATTATAAAAGTCCTTTGGATGAACCTTATATTTTTAGGAATAGAATATCAATTAATAATATAATATTTGTTTTAAAAACTCTTTTATGTCAATTTTTACACTATTTGGTATTTTGTTTTTTCTAAATTCATAACAACATTATTAATTCAAAAAAAATCATCTAACCAACCCTAACATTTCATATTAACCTAGAAAATTAAATAAAGTCATAAAAAGTCTCAAATTACATTTCTTTTGATATTTATAATGTCAAATATTTTAATATTTCATTAATTAGGTAATTATTGCATCATCATTGTGTCATAAATAAATTAAATTATTTAATGTATAAAAAATATAAATAAAATAACATTATGTAGGAAATATTTTTATCTTTATAATTAAAATTTATAGTCTAATTTATCTTATGTATAACCCTATATTAAAAATGTTTTAGTCGTTAAACTTTGATTTTAACTCTTTTAACTCTTCTTTAAATAAAATAATAATAAGTGTCCTAATCTAATCCAAGTGGACCAAAGAGGTTAATATTTTCTTCCTAAGGTTGTTATTGGTCGAATTATACTTATCCAATAGAATTAGGACATATGTTAGGATAATAATAATATCATTTTTACCCTTAATTACTCTATTTACATTTAACCGTGGTAAATAAAAGTAAAAAGTTACTATTCACCAAAAATTATTTTTATCTTATTGAACCAGATTTTACTTAATGATATCAACCATGTCTCTTAGAGTTTTGAAATTCCACTCACAGATGCGGTAAAATTAAGTTTTATGTGAATTTGCAAATTCTCCTAGGAGGTGGGTAAAAGACTGTGAAAAGTTCAATAAAATTTTCATATATCTAAAATTCCTATAAATTGACTCCAATGAATTAAATTGAACCTATATATACATTATGTATCTATTTGGACCTAAAATAAATTTAAATAAAATAAATAATTATTTAAATAAAAATTCGGTTTTAAACTATAACTCAGTGTTTTTCACTATTCATCAAAAATTGAAAATTTTCAGAAAAATACAAAAAAATCACCCTAAGATAATTTTGATATTATGAATCCAAAAATTAAGTCCATTTTGAAAGATAAAATTTATAAAATTTCAAAAAGTGGGTATTACTATTCATAACGGCTCGTTTTATTGGTTGTGGTGGGTTATAACTCGAAGTTGCGTACAACACACACTAATGTATTATTCAAAGAGAAGCGTATTGTGGAAGATTGGGGTGTTACATCTATCTCATGCGATAAAACAATACCATATATATAAAACCATAATATTGAAATCCTATATATCAATGAGTAATAAATATATATAATACCACACAAAACATTCCAATACACTTATAAAACACACATTTATTATCTAATAATGATCATTTAATGTCATGTAATATCATTTCATACACACACATTCACATAATGGTGTTTCAATCATGTCGTGTAAATAAGAAGGTATTTTCTAAAAATTTATTTAATTCCTAAATATAGATTAAAGTGATTGTGTTATTTTGACATGTTAAATTGATTAAGTTTTTAAAGTGGATTTATAGCAAAGGGTGGACTCAATGTAATCTCTAAAGGACCACTGGAGGTTTAAAGTGTGTATCTTTAATAAAAATAACTAATATAGGGGTGGTTTTGAAAACATATTTAAAAAAAAAATGACTTAATTAAATAGTTTAATAGTTAAAAAACAAAGGTTTGGTTTTTAGAATAATGAGAGAAGGAGTTCATTTGAAGTTCACTATACATGTTAGTTAAATTTTTTGAAAATTACACATAGTTTAATGGAGTAATTTGGTTGAGGGTTATAATGTTAATGATTCCCATCATGAATTTTAAAACAATTCATAAAGAACCAACCCTTGACACAAAAAATTCATTTTTTTCAAGGTTTAGACCACAAGACTGGAATTAGGGCTTCCAAATCATATTGAAATATCATGTATGTTAATAAAAAAAGGATACTTCTGTTACCCAATAAAAACAACCCAATATTTCCACCTGATATATCATCCTCATCAGTATTGAAATGAATAGTGTTTCACTTGATCATGCAAAAAAAATGCATTCAAAGGGGAATCATGTTAAGATAAAACATAAATGAAATGTCACACACGCAAATTACACCAAACCAGCAGAAGAACAGGTGTCAGAACCCCCTCTCTAAGTGTGTATAGCTCCCTTAAAATGATTTTCTACTATTTATCTCACCATTGAGAGGAGGAGGAGGCTCGGATATAACTTTACATTCATCCTTTATATCCCCTTGAGTAAAAAAGAATTTAGAACCTCAAAATGGATTAGAGGAATCCTTTGGGACTCAAAAATACAATCAACTTTCCTCCTGGTATAACTTGAAAATAGGGTGCCCAAGGTGCCAATTTATAGGAAAATTTGAAGGTGGTTTTGGGAAATCAAATTTAAATATACTAATTGGATCATGGTTTTTGAAACCATAAAGTTTTATCTCACTTTTAAAAAAAACTAAACATTTATTTCTCTTACAATTGAATATCTACACCAAAAATTTGGCACCATTTGGAAGCCTGTATCCTAAGATATGGTCAAATTAAAGAAGTGACCTCGAGACTATGAACAATGAATATTCTCTACAATGAGGGCACATTTTGGGCTACAAAATGGCCGAATTAGGATTGCTATTGTAATAGAGAAATGTACCCCACAAGGTTTTGAATTATTCCTTTATCTTTAAGAACAATTTAATGCAATAATTATCCATAGTATGCATTTTAGTCCACATATATATTTGGGATCTTACACAGTTTGGCATGTTTTGCTTGAATTTCATCATGGGATCTCCAAATCACTTCATCCTACAATGTAATCATCAAAACAAGTAAACTTTTCCTTTTTAATAGTGATAAAGATGATTTAATTAAACCAAATTTTAATTGAAAATTATTATTATAGATTGAATTTACAATACAAAATCTGTTAAATATAGTGGTATAAGGGTGGAAATGAAATAGTTAATCATGGTGCGATTACACCCCCACACCTAAATATTTTCACTCTCAGGAAAATTAAAATTTCATAAAATAATTCATTAATATTTTCTATTAATAATGAAGATTTAACATTGATAAAAAATTTAATTCATGATAGTAATGTGATCAAACAAAAAACCACACCAAGTAGTTATTCTCAATGATCATGGAAAAAGATGTATCATAAATTATATCAAAATGAAATTTAATTATATGTAATATATTTTTCTTGGAAATGAAATCCATGAGTAAACATGAAACTAAATCCCCACATGTGTGGGTGTGTGATAACCATTTCATGCTATTCATTCCACTTTCTATGCAATAAATATATGTTATTTTAAAATTTTCCTAGCTTACTTGTTTCTTTCCACCGAACCTACCCAACATCCTTTCCAATAAAATTTCATGAACCACTCAATTAAGAATTCCCAGAAGTAAAACATTAATATCCCAACCAAGATATCCCCATATATTGTACTTTTAATCACTCCCCTCATTATTTATTTGTGTTTTTTTTGTATTTTTTTGGCTTTTGAGGGCGCACAACAGATGGATAATAGGTGAACACACATAGGTTAATCAGGTATAGTAATAAAATAAATTGGATAAGGAATTAATTTATGGAAAAGTAATTTTACAAAGTTGATAAACATTAAACTAACTTATATATGCCTTCAATTAAGTAAGAAATATTCACACTTCATGGTTGAGTGAAATGATGTATAAAGATGTTAAGTGACACAATTTTCCCATACACTACTCTTATAGAAGATATAAATCATAACAAAGGTTTCATATATATAAAACCATTTATATCATTGATAGAAACCAATTTACTAAAAACATCAAATCTCAATGTTAAATTCATGCTAAAACTCACATGCCATCATTGAAAAAATTTGTGTTAAAATTACATGAAATGGGGAAAATTTTCATGCATTTCCAATAATTTCATGATTATTTGGTAATCAAAAATGATTATTTCAGTAAAAAATGAGAAAAGGTAAAAAAATACATCCAATAAGTGAAAAATATTGATCCTAAAAATCATAACTAACCCATGAATGTACCCACCCACCAACCACTACCACCTAGAGTGTGCAATGTCCTCACTCTAATAAAATAAAATTTGATAATGAAGGATAAAACCATATAGGTTTCACTGGTAGGTTGCTTATTAAAGGTAAATTTCCTCCATTGGGGACTCTAGTATGGTTTCATAAAATTGATTCAACCTTCACCCATTAAAAGTGAATGTTTTTTTTATTTCTTCGTTTTGAACCTTCACAACACTAAATGGATAGACCATAGTAATGGAGTATAGGCCAAACAAGTGGGAATAAAAATTATATGGGTGAAAATTATACCATTCATGGAAAAGGTATAGAGACCCAAACTTGACGTACATGGACATTACATTACTTTTTAGGAATACTTAATACATAACAAAAATTGACATCCAAGGACCGTAATAGTTTAGTGTCTTTGGAAACTCAGAACATAATCTTCTAATCATGGTGAAAGATCTTCAACATCTCCCATAAATATCTTCCCTTTTGTTTTTACCTAAAACCTTTCTTTATATCCTGGGGAAAATAAAACATACAAAGGGTGAGCTCAAATTCTCATTAAAGGTAATAATGGAGAAAATAAAATAAACCATATACATTTTAACTTAAAAAACCTGAACATAAAGTTTAAACATCAAAATATTGAGTTGGGAAATAAATCTTGGCAGTACGTAAGGCATAGATCATAAAGAAACATTAATCATGATAAAATATCATGGGAATAAAACATGTAATTGTGGAAACCATTAATCACATGTTATGATTTCCATAATAGTCAAATCATTGCTGCTAAGACCATCATAGTGGACAAAGTCCATTACTGAATCAGGTTTACTTGTCGTTCCATCCCAGTATTGCTGAACAAGATTTTACTTTTCGTTCCAGCCATATCTATCTTATGAGATATAAATCTTTACACAATGAATTGGAGGGAGATATAGGTCCCACCCATATCATAATTAAATCATTCTTACTTGTGCCAAAAAATAAACATAGATCATTCATCATAACCCAAAGAATAAAATGAGTTTCATAAACATCATCTCATGATAACATAATCCATATAAAACAAATGGATATCATTTCATCATAATAAGATTCAAACCATGTAAATAATAGATACATTATACTTGAAACATAAACATGGTAAATAATGTCAACTTAAATGGAAAATAGTTTCGATAAAACACTTGAAACGAATTCTTGAGGAAAATATCCTTTCTTCTTAAAAATCATTTTCTTTTCTCAAACTGCCATGCAATTTTAAAATAAAAATAATTTTTTAAAAATAATCATGAAATATTTTATAGGAAGCTTCATGAAAATAAGGTGTTATGAAACCGTAAAAATCCATTCATGCCATATAAGTTAAAAAACATTATTCTCGTACTTTTATCAGAAAAGTCAAAAAGTACCTTGTATGGTAAAAAAAGAAATATTCCTTCCATACGATGTGGTAAAAGTAAAAAAAGGGTAAAAATGACTTTAAAAATACATGTAATAAAAGTAAACATTTTATGAAAATATTTTGAGAACATATGGATAGGATGATAAACATAACCCCAGTAAATACTTACGAATAAACAATCTCGGATAAGAATGAGATTGGAATAAATATCCCTTACAATCTATAATAGGTGGAATCATACATGTCATCAAATAAATAAAATTGAATTCATATGTAAATATCATATCATTTATAATAAAAATCATAAAACATTCTTGGGAAGCGTAAAAACCATACAAAAGAAATAGTTGGTGATTAAGGCATATGTCTCACGGAAATAAAAGTGAGACGAAATAATCCCTTACCTTAGATCTGATATGCTTCGTACGTATCCAGACCTCCTATGTAATTATTTAAATAATGTCATTGACTTATTACAGAATCATATTCATTGTTATGATATCATATATGGTTCACTTATGACTTTATATTACTCATTCTTTTGTAACTTCCATGTTAAAGCAGTGTTTTGGGTAAAATCATTTCATTTATCGTATGTGTTTCGACTTATTGTTCATACTTATATCCTGATTTTATTAATTCCAGAATGTAAAACATGATTTATATAGAATATATATTAATCATATAAATATATATGATATATCGATAAATGGAATGAAATACACCATTCATGGAGACGGTAGGTCGTACGTACGCATGAACGCTGTTTTCATTTCCTTATTAAATTAAATTAAATTAAGTAAATGAAACATATATGTACATAAATTCAGTATCATTATTATGTAATATCCTTCATTATTATTTATTATATATACTTTATAATCATACTTTAATGGTTAATCATGGAAAATGAATCTCATCGCATTCGTGGAGACGGTAGTCCGTACGTACGCACGAGCGATGATATCATTATTTTGATATTAAAATAGTATATCATATATACAGAATAATAATAATGTTATATTTATTATTTATATCATTTATACTCATTATTATACCCATCCAAATGATTAAATGTTTTAATAACAAACTACACCACATCGTGGAGACGGTAAGCCGTACGTACGCACGTGTGGTGAATTTTTCATTCATAGGATGGATAAAATAACTAATATGGTGGTAAAATTTTTATAATAACATCACATTATATAAAATATATAGAGTTATTATTTTATAATGGAAACAACAAATAAAGAGGAAGTGGAAGAAGAAAGGAACTTGAAATAGGTGGTCAGATATTTACCACTTCTTCGGGTTCTTCCAATTTATTTGATCAAAAGGGCTTCTTAGGTTGGATTTCTGAACAAAGGAAGGCCTCTAGGATTAATTTAATACAGTTGATATTGTATTTGGGCAGGTATTGGCCGATCAAAATGGCTTTTTAGGTGTGAATTACATAGAAGGGGGAGTGCCCTTTTATAAGAGGGGTGAGGGGCACCTTAAGAAAAACTTAAAATATTATTTTATAATAAATTCATATTCGGTTTATAATGGCTCAAAAGTGACTTATATTGAGTATAGGGTGGGTATGGGTCGAAATACGTTCAACCAATAGGTTTTAGACAAGTTTAGGTTACCATTTTAACCTTATCATTTAGATTTAACTCTAAGTTAAATAATTTAACTTTTACCGTGTCTTCTTGTATTGCTAAACTATTTCATTAATAAACATACTATAAACTGCCAATAAATCCCCAATTGGTTCATTAATGTTATATATATTATTATATAAGTCTTTTGGATGAACCGTATATTTTTAGGACCATTATATCAATTAATAATATAATATATTTTTTAAAAACCCATTTATGTCAATTTTGACACTATTTGGTATTTTGTTTTCTCTAAATTTATAAAAGCATTATTACTTCGAAAAAAATTCATATAACCAACAATAATATGTTATAGTAACCAATAAAATTAGTTTAATTTATAAATAGTCTCAAATTACATTTATTTGAGTATTTATAATATCAATTAAGTTAATATTTCATTAATAATGTAATTATTGCATTATCATTGTGTCATAAATAAATTAAATTATTTAATGTCTAAAAAATATAAATAAAATCCTATTATTTATTAAATCCTTTTATCTTTCTGATGAATATTTATAGTCGAATTTATCTTATCTATAACCTTACATTAAAAATGTTTTAGTTATTAAACTTTGATTTTAACTATTTTAACTCTTCTTTAAATAAAATAATAATAAATGTCGTAATCTAATCCAAGTGGACCTAAAGGGTAATATTTTATTCCTAAGGTTGTTTTTGGTAGAATTAAACTTATCCAGTAGAATTAGGACATGTGTTAGGGTAATAATAATATCACTTTTACCCTTAATTACCCTATTTACTTTTAACAGTGGTAAATAAAAGTAAAAAGTTACTATTCACAAAAAATTATTTTTATCTTATTGAACCACATTTTTCTCCTTGATATTAACCGTTTCTCTCGGATTTTTGAAATTCAACTCACAGAAGCGGTAAAATTAAGTTTTATGTAAATTTGAAAATTCTCCTCAAAGGTGGGTAAATGATGGTGAAAAGTTCTATAAAATTTTTATATTTCTAAAATTATTATAAATTGACTAAAATTAATTACATTGAACTTATATAGGTATTATGTGTCTATTTTTACCTAAAATAAATTTAAATAAATAAATAATTGTTTAAATAAAAATTCGGTTTTAAACTATAACTCAGTGTTTTTTCACTATTCATCAAAAATTGAAAGTTTTCGGAAAAATACCAAAAATTCACCCTCGGCTAATTTCGATATTATGAATCCAAAAATGAAGTCCATTTTGAAAGATAAAATTTCTAAAATTTTAAAATGTTGGTATTACTATTCATAATGGCTAGTTTGTATAATATTTTAATAACACATCGTTGTTTAGTGAAACTCGGTATTGCTTACAACACACGCTATCGAGGAAGGTCGTGATTGCATGTAATGCAAGTCAAGTCAGGGTTGCGTGTAGTGCAATATTCCTTTATTGTTGCATATAATATAATCCAACCATATTTCATTTATACATTGAATATATATATATATACACTCAATGTTGCATAGAATAACTTCTATCAAACGAACTTGAAATTGTGTGTAACATGATCCAAGAATAGTGTTGCGTATACTAAAAGCTAATGCGGTGTTGCGTATAGCCCAAAATAATATTTTTGTAGCATACAACACAAGATATCAAATAAATTCAAAATAATACTTCTCATAAAATCTCGGGGTGTTACATTCTACCCCTCTTAAAATGAATTTCACCCTCGAAATTAATAAAGGTTATAATTGGTTTTCTACTTGAAATTTTCTTTCATAGAAGCCCACATCGTAAAAAGGAATACTAAAACATCATTTTAAAAAAGAAGGTTAGAAACATAACAGATACCCAAAGTAACTCATCACTGGGTTTCCACATAGGAGAATATAGGTGAAAATATGGATTTGGAAGAGAAATATAACCATCATGTTCTGATAGAGTGTGGTAGAGAACATGTATATGAAAAATCCAACAATCACAAAGCCATAAATTTGTGATGATCTAAGGTACCATCTGATTCATTGGATATGAGGGTACTAGGACAACGATTTTGGTTTTCAATATCATTTCCTTAATATTGATGAATTAAAAGAAATACTTATATGATTTTGGTACAATATCACTGTTGTTCATGCCTTGAACAATTTCCACTTCATCTCTCAAAGAAATGAAGTTGAATTTTTCATTCGTGAAGTGTTAGCAGATCATGTGATAGAATGATGAGTCATTCCATCTTTCTCAAACAAAAGGTTAGCAAAAGTTATCAAATATACATAAGTCCGTCTATAGTGAGGTTAATCATGCATGATTCCAAAAATGTACTTATACTTCATCGCTTCATAAAATAAAACTAGTTTATACTAACCAGGGACTTCATGTAGGCCATAGGTAGGCGATAAAGGCCTGTCGCACTTCGGTTGTGGGTTTGATTCCCACAACCTTGTCCGACGCGATGGGTTGTCGCTCGTCCTGCAGGTTGTCCTTTTCCTAAAACTACACTATTTTACCATTATAGAAATTATATCAAAAAAAGTTATAGACTTAAACAATACTATCTGATGTCCAACATAATCCAATCCAATCTTTAGACTTATCCAAAATACTTCTATCCAAGCTCGTAGTATAAAGAAAATTATTACTAGAAATGTCATCAACCAAGCATGTGAATACCATCATTTATCCTCCATATATCATAAGATATATCTTGTTGGTCACATTCCAAACATGTGAATACCTTAATCATGTATTCTCTTGAAACATGAATTACCATAGAACCTTAGTGAAAACATGAATTCTTTCAAAAGTTAACTCTTTCCACATACCAAAATCCCAAAATTTCTATAAACTCAAACCATGATATCACATTGTCCTTATATCAGTCATGATCTCATTAATACTATCAAACATATCATTATCTCCTTATCCCTTCATTATGCATATATCATCTACTTTCCAAAAATATCTGAATAACCTTTCATGGTTACCAGTACCATTCAACATATACTTTCAAATACTTTAGGAAAAACAATAGTGTAACAATCCTTAGATGTGTCTTTGTTCCATAGAACCATTACATATACAACATAACTCTTGATAAACAAAAATCATTCCACTATCTTCTTAAACTATTGACTGAGCTTCAATAATTATTTCATCTCACATATCATTTGTAGTCTCTTCATCATCATCAATATAAATACTACCCATGCGACCATGATGATTCTCTTCATGAGACTTTCCCTTAGGGCATTGGTTTTCATAATGCTTGTACCTTCCACATTTAAAACATTTAACCATTTTTGATGTATTAGCAATACTATTATCCTTGTCCATGGTGTTAACTAAACCTTTTCCTTTGCAATTATTGGATTTGTGTCCTTCTTTTCCACACCCAAAGCATCTTCCCGTTCCTTTGAAACATTCTCCCTAATTCCTCTTCCCATATGATTTACATGAGGGAAATTGAACTTTCTTTCCTCTATGATCATCATGAAACTCTGTATTTCTCTTATTAGCCGAGTCAGGAAACTTACCAAAGTGGATATTATGGATCATATTATAAGATTTCTGATTAGGCATAATAATGATGTTTGGATATCCAAATCTCGTTTCATTTGGTTGCTCATGATGAATGTCATTCCACTATCCACCATATTCTCCATTAACATGAATCCTCTTGTTTCCTGCCATTTCTTAAAACCCCAAAAAGAATAGTATGAGAGGAAAAAATCATAATAGAAAAACAACATAATCAAGGGGGAGTACTTTAAATATCTAACATCTTAGTTTAATTCTAAGATTGTTATCGTAATTCTAGGACTATAACCTATACTTATACTTAACCTTGGAGATATCCCTAGACATACCTTAGAAATATCTATTGGGATCTCACTAAAGTCTTCACATTCTAGTTTCCAAAGGTTTACTAAACCTTTCCTCTGATACCAATTGTAGAGACCCAAACTTGACGTACATGGACATTACATTACTTTTGCGTAATACTTAATACATAACAAAAACTGACATTCAAGGATCTTAATAGTTTAGTGTCTTTGGAAACTCTAAACATAATATTCTAATCATGGTGAAAGATCTTCAACATCTCCCATAAAGATCTTCCATTTTTGTTTTATTACCTAAAACCTTTCTTTATATCCTAGGGAAAATAAAACATACAAAGGGTGAGCTCAAATTCTCAGTAAGGGTAAGCATGGAGAAAATAAAACAAACCATATACATTTGAACTTGAAAACCTGAACATAAATGTTAAACATAAAAATATTTAGTTGGGAAATAAATCATGGAAGTACGTAAGGCATAGATCAAAAAGGAATACTAATCATGATAAAATAGCATGGTAATAAAACATGTAATTGTGTAAACCATTAATCACATGTTATGATTTCCATAGTAGTCAAATCATTTCTGCCAAGATCATCATAGTGGACAAAGTCCATTACTAAATCTGGTTTACTTGTCGTTCCATCCCTGTATTTTTGAACCAGATTTTACTAGCTGTTCCAGCCATGTCTATATCATGAGATATAAATCTTTACCCAATGCATTATAGGGAGATATAGGTCCCACCCATCTAATGAAATCATTCTTACTTGTGCCACAAAATAAATATAGATCATTCATCATAACCCAAAGAATAAAATGGGATTCATAAACATCATCCCATCATAACATAATCCATATAAAACAAATGGATATCATTTCATCATATAAGAATCAAACCATGTAAATAATTGAGATGTTATACTTGAAACATAAACATGCTAAATAATGTCATCTTAGATAGAAAATAGTTTTGATAAAACACTTAAAACGAATTCTTGAGGAAAATATCTTTTCTTATTAAAAATAATGTTCTTTTCTCAAAATGCCATGAAATTTTAAAAGAAAAGTATTTTTTTGAAAATAATAATTAAATATTGTACATTAAGATTCATAAAAATAAGGCGTTATGAAACCATAAAAATCCATTCATGCCGTATAAGTTAAAAAAACATTCTTCTCGTACTTTTGTCAGAAAAGTCAAAAAGAACCTCATATGGTAAACAAAAGAAAGATTCCTTCCATACGATGTGGTAAAAGTAAAAAAAGGGTAAAAATGACTTTAAACATACATGGAATAAAAGTAAACATTTTATAAAAACATTTTGAGAACATATGAACATTATTGATAAACATAAACCCAGTAAATACTTATGAATAAACAATCTTGGATAAGAATGAGATTGGACTAATTTTCCCTAAAAATTTATAATCGGTGGAATCATATGTGTCATCAAATAAAGAAAATTACATGAATTTGTAAATATCATATCATTTATAATAAAAATCATAAAACATTCATGGGAATCGTAAACACCATACAAAAGAAATAGTTGGTGATTAAGGCATATACCTCACGGAAATAAAAGTGAGACGAAATAATCCCTTACCTTAGAACGGATATGCTTCATACATATCTAAACCTCCTGTATAATGATTTAAATAATTTCATTGACTTATTACAGAATCAAATTCACTTTTATGATATCATATATGGTTCACTTATGACATTATATTACCCGTTCTTATGTAAATTCCATGTTAAAGCAGCGTTTTGGGTAAAATCGTTTCATTTATCATACATGTTTTGACTTTTTGTTCTTAATTATATCCTGATTTACATAATTAAATAATGTAAAACATGATTTATATAGAATATATATTCATAATATAAATATATATGATAGATCGATAAACGGAATGAAATACACCGTTCATGGAGACGGTATGTCGTACGTACGCATGAACGTTGTTTTCGTTTCCTTATTGAATTTAATGGAATTAAGTAAATGAAACATATATGTAAATAAATCCAGTATCATTATTATGTAATATCTTTCATTATTATTTATTATATATTCTTTATAATCATACTTGAATGGTTAATCATGGAAAATGAATCTCATCGTGTTCTTGGAGACAGTAGTCCGTACGTACGCACGAGCGATGATATCATTCTTTTGATATTAAAATCATATATAATTTGATGGTATATCATATATACATAATCATAATAATGTTATATTTATTATTTATATCATTTATTCTCATTATTATACCCATCCAAATGATGAAATGTTTGAATAAAAAACTACACCACGACGTGGAGACGGTAAACCGTACGTACGCACATGTGGTGACTTTTTCATTCATAGGATGGATAAAATAACTAATATGGTTGTAAAATTTTTATAATAACATCACAGTATATAAAATATACTGGAGTTATTATTTTATAATGGAAACAACAAATAATGAGTAAGTGGAAGAATAAAGGAACTCGAAATAGGTGGTGAGATATTTACCTCTTCTTCAGGTTCTTCCTTTTGATTTGATTAAAATGGATACTTAGGTTGGATTTATGACTAAAGTAAGGCCTCTAGAATAAATAGAGGAACGTTTAGAGGGTATTTGGTCAGGATTTGGCCGATCCAAATGGCTTTGGAGGTGTGAATTAGAGAGAAGGGGGAGTTCCCTTTTATAAGAGGGGTGAGGGGCACCTTAGCAAAAACTTAAAATATTATTTTATAATAAATTCATATTCAGTTTATAATGGCTCCAAAGTGACTTATTTATAGGATAGGGTGGGGATGGGTCTAAATACTTTCAACAAATAGGTTTTAGAAAAGTTTATGTTACCATTTTAACCTTATCATTTAGATTTAACTCTAAGTTAAATAATTTAACTTTTATCGTGTCTTCTTGTATTCTTAAAATATATGGTTAATAAACTTACTATAAACTTCAAATAGAACCCCAATAAGTTCATTAATGTCATATAGATTATTATATAAGTCTTTCGGACGAACCTTATATTTTTAGGATCATTATATCAATTAATAATATAATATTTGTTTTAAAAACCCTTTTTTGTCAATTTTGATACTATTTGGTATTTTGTTTTCTCTAAATTCATAATAGCATTATTACTCAGAAAACAATTCATCTAACCAACTCTAATATGTTATATTAACCTATAAATTTAGTGTAATTCATAAATAGTCTCAATTTACATTTATTTGGGTATTTATAATATCAATTATGTTAATATTTCATTAATAAGGTAATTACTCATTCATCATTGTGTCATAAATAAATTAAATTATTTAATGTCTAAAAAACTTAAATAAAATCCTATTATATAGGAAATATTTTTATATTTCTGATGAGTACTTATAGTCGAATTTATCTTATGTATAACCTTATATTAAAAAATGTTTCAGTTATTAAACTTTGATTTTAACTATTTTAACTCTTCTCTAAATAAAATAATAATAAATGTCCTAATCTAATCCAAGTGGACCTAACGGGTAATATTTTATTCCTAAGGTTGTTTTGGGTCGAATTAAACTTATCCAATAGAATTAGGACATGTGTTAGGGTAATAATAATATCACTTTTACCCTTAATTACCCTATTTACTTTTAATCGTGGTAAATAAAAGTAAAAAGTTATTATTCACCAAAAATTATGTTTATCTTATTGAACCACATTTTACACCTTGATATTAACCATGTCTATCAGATTTTTGAAATTCAACTCACAGAAGCGGTAAAATTAAGTTTTATGTAAATTTGCAAATTCTCCTAGGAGGTGGGTAAAAGACGGTGAAAAGTTCTATAAAATTTTTATATATCTAAAATTATTATAAATTGACTGCAATGAATTACATTGAAATTATATAGGTATTATGTATATATTTTTCCATAAAATAAATTTAAATAAAATAAATAATTATTTAAATAAAAAATTGGTTTTAGACTATAACTCAATGTTTTTTCACTATTCATCAAAAATTGAATGTTTTCAGAAAAATACAAAAAATTCACCCTAGGATAATTTTGATATTCCGAATCCAAAAATAAAGTGAATTTTGAAAGATAAAATTTAAAAAAATTCGAAAAGTGGGTATTACTATTCATAACGGCTAGTTTATATAATATTTTAATAACATATCGTTGTTTAATGAAACTCGATATTGCGTAAAACACACGCTATCGAGGAAGGTCGCGATTGCATGTAATGCAAGCCAAGTTAGGGTTGATTGAAGTGCAATATTCCTTTATTGTTTCATATAATAGAATCCAACCATATTTCATTTATACATTGAATATATATACACTCAATGTTGCGTAGAATAAATTCTATCAAACGTACTTGAAATTGTGTGTAACACGATCCAATAATAGTGTTGTATATACTGCAAGCTAATACGGTGTTGCGTATAGCGAAAAATAATCTTGGTGTAGCATACAACACAAGACGTCAAATAAATTAAAAATAATTCTTCTCATAAAATCTCAGGGTGTTACATTCTACCCCCCTTAATATTAATTTCTCCCTCAAAATTCGTCGGGGTTATAAAATGTTTTCTACTTGAATGTTTCTTTCATAGAAACCCATGTAGTAAAAAGGAATACTAAAATATAATTTAAAAAAACGTTAAAAACATAACGGATACCCAAAGTAACTCATCACTGGGTTTCCACATAGGAGAATATAGGTGAAAATATGGATATGGAAGAGAAATCTAACCATCAAGTTCTGATAGAGAGTGGTAGAGAACATGGCTATGAAAAAGCCAACAATCACAAAGCCATAAATTTGTGATGATATAAGGTACCATCTGATTCATAGGATATGAGGGTACTAGGACAACGTTTTTGGTTTTCAATATCATTTTCCTAATGTTGATGAATTAAAAGAAATACTTACTTGATTTTCGTACAATCTCACCATTGTTCGTGCCTTGAACAATTTCCACTACATCACTTAAAGAAATGAAGTTAAATTTTCCATTTGGGAAGTGTTAGTAGATCATGCGATAGAATGATAGGTCATTCTATCTGTCTCAAAAAAAAGGTTAGCAAAAGTTATCAAATATACATAATTCCATATATGGTGAGGTTAATCATATATGATTCCAAAATTGGACTTATACTTCATCACTTTATAAAATAAAACAAGTTTCTAATAACCATGGACTTTCTATAGGCCATAGTTAGGCGATAAAGGCATGTCGCACTTCGGTTGTGTGTTCGATTCCCGCAACCTTGTCCGACACGGTGGTTTGTCGCCCGTCCTTCAGGTTGTCCTTTTCCTAAAACTACACTATTTTAACATTACATAAATAATATCGAAAAAATTTATAGCCTTAAACAATACTATCTGATGTCCAACATAATCAATTCCAATCTTTAGACTTATCCAAAATACTTCTATCCAAGCTCATAGTATAAAGAAAACGATTACTGGAAATGTCATCAACCAAGCATGTGAATACCATCATTTATCCTCCTTATTTCATAAGATATATCTTGTTGGTCACATTCCAAACTTGTGAATACCTTAATCATGTATTCTCTTGAAACATGAATTACCATAGAACCTTAGTGGAAACATGAATTCTGTCAAAAGTTAACTCTTTATACATACCAAAATCCCAAAATTTCTATATACTCAAACCATGATATCACATTGTCTTTATATCAGTCATGAGCTCATTAATACTATCAAATATCTAATTATCTCCTTATACCTTCATTATGTCCATATCATCTACTTTACAAAAATATCTGAATAAACTTTCATGGTTACCAGTACCATTCAACATATACTTTCAAATACTTTAGAAAAAACAATAGTGTAACAATCCTTAGATGTGTCTTTATTCCATAGTACCATTACCTATACAACATAACTCCTGATAAACATAAATCATTACACTATCTTCGTAAACTATTTATCGAGCTTCAACAATTCTTTCATCTCACATATCATTTTTAGTCTCTTCATCATCATCAATATAAATACTACCCATACGACCATGATGAATCTCTTCATGAGACTTTCCCTTAGGGGATTGGTTTACATAATGCTTGTACATTCCACATTTAAAACATTTAACCATTGTTGATGTCTTAGCAATACTATTATCCTTGTCCATGGTGTTAACTAAACCTTTTTCTTTGCAATTACTAGCTTTGTGTCCTTATTTTCCACACCCAAAGCATCTTGCAGTTCCTTTGAAACATTCTCCCCGATGCCTCTTCCCACATGATTTACATGAGGGAAATTGAACTTTCTTTCCTCTATGATCATCCTGAAACTCCGTCTTTCACTTATTATATGAGTCAGGAAACTTACCAAAGTTGATATTATTGATCATATTATGAGATTGCTGATTAGGCATAATAATGATGTTTGTAAATCCAAATCCTATTTCATTTGGTTGCTCATGAAGAATATCATTCCACTGTCTATCATATTCTCCATTAACATGAATCCTTCTGTTTCCTACCATTTCTTAAAACCCAAAAAGAATAGTATGAGAGGAAAAACTCATACTAGAAAAACAAAATAATCAAGGGGGAGTACTTTAAATATCTAACATCTTAGGTTTAACTCTAATATCTTTACTATAATTCTAGGACTATAACCTATACTTATACTTAACCTTAGAGACATCCCTAGACATACCTTAGAAATATCTCTTGGGATCTCACTAAAGTTTTTGCATCCTAGTTTCCAAAGGTTGGCTAAACCTTTCCTCTGATACCAATTGTAGAGACCCAAACTTGATGTACATGAACATGACATTACTTTTGCGGAATACATAATACATAACAAAAACTGATATCCAAGGACCGTAATAGTATAGTGCCTTTGGAAACTTGGAACATAATATTCTAATCATGGTGAAAGATCTTCAACATCTCCCATAAAGATCTTCCCTTTTTGTTTTCTTACCTAAAACCTTTCTTTATATCTTGGGGAAAAGAAAACATACAAAGGGTGAGCTCAAATTCTCATTAAGGGTAATCATGGAGAAAATAAAACAAACCATATATATTTGAACTTGAAAACCTTAACATAAAGTTTAAACATCAAAATATTGAGTTGGAAAATAAATCTTGGAGGTACGTAAGGCATAGATCATAAAGGAACAATAATCATGATAAAATGGCATGGGAATAAAACATGTAATTGTAGAAACCATTAATCACATGTTATTATTTCCATAGTATTCAAAGCATTGCTTCCAAGACCATCATAGTGGACAAGGTCCATTACTGAATCGGGTTTACTTGTCATTCCAGCCCTGTATTAATGAATCGAATTTTACTTTCCATTACAGCCATGTCTATCTAATGAGATATAAATCGTTACCCAATGAATTGGAGGGAGATATAGGTCACACCCATCTCATAATGAAATCATTCTTACTTGTGCCACAAAATAAACATAGATCATTCATCATAACCAAAAGAATATAATTGGTTTCATAAACATCATCTCATCATAACATAATCCATATAAAACAAATGGATATCATTTCATCATAAGAAGAATAAAACCATGTAAATAATAGAGAAATTATACTTGAAACATAAACATGCTAAATAATATCATCTTAGATGGAAAATAGTTTTGATAAAAATCTCGAAACTAATTCTTGAGGAAAATATCCTTTCTTCTTAAAAATGATTTTATTTTTTCAAAATGCCATGAAATTTCAAAAGAAAATAATTTTTTGAAAATAATAATGAAATATTTTACAGTAATCTTCATGAAAATAAGGCATTATGAAACCGTAAAAATCCATTCATGCCGTATAAGATAAAAAAATATTCTTCTCGTACTTTTGTCAGAAAAGTCAAAAAGTACCTCGTATGGTAAAAAAAGAAATAATCCTTCCATACGATGTGGTAAAAGTCAAAAAAGGGTAAAAATGACTTTAAACATACATGGAATAAAGGTAATCATTTTATGAAAACATTTGGAGAACATATGGACATCGATGATAAACACAACCCCAATAAATACTTACGAATAAACAATCTCGGATAAAAATGAGATTGGAATAATAATCCCTTACAATTTATAATCGGTGGAATCATATGAGTCATCAAATAAATAAAATTACTTGCATATTTAAATATCATATCATTTATAATAAAAATCATAAAACATTAATGGGAATCATAAACACCACACAAAAGACATATTTGGTGATTAAGGCATATGTCTCACAGAAATAAAAGTGAGACGAAATAATCCCTTATCTTAGATCTTATATGCTTCGTATGTATCTGAACCTCCTGCATAATGATTTAAATAATTTCATTGACTTATTACAGAATCATATTCATTTTTATGATATCATATATGTTTCACTTATGACATTATATTACCCATTCTTTTGTAAATTCCATGTTAAAGCAGCATTTTGGATAAAATCATTTCATTTATCATACGTGTTTCGACTTGTTGTTCTTACTTACATCATGATTTAATTAATTCCAAAATTTAAAACATTATTTATATAGAATATATATTCAGCATATAAATATATATGATATATCGATAAACGGAATGAAATACACCGTTCATGGAGACGGTAGGCCATAGGTACGCATGAACGCTGTTTTAGTTTCATTATTGAATTGAATGGAATTAAGTAAATGAAACATATATGTACATAAATCCAGTATCATTATTATTTAATATCTTTCATGATTATTTATTATATATACTTTATAATCATACTTGAATGGTTAATCATGGAAAATGAATCTCATCACGTTCGTGGAGATGGTAGTCCGTACGTACGCACGAGCGATAATATCATTCTTTTGATATTAAAATCATATATAATTGGATGGTTTATCATATATAAAGAATCATAATAATGTTATATTTTTTATTTTTATCATTTATACTCATTATTATACCCATCCAAATGATGAAATGTTTGAATAACAAACTACACCACGACGTGGAGACGGTAAGTCGTACGTACGCACGTGTGGTGACTTTTTCATTCATAGGATGGATAAAATAACTAATATGGTTGTAAAATTTTTATAAAAAAATAATATTATATAAAAGATACTAGAGTTATTATTTTATAATGGAAACAACAAAGGAGGAGGAAGTGGAAGAAGAAAGGAACTTGAAATAGGTGGTGATATATTTACCTCTTCTTCGGGTTCTTCCTTTTGATTTGATCAAAAGGGATCCTTAGGTTGGATTTATGACTAAAGGAATGCCTCTAAGAAGAAGGGAGGACAGTTTAGAGGGTATTTTGGTAGGGTTTGTCCGAGCCAAATGGATTTTGAGGTGTGAATTAGAGAGAAGGGGGAGTGCCCTTTTATAAGAGGGGTGAGGAGAACCTTTGGAAAAACTTAAAATATTGTTTTATAATAAATTCATATTCGATTTATAATGGCTCAAAAGTGACTTATTTCAAGGATAGGGTTGGTATGGGTCTAAATCCTTTCAACAAATAGGTTTTAGACAAGTTTAAGTTACCATTTTAACCTTATCATTTGGATTTAACTCTAAGTTAAATAATTTAACTTTTATCGTGTCTTCTTGTATTCCTAAACTATATGGTTAGTAAACTTACTATTGTTAGGGCCAATAGGGGCCTATATACCCTGAGAGGGGGGGTGAATCAGGGTATGGATATTCTTTTTCAAAGTTCTTCCTGCCCCACTGGATCTTGACCTCTTTATTACGAGGGTCACTTTGTTTGCACTCGTGTGGTTGCTGTGATCACTTATTTCCTTCTTTATCTTATGATGATGCTTTAAATGCAATGTAGGGAAGTAAGCAGGTAGACCTAGAGATTTTTACTTGGTTCACCCTCACTGGGCTACGTCCAAGGAGCATACGCCGACAAGTTTTCGGTCGTACCTAATCCCACTATTCTTCACTAGATGTGGATACAAAGTTCGGGCTAGATCACTTCTATGCCCAGGCTCACTGCCTTTACAAAGTTTAGGGTCATCTCACTGCTTTCCCAAGGGTCACTCTTTGTTTCTCTCTCTCTGGCTCACTGCCGGTGGAGAGGATCACCTTGTTCCTCTTCCAATGCTCACTGCACTTGGAAAGGATCCACTCACAGTTTATAGACCTGTAGGTCTCTTAATTTGCATGAAATAATGCATCTTCAACTGTTGATAGATGCTCTGTTGAAGTCCAACTTTCATCCACTGATAAATACCACTTTTCCTCTGACCACTGGGAAACTACCTTTGGAAAGTACATTCGCAAAGCACCCTACTTCGCGAAGCTCCCAATTTCGCAAAGCTCAAACAAGCCTTTGCGAAGCTCCTGCCTTTCCGCGAAACACTTTCGCGAAGCTCAAGCCATCGCAAAGTAACGTCCCTCGCGAAGCTTACTAAGCCAACGTGGAGCTCGCAGGTTTCGCGGAGCTACAATAGTTTCCGCGAAGCTCCTCTTTCGCGAAGCACACTAGCTCTGCGATCCACCTTCGCAATTCGAGAGAAAGATATTTTCTCTGAAAATTCTCTCTACTTCTCTCAAGGGGGTCAACCTCTATTTATAGGTGATTCCACTGACCCTCAAACTTTCCGCATGAAGTCAACGCCACGTCATCTCAAATCGTGAAGCTCTGAAGTTTCTGTCGAATTCTGTTCAAATCGCGAAGCACCACAGAAATTTTCCTTTCGCGGAGCTCGTCGTAATCGCGGAGTATCCCTTCAATTCCTTCGCGCCTTCTCCGCGAAGCTCCCTCGCAATTCCATTCATCACCGCGAAGCTCCCTTGCAAATCCCTTCACCGCCGTGATGCGCTTCAGCCTCTGCCGTTCGCGAAGCTTGTCGTAATCGCGAAGACTCACCACCTCCATTATTCTGGTCTTCGCGATTTCCAAACCATGCATCCTATCTTCACGAAATTCATGCCTTTTCCATATTAAATTATGCTCTTCATGGAAATCCTATTTTCGCGATGCTCACCAAACTCCAAATTTTGGACCCCAAAAATTTGGCAAACACTGGGAAACGGCGCCACCTTGTACTGCTCTTTTGTACCGCCTCCAGATCGTCCTTTCCTTTGTCATCGTTCTTTGTCAACAAGGATTGTCAACAACTTCGTGAGAAATCGACAAATATCCATGAAAACCGGCTTTGTCAACAAACACAATCAACCCAAAAATACTGCAATGTTACCTTGAGGGATTTTTTCCCAACAATATCCCCCTTTGGGTTTGTTGACAACTCTTCACAACTCTACTCTGAAAGATTTTCTGCACTTTGATACCTTACTGAGTCTTCTTCCAGCCGCTACCACCATTCGCCTCTTGTGATTCTGATAGTGTTCAAGGATTCACTTAACACGTACTCTAAGCCCACATGATCAATGATCGGCATGAGAAACAAGAGTAGTATGAAATGTTCATCAATGAATCACTTCATGTCAAACACCAATTGTCGATTCCAACCTGATACCAATTCATAAATTGATACCAATTGTTGAACCACACTAATCCTAATTGGTGATAGTTGTACACCTTTTCACACCATTCGAACATCACTCTTTTGATTTTATCACGATCCTCAGTTGTCGTGATATCTATGCTTTGATCGATCACTTCTAGCATCGTTAGATTTAATACTCTCCCCCTTTCTACTTGCACTCCCCCTATCTGGCTGCTCCACCTGTCAGCTTCTCCCCATATCATTCATGATTTATCAAATCTCTACACTGTCTCCCCCTTAAACAATTACTATTTTCTCCCCCTTTGTCAATGAACCCAAAGGTAAATCCCTTGTAGTCTGTAACAGAGTAGAGAACACATATCATCACATTAGAGAAAAACGCATCATACCTCGGGGAGAGGGGGGGTCCCAAATCCATACTTTTTCAAGTGCGGGGAGTCGACTGAACTCCCAGAGCTAGTCGATGCCTTTCAAATTCTTCCTTGGGTAAGGCCTTTGTCAGAATGTCTGCAACCTGTAGCTCTGTAGGCACATACTTCAACTTCACAATGCCTTGCTCAACTTTCTCCTTGATAAAATGATACTTTATCTCAATGTGCTTTGTCCTTGAGTGATGGACGAGATTTTTGCTGAGATTTATAGCACTTGAGTTATCACACTGGATTCCGATCGGAGACTTCACTTTGACTCCCATATCTTCAAGCTGCTGCTTCATCCACAATAATTGTGTGAATTCTTGAGTGGCCGCAATATACTCAGCTTCTGCGGTGCTCAATGAAATGCAATCTTGCTTCTTGCTAAGCCAAGAAATACACAATCCACCACGATAGAATTCACCACCTGACGTTGATTTTCTATCATCTACTGAACTAGCCCAATCTACATCAGTATATCCCAATAATTCCGACTGAGATTTTCCATTATATGTCAAGCCGAAATCCACCGTGCCCTTGATATACCAGAGTATTCTTTTCACTGAATTCATGTGTATTTCCTTGGGATTACTCTGATATCTCGCTACTTGGCATGTGACGAATACAATTTCAGGCTTTGTTGAGGTCAAGTATAGCAAACTGCTGATAATATGCCTATTTTCAGTGAAATTAATTGCCCTGCCACTATCATATTTTGATGATTTCATCCGGGTAGAAACCGGAGTCTTCATCTCCTTTGAATCATGAATTCCAAATCTCATTTCAAAACCTCCTTGGAATATTTGTATTGAGAAATGAATGTGTCATTCCTGCCTTGTGTAACCTGTAAACCAAGGAAAAACATCATCTCACTAATCATAGACATTTCAAACTCATGTTTCTTGAATTCAGAAGATTGTATCCACTATGCTTCATCTGATCATCCAAATATTATGTCTTCTTCCTAGACAAGCCTCATCATAATTTGATTACTATTGTTGTTGAAATAGATGTTGTAATCAAATCCACCACGCTGAAAACCAAGATTTTTCAAATGCCGATATAGCCTTGTGTACCATGCTCTTGGTGCTTGTTTCAGCCCATAAAATTCCTTATTCATATTTAGATTTTTCTTGTATGAACTGAATCTGATTGATCACTAATGATATTGTGTCTATCAATTTCAGCTCAACTCTTTGGATTCCTTGTAGACACAGACTTTACAATTTCTTGTTCATCATCAGTGACTTCTTCTGAATCAGTATCAGCCACTTCTACTCTCCCTGTGTTGCTTTATTCCTCAACACTTTCATCAGTAAGTTGTTCACTGACTCATTTTTCAGTGGCTTTATTTCTTTCAGCTACTTTTCTCTGTGTCTCTCTTCACTGATGTCATTTCTTTGAACTTCTTCTCTCAGATTTTTGTTGACACGCCTTTGATTTTTCCTCGCACCTTCTTGGTATCCTGAAAGCAGTCAGCTGATACCACATTGTTAGAACAAAATAGATAATCAGGAAAACCTATGTTTTTCTTCTCTTCCACCAGTCATTCTTCATGAGCATAAACATTCATCCTTCATATCATATTAATATCATGCATCTGATTAGGATATATAATGCTCCCGCTGTGTTATGTAACTCTTCCAGTTATTAGGCCCAATAGTTTAGACTCATAACTATTCTTTTCCTCCTGCATCATTTTTTCTCATCTTCCACTCAGATTTGATCCATTAACAAAATCTATAAGCCTACTGAGTTGGAACTAGATGTAGGAAACAAGAGACAAAGTTAACAACACAATCACATTCAATTGTGCTCTGTTTCTCCCTTTCTTCTTCAACTCTGGTACCTGATTTGAATCAATTGAAACTGTAGAGAATATCACATCTCCACTTTGCATCCTTAGATGCCACTTCCCCTTGGATCGTATCTCCCTAGAACCTGAAACACCTAAATCATCAGTTAATAGCATTTATATACATAGGGATAGGGGACTCTTCCTGAATCCTCAAGATGAGGATTGTGGTTGATCCTGATGGGTCAACCCTTTGATTCTTTCTTGTAGAGCATCACACTCTTTATTTGCTTCTTCTAGTTGCCTTGCCAACTTCAACTGCTCTGGCCATATGACTAAGCATTCTTTACCCATATTCGGAGCCTTTCTCTGATATGTAAATTCTACAGACTTAGCCTTTTTCACCATTTGGGGTTTAAACCCATTAGTACACATTTCTGTCTTTGATGTTCCACCAAAATTCCATTTCCCTTGATTCCTTCTCTGGGTAAGAACCTCTCAACTTTCCATCTTCCCCTGCTTCTTCCACCATTGCAAGGATCTTTCACCTTCCTCCACTTTTCACTGTGGAACACGACATGAAAATTTTTCAATACATTCTTTGTTCATCTTTCTTTTATCAGATGTCTGAGTCACCACACTCTTTTTCCATGGTGGTGAGTCCTCCATTGAACGTTCATTCTTCTTTATCACAGTTGGAGTAGATCTCCCCTTAATCATCTAGGTTTGTTCACATTCTCTCCTTGAGAGCTATTGTGAGAATGATAGAGGAGGTGACTGATACACCTTTCGTTTAGCTCCGTGTGATTTCCCTGAGGCTATAATCCTATTCTTCTCCTTACCACTTTGTCTCCCAGTATAGGCTTCTTTCTTGTACACTTCCTGTGGTGGAGATCTCTTTTTAGGTTCTTTTTCCTTTCCTTCTTTCTTTTTGCTGCAATGTCTTGCCAAATTCCCATAATCAGAACATATAAAACATGTTCCATCAAATTCATACCTCATTTCATCAATTATTTGTCGATATGTTGATGCATATTGAGTTCTTCCTCTGACATTGAGCTCTTGAGCTTCCTGACACATACTCATGGTGTGTCCCATCCTTCCACAGTAATAGCATCTGATGAATGTTCTCCTCTGAGAAACTCTTCTCTCTGATTTATCATGATGCTTCTTCTTATTCTCAGATTTAGCAATGTTTTTATTAAAACAGCCTGAAATGTATTTCTGAGCCTCTAAACAGAAGCTTGAGGTGTGGCCATGAATCCCACAGAAATAGCACATGTCGTCACTACTTCTTGGAAATGTCCTCTTAGGCCTATCTCTGGCACCTATAGGATTCCTTTCACATATGGAACTGTTCACAGATCTCTTACCTCTGGAGATTTTCACTGCGTTTTTCTTATTCTGTATAGGAGTGGGATCATCATATCCAATTCCATATTTTCCCAAAAAGGATGGCCTTTGGGAAGATACAATCCTTTCATGCTTCTCCTCTGATGTAGCATATTTGGATTTCATTTTATCATCACCTGCCAAAGGATAGTCAAATAATAAGTGCAGTGCATCCTTTAACTTGGGCTTATCTTCATATTTAGATTTCTCCATTTCCTTCTTCACTGATTCTAGCTCTTCTTTCAACTTCTGAATCTTTACTTTACTTGATTCAAGTTTAGCATCAAGTTATCTCTTGAGATACTTTCCTCTACTCATCTCAACTTCAAATTCTCGTGTAAGCTTTTCCACCACTTCACTTTTCTCTTTTACCTTCAATTTTTCCTGAACAATAGAATCTGAGCAACATGTATTCTCTTTTTGTAGCCTTTGATTCATCTAAACTAATTCAGAAAGTTGTGTCACAAGATCACCATTTTTAGATTTCAGATTCTGAACTTCATCTGACTTTTGACTCTCTTCATAATCATCAGCCTTTTGTTTTCCTTTCATTTTAGCCATCTTCTGTAGTTCTTCAGCATGTGAATCATTCTTCTCTATTAGGTCTGTAACTATATCAATAAGCCTTTGATTTAAGCCTTTTAGCTTTTTGACCTCAATCTCAAATACTTTGATCTGGATTTCTTTAGATTTGAATTCTTCATCCGATTTCTGGTCCATTTCCTTTGTCATGTTAATGACATCAACTGGTGTCCTCCTTGAAACTTCTTCATCATCAGTGGTTTCAGCATCACTTTGAATTTTATGTACTTCACTCATTCCAACAGCATTATTGAGTGAATCTATCTTTTCCCTATCTGATTCATCCAAGCCTTCCTTCAGAAAGTTATTTGATTCCTTTAGTTGAATCACACTTTTTCCATAAACACTTCCGCACTGAGGAATACCACCTGACTTCTGATTCTTCTTTGATGTTTTTCCATTTTCCATGGAACACTGAGATAATAGAAGACTGATTTATCAACACAAATCAACTACACAAATTCTGAGCCAACAAATCTGATAAAATCAACTTATCCCTCTGATTCCAATTGTTAGGGCCTATATACCCTGAGAGGGGGGGTGAATCAGGGTATGGATATTCTTTTTCAAAGTTCTTCCTGCCCCACTGGATCTTGACCTCTTTATTACGAGGGTCACTTTGTTTGCACTCATGTGGTTGCTGTGATCACTTATTTCCTTCTTTATCTGATGATGATGCTTTAAATGCAATGCAGGGAAGTAAGCAGGCAGACACAGAGATTTTTACTTGGTTCACCCTCACTGGGCTACGTCCAAGGAGCATACGCGGACAAGTTTTCGGTCATACCAAATCCCACTATTCTTCACTAGATGTGGATACAACGTTCGGGATAGATCACTTCTATGACCAGGCTCACTGCCTTTACAAAGTTTAGGGTCATCTCACTGCTTTCCCAAGTGTCACTCCTTGTTTCTCTCTCTCTGGCTCACTGTCGGTGGAGAGGGTCACCTTGTTCCTCTTCCTATGCTCACTGCACTTGGAAGGGATCCACTCACATTTTATAGACTTGTAGGTCTCTTTATTTTCTTGAAATAATGCATCTTCAACTGTTGATAGATGCTCTATTGAAGTCCAAATTTCATCCACTGATAAATACCACTTTGCCTCTGACCACTAGGAAACTACCTTTGGAAAGTACCTTCGCAAAGCACCCTACTCCGTGAAGCTCCCAATTTCATGAAGCTCAAACAAGCCTTCGCGAAGCTCCTACCTTTTCGCGAAGCACTTTCACGAAGCACTTTCGCGAAGCTCAAGCCGTCGCAAAGCAACGTCCCTCGCGAAGCTTACTAAGCCAACGTGGAGTTCGTAGGTTTCGTGGAGCTACAATAGCTGTCGCGAAGCTCCTCTTTTGCGAAGCACACTGGCTCCGCGAGCCACCTTCGCAATACGAGAGCAAGATATTTTCTCTGAAAATTCTCTCTACTTCTCTCGAGGGGGTCTTCCTCTATTTATAGGCGATTCCACCGACCCTCTAACTTTCCACGCGAAGTCAACGTCACGTCATCTCAAATCGCGAAGCTTCGAAGTTTCCGCCAGAATTATGTCCAAATCGCGAAGAACCATGGCAATTTTCCGTTCGCGGATCTCGTCGTAATTGCGGAGCATCCCACCAATTCCTTCGCGCCTTCGCCATAAAGCTCCCTCGCAATGCCCTTCATCACCGTGAAGCTCCCTTGCAAAGCCCTTCACCGCTGCGATGCGCTTCAGCCTCTGCCGTTCGTGAAGCTTGTCGTAATCGCGAAGAATCACCGCCTCCATTCTTATGGTCTTCGCGATTTCCAAACCATGCATCCTATCTTCATGAAATTCATGCCTTTTCCATATTAAATTATTCTCTTCATGGAAATCCTATTTTCGTGATGCTCACCAAACTCCAAATTTTGGACCCCAAAAATTTGGCAAACACTGGGAAATGGCGCCACCTTGTACTGCTCTTTTGTACCACCTACAGATCGTCCTTTCCTTTTCCATCGTTCTTTGTCAACAAGTATTGTCAACAACTTCTTGGGAACTCGACAAATATCCATGAAAACATGCTTTGTCAACAAACACAATCAACCCAAAAATACTGCAATGTTACCTTGAGGGATTTTTTCCCAACAACTATAAACTGCCAATCAAACCCCAATTGGTTCATTAATGTCATATATATTTTTATATAAATATTTTGGCCGAACATTAGATTTTTAGGACCATTATATCAATTAATAATATAATATTTGTTTTAAAATCCTTTTATGTCAATTTTGACACTATTTGGTATTTTGTTTTCTCTAAATTCATAACAGCATTATTACTACGAAAAAAATCATCTAACCAACTCTAATATGTTATATTAACCTAGAAAATTATTTTAATTCATAAAAAGTCTCAAATTATATTTATTTGGGTATTTATAATATCAATTATGTTAATATTTCATTAATAAGGTAATTACTGCATCATCATTGTGTCATAAATAAATTAAATTAATTAATGTCTAAAAAATATAAATAAAATCCTATTATGTAGGAATTTGTTTTAGATTTATGATGAATATTTATAGTCGAATTTATCTTATGTATAACCTTATATTAAAAAATATTTTAGTTATTAAACTTTGATTTTAACTATTTTAACGCTTCTTTAAATAAAATAATAATAAATGTCCTAATCTAATCCAAGTGGGCCTAAAGGGTAATATTTTATTCCTAAGGTTATTTTTGGCCGAATTACACTTATCCAATAGAATTAGGACATGTGTTAGGGTAAAATAATATCACTTTTTCCCTTAATTACCCTATTTACTTTTAACCATGGTAAATAAAAGTAAAAAGTTACTATTCAAAAAAATTATTTTTATCTTATTGAACCACATTTTACTCCTAGATATTAACCATGTCTCTTGGATTTTTGAAATTCAACTCACAGAAGCGGTAAAATTAAGTTTTATGTAAATTTTTAAATTCTCATAGGACGTGGGTAAAAGACGGTGAAAAGTTTTATAAAATTTTTATATATCTAAAATTATTATAAATTAACTCCAATGAATTAAATTGAACTTATATAGGTATTATGTGTCTATTTTGACCTAAAATAAATTTAAATAAAATAAATTATTATTTAAATTATTATTCAGTTTTAAACTATAACTCAATGTTTTTTCACTATTCATCAAAAATTGAAAGTTTTCAGGAAAATAACAAAAATTCACCCTAGGATAATTTCGATATTCTGAATCCAAAAATGAATTCCATTTTGAAATATAAAATTTATAAAATTTTAAAAAGTGAGTATTACTATTCATAACAGCTAGTTTATATAATATTTTAATAACATATCGTTGTTTAGTGAAACTTGGTATTGCGTACAACACACGCTATCAAGGAAAGTCGTGATTGCGTGTAATGCAATCCAAGTCAGGGTTGCGTGTAGTGCAAGATTCCTTTGTTGTTGTGGATAATAGAATCCAACCATATTTCATTTATACATTGAATATATATATACACTCAATGTTGTGTAGAATAACTTCTATAAAACGAACTTGAAATTGTGTGTAACACGATCCAAGAATAGTGTTGCATATACTACAAGCTAATACGATGTTTCATATAGTGCAAAATAATATTGGTGTAGCATACAATACAATACATCAAATAAATTAAAAAGAATACTTCTCATAAAGTCTCGGGGTTTTAGAAAAGGAGTACCTTCTACCTAATGTGAAATATTTGATGAAGGATAAAGTAGTCATGGGCATCCTTGGTTCTCTCCAAATAAATCCGAGAGTTATCATATTAGTCTCTTTGCATTTCCTCCAACTCCTGAATTTGAAATTTCCTTTGATCACCTACACCAAAAATATTAGAATTGCATTATTTAATGTCCCAGTAGGCCCAGTTCTCTATCTTAATAGATATGTGACATCTCTTTCCAAAAACTAGCCAATAAGGTGACATTCCAATGAGAGTTTTTATGGCCATACGGTAAGTCCACAATGCATCATTAAGTCTAATACTCTAATCTTTTCTATTGGGTAGAACCATTTTTCAAGAATCTGTTTAACCTCTCTATTTGATACCTCATCTTGACAATTTTTTGGGGGGTGATATGAAGTAGAAACTCTATGTTTGGCCCCATATCAATGTAAAATTGATTGCATTGTTTGGTTACAGAGTTGAGAACCCTAGTCACTACTAATGAACCTTTTCAATCTAAACCTATAAAAATTTTGTTTTCTCAAAAATTCCATAACTATATTTGAATTATCATTCCTTATGGATCATGCCTCTACCCATTTTGATACATAATCTATTTCCATAATAATGTACAAGTAATCAAATGAATTAGAAAATTTCCCCATAACTTCAATTCCCCAAACACCAAAATTGTTATGAAAGATCAGGGGTTGTTATGGTATTTCATTTATTTTGGATACATCCCTTATCCTTTGAAAATGAGTACAAGATTTAAAAAAATCATGGGTATCCTGAGATAGTGTTTTCCAGAAGAGACCAGAATAAAGAACCTTGTGAGTGGTCTTTTGATGATTAAAGTGTCCCCCACATGCTAGAGTATGATAGAACCTAAGTATGAGATGAAACTCACTATCAAGAACACAACGCCTGAGGACATGATCACTACATGTTCACTAAAGGTAGGTGTCATCCCAAATGTACCAACGAGACTCATTTTTTAGGTGATCAGATTGGTTTTTTTAATCATCAGGAATTCAAGATGCTACCAAATAATTTACAATGTTAGTATACCAAGTAATGTCATCTTGAACTCGATACAATTTCTCATCAAGAAAATTTTCATTTATGATAATAAATAGGGATGAGTACATGTTTGAGTGTTTAAGGATCCTACTAATATGGTTAGCCACCACATTCTATACTACTTTTTTATCCCTAATTTCTATATTAAATTCCTAAAGGAGGGGAATCCAATAAATGATATTTGGTTTGGAATTTGGTTTCTTAAATAGATATTGGAGGGTTTCATCGACAGAGAACATAATTACTTTTGACCCTAAAAGTTATGAATGAAATTTTTCTATGGAAAACACAATAGAAAGAAGTTCTTTTTCAGTGGTCCTGTAGTTTTCCTGAGTAGGTTCAAGGGTACATGAGGTATAAATAATGACATGAGGATTATTCTTAGCCCTTTTTTAATGAAATGTCCACATGTGTAAATTTATATTAATCACACATAAGTACAAAGGGGAGATCCCATATTAGTATTTGGATGATGGGATGTGATGTGAGACTCCTTTATAGTGAATCAAATGCATCCCCGCAATTTTTATCAAAATCAAACTTGGAATATTTTATAACAGTAAAGGCATGGTAAGTGTGATCTTACTAAAATATTTATTGAATCGGTGTTTAAAACCAGCATAACCCAAGAAATATCACACATTATGAACACATTTTGGAAATGGAAGGGAGGAAATTATTTCAATTTTGGATTTATGAAATAGAATTACCTTACTCAAAATAATATTATCAAGAACTATCCCTTTCTCTATTATGAAATGGAATTTCACATATTTAAATACTAGATCTTTTTCAATGAAATAGAATAAGATGGAACCTAGGTTTTCCAAATAACCATCAAAATTAGATCCATAAATAGTGAAATAATCCATAAAAATTTTCATACAATTATCAAGTAGATATGAAAGAATTCCCTTTTCTATATCCTCAGTGGCTATATGAATTTGAAAATAGCCTAAGTATCTATCAAGGAAACAATAATGGGACTTACCATCCAATCTTTATAACATTTTGTCAATGAAAACTAGAGGAAATTGGTCCTTTCATGTGTCTTGATTTAGTCGATGGTGGTCAATATAGATTAAAAAATTATTTTGCACATGTGTTGGTACCAATTAATTCCTTTCATTTAATACTAACATTATTCTAGTTTTATTATGCACAATTTTTATTGGGCGAACCCATTTACTATTAGGTATGGGATTGATGATCCCAATAGTCGATAATTTACTAACTTCCAATTTTTCCACTTCACGGAGGGTGGGATTTAACAGGAATTGAGCTATCCTTATGGTATCAGCCTCATCATCTAAAAGTATATGGTGCATTCAAGTATATGGGATAATCCCAGTAATATCATATAATGTCCATCCTATCACCGTTCTACTCTCTCTCAAAAGGTCTAGTAGTTTTGATTTATGCACTGCAGAGATGTTTTTGGGATTGGTGGTAGGAAATTTCTTAATACCCTCAAGGTATGCATATTTTAAAATATTTATAAATTGTTTTAATTCTAATACTGATGGTTTTGAATTGAGTTAAGGGAGTTAGGTGGAGTGAGGTACCTGAAACAATCTATCTTATCATGTTTATTCTCTATATAAATAGAATCACTAGAAATGAGATTTTTAGAATCATTGAAAGTTTTGGGTACCTCAAAATGAACACACTCATCAATTAAAATAGAAAATTTATGATTTTAAAAACCCATACAAAACTCATAATATTAATTACAAACCAAATAATCAAAGATTAAAGAATAAGAAAATGAATCAGAGTGTGGGTTGAGGAGAGAATGTTGTTTTTTGTGTCTTAAAAGATCACTTCCATTGAATATATAGTAAGATTAGAGTGATCTTACATAGGGTGTTTAATAGTATCAAGGATGTTGAAACATAACTTTTCTCCCCCAAAATCCATGGACAGCATACAATCATGAACGTTAAATATTTTTTTATTGTTTTAATTAAAGATATTCCAAGTATTAGAGAGTCATTTCCTTGGGTCTAGGTATTTTCTATCTTAAGAATGTATAATTTTGTAAGGAAGATCAGGTTTGTTACTCACACAAGGATGTCCTCAATCACTCTTATTGGGTGTGTTGTGATCTAGTTGGTAAGTTTCATGATGATTCATGTTGGTAAAATCACTCTAACAAGTATATATGTATATATATTGTAAGGCATCACATTATTAAAATCACCTAAATTAATCATTTCAACATAAACGAAAGTCTCCCTATAGTTAAAGGTATCATAAAAGTTCTTGGATCCTTGAATTTGGTTAGAATCACTGGTTGTATCAAGGTCAAAGCATTCCTTCTAAGTTTAACTCTCTCATTCTTCTTCAAACATCATCTATAGGTGCAAAGTTTGTTAATAAATTTTTCATAATGATGGGTTTTTTAACAATATATAATATATGAATTTTAACTTGTACCTTTTAAAATGTATCCATGATCTCTTTACAAATTTCATTATCAAAACAATTCTTAGATTAAGAGAGTCTTTAAGGTAATGGAGGTGGAATTGATTGTTTTTTGAATTCCCCAATGATAATTTTTTTACCCTTTTTTATTTGTCTTTCTTCACTTGAATGTTTTGAGAAAATAAAAATAGATTTTTAAGAGGAGTACATAACTTATAATTAGAACCAGTGGAAGAAGAAATTTCTTTACCACTATGAAGTGGTATATCACAAATATTAACTTTATCCTTGGGATTATCAATAGGTTAGTATGGTATTTGTCCATACCCTTGACTTTGGATTTCGCCCACTGAGTTGGAGAATCTGACTAATTGATTTTTTAGGTCTTGTATGGATTATTAGGTGGTTTTTTAGGGATTGGAAATTATTTTAATCCATTTGTTTCCTCATATTCTCAAGGCTAGGCTCAAGTTTTGGAGGGGTTTTTGGAAAGGCCTTTATCCTAATTGAGAATTTTGGTGATGGTCAGGGTTAACTACCATAACCTTGTTAGTTTCAAGACTATTGAGTTTGGTTATAATACCCCCTTTCATATAGGCTTGGCAGTATTTCTATCTAGAGTTTTAGGGGTAGTATGGCTCTCTTCTGATGGGTTGGTTATAGGGATGGCTTGGAAAGATTTCCTCATAACTCTCAGAAGGTTATCTCAATTGAGTGCATTGGTCAGAATAGTGGGTATCGGTGGCACAGATACCACAATTAATTAAGTGTGATATTAGGATCTACCTTTATAAAGAGAAAATTTTGGGGGTAGGGTACTTACCTATTTGACATAATGTCCACCTTCTTCAAAAATTTAAAAAATTTCACCTCATGGACACCACTAATGGGTATACTAGACCTTGAACCAAATTTTTGTTTGTTTTGTTCCATTTTCTTGATGAGATTCCTTGCAACGATTGGGTTCTTTTCCACCAGGGAACCACTTACAATAGTATCAGTCATCTTACAATTTATTGGAATTAATAAAATTATTATATTAAAAGTTTCTTGCTTATTTGGTGGTGTGTATAACATGAACATGTCTTTTTAAAATTTTCCCAATATTCATGAAGTGTTTCCCAATTAGATTTACTTATTTCAAAAATTTATTTCCTTATTGTTGCACTTTTAGATTCTAGAAAATATTTTTCAAGAAAAAGGTGTTTCATGACTGTAAAGCCTCTAATTAGAGAGCTAACATAGTAAAGACAATATTTTTTAGTATCTTCTAATAAGAAATGGAATTTCCTAAACTTAAAAAATTCTTTATCCACATTAGTATATTTTAACATTGAACATACAGTATAGAATTCATGTAAGTTATTATGTGGGTATTCTCCAGAAAGTTGATGAAATTTTGGTAATAAGTGAATTATATTGGATTTTAGTTCGAAGTATTGTGCTTCGCCTTATGCTTGAATATAATAAGGTTGGATATAAACATCATGACAATTGAGTTATTTTAGTTTTCTGTTATCTTGTACAATGTTATACATGTTAATTTATATTTCTATTTTAGTTCTATAAGAAGATGTATTTAGAATAGTCTCAAGGTGTGGTTTTTCCTCCTTTAAAGGCTTGTCGTGTGAGTCGCGATGATGCTGATATAGGATCCTCTCTTTTTTAGGTTCAAAAGGAGATATATTTCCTGAATAAAAATTCAACATGCACAAAACCTACAAAAAAATAAATTATAACACAAAAATATATGTAATGATAAAATATAAATCAAGAACAATATTCATAAAATTCAAAAATAACTTTAAAAACACACAATGATTTAACAATAACAATAATAATAATAACATAAAAACATACTGAGAACTGAATATCTCCCTTAAAATAATGCAAAACTTTGACCACATTTTCCTAAAACATCAAATTGATTAAGTTTTTTAAGTTTATTTATAACATACGTAGGAGAATAGGTTGACTCTCAAAGATCTTTGGAGGTTTAAAGTTTATATCTTTAATAAGAAGTAATAAAATATGGGGTATTTTTTAAAATATTTTTAAAAATAAAATGACCTAATTAATAGGTTTAATAGTTGATAAATAAAGGTTTATTTTTTTAGAATTATGATAGAATGAGGTAATTTAAATTACACTACATATATTTGTTAGGTTATTTTCCTAAAAATTATACATTTTTTAATGGAATCCTTTGGTTGAGGTTATTCCTTTCATTGAGGTTATTCAAGATCTTGATTCACCACATGCCTTTTAAAATGATGCATAAAGAACCATCCCTTGAAACAAAAAAAAATTCAAGGTCTGTACCTCAAGCATGTAATGAGGGCTCCCAAAAGATAATGAAATATCATTTATGTTTGAGAGAAAAATGATAATTGTGTTGTAGAATCAGGACAATACAAGATTCCCACTTGAAATATCAACCCAATCGACATTGAAATAAAAATTGTTTCACTTGATCATACCAAAAAATTGAATTAAAATGAGAATAATTTTAATATAAAACATAAATTAATTGTTCCACAAAAAAATTTACACCAAACTAGAAAAATAAAAAGTTTTTTAACTCCCAGTCTAAATGTGTTTAGATCCCTCTAAATGATCATCCACTATTTAGCTCTCCATATAGAGGAAGAGGAGGATTTGGTGGAACTTTTCCTTCATCCTTGATCTCCCTTTGAGTATAGTGTCCTCTAGAACCTTAAAATTTATTATAATAATTCTTTGGGACTCTAAAATTTCAACTCCTCACTTCTTGGTGAACATGTAAAGGGGGCGCCCAATGTGCCAATTTATAAGAAAAGTGGAAGGTGTTTTTGTCATTGAGATTCAGAGATAACACTTGGATCATGGTTTTGGGTGACCATACAGTATTAGATCACTTATTAAAAAACTACAAAATGGTTTCCCTTCCTCTTAAAAATCACCATAAAAAATTTGGCACTATTTGGAGGTCTACATCTAGAGATATGGTCGAATTATATAAGTGACATCAAGACTGTGAATGCTGAAAATTCTCTCCAATGATGGAACATTTTGGGCCACAAAATGGAAAAATTGGGCTACTAAATCTTCTATATAAATATATATCAGATATTTTTTCATTATTCCACCAATTTTCATCCCAATTAGATTCACTAATTAGCTGAAATATGCATTTTAGTCCACATAGGTGTTTGGAATCTTGTACAATTTTTCCTATTTTTCATGAATTTCATCATGGGCACTCAAAATCACCTCCCCCTATAATATAATCATCAAAACAAGTAAAATTTTTATTTTTAATAGTGATAAAATTAGATAATTGAACCAAATTTGAAGTGAAATTTTTTTAATATTTGGAATTTAGAATAAAAAATAGTTTAACACAATGGTATAAGGGTGGAAATAAAACAATTAATCATGGTGTGATCATGAGGTAATGATAATTATTCATAACAGAAATCTATCAGAACTAAAAAATTTATTGAAATTTTATTTTAACCCATTTTAAAAATAATCAATAAATTAATAGAATAAATCTTACTAAAAAGGATTTATAAAGTTTAATAAAGATTTATTGTAACCCTAACATGCCCTAATTTATTAAACAAAACTCGAAATAATTACCAATTTAATGTTTTAAAACATAATTCCAAATCAAAACAGAAATTTCTTTATAAACGCATATGGTGCATGAATTGGTATTTTCAAGAATAAAGTTCCTATAAAACCACAAAAACACATATCAAAAGAAATAAATACATAATTCTTTTAATATATAGCACATCTATAACTCATACCTTTCAAATAAAGTCACACCACTTCTATAAAAATTACTTATAAAAAATGAGATTTCAACTATTTATATTTCTTCATAACCAAAAACATTGTCATTATATTCTATTTTAGGTTATTTATAATATTTGTGAGGAAGATGAAGAAAGATGGGGATAAAATATGATAGAAGGTGAAAAGAATCAACATACCTTATTGATTTAACAAGAGAACCATTTTAAGAGTGATGAATCAAATTTGGATGAAAAAGGAATCAATGTAACCGAAGGAACCAAATCCAAAAACAAAAAACTCGACATAGGGGGAAAGATTTGGAAAAGGGAAAGGGGGTTACGTGACCTGGTATATGTTCCAAGATATAAAAATGGTTTTTAAAAAACATTTGTATAACCCATAGGAAACTATCCTATACCAATGGTTAATTAAAACTATTTTTATAACCTATAAAAACCATCATATAATAATTGTTAGATAAAACCATTGATATAGGTCTATGGGTATAGATAGAAATTTTAATAGTGATAGTGGTATCAGAGATGATGGTTGAGAGATAGGATAGAGTTTTGAGTTAGGCACTGGTTAGGATACATGGGTTGGTAAGGAAATAATATCAGTTGGGGTTGGTACATTATATAAATAAGGGATACCAACTAGAAAATGGGAGTTTATTCCCCCTTATGATTCGATGCAAGGAACATTAAGTTTATTGTACATTCTAAGTGAAGTGATACTGATTTTAGGGTAGATACCTAGGTAAGGATCATGCATCATGATTTTTTACATCTGTTTTTTAATTGGGTAGATAATGGGTAATAAATTAAAAAATAATTAATTAATTAACCTTAAATAATATATGTCATGGGTTAGGAGTCCATAAATTTTATTCTTTTGAAGTAATGGATCTAGTTTTATGTCCCATTTGGTTTGAGTTGAATATTTTTAGAAAGGTATGCCAATAAATCTCTGTAGAGTGGAGGTTGATGATAATGATACTTAGAAAAGGAAAATCTGAAAGTTTCAGCACCAGAGTCTATAGAAATTTGAGGGATCTATTTTGGATCATGAGACAAAGGTTTGGTTAAAGTGGTGGATATATCCTTTATATATATTTGTGCCTAGTGGGGGCACTACGTTTCATTTGTTTTAATGATATTTTATGGCCTATATTGACATTGTTGGTTCTTGTTCCTTAGGGATTATGAGGAATCGATGGTTTTTTTGGGATTATTTCCAAGATTATTTTCCTCTCTAAGTTTCTTCCTTTGACCGTGGAGGTAGCTTGACAGTAGAATATCCCTTTCCTTGAATGGTAGATTTTTGATTTCTTCTCTTGATATATTTTGTAAGCTTCTAATCCCTTTTTGGGCCTCAGTCCTTTGATTATCAACCTCTAAAATTTAATTAATCAAATGATCATTATTCCTTTTCAATTGTAATCCCTACACAATAATGATTGGTACTTACCTCATTCTCTCTAATTGAAACACGTCTATTGAATCTCATGATCCAATTTATTTTACCAATCCAACCTTTTACAACCAAACTATGAAACAATTTCCTTTGGGGATGGTGTGTATATATTATTCCTTAAAGATCTTATTGAGATAGAGATATGGTCCAAGGATTGGGTTTCTCCGACCTTATTCTATTAATTTCATAACTCTCTCCTTGAGCTCAATTTTGTGAAGATATAGTTTGTGGGTAGAGGATTACATTATCATATGAACTCAATAACTATTCTCTTAGGCCTAGTGCGGTGGAGATTTGGTTTAGGGGAAGGGTTTCATGTGTGTTTTTCCTTTATTTTAGTAAATATTCTCTTCTATCAGGCCCGATGATATGGACCTTATTCTAGGGAAATGGGATATTTTATGTTTTCTTCTTTTATTATTCTATTATTAGTATTAGATTATATTACTCTTTATTGTGAGTTAAATTATTGTATGTCATGTTTTGTACATGTGACTCAATTTTTAATGTGTTTATAACCAAATGTGGTCAGATTTTTGAATGAATTTATCTTATACTTGTAACATATGTTATGGATTCAAGTATGAAAAGAGTGGGGACACTTCATCCATCATGATGTGTTAATTTTGTGATGTGTTTTAAAGTCGTGTGGGAGATTCAGGGCTTCCCAAATTGAAAAATATCATTGTGTTATGGATGGGTTCTCTTGATTCATATGCTTGTGGAAACTCTATTTATATTAATCTAAATGATTGTATTACTTAAGGAATATAATGTGGTGTTTAATTAAAACTCTTGAAAGTAATGGTATCCACATATGGTAAATGACAAATGGAAGCATTAATTAATTTGTGGTATTACTATGTGTGTTCTTAGTAAATGAATGTTTATTAACAAAATTGGAGAAAAATATTAAGCTGAAAAAATTAGATTGATTTAGCACCAAGTTTTATGATTCATGTTATACAATAATTTAGATTTATTAGCTTTAAATTTATAGGTATTTATATTAATTTGATAAAGCTAATGGTATATCTATATTAGTTTAATATATATATTGTGATAAAATAATTTTTAATATGGAAGGTTCAACATCATGCTTGGAACATTTTAAAATTTATCACAATTATCAATTAAGTTAACATGAAACATTTTAATGTTTTAATTATAGAATATGGGAATTACTTAAATTCAATGATGTGGTATGAGTTAAATTGGTTAATATACTAATTGTTTGGATTGTTTATATAACAACATTTCTCTTTACTTCACATTTAAACATGATTTATTACATAAAAATACACTTAATACAATGGGGCTCCCCGTCGGGACTCCCCGTCGGCAGCGATTTGGGTTAGTTTTCCCAATCTTCCTCTTCCTTTCTAGAATCCGTCGATTATCAGAATTGTGGGTAATCTTTTTGGAAGGTTTCTATGCACTGATAATCGAACAAAGGATTTATGTCACCCAGTCAATCCAAGGGTGTGTTTTGAGGTCGATGTTTCTCGTCAGCCCCCAGATTTTGTGTGGATAACCATTGGCGAGGAGTATCATTATAGGCAGCAGGTCGTCTATGAGTCCTGGATGGACTTTTGTTCTGGTTTCAAGCATCTAGGTCACTTGGAGGAGGATTGCATAGGGATATTGAAGAGTTATCGGGCGGTGGATAGTGGTGTGGATGGGTCCTTGTTCCAGGGGAAAAGGGGTATGCGGTATGTTGAGGAAGATGTGGTTGGCAAGGGGAAAGGTCTGGACAGGGGACCATTGGCCGATTTGGACGTGCAGTAGATGAACCCTGAACAGCGAGATGATACCTACAGTCATAGAAAGCAGTTGGGGGCCTCTTCTGTGGGTCTGAAGGAGATCTGGGGGTTGGAAATTTTTGGGATGAACACTAATGCAGGGGCAGGGCAGCCTTCTGCTACACTCACAAGCACAAGAAATGGTTCTACTGCTCAGATGAAGGTGGTGGTGGAAGTTTCCAATATAGTTGGATATGGGGAGTTTCACCGGGTTACAGAGACCCAAAACCGAAATGGTATTACCATTGCTGAAGGTAACCTGGCCTGGTAGAAGGCATCAAGAGAAGTGGGAGTTTGTTTGGATAAACCCATTGCTAATGTCCAGGTTTGCAACATCTTCCAGTGTCTTGAAGTGGATGATTAGAGAATGGTTTTGGAGGAGGGAAGGTCTCAGGAGTGTGTTGTTAAAGAGGTATTAGACTCTATTTTTCAGGCTGTGTCTTTGAAGAAGGTTCATGAAGAGCATTCCAGCAGCAAGGTGTTGCATGCTGAACCTCGGGATACTGGATACAATTGGGATGGCCAACAGGAAAAGGAGTTTAATGAGGCTAGAAAAGCGGGTCAGGTTCTTGAAGGCATTTACAACAAGACCTCCTTGGAAGGGCGTAAGGGCAGGTATAAGGGGAGGAAGGATAATTCTTTCTTACCTCTTCCTATGGAGACACGGTCAGTGAAGAAATTAAAAGGGAAACAGTTGTATAATCATGGAATGGAAGGTGTGGTGGATGAACAACACTTGGATCTGATCATGAGCTCGGAAGAAGAAACGGTGGAGCAAATTTTGTATCTTAATGCAATGGAAGAAGAAGCCGCTAAAATTATGGGGAGACCTTTAAGGTTGACTCTTAATGAAGAACAATATGCTTGGATTGATCGGCAAGACTCGATATTAGTTGGAGCTTTCAACAACGGGAAGATCAATCTCGAGGAGTATATTCAGACATGGGATATGCTGACCATTCGACTAGAGGATCTAATTACAGATTCACCTACCACTCAGATCACATCTTTGTCCTAGAAACTTTTTAGGGAACCGAAATCAAGTAATATTAAGTTAATTTTTAATGAATTTGGTTAAGTTAGTAGCGTTGGTTGGTGTGGCTGTGAGATATTCTCCTGCTTCTGGTTCTCTTTTTCGTTGGTGTTGTTGCTTTGTGTGATGTTTTTCCAGAAAATTACTTGGGTCTGCTTCAGAAGAGGACCAGAGCATGAATTCTTCACCGATGCTGACCTTTTAGATTGGGTGCTTGAGAGTATATGGCTTTGCCATCAGTTCCGTTCTCGTGCATTGCTACACGGGACTGCGTGCTAAGAGGTCCTGCTTGGTGAAGTTTTTTTTTTCATAGAGCATCTGCTGGGAGGGGCAGACCCTATAGTTTGTTCTATGTGGGTTGTTCTATTGTTTTCTTTCTTGACTTCATGGTTTCTTACTTTTCCTTTAAAGTGTTTTTATAATAAAAAAGTAATTTTCAGTCAGTCTTTGGGAAATTAGTTACATTAAATAATAGCTTAAAACATCAAAAACAACATCTTTATTGAAAAATTATTTAACATGATCAAAATTTTCCTTCGTACTTAACACTGCATGGGATAACCTAAGGATGTACATAAGAAAGGTGTTAGATATAAATATCATTAAAGGAATAAAAAATAAATAATAGGAATAAGACAATATAAGTTAGAAAATAGGAATATCAATGGATCATAAAAGGAATGTGAATAATAAAGCATGATATAGCATGATAATCATAACCTGGGAACTGTGGAAACAACTTAAAACACTGAATCATAAAAATAGGTCAAGGGTAAACCTACCCATACATCATGGTAGACATAGTATCATAAAGTAATCGATTAAACCTCTTGTCCCAAGGTTATGTATCATGATACTAACCATTACCCAATGCATTGGAGTGCTATATAATCTTGGGCGCACCTATCACTTTCATTTCATTCTCATGCTTAAGTGTACCACATAGATAAATCAACAGTGATTCATTCATAATCATAATTTATTCAACGATCAAAAAGTTTGGAATAAATAATTATAATTCCCAAATAAAATAAGTAGATGTGTATAAATTTTAATACCCATGATAGAAAATTGTCATGCTATTCACTACACAATTGCTTTGGAATAGAAAATTGCAGTGCAATTTTGGCAGCATAACGGTGACACATAAAAATTAATAAAATTGGTTGATGATAGATAAAGGAGTATCTTATAATTTACATATAAAATGGAAAGTAATATGGAAATGGAAATACATTTCCTAACATAATGAATTGGAAAAAGAAGTCATAACATAATAAAGAAACTTAAAGAAAGAGGATAGAGGAAAGAACCCTTACTTGAATTTGTGACTCCAAAGGATTGGGATGGGATTATTTAAAGCTTGGGGATGCCTGGGGACAACTCTAGAGAGTGTAGGTTAGAGTGTGGACGTGATAAAAGGATTTTTAGTGAATATAATTGGGATTTTTTGGGGTTTATATAGGAAAGGAGGTGGATTTCTTTGTTATTTAGGTTTTGGACTCTACATAAAAAAGTATCCAAAACCACAAACCAACCCATATTTTTTTACCATTTTTTATGAAAAATGGGAGTTTATTAAATTATTTTATAATTACAAGGGTCTTAATTATTAAAATATTACCATTGGTGATGTGGAGGTGAGTCACACTCTTAAAGAAATGATTTTCAAATCATAAAATATATTATAACTCTTGGAGGATTCATAATGGATTTAAAAAATAAATCAAATAAACTCAAAATAGAATTATTTTAAAGTTAAAACATATATTTTGTCATAAATCCCATTTATATTATTTATTACATCACTTTTGGGTCATTAAGATTTCATAAAACACAAAGTATATTTATACGGTATTTAATTTTTACCTGAAAATTCAACTATCTCATAAAATTATGAAAAATTCACCATTAGATAATTTATATGGCTTGATTAAAAAATAATATTCATTTTATATAAATAATTTTATTATTATTTTAATTTTAACTTTTAAAATAAAAACCAATATTTATTGAAAGTGAAGGGTTTTTTACAAAACATTTTTTTGAACTCTTATAGAAAATTACATTTGACTTCATAAAAAATATACAACAATTTATATTTACTAAATATTATTTAATAATAATATTTTATCAAAATATTATTTATTCAAAAAAACCCCGATTCATCAAAATAGATATCTTAATTAACTAAAAATACTATTTGTGTTTAATTGAGTCAAAATAAAAATCATTTATGAAGTAACAATAATAGGATGAAAATATATTCATTATTATATAAAAAATAATGTACATATTCCTATTTCTAGGGTCTTGATACATATTCATTTAATACACTAGTATACACCCTAAGAGTGAGGTACACAATGGTGGGGTTTTCATGGGGCTGTTCAGCAAACATGGTTTGAGTCATGATCTTGATGAGCATGAACTTATCTCATAAACAGTTTCTCTCATACTTAAGTTGTTGGATCTTAACTTGATATTGGTAAAGGTAAAATCCTAGAAATGATATCTACCTCTAAATATCTGATAAATATGCTTCATAGGGTACAATCCTACTGGTTGAAGTCATCACTTCCTTTGTCTGTGATAATTGGATTTGTTAAAACCCTATATTTATACTAATATTGTGATCACTGTTCAACATTTATATTATCAATGGTAAAGACACTTAAAGGTCATTAAAATCCAATTGGATATAATAAAACAAAATAAGTGCATGTGTTTTCTATAAACATAACATTTAATTAAATCAAAATGGGGAATTTTATTCATAACAGTTCGGGTCATTACAATCTTCCCCCCTTTAGAAATTTTACCCTAGAAATTTTATTTTCCCACACAAAAATAGATGAGGGTAACTCTGCTTTATCACCTCCTTTGGTTCCCATGTTTCTTATTAAAACTTGTGGTTTCTCCACAACACTTCTATGAGGGGAATTCTCTTATTTCATAGAACTTTTTCTCTGTGATCTAAGATCTTAATAGAATTCTCTTCATAGTAAAGATCATTATCCAATGGTACTGCCTCTAGATTGAGTACATGTGATGGGTCTGGTGTGTATTTTCTCAATAGGGATACATGGAATGCATCATATATGTGAGACAGGTTCAATGAGAGTGGTAGTTGATAGGTCACTACTACGATGCGATCAAGAATCTCAAAAGGGTCGATGTACCTTAGAATAATATTTCCCTTATTCACAAATATCATCACTCTATTCCAAAGAGATATGATAAGGAATACCATGTCTCCAACATCAAACTCTAGGTCACATCGAAGATTGTAAATATAGATCTATTTTTTACTCAAGGAAGCCTTGATGTGCTGCTGAATGGTATTAACCATTTATAATATTTTCTTAACCATTTTAGGACCTATAAGTTTTCATTCCCCAACTTTATCTCAATATTATGGTGTTCTGAACCTCCTCCCATATAGGGATTCATAGGGATCCATTTGGATGCTCAAGTGGAAACTGTTGTTGTAAGAGAACTCAACAAGAGGAAGATGTTGGTCCCATCCTCTCTTGAAGTCAATTGAGCATTCTCTCAAAATTTTCTCAAGTGTTTAGATAGTCCACTTAGATTGGTCATCAGTTTGAGGGTAATAATCTATATTGAATTTCATATCAGTGTTTATAGCATGTTGGAGAATTTTCCAAAACTTAGAGGTGAATCTTGGATCTCAATCGGACACAATTGATAGTGGTATTCCATGCATCCTTACCACTTCTCTAATGTATATCTGTAATGGTTGATCTAGTGAAAAATACTCTCAAATCTCAATGAAGTGTGTAGTCTTAGTAAGGCAGTCCACAATAACCTAGATATCATTGTTTCTTTTGGATTTCTTTAGAATTCTGGTGAAAAATTCCATAGTGATGTTTTCCTATTTCCATACTGGTATGGGTAAAGGTTGCATAATTCCCTTAAACTTATTCTATTCAGACTTATATTGTTGACATATTAGTCACTTTGATGTATTACCAGAAATATCCTTCTTCATATTGTCCCACCAATAATGTTCTCAGAGATATCGATATATCTTTTTGTTTCCTAGGTGAATGGATAAATTAAAACTATGTGAATCATCCAAATGCTCCTTATTTAACTCAATATTTGATAGAACACATAGTCTTGACCCAAATCTCACAGTTCCTTCTTTATTAACATTGAACTCTATGGATTTCACTTTTTTATAGTTTCCTCTTTATTCTGAATTCCCACATAAAATTTTTGAGCATGCTTTGAAATTTTCAAAAGAGATGTTTGAACAATAATTTGTAAGAGGATTGATTATTTTCCTTTATTTATGATTCATGTTTCTATCCTATTCAAATCCAAGAAGATTGAATCCTTTTCAGATCTCATCAATGATGGAATTGATGGTTCATTTCTACTTAGATCATCTTCCACCTTATTTTCTTTACCAGGATAGAAGTGGATTGAGTAGTCGTAATCCTTGATGAGCTCTAACCATATTCACTGCAACATATTAAGCTCTTTCTATGTGAATATATATTTGTGGATCCTGTGATCATTATATATCCCACACTTCTCCCCATAGAGATAATGCCACCATTTTTTCAATGCAAAGCTTCCAATTCTAGATCATGTATGGGATAGTGTTTCTCAATAATTTTCAATTGCCTTGAGGTGTAGGAAATTACTTTGTCATTTTTTATCAACACATAGCCCAATAAATTATTCAAATCATCATGGAAAATTATGAAAATTTCCCCACTTGTGGGTAGTGTGAGAACTGGGAAAGTGATAAGCATATTTTTCAACTCCATGAAACATTATTCACATTCATCATTACTAAAACTTAACTCCCTTTTGAGTTATCTTGGTAAGAGGGTTTGAAAATCATGAGAAATTTCTAAAAAATTGGTGATAATACCTATATACCCTAAGAAAGCTATAGAAATTTGTCATGGATTTTGGCCTCAGTCATCCTTCAATTATTTTTGTCTTTAAAGGATCCATAGATATCTCATTTCTTATAATGATATTCCCCAATAATGATACTACCTTCAACCATAACTCAATCTTATTGTACTTTTTATAGAGCTTATCCTTTCTCAGGGTCTTTATCACAGTGCTAAGATGCTCCTCATGGACCTCCTTGGTTTTAGAGTATATTATAATATCATCTATAAATACTACCCAAAAATTGTCAAGGTAATATCTAAAGACCCTTTTCATAAAGTCCATGAAAATTTTTAGAGTATTAGTTTTCCTAAAAGGAATCACTATGAACTCATAGTGCCTATACCTTATACTAAAAGTGGTCTTGGGGAGATATTTCTTCTTTACCCTTACTTGATAATATCCCGAACAAATATCCACCTTAGATAAGTATTGTGATTGATGTAGCTGATAGAACAAGTCATAAATCAGTGGAAAAGGATACTTGTTATTTTTCATGATCTTTTTGAGCTCATGATAATCAATTCAAAGACACATTGACCCATCCTTCTTATTGATGAGGAGGAATAGTTCACCCCATGGTGAAGCACTTAGGTTTATGAACCGTTTATATATATTCTCCTATATTTGTTTCTTCAGTTCCACAACATCCATCCTATATGGAATCTTGATATTAGAAACATCCCAGGTATAAGATCAATTTAAAATTCAACCTCTAGGCTAGGAGGAAGACCATGCAATTCCTAGAGAAACAAATCAGTGTATTCCCTCATAATAGGCATCTCTTCGAGGATGATACTTTCTTTATACTAAATCATTTGAGCTAGATAATATTTATCATAGGAAAATAATACCCATGCTTGAGATAATGGTGTTAAATAATATTCATCCCCCACCTTGCACTTGTATAGAATCGGGGGTTGATTATCTATATGGAGAGTGATTTCCTTCTTGAGGAAATTTATGTTGGCACAATATAAGGAAAGCCATTCATGACTAAAATTGCATCAAATTCAACTAAAGGAAGTATGAAAAGGATCATTGGGAAGTTCATCCCCCAAGAATTGATAGGGGAGTTATATATTTGGGGTGTAATAATTGCCCCATTTTTTATTTTCACTTACATCTCTCCTTTCATGCTTTGTGGTGGTGTTTGAATATTTCTACTAAACTTTCGTTATATAAAGGAATGTGTAGAACCAAAATCAAAAAGTATGTTCACTATTCTTGAATGAATATCTAGTATACCTATTTCCACTTCATTTTTGGGATCCACATCGATGATCGTGATAGAAAAATCTCTCCCCTTCCACCTCATAGGTTGTTGGTTGCCTCTAAAAACCCTTAGCTTAGTGTACTTATTTGAAAAGTTCCTTGGTTCCTTATAGTTAAAGTAGTGAACAATGTGTTGAGGGTTTAATGGATCATCCCTTTCCTCTATCACATTGGTGGGTCTCTCTTGTTGGTAATCATTGGCCAGGTTCCCTTCTCTTCCACACCTAAATCATTTTCTTTATTCCCCTTAGGCAATTTCTTTGGTACTTCTTTCCACACCTTTAACAAGTGGGATTCTGAAATTTCTTAACACCGTTGGATTTATCTATTGGAATGATATAATTAAACTTCACTTTATGTTTCTTATACCAATGATACCCTTGAGATTATTATATCTCCATCTTGACTTTGAGGGCACATCAGACAATTTCTTCATAACTATCAAAGTCACGGATCTCTAGATCTTTTCATAGACTCGAATTTATCCCACCAAAAAAGTGGTCAACCTTGCATTCAGGGGTAACGAAAAAACCAAAGGCATATTGTGCAAGCATTGTGAAGTATTCCTTATACACCCCAATATATTCTTTATCTATTTTCTTAATTTCAAGGAAATTTCTTTAAATTTTAATACAAAGATTGCAAGGAAAATATTTATCAAAAAACATTTTTCAGAAGTCCTTCCACTCCATTGTTTCGATCTCTTCCTCAAAATTTATATTTCATATCAATTTCCACCACTTATCAACTTATCCACCCATATGATAAACATCTATTATAACCTTATCTTTTTTGGAACATTAAAGTATGGAGAAGATCTTATCAATAGATTCGATCAATTGTTCTAGGATTAAGTGATCAGATGATCCACTGAAAGTAGGAGGTCTTTGTCACATGAAGCTCTTGATTACATCTTTTTCTCTCTTAGGGGGGTTTGGGTGCTCCTATTGATCTAGGTTTTTATTCAGAACTTGAGTTATCTGAGAGAGTATCATGAAAAAGTTTGTGATTCCTTCTCTCATCTGGTTGGGAATTTCATTAAGGTAGTCATCACATTTCCCTTCACATTAGTTGTTAGCCTAATTCCTCCTATTACCATACATTGGATAGAATAAAGGGAAAATTAGGGATGATTATTTTAAAATATTAAATAAATAAAGTGTAATCCAATGAAAATAAATGGATAACTTGTAAATTACATTTATCTTATTAAATTATGAGTTTCTAGGCTTCAATCTATGTTGTCCATGTTTTATTTCCTAACACATATTCCTATGGGTATTTTTTTTATTCCCTTAAAAATGGTTGGTAATGAGCATATGAATTTACCAAAGAATATCCCTCAGGCGTGTCAAACTAGGTATGTAGTAAGGCTCGTTGTCGTGTACAAGATTATCCTGAGTTAGGTTCAGAACATCTTGTCATATTTGTTACCCCTAGGTAAATATGTGCCAGAACCTTGTCAACTTACAGTATCTAGATAGGGATGTATTTTCCTGATAAAACACTTACTCTATAGTTAAAAAAATTAGGGATGTTTTCTTATACTTAGTCTTATCCCTAAGGATTTCTCTATAGTTTTCTAATCCTAATCCCAAAAATAACAAAACATACCCTCTGATACCAACTATAACAACCATTCCCTTTATTTCACATTTAAAAATGATTTATTACATAAAATTAAACTTAATAAAACCTATAATATTGAGAGTTATAGTGTATTTTTGGAAAATAGGAACGTTAAAAAAAATATAAAACATGGAAAAAAATATCTTTATTTAAAACTTTTTAAAAATGATCAAACTGTTCCTTCATATACCACTTTATGGGATAACCTGAGTACATAAATAAGAAATGGGTGAGCTATAAATCCCAGTAATGAAAAAACAATAAATAACATTAATAATTCAATACATGTTAGATAATAGGAATATCAATGGATTATAAAAGGAACATGAATAATAAGGCATGATATAGCATGATAATCACAACATGGGAAATGTGGAAACAACTTAAAATACTACATCATAAACATAGGTCAAGGCTAAACTCGCCAATACATCATAGTGGAAAAAGTAACATAAATTAATCAGTTAAACCCCCTATCCCAAGGTGATGTATCATGATACTAATCATTACCCAATGCATTGGAGTGCCACATAATTGCAGGAGCAACCATCACTTTCATTTCATTATCATGCTTAAGTGTGCCACATAGATCAATCAAAATGGATTAATTCATCATCATAATTTATTCCATGATCGAGTAGGGAATAAAAACATGTAATTCCCCAATCAAATAATTATATGTGTATAAAGGTGAATACCCATGATAGAAAATAGGCATGGTATTTACTACACAATTTGTTTGGAATGAAAAATCACAGTGCAATTTCGGCAGCACAATGGAGGCACATAATAATTCATAAAATGGGTTGATGAGAGATAAATGGGTATATAATAATTTATATATGAAATGGAAAGTAATATGGAAATGTAAATACATGTCCTAACATAAGGAATTGGAAAAGGAAGATGTAACATAATAAAGAAACTTGAAGAAAGAGGAGAGAGGAAATAACCCTTGCTTGAATGTGTGACTATGAAGGCTTAGGAGGGGATTATTGGAATCTTGGGGTGCCTTGGGAGACTATAGGGAGTGTATAGAAGATTTTGGACGTTCTCCAAGGATTTGGAGTGAAGATAAATGGGATCGTGGGTGGGTTTATATTGGAAACGAGGGGGTTTTATATTATTTAGGTTTTGGACTGTGTATAATAAAATATCCAAAACCACCAACAATCCCATGTTTTTCCCATGGTTTTGGAAAAATGGGAGTGGTTTAAATGATTTTATAATTCCAAGGGCTAAACTTATTAAAATGTTACCATTGGTCATATGGAGGTGAGCCACACTCTTAAATAAATTATTTTAAAATCATAAAATATATTATAACTCATGGAGGATTCATAATGGCTTTACAAAATAAATAAAATAAACTTAAAATCACATTGTATTAAATGGAAAACATATATTTGGTCTTGTATCCCATTTATATTAATTATTACATCACTTTGGGGTCATTGTGATGTGATAAAACACAAAGTATATTTATACGTTATTTGATTTTTACCTGAAAATTAAATTGTCCTAGAAAATTATGAAAAAGTTGATGTTGGATAATTTCGACATCTGAATTCAAAAAATAATATTCATTTTTTCTAAATAATTTTCTAAATATTATAGTTTTTACTTTTAAAATAAAAACTGACATTTATTGAAAATGATGGGTTTTTTATAATAATATTTTTTGAACACTTATAAAAAATTACATTTGACTTCATAAAAATTATATGATTATTTATATTTAATAAACATTATTTAATAATAATATTTTACTAAAATTTTATTTTTTTCAAAAATCCCTTAATTCATCAAAATAGATATCTTAATTATCCAAAAATATTATTTGTGTTTTATTGAGTCAAAATTAAAAAGATATATTAATAAAGTAACAATAATAGGATGAAAATATATTCATTATTATATGAAAATAATGTACATATTCATATTTCTAGGATATTGATACATATCCCTTTAATACACCAGAATATTCCCTAAAAGTGAGGTGTGAAATGGTGGGGCTTTCATGGGGTCATTCAATGAACATGGTTTGGGTCATGATCTCGATGAGCTTAAACTTCTCCCATAAACAGTTTCTCTCATTCTTAAGTTGTTGGATATCAGGTTGGGCTTGGACAAGGGAAAATTCGAAAAATGTTATATCCCTCAGAAGCTCTGATAAATGGGCTTCAAAGGATATGATCCTACTGGTTGAGACCATCACTTCCTTTTTCTCTGACAATTATATTTTTTTAAACCCAATATTTATACTAATATTTGGATCACTGTTCAATGGATATATTATCAATAGTAAAGATACTTAATGGTCATTAAAATTCAATTGTATATAATAAAACAAAATAAGTTCATGTGTTTTCTATAACCATAAGAAATTTAAGTAAATCAAAAGGGGGGATTTTATTCATAATATTTTGGGTCATTATAGTTTAAATTATCATGAATTTTTTTTGGGAAAATTCACTTTGAGTATCTTATTTTTTAAAATTTTCTCTATGTTATGTGATAATATGTGTATTAATTTTCAATGAGACTCACTAGAAAAAAAATATTTTTTTGGTAATCTATTTTCTTAAATAAATGATGGTGGTTCTTCCATGAAACTTGAATTTTTTTTAAACAAGTGGTCTTTGAAAAATGAATTGGGAGATTTTTTATAAAAATTATTTTGACAATGCATTATTATGAAGGAGGATTAAACGGTTTTCATTTTAATTTTTTATAACCATTCAAATTTTAAATTCAAGTAAGAAATAATTTGAAAATAATGTTTAAGTTTTAAACTTCTTAGCCTATATGGATAAATGGAATTTTGTGAAGCATGTCTAGAATGTAATTAAATGAAATTTATAATGAAAATATAAATGAGAAAGTGTAATGGTTTTCATGGAAAATTGTTGTGAGTAACATGTTTAAGGTTTTCAGTAACCTATTATTTGAACATGATAAAATATGTTCCCTGTTAATTAATATTTTGGTCATGTGATTATTGTGATTTTAATTGTTTTGAAGGCATGCTAACCTACATTTTTCATGACATGTTAAACATGATAAGTTCTAAAATTTATGAACTAAATTTTATGTATGATTTATTTTCCATGTTTTGATTAAGTGATAAATTAAAAACATGATACATGAGGACAAATCATATATATATTTTCATTCAAGAGAATTTTTAAGTAAAATTATTGAATTATTGAATATGATAAATTCTTATAAATGAATTTTATACCCTTTATTAATCAGTGTTAAGTGATTATTTATAAAATGTGTTTCCTACTATAGTGTCGGTATTTTTATAATGATTATTTGATTGACATGCACTGTTTTGGGGGGTTTTATAATGATGTTTGGGTGGCCTTCATTATGATTTTTTGGACTTTTATTCTAAATGAGTGTCACTGATGCAGACTCATTATCCAAAATTATTTGATGCTTGAATTTATTAAGATAATGTTTTTGAACTCGTATTGATATATGAGATTGATTATTTACCTTGATTCAATGTTTTATTGATGGACTTGTTATGGTTTGAGAGGTATCTCCCCAAAGAGAGTGTTTTGAGGTTGATTTATAATATTGTGTGGTTATACACTTTCTTACTATAGTGTGTTGGATGTATTCCTAATGTAAAAAGATCCTTAACATATATCTCACAAGGTGGTTTAATTACTCTCATTCCTTTCTCTCCCCTTCTCAGTTTCTTGATCCTTCCAATCCTTCACTGATGGAGTTCCTATGGTTCTAATTTCCTCCCTAGAGTTCACGAAAACATCTTCATTGATGAATCATTCTCTGGTGGATCATTTTGGTAAAATATGTCCCTTAGTCGATGTATTCGATAGATTTGTCTTTAATAATTGGAAGCTACAAGCCCAAGCGATTTTAGGTCTTTTTGATTTGAGATACCTCGTGGTTTGATTCTGGATAGAAGAAGATCTTATCCGTGCCTGGGTGAATTCTCCATGTGTGATCTCATTTTTTCAATTTTTTCTCTTTTAGTGGTCGTTCAATTTCCACTTGAAGCGCGATCCCCCAATTTTGGCGATATAGATCTCACTTCCTGTTCTTCCCCTGCTATTTCAGAATCCATAGATTCTTTGTTTGATTGGAAACCTGGTGGGTCATTTCCTCTGCTCAGACCAGCGTACTTGCACCATCTGTCATTTTATTTCCCAGAAAATCAATGTTAAAGTTGATGTTTCCAAGGAACCATTGGACACCATTGGAATTGAGAATCAAGGTGAGATGTTGTGGTACTAAAAGATTTTCTACGAATCATGGGTTCTCTATTTCTCATCTTACACTTGTCTCGAACACACTGCGCACTTTTTCATGTAAGGTTTGACAGGGGATCCTTGGGTATCGCTCGTTTCTGATTCTTTGGGTGATGGCTATACTCTAAAGGTTGTGGGGAAGGGAAAGATCCCCTTGTTTGATGTCTCACCATATAAATCCATTGAGGTGGAAGCTCCAGAAACCAGCGAGGAAGGCTGCAATCAGGATGCCCTTAAATCTTCGAGTGAGGATCAATTCATGCAGATCTCACTTCCACCTACGAAGAATCAATTGGGTTCCGGGATGGGGATTTCTTCATGTGTAGTGAAGAGAGAAAAACCTAAGGGTCCAGATCTGAGGGCCACAGAGGTTTTTTCTCATTTGAGGAATGATCTTGGTGTAAGCCCCTTTTCAAGTAGTGCAGGGGAGGCTGTGTAGGCCTATGAGTTCTAGAAGTTGACCTCCTCTTAAAATGAAGATGTGGGACATGCAGTGAGGATCCCACCCTTGGATGCTGATCCAACTAGGCAGACAACCTCATCCAATCCTCCTAAGGAAGTTGTGTCATGCATGGAAGTCTTTAATGCACTAGGTGCTGGCGGACTTTAGAAACGTTTTTTTGGGAGGACACTAAAAAGAATACCCAATTTATGGGACGCGGATTTGTGTATCCTATAGTTTTAGATCTGTCTGAGCTAAACCTATTGGCAAGACCATCCTATACTGATACAGTGAATCTTGGAGGAATGGTTATTCAGTCTCAAAATTGATTTGCAGTGTTGGGAGAGAAGTGTTATGCACCCATGTAAGGGGATGATGTGGAAGATTCTCAGGAGGATAAGGATTTTGATTTGGACACCCTTGTTGAGTCCAAGAAAGTGGACATTATAGAAGACTATATTAGATCCTCTTCAAGGAAGGGAAATAACAGCATCATTGATTTAGATGGGTTTCTTAAGCACTCTTAGAGGCCGCGGAGGTGGAAAGTCTATTCTTCATTACCAATACCTCTCATTACAAGATTCTCAAGAAAACTCAAGATTCCTCTTAAGGTTCCCAAGAAGGTGCATGAAAATTCTACTAAGGATCTTGGTCCACTAGTAAGTTAATATTCAATCATTGACCTAAAGAATCCTAGAAAAGATCCTACTAAATTCGATATCCACCAGAATAGGAGGGAACTAATAGAGTGTGATGGTTGGGAAACCATCATAGATGGAAACGAAGAATTTTCTAATAAAGGATTATAGGTCATCACTACACAAGAGGAGTTTGACAGGCTAGTTGGGAGGCATCTCTAGGGTAACCTTACCAAGGAGAAGTGTGACTAGTCCCAAAAACAACTTGGAATATTGGCTTGTGGATTCAATGCGAAGAAGATATATGTGGAAGAGCTCATTCTTACTTGGGAAAATATGGCATAAAATTTGGAAAACCTACTCAAAGAGTATCCAGATGAAAAAGATACCATTGTTCAATAGAGTCTTCACAAAGGTATGATCTATAACAGGCTTAAATTGCAAACCTTAGATTCAGCAATGACGTGTTATATTGATTGATTTTCTTTGTGTACTTGACGGGTTTCCCACTTTTCCTTAAAAGTGTTTTATTAATAAAAAAATATTTTGAGGCATTAATCATGTAAGGTTATTAAATCCTGTGATCTTTTTAGCCATTCATAAACTTCCTTTAATTCTCACATAAAAGTAGAGGCTACAGTTTGGTATTGCATAAGGGTTATATGAAGCTTGTTCATGGGTAAGTCTCAAGTGTCATCAAGGTAGTCTTATTTTTTCATAGCTTGTATAAGGGTTAGGTGGTCAGAACTACATAAGGTTAAAACATATTACCCTTATACAACATGTATCTATCAAGTATAGGTAGTGTGTTTTGTTCAAAAAATAATTTTTTCACCTAGTTTTCATTCTATAACTCCTTTTTAATGATTTTAATGAAAATAATAATTGATAATAAGGGTTTTAAATATATTTTGACAAATATTTGATAAAATCGTGACTTTCTTGATTTTAGGAGTTTTAAAATGATTTTTTCAAACTAAATTAATTAGAAACGTTTTTAATAGGATTTAAAAGGAATGTTTGAATAATATTTTAGAAATTTCTAAGGGAGAGGATTTTTATTTGTTATATTCATGCAAAAAACAAAAGAGTTTCCTTTACCTTTGAGTTTTGCTCATTTTCACTGGAACCTAAGAAATCCAATCTATATCTTTTAAGATCTTCAAGTCTTCTAAAATTAGCTTTAATTCTTTCCCCATAACTCCAGGCTTGTGTGATCTACTACTTTATTTATATGCCCTCTATTTTCTATGTTGATTTGAGAAGCTTCTTCCGGATATGGGATCTGCAACTTCTCATTTAATTATTACAATTTTGAGATTAAAATGTGTGTCCCTTTGTTTAAATGGGTGTGATTAACCTTAATTAGATAATAATTTCGAAAAGAATCAAATGAAGAAATATTATTCAATAATATATAAATATGTAAAGGAAGTAAAAGAATTATTAAAATTGAATGTTTCACATGATAAATGTTATTTCATGAAATTTTAGAAAATTTAAGAAAGTTAGAGAAAGTAAAATACCATGAAATAAAATATTATTAATTCTAATATACAAAAATAAAATCTATTAAATATTATTATTATTTGAATAAATAAGAATTTGAAAACACATGTGGTAGGATCTCATTAATATATAATTACTAGTATTTCAAGAATTTAAATATAAGTAATTTTGTGTGAAATTTTTAGAATTATTTCTTGAAATTATTTCATGTATCATTTTATTATTTTATAATCTTGAAATTTCATGGTGTTAGATTTTTTTTACTGAAATTATTTCATGTTGAAAAAGAATGATATTATCCTGGAATTATCTATTAAATTGAAAATTAATAAACACATGAAAAAAAATTAAGTTAATTAGAGTATATAAATTATATAATTTAATGATGTAGTATTATCTAATTAATATTTTATGATCATAAGTATAAGTATAATTATGGATATTAAATAATAGAAATGGGGATTATCGCTTGTCTAGATAATTAATAATTCATGTTATTGGAGTTTATGAATTTAATAATTGGGATACTATTATCATTATGTTATTTGATATGTTTTAATCACCTATTAATTTACTAGATATTGTTCTATCTACATGGGTGTATTTTTGTTGATGTTGTTTAGTGTGGTTAATTTCTTGAAATGAATAAAAAACTTAAATCTGGTGAGTAATTAATGGAGGATGTATGATATAAATTTATTTTTCTCGTGGAACTTTTAGCATTATATGAATAATACTTAGAGCCTGTTTATTTTTTATTTCAAGATATTGTTAGCTATTTCCAATTGGTTACTTAATGTTGATGATTTATTCATAATTAAACAATTACTTAAATATATAATTAAAATGGTTGTTTGTTAAATTATAAATGTTTGGGGTTGAATGGGCCCATTCTTAATTGTGGGTGTCTTGAAAACCTTAATGAAATGGCCTTGGTGCCTTTGTTTGTATATGTAAAATACATTTAATATGTATGTATTTTCTAGCATAATTATATCTTTGATGTGATTGAATGATAACCCAACATGGTTAGAATTATTTGATGAGAAATAGGTAGTAGGCTTAAGTTATATAGATGGATTGTTATATGTTGAGAAATGGTCTGGGATCTCGGGGTTGTAGTGATTGTTGATATTGGTGATGGTGTGATGGATTTTACCATGCACTATGGTGTGAGGATGACACTAGGGTGGTTTTAATGATTTCAAAGAGGGTCTTTTTCATCGATATACTTAATCTAGCTTGATTCTTACTTGATGGATGAATGGTCAGATGTCAATTCGACCTTATGCATAGTAAGTTCATCTTGATATGGTATCTTAGGCTAAGTCCTAGAGTGGTCAAATGATTATGAAATAAAAATTTAACTAATAAATGAATGGGGTTGGTTCATGGTGTTCACAAATGATTATGACATATTTGATAATATAAGTAAAAAATTTATAGTGATGAAGCTGCTGGATTAAAATATTAAAGTGTTAATCTTGGAAATAAATATGGAATAATATTAATCAAAGGTAAATTAATAAATTAATGTTAAACATGATGATTTTAAGCTTGTATGATATTTACAACTTAGAAATGGAAGTCAGGGGTTATGCATGATGATTGTCACAAATGAGTATAAGGCTAGGTAATTTCTCAAGTGTGGTTGTGTGTGATATTAATTATATTTTCTAATTTCATATACTACCTCATCCATAATGGTAGGGAAACTAACACCCAAATTTTTTGGGGGGTAGTAATGCCTCGACCCCAGCTACCCAGATTCGGTGTATTATTTTAATACATTGGCATGATTATAAGGAATCAAGTCCCGATGGACTGATCAGTTTAGCAGTCTTGGAAAATAGATTACATATATGAATGTTACATTAAAATTTATAAAATAAAACAAAATGTAAATAATCCTTTGATAACTCCATTATTCCCCTAGATTAACCCTACATATCAATCATAACACACTTATTCGCATCCTAGGAAAAATAATACATAAGAAAGGGGTGAGCTCAGATGCTCAGTAAGGATAACAATATAGCAGAAAATATTATAAATAAGCATAAACATTTAAGGAAATGTATAAGACTAAAACATAAGCCTTTTAAACTTAAACTTCAGCATAATATGGGAAATATTAATCAAATAATTTCATTTACTTATTCACACGGATATTCTACTAGTCGAATAATCACATATAATATCAATAGCTAATTTCATAATGATGGAATGCATAATGTCGGACATCATAACCACATAGTCAAGGCCTAGTTCTAAGACTATAAATAAAAAAAATTCATGGCTATGTGCCAAGACACTAGTTTCTGTCATGAGACGTACTGATGCATCAAGGAGCTATAGCGGGCTCCACCCGTCGCTTACTAAGTCCAATGTATTCCTCATATGAAAAGGGTGAAACATAATATAAACATTCGTATTAAAACTAGCATACGAAATATCAATAATTTAACCATAAACCATGAATGTTATAAAAACAAAAAATTCATAGTCAAAAATATCATAACTCATTCAATACAATATAGAACATCGTATTATAATAAATAAACATCAATCATGAATAATATCCAGTAAAGGATGTTGACATAGTTGAAAATGATTAGTAAAACTCTTTGAGAGAAATATCCCTTTTTCATGAAATCATTTAAAGTCAAATAATTTAGAAAGGAAGACATTTAAAATACATTTTTGAATCAAAGTTTCCCACACCACTTTGAAACTTTTGAAAGGAATTAACATTTTTAAAACAATCATGTCCATAAAAATAAATCCTTAAAACCATTTTGAAAAGATGAACATTAATGAGAATGATTTAGAAGAATAAATATTTAAACCATTTAAAATGATGTTTTAGATAAAGAGTCCCTTAAAAATAATTCTTCTGAAAACTATTTTGTGAAACATGTATATGGATAATAAATATTTCCCAGTAAAAACTTACACATAAACAATCTCGAATAATAATGAGATTGAGGAATTAACCCTTACATTGTACTTTACTTTAGTCGATGATATGTTTAATATCCTGTATAATGAACATAGTGTGTTATTAAATTATACTAGAACCATATTAATATTTATTATATCATATATGATTCATTTATTACTTTATACTACCCATTTAATAATAATTTCCATGTTAATGTAACATTTTGGGTAATAATTGCTTTCTTTATCGTACGTGTTTAAACTTGTTATTCTTGATTGTACCACTTAGATCATAATTTACATAATTATAGAATATAAAACATGATTTATATATCATATATATTCAGAATATAACTATGTATAATAGATAGATATATTAAATGGAAACACCGTTCATGGAGACGGCAGTCCATACATATGCATGAACGCTATTTCCATTTTCATATCATATTGAACAGAAGTAAGTGAATGAGATATATGTAAATATATATATATATATATATATCCAGTAGAATTATTATTTCATATATTACTTACTTATTAATAATATATATTTTTATAATCATCGTTAAATGGTGAACGTGGAAATGAATCTCATCACGTCGTGGAGACGGTAAGTCGTACGTATGCATGAGCGACGATATCATTCTATTGATGGTGAAATAGTATGTAATTGGATGGAATATTATATATAAATAATAATTAAAATCTTATATTTATTATTTTCATCAATTATACTCATTATTATACCCATCCAAATAATGAAGTGTTGAATAACAAACAACACCACAACATGGAGACGGTGAGCCGTACGTACGCACGTATGGTGACTTTTTCATTCATAGGATATATAGAATAATGAATATGGTTGTACCATATTTATAATAACATCTCAGTATGTATAAGGTTCTGGAGTTATTATTTTGGTATGGAAACAACAATGAAATAGAAGTGGAAGAAGAAAAAAACTTGAAAGAGGTGATGAAATAATTACCTCTTCTTTGGGTTCTTCCTTTTGATTTGAACAAAATGGATCATTAGGTTGGCTTTCTGATAAAATTAAAGCCTCTAAGTTTAATTTATGGTAGTTAGGAAGATATTTGAGTAGGGTTTGGCCAAGCCAAATGGATTTGGAGGTGTGATTTTTAGATAAAGGGAAGTACCCTTTTATAAGAGAGGTGAGGGTCACTTTCGGAATTGCTTGAAATATTATTTTATTATAAAATTATTTTCAGTTTCTAATGGATCTGAATGAATCTATTTCAAGGATAAGGTGGGTATGGGTCTAAAACCTCTCAAAAAATATCTTTTAGACAAGTTTAGGTCACTATATTAACCTTATCTTTTAGATTTAACTCTTAGTTAAATAGTTTAACATTTACCATGTCTCCTTGTATTTTTATATTATATGGTTAATCAACTTACTATAAACTGCCAAGAAAACAAAAATTTGTTCAGTAATAACACGTCTATCATTATATAAGTAATTTTTCTGAACCTTATATTTATAGAAATATTATATAATTTAATAATATAGTATTTTCTTTAAAAACTCATTATGTAAATTTTGACCCTATTTAGTATTTTGTTTTTTTGAAAGTCAAAAAAACTTTAATACTTGAAAATAAATACATTAAATCAACCCTAAAATGTCATATTAACCTAGAAAATTCGTGTAATTCATCAAAAGTTTCAATTTACTTTTATTTTGATATTTATAATATCAATTATTTTAATCTTTCATTAATAAGGTAATTATTGCATCATCATTGTGTTATAAATAAATTTAATTATTTAATGTCTAAAATTTATAAATAAAATACAATTATGTAGGAAATATTTTTATCTTTCTAATGAATATTTACAGTTGAATTTATCTTATGTATAACCCTATATTAAAAATAGTTTAGTTATTAAACTTTGAATTTAACACTTTTACTCTTCTTTAAATAAGATAATAATAAATGTCATAATCTAATCCAAGTGGACCAAAAGGATCATATTTTATTCCTATGTTTTATTTTGGTCTAAATACACTTATCCAATAGAATTAGTTCTTGTGTTAGGGTAATTATAATATCATTTTTACCTTTAATTACCCTATTTACTTTTAACCGTGGTAAATAAAATTCAAAAGTTACTATTCACCAAAAATTATTTTCATCCTATTGAACCACATTTTACTTACTGATGTAAACCGTGTGTCTTGGATTTTGTATATTCAATTCATAGAAGCGGTAAAATTACATTTTATGCAAATTTCAAATGTTCCTAGAAGGTGGGTAAAAGACGTTAAAAAATTCAATAAAACTTTATACATCTAATCATATTATAAAATGCCTCTAACGAATTACATTGAAAAAATATAGGTATTATGTATCTATTTTGACTTTAAAAAAATAAATAAAAATAATTATTATTTAAATATAAGTCGGTTTTAAACAATAACGCAGTGTTTTTCACTATTCATCAAAAATTCACCTTTAGCTAATTTTGATATTTAGAATCTAAAAATGATATCTATTTTACCAAATTAAAAACATACGATTTTCATTAATTAATTTAAAATTAATTCCCATTGTCAAAACCAAAAAGAGGGCTTTTAAGAAATAAAAACTATCAAAAGATTGACATGTGTTTATCTACAATTTAAATGTGAATTTTCATCCAATGACCTAAATTATATTAAATGATAAAAATATAATCTAATTATACTTAAAACCACTCAAATTCATAATTTAACACTATAAATTATTTTCTATTAAAAAAATTTGTTTTTAATTAAAATTTAGTATTTTTCACTATTCATCAAAATATGAAAGTTATCAGAAAAGTACCAAAAATTAATCCAAACTAAATTTTTATGTAACACTTCTAAAGAATAATTTAATTTCATTAAATTGAATATATAAAAGTGCCAAATAATGAATTTAACAAGGGTTCTCCATTAAAAGGTGGTAAAATTTCATTTTTTGAAAAATATTTCTTTTATCTGAAAAAAATAAATTTTTTCTTATATTATGTATAAGAAACAAATAATATGGATTCTAAAATTTTATAGAGTATATAAAATTCAAAATCCAGTTAATACTATTCATAATTGCTTTTTGAACGGCTAGTTTGGTAAGTCGTGGTGCGCTCAAACTCGATGTTGTGTGTAGCGCAAGCTATTGAATTACCTTAAAGAGATAAGGTAATATGAAATCCTGGGGTGTTATATATTGGGACCAAGTTGGATGGAGAAGGAAGTTTTAAGAGTTAGCTTTTGCAGAGTGTTGTCTTTTGTTGTCAAAGAAGATAAATCAATTCACTTTGTAAAAGGACCAGAAACCAGACGATGCTTTGCTGACATGTATTTCACAAATATCATAAGTTAGGAGAACTTGTGATGTAAGCCTTATGAAAGAAATGGGGAGAAATGATGATGCGAGTCATATACAGTTTTGATTGGAAGGAATGATGCTACTGGAAGATAGGGAAGTTTCAGAACTTCCCATTGCAATTCTGACGATGCTAGATCTGTTCTATCAAAGGATACATATCACGATAGTGGAATTCGTGATAAAAGCTGAAGAATGATTATGGGAAGTAGTAAAGAGAGAAATGAAAAAGAAATGGACAATATGGGGGCGGCACAAAAGCACAGTTTAAGGTGGCACTGTATTCCAGTGTTAGCCAAATTTTAGGGCCTGAAAATCAGGAGATGAAGATGTGTTTAGCAATGGATGTTGCGAGAAAGATTAAAGATGGTTTAGATTTTTACATGCAAGGAATTATTCAAGGTCGGAATATCTAAAAATGACAAAGGCATGGAGTGCATGGAAATTTAGGCAGGTTGCGCGAAAAAATAAAGCGATGCGCGAAATAGTAGCGGGATGCGCGAAATATCAGCGGGATGCGTGGAAAAAATAGTGGTGCGCGAAATAGAGGAAAGAAATTTTTTGTGCAAAAGGTGTTTCGAGATCAGAAGATCAAAAATTTTCAAAGACATGAGGTGCGTGAAATATTGGAGCATTGGGAAAAATCTGAAGTTGCGGGAAAGATTTTTTATGCGCAAGAAGGAGGTTTTACACGCGGATTAGTGTTTTTCGCGTGGGGTCAAAAATGCCTATATATATGAGATGAACCCCTCTCATTTGTTGCAACTAGACACATAGAATAAATCCAAAGCTCTAGTGCATGTAAATTATACTCTAAGTGAGGTGTGCGAAAAGAAAGAAGTTTGCGCAAAAAGAGGATAGTTGCGCGAAAAATTGAGAAGTTTCACGAAAAGAGAAAAATTTGCACGAAAAAAGAAAGTTGCACAAAAAAGTTTTTCACGCCAAAAGGGAACATTTACATTCAAGTAATTTGAATTGTTCTCAAGGTGTTCTAAAGGCTGCGCACAAAATTTGGGGTCTTCGCACATATTCAGTTGTGTGTATGGGAGTTCTTACCAGCTTCTGGGTAGGAAAGTGAAGATCTATACTTCAGAGAATAAAACTGTTCAATTTTAAAGAAGAACTGAAATACTATAATACCCTAGTTGTGCTAAGAGGGTGCACACGTGCTTGCAGATTGTTTTCCAAGTTCTACATGAGTGTAAGGGTATATCCTACTCGTTGTATTCCACATCAAAGGATTGTTTTCTAGTGGATTGTGTGGTACTGGATTGTTTCTATACCATACCAAGGATGTAGCTACTCTTGTTGAGTAGTGAACCTTGTAAATCTTGTGTTCTTGTGGTTGTGTGTGTTCAGCAGGGAAGAAATTCTTTAACAAGAGGTGAAGGTTGTTTCAAAAAAGTGGAAACTTAAAAAGAAAAAGATATCACTAATTCACCCCCTCCCCCTCTCAGTGATACTTGGATCCTAACTTGGAACTTCATTACAGGGGTGTTTTATCCAACATCCATGATAGAGAGGGAATGTGTGGATTACTTATCTCTCTACCCCACTCTCCCTTTAGATATAGCATGAGTAGGTGTATCTCGGGATATAATGGCATATGGTATAGTTTGAATTCTTACAAGAGCTGTGATGGATCTAGGTTTTAATATAAATTTCTGTGAGGGATATAATGGATTGAGATATAGCACATACTTATATCTATTCATAGTGTCTATAGATTCCCATGGGTGTACATGTATGGGATATGATGGTTTTAGGTATAATTCACATGTACATGAAATAGTGGATTATAGGCATACACTTGGTTATAGAAAAGATGATGAGATTAATATGTGGAATGATGTCAACATGAGATGTTGGGCCCTATACAAGACTAAGGAAAGTGGGGTTGAGGCCTGACTTACATCAGGGATGACTTGACTTATAGAATGGATAAGTACAAGATGTGTGGCATTGGTGTGTGAGAGTGACAAACTCATGGGGAAGTGTAAGAAAGGTTCCTTCATTTATGTATATTATACTGATATATAATGATTTACTTCAATGTGTTTCTTTTTGAGTGAACCATGGTGAGGATGGGAAAATATGGTATTACCTATTTATGTGATGAGTTGGTTTCATTTGTTTACTCATTGGGCTTTAGTATTCTTCTTTTCAATTTTTCACAAGAGTTTTTGGGTAGGCACCTACTTAGTATATGGGTTATGTTCACCCTATATATATACAGACTATTTTTTAGGTCATTAGGAGTTGGTTCATGATCAGGATAGATGTTACTAGTTATAGGAGTTATATAGGAGTTGTTGGAGCTTCATGGTCACTATTGAGGATTATTTTAATAGTACTTTTAGTTGTTTTAGTTTATATATGACATTACATTCATGTATTAGGATGGTTTATATTTTATTTATGATATGGAGTTGTTTGGATGCTGAAACTTATCTCTTATCCTTATATTATATTAAGGTTAATTCCTCTCAAATGTGTGATTCATATACCCTCAGTGCTAGTTGTAAACCCATAAACTATTAGAGGCAGGCTTCGGGGTATATTATCTACCTTTATTCATTGTCGGCCCAGGAGGGGTACCTTGGGGGGGTTGTGACAGACCAAAATCACCCACAACTCATAATCAATCCATGAGATAGTATCGTCCATCTCGATCTCCAAATCCATTCATATGACCTAAAAACATTTGTATATATATAAGGGAGAGAATAAATCATATACTCAGTAGTATCCTACCTAAAATATCTTATGAAAATATGGAATAATCGTACTATATCCCCAGTTAATCAGTAGAGAACTAACTCATCGCCTAATCAGGTAAACTAATTTCCCAACCTCACCAAGGCTTGCTCAACAAGTAACATGTAACATCCTTGACCCGGAAACTAATAAACCGGTGCCTCTAGTTGAGTCATCACATGACCTCAAGTGTGCCTCTCCGTACTCCATAGGTTTCCAACTAGCGTTGAGGGTCTAATAAGTCATGTGGGGAGACTATACCCTCTTTATTAGAGTAATCCACATTAGAACACAAAATAAATAGTAGAAACAATATGAACAACGAATAAACATGAATAACCAATCATTTCCAAATAGGGTACAAACCATAAATAAAATACAACCATGTCATTCCATGATAGTAGTGAAGAGTGAATGAAACCCAAAAAAAAGACAAAGGCCAAAAATCCAAACAGGTCCTGACTCTATGTCTGGATCCTTCTCATGTACATCCCGAGCCCAACTCAACATCTCAGTTTAGGGCCTCTCCCCTTCTCCTTCCTGCAACCAAGAATTCTGCTCGGGTACCCAAGAGTGGTCCAAGTAGGGTGTGAGTAAAAAACTCAATAAGACACCATCAATAGTGTCTACAAAATATCCAGTCTAATAGATAGTGCATGTAAGTACAAGATAAATGGTAAGAAAACAAGGGACAGTTCCTATGCCATTTGTTAACAAAGTTCATTTAATTCATGACTATAATTTATCCCAATTTCATTTCTCAAACCATATTTACTACTTAATCCATTTTTAACACATTCTCTTTGGGTTAGGCATATACATCATCTCTACATGGGTCTATGAAAATCAATCACTATGCATAAGAGAAACAAATCAAGTCCCTATCTCACTAGGGATACACATATCAAATCAACACATTATCCTCACCTTGAATCCTCAATCTGGGTGGAATGCAACCATTAGGGGAATAGAGGCTTTGTCCCCTTCTTTAACCCATGCATTTTGGGGTGGAGTTTAGAGCCTCAGTCTAACTCGACCTGTGGGTGTAGAACCATAAGTCAATACCCCACTCTATCAAGCCATGTTCACATGCTTATTTATCCAATCACTACAACCATACCATAACACAACCAAGCATATAAAATTCCATTAGAGATCACAATTCATAACAAACTATAAGGGAATTAATACTATTCCATAACCCATTAATAAATTTACCAATTACAATTTATAATAATTTAGCCCAATTCCCATTCTCATGCCTTAACCCTTTAAGTTTATTCAACAACCCCTATGCCTTAGCCAATTTCATCAATGACCATACATTTACCCATTTGGACCATTTATCATTTCACAAGCATTTACCCACTTATGCATTTCCGATACATCTCTCATATCTCATACACACCAACTTATTACATTCAACCATTAGGGGTACCACGATTTCCCATGTATTAACCCATTCAAAATTTCCATCCATTCCCTTATTACATCCCATTAACATAGTCCCCATTTTTCATTTCATCATTCCATTATAAGTTCACCATTTGATATGAACTAACCCCTTAGGCATTTTTAACCAAATTTCATTAAATAATTAACATAGTCCCACTCGACCCCATTTTCCCATCTTCATGTCATTCCAAATAACCCCTTATGCCTTATCACCCTAGGAATCTCTATTATTATTCCATTTACAACTTAATCAATCATTTAAACATGTTCTATATGGGATTCACACTTTACTCAGAAATCCTTCACTTGACCCTACCACTCTCTAGGTCCGTAATTGTCGGCGCACCTCATGGTCCGCCCAAAAATGGTCAATTCATTCACTATGAATCCCACAGGGATCATGAGGGTTTCATTTGTTCACTTTGACGACCCTTTTTTATCAAACTCTCTAATGAAACCAGGAATAAAATTAGGGAAAAATATGAATACAAGCTTCCATGCACAAATCTAGAATAAAACTATGGTATAATACTTATAGACCATCTACCTTGAATCCAATGATTAACACACTCTTAATCATATCCTTCAATCCGGATTCAAACACCCCTAGAAGTCCCAACCTAGATCTCACTAGAAAAAGAGGGTTTTAGAGCTTCAGAAGAAGATGGGAGAAAGATGAAAACCCTAATCGAAAGGAGGAATCAAGGAGGAGATTATACTAACTCAGGGATTTTATCTGAAACCAAAGAAGCTCCAAATGGCCAAGAATTGGAGGAGAACCACCCTTGTGAAGCTTGGTTAATCCAATCTTGTCACTAGGGTTTCAGGGGTGGAATGGAGTAGAATCCCAAGTTGGGGTTTAAAATATTGGGATGGAATTTTTGTAAATTTTCCTACATTTATGGGCTGCACGGTTTTCCAAACCATGTGGAAGCTACTGCCTAAAAATCACCCCCTTCGCATGGTTTCCTAGGGATTCTGCATGATTTTCTTAACCGTGTGCCAACCGTGCATAAGCCTCTATCCTTGGCTGCATAGTTAGCTGGGATACTCTGCGTGGTTTCCACTAACCATGTGCAAACCATGCAACATGCCTTAGAACCCCCTTTTCTTCCTCCTTCGTGTCTCGAAACTCCAGAACACCCCTTATCCTTCACATAAACATGGGGAAACACTTTTTTATCCAAAAAGAAGAGTCCAAACTAAAATTTAAACAAAATCATCACTTAAGAAAATTTGGGACCTTACAACCTCCCCACCTTATAACGGATTGTCCTCGAGCTGCTTCTCTAAGAATTACTAAGATTCTATCACTAGAGATCACTCCACTAGGCCTGTCTATCCATTTACATCTGCCAAGTTTCTAGTTTCACATCACAAACCCCACCAAACACGAATCAAGGGCACAAACTTTCCCCTCAAGACTTCCTTACCACAACCCTTAACAAGAAAAAGTTACTCCTCAAGGATACATCAACTTCAACCATACACAACACTAAAACATCATGGGGAAAACATAGGTGACAACACCTAACTCACAATGCATGGGAACTTGACACACAACATCATATCATCTTAGAAGGTCCAACTGGAACCCCATCAGTCTAATCCTCTTCACAACTCATGACCCAAATCACTTAGCATCATTTACCTCTATTTTCCAAACTCTAACAGTGACCAACCTGATATCACCTGAAGGAAAACACATGATCCTTCCAACCACATTTCCATATGATTTCATCCCATAACTATACACCCAAACGCAACCCAAACTCTCACCTACTTGACCAAACAAACCTGTGCCAAAACTCTTTACCACGGCCAATTCACCCGAGCATTGACTACTCAATTCCTACTTATGTTATTAATATTTTCATGACTTATTATATTCCCCCTTTACTTATTTTATATGAAATGTGCATAATTTGTGTGAAATATTAATGTTTTAATATTAAGTATAATATTTGAGCATTTTTTAGAAGTAGTCCAATTGAGTCAGTTTAATTTTTTAATAATAACTGTCACTATACTGATCCAAATTGTGTGGTTCTTGTTTTTTAGGATTCTCCTTTCAATATAAAACATTTCATTAGGAGGAACCATGATCCAATTCTGCCATTTGAAGGGTCATATGGTCCTCACAAACAAGACCAAAGAATCTGTGAACAAACTGGACCAGCCTTGAAGATTGATTTACTGGGCTCAATCCAGAAGTCCAAAAACATTAACTCTCCGTCATAATTCGGGGGACACTACATGTCATCTTGGATAAAAATTTCAAGGCCCAAATCCAAGTACAAGGGGCCCAAATAAATCTTTGAAGTCCAGCCCACCATTCTGGACGAGAATTAAAATCAGTATAGTATGCATGACATATCTCCTGATGTATGCATCAAATAGAGCTGAAATTTTGCGGTGGCAAAGAGGGGATATAGACGGCCGACTATGTTGAATAAGGCATTCGGATTTGAAGGAATATTCCTGTTCAAAAATCCATTCACATTTTGGCCATCGAAAAAGCATGGATAGAAATGGACAGTTTACCTTTGTTTAATAAAACCGCTATAACTTTGGATCCACTTGTCCAAATGCCTCCATAGTTTGACAGTAGTCGGAAAACTTTATTATCCACAACTTTGAAGAAGGAGATATTTAGAGATTCGGCTGTCTGAATAGCCAAATTGGCGATGCAAGTGGAGGGACAGATTAGGAATGCAAACAGTCCACTCCTTAGGCTATAAATACTCTCCCCTTCTCTCCTTGAGAGGGGTTGGCATTTCAGAAGAGAGGAGATCATATTGGCACGACCAAAGCTTTTCCAAAGGCTTGGGAGGACCTTCCATACTCAATTTTTCACTTGAGAGACCTTTCCTCCTCTCTTTGTTTTCACTTACTTTTGTGTTCTTCATTTTTGTAATCTTGTAATTCTCTTTCTTTGTAATTCTGTTTTAATGCAAGTTACTTATTAAATATCTCTTATTCTCATCCACCATATGTAGTTTAATATTTATGTTCTTAAAATAGTTTAAATTCAGTTCAATCTCCTTCCCTTATTTTGCTTCCTCATTCAATCGAAAATCCGTTTTTAATTATCATCATCGTTCGTGTGTGTGTGTCAACGTACCACTCTTTTCTAATCCCTTTCTTTTTCTTCTATTATTAATTTATCATCATAATTATTTTAACCAGAATATTAAACATCCAAATGTCTGAGTAAATCTATCATTGGGGTGAGTTATAATTCGGGGATGTTAAGTGATTGAGAGTTTTGCTCGATGAGTATTCTTTAAATTAATATTGTGTATGTTAAACTTAATATGTCATGGATTAATGATATGTTTTGTTTAACGAGTGGTTTCCATGGATTATTGGAACCATAAATACAATACCATAAATAAGTTTTGATTGAGATTAGAACCCTAAGTTAAGTTAAGGCTTGGATTAAATCCTTCACACTTAGGAATTCCAATCAACGTCAACTTATGACATGGGTGTTAATTTAATGCAATACAAAGTAAGGCTCAAGGATATCACATGCTTAACTCCCCAATGATGAACTCACCCTAATATTTATCAATTTGGTAAATCAAACATCATCCATAAATTATTTAAATTAAGCTCTGTAAACAAACCCCCCTAATCAAAATACAATCAACTAAAAACAAATGACTATTACAAAGTACCATCGCCGAGGATTCGACCCGAGTGCTGCTATACACATTAGCAGAGCACCGAAACTTTGACCGGTCGATAGGCGACAATCGGCCATGCGTTTCAAATGGAGTCGTTTCCAGGGATGGTGCTTTAAGTAGTCATTAGTTTCTGGTTATTGTAAAAAAAACTAAAAAATCAAAATTTAAAAAAAAATTGAAAAAAAAACACAAAGAGAAACCCATCTTCCTCTTAAAAATCATAAACTGAAAAAATACAAAGGAAAACCCATCTTCCTCATCCTTTCTAAATCTCTCTGAATGCCCCGCAGCCTCCCAAACAATCCCTAGGATTTGTTTGACCCTGAAATTGATAGAACTCTTCGTCGACTTAGGAGGGCCATTAGGGATAACCAAATCACCCAAGAACCAATCATTGCCCTACCAATTGAATTAGATATGGCCAATCATAGGGAACAAACATTAAAAGAACTTGCTGCCCCTGATATGAATTACCAACCTCTTGGTATTCAATATCCAAACATTGAAGCTGACTTCGAACTCAAATCGGGTTTGATTCATCTTCTCCCTCATTTTCACGGGCTAGCCGATGAGAATCCACATCTTCACCTTAAAGAGTTCCAAGTAGTATGCTCTACCATGAAGCCTCAAGGGGTTTCTGAAGAACAAATCAAGCTTAGAGCTTTCCCCTTTTCCCTAGCGGATTCTGCCAAGTCTTGGCTCTACTACCTCCCACCTGGTTCCATAAACTCATGGGTTGACATGAAGAGACTTTTCCTTGATAAGTTCTTTCCCGCTTCCCGAACAGCTTCTATCCGAAAGGAAATAAGCGGCATCCGTCAATTCCCTAATGAATCACTCCATGAGTATTGGGAGAGGTTCAAAAATCTTGTGGCAACTTGTCCACACCATCAAATCCCTGACCAACTCCTGATCCAATACTTCTATGAGGGGTTATTGGCTATGGAGCGAACTCTCATTGATGCCGCAAGTGGCGGTGCTCTTGTTGACAAAACTCTTGCAGCTGCATGAGAACTCATAAGCAACATGGCTGCAAACACGCTGCAATTCCATACTCGAGCACATGCTCAAGTGAAACAAGCCCAAGAGAATCAATCCATAGAGCCCAACAAGATGACTGAGTGGATGAGTGAACTTACAGGTCTTGTGCGTCAACTAGAGGTGGCTACCAAAGCCCCAACCTCATCTTCTCCACAGTCACTATTCCCTGGACCTATCAAGAATTGTGGAATCTGCAACTCTCCATCTCATCCAACTGACACATGTCCACAACTTCAAGATGATCCATCTGATTCATCTAGTCCAATGGAGCTCAATGCGGCATATGCTCAGTGAAACTTCAACCCTCAACAATCAGGTCAGTTTGTTAGAAACTTCAACCAACCCCACTATGATCCCTTCTCTTCTACCTTTAACCCACCTCTGAGGTATGGTAATCCCATTTCTCATCCTCCTCAGTTCCCTCATCAAAATCCAAACCAGTTCCAATATGGTCAAAGTGGTGGTAACATCCATAAACCTTATCCTTTTGTTCCTCAACCCCAAAGGAACAATCCTCCCCCTGGATTCCACTATCCTAACGAGCCTTCCCAATTCCCCACCCAATACAATCGCTTTCCCAAGAACCAAAATCAAGGCCAACCCAATTTGGGACAAGCCTCTTCTTCTAAACAACCATGGGAAAGTGCTGTAGAGGATCTTGCTTCCTTCACCCGTTCTAGCCTCAAGAACATTGAAACCCAAATAGCTAAACTTGCATCCCACCTTAGCCAGCAACAACCATCCAATTCATCCCAACTCCCATATCAACCATTACCCAACCCTAAGGGTAATGTAAGTGCAATTGCACTTAGATCGGGAAAGCAAATTGCTATGCCCCATGCTAATTGCTCTACCTCCCCTTTTGATGTTGATCTAGAAAATGAAAAGAACAAAAAGCTGGAAAAGGAACTTGAATCCACTCCTTCACCTCCTTCCATTCCTCTAAGGAACCCAATTCCTTTTCCTCAAGCCATCTCCAAGCCTAAGAAGTCCTTTGAACCTGATCCTGAATTGCTTGAAATGTTTAGACGTGTTGAAGTGAACATCCCCCTCTTAGATGCCATCAAACAAATCCCTAAGTATGCCAAGTTTCTTAAGGAATTTTGCACCCATAAAAGGCAACTTAGGAACATTGAAAATGTTTCAACCCAACAGTCCATTCCCATAAAGTGCAAAGATCCAGGGACCTTCACGGTTCCATGTCAAATAGGGAGTTCCAACTTTGATGATGCACTCATAGACCTTGGAGCCTCAATAAATGTCATGCCCAAATCCCTTTTCTACAACCTTGGTCTAGGTCCCTTGCACCCAACGGGTGTTGTCATTCAATTAGCCAATCGAACCACTGCCAGTCCTGAGGGGATAATTGAGGATGTTCTTGTTGGGGTCAATGATCTTATCTTCCCAGCTGATTTCTATGTCCTTGACATGGAAGGTGATACGACCTCTTCTCGATCTCCCCTAATTCTAGGAAGACCATTCCTCATGACTGCGAGAACCAAGATTGATGTCCATTCAGGCATCTTATCCATGGAATTCGGTGACCAACTGGTCAAGTTCAACATTTTTCAAGCCATGCGATACCCATCAGAGAATCACTCTGCATTCTCTATTCATGCATCTGATGACACTTCTAAGAGTCAACTCACCTCCATTTCTTCATGCTCATCATGTTCTAATGATATTGGAGACTGTGAAATCTGCTCAATGATTAACCAAGTTATAAATGGAGAAGTTGATGTTGACCTTTCTTTCTTAGACTCCATCAATCAAAGTGAACTTGAAAAGTATCTTGAATCCCACATCAACTCTGATCTCTACTGCTCCACCTTGGACAGTGTTGAGGAAAATTATCCAAACCCATCTGGAATCCCTTCTCCTACTCCTAACTTGTCTAGATCTCAAATCAAGGCTGAAACTGATCTAAAACCACTTCCTTCACACCTCAAGTATGCATTCCTTTTCCATGATCCCTCCTACCCTGTCATTATCTCTGCTTCACTTTCTAAAACTGAGGAGTCCCAACTTTTTCAAGTGTTAGAAGAAAACAAAAATGCCTTAGGTTGGACCCTAGAGGATATTCCAGGAATCAACCCTTCCCTTTGCATGCATCACATCCATCTAGAGGAATCATCCAAACCAATTAGGCAACCTCAAAGAAGACTCAATCCACTCATACTTGAGGTAGTTAGGGAAGAGATTACCAAGCTTCTTCAAGCTGGTATTATCTACCCAATTTCTGATAGTGAATGGGTTAGTCCAATTCAAGTCATTCCTAAGAAGGGCGGGATAACAGTTTTCACAAATGAACATGGAGGAGTGGTCACAACTCGAGTGAAAAACAAATGGCGTGTGTGCATCGATTATCGCAAATTGAATGCTGAAACACGAAAAGATCACTACCCACTTCCTTTCCTTGACCAAATGCTTGAGAGATTGGCCGGAAAGTCACACTATTGCTTTCTTGATGGTTACACCGGCTACTTCCAAATTCCAATCGCACCTTAAGACCAAGAAAAGACCACATTCACTTGCCCCTTTGGAACCTATGCCTATAGGTGAATGCCTTTTGGCCTTTGTAATGCTCCTGCAACATTCCAGCGGTGTATGATGAGTATCTTTTCTGAATTCATTGAGAATTGCATGGAGGTGTTCATGGATGACTTTACCATTTATGGGGAGTCATTTGAATCTTGCTTACATTCACTCTCTTTGGTCCTTCAAAAGTGTGTCAAGTGCAACCTTGTGCTAAATTTTGAAAAATGTCACTTCATGGTTTCAAATGGGATTGTTATAGGGCACATAATTTCTCAAGAGGGTATCCAAGTTGATCCAGCCAAAATTGAGGTGATCCAATCACTTCCTGAACCCAAATCAGTTCGAGACATTCGGTCCTTCCTTGGTCATGCCGGTTTCTATCGGCGATTCATTCAGAACTTCAGCAAGATTTCCCTCCCACTCACTCGTTTACTTCAAAATGATGTCACATTCAATTTTGATGAGGCTTGCAAGAGAGCCTTCATTGAACTCAAATCTGCTCTCACATCTTCTCCAATAATCCAACCCCCAGATTGGTCCTTACCATTTTAATTGATGTGTGATGCTTCTGATAGGGCCATTGGGGCTGTTCTTAGTCAAAGAAGAGAAAACATTCCTCATGTTATCTTTTATGCCTCAAAAACATTGGATGAAACTCAATCACACTACACTGTGACTGGAAAAGAACTTTTAGCTGTGGTTTTTGCCTTGGATAAATTCCGGCCCTATCTCTTAGGTGCCAAAATCATCATCTTCACAGACCACTCAGCATTAAATTTCTTACTTAAGAAAAGTGATTCCAAACCAAGGCTAATAAGATGGATTTTAATGCTCCAAGAGTTTGACCTTGTGATAAAAGATAAACCTGCAAAAGAAAACCCCGTGGCTGACCACCTGAGTAGAATTTCTAATTCTTCTCATTCTGAAATAATTGATCCTGAATTTCCAACTGAACACCTCTCATCTCTCACTCCAAAGTTACCATGGTATGCCCCAATTGTCAATTACTTGGTTTCTGGTGTTTTCCCTGAATATTTTTCAAAAGAACAAAAAGAAAAGATGATAAGTGATTCAAAGCATTATTTTTGGGAAGATAATAAACTTTGGAAAACTGGGGCTGACATGCTAATTAGGAGATGTGTTGATGAAACTGAACAATCCTCCATCTTGGAATTCTGTCACTCAATGCCTGGAGGTGGCCACTTTGGACCACAAAGGACTTCTAGAAAGGTCCTAGATTCTGGATTCTTTTGGCCTTCACTCTTCAAGGACTCACACGAGTTCTTTCAATCATGTCCCACTTGCCAAAAGTTTGGCACAATTTCCAAAAGAAACGAAATTCCTCAAAAGCCATTAATCTTCTGTGAGATTTTCGATGTTTGGGGCATCGATTTCATGGGACCTTTTCCCCCTTCCAATGGATTATCCTACATTCTCTTTGCTGTTGACTATGTTTCTAGGTGGGTCGAGGCCAAACCCACTAGGAAAGATGATGCTCAAACTGTGAGTGAGTTCCTCAAAACCCATATCTTCCATCGATTCGGAACACCACGTGCTTTGATAAGTGACTTAGGAACTCATTTCTATAATAGAACCATGGAGTCACTTTTGAAAAAGAATGGGGTTGTACATAAAACATCCACTGCATATCACCCTCAAACAAATGGAATGGCTGAACTTTCTAACAGAGAAGTGAAAAGAGTGCTTGAAAGAATTGTTAAGACCACAAGAAAAGACTGGCCCGATAGACTTGGTGAAGCACTTTAGGCCTATCGAACAGCCTATAAGACACCCATTGGGATGTCTCCATTTAGGCTAGTTTTTGGTAAATCCTGTCATTTACCAGTTGAAATCCAACATAAGTCATTTTGGGCTGTCAAAACTTGTAATTTTGATTGTCAAAAATCTGGTGAAGAAAGATTGTTGTAGTTGACTGAATTGGAGGAGCTTCGTCTCGATTCGTATGAGAACTCCATTCTCTACAAAGAAAAGGCAAAGTCACTCCATGACAAACACATTCTTCGAATGGTATTTCATGAAGGTGAAAAGGTAATGCTCTTCAATTCTCGATTTCGACTTCACCCAGGTAAGCTCAATTCTCGTTGGGATGGACCTTTTATTATTACTAATGTTTACCCATTTGGTGTAGTGCAAGTCCAAGACCCTTCTTCAAAAAGAACATTCACGGTAAATGGACACCGGTTAAAGCATCACCATGAGAGGCCATTCACTTCAGGTTCCACATCGACTTCCATTGACCCACCACTAGATGGAAATGGCGACCCACCAAATCCAAACCAGGGGTCACCTCTTTCCCTTTAACTCTCTCTCTATATCTTCCTCTCTCTACCTCTTTCTTCTTCTTCCTCTCTCTTTCATTTTTTTTACCACTTTATTCATCAAACCCTTTCTTTTTATCTTTCTTGTGTGGGTGTGTATTTTTAAAAAAAACCTTAAAAACTAAAAAAAACCAAAAAACACAATTACTTAAAAAAATTACAAAAAAAGAGTCATGCTTACTCACCATCTAGTTTTGAAATTTTTTCCAACCATTTTGGGGAGTCAAAAGGATTGTTTTAAACTCAAATATATTGAATTTTTATCTCAAACTTGGGTAAACAATTTTGTGTCAATAACAAACATTTTGAATGAACAATTTTTGGTGGAAAATGATTCTCCCCTACCGTGAGGAATAACATTAGCCTTCATGCCAAGGTCATCTATGGCCATCTTTTTCATTGTGTGTCTTCACCACTGATTGTGAGTCTTGAGTTTGTGGACCTTCGAGCTGAATTTCCATCTTTTGTGTGCATTAATATGATAGAGGCATTTTCTAAGCCACATGAGAATCAGAATAGCCAAATAGCCTCCTGTTACCCTTACATTGATCCTACTTTTGAAAGCCCCTTTGATCCTATGAAAACCTTTCTTTTGATAGACACATTACAAGCCTAATACCTTGTCCCACCCAACATCTTCATGGATTTTCATTGTACAATTTATTGAAATTTAAGTGTGGGGGGAATGGACTTCATTTTTGGGCGTACTTTCATTGATTTCCAATGTGTCATCATATGCTTGAGGGTAAGCATCCAATCAAGTGTGGGGGAGAGGTTGTAATTCTGTGAGCTTTGGGGTGTATATGTGTAATTGTTATTTGTACAAAAGTCATTGAAAAGTGTTCAAAAAAATGAAAAAAAAAATTATAAAAAAAATGAAAAAAAATTTATATTAAAAAAAATGAAAAAAAAAGAATGGGTTGTGTCTTGTGTGGGTAAAAATCATTCATCATCAACCTTTGATCGTGTTATAACTACTAAAATTATTTCCATGAGAAGATCAAACATGGGTTGGGAGATGACTGTGAGACTTGTTTCAAGCACAACTTTCGAAAAAAAAAGAGCAAAAAGAGAAAAAAAAAAGAACACTTGAATCATCTTGTATTGTGTCATTATTGGAAGTCTTCCATGTTGTAAATATTACATCATCTCACCCTATTCCATTTTCTATCTCCCTCACTTTTCATTCATCACACATTAATGCCCTTATAAATATGTGTTTCTATTTCCTTTCAAATCAAATTTCAAAAAAAATGTGCATTGATTTTTCCATGTTGGTGTTTTTAACCCCTCTTTTCCTTTGGACATTATATACCTACCGTCCCATAGCCACTGAAAAACCCCTTAAAATACCTCTTGATTCTTGTACACATTAGATTTGGGAATGGAAGCTGAGAGCTCTTACAAACTCTTGATTTTCACTTTTTGTTGGTGAATGAGTGAACCTCCTAAAATACATTTTTATCATCTTGAGAGGAGTAAGTTTTGAGTGCCTACATTTTCCAATTCAAACCTTGAACATGAAAAAATGAATTGTTTCTGATGCATTATTGTGAACCAAATTTGTGATGGAATTCAATATGGATGAGTGAAATAGTCTAAACCTCCCCGGATTGGAGAAAACAAAATTTTAATATTTGTTGGTGAGTGAAAATGATTTTTTCATGTTTTTATATTTGTTGCACATGAGGACACGTGCAAATCTAAGTGTGGGGGAGTTGATGTTATTAATATTTTCATGACTTATTATATTCCCCCTTTACTTATTTTATATGAAATGTGCATAATTTGTGTGAAATATTAATGTTTTAATATTAAGTATAATATTTGAGCATTTTTTAGAAGTAGTCCAATTGAGTCAGTTTACTGTTTTAATAATACCTATCACTATACTGATACAAATTGTGTGGTTCTTGTTTTTTAGTATTCTTCTTTCAATATACAACATTTCATTAGAAGGAACCATGATCCAATTCTGCCATTTGAAGGGTCATATGGTTCTCACAAACAAGACCAAAGAATCTGTGAACAAACTGGACCAGCCTTGACGATTGATTTACTGGGCTCAATCCAGAAGTCCAAAAACATTAACTCTCCACCATAATTCGGGGGACACTACATTTCATCTTGGATAAAAATTTCAAGGCCCAAATCCAAGTACAAGGGGCCCAAATAAATCTTTGAAGTCCATCCCACCATTCTGGCCGAGAATTAAAATCAGTATAGTATGCATGACAAATCTCCTGCTGTAAGAATCAAATCGAGCTGAGATTTTGCAGTGAGAAATAGTAGATATAGGTGGCCGAGTTTGTTGAAGAAGTCATTCGGATTTGAAGGCATCTTCCTGTTCAAAAATCCATTCACATTTTGGCCATCGAAAAAGCATGAATAGAAATGGACAGTTTACCTTTGTTTAATAAAACCGCCATAACTTTGGATCCACTTGTCCAAATTCCTAAATATTTTTACAGTAGTCGGAAAACTTTATTATCTACAACTTTGAAGAAGGAGATATTTGGATATTCGGCTGTCTGAATAGCCAAATTGTCGATGCAAGTGTAGGGATAGATTAGGAATGCAAACAGTCCACTCCTTGGGCTATAAATACTCTCCCCTTCTCTCCTTTAGAGGGGTTGGAATTTTAGAAGAGAGGAGATCATATTTGCATGACCAAAGCTTTTAAAAAGGCTTGGGAGGACCTTCCATACTCAAGTTTTCACTTGAGAGACCTTTCCTCCTCTCTTTGTTTTCACTTACTTTTGTGTTCTTCATTTTTGTAATCTTGTAATTCTCTTTCTTTGTAATTCTTTTTTAATGCAAGTTACTTCTTCAATATCTCTTATTATCATCCACCATATTTAGTTTAATATTTATGTTCTTAAAATAGTTTAAATTCAGTTCAATCCCCTTCCCTTCTTTTGCTTCCTCATTCAATCGAAAATCTGTTTTTAATTATCATCATCGTTCGTGTGTGTGTGTCAACGTACCACTCTTTTCTAATCCCTTTCTTTTTCTTCTATTCTTAATTTATCATCATAATTATTTTAACCAGAATATTAAACATCCAAATGGCTGAGTAAATCTATAATTGGGGTGAGTTATAATTCGGGGATTTTAAGTGATTGAGAGTTTTTCTTGATGAGTATTCTTTAAATTAATATTGTGTATGTTAAACTTAATATGTCATGGATTAATGATATGTTTTGTTTAGCGAGTGGTTTCCATGGATTATTGGAACCATAAATACACTACCATAAATAAGTTTTGATTGAGATTAAAACCCTAAGTTAAGTTAATTCTTGGATTAAAGCCTTCACACTTAGGAATTCCAATCAACGTCAACTTATGACATGGGTGTTAATTTAATGCAATACAAAGTAAGGATCAAGGATATCACATGCTTAACTCCCCAATGATGAACTCACCCTAATATTTATCAATTTGGTAAATCAAACATCATCCATAAATCATTTAAATTAAGCTCTGCAAACAAACCCCCCTAATCAAAATACAATCAACTAAAAACAAACGACTATTACAAAGTACCATCGCTGAGGATTCGACCCGAGTGCTGCTATACACATTAGCAGAGCACCGGAACTTTGACCGGTCGATAGGCGACAATCGGCCGTGCGTTTCACCTCCCAACTCAAAACTCTAATCACATAATCAACCAACCATTGATTTGGTATGGTCCTCTCCACCATTTTTGGTCACTTAGCACCTACACCTTCAACAAAAGACCACCCAAACCTCAACCCTACTTTCACATCACCTAACATGTTTCAACCAACTGTTCCCCAACATCCATAGGAGCATTACTCTTCTTTGGAATCCAGACACACCATCAAAACCATTCAGGAGGACATCTCTACACTATCCATTCAAGGACTAAGATCAACCTGACCCTAAAAAGGTACATCTTCATTTCAAAAAGTCACTTTCCACCACAACATGAACCCAGAGGTGGGTCACTCTCACCACACCCATTCAAGTTCACCATCTCCGGTCAGACCATTCCCGACTAGCTTTCCCCAAAGCACCCACTCTCCACTGATGGTATGATACCCCCTTATCACATTCCTAAAGTACTTATTGACTTTAATCCTAACATTAACATCCTACAAACCCAATTATGTCGCTCCCTGAATTTCTAAAGAATTCCATCATCACAGAATTACTTCCCTCCAGAACGTCATCAGGCTTCACCCTCGGTATGAAACCACATCACATGGTCAAGTTTCCCTCAACTTTGAGATGTTCTAAACCACAAAGGGAGAAATTACCCAAGTCAAACCTCAATCTTTATTGGAGTCATAGAACCCAACCTCTCTTTCCACAACCTATCATCATATCCAACCACACCCATCTATGACGCCATCACAGATATCAAAATCTTCATATAGAACCATTATGAGCTCGAAGAAAACACTTTGCTCTCCAGTCACCACATCCAATCCCCACATGGCCTCTCTAGGGAACCTAATGTGCACCTCACAGGTTCCTCATTGGCATCCCAGTGCCACTACATCAACTTATGTTCTCTTCTCCATATCCAGGACTAACTTATCACTCCCCACCTTAAAAGTGTTGTTACCATTGATCACCATGAGGGATTATAACCACTTCATCTTACAATCTATCACAATCCAAACCCCAAACTTAGACATGTTCATCCAACTTTTTCCCAAAATAATAAAACTAAAGTCACCCAGTTCCCACTCACGGGTTCCGTTAACGAAACCCCTGGTGTTTTTCGACACTCATTTTATACCAAGGACCTCACCCTAATCCATATAGGGTGTACATCCCCTCATCAGGCTACACATATACCATTTCCATGAGTGTAGACTTCATGATGTCCCTCATCCAACCAAACACCTTCAGGTCTCTTGGTGTGAGCTAGAGCTTCTCAACATACCTGGGATGATGTCAAGATGTTAGGCATTATCATCACTAGCTGAGGTATGCTAAGAAGTTATCTAAGAACACCACTACCAACTCATCCATTTTTGATGATGAACTATGGGACATCATGACATTCCAAGGATTTCATGCCTCCCTGCTGAACGAATCTCACAAAAAATTAACCACCACCACTCAAGTGTGATTGCCTACCAAGTTTAACCATTACTCCATGAGCAAACCTCCAAGTAGCCGTGAACCAAGGTTTCATGTGGAACTACTTCTGCCACACCACTTGAGTTATTTTGATGCATCCCTGATGGATAAAAACTGAAGAACAACAGACTACCACACCAATCAAACCAATAGTCTCTCACAATCAACCTTAATTTGGGTATGGCCCATCACCTTCTTGCTTACCTAATCATGTTTATTGGTTAGTCAATCTCATCAGACCTGAGGTGGCCTCTACATCTCACCAAACAACAAAACCATTCATACCAACAAGTTCAGCCATGTGACCACTCTCACCTCGGGTGTCGTCATCAAGAGAAAGCATATAACCACACTTCATCCACCTTTGTCTCTTCTGCTCAAAACAACTTCAAGGCCTCCATTAATCATCATCCAAATTGGTGAGTCATAAATCCACATGATACAACCCTTTGAATCAACCTTGCATCCTATCACAAGCACTAGGGTCCCCTTACGAAGGAACTGGGACACCACTATACCATTTACTAAAACTCAGGGGTACTTAGTATGCATTGACACCACATCTAAGGCATCTCCCATGCTTCATATTTTAGGATAATTTCACCACTGGATTAAACTCCCATGGGTTCACCCTTTATTTTTTAAAACTTTCATCGCATAACCACAAATCGAGTGGCACCACCAACCGTAAACCTTTCCACTTAGCCCTCAAGGATAAACTTATACCATGAAACACTCTGAGTCCCACTATCAAAATCCAAAACATCTACATGTGTGACCCACACCCAAAAGAACTAGAAACCCTGTCTGACCTATCTCATAGGTCACCTTGAAGTTTTAATGATACCAACTCCCTAGATTGGGGTCACAAATAGAAAAAGCCATTGGTCCTCTCTCTCCAAACCATACATCTCATGACACGAACAAATCAATACTCGTGCCTAGAACTCTCACCCCAATTCTGATGCACAATGTGCCAACAATTTTCTCTAGGTTTCATACCCAAGGTGTACACATTCATCATTACTACGAGGAAAATATCCTCTTTGGGATTCAAAACTCAACTCGCCAAGTCTCTACTCATAGGTCACCAAGACCCAGGCACCATCCTTAGGGTCCATCATGAACTTTTTACGGTCACGAACCATGAGAGTTTCCTCACTCATATTACCGAATGACACCTCATGACCAACAGCCACAACCCTACTAACGGTTCCCTAAACACACCACCTAGTTCAATTCATAACTGGAGAGTCCTCACACTCCAAATCCCAAGTCTCAAACTAGGGAACTCTCATTGCCTAACCCACACATGCAAGGGTCAACCGACAACACAAAGGAATACCCACTTTTGAACTCAATAATTCTCATTTTAAACTTATCATTAACCTGATGCTTCAAGAGTGATGATAGGATTTAACCATATATGGAAAATATCTCATGATATCATCCTTAAACAAACCATTCTTCATACTCTATCCCAACGGTCATCATCACACTTTGAACATTACCCTCTACAACACCTATTGTGGTTCACGATCAAAAACAATAATAATTTTTATTTTATTTAAACATGGGATCAAGGTCACAAAGAAAAAATAAAGAAATATTTATAAAAGAAAGGGAACTAGGGAGGTCTAAAATAGTGAAAAACAAGAGAATCCACCCGAACGAGTTCAACACATTCTGAAGGAAGACTTCCCATATTAGAGAAAATAATCCTAGATTCATCTTGATCACCCTTGGAGGATAAAACATTTTCCACTTTATTTCGTTCACTCCATGTATGTTGTACTGACGCACCATAAGGAATGTATCGGATACACCATCGAATGTAATAATCAATAGACCAGGGGGTATTTGTCTTGCCTTGTATAGAATTATATATCACTGCAGTGTCTGTTTCAATCAATAACAGAGATAGTGGGTCATGGTCAACATGGGGTAACCAATTTACTTAATCACCAGTCTCTTGTGAACACCTCTTCAAACCAATTCTTCTTTTAAACCATGATTCCTTTCTCTTAGGCTCATTTCCCATTTCAAAACTTGTTATAATCCTAATTTTAGCTTGTTCACACCTTTAATTAGGAAAAATTAATTAACAATTTTACTATCATTATGAAATCCTTCTCTTTTAGACACTGAATCAACCCTTACAATTTATGACAACCCAAAATTCTAACTCGGTCATAACATTTCTTTATACACGACATCCCATAACTATTCATTTGAATTCTTTCATTCACCCACTTTAATTTCCATTATTAGGAATCATTTTCTTCATATTTATCAAGGAGGTAAAATTCATTATACTCTATATATATCCCACACACCCATCTTGTGTGTGTTCCTATAATGATGCATGCCACCTATATCTATAGGTGCCTAAAATGATGCATGAATGCACAACCTCATGCCATTCCGGCAATGGAAAAAACATAATAAATCAGTCAAATCACACAACATGTGCATCACCCAATGATGAAATATCATTAAATTGTGACAATACACATCAAAAACAACAACTCTCACCCAGAGTGACTTTGGTTTTCCCTCATACATGGGTTAGCTACTCCCAAGAACAAGATCATTACCAAGTCCTGATGCATCTAAATATTTTTTCTACCATCCCCAGATAGTAATAAAGAGAAAATAACTCCTATGATACCACTTTGTAACATCCCCGACATGGAAACCACTAAACCGGGCCCCCGAGACGAGTTGACACGTGACCTCAAGAACACCTCCCCATACACAAGAGGTTTATGACTTGCAGCAAGGGTCTAATAAGTCAAGTGGGGAAACTATACCCTCTTTACCAAAGTAAGACACAACATAACATAATATAAATATTAGAAACAATATAAACAACAAATAAACATTCATAACCAAGAATTTCCAAACATGGTACAAACCAAAAATCAAATACAACCATGTCATGCCATGCTAGTAGTGCAAAGTGAATGAAACCCAAAATAATACAAAGTCCAAAACTCAAAATGGGTCCTAACTCTTGGTATAGATCCTTCTTCATGTACATCCCGAGCCCAACTCAACATCTCATTTTATGGCCTCTTCCCTTGTCCTAACCTGCAACAAAAAATTCTTATCTAGTACCCAACAGCAGCCCAAGAAGGGTGTGAGTACAAAACTCTATAGGCCACCACTAACGGTGTCTACAAAATATTCAGTCTAATAGATAGTGCATGAAAGTAAAAGATAAATGGTAAGTAAATAAGGGACATTTCATGTTCTATTTTTTAACAAAGTTCATTTAATTCATGACTAGAATTTATCCCAGTTCCATTTCTTAAACCATCTTTACTACTTAATCCATTTTTAACACATTCTCTTTGGGTTAGGCAAATACATCATCTCTACATGGGTCCAAGGTAATCAATAACTATTTATAAGGGAAACAAATCGAGTCATTGTATCACTTGGGACACACATATCACATCAACACATTATCCTCACCTTGAAGCCTTAGTTCGAGTGGAATGCAACTATTAGGGGAATAGAGCCTCTATCCCCATCCCTAACCTGTGCGTTTTGGGGTGGAGTTCAGAGCCTTAGTCTAACTCGACCTGTGGGCATAGAACCTCAAGTAAATACCCCACTCTATCAAGCCATGTACACATTCTTATTTATCCAATTACCAAAATCGTACCATAACACAACCAAACATATACAATTCCATTATAGAACACAATTAATAACAAACTACATGGGAATTAATTTTATTCCATAACCCATTAATACATTTACTAATTACAATTTATAGCCGTTTAAACCAATTCCCATTCTCGTTCCTGAACCCTTTATGTTTATTCAACAACCCCTATTCCTTAACTAAATTCATCAATGACTATAAATTTACCCATTTAGCCCATTTATCATTTCATAATCACTTACCCACTTATTCATTTCCTATACATATCTCATATCTCATACACAACCACTTATTACATTCAACCATTAGGGGTACCACGATTTCCCATGTATTAACCCATTCAACTTATCCATCCATTCCCTTATTACATCCCATTGAAATATTCCCCATTTTCCATTTCATCATTCCATTATAAGCTCACCATTTAATATGAACAACCCCCTTAAGCATTTCTAACCAAATTTTGTTAAACAATTGACAAAGTCCCACTCGACCCCATTTGCCCATATTCATGTCATGCCAAAAACCTCTTATTCATTATCACCCTAGGAATATCTATTATTATTCCATTTAAAACTTAATAAATCATTTAACATTTTCTATATGGGCTTCACACTTTACTCGATGATCTTATACTTGACCTTGCCACTCTCTAGGTTCAGAATTGTTGGTGCACCCCATGGATGGCCCAAAAATGGTCAAGGCATCCTCTACGCATACCATGGGGATCATGAGGGTTTCATTTGGTCACTTTGATGCCCATTTTTATCAAACTCTCCAATGGAACCAAGAACACAGTTAGGGAAAAATATGAACACAAGCTTCCATGCACAAATCTAGAATAAAACTATGGGATAATACTTATAGAACATCTACTTAAAAACTAATGATGAACACACTCTTAATCGTAGCCTTCAATCTAGATTCAAACACCCATTGATGCCCCATCCTATATATGACTAGAAAAAATAAAGTTTTGGAGATTAAGAAGGATATGGGAGAAATATGAAAAACCTAATCGAAAAAAAGGAAGCAAGGAGAAGATTAGACTTACTTGGGGCTTTGATCTGCAACCAACGGCGCTCCAAACAGCCAAGAAACGGAGGATAACCACCCCTGGGAAGCTTGGTTAGTCCAAGCTCATCACTAGGGTTGTAGGGGGTGGAATGGATGAGAATATTGAGTTGGGGTTTAAAATACCAGGATTGTATTTTTGTAAATTTTTCAACTTTTATGGGCCGCATGGTTTACCCGCACAGTTTGTCAAATAGTGCTCAAACTGTATGGAAGATACTGCCCAAAAATCACACCCTTCACACGGTTTCCTAGGGATTCCACATGGTTTTCATAACCGTGCACCAACCTTGATTAATCCTTTATCCATGGATGCATGGCTACTGAGGATACTCTACACGGTTTGCACTAACTGTGCGCAAACTATGCAACATGCCCTAGAACCCCTTTTTCTTCCTCCTTCGTGTCCTAAACCCCTAGAACACCCATGAGCCTTCACCTAAACATGGGGAAACACTTATCAAGGAAACAAGAAGAGGCCAAACCAAAAGTTAAGCAAAATAATCCCTTAAGAAAATTTGGGACCTTACATAACACATAGAACATGGTAACATCATAAAAAACATAAATATAATAAAGGGTACCCTTCAACCACATTCCCACTGAACTAGTTTCCCTAAACCCTAATGACTCATGTTTTGGTACTCTAATATCCTACTAAGTCATTTTGTACATCATTAAATCATATCATCATCCCATCTTGAATCCTGCATAGCCCATCATATCTACAATGTCATCATATAATTATACTTTATGTATCTAAACATCATATCTCGTAAACAGTTGAAGATTTCAAGAGCCACCATATCATGTGTACTATACACTACACCTCAATCCATTACAGCTTATACAAGAGTAAACCTATAATAACCATAGTTATTATAGAAAAAATTTAGGTATATGTTATAACCTCTATCCTTCAAAACCCACTTATACAAGTATGGTGTAACTGATAGCCATTGTATCCCACATATACCCATACCATTTAATAGTAAGACACCATAACGTGGGTATTATTACATGTATAATCATGCCAGAGGAGAGAATGGGGCAGGGGGAGAAGTAAACTATCTAATCCCTTAATAACCTGGATGTTTGGAAACACCTAAAACCCAAGGAAAATAAGAGTATCAACCTCACCAACTGACTTGGATGGTGAAGCATAATAAATTATAGAAAATAATGATATAGATATCACACAACCACACTAAGGGAAACTACCAACCTTAGACACCGTTTATAGCTATAATCCCTCATGACATCCTAACTACCATATTAAATACTATTTTCTAAGACTTTTCTAAGTTCACAAACATCCATATTTCATAATCACTAATTTTATAATGATTATTAATTCCCAATTCCCATATATATTTCCATCATTAATATCTAATTCATCTAATTCCTTGGTTCTTATAATATGTTCAATTATATTATTATCATATGCATTTATAATGAACCATTCCCATTCATTTATTTTACCATTAATTTTTTATTCCATGGTTCCTAGCATTCTATGACTCAATAAAAATCATCATGTAGAAGGATACATTAGGGAAGATAGATAATCTACAACATAAATAAAGTAAGCATCACTACAAGAATAATCAAAATGGGAAATCCCATCTTTCAACCCATGTTAATCTGACCATTTTTTACCTTTCATGCTTCCATACATCCTCTATATACACTATCCACCACAACATTCCACCAATTTAGATAAAATCTATATATCATAAATTTTGCCACACCGAACCACCACAAAGGTTTAATTAATTTTAAAAAAATGACGATATTATATAGTGATATAAATGGGTATCATCATATAATAATTATATATAATTATTTCTTGTTATAAATGATCATATATCAATGAGAAATATTCATGAGAATATAGTATTCCACTACCAATCTTATAAAATAACACAACAAGGTCCAAACTCATTCACCCTTTAATATTTGATTTCTACAAACACTTTCATTTTAATAACATGGGGTGATCAATTAATTTATAAAATATATTCATCTACAAATTATTATTTAAAAAATACAGGGGTAACATCAAACATCCAAATAATAATACACAAGAACCACTAATCCATTTTTAAACATTCCAAAAATAAATTCTAATTATTCTGTTGTGTTGAAATCAATCATTTTATGTGATTAAAAGCTGAATATCTCAATACATATTCATTTTTATTTCTATAATTATAACCTTTTCAAGATTTTCATGTATATGTGTTAATATAATAGTCAAGAATAATATATTATAACACACACTATTTAGAAAACATTGAGAAAATAATATCAATCGCCACATGCAATATTCATCTCCCTTCCCCCTTTCCCCATTTCTAGGTTCAATTTCTAAATTCCTCGGTTATCATGGTCAGTTTATTCTATTTAACCATTATATAATCAAGCATGTTAGTTCCATACTATAATACAAATAAAAAGTGATAAATTCATATCCTCAATCTAAAATTCACACTGGTCGCACACTTCAAATAGAAAGCAAGAGGGAAGAAGAAGGTTTGCATATCCAGTGCAGTTACATGAAGGAGGAGGAGGAATCTAATACAACCCAAACTCACAAGATATGGTTGAGTCGATAGACCTAAATGGATTTGAGATTTATATAGAACTCTTTATATCTTATTGGATGTATAGTTTCCATAGATGAACATAAATAATAATGTAAGATATATAAAGGAGATTGAAATGATGATAATCATATATATAAATATATGGTGAAAATGTATATATGAACTCCCCAAACTCCCAATTAAATTCTTTTAGCCCATTAATTTTTCCAATGATAGGTTAAAAAATATGATAAGTGGAATTTCAAACTAATTCTCTCACATTTAAAAGGGAATTCCAGGACCTCCAAATTCATTTCAATTCTAGTGAGAATACAAATATTTTTAATAATTTTAAATTCTTCAGTTTAGATCCTTAAAAATTCAATTTACATGAGTTTTAAATTAAACAAACCACATCATATACATCCTGTGATTTTTAGATATACATCACCCATGATTTTAAATATAAACCCTTATTTAATTCACCAAAAATTATGATTATAGTCTAATAGTGTTGTTTCTAGTATTTAACAAGTTCAAACAGCACTACACCTTACACCAAGGCATATTGTAAGGCATTTTGAATGCTCAAATGTCTTCTAAATCCATCACCACCGCATAAGGAAGATCCCTTCATTGTTTCACATCTCCATGTGAAATACCATGGTTTGGTGATCTCCCAATCTCTATTTTTCTCACCCTTATGCACACGACCTCACCATTCCTTTGTGAACCAATACACTGATTACTATTCTTGGTCCCGTAGTGCTTTCCCCATGTCATTTTACATAATCATGTACCCATGGTTAAAATGACCACCATGATGGGGTTTTTACTACCCATGGTTCTTATTTTATATTGTAAATGACCACTCAAATAGATTTCCCCTTGGCCTTACATCCTAAACCAACAAAACAATAATCACTGCAACCATTACTATGGAATGGTTCACCCTAAGGTGGACAAAAAGAGATCTCAAGCCTTTGAGACTCCTTAAAACTCATACTTGACACCTATAATCCTCAAAAAAACATAAATTGATGGATTAATAAATCCAAGACCTTATAATACAAATGACTCTACTCATACTTATCTTAACATATCATCAAACCCCAATATGGTGATCATCAGTCAGGGATAACCTAGTAACACATATAGTCCAGGGGTTTATTATCATATCATATTCCATGTTTTATGAAATAAACATAAATTAATGATAATTTATTTCCATTAATATAAATTGCAAGATGTAACAAGTCCCTACTCTAACAATACTCAGCTAACTTTATAATAAAAACACTAACAATATTGGTATACTTAATTAACAAGGACACGTGGGAGTTTTTGTGAGGATCCTACTTAGTATATTTATATGATCACCATAATTTATAAAACTATTTTTAGGTTATTTAGATATATTTAGTGGAAACATCGAGTGACCATATATCTATACATAGGATATTTGTTGGAAGATGTGTACTACACTATACATTACCCAATTTATATAGTATATAATATATTTATGGTTATTTTTATTTTGTTTTATAGCTGGTATGATAAGACATGTATTATATCACATTATATTGAATATGGGTTTTAAATTTATATTAGACCTTATATTGTGGATTTTATATAATAAAGGATATTCCTTCTATATATGTGTGACATTATACCCTTGGTTCTTGTATCCAACCTATGGCCTATTGAAGGTGGGCTTGGAGGACCATTCTTTAACTGATTTCCATCTCATATAATGTCCCAATGAGGATGAGTTGTGATAGAATGGTATAAAATTGAATATATTTATGATGGTGTTTTGAGTAATAATTGGATAGGATTTCATGGGTGGTAAAGCAATAATATTACATAAACTTTTTGTGTAAAGTAGACCATAGAAACTAGCTTGATGTAGAAGGGGTCCTATGATCTATGTGAGGAATTTATGAGCAATTAATCAATATTTAAGGAATATTATACTAATAGTAGAGTATTATAATGGGTTTTAATTCATGAATAATTTATTTCAAGGTAGTTTTTATTTTGTTTTTCTTTTTTGGGGGTGAATATACATGTAGGGTAGAATTAATTATAGATGTATTTAGACACATGGATCATGTAGTGGTGTGATTAGACATTCTTGATGTGTTTCTATGTCTTTCCTAATGATGAAAATTATTTAGAATATGTTAGATAGATTTTCATCTAATTTAGAAAAGTGATGAGCACAATGTTTCTTTATCGATGTCTTTTTTTGAGTTTTAACATGTTATTATTAGAAACTAGTATTGTAAGATCATGATGCGTCTATAATTGGTTGATTCATTTTTAGGATTTGTTTAGGAAAGTGTTTATATAAGAAGCTATAGTATCATGAGGTAATAAGATCAATTAGTGATTCAATAGGGTAAATATTCTATTTTGGAGTTTGGTGTGAGGCTTATAGAGTTAATTTATTATTCTATTAATTTTATGATTGGAAAAGAGCTAGGAAAAAGTTATTATTGAAGATATTTGAGGCCAACTATCTAGACGTAGTTAACGATATTTTCTCTAGGTTCCATTATAGTCAGATTGAAAATGGGTGAGATGGTGGGGAAAAATCAATGAGCGCATGACCTTTTCTGGGTAGTTACTAGAATAAATTCTCTTAAATTTGATCTAGAGATATAAGTTCTCTATTTTCAAAGTAATTGAGGTTTAAGTGTGTCTATGGGAGGAAGTTTCTAGAATTATCTCATTTCTCTAGTGTGTGTAGTACACAACTATCTAGAGGAACCTAGGTATTTAGATATTTATCTTATGTTTATATGGGCCATCTCCAATATATGTTCCTATAATTTCATGAATGTTAGAGGAGGAATGAGTAGAGTTACTATTAATAAACCACCCAATTAGCTTCATCATCTTTCTCAGTGGTAGTTTCTACAACAATAACAACAATATAGATGATAATTGGGACTTCTAACATAAAGAGGTCCTAGAAGATGAAATCATGGATAATATCAATATAGAGATAGACAAATAGGTGGTAGATTCAATAATTATTTACGATGATGAGGATAAAATGGAAAAAAAAACTCTAGGTTATGGAGGGTCCAGGAGAAGTGGGATCTGAGGTGTTTTAGAATATGATTTATATCTAAACCAGTGGGAGGTCCGATGGGGATGGATGAGGTGTATAGTTTGAGTTATTTTTAGGGTGAGATATATTCTATCAGAACTTATTATTATCATATATGAAACCATATTATGTTATCCTTAGGATGGATTTACCATACTCTGAAATTTTGTATCAGTTTTTATTGATGGAGGGTGTATTATCTAGTTTGTATAGTGTTCATATGGTGTTTATTGGAGAAAAGTATTTTCATTCAGTGGAGGAAATGAATTTTGGTATAGGGTATTATATCTCAATTATAAAAATTGATGCTTGGTGTATTTGATGTGGGTATGGATAATTTTTCTCAAGATATAAAGGATTATTTCAATGCTTTTCCAAAAGAGGTTATGGTTTTAACTCTAAGATGATATATTGAGTAATATCCAGGTGTTTCTGTTATTTTATGGTGCTTTATTTTTTTTAAACTATGAAAATTTGGGAATTTAGAATCTATATTGATGAATTTTTATAGTGAGGATTTTTTTGGCATATTGTGTTTCCATGGACTTCTCTAGAGTTGTTTGTAAAAAAGTAATATAGGAGTTTGTGATTTCATGTAGTCTATTAATGATTAAATCAACTTATGTTAAAGAATCGTTATTCTATTCCTAGGATAGATGAAATATTTTATTGTTTAAAAGGGTGTGAGTTGGTTTTCTAAGATCAAATTATGATATGGATTCATCATATTCAGATTAAAGATAAATACTTTCCCAATACATATTTTCAACATCAGTATGGGCATTTTGATTTTGTAGTAATGCCTTTTGGAGTGTTAATTCACCAATTATGTTTACAATGTTCGTGAAAATAATGTTCAAACCTTATCTTTATTTTTTTATTTATCTTAAATTACTATATTTTAGTTTAATCCAATACTAGGGAGAATCATTTAAAACAACTTAGGAAGGTATTAGATTTTCACACTCGGGGAGAATTACTTGTATGGGAAGATATCTAAGTGTTAGTTTTGGACATGAGATATGAATTTTCTAGGTCATATAATTTTAGATCATAGTGCATCATTAAACCCATCATGGATTGAGGAATTCATTGGTATCTGATGCTTTGAGTTAGAAGTCTTATAGTGATTATTTTCAATAGATGAGTTAGGAATAAGAAGTGATAGAGATTATTAGTATTTCTTTATCTTGGCAGTGAGAGATCGATAAGAGGGTATTTCTTTATCATATGGCAGTGAAATATTTATTAGTATTAAAATCAAAGAAGTATTATTTGGGAGACCCAAATTTATAAGTGTATAGATATTGGATTGTGAATGGTTTGGATAGTCGGTCCAGAGATGAGGATCATCAAGTGTTATTTTATAGAATTTTTTTATTCCCCAGAGTATGTGAGAAACGATTATTCATGAGTTGTATAATTAATATTTGGTATTTTATCCAACTGTTTCACAAAATGTATTATGATATGAAGAGTCAGTTTTGGTGGTATGGGATAAGAAGGTAGTGGTCAATTTTTTTTCTTGTTGTCTTGTATGTCAGTAGGTGAAATATCATCTTCAAGTTCCATCAAGATTATTGCATACTTTGTAAATTCCTAAATTAAAGTGGGAGGAAATTTTTATTGATATTTTTAAAGGTTTTACTCATACCCTAAGATGGTTTGATGTGATTTATATTTTTATGGATTGATTGATAAATTCAAATCATTTTTACCTATTATGGAATCAAGCTTATTGGATGGTTTAGACATGATTTATGTGAATGATGTACTGAATTTTCATGGAATTCCCAAGATGATAGTGTCTAATCATGACTATCAATTTACTTCATTGATGAATAAATGATTGAATCGTGCCTTTAAGTAATTATTTTTTAATTATAACCACATTTCACTAATAGATAGGTGGTTAAACTACGTAGATTATTCATACATTAAAGGATATGTTGAGATCATAGATCTTGGATTTTGTAGGATCATGGTTGGATCATTTATCATTATTATAGTTTCCTTCTAATATCGGGTTTTATTCCTCTATTGGTATGTAATCTTATGAGGGTTTTTTATGGGTGGTCGTGTAACTCATCACTCTATTTGGTTGAGATTGGTGAGGCCATTAGAGTTATCCTGAAGATGGTATAGGATATAACGGGTTGTATGTAAGTTATTTAAGATCTTATTATGAATTTTCAGAGCTGATAGAAATCCTATGTAGATCATTGGAGGAAGATATTTTAGTTTATAGTTATAGATTATTCATTATTTCTAGTTTCTCCTCAATGTGTACATTGAAGGATTGGTGAGGTAAAAAAGCCGTCACTAAGATTTATTGGTCTATTTGAAGTGTTTAAATGGATTATAGAGGTATCTTATCAGTTTTTTACATCTATATGATTGGAAAAGATTTATGAAATGTTTCATAGCATTAGAAGTGTTATCATGATCATTTACATGTGATCAATTTGAGTGATGTGGATATCAAGAAGTATATGAGGTTTTTGGAGTATCAAGTGAAAATTTAGGTTCATAGAGATAAAGTTGTGAATGGATGAGTTATTCCCTTAGTATGAGTTCTTTGGAGGTATAGTGGTGAAGAGGAAGGCACTTGGGAGAGGGAAAAATATATGCGAGTGCAATATCTTGAAGTGTTTTGAATTATGATTATTGTGATTGATATGGAATCTTTTTATAATAATGGAAATGGAATAAAGTGTTTTATGTGTTTTTTCTATTTCTGTGATATGGTTGAATCTTTTTAAGGATGAATAATTTTAAAGGGGTGTTTGATATAGAGGGCTAGAATTTAAATTTTGGAGTATAAATTGTTTTTATATTTTCATAAAATAAGGGTAAATTAGTGATAAAACAATTCTCATAATGCAATTTTGAGCCATCCATTGGATTATTAATACAATATTCATCCTTTTTTGGTGATTTGTAAATTTAATAATATGGTTATTTTTTCCCATAGATGTTTGATAATGGTAGTAATTTAATTATTAGTTGATTTTTTATTTAAATATTTCATGTTTCATGATTTATTTTTATATAAAAAATAATGAAAATATTATGAATTATTTGTGGTTGTGGTGATATAAAAGTATTAAAGGATATGAAAGAATGATATTTATGTTGGTGGCATGGATAATTATAGAAATTAATTTAGGTTTGAATGGGAGGAATTAAATATAAAATAGCATAAGTTTTAATATGCAGTTATGGAATGAGAATAATCATGGGATTTAGAGGGGATTGAATGAAAATGAATAGAGGGAATGTAATTTACACTCTTTACATTTGATTAGGAAATTATATATTCTCCATATTATTTTAAGGGAGAGAATGCTCAAAATTATGATGGTGGGGAATAATGAAAATCAAAGTGATAAATGAAAAATTATATTTTTGATTAATGGTTGACTGTGATCCATGGATAATAAAATAATAGCATTAATCATGGCATCAAGGTAGGTTAATCAAAATTATCATATTTTTTATAATCCTTGTGAATCCTTTATGATTTTTATTTTTTATATTATGTTGATAATTCATAGTAATCCATAATTATAAACATGTGATAAATGGAAATTTGAAATTATTTATGGATGAGGAATTTGTTGAATAAATATCAATATAATATTTTCTATTAATGGATATCTTCTTATGTCATGTAGATATTGGAAAATTGATAAATAGTGGAATATAAAGTGAGTAAATTAATGGAAATAAATTTATATGATAATAAAATTTTAATTTTTCAAGGTGGAATTAAAATAAATATAAGGACTAGGTCCTAAAAAATAAATATTCTAGTATCTTTGTAAAAGAATTTATTTTCTTTTATTTTTGGAGATCATTTAGGTTTAGAGTTTTAGATAATTATTTCATCACCCTTACAAAAATAAATATTACATCACAAGGTGGACACTTCCATTTATTATATATTTTTCCCAAAAAATAAAAAATTCAAGATATAAAAAGTTTTCTTTTCATGGAATATCTTTAAAATTTTGATCTTGGCCTCATATTTATCCCTACTCATCCTTAAACCCCTATGAAAAACATTTTAAAATGTGGGATGGGAACAAAAAGCTCGGTAATTGACATAAAAAGAAATAAACAAAATCATTAGTCCATGGATACTCATAAAAATGTACATTTTTTAAAATAAAATGTAGGATCAAAATAAACATTTTCTTACCCAAAAAATCAACTTATTTTTTCAAATATTTTCATAAAAAATTTCATAATAATAATTATTGGAAAAAATAAAACTCGTAAAGTTTTTGTTTAAATCACGAAAAAATCATAAAAACATTTTCATGAAGTTATACTTTTCTCCCATAAGAAGTAGAAAATACTTTTATTTAAACATAAAACATTACATTACCTTGTGAAATTATAATATTACTATAAAAACATAGCAATAATGAATAAATCATGTAGGTAACTTGAGGCATCATTTCTATATCACTCTTAGAATCACTCTTACAAATGAAATAACCAATAGGTTCGACTTTGATACCTAATATATTGGAGGGCTATAACAGACTCTCCCATCCTATTTTTATAATGGAACCACTCATAATCATAAAAAATTCACAAGAACCAAAAAATAATCATAAAACATGAAATCTTTCATTCTCATCATTACACTCATAAAATATTCATTACACCCATAAGCAAATATTTCTGGATATTGAAATATCCATTCCATTTTAAAAACCTTATTGAAAATAACAAAAACATTGGGAGGGAGGGTTTTTCATTGAATAAAACATGTAAGATTTTAAAGGAAGTAAAATATAAAATAATGGTTATGACAGTATTAAAATTTATTATCACCTTATACATTAAAATATAACACATGTTTTACCTTTTGTAAATAAAGTCAAAACATTCCATATAAAATATGTAAAGAGATTCCATTTGAAAAAATTTGAAATAAAGTAAAAAGGAGAATAAAATTTAATTTATAATTATTTAATTTCCATATAAAAAAATAAATCAAATAATTTTTAAAAATATGGACATGGAAGAAAAATAGTCTAAAGGGACACATTAAAAGAGGACTTTTTAAAAGAAAGTCTCTTACCTAGAGTCTGAATTTTCACGTACATTCTTTATCTTCCTAAATAATAACCTTATGTGAATTATTTAATTTCTTAAGAAAATTTTTAAAGTTTATTATAAATTTTATTTTATTCTTTACCATGTAATATTAAATTACTTAATCAATTAGGTTCATGTCAGACGTTTTGATGATATTCGACTCATATGTCCAAAATGACATCGGTAGGTTGACTATGGTCAAAGAGGTCATTATTCCATAATATATATAATAATAATCATTATATAATTATCATTTTTATACATCAATTATACTTCTAAAACCAACTATAAAATATTTTTATGAAAAATGAAATATGTTACAATCATAGAGATGGTAGTTCGGACAGACACATGAGTAATGTTTCCATTTTTTAATAATAATTATGTAAAGAAGGTAAGTATTATTTTATATTTATAAAATTATAATTATATAATAAATAAAAAAAATATTTAAATATAATTATAAATTTCATCCATTTTATTTGGTTATGAAAAATAGTCACATTGTTTTGTGGAGGTGGTAGTCCACACGTACGCATGAACGACGTTATCATTTTTCAGTGAATAGAAAGTTAAGAAATTAAATATATATTATATTTTAAAATTTATAATTTTTATTTAATATCAAATATATGGGATTAAATCTATCATTATAATCATCCCAAATAGGGGGTGATAGAAATTGAATTACATTGGTTCACGAGACGGTAGTTCATCGTACACAATAATGATGGTTTTGTTTCCCATTTGATGGAATAAGGGATGGATATAGGTTATTTTATTAAACTAATAACATATGAGTATATTTAAGATTATAGTGTTCTTATTTTTTCACGGTTGAATAATATTTTAAGTAGGTCTAAGAAGAAATAAAACAAAAACACTTGGTTAAGAACTATACCTCTTCTTCGGATAACCTCTTAAGGTTTACACCAAAATATTACCAATACAAGAAATATAAGATGTGGGGAGGGATTTAATTAAATTATTTGGGTAGGTATTGGATGAAACAAAACGTATTTTTAAGTGTGAATAAAATAGGATAGGAGATTCCCTTTTATAAAAGAGGGGAGGGGAACTCTTGAAAATACTTAAAATATTAAATTAATATAAATTCATTTTCATGTAAAAATGGATCCGAACTAACTTATTTAGAATATTGGATGAGTATAGGTATAAATTATCTCATAAAATAAAATTGTAATGAGTTTAGGTGATGTTTTCACCCTTACAATTTTTTTAACCCCCACCCACCCTCCCACCCCTTCATTCACCTTTTTGATGATTATCGCAAAACAAAAAAATTACTATTTAGGGGTCAATATAATTATTATTAAATGAAAAATGGAACAGAAATGTAACCTTATTGATATTATGAAATATATCTCATTTACTTGGACAAAAATAAGTTTTTAAAAAAAATTAATCATTTAATAAAATATTATTTATTATAAAATATCATTAATGTTATTTTTGACACTATTAATTTAATTTTAATTTAAAAACATCAATACAAAGATGTAATTAGAATATAAAATTTTAAAAAACTTCATATATAGTATAATTATATATTAAATTTTTTGGACATTATAACTAACTCAAATAATATTATTTTTAGAGTTTTTAAAATCGTTTTATTGACTTTTTTACTGCTTTCACAAGCACTGTGTTAGTGTTTCATAAGAATTTATAATAATTATTTCATCCCAAAAAATTATAAATAAATTAACATTATGAAAAAAAACATTTATATTTCAAATTAATATTTATAACTGAACATATTTGTCATGACCTGTCCTAGAGGTGCCTGAGTCGTGACTACCCCAAGCCTACCTCCAATAGGACAGGGGCTAGTGTCTAACACAGAGTAGTCATATCCCACAAATGGGAGGAATTTTCCTAAGTACTTTTACACACGTACACATATCCTATCCCAAAATTATGAAATGTAAGAACATTAAGTAAACAATGGATGCATATAGTAAGATACCAACCACAGAGTACGAAAGTAAAAAAATGGAAGGTAAACAGTGCCAGAATATAATCCCAACAAAATAAAGAGTCTATAAACAACAAAATTCCAACCTGTAAATAAAGGTATTGGCACTGGTCGAAGCCATAGCATCACCTCGACCTGCCTAAACTCACAAATCTTTGTCCGGTCCTTGTCTGCCCAGGACTCCGTCAAAAGTTTGCTCATCTGCAAAAGACACGACACACGCGAGAAAATCCTGTGAAATGATGAGTAAAAAAATACTCAATATAAAACCCCAAAACCGTAAAGTAATACCCGAAGGAAGATACCACAATAAGATACATAGTCGGCTCACCCAGTCTCAATAAGACACCTAGTCCCGAAAAGACACATAGTCTTGGTAAGACACGTAGTCTCGATAAGGCATGTAGTCTTGATAATACACATAGTCTCAATAAGACACGTAGTATATATAAGACACATCGTCTTGATAATACACATAGTCTCGATAAGACATGTAGTCTCGATAAGACACGTAGTCTCAAGGTCACAGTCAGCCACAGGATCCCGCTCACAGTATGCTCGTTCTGGGAGAACCTACTCCTCAATCCATTAGTTCCTAATAATAGTTGCACAAAAACACACCTAGTATACCATAAAAATTACCATCTCATCTCAAGAGTCACAACACCATAAACGGTTCGTCAAACGGACATACAGTTTGAAAGTTATGATCGTTTCAGTAAAAAGATCTAACCAAGGTCCAGTTTGGGTCTGATCCAACTCATCGGACCCGGTCCGACCTACCGTCCGACCCGACTTGGTCTGGTCAACCTGTTCTGGGCATCCCAGACCAGACCGCTTGGGCTCGCTGGGCCACCTGGTGTGGCCCGGCTACCCTGGTCTAACCCACTGGCATGCGGGTCAGCCGAACCACCACACGCAGCCTACCCCAGCCAAGTTCCCCCTCCTCCACACGCTACCCTCCACGTACGTGGCTGCTCCTCCGTATCTCATCTCATAGTAACCACCTCCACCTGATGTCACCTCGGGCCACCAACTGCTGCCTGATGATGCCTCCCCCCACCTTTCTATGTCACTTCCCACTTTCTCACTCTACCACATGCCTCGCTGAACCGCTGCTCCAACCCGCTCTGCCAGTGGTCCCTTCCATGGACCACTGAGCCACCTTCGGTGCTCAGAAAATGAAAGTAGGCATAGATATGAAATCCCTAGGTCTCGATCTATACAGACTCATTTTTTCTCAAAGATTCTTTGATGTTTCATCATGAAGAAAAGCAGGCATCGCTTCCGCTCACCGTCGTACCTCCTCTAGTGCTCATAACTCAAACCCATCATAGATCTGGAATCCTTAAATCATGACCTTAACAAATCTATGTTTCGCTTGATGTTTGGGTGTCATTTCAACATGTCGATAAGTTTATCGATAAAGAACATGAATAATAGTTGAATAACACGAAGAACGGGAGGGAGAAAAACATAAAACATAAACATGAGGAATGAACCTCAGCCTTTGTTCGTTTTTGGCCTTGATATTTTGTCATTCGTTCTATGAATAAAGAGGAATAATAAGAAACGAGAAAAAATGATAAATTACCCACAAATCCCACAGATGAATCCCATACCTTCAAATGCGTGATCCATCAAATTTATCTGTTTTTTAATGAATTCACGTTGATCATGGAGGGAAACAATAAGGATAAATCCAAATTGATCAATTTCCTACTTGGATTTTTGATCCTTTGTTGATAAAGAACAATTCCATGTTTTCATCGATGAAGTTCCTTCAAATCTAAGTGCATTGTAGATCGTCGATCCTTGATCTGACAGTGTTCATCGAGAGATTTCTGTAGGGGTTCTCTTCAGAGATTCTAAGGTTATGATCCTAAACTTGGATCCCTATTTAAGGCTCAATTAAATGAAAAAAAGTCGCTAGGTCACTGCGTAATGTTCAAATAAAATAAATCTTTATTTGGATTTATTCTTTAAAACATTTGAAAACTATCTTTCACAGAATATCTGTATCAGCTGATGTTAGGCCTCACCTAAGGAAAATTCCACATTACAAACCCAATGGTGGTCTGGTATTTCCAATCTAGGTCACTATTCATGAGTTATTTGGATTTTAAAATAAAATTATTTTTTTATTTTATTTTATTTATGGTTACATACTTTTCATATTTTTCCACTGAGGACCTATGATGACTAGGGTAAACCCTCCATTTTTAACTCAAAAGTGACCTCATATGTTTTATATGGGCACCCATTTAAGAGTTATTCCACTATTTTAAGAAAATTGCTCATGGGATTTATTAAAAACTAAACATTTTTCAACAAATTGTTCTGAGCACATCGGGCCTCTGAATCACACACTATCTCAACACCTGGTCTCAAAAGTTTTCCAAATAATTTCTAAAAATAAAGTCAAGAAAACCCAAGTCATTAAATTCTCCACACCTTATGGATTTACATCCCCAAAATCCAAAAAAGCGGCTACAAAGCATGAATCTAAGCCTCCTACTCCCATGAGCTCTCCTATAGATTTCTGTACCGCCTATGAATACGCACTCAAGGAATAAATCCCCCTATAAGGATTCTCCCAAATCCAGCCAAAAAAATAATAATAAATCCCATAGCTTGTCCTCCAGAACCTGAATGATACGCTAAGTTTGGTCATCTGTCTGGGGGTGAAATGTTGTGCTCAAGAAAAACTAAGTCTCAAATGCCTCAACAATCTCTTCCACAACCAGGATGTGAAACAAGAATTACGATATAAGACTATCTTTGATGTAAATCCATGGATTTGAACTATCTTCTACATGTATAGGTGTCACAATCTCTCTATTAAACTCTGCACCAGAATAGCTAGGAAGTGGGCCGACATGGGGAGTCGGTCAACGATCACTGAGATGGTATCATTCCCCCTAGATGTATTTGGTAAACTTGTCATGAAGTTCATCGATATCCCATCCCACTTCTATTCTGTAACCTCTAAGGGTTGAGTAAAACTTGTTGGAACCTATTGTTCAGCCTTCACTTGCTGACAAGTGAGGCATCGAGAGACAAACTCCATAGCTCCATTATTTATTCCATGCCACTAGAAGTGACATCATAGATCCTAGTACATATTCACCTCACCTAGATGTAGTTCCAAGGGGATGTATGGAACTCCCTCAAAACCTCCTCCTGTAATGCCACTAATACTACTGTACATCCTATGAAAAGAATGATGTTCTCCCCACCATTCGAATATCAATTAGGGGAATGCTCTGTGGACATCTGAACACGTAAATTCTCAAAGTCGGTATCTATGAGTTGCGGCTCCCTGTCTCACTGTAAGAGTGGAGGGGTGAAAACCATCGACTAGAGGTAAGCTTCTACGTATCCATCCACAAAGGATATCTACAACAAGGCCAACTTCTTTGATGCCTTGTTCAAAAGTTACAAACTTGATCTCCTGCTGAGAGAATCTGACACCACATTCCCCTTCCCAGGAGTATGGAAAATCTCAAAGTCATAGTCTTGGAGGAACTCTATCCATCTACTATGTCTCAAGTTCATATCCTTCTAAGAGAAGATATACTTGAGACTCTTATGGTCATAGTATATGATAAATCTCTCTCCCATCAGGTAGTGTCTCCACATCTTCAATGTGAAGACTACCATGGATAACTCAAGATCATGGGCCATGTAGTTCTTATCGTGTGTTCTCAACTATCGTGAACTATAGTAAATCAACTCTTTCTCCTACATAAAGATAAAACCAGGACCGGTTCTTAATGCATCACAAAACACCAAGTACTCGAAACCCTCCTCTGGTAATCTTAAGATAGAAGCACTCATCAATCACTGCATAAAAAAATAAAAACTCTCATGGAAATTCTCTATCCACACAAAATTTTTTCCCTTTCATGTCAGAGTTGTCAAGGATTCTACTACTTCGGAAAAGTTGGGTACAGACCTCTGATAGTACCAGGAAAAACCAAGAAAACTTTGAACCTCATTAACACTCTTAGGTGGATCCCAAGCAAACATTGCCTTAATCATTGTTGGATCCACTGTAACTTCATCCTTTGAAATGACATGTCCTAGAAAATGGATCTCTCAAATCCAGAACTGACACTTCGAGATCTTCCCGTAAAGCTGGTTCTCTCAGACTATGTCTTGGACTATCCTCAATTGTATCGGGTTCTCCTCCTCAGACATCGAGTACACTAGGATTTCATTAATAAATAACACAATGAATTGATCTAATTAAGGGTGTAAGATCCATTTTACAAGTCCCACGAACAGTATTGGGGCATTCCTCATGTCAAACTGCTTCACTAAGTTCTCATAGTGGTCGTATCGACATCTGAAAGAAGTCTTCGGTATATCCTCATCCCGTACTCAAAGTTGGTGATATCCAGATCTGAGGTCAATCTTCAAGAACCACCTTGTCCATTTCAACTTATCGAAGATGTCATCGATCCTTGGTAGTGGATACTTGTTCTTCATGGTCACTTGATTCAAGCACCGGAATTCCACACATAACCTCAAGCTCTCGTCTACTTTCTTGGAAAATAAAACTGGGATTTCCCTGGGTAAAACTATAGCTAAGGTAGGAAAGACATTAATTGAACCTTGTATCATCCCTAGATCCTATGTTTCATAGGCCTCTATTTCCTGTAGCTAGCCTCATCCCTATCTACTATCTCCCTAAGCCTATCGTGGACCACCTGGGGGTGGTGGTGGTAACATGTCCAAACGTTGACTACCTTCTATTTCTCTCCTGACTCCTCTTCCACATTCTCTTCCCTGCAGATCAACCCACTCCTATCTCTACCTCTACTTTGGTGGTCCCTCAACTATCTCCTAATCAGTTTTATGATGGGTCGGGTGGTCATGTTCTAGATGTTTTTTATCGCGGTATGAGTAACATAGTATGTCCCTTAACTAACTCGAGCTACCCTAGGATCGCCTCTTTAATCACCTAACTCACTTGTATCCTTGTGACTGTTATTAGCTACCTATTTCAAAGGTCTCTACACCTATATGCCTATTGTTGACTACCACCTTCTATATCTTCCCATCTAAGGAACTCTCAACCACTAATTCTTGTTCTAGTACCCTAACATATATAAGAATGCACAAAGGGTTAATGATTGCTCAGATGTCCTTATGCAAACATAGCTTAAAGGTTCAAGCCCTGAAGCACTAGTTATGTATCATATCCATCAAGTACCTGGAAATATTGGTATGTCTTGATGAATAAACAGATATTGACATGTCATCCTACTGAAGTTATACAAGATCTTGAATACGCATAATTCTTAGCTTACAAGGTGAGAAATCCTCTCTAAAAAGTTCCTCAAACTTTTTCCATGAAAGGTTCACCTTGTCATATGATCGGTTAACTAAACCCCACCATAAACCTACTAATCCATATAGAAGGATCACTACCAGGACCACCATCTGATCTGATGGTGTCCTAACTAGATGGAAAACTCATATCACAACCTCAAGTCATACCTAAGCTACCAGTGCATTGGGATCACCTTTGAACTTGAGGGGTCTCTACTACTGAAACTTGTGAAGCACGCTCAGTCTGCGCACCTCATCCACTAATACTGTGGGTACCATGTACTTCTCTATAGGTGGTGGTATGGCTGGTGAATCACCTAGAGATTCTATCTCTGGTACAAATATATGTACTGATGTCTCATTGGTGGATCATTCTCGTGATCACACAATGGAATCCTGGCTAGTTGTCTATGTGGAGGAATCCTGTAATAAAAAAAATGTACCATGGTTAACATAGTATACTTAGTGAAATGACTCAATAAGGACATGAGAACACACACAAATCCTATATGATGCATGTACCATTATGTTTTCTCCTGCGACAAATTTTTTCATGTACCGAGTTGAAAAGAAGAATTTAGAAACCTGGTGTATGGATATATTGGCTGTCGTACCAACTCTAGATTATCTGGCCTGAAATCCGAACTCGAAACACTTAACACTATTTCCCCAAACCAATCTCATGGACTCTTGGTCCTAAGGTATAACTGACCACCTCTGATACCACTCTGTCATGACCCATCCTAGAGGAGCCCATGTCGTGACTACCCCAAACTCGCCTCCAATAAGCCAGGGGCTAGTGACTGGAACTGAGTAGAAATATCCCAAAATGGGAGGAATTTTCCTAATTACCTATAGACATGCACACATATCCCAGTCCAAAATATTAAAATGTAAAACCACTAAGTAAAAAAAAATCATGCATACACTAAGATACCAACCATAGAGTATGATAGTAGATAATTTGAAGGTAAATAGGGCCAGAATACAATCCCACCAAAATAAAGAGTCTCTAAACTACAAAATTATAACCTGTAAACAAAGGTATTGGTACTGCTCAAAGTCGTAGGATCGCCTCAACCTTCCTAAACTCACAAAGTTGTGTCTGGTCCTGGTCTACCTGAGACTCTGTCAAAAGGTCTCTCATCTTCACAAGACATGACACATGTAGTAAAATCCCTTATAGGGGTGAGTAAAACAATACTCAGTAGGACACCCCAAAACCACAAAGGAATACCACAAAGAAGATACCAAAAAGAAGATGCCACAAGAATATACATATTTTTCTCACCCAGTCTCGATAACACATGTAGTCTCGATAATACACGTAGTCTCAGTGAGACATTTAGTCTCAGTAAGACATGTTGTCTCAGTAAGACACATAGTATCGATAAGACACGTAGTCTCGATAATACATGTAGTCTTGATAAGACACGTAGTCTCGATAAGACATGTATTCTTAATAAGACACATAGTCTCGATAAGACACGTAGTCTCGATAAGACACATACTATCGATAAGAAACGTAGTCTCGATAAGACACGTAGTCTCAAGGTCATAGTCAACCACAGGATTCCGATCACGAAACACTAATTCTGGGAGAACCGAATCCTTAGTCCATTAGGTCGTATGCATACTTCCACAAAACCCCACCTAGAATATCTCAAAAAATTTGTCTCATCTCAAGGGTCCCAACTCCGCAAATGGTTTGTCAAACAAACATAAAGTTTGAAAGTTATGATCATTTTAGTAAAACGATTTCACCTAGGTACAATTTGGGGCTGATCCAACTCATTGGACCCAGCCCGACCCACTGACCGACCTGACTCGTTCTGGCCGAACCGACCTGAACCAACCTACTTGGGCCCGTTAGGCTGCCTGGTGTGGCCCGGCTCCCCTGGTTCGACCCGCTAGCATGTGGGTCCGCTAAAACGCCACACGCAGCCCACCCACACCAAGTGCCACCTACTCCATGTGGTTCCCTCCGCATACGCGGCTTCCCACCATGTCCCATCCGGCTTCATCGTGTCTCATGGATTCCATGTCCTATGCGGCACCACCGCTGCCTCCTATGGATGCTTGCAGCCTCCACCCGACGGCGCCCTGGACCACTGACTGTCGCCTGCCTGTCGACATCGCCACACACCTCTCAGGACCACCATGCCAGACCCACACTTCTGATGACCCCTTATGTGGACCACCGAGACACCTCTAGTTCTTGAAAAAATGAAACTGGGCATAGATCTGAGATCCTCATGTCCCAATCTATATAGACTCGTGTTTCTCTTGAAGATTCGTCGATGTTTCTTCCTGATGAAAAGTAGGTGTCGCTTCTGTTAGCTGTCACGCCTCCTCCAACACCCAGAACTCAAAACCATCATAGATCTGAAATACTTAGATCATGACCTTCATAGATCTATGTTTTTCTTGATGTTTGGGTATTGTTTCAACTTGTCGTTAAGTTTATCAACAAAGAACATGAAGAACGAGTAAAGAAAACAAAGAATGGGAGGAAGAAAATCATAAAACATAAATATGAGGAACAAACCTCAATATTTTTTCATTTTCATCCTTCATCTGTTTTCGTAGGTTCTTCAAATAAAGAGTAATAATAAATAATGAGAAGCAAAGATAAATTACCCCTAAATCCAACAAATAATTCCCATACCCGCAAATGTGTGATTCGTAAAATAAACTTGTTTCTTAATTGATTCACATTCATCGTGGAGAGGAAACAAAAATAAATCCAAATTAATCAATTTTCTACCTAAAGTTTGGATCTTTTGTTGAAAAATAATGGTTCCACATTATCATCGGCAAAGTTCCTTCGAATCTGGTTTCATTGTTGATCATCTATCCACAATCCTCCAGTGTTTGTTGAGAGAGTTCTCCAGGGGTTATCTCCAGAGCTTCCTGGGTTATGCGCCTAACCATGGATCCATTCTTAAAGGCTTAATGAAAATAAAATGAATCATTTTATCATTTTATAATGTTAAAATAAAATAAATATTTATTTTATTTTATTCTTTAAAACATTTAAAAACTATCTTTCATAGCCTACCTGCGCTGACTGATGGTAGGATTCGCCTAAGGAAAACACCACATTACAAACCCAATGATGGTCTTATATTTCCAATATGATTCACCATTCATGAGTTATTAAAATTTAAAAATAATTTTATTTTATTTTATTATTTTATTTACAGTTACTTCCTTTTTGTGTTTTTTCACTAAAGACATGTGCTAACTAAAGTTAAGTCACGCCTAGGTTAAACCTGACATTCCAAACTCAATGGTGGCCTTGGATTTTTGGTGTGGGCACCCGTTTAAGATTTATTCCACTCTTTCAGAAAAACCACTCGCGCACTTTATTAAAAACTAAACATTTTTCAATAAATTGTTCAGGGAACACTGGGCCTTGGAATCACATGCCATCTCAGCGCATGATCTCTAAATTTTCCCAAATGATTTCAAAAAATAAATTCAGGAAAATATGAGTCATTAAAATATTCTTTTTTCATTCCTATTTAAAAAATTTAGTGATACTAAAACAACGAGAGTGATATTGTTTATTTTTCCTTATATAAAATAATATAAATATAAAAACCATGGAAAAATGGAAATAAAATGCCATATATTAAACTTTTGTGTGATTATGGATGATATATACCCATCAAATTAAATTAAAGAATGTTTTAGGGTCATTTGTTCATCCTTATCATTTTATTTTTAACCTTAATTACCCGATTAACCATTTACCATGGTAACAAAAATTTCTAGGTTACTATTTATAATGTCCAAAAATAAATAGGGACATATTTTTAAAATTTGTACCCAATGATTCCAAATATGGAATCCATTTTTGAAAATAAGTTAACAGTATTGGTATAATTTAATTTAAAATTAAGATTGTAAAATGTGATGAAAATGGTTTTTTTAGAAAAAAACATTTAAGTATAAAATTCTTTTTATACCAAATTTAAGTATAAAATTAATTTAAAATAAAATAATTATATTATATTTAATAAAAATAAACTAATTAAATTTTAAAATTAATTCAAAATTGAATTTTACTTTTTAAATAATTTAAAATAAAAAAAATTCAATAAAATTCATTATTTTTCACTATTTATTGAAAAATAATTTTTTTAGAAAATTATAAAAAAATTAAACCTAAGATAATTTTGATATACTGATTGAAAATATGAAATTAATTTTTTGAAAATTCATATTATATAATTTGGAAATCAATTTTTTAAATAAAACCATATAATACATGAAACCCCAATTTGGTTAAAATAAAGCTTTTCACTTTTGACTGAAGAATTTCCTAATATTCTTATAATGAATATAAATCTTTAAAATATAATTAATGAATATTAAAAATACATGAAAATGATTTATCTTTACATTTTCTAGGTTGTTACATTGTTCCCCCTTTTGTAAATGGTTTCCTTGCAATTTTATTCACTTATTAAATAAGTGTGGATATTTTTCCCCCATAACATTTTCATATTCTCATGTTGCTTATTAAACCATATGGTTTTTTCACAAAACCTTAACCTAGTGAATTACCTTATTCCACAATACTTTATCTCTAATTTCAATAATCTGAATAGGATATTCCTCATAAGAAAGATTCTCTTCCAACTAAACTACTTCAGAGCTCAAAACATGAGATAAATCTGGCACATATTTTCTTAACATCAAAACATGAAAAATATTGTATAACTGGGATTAACTTAGAGACAAGGCCACTCTATAGTTAACTAATAAAACTTCCTCTAAGATTTTATAAGGTCAAATAAATAGAAAACATAGTTTCACTTTTTTAACAAAACACACAACACTTTTCCATGGAGACAATTTAAGAAAAACATGGTCACCAACCTTAAAATAAAGTTCTTTCCTTCGGATATCCACATAAATATTATTCATGATCTGAGTCATTCTCATATGTCTCTGAATCATCTTCACCTTATTAACCATTTCCTCAAAAAAATTGACCTCATCAACTTCCTTTCTTCCAATTCATCCCAAAACACAATAGTCTAATACCATTTTCCATATAATCCCGCAAAAGGTGTAATTTTTGTACTGGAATAAAAAATATTATTAGAAGAATACTAAACTAATGAAAGATATTGATCCCAACTTCCATGGTAACCCATTGAATAAAAATAAATAATATATTCCAAGTTCTAAATTATTCTCTTTGATTTTCTATTAGATTGAGGATGAAAAGAGGTACTGAAATTTAATATAGTAACCAACAAATTTTGAAGTCCTTTATAAAAATTTGAAGTGAACTTCGGATCATGATCAGATACAATATAGAGAGTAACTCTACGTAAATTGGTTATCTCCTTGAGATACATTTTAGAATTATGATCTAAAGACATTGCATCTCAAATGGGTTGAAATTTTTCAGCCTTAGTTATTCGAACAACAATAACCAAAATTGAATTATTTCCTCAAGATGTATTTGGAAATCACACCATGAAATCTGTGGAAATATTTTCTCATTTACACTTTGTCACTGGAAAATTATTAAGTATCCCCTTTAGTACTTTTCATTCTAATTGAACCTTTTGACAAGTCAAACATTTCATGGTAAATTCAATAATATATTTTTTCATTCTATCCCACTAGTAGTACTATCATATGTATCTATACATATTAGTGCTACCAGGGTGAATTTCTAGGCCAAAATTCATCAAATCACAAACCAAAAGGTTCATGTTCTAAATATAACATGGTTATTATAGCATTATTTTTTCAACTAGAGGCATCAACTAATTTTGTTTTTCTTTACCTATATGATAATGAATTGTGTAGTCATAATCCTTTATCAATTCTAGTCATCTCCTATATCTCATGTTCAACACTTTTTGAGTGAATATATACTTCAAAATTTTATGATCAGTATATATTACACACTTGGATCCATATAAATTATATCTCAAAATTTTTAAATCAAACACTACAATTTTTATTTCAATTTCATGTATTGGATAATTTTACTCATGTGGTTTTAATTTATATGAAACATAATCAATTGCCTAATCATTCTGTATTAGGAAAAAAAACCAAGTCCTTTTAATGAAGAATTATTGTGGATGAAGTCACCATTTCTAGAGGGCAGATCCAAAAATGGAGTATTCACCAATCTTATTTTTAGTTTCTGTAAATATTCATCACATTCTTTTATCCTATTGAATATAACTTCTTTTTGAGTTATCTTAGTCAATGCTCAAGATAACCGAGCAAATTTTTCAAAAAAATCATCATTAATAGCCTACTAATCTAAGAAAACTATGAATATTGGCAACATTTTTAGGTATTTTCCATTCATCAACCACTTTAGGTTTAGCGGGATCAACCTTTATGCCATCTTTATTTATGATGTTCACAAGGAATGAAATATGTTGTGACCAAAAATCAGATCTTCTAAATTTTTTATATAACTTACTTTATTTAAAGGATTTTAGAAAAATCCCAAGATGTTTTTCATGATCCTAATAACTTTTTGAATAAATAAATATATTATCAATAAAAAAAATACAAACTTATCCTAATATTTCTGGAAAACTTATTCATAAGATTTATAAATACAGTTGGGGAATTTATTAACCCAAAGGGAATAACCAAAAACACATATGCATTTATCTAGTCTGAAATGTTTTTTTTTTGAATTTTATCATCCTTCACCTTTAGATGATGGTACCCAAACCTTAGTTCAACCTTTGAAAAATACTGATCTCCCTAGATAAAATTATACAAGTAATCGATATGAGGAAAAATATACATGTTCTTAATAGTGATATTATTCAAGGATCTATAATCAATATAAAGTATCACTAAACCATGTTTCTTTTTAACAAATAAAATAGGACCACCCCATAGTGAAGTGCTAGGAAAATTTAAACCTTTATTTATCAACTCCTATAACTAATTTTTTAATTATAAAATTTTTAACTGATCCATTCAATAAGGGGGTTTTGAAATAGGCTTATAATCAAGCACTAAGTCAATAACAAACTCAACTTCTGGATCAGGTATAATATCGAGAAACTCATTTCAAAAAACATTCTAGTATTATTTTAATATCATAATATAATTAATCTAAACATTTCTATTATTTTTAAAAATATGTGCAATATAAATTTCATTTTCATATTTTAATAATTTCTTATATTCTGGTTATATTATTAAAGTTATTAATTCATTATTGTATATAAACTGAAACTTATTCTGAAAAAAAAAACTGCTTTAGCTCTACAATCTATCATAGTATGGTAAATAATGATTCAATCCATACCTAGAATAACATCAAAATCTACCAAGGGTAATACAAAAAGGTTTTTAGAAAAAATTATTTCCACTTAAAACACTAGTAAGATTCTTATAATTTCTTTTTTCCTTAATATTTTCCCTTTGTGTTTTTACTATAAGTTGTGGATTTATTTCTTGATGTTGAATTTCTAATTTACCATAAAAAAATCAAAAATAAAATAATGTGTAGACCCAAAATAAAACAAGACATTAGAATAATTTAAATAAACAATCAATGTTCTTATTACCACTTTTTTTATGGCCCAACATCTACTAAAGTAGTTTCAAATGATTTTACCACACCCTTCTTATTATATTCTAGATACTTTCCATCATTTGTGTTCTTCTTCGAACAAAAATCTACATAGTGACCAACTTAATCACATTTAAAACTCATTACTGTCATATTATGAAAATTAGTTTTACCACTACCAAGATATTTTCCTTTACAATAACTATCCATATTCCCAAATTTACTACATCGATAACACTTCCCAAATTTCATAAGGCATTACCCAGTGTTCTTTTTACAACAAAAATAACAAACTAAAAACTTGATTTTCTTTCCATCAGATTTCTTTGATTCATTCTTCCCATATTCCTACCACATGATCATTTTTTTTTGTTAAAGAACACCTGATCTTCATAAAACTCCACTTACACCTTCTTGACACATTGAAATAGTTTCTCAGAAGACTTAACTTCATGGGAGTCTAATGATATTATATACCTAGGATTAAATCCTGAGTAAAAACAATTAGTTTTAATATTAATATCCTAGATAAAATTTGGTGTATTCCTTGATAATCAGGTGAAGTTTACTTCATACGTGGCCACTAAATCTTCCTCCTTTTGTCTCAATTCCAAGAATTTCTTTTCCATCATAAGTCGAATAGACTTTGGAAAATATTTCTCAAGGAAAATATTATTAAATTCATTGCATTCCAAGTCCTAAATATCTTATATTACTCTGATATTATTAACCATTAACCAATATTGGTTGGATTCACCTGCAAAATGGTAAATATCAAGAGTTTCCTTTTGATTATCTGAGCATCCCATGATATAAAATATATTTTCTATGGATTTAATCCACCCTTTAGATAACACTAGTTCAAAAGATCCACTTAATGATAGAGGGTGTTGTCTCATGAAATTCTCCACTATAGACATGTTCCTCTATGGTGAACATGGTTTCTCTCTCACAATGATACCACTACCATTTATATATTGTTTCAATTGATCCATCACTACAACAAACTACTATGTTATAATTCCAACCATTCCAAGTTACTGAATTGGAAGGCTATTATCTTCTTGATGCCTTTCTACTTTAATTTTCCTATTTTCTCTATGGAAATCATTCTAAATATACATATTTGAGATTAAGAAACATTGAAATATTCAAATTCTATAACATGATAACCATAAATTAAAATATCTAAAGGGTATTTACATACATTATCTTAACCTCTAAAATTATATAAACCCTTTCTTTGATACCAACTATAAGAACCAAACAGTAAACAATACATACTATAGTATCTTTAGCCAAGAATTCATATTATTTTATTCCCAAATATATTTTAGGATTTTAGAGTTTTAGAGAATTATTTCATCTCCCTTACATAAATAAATATTACATCACAAGGTGTACACTTACACTTAGTATCCATTTTCCCATAAAAACTTTTAAGAAGTAACAAGTTTTCTTTTCATAACATATCTTCAAAATTTTAATCTTTACCTCATCTGTTTAACTACACATACTTAAAAGCCTGTGAAAAAAAATTTTAAAATGTGTCATGAGCACAAAAATCTCAATAAGGGGCATAAAAAAGAATGAAATAAAAATGTTATTCTATAGATACTCAAAATAAAATTCATTTTTCAAAATAAAATTTAGGCTCAAAATAAACATTTTATTACCCAAAAAATCAAATTCCCTACCAAAAAAAATCATAAAACATTTCATAAAAAATATTAATGGAAAATATAGTACTCATAAAGTTTTATTTACAATCATGAAAAATTCATCAAAACTTTTTCACAAATTTATACTTTTCATCCATAAAAACTACAAAATAATTTTCATTAAACATAACTCATTAGATTACCTTGAAATATCATAATATTATTTTAAAAATCATGGAAAGAATAAATAAATTAAGTAGGTAACTTGATTTATCATTTTAATATCACCCATACAATTAGTATTACAAATGGAATAACCAATATGGTCGGCTTCCATACCCAATCCATTAGAGGGCTATAACAAACCCACTCATCCTTGAATTATAAAAGAACCACACATACTTAGTTTATAAAGAATAAATCCATCATCATAAATAATTCCCAATAAAAATATCATAATCATAAAACATTAAAGCATTCATTTTCATCATTACACTGATAAAATATTCTTTTCACCCATAAGAAAACATTTTTGGATATTGAAATAGCAATTCCATTTTAAAACACTTTTTGAAAATAACCAAAGAATAGGGAAGGAGGATTTTAATTTGAAGAAAAAATGGAAGAATATAAACTAATTCAAATATCAAACAAAATTTATGATGGTGGTAAAATTAAATATTATTGTATACATTAAAATAGAACATTATTTTTGTCTTTTGAAAAGAAATTAAAAGTGTTTAGTATAAAATACATAAAAAGATTCTTTTTGAAAACATTTGAGAGAAAGAAAAAAGGGACATAAAATGTCCTTTATATTTATATTATTTCCATATAAAATAATATATAAAATATTTTTTTTAAATATCTACATGGAAGAAAATGAGTTGAAATGGAAACTTAAAAAAAATTAAAAGAAAATCCCTTACCTCGAGTCTGACTTGTCACGAACATTATTTATCTTCATAAATAATAACCTTATGTCAATTATTTACTTTATTATGAACCTTTTTCAATATTATTATTCATTTTATTTTATTCATTACCATGTAATATTAAATTACTTAATCAATTAGGTTCACATCAGACTCTTTGATGATATTCGACTCATATGTACAAAATGACATCGGTAGGTTGACTATGGTCAATGTGGTCATTATTTAGTAATATCCAGAATAATAATCATGAAATAATTATAATTTTAATATATCAATTATAATTTAAAACTAACCATACAATATGGATATAAAAAATTAAATATGTTACAATCATGAATACGATAGGTCATACGTACACATGAGTAATGTTTCTATTTTTCAAAGATCATTATGGAAAGAAGGTAAGTATTATTTTATCTTTAAGTAATTATAATTATATTATAAATATCATATTATTTATTTAAATATAATAATACATATCATCCATGTGATGTAGTGATGAAAAACAAATCTCATCGCTTCGTGTATGTGGTAGTCCACACGTACGCACGAATGAAATTATCATTTTTCATTGAATTGAAAGAAAGTAAATTATATATTAAATTTTAAGGAGGATAAATATTTCATGAATATAATATATATAAATTAAATCTATCATTAAAATCATCCATAAGTGGAGGTGATGGAAAATGAATTACATCAGTTCACGAGACGGTAGTTTATCGTACACAAGAACGATGGTTTCATTTCCCATTTAATAGAAGAGGATATGGTTATAGGTTATACAATTAATATAATAAAATATAATTATATTAAATATAATAGTGTAATTATTTTATCATGGTTTAATAATATTTTAATTATTTATATTAATAAATAAAACTAAAACAGTTAGTTAAGAACTATACCTCTTCTTCAGGAAACCTCTTAAGGTTTACACCAAAAGCTTCCTTGGGGTATTTTTCTTATCAAACCAAGAATTATAAGATGTGTTTAGTGATTTAAGTAAATTATTTTTTAGGTATTTTATGAACCAAAATTATTTTTTAAGTGTTAATAAAATATGAGAGTAGGTGCCTTTTTATAAGAGAGGGGAGGGGTACTCTTGGAAATACTTAAAATATTAATTTAATATAAATTAATTTTCATATCCAGATGGCTCAAAACTAATTTATTTAAAATATAGGATGATTATTAGTCTAAATAATCCCATAAAATAAATTTTTTACAATTTTATGTGATGTTTTCACCCTTATCTTTTTGTTTTAACCCCCAGTTAACCCCTTTGATGATTATCGAAAAACAAAGTTTTTTACACTTTAGGGTTCAATATAGTTACTATAAAAAGATAAAAGGTACATATATATACCATGGTTTATATAATAAAAAAACCCATTCACATGACCAAATATAATATTTTTAGGAATTTATATCATTTAATAAAACATTATTTATTATAAAATATCATTAGTATCATGTTTGACACTGTTCATTTAATTTTACTTTAAAACATTAAAACAAAGTTCAAATTAGAATAAAAACTTTTAAAATGACTAAAATATTTTAAAATTATATAAATATCTATTGGGACATTATAACTCACTCAAATAATATTATTTCTAGAGTTTTTAAAATTATTATATTGATTTTTTTACTACCTGTACAAGCACTATGTTAGTGTTACATAAGAATTTAAGGTAATTATTTCATCCCTAAAAATTAGAAACTAATTAACAAGATTAAAAAAACAAATTATATTTAAAATTAATATTTATAACCAAACATATTCCTTATTTATCCTTATGTCATAAATTTAAAGATAATAAAACAAAGAGAATGGTATTTTTTACTTTTCTTTATATAAAATAATATAAAGGTCAAAATCATGTAAAAATGGAAAAAGACCATATATTTGAATTTTCAATGATTATAGATGATATATACTCATCTAATTAAATTAAGGCAAGTTTTATGATCGTTTTTTAGTCATTATCATTTAATTTTTAACCTTAAATATCTAATTTACCCTTTACCATAGTAACAAAAACTACTAAGGTTATTATTCATAATGTCAAAAATAAAAGGGACATATTTACCAAATTTATACCCTCTGATTCAAAATATGCACTACATTTTTCAAAATTCAATTTATAATAGTGGTAGAATTTAATTTAAAATTAAGATGATAAAACATGATGAAAAATGGTTTTTTATAAAAATGCATTTTTAATTATAAAAAAAAATTATACCAAATTCAATTATAATATTCATTTAAAATACTATAATTAAATTATTTTTAATCAAAATGAAATAATTAAATTTTAAAATTAATTCAAAATTGAGTTTGACTTAGTAAATACTTTATAAGAAAAAAAATTCAATAAAAATCAGTATTTTCACTATTTAATGAAAAATCAATCTTTTCATAAAATTATCAAAAAACCATCCAAATATAATTTTGACATTCTGATTTCAAAAAATAAATTAAATTTTTTAAATTCAAATTCTATAATGTGGAAATCAATCTTTTTAATAAAAATATATAATACATGAAAACCAAATTTGGTTAAAATAAAGCTTCTTTCCTTTTGACTGAAAATTTACCGAATATTTTTATAATGAATATAAATATATAAAGACTAATTAATTAATATTAAAAATATTTAAAAATAATTTATATTAAAATTATCTGGGTTTTTATCATAACAGTGAAAAAATGATGAACGATGGGTATGGATTTGAAATTGATGTTTTGGGGTAGATTATTGAATTTATAACTATAAATAATTTGATAATTTTTTCATGATGTTCAATGGTGTTGATATTTATTTTTAATATCTATGGAAATATTTATTAATGTTAAAAATATCATGAAATATTATTTTGATGAAATTGGAGATGAAAATTGAATATTATTGATATATTAATTATTTTATGAGTCACGGTAATGATTTTGAGAAAGGAATAGTGATAAGTTAATGAAAAATCAAAAATATACAAGAGTTTAGTATTCTATAAATTTTGGTATGGTGTGTAATAGGATACCATGAGGTAAAGGGGAATTGGAAGTGTGGCTCATGATAATAGAACTCTATTCAATAAGAGTTTGGTCAGAAGTTGGCTAACTTTTGATGGAGGTGTGCGGTTTGGTCAGTTCAGTGGAAGGGGTCTCTATATATGGATTAGTTGGATAGAAAGGGGTGTTGATTTATTCTACTATCATCCAAAATCCATGTTTAGGTATGATACAAGAGATCTATATTTGTCTAAACTCAATATAAGGATCCCCATGTAAGTAGGAGGTTATTTCTATCAAACGACCAGCTGGAATTCTCTATAAAAGAGTAGTGGGACCATCTGCATAGTGTATATGATTTCATTTTGATCATTGAATTTAGTTATATAAGTGATATTATAGTTACATTTATTTCACACACTTTTATCTTCTGAATAATTAGTAATAAACATGTAATAGTATTCTTCTGCGAATACAGGATGTAATGTCTAAACCATGTAAAATCAAAAGATTCCTTTTACTTTTCTTTATTCACTTGGTTTATTTGTATACTTGTGTGTGTGTGTGTGAAAAAATTTAAGACTTAGTGTGGTAATTTAGGCCTCTATCATGCTACCTAAGTTATTGTTTACTAAGTTTGATAGAAGAGGTTCCCAGTTGTGTGTGAATTCTAGAGGTTTCCATTCCATTAGATTGGTGTATCCTAGTTCTTGTGAAGATAATTTCTAGTGAACTCACTATTTTATATTTATATTCCCCAACAAGTCGTATCATATCTCTGGTTTAAGTCTTACATACACTCACAACATACTCAGGTTTCTTAATTCACTCTTACATTGGTGTAATTTTGTTTTTAGTGGAAATTTATTCTTAGAAGAATTAATGGAATTGGATTTTGGTAAGGTTTGGGTTGATGAGTTCAATGAAATATAAATAGATTCTAGAGGATATATATAAAATATTATCTCATCCAAAAGTATTTGTATGTTTTGTTGGGTGGGATTAAACTAGAAAAGATGGAAAAGTGTAATGGGATTTGTTTGATCAAGAGGAACTTGGGATAATTAGGATTTATTTTGAAATTAATGTTGCCTTAAACATTCAATAAAATAAAACTACAGCTGGGTTGATTAAGGCCTTAATAGAAATTTATGGGAAACCTACTACTTTAAATAAAATTTTCATGATCCAAAGGTTATTCAGCATGAGTTTGTTAGAAGGAAGACCTGTGTAGGACTATATTAATTATTTCAACATGATCCAAATCCAGCTTGACTTAGTGACCATAATGTTCATAGAAGATGTATGAGCATTGCTTTTTTTGTTATCTCTACCAAAGAGTTTGGAGGTGATGGTTACTAATATTAGTGATTCTTTCAGAAAATCCAACTTAGTGTTTGAGGATGTTGGGAACTTAATACTTAATGAGGATATTGGATGGATGGAAGTTCAAGTACATACAAGAAATGCATTGAATATAGAAGTTATAAAATGATCACCCAATTTGAATACAAGTTAAAAGAAATTATAATAAATTTAAAAAGATAATAGTAAAGGTAAGTCTACTAGACATTGAACCACATGTTGGCACAGTGGAAAATATAGGCATTTCAAGTAGGAATAAGGGTCGTAAGTCAGACTTCAGAAGGATAGATTCCAAAAATTTTATTTTTATCAATTTAGTATAATGGAATAATCTCTTTCTATTTGGTATCAATGTTTTGTTGGAATCATGGTTAGTTGACTTAGTAGAATCATTTCATTACATGAAAGAGTAAGTTTTCATGATGAATTGTGTTCCTAGAATATTTTTCAAGGTTCACTTAGTGGTTTATGAGGATCTTAAAGTTGTTATAAAGGGGGAAATTAATATTTTAATTTGAATGTAAATTTCCAGAAGTTAAAGGATTTTTACCCCAAAATAATGGGAAAATAATATTTATATCATATAGTTGGATAAAGAAGGCTATGGAACAATTTTTTCAAATGGAGTATGGAAATTTACTTGTGGATCCATAGTGGTGGTAAGAGAATTAAAGAATGGGACCTTTTATTTGATCAGAAGGTTATATTGTTCAATGATGGCTAAAATGAAGACTTTTTTATATCCAATGTTGTGGCACTATCTACTTGGTCGTATTAGTGAGAATATTATGAAGGTTCTTGCATTAAATTGTGTATTAGAGATTGATTATATTGAATTCGGGAGTTTAAAATTTTATATACTTAGGAAGAAGATGGAATTTTCATTTAATTTTGAATGGAAGGAAGCCTCAAAGATGAAAATTAGAACTTTTTCATTTAGATGTTCGGGGACCAATACTAGTTCAACATCATAGAGGATCCTTATACTTTATCACATTTATTAATGATTTAACTATGATGGTGTGGGTATACTTCTTGAAACACAAGTCATTTGTGTTTATATAATTTATTCAATAAAAATCCATGGTGAAAAAGAAAGTTTTATAGAACATAAAATTTCTAAATTTTGATCATTGATATGAATATAACATAATGGAATTCAAGAACTACTACTAGAAGAAGGAAATAGGAATGGAGAAAAAAGTATCTGGATCACCATAAAAAAATATTTTGGATGAAGGGATAAATAGAACATTATATGAGAAGGAATGAACTGTGATATTTCACTCAAAAATGTCTAAAGAAATTTGGATGTAATCTATGAATTTTGCATCATACCTAATTAACCAAAGTCCATCAAAGTTAATGGGGAAAGTGATTCCTAAGAAGTTGTGGTCTAGTAAACTAGAATAAATTAATCACTGAAAGTTTTTATAACTATGTATTACATTCATGTTAATGATAAAGAGAGGGATGCACACTATTCTAAGTCCCGTGTTTTTTTATTTGTGGACTATGGGGATGAAAACTTTGGCTTTTGGATCTAGGATGATGGTCATCAAAAGATATTCAGAGAAAAAAATGTTCACTTAAATGAGAGTTTCTTATTTAAGGATTGGAAATTTTTAGAGTTTTAATTTGAGGAAAATGGATTAATAAACCATGTTCAGTCTTACCTAGATAGAATCTCTGAAGGTAGAAATGTTCCAAAAGGTTCATATGATGAAAATGTTATTCTAAAATTATGCTAATAGATGATTTATTTAAAAGCTCAAGGGTTTCCAATGCATGAGCCAAAAGATAAAACTCTAGATGAAATAGAACCATAAGATTTAGTAATATATGGATTATAATCACAATTTGAGTTATAAATATCTTCTATAGTCATATAATTTGGTACAAACGTTTGGTCAGGACTTACACTACTTACTTTTAACAACATAAAATCTCAGAATAAGTGGCTAAACTTAATTATTATGTAAGGTGGTAGTTATCTATGGAATAATAATTAGATTCATTTCATTCCAATGAAACCTAGGAGCTAATGAATTTACTAAATTTTAAGAAAAACTGGTGAATAAATGAGTCTTTTTTTAATAATAAGTTAATGGAAGTAAGAGGTGAAATTCTAGGCTGGTGGTGAAAGTATTACAATAAAGGGAATGGGTAGAGTTATCATAAATATTTTCACCGGTATTTAAACACACTACTATATGAATCATTCTAATTGTAATTTCTACTATTGATTTTTAATTAAAATAAATGGATATAAAAACCATGTTCCTTCATAGTTATTTGAAGGAAAAAATTTACATTAAGTAACCAACTTTTTTTTTGGATGATCTGACCAAGGGAATGGTGTGTAAGCTAAAAGGTAGTCTCTTCAATTTGAAACAATCTCCAAGAATATGGATCCAAAAATTTTATGCATTTATGTTTAATAAGGGTTTCATGTAGATAAACCCAAACCATTGAAGTTGTTAAAATGTGTTTGATGATTATTTCTTTATCTGCTACCTCATTTATATTTATGGTATACTCTTGGTAGTTCCATACATTCAACAGATTCAGGGACTGAAATGTGAGTTATCCAAAAGTTTCAAAGATCTCAGAACAGCTAATAAAATTATTTGGATGAGGACAAAAAGTGATAGGAAATATAGATGTTTAGTTTTGTCCCAAAATTACTACATCTAGAATATCATCAATCAATTTTTAATGATTGAATATATGTTGGTTTCAACTCCTCCTAACATGTATTTTAAACTTTATAGGGGATAATCACTCAGATTGGAAGATGCGGAAAGATACATGGATAAAGTCTTTTTTACTTGAACAGTTAGAAGTTTGAAGTATTTTATAGTATACACTTTACCTATTTGGTGGGAGTTATCATCCATTATATGGTAAATCTAGTGAAGGAACATTAAGATTATTTCAAATATATCATCCAGTGTCTCAAAGGAAAAAAATATAGCCTTATGATTTAGGTTATTGAAACCATTTCAGGGGTATGTTAATGCTAACTTTGGGGATATTATATTACTCAAAAGAGTACAACTGACTATGTGCTTACATTTGAAGATATGATAATAAATTGGATGTCAAGGATACAACTGATGGTTTCACTCTCTTCTATGGAAGCAGAATATATGTTGGTAATGGAAGTAATGAAGGATTTGGTATAGTTGTGGTGTCTTTTATAGAAACATGGAATGGTATAGGAAATTGGGTTACTCTACTATGATAGTCAGAGTGTAATTCACTTGACAAAAAATTAAGTGTTTTATTCGAGGACTAAATATTTCAACCTGAAATACCACTAAATTTGGAATTTGTTGAAGGATAGGGAGTTAGAGATATAGAAGATAATTGGGAAGCAGAATCTGGTGGATATGTGCACCAAGGTATTGGTTTAGGAAAAATTGTAGCAACACTCTACCTTAGTGGGACTGGGGTGACCAGAAGGTGGTTGAGAGAATTTCATGTTATGGAAGGATAATGGATGTTCAATCTTTCCTAAGTGTTGGAGGTTTCCAAATTTTCTTTAAAATAGTCTTCAAGTGGGATACTATTAGGATTATAAAGCAAGTTTCATTTTTTTATTAGATTCAACTAGTAGGATATGTGACCTAAAGAAAATGTATCACTAGATGTGTGTCTAGTAGGAGTAGAACTTATTATGATGGCGGTTTGGTCTGAAGTTGGCTAAATTCTAATGGAGGTTTGTGGTTTGATCAGTTCTGCAAAAGGTCTCTCTACGGACATATCAATTAGAAAAAAAGGGTTGGTTCTTTATTTTATCAGAAAAAAATGGTCAAGATGTGGTATCCTACATGAGATAGGCATTTATCTTATCTTAATAGAAATACCCCAAATAAAGTGGGAGGTTGATGTTACCGAATGACCAGTTGGATTTCTTTATAAAATAGTGGTGAAAGCATCTATATAGTGTATCTAATTTCATTATGATTATATAGTTTAGTGATCTAAGTGGTAATAGAATCACAGTGATCATAAACTCTTGTATCTTTTAGAAAATTAGTAATAAACATGCATTAGTGTTCTCCTATGGACATAGGATGTAATGTCTAAACCATGTAAAATAAAAGTGTCTTTTCAATTTTCTATTTTTCACTTGGTTTCTTTGTATTCTTGTGTGTGTGTGTGAAAAGGTTGAAAGTATTAGCTTGGAAATTTAGGGATCTATCAAGATACCTAAGTTATAGTTCACTAATCTTGATGGATAAGGAATTTTGTTTTGTGTGACTTTTAAAGGTTTAAGTTATGGTGAACTTTTTTATCCTAGTTTTGGTGAAGTTGATTTTTTGTGAACACAAGGTTTCACATTTTTATCCCCATTAGTTTACAATTTGACTTGATAGTGTGACACTATTTGTAAATTTTACCAAAATACTCATGAGACTTACACATACCCCATTGAGGTGTAGTTCCAAATTCATCATGGGGTGTTCCAAAGTGGCATGGGGACATTCCACTTTTTGAAAATATTTCACATATGATATTTTACCAGTACAGGGGTAGTAATTTGCATATGTGTTGTACTAAGTAGCATGGGTGTCATGCAAATGTATGAATCCAATAATCTCTCTTATGTTGTGTATTTGAAATGGATTGATGTATATAGATATTATGTATAGTGAATTACTCATACTAATTGGGTAGAGAAAAGGTTAAGTAATTTTTTTACACCATGGATATGAAGAATGTTAGTGATAGGTTGAGTTACTCCCTAGGATCGATTGGTGGTGAACCTAGGTGGGAGCATGGTATATTTATTTGGTTTGGTTAAATTCCCTATGACATTTGTATGTGTGGTTCCCTAGGTGGGATGATAAAAGGATTTTGGGGGTATAAATATATTATTTTTTTATATTATAGTAATGTGGAGGTTTTGAATAGTTATGAGATAATCTGGTGTAGTTATGTTTTTATGATGATAAGGATAACATATCAAATAGTGGTGATTATTGAGTGGATATTATGGGTATCTATGGAGGAAATTTGATGTGGTGAGGGTGATGAATGTTAAGGAGGGTAGAGTCCCTGATGCTAGATACATTTTAATATAGTGAGATTCCTCAAGGGTGGAAAACTACCCAAATGATGCAAGTTGTGATGGGGAGATTCCATGGGAGTGGATGCTCAGAAACTAGTGAGTGCTTGTGGGTGGATAATGACCCAACCAATATATTGATATGTTTTAGTGATTATGATTCAAGTTATGGTGGGTAAAGTCCCTAAGGGTGGAAATTTGAAAACTTATGAGAGTCCATGTGGGTGGAAAGCATCCCATCAAATAGATGTGGATGATATCTCAAAGAATTAATTGTGGGTGGATAGATACTTATTAATTGATATATGCTTAGAAAGTTACATGTAGATGGATAGATACTTCCTAGATGTGATGGGATTATAGAAAGTACTTTAGGGTAGATAGATACTCAGGAATTTTGATTTTTATGTGGATATTCAGTGGGTTCTATACAAGTAGATAACTTCTTAGTAGTATATTTTTATCAATGAGGTCTCAATGGGTGGATAGTGATTTGAGAATATTAAATTGAAGTCCCTATGAGTAGAAATATTCTTGGTAACTCATAAATAATTTTATAAGTTTCTTGATGATTTAAAAATTATGTGATGAAGTGTATCTAGAAGATGATAGATGAAGGAAAATTTAAATTTATAAGAATTAAGTACTGATAAGGCGTACACTACCAGAAGATGGGTTGTATATGAAAATTGGTGTGTGTCCAAAATTTTAAGTAATAATTAGATAAAGTACATAAAATACATTTTTATAGGTAATTTAGAGTGATTGGATATTCCTTGAGAATTTTTGAAGAATTTTTAAGCTTATTTAGAGTGGTTGTGAAATTTTTTATTGGAGTTGAAATTTTTTCAAAGGTATATAGAATATTCCCCAGAACAGGACATTGGGAAGGTTTTGGTCCTCATTATGATATGTAAGATTCATAGGATGATACATAAAAACGACTTTGAGTTGGATATGGATATTTTTCAAAGTTCATGGGAGTTTATTATGAGTAACATATTTTATATGGTGTATAATATTTTCTGATTGATGTGTAATATATCCAAGTGCATGCATAAGATATATATTAAAGAGCGTGCTGAAATGATACAAAGGAAATATCTTGTGTAAATGTGTAATAGTGCATGGAGATTACATAAGAGTACTCAAAAGGTCAAATTAAATTTTAAAATGTACTCAGTATATAAATTTATTCTTGAATTTTTACTCTGTATATAGGAGTCACTATAAAGAATATGTAAGAGTTAGTGGATAAGTATCTATGACCAAGGAAATGGGTAAGGGTTGCCTTGTGGAAAAGAAAATACAAAAGGGTCTCCTTATAAAAAAACAAAATATATAAGGGTTTCCCCAACCTTGAATAATAGAATTTGGAAAAGTATTGAGTCATGATGTGATATATCAAGGAAAGTTTCTTTCTATATAAATATTATCATAATGATGTGTAAGGGTACTTATAGGGAAGAGGATTTGGAAAATTATCAGAGCCATATTGTGATATATATGGGTGACTACAAATTTATGGTACATACATAATATTTTATAGGAGGATATGTAAGGGTAATATAAATTTTTAAAGGATACATAAAGTATTTAAAGCTAATATATAAGGGTAAACTGGTCTTCCCAAAAGATATGTAAAAGTAAAAAATCCTCATGTATGGGTTAATAATTTTAGAAAATTTTGAGATTTCTAGAGAATATAGTCAGATGATTTTGTGTTGTTCTTTAAGTATTAAATATCATGATTCTAGTGATTAATTCATGATTCAAACTAAGTTGAATTAGGATTGAATGGGAATCAATTAAGAAGATCACTATCTGATTATTCTAGTATTTTCAATTATGAAGATTTGAACATCATTTATTATTATCAACAGTGTAGCAATTATTAGAATAGTTATTTTACTAGGTTAAATTAGAAGATTTATATTTTTCAAATATCACTTTAGATAAGTTATTATAAGGAGAATGATATTTTGAAATCATGTAGAGAGGGACTATATTTTTCTATTGATAAATTGAATGAGAATATTGAGAGGATCACGATGTGAATTATCATGGAATTTATATATTCAAAATATAGAAATTATATTCACATGATTATAAGAATATAATATAGATTAATTAGAAGTATATTTTTTTAGAGTGGGTGAAAACCGATATTGTATTCTATTTTTTATCTAGTGTATTGGAAAAAAAGAACGTAGTGAGGGAGAATAACATGGTATTGTATTATGTTGTTGATATGATGTGTTTAAGAGGTCAAGAATGAGGAATCTAATTTGTTCATGTTTATTCATACTCTATTAACACTGAATAATAAGAAATAGGAAACAAAAGGAGTGAATTCATTCCCTTCAATATCCCTATATCATAAAATATGAATATAAAGAAGGAAAATGTGAGATGAGAAAGGAAAACACTGATGTTGTATTTTATTGATCAGTATATCAAGGATCTTAAATAAGAATAATAGTAATAATAATAATATCGAGTGAGAAATAGTAATAATACCAATTCCAAATAATTTTCAAATGTTAGGATTCTTGAAACGATAAGACTGATGTGCATGTTGTTGAAGCATAAGACAGAATGGCAGTTGAAGAGATGCTGTTGAGGAGGATGAACTTACCAATGTGGTGTGGTGACATTCAGAGTGGAGAAGAATATCTTGTCCAATAATTTTTTTGGATGATCATTTAAAAATGGAGTGATCTATTATAATATAAACCAAACTAGTTGAGATATTAACTACTATCAGGAGATTGTGATTTTTCCTTGGGATGTGGATACTAACGTTGCCTTAAGTTTTCCTTTGGATAAAAATCATCAATGTATGTGTTGAGTTAAGAATGATACATTTTCACCCATTATAATAACTTTTTTACACTACTAATAAATATGTCTCATACTCTACCCAAATGTGATAAGGGGTGGATACTCACATTGGGAGAAAACCATGTAAAAATATTATGTGCTATTATATCTTATTTATTTACTGATTTTAATATGGTGGTGTGTTTTGGGGATACATGTGTAAATCCATACATCTTATCTGAGATGGAGTTTTGAATATTAAGAAATTATATTAAAAATAGAGGATAATTTGATAAAAATGGTCACACTAATTCACCCTCTCCCCCCCCCTCAAAGTGAATTCATGATCTACTAGGCACTTAATATACAATATACGTGATATCGTAGGCTATGATAGAATCCCGAGTTTCATGAAAAAAACCATCAAATCATAATTTTGATATAGGTGGTATCACTGATTATGATTCTCGCATACATAAGGGTATCCTATTTACATGGCTTAATACATATGGCTCACTCTCATACATAAGAGTTACTTGATGTGTAAGGGTTGCTTAATTTGTACAATATTATTTATTGTAATCATTTATTCCAATCAAGGCTTATAATTTAAAATACCCCTATCAATTATAAAATAATACTTAATACAAAAATGATAAATTTTAATATTTTGGATAAAAATGATTATAATATATAATTTTTTTATAAATATGTGTGTGTGGTATTATAAATAAGATATTTTAATGCCCAAATAAAATATGAAGTGTTTATATTTATATATCAAGTTTGGAAGATAAATGAAATGTTTATTTTTTTTATTCCTTTTAAATATTCATCTATATAAATTTTTTATATAATTTGAATACTATGTGTGTCTTAAAAGATAAGTTAATACCTATAGATTTTTAAGCATGTATAGAGTAATAAAACATGATACAATAAATATTTCATGATATGTAATAGTTAATTGTTAATACCTTTTAAAATTATATGGCATAACTTATAATTTAGATATAAATGGCTTATATGGAAATTATAAGTTAATTTATAAAATGCTTATAAATTACAAAATAAGGCTTAAATATAAAAGTTTTTATATGTGAAATTATGAATTAATCATAATTAAATAATTTGAATTGTTCAAATTAAGTCCTTATTTGGTAAATTATTTAAACCACATCGGAATGAGTTTTGATTATTGACTTGAAAAAGGTTTAAATAATATTAAACTTATGGTATTTAGATTTTTTAAATTGTTTACATAATAGAAATTGGGTTATAAAATGTTTATAATTCATTGATATCATATATTTAAAGTAAATTACATATAATGAATAATATGATCCAACGAGTCTGTAGCTGAGTGGTATAGACACCTGCTTGGAATCCAAAATACCCATGTTCAAAACTAGGAAAGGGTTGGATTTTTGAGTTATTGTATAAGTTATTGTGGTAGTTACTATAGCAGTTGAACTATTCACCCAATTTGGACCTACAAGCAACATAATTGTTCATTCGGGCCATAAGTCCATAGGGACCCCATTTTCCTTTGTGTCATAGGTCCTCCAGAACACCACAGAGCAACAAGGTATGTAGAGTGACCAGCCAATTGGTGTAGCACATCAGGTAGGCAGTGAAACCTCGCTTCAGGTAGCATTATTGAGTGGGTGTCTTTAAAGAGAGATATATGCGTTGGCACTTATCAAATGGACCTCTAACCAATTGGGATAGCAGGGTTCTCTTACACATAATTTTCAAAGTACAATATAGTGTGATGGTTCTTGGTAGAGGGGGTGATGCATCTTATGAATAGTGATGACTAAATATGGAAAATGATGCATCTTGGCAGGCAGCGTGGCATAGATACATACAAGCATTGTTGGGTGGTAAGCTCTAAAGATCAATGGGTGTGTTGGAACCTATCATCTGGATCTCTACCCAAACATGGGTTAAATAGGGGTTCTCCTTCATGTCTTCATAGTGGGGTAGTGTAATGCAAATGGCTAATGTTATGGGGCATCATAGTGTGAACACTGGGATCATGATGTGAAGTTTGATTGATTAGCTTGGGTCTTTGGGTTATCTTCTTTAGAATTCAATCCACAATACCTTTGGTCATCAAAAATTGTAATGGTCCTTCAATCCACTAGGAATTTGAGTCATGTAAGTGGTTACCTCTAAATCCAGTTGAAAATAGGACTTTCTTTCCCTGATAAATAAGGGGGTTTTGCCTCCTACCTATTAAAAAATTGAATAATATGAAAGATTTCATGATAGTAAATGAATCTAAAGTATTTATATTTGAAATTATGGAATATCTATAATGAATAGATATATTATAAATTTTTTATTTTTAAATTTATTTATGAATTATTCATAAATGTTTATCTCATGCTTAGATTTATGAATTATTATTTTATTTTAGTTTATTTTAGGCTCTATTCATATATATAATTATTATATTATGAATTTTGGTGTATTCTTTAGTTTAAAGGTGTTTAAATTACTACTAAGTCATCATACATGCATTTAAGGAGTTGTATTCTAGGTATGATAATGAATTTAGTTTTCATCTACCTTGAATTTGGTTTGTGATTAAATTTATTAGCTTAGATTTAGTTATTAAATATATTTAATACATATTAGGTATTATAGTTATAATGAATTCGGATCTTTCTTGAGTAAATTATCTCTAGGTAGAGGGGTTTTTATCCCAACTTCCCATTGTCCTAGAGGCTTATGATTTGTTCTAGAAATTTGGGGGTTGGATATTTATATAACTAGGATTACTCATTTGAGGATTATTAATATCATATAATTTTACAACTTTACATGAAATGTTCTTATATCTTAAGCATAGGATACATTTTTACGTGTGTAAATATGCTTGGCTTCCATTTTTGGGTGAGTAACATAAATTGTGAGTTGTGTAAAGAGTTGCACACCAATATGATTTGAACATATTATTTTGGTGGAAGGAATATGATTCAGAACTAAATCATTAAAATCATTAATACATGTAAAATTAATAACGTGAAATAAGTTGGTGAGATTAAATTCCCATTTAAAGTAATAAGTGTTAGATTCATTCTAAAGCAGAACTTTTCAAGTCCTCGGTCATCTAACCAGGTAAGGTCATGCCAAAGTGGGGTTCCCTTAGATTATATTAAGAAGGGAATAAAGTAATGACGTGGACCTAGAGTTATCTTACTTACTCTTGTAATTTTATTTAGGATATACTTATCAGGGAGAGCCTAAGAGATAGAATACTAAATAAATTGATTTAGGTTTATCTATAAGATGGATTGGATAAATTTTTATCCACTCAACTATCCAAGAGTCATACATGATATTATTAGGAAGATTTCCTACATAAAAAGATAAGTGATAAGGTTCACACCAAAGTGGGATCATTTTCTTAGTAAAATATGGATCTTATCCCACTAATGGATATGATGGATTTAAAATGGGTCACTGCTTTAGTGGGAAAAATATAATAAAAATCCATATTTTTTTTCATAAAAACTAAAACTCATCTGATAAAAGATATTATTGTAGATAAATAACAACATTATAATCAAAATTAACTTTAATATTAACTCTTGAAAATGATAATCTTAATCTAAGAAACTCCTAAGACTGGTAACTTAAGAAAATTTCCTAAGATAAATTATATGCATTGGGGTAAACCCTTCCCAAGAAACCAACAGTTAAAGTAGTTCAAAAAATGAATCTAGATGCTTTTGTGTGGCATAAATGGATTTACCTAAGGTTTAAAAGGAATTAGATGAAAAATGGACTGAGGAAATTTAGTCTCCACTCACATACTCAATATAATTGAGTATGTTAATGAGTTGATGAGACTGAAGATATCCTCTAGGACTTATTCTAGTAAAGGAGTTGATTTTGATTTCATCAATGGAAATGTTCCGAAAATGTGAATGTATTCAGGAAATTTTTAACATATTTTATCAAAATGTTTAGAATATATGAACTAGGAATTTGATTTCTAGGTTCAGGTTCTTTTTAGGTAGTAAAATTGGGTAAAAGTTCAAACTGAAAGAAGAAAAGAAAGTTGGAGAGTCCAACAATGTTTCTTAAAGTATCCAGTCAAGGTCATTGAAACCTAGAGTTTTGGGAAGGTGAATAAATATTTGCATATGATTTAATTATCTAAAATACCTAAAGGGGTTTATCTAACTCCATGGAATGTCCTTGTCAGGTATTAGAGTTATAGAAATCAATTATTTAGTTTTTAAAGGTAAATAATCTCAAATGTACACCTTATAAATATTGTAAATATATGACCCACACAAATTTCATGCATATTTTTAAATATTTTTCAATGGTTTTAAATATATTTTTGATCTAAATGTCCTTGATTTTCAATGTTTTAATTAAATGATGGGTAATTTGAAATGTGGAATTAAAATGGTCTAAAAATAATAAATTGTTAAGGATTTTAAATTGGGAATTTATTTATATATTCTTTTGAAACATTTTCTAAGTGTTTATTTTTTTCAGGTTAAAAAAAATCAAATCTCAAGTTAGCCTATCAACCAAGGCCAGCCTACTAATTAGATAGACAACAAGTGGCAGTTGGCTAGGTCATCCCTTGGAGGGCCTGCATAACTCAGTAGCTACACGGAGGGCATCAGGCTCGTGAAGAGGTGTCCCATAGGGGATCAATCTCATGGGGAGCCTAGTGAGTCCAAAGGCCTGCGCGGGCCAAGTAGTGTGGCTCAGCCTATGTTTGTGTGTGTGTATCTATGTGTGTGTAGGATCTTGTCCCTACTGCAGGCATTCTGGTTGGTGATGTCATTCCTTTCTTATAAACACTCACTACCCTATCCTTTAGTTTCGATGTGGGACAGATAAAATTTGAGTTATTATTCATCCTTTTAAAACTTCACTCACCTGCACTCAGAAACCTATGCATCACCCGTCTCCGCTCGAATCCACAACCCTCTATTTCACTGCTCTCATTGGCCACTAACTGTTATGCTGGAGATCCACCATTATCAAGCTATGTGAGATCAGTTTGAGTTATAGAATCACCTATGCACCATTGCAATCACCATGGATCAACTCTAAAGCCTCGTCTGACCACTGTGAGAATATTTTGCGGTTTATACGAAAACTTAAAAGGCCATATGAAGGAGGTCACCCCGTTTCCTTCCATTTCTACATCTAACTATCATAGAGGCACTGTTATATCACTACTAAACCCTTTAAATCCCTCACTAATTCCATGAAAATCCACATAATTGATGCAACCCATGAAGAATTCACTTCCTCGTGGACTCAGTCCACTACAAAATGAGAAACACTTGTGATCCTTAGAGTATCTTTGAATGTGCTTTAAATGGGGATCTGAATCCTCTATTATGAAGATACGACCTTGAACATCGAAGGAGGAGGCCACTCTTCACTTCCTATAAAGGGAGGGGCTTATCCACTACCCAAAGACTTCAAACCGTAAAGGGAGAAGCCATGAAGCCAAGTTTCTTGACCATTTTTTTCTTCTGTTTTCCTTTTTATTTTATTTTCATTTCATTTTTTAGTTTTATTTCATATTTAATTTTAATTTAGTTTTTAATAAATATAATTTATTCATGTTAATTTTTATAAATTTTTTCACCCATCCACCATTCTTCATCTCATTCTTCTTATTCATTTTATTTTTATTTCTCCTTATTTTATTATTTTAACATTATTTCTTTATTTTATATATTTTTATTTTATTTTATTTATTATTCTTCTTCTCTCACTCTCTTATTTCTATACCTTCTATTCTTTTTATTTTATTCTCATTCTTATTTTTATTTTATTTCTATTCTTCTTCTCTTATTTTTATCCACCAAAGTGATCTCTTACTCAAGATAATGGGAGGCTAACCTGAGGCTTGTCTTGGGGGAGGTTAAGGTGTTCTTGAATTCTTTATTAAAGTTTATTTTAATTTTTTGATAGATGTGAGTGGCATGAATGGGTGATATGATTTTCCCCCATGACATGAAACTCAAATCTATTTCTATTCTTTTTTTTATTTCCTTTCCCTCTCTTTATTTGATTAGTTATTCACATGATGAAGTTGATTTGATCATTGTATAAAATGGAATACAATGGAGTCTGGCCCTAGAAGATGCCACACCCTAGATTAAGGTGTTTCATCAACCTTGATTATAGGAGGATATGGAATTTATATTCCTAGGCATTCAAGATTTCAAAATTTCTAAATAAAAGGATGGTAATTCATCATGAGATTTCATGATTGGATTATCAAACTAAAATTAAACAAATAAAAGAGAATAATTATGGAACCCAAAACCAAACTTAAGACTAAGTTCTTTATTTATTAACTCATTATTTTTTTCATTGAATGTTAGTATAAGTTTAAATTTTTATATTTCATGTCATTTCAATATCTTATAAAATAAACAAAATCGAAAACATTTTGCATTGCTTTGATAAACAATATAAAACAACAAAAAGAAGTAGTTTTAGGTGAATTAGAATAAGTAGGTGAACAACAATGGAAATCCTCAAGTGAGATGACCCTGGTCAGCCTCTATGTTGTATTAGGAAAATAAATTTGTTTTTCCCATGCCCAATGATGGGTGTGCATTAATATATAAGAGTTCAAAATCATGGTAAGGATCGATAGATCTTATAGTTTGTATTCAAGTGATGAAGCAAAGAGTTTCTACATCAAATATTTGAATGCAAAGGAATATATAAATATTGAATGGATCTAAGTAAAGGATGTGTATATTAATCTCATTTCTCTTATATGATAAGAGAATTTTTTATTAACAAAGTGTTTTTATGAAAAATATGAGATAATGGATTCAATACACATGGTTTATGATTCATCGAATTCTATAACATGTTTTGAGAATAATATACGGATAAAAAATTATCTAAGTTAAAAATGTTTATCTAAATGTTTGTTAAAATTTGAGGAATATATATTAAATCACCATCTGCGGCATATTTTAAATAATAAAGTCTTTTTTCAAGAAAATGCTCCAAACACATGGAATACCATATATGATATGTGTATAATATTTTGTTTACTAAATATTACCACTTAAAGAAATAAGTGTTATATCCTAATACAAAAGTGTTTTTGAATCATAAAATTATATTTTGAAGAGAATATAGTGTGTAAGAGACTAGTCAGGGTATATTTAAACTTTGAGAAGTTCAAGGTTGAAAAATAAAATATTATGTCAATCAAAAATTAAAGTGAAATTCACTTAATATCCTAAATATTTTAGGGTCTTTCGGTAATAAGATATATAAAGAGTTTCATTTAGTTATCATAACAAAGTAAACATCATTGTATCTTAAAGTAGTTTAGGATATGTTGGTAAAGTTATAATGTAAATAGTTACATTAGTTACAAAAGGATTTCAAGAAAAAAAAATTGATAGAAAGGATTTCAAGGATAATTATGATAAACATAAAATGGGTTTTAAGTGAAAAAAATAAGTTATTGACATCATATCATTTCAGTTTTTGAAGTTAAAAAGTTTAAATATGTTTTAAGAGTTGAACATTTGGAATATAACCCCTAAATCTCACCATTATTCAAAATTGATTACTTCATAGATGTTATTCACTGAAGAGTTCAGTGGTATTATTTTTTCAAAGGTTCGCATAGAGATGTGATAGTAATTATATATAGAAGTAATGATTTTAGAAAAACTATAAAAGTGTAGAAAACATAATATTGATTTGGCAGTCTATCATATATAATATGATAGATATCCACTTATATATATTTTTTAAAAAATTATTAAAAGTAAATTAAGAATATAAAATGAATCGTTTTATTCAAAATGAAATATCTACTTTATAATTCATTCACATTAGATGCATATATTTCATGAAGTGAAATGATAATTATCCTTTCAAAGTATGAATTTGAGTTTTCCCCAGTCAATGATCATTACAGTGTATTATGGTTGCAATGATATGTTAAGGTTAGTGTAGGTGGAATCTTATAATCAATAAAAGAGTTGTATATGATGTAAAGAATAAATTCATGAGGTAATGAGTTGAGACTTAATATTGATACTAATCTTATAAAGTATATCATATGGAATATAATAAAGTCATTAATATACATTGGGGTGTATAATTATTATGAATCTCCATTACCAGAGGTTGGCAATATACATAGCATGAGAACTTTCATAATTTTATACCTTTCTTACATAGGTCATGAGGCATAGCTAATCAGGGGGTGGTTATGTATGTTGATGATCACATCGTTGGTTAGAGCTCAACCAAGATGGAATTTATCCACTTGTAAGATAAGAAATTTGGGCCTTTGATTGAATTACATCAAGAAAATGCATGGTCATGCATATTTTAGTGATATGTCACTACCACAGATGTTCCCTTTAATAGCGTGAAAATAGGCTTTTAATAGCGCTAAAAAATTTGTTAATCGCTGTGATGGTAAAAGGGGGTATTTATGTGTACTAAAAAATACTGATAAAGAACCCCCTTTATCTGAACTTTTTTAGCATTGATAAAGGCCAAGCTGGTAGTAATGTACTGTTAATATAACAGCACACCCAGCCAGAAAACCTGTAGGTATATACAACACACCCAGAAAACAATGATATATACATTTAATTTATATCCTAAATACAAAAATATCCACCCATGGTATATACAAAAAACACTATTATATACATTTAAAACAATGTTTTATATAATTACATTTAAAATTATCCAACAAACAGTTAAAAACATTAATGTTTCATCTTTTGAGAGCCCCTCTCAAAAATATCCACCCATGGTATCATTTTCCAAACAAATCATCCCAACTTGAGCAAAATATTCCACCTATATAAGAAAACAAAAAATATGTTAGTAATACTATGAAGAAATAAATTAAACATTAATATGAAATAATACATTAAAAAAATGTCAATATTTAATAAAAAAGACACATTTTGAGTTATACCGGTCACACCGTTCATCCTATTTATATGTGATTGATTCCTACATGTCATAAATGAGTGATGGATAATTGTTCTAAAGTATCAAAACAATCTAAATGTTTTTTCTTAGTTTTCAGTATGTCAGTTGTGTTTTTTTACTAAAATGTCATTTCAAATTAGAAACACATAGTATGAGTCATATGGGTCGCATTGTGCCTTAGTTGGACATGATAATTCTTCATACACATCAAAAAGGACTCGTGGATCATTTTCCTAAATTATTAAGATAATCAGACCGAATTTTCTTGGTTTTCAATGAGTGACATGTTTTGAACTAAAATGACAATTTTAAACTAATAATGAACACTTTTAGTCATAACAATAACACCATGCATAATATTTAGGTATGGTTGATTCCTACATGGAAAAATTACTCATGGATCATTTTACTAAAGTATCAAAACAATCTGAATTCATTTTCTCAGTTTTCAATATGCCACTTATTGTTTTTACTTAAATTAATGTCAATTTTAAATAGAAAGAAACACTTTGAGTTATACCAGACACACCATGAATCATATTGTGGTTTAGTTTATTCCTACATGTCACAAATGACATATAGATCAGTTTCCTTAAGTATTAAAACAATATGAATGTGTTTCCTTGGTTTTTAATATGCCATTTGATGTTTTTACTTAAATTAATGTTAATTTTAAATAAAAAGATACACTTTGAGTTATACCATCCACAACATGCATATTATTTAGGTGACTTTGATTCCTATACATAAAAAATGACTTATAGATCATTTTATTTAAGTATTAAAACAATCTGAGTGCCTTTGATCGGTTTTTGAGTATGTCAGTTGTGTTTTTTTTACTAAAATATCATTTCAAATTTGAAACATGCATTATGAGTCATACTGATCACATCGTATGTTTATTTTATGTGATACTTCTTAATACACATCAAAAATGAATTATGAATCAGTTTCCTAATTTATCAAGACAATTAGAGTGCATTTTCTTGGTTTTCAGTGAGAGATATGTTTTGAACTAAAATGTCAATTTTAAACTGATAACGGACACTTTTAGTCATATTGGTCACACTGTGAATCGGATTGAGGTGTGTTTGATTATTATATATCAAAAATAACTCATGGATTGTTTTCCTAAAGTATTAAAACAATCCAAATTCATTTGATCAGAATTCAGTATTCCACTTGTTGTTTTTACTTAAATTAATGTCAATTTTAAATAAAAAGACACGCTTGGAGTTATACTAAAAACACCATGCATCATATTGAGGTGATGTTGATTCATACACATCAAAAATGAATTATGTATTGTTTTCCTAAAGTATCAAAACAATATGAATTAATTTTATTGGTTTTCAGTATGCCACTTGTTGTTTTTACTTAAATTAATGTCAATTTTAAATAAAAAGAGACACTTTGAGTTATACCGGCCACACTGTGCATCCTATTGATGTGAATTTGATTCCTACACATCAAAAATTACTTATATATAGTTTTTAAAAATTATTAAAATAATATTAATTCATTTTCCCAGTTTTCAGTATGCCAATTGTGTTTTTTTACTAAAATGTCATTTCATACTAGAAACATGCATTATGAGTCATACTGGTCGCATAGTGAATTGGTTTGACATGATACAGATTCATAAACATCAAAAATGACTTATTAATTTATGTACAAAATTATCAAGACAATCTAAGTCTTTTTTCTTTGTTTTTAGTGAGTGACATGTTTTGAACTAAAATGTCAATTTTAAACTGATAATGGACACTTTCAGTCATACTGGTCACACCATGTGTCGGATTGAGGTGAGGTTGGTTCTTACACATCAAAAAAGACTCATGGATCATTTTAATAAATTACAAAAACAATATGAATGTGTTTTCTTGGTTTTCAGTATTCCATTTGTTGTTTTTTCTTAAATTAATATCAATTTTAAATAAAAAGAGACTTTTTGTCATATCAGTCACACCATTTGTTGGATTTAGGTGGGGTTGATTACTATATGTCAAAAATGACTCATGGATTGTTATCATAAATTATAAAAAATAATCCTATTTATTTTTCTTGGTTTTCAATAGGCCACTTGTTGTTTTTACTTAAATTAATTTCAATTTTAAAAAAAAGACACACTTAGAGTTATACCGGCTACACTGTGCATCCTATTGAGGTTTGGTTGATTCATACACATCAAAATTGAGTTATAAATATTTTTAATAAATTATAAAAACAATAATAATTTGTTTTCTTGGTTTTCGTTATGCCACTTGTTGTTTTTCCTTAAATTAATGTCAATTTTAAATAACAAGACACATTTTGAGTTATACCAGCCACATTGTGCGTCCTATTGATGTGAAGTTGATTCCTACACATCAAAAATTAATTATATATAGTTTTTCTATATTATTAAAACAATCTTAATGTGTTTTCTCGGTTTTTAGTATGCCAGTTGTGTTTTTTACTAAAATGTCATTTCAAACTGGAAACACGCATTATGAGTCATACCGGTTGCATAGTGCATTGGTTTGACATGAGAAAGCTTAATACACATCAAAAATTTCTTATTAATTGATGTTCTGAATTATCAAGAAAATTGGAGTTTGTTTTCTTGGCTTTTAGTGAGTGACATGTTTTGAACTAAAATGTCAATTTTAAACTAATAACAGACACTTTTAGTCATACTGGTCACACCATGTGTCTAATTGAGGGGGGGTTTATTCTTACATGTCACAAATGACTCATGGATCATTTTAATAAATTATAAAAACAATATTAATGTGTTTTATTGGTTTTCAACATGCCATTTGTTGTTTTTGCTTAAATTAATGTCAATTTTAAATAAAAAGATACTTTTAGCCATATCGATCACACCGTGTGTTGGATTTAGGTGGGGTTAATTCCTACATGTCAAAAATGACTTATATATCGTTATCCAAAATTATAAAAAATAATATGATTTATTTTTCTTAGTTTTCAGTATTCCACTTGTTGTTTTTACATAAATTAATGTCAATTTTAAATAAAAAGAAAAACATAGAGTTATACCGGACACACTGTGCATCCTATTGAGGTGTGGTTGATTCCTACACAAAAGAATTTAGTTATAAATATTTTTCCTAAAGTATCAAAACAATTATAATTTTTTTCCTTGGTTTTCACTAAGACACTTGTTTTTTCTTTAAATTAATGTCTATTTTAAATAAAAAGAGACACTTTGAGTTATAACAGCCACACCGTGCGTCCTATTGAGGTAATGATGATTCATAAATGTCAAAATTTACTTATATATTGTTTTACTAAAGTATAAAAACAATCCAAATGTGTTTTCTTGATTTTCAGTATGCTAGTTGTGTTTTTTTACTAAAATGTCATTTCAAACTGAAAACACATGTTATGAGTTATACCAGTCACATCATATGTCATTTTGACATGAGACTGCTTAATACAAATAAAAAATAAATTATGGATCACTTTCCTAAATTATCAACACAATCGGAGTGGGTTTTCTTGGTTTTCAATGAGTGGTGCTTTTTGAACTAAAATGACAATTTTAAACTGATAACGGGAACTTTTATTCATACCAGTCACACCATGCATCGGATTAAGGTGAGTTTGATTCCTACATGTCAAAAATAACTCATGTATCATTTTCCTAAAGTATAAAAATAATTTGAATGCATTTTTTGGGCTTTTAGTATGGCACTTCTTGTTTTTTATTAAATTAATATCAATTTTAAATAAAAAGAGACACTTTGAGTTATATCAACTATATCGTGAATCCTATTGAAGTGAGGTTGATTACAATACATCATAAATGTCTTAATTTTCCTAAATTATAAAAATAATATGAATTCATTTACTTATTTTTTAGTATTCCACTTGTGTTTTTTTACTAAAATGTCATTTCAAACTGAAAACATGCATTATGAGTCATACTGGTCATATCATACATCGGTTTGATGTGAGAATACTTCATACACATCACAAATGACTTATGAATAATTTTCCTAAATTATTAATATAATCAAAGTTGGTTTTCTTGGTTTTCATTTAGTGGAACTTTTTGAACTAAAATGTCAATTTTAAATTGATAACGAACACTTTTAGTCATACCAGTCACATTGTGCATCGGATCGAGGTGTGGCTGACTCCTACATGTCACAGATTAATTATAGATCATTGTCTTAAGAACTCGTTCATAAGGTTATCTAATTAAGTTATTATTTAGTAAAAACCTTCTTATACATATAATTTCTAAAACCATTCTTAATAACCTATGGATATAAAACATAAGAAAAAGTTATCATAGTTGCTCAATAAATGTAAACAAGGGAGATATCAATGATCGTATAAGGATAACATAAGCATAAATATGTTAGAAGGTGATATTATCATTAGAAATTCATACCATGCATATCATAGTAGAAAAAATGGTGACAAAATTAATTAATTACATAATTAGTAGGAATTCACCTTTATAGATTCTTGACCCATTTCCTTATTATCATTATTTGAGTAGTAGCCTTGAAGTATAATATCTCATGAACATGATTAGTTTCAAACAAACCTCCCAAGATCGAAAAAAGTAATCAACATGTATAAGAAAAAAAATTATGTGAGTAATACTAAATGGAAGGAAATCAAACATAAATATGAAACAATCTGCTACTTTTATGTAAGTCACATATTCATGCTATTTATATATATTATTTCATCAGGTATTCTTCCCATTATTTTCTGAGCACATATATATTGTCTTGTGAATATGAGTCTTTTTCATAGCTATAGTAGTACTAGAAAAATATAAATACACAAACAATTGATAAATATTTTAAATGAAATAGTGATTATATTTGAAAATACATATTTAGGGATGCTAGTTTGTTCATGGAATATAATCTCTCTCGTAAATTTACAAACATAATAACCACAATATTTTCTATTAGTTTGTTTCAGACACTGCAGAAACATTGAGTAGAATAAGTAATTTTTTTTATATGTGTTTGGATAGTGAAATATTATTATATATACCCTAATACTTGTCCAGTCGCAGTACTTGTCTTGGTCCTCGTGATTAGCCCCTGACTTCATTCCTTGTTTTTCATTATATTTATACAATTCCATATCATAAAAGTATCCTCATTAAAAGATAATATAAATTATATAACTTGATGTTTAGTTCTAAAATGTTGGATGCAGTGTATTAAAAATTGAGAAACTCTATCCAAATTTATCATAATGAGCATCCAATGTTCCCTAAAAACACAAAAAATAATAAGTAATGAAAGAAATGAAAATATATTTGATATGATTAAATTATAGAGCTTTACCCCTATATTGTTGGTATTAAATAAAGTCTGTCATCTGAATTTTTTATTTCAAATGCTTTGATCAGACCTGCCATTATTTCATTCTTTCTTTTTTGTATTTATTTTTGGTTGTTCTGTAGAGGTGATGTGAGGACTAATGAGTCTAAAAAAATCATTGGAAAATCCATTCAATTGTTTTTCATATATACACCTGCAAAAATATGAAATGTATTTAGTCATAATTAACATAGTATATCAACTTTTAGAAAATAAAATCATGAAAACATACCTCATGTATACATTTACAACTGAGCTGCCTAGCCAATCATGGTTGAGGATTTCACTTACATTCTCAATACCAATGAAGTATTTTTCTTCCTCTCTATACATATTTTCTTCAAAATCAATTGTGTGAGTATGACCATCTTTTAATTTTGTATCCACATGAACCTTTAATGTTATTAAATGCGGATATAGAATGGTCAGGGTAATGGTGCTTTCAGTAGATCTTTTCGATCGGTTGGTCGATCCTTTAGATGGTTTTGAGTCAATATTTCATTTCACCCCCTTCCCTTTGTCCGTCTATAATAACATTCATCAGTTCAGAACTTTTTTCATTAATTTTTAAAGGTTTAGCTTGAAAATAATTTTAAAATGAATACCTCCTTGTTGACATATTTTTTATAAGATGTGGTGTCCATGCGATGAATGTTCCAACATCTTTTTCAATCATATAAATATTTTCCTCATCAATTGGAACAAGTATCTCGACACTCAACTCATGGGCTACGCTAATCGACACTCTCACATGACCTGTTGTAAGTGGTTTGTTTTGTAGCATGTTGTATTTGATATTGAACACTATAGACCTCACTACAAGATGATGGGTGGGTGTGGATATATATAAATCACAGTCATTATCACCTTGTAGAATATCAATACAGAAAGTGTATTAGTGTCTGTCTAGTTCGCATTTCACCAAAAAAATTATTAAAACATTGATTACCTCATCTAATACATCTCTTTGAGGGGAATAGATCGCCTCATAGCTAGTGGGGTGGGGTGGGATCTTCACGCGGTGGTTGTTCTTGATCTGGTTCTTCTCTTTGATTTCCGCCCATAAAATTTACATCATCCCTCTATGCCATTGGAATTGTTCTTCAAGGGTAGCTAGTCTTTCTCTCATCTATTTATTTCTTCACTTTGATCCTCCTCTTGTTTTTTTCTCAAAATATTATTAGGGTTTCACTCTAAAACACACACCTATGATGCGACTATACTATTCTGACCGCTTCAAGGCCACTGATAGTATGTGTTAATCTGATACGGGTGTTTCTAATTCCTATGACTATGTTGAATAAAAAATATTGGAAAATAAGTGATCATTGTTATATAATAGTGGTTTAAAGCAAAAAAATGATTATGTAATAATTACACATGTTTCCCAAAAAAATTATGTTTTTTCATCTATTAGCACCCCATCTTTATTTGCACGGGCCTCCTTCCATAGCACATGGCGTGGGATGGAAGTGGCTTTGGATTTGGATTCATTAATCTACATATAAATAGAGGAACATAATTTTGGTGTTGTTTCATGTCACATAAAAGTATTACAGTATATTTAAAATACATACCAATTTTTTTCAATTGAAGTGTACCCCATCCTTACTTTAAGGTAGGGGTACGCTGGTTTTGATACTCGTTCCTTATTTCCATCACTCGGTTGTTGTTTCATAAATAAAAACTTGTCAATCAAAGTGATTAATACATGTATCGTCAAACAATGTATCACTAGACACAATGTACATGAAAAAACACATATGGATGATGGCTAATAATTACATCCCACACTTCTTCAGTTATCATGTGTGCATAGATAAGCGGTGGGTGTGGGTTTATTTTTTCTTCAGCATCTTTAAGATGATGTCTAGTCAGAATTGTGCGAAATCCTTTGTAAATCCTTCCAGTAAGCATTAATACATATTTCTTGTGGGATTTATCTAATATAAATGCACCCTAAAATGGATTATGAAGAGTAATTAAATGTTTCATTATTTTATTTTATATAAAAAAAAAAAGAAATTATATCATAATATTACCGTAATCTATTCCCGCATCAGTGTCTTGAGCGTGTGTACAACATTGTGCCCCAAATCTACAACAATTAGAACACATTGTTGAGTAACGATTCTAACATAACTAATGAACATGGAATTATTGGGGTTAACATGTTGGCCCCGTGAATTCCATTCAACCTCATATTTGATGCCTTTTATTTCTGCCTTAATGATTTTTGATAAAACCATCAAACTACGGTGCTCCTGTTTTTTTTTTGCGTCATCGGTCCTTCATCGCCTACCATTTCCTTGGATTCAAAATCATCAATATTTTGTTCCTATGGATAGGTAGAATCATCATGTGCATATGTTCGTTGTACCTCTGCACTTGGAGGGGCAATGAGTTGAGAAACTTATTGTTCCTCAAGAATGGGAGCACCATCACGTCGAACCTCTGCACTGCGAGTAGCAGCATGTTGAGAGACCTGTTGTGCCTCAGGATTGGGAGCACTAACACCTACATAAGTCATTATCTACAGAAGTTGTTTAACATTTAATATAGATTACATAAATGCATCATCGATAATAACATGAGGTAACATGATGTATAATACAAAAAAAAATTAACCTGATTATTGAACTCTCTTTATATTTTAAAGGCTAAAGGGTTTTTACCCCTCTATCGAATATCAAAATCCCTTCATTGTGGTCTCATATGACATAAAAAATTTCATCTACATTAAGACCATTGTGAAATTATTGCGATGTCCCATAGAAAGGGTCGTCCTCAATTGAATTTTCATCTGACCCTTCAGTGGTTTTGGTTGATAATAGAACAATTGAACACTTTCATTTTATGGGATCTGGAACATAAAATACTTTTACTACCTATGATTTCATTATAAATAGTTTGTCTTTATACCCTTCCTTACTGAAATCAACTTTCACGGATCCCAGTTCATCTATTTTAATAGCACTCCTATTATAAACCCACTTTCATTTAAAAATTGGCACTTAGAATATTGTATAATCCAACTCCCATATTTATTTGATGATTCCAAAGTATGACATATTCACAAAAATTTGATTTTTGTCCTTAGTAACACAAACATGAATCACTTCATCCACAAGTGTAACTCCACTATTTTTCATGGTACCACCTTCATTATATTCTTTTATATAGAACTTATAATCATTAATTACATAAACATTGTAAGATAATACATACACACTTGGTCATCTGGCTAGCCATAAAAGTTGTTTTGAAATTGAATATGGATTTTCATCTGACTCCTTAAAAATATGGTCTTGAAACCATCCTATAAACTGCTGATTATGCATATTTGATATCCATATTTCAGCCCTTAATGGATTCAAATGCCTAATAATTTATTTATGGCTTTCAACATATGGGGAAATCTCCTAAATTTTATGCAAAACATAAAGGTGGGCCTACTTCAAATCTGTAATATTGATTGTGAAAACATCTCTTCCAGAAATTCCTTCACCGTCAAGATGTCCGGTGTGACGATGTTTCGGTATACCAATGCTTTCTACACTGGATAGGTATTTGGTAAAAAATTCAATGGATTCCTCACAAATATATCACTCTACAATACAACCCTCTATCCGACTTTGATTTTTGACATTGCCTTTCAAAATATTCATTTTCCATTCAATGGGGTACATCCATCTATAGTGTACAAGACCACTGAGTTGAATCTCTCTCACCAAGTGAACCATCAAATGAACCATCATATCAAATAATGTTTATGGGAATAACATTTCTAATTCACATAATATGATGGAAATTTCTCTTTCCATAGTCGTAAATTTAAATGGGTTTATAAATTTGCTACATATAGCTTTGAAGAAGAAACAGATCTTGGTGAATGTATGATGAACATTCTTGGTAAAAATACAACACAAAGCTATAGTCATTAGATCTTGTATAAAAACACGATATTCATGTGATTTCATTCCCTTTAACTTTAAATAAGTCATTGATATGATTTTCTTGATATTCGATGAATACCCCTCTAGAACCTTTACACCATTTAAGAAGTTGAAAAACTGATATTTCTCCTACCTGGAAATAGTGTAAGTAGCTGGAGAAAGAAAAGTTCATTTTTCACCCTTCACTAGTGCCAACTCTTCTCGTATTCCCATGTTAACCATATTTAACCGAGCCTTAATTACATCCTTTTTTTTAGGTGCATTTAGAAACGCATCGATGAGACTAACACATACATTCTTTTCAACATGCATAACATCAAGAAAATTTCTGACGTACAGACAATTTTAGTATGGTAATTCAAAAAAAACTAATCACTTTTTCCAATCGGTTTTTGTAAGATTTTTCAAAAACGTTTTTCCAAAAGCAGTGTCCATATATTTTACTTTCTTAGAAAATTGATCACATGTTAGTGGAGATGGTGTTGTATGTTATTTCGAACTTCCATCGAATTATGTTATCCAAGATGGGTACTTATGTTGTCGGGGTAGAAATCTGTGATGTCCTTAAAACACGGTTTTTTATGAATGTTTCAACCTAATTGATTGTGTACCTTTTTTTCAGATAGGACACCCTTGAGTTCCTTTAATGTAATATCTTAAAAAATTTCTATAAGTAGGAAATTCATTTATAGTTTCATACAACATGGATCTCAATGTGAAATATTCATTTCTGTGAGCATCATACAATGTAACACCTGAATCCCACTATAATTTCAAATCCACAATCAATGAAGCCAAATAAACATTAATATCATTACCTGGTTGTTTTGGTCTTAATATAAGTATGGATAGCATGATGTATTTTTATTTCATGCATAACCACAATGGAAAGTTATAATTTACCAACATAACCAGTAATATACTGTGAGTGTTGCTTTGAAAATCAAAAGGATTCACTCCATCTATAGATAATGCAAGATGAAGGTTTCTTAGATTGTTTCCAAATTCAGGATACTCATGATCAATTCTATTCCACTAAAGAGATTATTCCAGGTGATGTAGTTTCACATATTTATTTCTTGTATTTGTGTACCACGTCAATTTCCCTACAGCCTCCTCACTTTCATATTGGTGCCTAAACCTTGGAATGATCAGAAATTACCATAAAAATTTCATAGGACCAGATTCATTTTTCTTGTATCGAGAAGCACCACACTTTGGGAATTATTTAATTGATCTTTGGTCCTTTATAAATAGTATACATTCATTCAGGAAAGCATGTATTCTTTTAGATATTATACCCATCAATCGTATCATTCATTTGGCGTCATATGCTCGGTTTGGGAGCTCATTATCTTCTGAGAGCATGTCATTTAAGAGAGAAAGTAGTTCTATAAAACTAGAATCACTCCGTCCATTTCCTTCTTTCAAATTATATAGCTTCAGTATGGATGATAATGTTGTATATTTAGTGCAACCAGTATACAATGTTGACTTTGCACAACTCTTCAACTACTCAAACAATTTTGGGAAATTACAAAATTCATCTTCAATTTTTTTTGTCATTTCCTCAATATGATCTTTATCATCATTCAAATATGTAATCACGTCCTTGATACAGTATTCTTCATTGTCTATAGTTGTAATCATATCATATGATCTATAAAATGAAATTTTATCCCAACCACTAGCTATATTCACTTTTTCCCCATGTTTATTCCAACATCTATAACTTTGATCTATTCCATGATAGATCAAGTGTTCTTCCAACACCCCTGGACTAACTTTTCTTGAATAACAATAGCATAAATATGGAAAAATGATTTGAGAAGGCTTGTATGCATGATCTTTTGAAAACTTGATGAACTCTTTCACTACATCTTCATACTCTTTTGTCAGACGATTATCATTCATCCATTCTTTATTCATATCCATCCTATTTGATTCGGTAATATTAATATTTAAAAAAATAAATACACAAAAGGGTTATTTAAAATAAGGGGAACTCAACATTTTAATGATAGTTATCATTTCATTTTTTTTCCTAGGACTCATCCCCTTATAAGCTAACACCAAATTCATTTGAAAACTATTTATAAAATCACAGCTGAAATCCCATTGAAAAAACCAACCATTTAAAAAAATTACTCTTTAAAATAATACACCCTTTTTAAAATGAAACCAATATTAAATACGCTTTCAAAACATTCACATCCCTTTATGAAAGTTAATCGGATGAGTTAAAAAACACTTGGCATGCAACTTAAGTCCATGACAAGTGTTTAAATCATTTTAAATCTATTTAAAACCAAAAAAAAAGTATGTTTAACACATATATTTTTTAAGAAACATTTCAAAACACTAGAATCATTTTAAAAGTGACACATAGGCATTTTCAAAAAGACATAAATCCCAAGAGAGGCACTTTATAAAGGATACATGAATCAAAAATAACCCACATTTTATAAAATATAAAGATATAAATGGTTTATCATGTTTCTCATGAATAAATAGTATGAATCCTATAGTTTACTCCCATAATAATACTGAGGAGTGAATAGGTGATAAATAAAGACATAAGTGTCACTTGGCCATGATACTTTTGAATATAAAGCCACATCTCTTAAAAATGGGCAACCATCTTCCACTTGATGCTTGAATCATGTACTACCTAAGATTTATCCTTACAACATGGAACATTAGAAAAAAATGTGCCCATTCTTGAGGGTATACATTATGTCAATGTTAAAGGACTATAGGTGCCCAAACCTTCTCTGCTATTAATGATTCATTTCACTTTGTGATTAAATATATTCCAAACAATTTTTTTAGTGTATTCCAAAAATATATCACCCTAAAGATAATACCAATAACACCTCATGGAAATCACCACTATTTCCAAATCTAGGAAAGGATTTGGGAAGTTTCTCTTATGTATCCTTAACTGTCTAGACCCATAAGCAACCACATGACCATCATGGATTGGAACTATTCAAATCCTAACTCATGATACATCACAATATAATCCATACTCATTACCTTGATAATTTATGGTTAAGATTGGTGTTTTCATCAATCTCTCATTTATATCTTAGAAGGATATCTCGTGAAAATATAAGAAAAGGAACCATAACACATTCTTGGTTAAGGCCTTCTTAGCACTTCCAATCAGAAATAATCTTGGCTGACCCTCTGGTAATAACTAAAAATTCCCAAAAAGATTTGGATCTCAAAAACATTCTTTGGACTCTATAAATAAACTATAACATCAAACTTCTTAGGTTCTATAAATATGTTATCCACTAATATCATTTTCCCCATGAAGTTTACATTATCAATCCAAAACATACACTTTGAGATCATGGAATATAGTTGATGCTCCCTGAGTTTTCTCAAAAATGATCTCCAGATATTGAGAATGTTCCTCCCTTAACTGGGAATACATGATGATATGATTAAAAAATATCGATACAAAATTATCTGAATAAGGATGGAAGACCCAATTCATCTCATCCATGAACACTACAATTGTATTTTTCAAACTGAATGACATCACTAGATACCCATACAATACATACGTACTCTTAAATATAGTATGTGGTACATCAAAATACCTCACCATAAACTAATGATAACTTTATATCAAATCAATATTAGAGAACACTTTATCACCTCTAAGTTGATCAAATAGTCCATCAATACATATAACTGGATATAAGTTCATTTCTATCACTTAGCATAACCTCTAATAGTTCACACATATTCTCAATGATCCATTTGAATTTTTATGGAAAATACTAAGGCACCCCAAGGGTACATAATCATTCATATGAACCCCTTCACCTCGAAGTCGTTTAATTGTGACTTCTTCTCTCATAGATCTACATAATCCATCTTATATGGTGGAATAGATATATATGCTCTGTGCCTAGTAAGAATAGAATCATAAACTCAACCTATCCCTTGGGTGGTAACCTAGATAAGTCCTTGGGAAATAAATCTAGGAACTTATAAATGACAGTAGGACATACTGACTGATGTTTCTGTCTATCATCCAAAATTACCCTAGAAAAATGGGCTCTGGTTCTACCCAGCTACAGAAATATAGGTCCTACATAACTAGTTTTCATATCCAACTTTCCAATATAGACATAATCGTCACCCTTGAAAAATATAATTCCACCCATCAATGAAAACAATTGATATAGTAGATACATCACTACATGAGGGGTTTTAATTGTAGTCACAAACTAGACTCACAGTTTTCATGTCACTCAAATTTATTATTTATCAGTTATTATAATTTTTGATTAATAAAAGTATATCAATCTAAAATTTACTTATGTAGTTCATTTTCAATGGAAAGAAAAATCGATAAAATGAGATGCATTATCGGATAGAAATAATAACATTGTGTAAATAAAGATGCAACATAAAAAAATTAAGAAGTCAACAATGAGAATCCTCAAGATTCTGGAAAGATATTTATTACCAATCTAATTTTCAATCAAATAAACATGTTTATTTTACCAAAATTTTTTGGAGGATCTATAGAGTTCATCCTAAGTATCTGAGATCCACACCTAAAACATCCTTGACTATATACCTATTGCAAGGTATCAAGTTCTAATCCCGAATATTCACTGATTATTATCTCATTGGTGGAAATAGGTATCTAATGCACCAAGACCCACTTCAATATGATGATCAGTGACAACTCTACACCAGAAATTTATCAAACATGATGATTTGGACAATACATATTCTAGCCCTAGAAGCACATCAATATCCTTGATCAGAAATAGAAAATTTACAGACATGGAATTGATCATGGAAAATTGTACAATAAGAAAATACAAAAGAAATACTAAGAGCATTATAATAATACTCATAATGGTAGCACCTGAGGAGCTGAGTTTGTGGTAGAGGTGGGTTTGTAGAGGAGAAGGGATTTGCAGCAGAGGTGGGTTCGTGTTAAAGGAAGGGTTTAGGGTGGAGGTGGGGTTTGGTGTACGGCGGAGGTGAGGTTTGCAGCAGATGGGGTTCGGCGGCGGAGGTGATGTTCACGGCGAAGGAGGGATTTGCAGAGGCGGAGGAGGGCTTCGTGGCGGCGGAGGATGGATTCACGATGGCAAAGGTGGAGGAGGAGGAGGCAGTATGGTTTGGCTTCCATGAGAGCCTGAGGCGTGCAAGAGAAGGAAGAGACTATTAGGGTTTATTTATAAAGCAGGTAAACCTTTTATCAGCACTAGCTAAAAAGCACTGATAAAGGCATGTTTTATCAGTGCTAAAATAGAAAGCACTGATAAAACATTCTTTTATCAGCGCGTTTTTAGCACTGATAAAAATACAATGATAATAAATTATTTATATTTCTATATATATTTATAAAATTATATGTATAATAAATATATATCTTTTTATTTATAATAATAACTATATATATATATATAATATATATTTATTTATAATAAGTATATTTATTATATTTATAGTTACATATAATTAATATCTTTATTATAATTTTATAATTATTTAAATATATCTATATTTATTTAGAATTATAATTGTAAATATTTGTATATATTTATTATAATTTTATAATTATTTAATAACTATATATTTATATATATTTATTTATAGTTATAATAAATATATATTTATTTATAGTAATAATTATAAATATATTTATTTATTTATTTATTCATTTCAATAATTATAAAATTATAACAAATATATTTATTACATTTATAATTTTATAAATATATATAATTAATATATTTATTATAATTTAATAAATATTTAAATTTATCTGTATTATTTATAATTCTAATTATAAATATTTGTATTTATATATATATATATTTGTATATATTTATAAATATATTTATTTAATTATATATATTTATAACTTTATAACTATAGTAAATATATTTATTATAATTTTATAATTATTTACAAGTATATATTTATATTTATTTATTTATAATTATAATTATAAATAAATATTGATTTATTTATATATATATATAATATATATTTATTTATAATGATAAATTTATAATAAATATATTTATTATATTTACAATTATATATAATTAATATCTTTATTATAATTTTATAATTATTTAAATATATCTATATTTATTTAGAAAAAACCATTGAAAAGTTCAATTAGTGATTAAACACTTTTGAAACATGAAATGAGGATACTTTCTTTAATGAAAGTAAGAAAAAAACATATATTTATAAATATATTTATTTAATTCTATATATTTATAACTTTATAAGTATAATAAATATATTTATTATAATTTTATAATTATACATTTATTTATTTATTTATTTATAAATAGAACATAAGAAACGATTCATCACATATATATGGACAACATGAATAGTAATGAGGGTGTAATGTGTAAATGAACATTCATGACGAATACACAACATATGAACGTCAATTTTATTCACGCATCAATATATTTATTGACCAAATTCATTGAAAACATATATTTATTTAAATATATATATATATATATATAATTATAAATATATATATATATATTTAAAAAGTATTTATATATAATTATAAATATAATAAATATATTTATTATTTAATGAAATTTATTATAATCTTATAATTATTTAAATATATATTTATTTAATTATAATCTTATAAATACTTATTTTTTAAACATTATATATATATATATATATATATATTTGAATTATTAAAAATATATTAATTATAAACATGTGTTTTTTATTTAATGTATACAAATAAACATTATTTTTGAATATAAATATAATAATTTTATATAATTTAATATTATTTTTTATTAAAACTTTTATCATCGCTCATAATAGCACTGATAAAGGTCTCCCCTTTTATCAGTGTTTTTTTATTAGCGCTGATAAAAGTCGGCGCATCCCTTACTCGGATTTGTGGTAGTGTGTGCTCGACTATGAATGACATGTGATGTATTCATTCATACTAGACAGTTTATTTTGGAGATTCATAAATATATGAGATGACCTATACTAGATTGGCATTTTTTATATCTAATGATCACTCTATGTCATGGAAAAGGGATTATATAGGCATGTATATGATATATATGATACATCTTATGGTGTACATGTTCATATGGAGATATGAGTGTTTGATCAATATCACACCAGATCCCTTTGTAACTTGAGGTGCATTGATATTCTGTTAGAGGTCACTCTTTACTTATATCTATGAAAATGTGATTTCATATTTGTTGTCAATGCTATAAAGGTCAGTAGGGTTATATAGTTTATCCTTAGGATAAGAATTAAATTTTAGACAAAATTTTTGTTCTTAAATGAAGAGAGCTTGATAAATTATATCCAAATGAGTTTGGATGGATTCACAGGCAGTTGTAAAATTTTGGATAAAGCCTTTATGAGATTTTTGTGCGAGTGAAAGGATTGTTGGAAATGCACTTAATTGGGATATCGTATTATACAATAGACCTTAAGTTGAAGCTTATGATATGAAATGAAAATGACTATCATATCATATGATCTCTATTTATTATAGTGATAGGCTGGCCATATGGAATATTAAGTGCATGGGATTCTGCCACATCTTTTACTTTGGTTATGAATCAATGTATTAATTCATTTAAGGACTGAAAACTCATTTGAAACGTTCAAATGATAATATTATCAACTGGTGTGTGTTATGGGAAACACATGGTGTCTACCAAGTGTTGACCATCGACCTCTACTACCGCCATTAAATGATTTAAAGGCACCCTCATCCAGGGATGTGGTCTGTGTGTTTGAGAGGGGATCAAGCAATTAGGTCCTCTTTTGTCCTTCATATCATTTCCCCTTTTAAAATTGTCGACCCTGTTTTGGAAGGGCACAAGGGATGGGGGGATCCCACAGTGACAGAGAGTGTGGGGCGTACTCCATCACATGAAGCCTCCCATTTTCAGGGGGGCACATGAGAAGTCATCCCCTCCACCTATTTTTAATTCAAACAATTTATAAAAATTAAATTATTTTATTTTAAATAGTCAGAAAATATTGGCACCTGCCCCTCGGGTAAAACACTTCAAAACATAAATTTACCAATAATAAATAAAATATAAAATAACAATAATAAAAAAATAAAATGACATAACGCCATTTTTTTATGTTTTCTTATGTATCTTTTTATATGTACAATAATTACCATTTGATATATTTATGTTTAGATATTTTTAAAATGTTTTAAATTAAAAAAGTATAACATCATTTTTTATCTAATGTATATATTTTAATTATAATGAAAATTCATATTATAAGAGCAATTTTATACATCCATAATTATATTTTTAAAAAAAAATTAAACAAAAAAAATTAATGTGTAATGTTTGGTTCATAAAAAATTATATATAGAGAGAGGGGGAGTTATATATTGTTTTAAAAAAATATAATTCTTAATATTTTATTTGAAAAAATATATATTAATATTTTAAAGAAATAAAAAAACTTGATATTGGTGTATATGTTCATGTTCATATAATTCTTAATATTTTCTAGTGCAAATTATCATTGCAAATTTTCAGTGAAAATTTACATTTTTTTTATTTATGTATTAATGTATAATCATTATAATTTTAAATGTAAATTTGAACTAGAAATTTCATGTCAAAGTTTTCATTTAAAATTTTTAGAGAAAATTTACAATGAAAATTTCATAGGGAAGTTTACGCGGGAAATTTGAAAATTTCCAATTCAAAATTTTTATGAAAATTACATTGTTTATTTATGTGTTAATATATTTTCAACTGAAAATTCGCTACCACAGATCTGACCTAAATCAATGACTGCTTTTATCAATGCTAAATAGTAAGCGTTGATAAAAGGGTTGTTTTATCAGTTCTAGTTAAAAGCGCTAATAAATATAACTTTTATCAACACCAAAAAACTTGTGATAAATGTGTATCATTTATCAGTGCTTTTTTAGCATTGATAAATGTTGATCTTTTCCAGTGATATTTTTAGAAATGATAAAACCTTTTAATAAAAAATATTATTAATATATAAAAAAAATATCATATTTATATTAAAAAAATAATGTTTATTTATATACATTAATTAAAAAATGAATGTTTATAATTAATATAATAATATGATATATTAATATATATATTTTTTAATAATTCAAGTATATATATAATTTTTTTGTCACGACACGTCCCAGAGGGGCCCGTGTCGTGACTACCCCAAACCCACCTCTAATAGGTTAGGGGTTGGCGACTAGCATTGAATAGGCATATCCCACAAATGAGAAACATTTACCTAAGTACATGTACACAAACACATCTCCAAGCCCAAAATACTGAAAAGTAAAAACACTAAGTAAACAAAAGCATGCACGCCATTATATCTCAACAAACATAGTATGACATCAAAGTAAAGTGCATAATGTACAACTGGATGAGAATACAAGTCCACCAAAAAGAAAAGATCATGTAGCACAAGGTCCTAAAGATCGTTCGTAGAAAACCCTACCCGAAGTGTAAGTACAAGAACAGTTGTCTGAAGCCATAAGAGCACACCTCAATTCTCTTGTCTCTATCTAAGCACCACCTGGTCTTGGTCTACCTAGGACTCCTTTAAAGCGTTGATGGTCTGCACAGGACACAACATGTGTAGGAAAAACCCGTGTAGAGATGAGTAAAAAAATACTCAGTAGGACACCCTGAAACACAAAGTAAAAGACCATAGAGGAAACATCACTAAGAAGATATAGTCAGCTCAACACAAGTATATGTGAAGGTTTTGGGCGTAGCGGAAGCATGGTTGGTCTGACACCCAACTTTGATTTTTACCATGATCAATGATTATTTCGGGATCAATACGACAATGAACTCCCATCATCACGTAATTGAATCAAAGATTTAGATAAAGAAGGAAGAGGTCTGAAACCTTTAAAGAGGATCTTGCACATCATGTTTATAATTAATTTAATTAATTTCATAAAGAAAATAATACCTGGATCTTTTGTATTTTCTTCATTGATGATGTTGATCATTTGGAATGACCCTTCCGGATTATCTTGTTGCGCTTGCAAGGATCCAAACTAGAATCCCTCTAGTGGTGATCCACACGTGCTCTAATGGTCTCCGATCGACACCGCTCGTTCTTCGGGTGCTTGCATAGCGAAAAGAGTTTCTTGTGTCGATCATTCTTGATCACTTGTTCTTTAGCCTTGAACAATGTCTCTCATTCTTGAGAGGGGCAGAAAGAGGATTTGAGAGAGAAATTGTTTAGCTCAAAAATTCTCAATTCACTGAGTAGGCAGCTCGGTACTCGGTACAATACACGTATGTGTCTATTTATTGACATGGGGCTTTAATTACAATATTTAATTTCGTAACAGCTATTAAATACATTCATAACCTTAGATAAAAAACATGCTATTAATAATAATACTGAGTTATTATTTATGATGCGCCAACTTGCACAAAATGGAATTATAAATAAAATTCCACGTCACAAAATAATAGCAGCATTATTTTAATTTGTGTCAACTAGTTAAATAATTATTTATTGTCTTGCAACTAATTATTTCACTACCAGACCATCCTTGGTCCTCTCGAACTCCACTTCCATTTATTGAACACCTGAATAAATAAATAAATATATTATTATCTTAAATAAATATTTTATTTACAAACTGGTAAATAAATATTTATCAAATGTTCGATAAAATAAATAAATATATTTTACCCACAATCTGGTGAATAAATATTTATTTAATTTATGAAATCATTTTAACTTGAATAAAATTATTCCAGTGTCTTGAGAATAATATTTATTAATTAAATTCAAATAGAATTTAACTAAGACCACTAGAAACACTTAGTTTGTGACCCTCTAGGATTCTTTCTTATTGGCATTAGGCGGGGTTGCCTAAAGTCCAAGAGTACTGTCTAGTAATGGGTCAAGGCACCCAAGAGAAAGAACATAAAGTCACAACAATGACATCCACATATGAACGCTCATTGTGTATTATAATCCCTTTGTCACAATATCTCATCAAGAAGGTTTCATGATAGTGTCATCAACTTTCAGGCTTGATATGTCGTTCTTTAACTACCTGAAATAAGCTCGCCGTTACACCATGGCCATGGAATTTCGCGCGATGGTTCTATTTCAATCAAAGGGCCAAGATATCAACTTCCATAAATGAAAGTGGAAAATCTTTGCCCGACTTATCCATTAATAACATACCACTTGTGACGCACCCAACGTACCCTACTTCTCGCCAACTATCTGCATGACAGTTTTCGTCAGTAAATCAAAGTACGTGAGTCATGACACATATTAATGATAATATTAAATTCTAAGGATCATTACACATGCTTGCATATAGAAATATCTGATGACACCAAAACATACGGAATTCCTACTGGCAGGTTTGTTCTCATAATCTCCTGTCTTAGAGACTACTAAGTGCAAACTTTATGAGAGGAAGTCTCATCTACTTACGAGTACTCACATCTGATGGTCTACATTCTATGTTTCCCATCATAGTATATCATCCAAACATAAAAATAATGTTATATCATTTCAAGGTTCTCATCATAGCGGGGAAATTTCATGACCTTACCAATGAAACAAATATTCTAGGACATTATTACATCATAGTCATGCAGAACAATGAACAATATGTAATAAGATGTTTAATAATTAAATAAATTAAATATAATTGTAATCAAAGTACAACTAGTTAGTTCTAGGACACCAATTCTTACAAACTCCCACTTGGACTAGAGCCAACTACCTACAACTTTCAATCCACTAGACCTCACATCGTGATCATGTTTCTGCTGAGTCAAGGCTTTAGTCAAGGGGTCCACCACATTGTCTTTAGTGGAAATACTACTCACTGCAACTTCACCTCTATGAGAAAAATACCTCAAGAGATGATAATTCCAAAGTATGTGCTTAGTCCGTTGATGTGACCTTGGCTCTTTTGCGAGATTCACCGTTGTAGTATTATCACAGTACAGTGTTAAGAGATCTTTACTACTAGGTATCACATCCAGCTCCTAGATGAAGCTTTGCATCCAAAATGCTTCTTTAGCTGCTACAGAAGCTGCTATATACTCAGACTCTTCTATAGAATCTGCGACCACACTCTGCTTTGAGCTCTTCCAGCTTACTGCACCTCTATTCAAAGTGAAGATGAATCTTGTTTATGACTTCATGTCAACTTGATCAGTCTGAAAACTATCATTTTCATATCCTCTAATAACTAGTTCCTCATATCCTCCATAAACCAGGAACAAATCCTTAGTATGCCTCTGATACTTCAGGACAGTCTTGACCACCATCCAATTACGGTCACCTAGGTTAGCTTGATATCTTCCTACCGCACTCAATGCATAGGTGACATCTAGCCCAGTAAAAAGTATGGAATACATGACTGACCCAATCATTGATGCGTATCGAGGCCTTTCCATTATCTTTCTTTCCTCATGTGTCTGAGGACACATTTTCTTGGAAAGATGAATTCCATGTGATGCTGTCAACAATCCCCTCTTGGATTGTTCCATACTGAATCTCTTCAGTATCTTATCAATGTATGGACTTTGACTTAGGCCCAACAATCTCTTGGATCCATCACAATGGATCTTGATCCCAAGAATATATGATGCCTCACCCAAGTTCTTCATTGAGAATCATTGATTCAACCATGCCTTAACAGACTGTAAGACTAGTATCTCGTTTCTAATAAGTAATATGTCATCAACATATACTATTAAGAAAATGATTGTATTCCCACTAAATTATTTATAGACACAATGATCACATTCATTCTCGATAAAACCAAATTTTCTTATGGCTTCATCAAAATGAATGTTACATGACTTGGATGATTTCTTTAATCCATAAATAGATTTCTGCAACTTGTATACCTTATTGGCATCTTTTAGAGTCACAAACCCTTCAGGTTGTGTCATGTAGACATCTTCCTAAAGGTTCCCGTTAAGGAAGGATGTTTTGAAATCCATTTACCAAATATCATAGTCATGGTAAGTCGCAATGGAAAGTAGAATTATGATGTATTTTAGCATTGCAATTGGTGAAAAGGTTTCATCGTAGTCAATTCTTTGATGCTATTTAAACCCTTTTTGCAACCAGTCGTGCCTTATAGGTACTGAATTGACCTTCCATGTCCATTTTCTTCTTGAATACCCATTTTCAAACAACAGGATTTACATTAACTGGAGGATCTACCAAAATCTAGACTTGGTTTTGGTACATGGAATCCATTTCAGAATACATGTCTTCTTTCTACTTGGAAACGTCTGTTCCACTTACTACTTCCTTGTAGGTTAGAGGATAATTATTATTAACTAATAATGATTCACCATCCTCGGTAACTAGAAAACCGTATCGTTTTGGTTCTTTAACCTCTCTTTTACTCCTACACAGTAATTGTGTCTCTGGAAGAGATTCTTCTTCCACGGGGCTTTGTGGAATTTGTTCCTGTACCAACTCTAGTGTACCTTGAGCCTCGACTTCATCGAAGTCTATCTCACTCCCACTATTTTTTTTGGAGATTTTCTCACTCTCAAGGAATATGGCATGTCTTTCCACTATAAACTTTTTTTTTCTGATGGGTTGTATAGGTAATATTCCCTTGTTTTCTTGGGGTATCCTACAAAGGTACACTTTGTGCCTCAGGGTGCAAGTTTGTTACCTGAAGAGGCCTTAACAAATGCTTCACTTCCCCACACATGTAAATTCGATAACATGGCTTTTCTTCCACTCCAGAACTCATATGGAATACCATTTATCGATTTAGTTGGTACTTGGTTTAGTATGTGTGTCGATGTTTGTAACTCATATCCCCAAAAGGATAATGAAAGAGTTGCATGACTCATCATTGATCTCACCATGTTCAACAGGGTGTGGTTCCTCTGTTCTCTCACACCATTCCACTAGGGTGTGTATGGAGGAGTGAGTTGGGATAGGATCCTAAACAGTCTTAAGTAATCAATGAAGTCTTGATTAAGATATTATCTACCTCGGTCTGAGCAGATTTTCTTAATCTTCTTACCAAGCTGGTTCTCAGCTTCATTCTTGTATTCTTTGAACTTATCAAAAGAATATTACTTATGCCTCATTAAGTAGATATATCCATATCTACAAAAATTATCAGTAAAAGTTATGAAGTATGAGTACCCTCTCTTGATTCAATTGGAAATGGTACACACACATCGATATGAACCAATTCAAGAAGTTCTTTAGCCCTTTAACCTTTACCAATAAATGAGGCTTTGGTAATTTTTCCTTGTAAACATGCATGACATATGCCAAGTGGTTTTAGTTCAAAAGAATATAAATATCCATCTTGATGTAACTTTGTCAAGAGTTTCTCATTTACATGACTTATCCGGTGATTCCAAATTTGGATGTGGTATGAGTCATGTGAAGTATCTTTGTTATCGATTTCCATTACTTGGTTTGTGTAATCCAACACGTAAAGACCATTGTATAAATGTTCCCTACCAAAACAAATGATATCTTTGTAAAAGAAGCAACATTCATTTCCAAACCTGAAAACAAATCCATTTGTATTTAATCTGGATACAAAAATAATGTTTTTAGTAACAGACGACACGTAATAACAACCCGTTAACACCAAGATCATCTCAGTTGGAAACATGATGTGGTAGTCTTCGATAGCTACAACAACAAGTCTGGCTCCATTGTATGCTCGTAGATCTACCTCCCCTCAGTCAATCTTCCTGAATCTACTTGGTTCCTATATTGGGATACATATGTGAGCACCAAAAGTTGTATCTAATACCCAATTTTTAGAAACATATAGATTGCATTAGATAAAAAACACATCTGATGCTTCCCCTTGCTTCTTATGGTGGATATAGTTCTTCTTCCTGTGGCCCTTTTTTCCTCATGCGAAACAAACAGCCTCATGTTCCTTTGCCTCCCCTTTGATATTCCTTTTCTTGAAAGGTCGTGAAGAAGCTTTGGGCTTAAAGCTCTTCGCCTTCCTTTTCCTCTTATTCACCATAAGGACCGAAAGCTTTTCACGCTTCATATCTTTGTCCACTTGGATAATGAGGATAAGAAGATCAGTTAGAGACTTCTCAATGTTGTTCATATTGAAATTGAAAACAAAGTTAGAGAAGCTCTGAGGGAGTGATGCGAGAATGAGATCTGTGCCTAGTTCTTTGGGGATTTTAAACCCTAGAACCTCCAGGTGCTCAATGTAGCCAATGATCTTGACTACATGAGGCCCAGCTCAGCCACCCTCTCCAAGATTACTCTGAAAGAGTGCCTTAGAGATCTCAAACCTTTTCTGTATTTCTCTCTCCTGGTAAAGAGCACGGAGGTGCTCAGGCATACTATAAGCATCCATGTTTTCATGAGACTTCATGAGCTCACTAGAAATTGATGATAGCATCAAGAATTGAACATCGACCACGTCATTCATATGTTTCTAATAGACCAGAAAATCCTCATCACTCACCTCTTTGGCAGGCGGATCAGGTAATGCTGACTCCAGTGCGTAAGACTTCTGTTCATGGCGTAGGATAACCCAAAGGCATCTAAACCATTCCTGTAAATTAATTCCAGTGAGGATGTTGTCTTTATCCAAAATTGATTGTAGGGATAGTGTGGTTGACGATCTTGTCATTTTTATTCTACAATTAAAAGAGAATATCATTAGTACTTTCTTGATTACATTTTATGAGAAATAATAAATTTTATTAAGTCTTCCACTATTTTATCAAGTCCCAATGGCCCTCACCATTGAACTCGAAATGTCCAGTTGCCATGACATTCTAGTGTCAAGGATCCATATTTCCCTTAGCATAACCCCAACAAGGGTTGGTCAAGCTATTAGAAGGTATTTAGGTAGGCAGGTCTTTTCTAACCGCGGGCTTGCAACTCCTTGATCTGTTGAGTGGACTCCCCAATCCTGAAATCATGACTTTTGGATTTCCTCAACTCTTGAATCCAATATTACACCAAGTCTAGCAAGGGATACTCCTCATGATGTAATATAGTTAAGTCAACCCAAATTCTTTCATAAGGGTTTCCTGTATAAAAGTAATTGTCCCAACAAGGGTTGGTCAAACACAAAGTTTTATTGAGTTTTTTCATTAATCAGGTAACGGAAGTCTTGGTCTGACTTGATATTTTATTTGAGGGATTTTTATCTCTTATGCATGAATTACTTATTATCGTTATCACATGATTGTTAATATTAAGTGGAACTTAATTAAGTGATTAACCATGTCTTGATAATATTTATGCATAATTCTGGTTTATTTTAGTTCCATATTTCATGCTTATTTAATTCATTAATTATGTGATTGTGAAAACTCATCAATAATGAGAAACCATGCAACTGACAGAAATAAAATTAATTAAAGGGCATGATCATGATATTTTTTAATGGTTAGTGTATCTAGTGGTTGATAAACTAACCCTAACATAGGGGAGAAACATCTTGAACCTTTTGGGTTCATGTTTACAGCTTTTAACCTGTCCACCTCTGTATCTGTTGGGATTGGTTTCGTCTCAACTCCATCTTGAACCGCCTCCACTAGCTTGGGAGTTCCATCCATTATATATGACTTTTTTTAATAACTCACATGCAGGTGAGGGGTAAAAAGGGGTTTTACATAAAAGAAACCTAGGGCACGTAGGCCCTACATATTAATGAGGAAAAATCTCGTAGGCCAAAAAAATTAATTTAAATAAATTAATTAAAAGAAACCATCCACATACAAAGGTATTGGTCTAGCTCATGATCATCCATATATGAAATGATATATATGAATAAATAAAACTAGAATTAAATTCTTTAATCATTATTGTTTAAGATAAATCATGCTCGAATCAATTAATTATCATCATTAATTAATCAATCATTTTATCTTAAACCCTTTCCTGAATTTACTTAAGATTCTCATCCATCATAATTTTAAACAAATAAATTCATTTAAAATTATCTTTGTACATAACTTGTACCTTGGAGGAAACCCAGTGAATTCCTATTCATAACTATGCAATGATTAGAAATGAACATTACATAGATGTTAAATTAAACACATACATATAAAACACCTATCACATGTTGTGCCTCAGCTTTACGCTCGCACGATGGTACATGTATCAAGGGTTTGCATAATATGATAATAAATTTTAATAAATCTGCGTAATTTGGATGAGTACACGGCGTGTAGTTCCAACTACATGGAATGTACTATTTTTCACCGTCCATCCGAAGTACACGCCCGAGGAAATGGTGTGTGAGTGTACTTCAGAAATATTCAGAGTACATGGCGTGCCCAGTGGGTCACATGCCATGTAGTTACTCATTAAACGGTCTCCAGTCAGGAAACCGTGTACAGGGTACACGGTGCAACCCTAACCTAAAAGGGACTACTCGCCATGTCTAGTAGGCCACATGGTGTGTTCTGGTATTGTACGACCATGAACCTTTGGCACCTACAGATGAGATACTCTATTTTATTTTAATCAAAATTAAAATAAAAGATCGTCTCTGTAAGGTGAATGAGAAATGAAAGAGGAGGAACAGATCTTGAGATTCAGATTTGCAGAATGATTAACTTTAATTGAAACAACTAAATTAATAAATGTGTAAATCATCACCGAAATAATTAAATAATTATAAATTATGATGTAACCCCTCTGATAACACTTGAAGGTTCTGGGCACAGCGGAATTGGGGTTGGTCCAGCACCCAACTCAGATTTTTACCATGATCAATTATTATTCCGGGATCAATACGAAAATGAATACCAGTCTCCATGGAATGTAATCAAATATTTAGATAAAGAAAGAAGAGGCCCAAAACCTTTAGAGAGGATCTTTCACATCATGTTTATAATTAATTTAATTAATTTCATAAATAAAATAATACTTGGATCTTCAATATTTTCTTTGTTGATGATGTTGATCGTCTGAAATGATGCTTCTAGGTTATCTTGTTGCACTTGCAAAGATCCAAACTAGAATCCCTCTAGCGGCGATCCACACGTGCTCCGATGGCCTTTGAACGACATCGCTCGTTCTCTGGGTGCTAGCATGGTGAAGCGAGTGTCTTGTGTCGGTCGTTCTTGATCACTTGTTCTTCGGCCTTGAAGAATGTCTCTCGTTCTTGAGAGGGGCGAGAAGAGGATTCGAGAGAGAAATTGTTTAGCTCAACAATTCTTAATTCACCGGGTGTGTGGTTCTTTACTTGGCACAATAGACATATGTGTCTATTTATTGACATGGGGCTTCTGTTACAATATTTAATTGTGTAACAACAATTAAATACATTCATAACCTTAGAGAAAATTCATGATATTAATAATAATAATATGTCATTATTTATGGTGCGCCAACTTGCGCAAAATAGAATTATAAATAAAATTCCACGTCACAAAATAATAGCGGCGTTATTTTAATTTGTGTCAACTAGTTAAATAATTATTTATCGTCTTGTAAATAATTATTTCACTACCAAACCAGCATTGTTCCTCTCGAACTCCACTTCCATTTATTGAACACCCGAATAAATAAATAAATAATTTATTCTCTTAAATAAATATTTTATTTACAAACTAGTAAATAAATATTTATCAAATGTTCAATAAAATAAATATATATTTTTTACCCACAATCCGGTGAATAAATATTTATTTAATTTATGCAATCATTTTAACTTGAATGAAATTATTCCATTATCTTGAGAATAATATTTATTTATTAAATTCAAAAAGAATTTAATTGAGACCACCAGAAACACTTAGTCTATGACCCTCTAGGATTCTTTCTTATTGGCATTAGGTGGGTTTTCCTAAAGTCCAGGAGTACTATCTAGCAACGGGTCAAGGCACCCAAGAGATAGAACATAAAGTCGCAACAACGACATCCACACACGAACACTCACTATGTAATATAATCTCTTTGTCGCAATATCTCATCAAGTAGGTTTCATGATAGTGTCATCAAATTTTATGCTTGATACGTTGTTCATTGACTACCTGAAATAAACTCGTCGTTACACCATGGCCATGGAATTTCACATGATGGTTCTATTTCAATCAAAGGGCCGAGATATCAACTTCTATAAATGGAAGGGGAAAATCCTTCCTCGACTTATCCATTAATAACATGTCACTCATGACGCACCCAACGTACCCTACTTCCCGCCAACTGTCTGCGTGATAGTTTTCGTCAGTAAATAAAAGTGTGTGAGTCGTGACATGTATTAATGATAATCTTAAAATCTGAGGATCATTACACATGCTTGCAGATAGAAATATGGGATGACACCAAAATATGCGGAATTCCTACTAGCGGGTATGTTCTCATAATCTCATATCTTTGAGATTACCAAGTGCGAACTTCATGAGAGGAAGTCTCATCTGCTTACGAGTACTCACACCTGACGGTCTGTATGTTATGTGTCCTATCATAGTATGTCATCTAACAGTAGAACTATATTTAAGAATATTTTTATAGCATTTCAAGGTTATCATCGTAGCGGGGAAATTCCATGACCTTATCAATGCAACAAATACTCTAGGACATTATTACATCATAGTCATGGAGAACAATGAACAATATGTAATACGATGTTTAATATTTAAATACATTAAATATATTTGTAATCAAAGTACAACCAGTTAGTTTTAGGACATCAACTCTTACAATATGTCTACAACACATATTATAAGAACATTTAGGTATGCTCGTAAAGGATTCTAAGAATCAAGGTCTCATCTATTTCCAGCTATGCAGTTCCGCTCATAACACACTCGTTTCTGGGAGATCTCACTCCTCGGGCTATCTGATAGATGCATGTCGAACTGGTATAACAAAAGTACCCAAGAGAACACTAAGGCCTTGATGTTGAAATAGTGGGTGCCCTAGACCCAACTATATAGTGCTTTTGATTACCATATCGTGTATACAGTTAGATATACATTATGTATTCTTACCATTATAATGTAGATATTTCTGCATCCACTATTTAATGGTAATGTCCAAGATTAATTATCGTATCAAAAGGTTATAGAAGATTCCAGTTTATATTGAGAATCTTTAGATGTCACGAAATTAATCTTAAACTAAGGTCCTATGGTCTAGATGCATCTCACTGACTAGACATAGTAGATGTTTGGTTATCAGGTGTTGGGGGCTCATAAGCATTGAGACTTCTTCTCATGAAGTTCGCACTTGATGATCTAGAGTAGTAAGATCATGAGGACAGGTCCGCCAATAGGAACACCACATGTTTTTGGTGTTATTGGATGTTCATATCTACGATCATGTGTAATGGTCTCCTGACTTGAGATCATTGTCAATGTATGTCATTTGATCGCGTACTTTGATGCAAGACAAAAACCATGATATTGAAATCGCAGTGAGGTAGTTTGTGTTGGGTGCTTTATTGGTGGCATGACATTGGTTGAATGATCAAGAAAGGATTTGTCGCTTCCAAGTTTAGGAAGTTATATATCTCAGGTCATGTTGATCAGGATGGTAGTAACGTGATAAATCCATGGCCATGGTAGTTTATGGTAAATCCGTCCAGTTAGATCAACAAATAATAAAGTAAGTAAAGGGTGATGACACGAGTGTCCATCTTTATTTAAGAAATATTAAAGACAAAGAGATTATATTACACAATATGTGTTCGTTGGATGATTGTCGCTCCTATGACAATCCTTATCTCTTTAGGGGTCATGATGGGTCACTAGATCCCACTCTTGGTCTATGAATACTATTCACTGCTATCAAGATAAGGGTCTAGAGGGTCACACATAATAGCATATTCAAAAATCTACCATATTTTGTTGAATATGTATTTTGGACTGGTGGGACCCACCATCGGGGTCTGGATTTTTGTCCAAGGTGAAATGATCACCAATGCAATAAATAAATTCATATTATTCAAGTTAAGAGTAATGAACATTGAATTTATTTATTAAATGCATGTACAAGTTTTAAGTAAATACATGAAAAAAATATTAATTGACAAATATTAGTTTAATATATTCAAGGTTCAATTAATATTTTTGGCAACGACGAGTCGAGTTAATGACTCATTTATTATCACGTAATATATTTAATATTTTACAGCAATGTGATAATAATGTTTATGACTCAGATGAGTAGTCATAACATGTCGTTTATAGTGCATTAAGTATTTGGGGCCGAAGAGGCAATACCGGGTATTTTAATTACACACTATATATAGAAGAGGAGAGCCTCCCACCAGAGACTATTCATGGGATTTCTTTCTCCTCTTCTCTCTCTCATGATCTAGAGAGAGAAGCTCTGGATCCAGGAGCATGAATTGAGTTCTCTCTCATGCATCGCAAGAAAGGTGATGCAATGATTGTCAGAGCGTTGAAGGTATCGTCGAAACTTCGCGCTAGCACCCAGATTTCGACGATTGGTGCTCCCGCGGATTTTTGAAGCGTGTGTGGGTGATCTAGAGGAATTCAAATTCATATTCCTTGAGTAGCGATCGCCAACGACGAGCAGACGTTGTGCACGACTTCGGATTTAAACCAGGTATTTTACGGTTTAATTTTGTGTTTAATCATCTCCATGCGAGATCCTCAGCATAAACAGGCCAGCGATTCACCGATGATAGTGAGTTTGTGTCATTCATCAATGAAATTTTTTAAAATCCCATATTTCTGGGCTTCCACTGCATGCATGGTTCCTTTAAGTGGTATCAAAGAGAGTCATGAAATATTTTAAATCAAAACAAATTAAATTTGCATTAAAACTTATAGAGGGCGTCGATACAGTCCCAACGTCACAAATGGATTTAAAATCCAACCTTAGAGACGACCAAGTTAAGGTCCTTCGAACACATATTTATTTATGTGTTAGTCTTATACCCAAATAGTAGGCGGCATTAAAATACGATCACTAACATTTTTTATGATAACCAGAATAGTTGATTATGACCACCAGATTTTTTCACCGATAAGTCTAAGAATAATTAATTATTATAATAATAATAATAATAATAATAATAATAATAATAATAATAATAATATTTTATTATAATAATAATTATTATAACATTTTATTATAATAATAATAATATTATTATGCTAAAGCCTATATAGGCTTTAGAAAAATGAGTAAAGGAGGTATGACACACCTTAAAAAAAAGGGGGTGTGGGACTGGCTTATCTTATAAGCCAAAGAAAAGCACAAAATAATTAAGACTTGGGTCTCCTTCTGCCATCATCACCGACCGCGCCTCTACCAGACTGAACCGGTCTGCCGCCCAGCTCGCCCAACCGGCCCTCCGTCGGGCGGAGCTTTCCCGGCTGCCCTCATTTTCACCGGAGGGTCTCCTTCTCGGGCTCCCCGATCCAGATCTGGCGCATCTGGTTGTTTCCAGCCCTCCTTGGTCGTCGATTCCAGCACCGCCACCCGCAGATGGCAACCCCTCTGTGGCCCTCTCCGACAGCCGCCGTATGCGGCGCCTTAGCCGCCTGCCTTCGTGAGGTAGGCCAACCCTGCCAGTCACCCGCGATACACAGGTCCCAGATCCCTTGGATCCAACATCAAACCACCAAGAGGTACTCCCTGGTACCCTCTGTTTGGATCCGAGCTGATCCGAAACAGGCCCGAGTGAAGCCTGGAACGGGGTTGGGTCTGACTCAAATTCCAGGCCTGAATAAAATTAATTTAATCAAACATAAAGAAAATAATTAAACGGGAACGAACGACGTGATGATTCAATTAAAAATTAGAGTGAAATTTTTAAATCAATTGAATGTCATCGAGTATAATTTAATAAAGTTTAATTTTAAATTCTGCATTTATTTTAAATACACGAGTTAATGCGTATTGACTGATAATGAGCTCAATGACCGACCAATGCATGTCTAGTGCTTATTTTATCTAATTTATCATTGCATTAGTTTTGTAATACATAGTTCAATAAGGCGATTTGCGTGTTGTCTCACAATCATTATATGTATAAGGGCATGCGTGCCCATTCTTGGAGTTGTGTTTTATACTCCCTAGTTCCCCTCGTCTACGAGTGAGTATTTTTGTATAATGGTGTGACGACAAGAGAGACTTTTCGAGCCGAGTGATGGCGACACACCAGACAGGAGTTGGATGCATTGGATGGGCATGTGATGCATTTCGAGTCGCAAGTGACGCGACTCGAGGTATATCCTCTAGGGTCTAGGTTGGTCTGCTATTCACTCAACAGATCAACCCTTAGTAATGGCTCATGATCAAGTCATCATTTTATTTTTTTCATAGTTTATTATTTTTGTGTATGTGTAGTTAACACACGGGCACATAGAGTAATAATAAATGAGCACACACAGATAAAATGAACATGTGACACGATTGATTTTTTAATTTCATGCATGGTCAGTTGTGAGTGAGATGATGGTTCCTCTTACTACTAGGGCGTTCTTATGAGAGTGGTGGGGTAACTTAACTAAAATTACAACAAAGAAATAGCCAAAGATATCTTGTTGTAATTTTAGAATCAAATGTTGAGTAAATCAAATAATAATTTAAGAAGCTGAGACTTCACTCAGCAGATCAAGGAACCACGAGTTCATGCAGTTGGCTAGCCAAAAGCCTACCTTGAACCCTCTAAGTATTGGCATAGAAAAAGCTTGTAGACTACGAGGGTTGGTTCAGGGATCCTTGCCACTAGAATACTCAAGCGATAGAGTATTCCACTTCTAGCACAGAGGGTTCCTAAAATTTGATAAAATAATGTGAGATATTTATTTATTTATTTAATTAAAATGTCTAAACCAATAATCATGATAAAAGTACTAATCTGATAAAATTTACTTTTATTGAAAATGGAAAGTTATACCACAATATAAACTGTGATAAATAATGGACAAAGTAAATGTCCTCACTAGAACAAGTATCCAAGAATAGTACAGACACTTGCGCACGATGCTGTTGGAAACTTAGGGTGCTAGTATCCCTATACTTGTTAAACTACCTCAAGAAGAGAGGGTGAAATAGCTTATAGGAGACTTATGTACGAAGCATATGATGGTTACATCATTATGATTTCATCAACGTCCAGTGTTAGTTGCCGTCACTTAATCAAGAAAAGGATGTTTTAACATAAAATCTCATCTTTGAGAGGTTTATAAGGAGAAAGTGAAGCAATGATATGAATAGGTAATGGTTACACTGGATCTGTGTAAATTGAAAGACGAGTTATAATCTTTCAATACATCCTATTCTAATATCATATTCACCAGTTAATCAAGTTTTGTTTTAAGTTACAAAACAAACAAGTATTGAGTAAACGCTTCATTACCGATTTAGGTAAGGTTCTCCAAGTAAATAAGAATAAAAGGAAAGTTTAATCTTTAATTCTTATAGAGAACAAATTGAAAGGTGAGACAAAAGGCCTATGGAAAGTAATTCCAGAAGCATATTTGGACCATCCTTCAATGAAAGGTATTAATAGGATGTTATTAGCATTGCATAACATGAAATAAATTTATGGAAGTTTAAATGCAATTATATGAATTAAAGAAGCAAGTTATCACTTCTTCTTAGGTTTATTCATCAAAGTAAATCCTAATGTTTTAGTTTTACATCATTTGTATTTAATACTATATGCCTATCAAATACATGTATTGAAAATACAATAAAAAAGTATAGAAACATTACTAGGAAGTTAGGTGTGTTCTCCAAGTGGATGAGAAAGGGTGATACCTAGGCCTGTGGTGAGAAGTACACAACTTATTTATTGCCAAGTGAAAGATTCATGTAGAACTATTATTGGGTATAACCAAAACATTAATCTCACATGTCCTTTTGAACACAAGGAGACATTATTTTAGGTTCCATAATGAATGTTGTTTTTTGTATTTAATACTCAATCACTAGTTCAGTGATACATGAATCATAGGCAATAACAGATAAATATAAAATGTAAGACTTATACCTAGTTGTGACAAGATAATTTTTTGTCAAGCAACACTAAAAGTGGACGTCAAGAATATACTAAGTATAGTATTTAGGATGGCACAACTAAACACCTATGGTATTATTGACGTCTTTAGTTTGGACAAAAAACCTTTAGAAATAAAGGTATGTCACAAAGCTTTTGAAATTAGTTCAACAAGTGAGCATGAACTGTTTCAAGGGAAAGCTAGCGGTAAAGATACTTCATATGATTCCTTTAAGTTATTAAGGAATGAAAAAGTGAATTATATGCATCATCAAAAGATATGATTTGCTTTGAGATGGCACCTAAACACACATTTTATACATCAGATTTTTGATGTGAGCAATATCAACGCTGCAACTTGTAGAAACTTCCATTATATTACATGGCGTGCTTTACAAATAACGACATTGTCTTATAACCATATGCCAACTAAAATGACAAATGGATATCATATGAGTTATAGTATGATGGAAAACCATTATGTCATAAGACATGTGTTTGGATGTAAAGTGTTTGTTAGGACATAAACAAACTTTCATCAAGTACAAACACATTATGCATCTATTGTATTCATATTAAGGGTCGCTTAGAATATTACATAAATCCCTAAGATAGAAAAGTGGTAGTCAAGTGATAGACTACACTTCTATATAAGGGTGAAAATCTTTATTAGAGATAGTGGGAGCTAGATTGACTTGAGTTAGTTAATGCTAGAGATGCACATGAGGTTGGCATAGGAACTAGTTCCAAAAGCGCATGTGGAACATAGTATGTTCTAGAGACACATACTGCATAGGAAGGATAAAACCATGGTGATGGTTTTGAGTTCACCGTGGCTGGTGATATATTATTCATTGTGAATAATAATTCCTACAAGTGAGAAATGTGTGGAAATTATATAAGATTGAAAAGATCAATTGAAATTCAGTAATGGATTCCATATATCACAACTCAAAGGGGTCTATATTTTTGAATACTACGGTAGGTATTCAAGTGAGAAGATACATGGATGGTACAAGTGTTGTACCAATAAGCCTTGATTGGTTACACCAGGTCGGTATGCTTAAATCCATTGGATTTTTTACTTGTCATAGATAATTTCTATGATCATATTATTAGGCATTAAATTCCATAACCATCAATCATGGAAGGTGTCTATATGACACAACTAGAAAGGGATGGTCATGAAACAAAATTCTAATAAAGGTTGCAGGTTACTAAAGTCTGATTTAGGATTGAAGTAAGAAAATAGATCATAGAATATACATTTTCAATAAATGTTTTCCATGTGTCTACGAGAGGTTAGTGTGAGCGCCATTGTTTTCTGAGTAGAATATGTTCACCAACATATGGAAAACATATTGGTCTTCAAATTAGTCAAGACCAGGATGCAATTTATTCTCCAGTGGTTGACTTAAAGTAGAAACCTAAGTTCTAGGGAATAGGATCTACTGAAGTAGATATAAAGGTTGATTGGACCTAGTCAATCATAAATATAGTGACATAGTATTGAAAATACAAGTTGGAACAATTCAAGAGATGAATTGTTGTCTATGTCACATGTCATTATCTCTCTAGGTTGGCATGTTTGGGACATGGGAGGAGATAAATGTGGTGAGTTAAAATCCATATGCTTAAGCGATGGGTCTATCACGTATGCCATGATATGTACAAAAATTGATATTTCCAGAATATACTTTATAGTAGGAAAATATCAGTATTATCTAGGAACACTGCAAGTGAAGTATTCAGAACTATCTAACTGTACTTCAGCAAGTACAAAAGATATATACCTGGTAAGTGGAGAAGCAAGGATAATAGTTTTTTAGGGGACACAAACTAGGGTCCTATGGTCTAGATGCATCTCACTGACTGGACATAGTAGATGTTTGACTATCAGGTTCTAGGGGATCATAAGCATTGATACTTCATCTCATGAAGTTCACACTTGGTGATCTTGAGTAGTGAGATCATAAGGACAGACCTGCCAACAGGAGCACCACATGTTTTGGGTGTCATTGGATGTTCTTATCTACGATCATGTGTAATGGTCTTCTGACTTGAGACCATTGTCAATGTATTCCATTTGATTGCATACTTTTATACAAGAAAAACACCATGATATTGAATTCGTGGTGTGATAGTTTTTATTGGGTGCATCATTGGTGACCTGATATCGGTTGAATGGTCAAGAAAGGATTTGTCACCTCAAAGTTTAGGAAGTTATATATCTCGGGCCATGATGATCAGGATGGTAGTACCTTGATAAATCCATGGCTATGGTAGTCCAAGGTAAATCCATCCGATTAGATCAACAAATAATAAAGTAAAGGGCGATGACACGAGTGTGCATCCCGCTTTAAGAGATATTAAAGAAAAAGAGATTATATTACACAGTACATGTTCGTAGGATGGTTGTCACTAATGTGACAATCCTGATCTCTTTAGGGTCCATGATGGGTTGCTAGATCTCGCTCTTGGTCTGTAAATACTATTCACTTCTATCGAGATAAAAGCCTAGTGGGTCACACATAATAGCGTATTCAAGAATCTTCCATATTCTGTTGAATATGTATTTTAGACTGGTGGGACCCACCACTGGGGTCCAAGTTTTTGTCCAAGGAGAAACGATCACCAATACAATAAATAAATTCATATTATTTAAGTTAAGAGTAATGAGCATTAAATTTATTTGTAAAATTTATTTACAAGTTTTAAGTAAATACATGAAAAAATAGTAATTGATGAATATTAGTTTAATATGTTCAAGTTTCAATTAATATTTGTGGGAACGACAAGTTGATTTAATGACTCATTTATTATCACGTAATATATTTAATATATTACAGGAAAGTGATAATAATATTTATGACTCAAATTCGTAGTCATGACATGTCATTTATAGTGTGTTAAGTATTTGGGGGCCGAAGAGGCAATATCGAGTATTTTAATGACACACTATATATAGAAGAGAAGAGCCTCCCACCAGGGACTATTAATGGGATTTATCTCTCCTCTTCTCTATACCATGATCTAGAGAGATAAGATCTAGATATTAGAGAATGGATTGAGTTCTCTCTCAGGCATCACAAGCAAGGTGATGCGGTGATCGTTGGAGTGTTGAAGGCGTTGTTGGAACTCTGTGCTAGCACTTGGAATTTGATGATCGACACTCCCATAGATTTTTAAAGTGTGTGTGGACAATCTAGAGAAATTTGTCTTCGTATTCTTTGAGCAATGATTTCCAATGATGAGCATACATCATGCACAGATTTAAATTTAAACCAGGTATTTTACAGTTTAATTTTGTGCTTAATCATCTTTATGAGAGATCCTCGACATAGACTGGGTAGTGATTCGCTGATGACAACGACTTTATGTTGTTAATCAGTGAATTTATTTAAAATCCCATATTTCAGGGCTTCTACTGCATGCCTAGTTCCTTCACTTGAAAAGTTATGCAGTTTCCCTGAGATATCCAGTCTCGCTAAGACATAGAGTTTTGATAACACACAGAGTGTCGGTAATACACGGAGTGTCTATAACACACAGAGCATCAATAATACACGAAGTGTCTATAAGCCATGCAATGCCCAAGTCACATAGTCACCAAGTCACAACCAAAAATTAACCACTAAAAACTTCCTAAAGCACACTCATCGGGTCTAGTCATGTAGAACAGAAAGAATCTGATTTTGATACAAAGATAGGGGTCCTCCGCACCCAGGGCTCACTGGGGGGGACTCCTCACCCTACAGTAAACATCATCCTAGATAAGGTATAGGTTCCCATGTAAATATTGGTCACACCTTGTCCACAAACCCTATCTAAGGTACTATGAAGAGAAGTGAGGACCGACCGAGGCTCTTGGTGTGATACATGCTCCCACCCACTGAGTCAACTGTCAAAGCCGGGCCGAGACAACTCACTTTAGAATACATGACATCTTCTATGACGGGAACATGAACCTACATCGAAACCTCATAAGAAAAGACCAAGGGTACACTCTAAAACTTTTCTGATCCAACTGAAAACCCACAAATCCATCTCAAAAGGACCTCATTGTCACAAGGGTCCCAACACCGTATAAGAATCGTTAATCAGATGCTCTGTTTGAAAGATATGACCATTTTTCTTAAAAAGGCCCGATTTAGGTTCGATATGGGTCTGACCCGACCCATTGGACCTAACCCAGGCCGTTAGATGATCCGACCCGGTCCGGCTCTACCGACCTAGCCCAGCCCTCTAGGCCACTAGAGTGTCCCAACTTGACCCAATCCGGCTTGCATGTGCGTGGGATGGCCTCCTTGTCGCACACATCCCACCACTTTCATGCTACTGTGACTGTAGTAGCATGTGCTAGTGGTCCCTTCTACACCGGTTCACCTCTGGTGATTTGTTTTTTGAAACGAAGGCATGCTTGAGATCCTTGGGTCGCATTCTTCGCTGCCCTGGGCTTGGATCAACATCACGGTCCATTCTGATGAAAAGACACTCAAATGAAGATATCTCCCGAACCGCTTTGATATGTCCATCACCGTCGTCATCACACTTCCATCATGCCATGTCAATTCCAGATCTATGATATCAGATCTTTGCGCCAAGGATCGAGTGTGCAATGATCGATCGATCACAACATGTCAAGTTGTGGGCTAAATGAAGTATACCCGCGAAGAACGAAGAACGGGGGGAGAAAATCATAAATCCATCAAGAGGAATGGGCCTTGATTGATTTTTGTGTCAATCATGGTTCATTGTCTCTAGAAAAACAATTGAAATCCAACAAATAATTACAAGATCATTCTCCCATCAAAACCCCACAAAGGTAAATCCCATCTCACAACAACAATCGATCTGCATGCCAATATGTTTGTTGATTGGTCCATGTTTGTCATGGAATTCATGAAGAGGGAAACGTAATCAAATCACAAAATCTCTACCTCGATTTGGTTCGATCGCTGATGAAGAATGGTCACCGCGTCGTTGTCGTGGGTGAAGATCCTTCGAATCTGAGGTTCGTCGTTGATTGTCGATCGACGATCTGATGTCATTCTTCAAGAGAGCTCTATCTTATTGTATCAAAGGAATTCCAGGGTTATGATGATAACCCTGAATCCTCTGACAATTGCGTATTAAAATAAAACACGCCGTTACGTCAAGAATAAAATATTTTAATGACGTTTACGTCCAAAAACTATCTTTCACAGCTGGCCCACACCGACCGATGTTAGGCCTCTCCTATAGAAAAAACCTCCTTATGAACTCAACTGTGGTCTCATATTTTCAATCCAGGTTATCGTTTATGAGTTATTAGGAATTTAAAAATAAAATAATTTTATTTACGCTTACAGCCTTTTCAGGTTTTTCCACTGAAGGGCCACACCGACTAAAGTTATGTTGCATCTAGGGTAAATACACTATTCTGATATCAATGGCTCCCTCATATTTATGATTCGGGCACCCGTTTAAAAGTTATTTCACTTTTCTATAAAAGTCACGCACACGTGCTATTAAAAACATAATATTTTTTCAGCAAATCGTTCTGGGCACACTGGGCCTCAGAATCACATGCCGTCTCATCTCCTACTCTCAGAATTTTCTAAAATAATTTATAAAAATAAATTTAGGAAAATCCAAGTCATTAAATTCTCCCCAAATTGGAGATTTACATCCCTGAAATCCAAAACAAAGGGCTACTCAAATAATTGAGGGTACTGAGCATGAATCTAAGCCTCCCGCTCCCATGTGGTCTCCTGGAGATTCTCGTGCTTCCACCAAACACACACTAGAGGAATCAAATTCCCATGAAGGATCCACTTATTTTGATCTTTGATCTCTACTGGATTCTTAGAAAAAGTCACCCCAGTCAAATACTTGCAATGAACCATGAACGTATCTCTTCAGTTGAGACACGTGGAAGACATCGTGTACCCGATCCAACTACGAAGGTAGATCCAAGTGGTATGCCACCTCACCAACTCTATGTAGTATCAGGAAATGACCGATGAACCTCAAAGATAGATTTCTATCCTAACCAAATCTTGGTATCCCGTGTCGAGGAGAGACCCGAAGGAACACATGGTCTCCCTTCTCGAACTCCAAAGGCCTCTGTCACCTATCAACATAAGATTTCTGGTGGCTCTGTTTAGTCTTCATCCACTCCTGGATGACCTGAAACTTCTCTATAGTCACCTACACCAACTTCAGGCCCATGGGTGTCGACTCTCCGAGGGTAGTCCAATAAATTGGTGACCTACAAGGTCACCTATACCAAGCCCCGAATGGTGCCATACTGATGGTAGAGGGGTAGCTATTGTTGTTCTCAAACTCTACCAGAGGTAGGTGATTCTTCAAACTATGGAAAAAACTTAACATGCAATCCCATAACATGTTCTCCAGATCCCAAATGTTCCTCTTAATCTGGCCATCCTTTGGGGGATGAAACGCCATGCTCAAGTGAAACTGAGTCCCAAACGCCTCTAACAGTCCCTTCAACGACCAATATGTGAAGCGAGCATCACGATATGAAACAATTGTCATTGGAACTCCATATAGTCAAACTATCTCCTACATGTAGAGTCATCCCAAGATCTCTACTAACTATGCTCCCAAATAGGTAGGAAGTGGGATGACTTGGTGAGTCGGTCAACGATCACCCAAATGGCATCGTGACCCATGGATGTACGTAGTAAACCCATCACGAAGTCCATTGTTATTCCATCCCATTTCTATTACGGAACCTCAGGGGGTTGAGTCAAACCTACTGGAACCTAATGCACAACCTTCATTTGTTGATAAGTAAGGCATCGAGACACAAACATTGTAACTTTCTTCTTCATCCTTGGCCACCAAACTGACGTTAGAGGTTCTAGTACATAATTTCCACACCTGGTTGTACAGCTAAAGGGGATGCATGAAACTCCTTAATAACCTTCTCTCATAATGCCACTTGTATCATCATGCATCCTCTGAAAAACAACAACGTACTCCCCACATTTTTATTATCCATCAGGAGAATGCTCTGTGGACATTTGAGAACGTAGAGCCTCGCAATCGGTATCCCTAAGTTGTGCCTCCCTAACTCACCGTAAGAGTGGAGGGGTAAAAACCATTGAATAGAGACAAGATGATCTAAGTCCATCCTCAATGGATATCTACAATGAGGCTAACTATTCTGATGACTTGTTCAACCACTGCAAGCTAGATCTCCTTTTGAGAGCATCTTATACCATATTTCCCTTTCCAAGAGTATAGATAATCTCCAAGTCATAGTCCTAGAGGAACTATAGCCATCACCTCTATATCAAGTTCCAATCCTTTCAAGAGAAGATATACTTAAGACTCTTGTGGTTGAAGTAGATGATAAATGACTTTCCCATCAGGTAGTGTCATCACATCTTCAATGCGAAGACTACTACTGATAACTCAAGACCATGGGTCACATAGTTCTGCTTGTATGATTTCACTTAGTGTGAACCATAGGCAATCACTGCTTGCCTATGAATCAGGACACAACCAATCCTGATTCTTAATGCATCATAGAACACCGCGTACTTGATACCCTCCTCTGGAAACCTCAATATGGGAGCACTTGTCAAAATCTGCCTCAACCTTCACTGGATCCATTGAAACTTCAATATCTAAGATGATATGTCTGATATCAATGAATACCACCTAGGGCTACCCAGGGCGAAACACTGGGTCTCACGAATCCCTTCCTCTACAAGTCCTCCAACTTCACCCTTAGCTCATAAGGCTTTGCGGAAACCATTCGATATGATGGTGTAGATATCAGTATCATCCTATGGTGTAGATCAATGCAGAAGTATATCTCTCAGTGGGGAGTTAAACCTGTAACATCTTCCGGGAATACATACTTATACTCCACCACCATTTTAGGAAACTAAGGACTCAAAAAATACACTACACTGAGGGTCAGGCTATCCAACTGAAGAGTAATCGACTGCACCCTCCTATGTGTGAGTCCATCCTAAGCTGTAAGGAATTCCCTTTTGAAAAAAAGGAAATATGGTTCTATTACCATAGATGAACCACACCCATTTTCCTAAAATAATAAATCTGAGCATGAACTGTGGCTATTAGTCCATACCGAGAATGACATCGTACGACCTCCATGCTACTACCAAGAGATCCCAACTGAAACTCTTTCCTTAAAGAGTCAGGTCTCACTGTTAGCACCTATGTGTGATCATTGGGTCTACTCTAGTAGGAGTATATAAATGTGAGGTTCAAGTCAATGGTTTAATCAGAATCTCTAAGTATCAACAAGAAAATTTAAAGGAAAGGAAATCACTACCACAAGTGTATATCTACTAAAACTAAAGTAGAATGACACAGATCGTACTTTAAACCATTCTTGGAGTCCTGGGGTCATAAGTCTCAATAGCCTGCAACTATCTCCTCCCCTATCCTCCAACTCCCTAAGTTTGGTATTGACCACTTGGGGGTGGTTGTGGTAACACGTCCAAACGTTGGACACCTCATATTGCTTCCCCATCTCCTTGGACACGTCCGCTGCATGATGGATCTGTCTGCTCTTACTGCTGCCTATTCCTTGGTAGTTCATCAACCACCTCTCTAAATGCAGCATGAACAGTGGGACAATCTCATGCAGAATGTACCTTCCCATGAAAAGCATTGCAATGCCTCTTCCTCAGAGAACTAGCATTCCCTTGGAACATCCGACGAAACCTCTTGTTTTTTGGATTACATCGTGCACCTGCTATCGATAGGTCCCACCGACCCTACATCCCAAGTGATCACTTCCTTAGAATCCTATGATATACATTTAGACCCTAAATATCACCATCCAGTTCCAAAATAACCATGCATGACTCAGTCTGGTAATATGTATCCACCTAAACCACTGGAGGTGGGTCTATGAACTGATCAATAAGAGAAAGTGCCACCTGCTAACCATTATAAAGAAAACACTGCTTCGTTACTATCTCCCCTTAGGAAGGCCTCATAAAACATCAGGTCGAACTCCCAATACTACTACAAAAACATCACTAGATAGCGTTGTGAATACATATTGTAAGAAAACAAGATGTATCATAGTTAAAGGAGTATACCTGGTGAGCTGACTCAAGAAGGACATGGAAAACACAACCCATTCCTATATGATGCATGTACCTTTATTTCTTCTTACAACCAATGTTTTCATGTATTGAGTTGAAAAGAAGGTGTCTAGAGTCCTAGTGTATGGATACGTCAACCACCGCCCCAACACTGGATTCCCTGGCATGGAATTCGAACTTGAAACACTTGACACTATTTCCCTAAACCAACCTCATAGACTCCCGACCCTTAAGTAGAACCGACCTCCTCTGATACCACTCTATCACAAACCGTCCCAGAGGGTCCTATGATGTGACTAACCCAAGTCCACCTCTAATAGGCTAGGGGCTTGCGACTAGTGCCGAGTAGGCATATCCCACAAATGAGATCCATTTTCTTAAGTACCTATACACACCCACACATCTTCAATCCCAAATTGCTGAAAAGTATAAACACTAAGTAAAAAAATGCATGCATACCACTATATCCCAACCAATATAATATGATAGAAAATTAAAGTGTAGTAAAGTACAACTAGTCCAGAATAGAATCCAAACAAAAAGAAAGAGTTTGTAGTACAAGGTCCTGAAGCTCATCCGCAGAAAACCCTACCTGAAGGGTAGGTATATGAATAGATTTCTAAAGCCGCAGGAGCACACCTCAACTGTCTGGTCTCTCTCTAAGCACCACATAGTCCTGGTCCACCTAGGAATCTGTCAAAGTTTCTATGGTCTATAAAAGACATGACACGTGCAGGCAAAACCCATGCAGGGGTGAGTAAAACAATACTCAGCAGGACACCCTGAAACACGAAGTAAAAGACCACAGAGGATTCATCACTAAGAAGACACATCAATTTCAACACAAGTATATGTCTACAACACATATAAAAATAACATCTATGTATAATCATAAATGATTCTAAGACTCAAGGTATTATCCACTTTCAGATACATGATTCTGCTCATAACACGCTTGTTTCTAGGATATCTCACTCCTCAAGCTATCTGATATAAGCATGTAGAACAGGTTTACCAAAAGTACCCAAGAGAATACCAGGGTCTCTAAAAGTTACGTAGTTTACTTAAGACATACATTCTCTCTACGACATAGAGTTTCGATAACACAAGGAGTGTCGGTAACACACGGAGTGTTGGTAACACACGAAGTGTCAATAACTCATGCAACCCCCAAGTCATGTAGTCACCAAGTCAAAAAAAAACATCAACTACTGAAAACTTCCCAAATCACACTTGTCTAGTCTAGTCACATAGAATGAAAATAATCTTATATTGATACATAGATAGGGGGTCCTTCATGCCTAGGGCTCACTAGGGGGACTCCTCGCCCAACTAGAAATGTCATTCTAGATAAGGGATAGGTGTGTGTGTAAATATTGGTCACACATTGTCCAAAAACCCTATCTAAGGTACCACGAAGAGAAGTGACGACCGATTGGGCCTCTTAGTGTGATACATGCTCCAACCCGCCGAGTCAACTATTGAAGTTGGGCCGAGACAACTCAGTTCAGAATACGAGTCATCCTCTATGATGGGAACATGATCCTACATCGAACCCTCATAGAAAAAACCAAGGGTGCACTATCAAACTATGATGATCCAACTAAAACCCCACAAATCCATCTTAAAAGGACCGCCCCATCACAAGGGTCCTAATGCCATAGATGGCTCGTCAATCGGACACTCCGTTTGAAAGATATGACCATTTTAGTGAAAAAGGCCCGATTCAAGTCCAATCTGGGTCCGACCTAACCCGTTGGACCTGACCTGGCTCACCTGGAAACCCGACCTGACCAACCCGGCTTGAACCGATGGGCTGCTGGAGTGGCCCATATCCACCAAGTTCAGCCCGCATGTGCGCGGGTCGACCTCCTCACCGCACGTGGCCCATCCCCTCTGCATGCCCCGCTGGTTGACGTGGCGCCTCTCATTGCGTTGCCTGGTCAGCACCGTGGCCTTCTTCCACCACCCATGCCTACCACATGTAGGTTCTGGGCGCATCAGAAGCACATTGGAGGGTGTACCCAACTTTAATTTTTGTCGTTAACGACGTTTAATCCGAGATCCGTCACGATAATAAAACGTCAGATCTTTGGAATAGAATGAACAATGAAATAAAATAGGGGAATACCGAAACCATATAAAGGATCATCATATATTGGTTATAATTAATTTAATTAAAAGATAAGAATTACCTTGATGGAATTATCTCTCTATTGATGTTTCCGATCACGATCTGATGTGATCCGTTGTTGCGTCATAGAATCCAAGTATAGGATTCCTCTAGCGGTGATCCACATGTGCTCCACGTATCTCTGGATGTCGCCGAAGGGATCTCTGGGTGCTAGCACAGAAGAACCTTTGCTTGCGATGTCTTCCTTCGATCGCCTTGATCCGGTGGAGGAGGATCTCTCTCTCATAGCTTGAGAGAGTTCTTGGTGGAAAAAGGATTCTCTCTTGGATTGAGAGCTTTTCCAAATCCATTGTACGCAACCACAAAAAATGTCTAGGATAATGAGAATTATATAATTGGGATTTTAATTACATAGAATAATAAAATGAATTAATTACCCGAAATCATTTATTCATTTCCTTTAATTCTTAGTAATACCCAATGTCTAATAATAATAGTTGACTATTATTATTACTTGAAATGCGCCCAATGAATTACACTTAATATTATTTAATTAAATAAATATTATTATTTCTCATAAATTCCCAGAATACACAGTGTGTATATTAATAAATACATGGCATGTACTTTTGTTTTTCCATTCTCTTTATTTCCTCCACCACATTTATTAGACCTTGAATAATGGCTATTTATTTCTCAAATAAATATCACTACATTACTCACTAATAAATATATTATTTCACCCACAATATATTCTCTCAAATAACTAGTGTCAAAATAAATGTGATCAGACATCCTTGAATAATTATTAAACCACAATCCGGAATAATCATTATTCAACTTGTTAAATTAATAACAAACTTAGCGTGTCACCCTCTAGGCATCTTTCTTGGTGGTATTAGGTGGAGCCTACCTAAAGTCCAAGGTTAGAATTTAGAAACATGGCAATGCACCCATAGAGAAAGAAGTTAACGCCGCAATGACGTGTCACCTCCTACGAACACTTACTGGGTAATGTAATTTTTTTTTAAAAGGTTGGGGCTGAAGCCTCATTTTTATTAATAAAGCAAAGAAAAACCTCTTTTAACTGGGTAGAGGGAGACCCATTACATAGCCCAAAGGCCCAATGGGATTTTAGCCCATTACATAGCCCGTAGGCCCACATTTTTGACCAAATTCCCATTTTTTGAATAGTAACTTGGTTGCTACAATACCGCACGGTACCGCCACCGCTACAGTGCCCTGCCGCCGCTATAGTAACCACCGATCAACAGTACCACCACTGCTACAGTACCTCTACAGTACTGCTACAGTACCTGCACCCAATGGGTTTTGAACCCCCATTTTTCATGTAGTATTATGGGGTGCTTACCACTAAGCCAAACCCCAACTACTTACCGGGTAATGTAATTACTTTGTCTCAATATCTCAAATTAAGCGGGTTGCATGCTAGTTCCATCAACCCATGTGCTCGATTATTCTTTCTTTGACTTTCTGGAATTGAACTTGCCCATTACTCACCATGGACATGGATTTATTTAGTCCATATCAATTCCATAAAAGTTCCTAAGATATCTACTTCCGTTATGGAACAGAAGGGACGAATCATTTCTCAAATTATCTATTAATGTAGTATCACTCGTGACACACCCAATGTATCCTACCTCGCTGCGAACAGTGTGTTGTCACAGTTTTCTTCAATACATCTAAGTGCATGAGTTGTAATACCCATTAATAATAATCTTAAAGTCTAAGTACCAATACACATGTCCGCAGATAGGAACATCCAATTACACTATGAAATGTGGATTTCCTACTGGCGGGTCTCATTCTAATAATATTCTCCTAGATATTACCAAGGGTGCACACCATGAGAAGGTGCCTCAAAGTTTTATGAGTACTCACCCCTAATGGCCTGTATTATTTGTGTCCCTCAAATAACATCATTCGGCCATAGAACATATATTCAAGAACATTGTTATGACACTTCTCGGTTCTCAACAAAGAAGGGATCCGTTATGACCCTTTAATGAAACAGCTATACTTAGGACATTATCATTTGTATTGTCACGCAGAAGAACAATAAAGATGTGATAAGATATTTATTAATGAATAAAGTATAATGTAGTTGGTTCTAGGCCTCCAACACTGTCATGGGTCCAACGTGGCCCACCGCGTTCACGTGACTTCTTCTGCGACAACGTGTGCTAGTGGCTCCTTTCGTGGGCCATCGGTTCAATTTTGGTGATCCATTTTTTGAAACGAAGTCATGCCTGTGATCCTCGAGTCATGTTATTCACCGCCCTAGGCTAGGATCAACATCACGATCCATTCCGACATAAATTCACTCAAACAAAGATATCTTCTAAACCAATTCGATCCTTCCGTCACCGTTATCATCGCACCTCCATCATGTCGTGCTGATCCCAGATCTGAAATATCATATCATTTCTCCAAGGATCGAGTGTGTAACGATCGATCGATCGCAACATGTTGAGTTACGAGACAAATGAAGATTTCCCCTGAAGAACAAAGAATAGGGGTAGAAATGCATAAATCAACCAAGAGGAACAGAACTTGATCACTGTTTATATTGATCTTGGTTTTTTCCATTAGAATGACAATCAAAATTTGACAAATTATCACAAGATAATTCTCCCATCAAAACCCCGAAATGGTAAATACCATCCTGCAATAATGATCGATACGTGAGCCAATCTATTTTTTGATTGGTCTGCGTTCATCGTGGAATTCATGAATGGGAAAAATAAATCAAATCATAAAGTACCTACCTCAATTTAGTTCGATCACTGATGAATAATGGTCACCACGTCATTGTTGTGGGTGAATATCCTTCGAATCCAAGGTTCGTCATTGATAGTCGATCCACAATCTGCCGTCGTTCGTCGAGAGAGATTCGTCTCCTTGCCTCATAGTAATTCCAGGGTTATAGTGATAACCCTGAATCCTCTAAAAAACATGTATTAAAATAAAATGCATTGTTGCGTTAAGAATAAAATATTTTTATTAAAATATTTTAATGATGTTTACGTCCAAAAACTACCTTTCATAGCCGGCCCGCGTCAAACGATGTTAGGCATCACATAAAAAAAACACCCCTTTACGAACTCAGTGGCGGTCTCAGATTTCCAATATGAGTTTACCACTTATTAGTTATTAGGATTTTAAAAATGAAATAATTTTATTTAATAATTTTATTTACAATTACACCCTTTTCAGGTTTTTCCACTGAAGACCCATGCCGACTAAAGTTAAGTAGAACCTAGGGTAAATCCACTACTCTGATCTCAATGGTGCCCTTGGATTTCTGATTCGATCACATGTTTAAAAGTTATTTCAATTTTTCAAAAATTCACACACGCGTGCTATTAAAAACTTAACATTTTTTTGAAAATAGTTCCGGGAACACCGAGCCTCGAAATCGCATTCCGTCTTAGCGCATAGTCTTGGAATTTTCCCAAATAATTTTTTAAAAAAATTTGGGAAAATATGAGTCATTATAGTTTTTAAAAAAGTATTTATAAAATTAAAAATAATTAATTATATATTTAAATAATTATAAAATTATATTAAATATATTTAAATAATAAATATATATTTAAAAAATTAAAAAATTGTATTAAATATATTTAAATAACAAATACTTTTATTAATATTATAATTATATATAATTATATAAATATATATACAAAAAAGGTTCAGCCAAAATTCAAAGCTCCTAATCATTTAATAAATATGGAAAAAAAAGATAACAGACAAGAAAGAAAATGGATGGGGTTATACAAAGAGACATGACCACATCTAGAAAAGAAAACTATATATCCAGAAAAGTAGGATCATTTCCATAATCATAATCAAAATTATCATCATCATCAGTTGTTTCCCACTCTGACTGTGAGTTTCCATGATTGAGGATCCCAATGATCCTCTCCTTGGACCTTTCCTACCCCTAAGTGAGCTAGATCCTTGATGGATTGTAAGAAGACCTAATAGACACATTTCTGGGAAGACTGAAATAATCCTTTCATGGCCTTCTTTTCATAGGAACCAGAGCAAGGACTTCACTGCTGACCATATTTCCATTGTCATTTAAAACAACATATTTAAAATAGATAAGATCACTGTTTCCATAGATCGAAGATGAGTTGTGTCAAGTAACAAAATATCCCATTATCTCCAGGATCTCCCCTTCTCACTCTTGGATCCACTTAGGGTTTCCTTACGAAACCCTCTGTTGTGGGGTCGATGGTGCGTCTGAGTTCTGTTTTCATCCCTTTCTCCCCTCATTCCACCTCTTCTATCCTTCTTCCTTTCACGATCATCATGGAGGTGCGTCTCTTTAGGTGTAAGTCTCTTGGGTGGTTTTGTTGGTCCGACAAAGGTGTTAATATGGAAGCCTCCACCACTTCTAACCTACTATGAACTCGAGTTCCAACACGCCTCTCTAGGTCAGATCTAGAGAGATGGTTGCACTGTGGTTTTGGGATATGGTTTGGTGGTCAAGGGTTTTTCATATGACCCCATATAGGCCTACTTTGGTTTTTTTACTTTGGTTTCTTTCTCTTGATAGTGCTTTCATCCGGAGCCATCGTCCATTTTATCCCTGCCCTGACATCAAGTTTCTCTACTCCTCTCTGAGTTGGATCCAGAGCGGTGGTTCCACAGAGGTTTTGGGATGTGGGTTTGGTGGATGATGGGGCTCCTCATGTGGCCTGTGTCAGTTCGGTTCTTTGTTAATTAATATTTTTAGATATCTTATTCATATTATCATTTAAGGTCTTTTTATTCTTCTATGGTGGTGGCTATGTTTTCTCGCTGGCTATGACAGCCTCTAACGGTCTGTGTGGGGTTCGGACGGTGATGACGATGGCGGTGCTTGGATGGTGATGTCAACTGTGGTTTTTTCTTATGAAGATGGTAACTTTCATTTTAGGTTTCTATATTCGGTGATTTTTTAGTGTGGTGATGGATGTCGGTATCGACGATCGACGATGGTGAAGAAAATACGACATGGTTTTTTCTGTGATGGGAACTGTGTTGGGATAATCTCCGGTAGTGTGGCTCCAGTGGGGATAGATGATGAAAACGACAAGATTTTTCCTAATTATGATGGTGGTTTGATGATGAGTGACCGAATGGCGTGTGTGTCTTGTGGTCATGGCCACCTCGGGGTTGGCGTTTTTTTTTTGAGTTTCAAATTTCTCTCTAGTTTTTGGTTTTGGATCCCGCCTGATGTATGTGGTTACCACTTACCCTTAATGAGGTTTTTAGAAAATCAAATAAAAATATAAATTTCATTTAGTGGTGTCAAGTAGATCCATATTCTTTTCCTTATCGGCTCCATCATCCAAAATATTACCCCATTTACTAGACATTCTTGAAGAACTATAGATATTTTGAATCCCATAAAGATAAATGATGCTCTATTGAACATTAGATTACCCAGTCCAATCATCCTGCATAACATGCCTTGAAAACTCTACATCCAATGACTACACTATGCACCCTTGATCATCAGATGGTGACAGAGAACACCCAAGCACAAAAAACACAACACCAAAAGTCTCAACTATAGACTTCCCCACCACACCAGTGTGTATCCCATCTTGACTAGTAAATACAATCAAATTAGTGCTGCAAACCTGCTGAATAGCTTTCGATTGAAAACTACAATCTGGTTCCTTATTTCCAACAGTAGTCTCACTAATAACATTATCAGCTAGAGTCTTCTCCATCTCAGTTCCTGCAATAGCCATTTTAAACCCATTCTTATTTCCATCTTTCTATTCATACATGGAAAATGAATTGGTAGCATCCGTTGAAGTTTCTACCTACTCCTAATTCACCATCAGAAATTTATTCTTGTACACTGTAGCCCCTTGATTTCAAGACTACTTGTCTAAATATTCTACCAGTTTCTTCCTAGGCTATATAGGTACTGAATACCCATATATCCTAAATTAATTCCTTTTTTCCATTACCATCACACCCCTTTGATGTATTCCCCTTTAAACCAAAAAGTCATTGTTGATGAGCCACTGTTGATGAGTAACCTTTGATGAGTCATCGTTGATTATTTACCATTTATGAAGTCACTGTTTAACAAGTCACCATTCATTTTTATGTTACCATTGTTTTATTACCATTTCTATTTTCATTTACCAATTAAATTTCTATTATTTTTTTTATTATTTATTTAGAATACCTAAATGATGAAACCATTAGGATAACGCTAAATAAATTCACTACCTCTAACCCTTGATCTCCCAAACCATTTCCTTCCTCTCAAACTGATCTTCCTTCTTTCTTGTCCCACTTGAAGCCTTCAACCGATCCAAATGGCCTGTGTGAAGTGAGTTGTAGAATCAAATCCAGAAGAGATGAGGCATTCCAAGAAATGAAAAGTATCCACTAGTAGTTTGGAAACCATTTTACTAAACATGTATTTGATAAATCGAGTAGTCAAAGCAAAAAAAATTGATTCACAGTTGCTTCCAACTAGAAATACGCTAGTGTCAAAGGCAATAGAAAAGTAGAAGTGGATGAACTGGTTTACCTCGAATCATCGAATCTATTATCTGAGGGTATTCTTTACATTTTATTAGAATGCGAGATTTAATTTTGGTATGAAAGATGATAGAATTCGAAACAACATAGATGGAGAAGATATTTATTTATCTTTAAGAGAATGGAAAGAATGTTTAAAGGTTCCTCATAAAAGAGTATATGAGGATTTACAAGGAAGTATACTGAGCGATAGTGAAAATTTCAATTATGAAAGGGATCTCATACAGTTAACTGGATATGGAACACTAAGAAGACCTACTGATGCTGAGCTTTATGGTGAATGTAAGTTGATTTTAAAATTTTTACAACATGTTTTATGTACAATGAAAGGGTACTTCAATACAATTAAGTATCAAGATGTATACTTTATGTATATGATGAAGAAAGGGAAAAGAGTAAATTTGTGTATATTTTTGACGATCCATATGCATGAGATGTTCAATATGATCTCCAGATCGAACTCCATCATTTATCTAAACATTATTTCTACCATCTTAGATGCAAAGAGTTATATCAAAGTTAGAGAAGAAGATGAAGACATGTTTGGTGATTTTTTCCTATCAAATTTTTTTTACAAAAGAGTTAAACTGAGATGGAATCCCTGGAAGGTGTTGGGACCACTTTGTGTATAAGTTGTATTTGTTTTCAACAAGTGTCAATAATTGTCAAAATGAAGAAGGAACTTCAAAGTGAATGGATATTGGTTGAAGTGAAGATACCTGGAGAATTTTTATGGATTCATAGCATTGGATTCGAGGCTTGTGAAATTCTACACGTTGTTACAAATCAGACGATTGATGCATTGATCTTGAAATTTCAAAGAACTTGTATCATGTGTGATACAACGTTTGCAACATTGAAGTAACATCCTTTTAAAGATGATTTAAGTACTTTGGATTTAATAATACAAAAATTAAAGGAGGAAGAAGAAGGTTGAAGAAGGGGTTTTTGATCTTGATGAGGCCATGCACATATTTTACTATGGTCATGCATTTCACTTAGAAGGTTTATTTTTGGCTTAAAAAAATTTGGCCCAACTCTTGAGAAATCCAACCAGTGTTCAACCTAGGGCTTTTGTGGGACCACTAGGGGTTGACTGCACCCATGGGGAAGACATGGTGAGGCTAGAACTGAGAGAGGAAGTGGGAATAGAGTGAACCCACAGAGAATGAACCACTGTGTGGGGTGGCACGGAGGCAAGGGAGCAGAGGTTGGGCACAAAGCGCGCCCACGGTGAACATGGTATGGGGAATTACCCTGGAGAGGGGAGGAAAATTCTGAACCGATGCTGAGACGAGTTGATTGATAAACCATGGGAAACCCACGTCTTTGTTTTGATGTGGTACAAAGAAATGTGGTTACTATTCACAACTTTAAAAACATGGAAGCAATCCTGACTGCACATTTGATCTGCGTCCTGAAAACTAATCACCACCACTCATCTGTCTCGTGTTGTGTGAATTTGAACCAGGGCTATCTGATCCTATAGTGGAATTCTATCCACCCACACCTTCATCTTCAACCTCTTGATGCTGCTAAAAACCACCAGCGACACTACTCTCACCAGAGATGAAGACCGACCACCATGGTTGATCCCTATACATTGAAGAAGTGTCTCATGATTGAACTGAGACCATGCATGCAATATATGTCTTGCATTCATGCGAATATCTCTAAGGAGGCCAAAGAAAATGGAGTTGCGAGACCTTAACTTTCGTTTGAGATTCATGGATGATTCACGCCTGATTTAAAAACAAGATAAATAAAAATATAAAATCCATGCACAAGATTAGGAAGAAGCCCATGTTCTAAAAGGAAACAACATGAGTATCATAACATATCTTCACGTGGGTTTGAAGAGTTTCAAAACCCCAAAAATCCTGAGCATTCAAAACCAAGATCTCCAGGGATTTTTACATAGATCTCGAACACAGAAGACGAGTTTCCCTTTCCTATAAAAGGAGCATCCCAAGACAAATAATTTTTCTACTCTCACATACCCAAGAGCTCCTATTTTCAAAAAACAGAGCATCTCCCTATGCATCACTTTGCGAAGAGAAATAAGAGTACCGCGAGTTTTCAAGGCTCCACAAAAAATAGACCCCACAAGCCTTTGACAGGTGCTACACACCCTCTAATAGCTTCATGAAGAACCGCCACCCAAACACATGATAGGTTTTTTAAAACCCTCATTGTGATTTGCGAAGGCCACACCATCATGAGCTAGTGGTTGAGCCTTAGTCTATCACTGTGTTTTGCGAAAAGGAAGATCCATGCTACTTGTGCACGAAAAAGAACCATGAATCTCATAGCCTTCCCAAAGGTGAGAACCATTCTGTTTTCATGTTCATCCCACTGTTTGCAGGGGTTCAAGTTTTGGTGAAGAAGGATGGGGAAGTACGTGTTGCATGCACCTATGTGCATTTTTTGAATAATCCTGAGGCCTTGAAGAAGGGGTTTGCACAAAGGAAGGGTTATACCCATTCAGGTTTTAAGAAGACCACACATGAAACACATGAACTTATGTGTATGATGTTAAGGCATCTGAACCAAATGAAAATTGAAGGAGAGAAGAAGAAAAAGAAGAGAAATGAAGAGGTAGTGTGTGTGCTTAAATAATCACACCCATTACAGTTCTCACACAAGAAGAAGAAGAGGTGATTTCATGCATTCATTCATGCACATGCATATGTTAAGACACTCAAAAGAAAGAACCAAAATTGTGTGTGCATATATGTGAAGAAGGAGAAGTAAGAGTTCAACCTAAATGTCATATGCATGATCACATGCATTCATGAACAAGAGATAAGAATTTATTCAGATGATTCCAAGTGAACCGATCTTTATTTATTGAATAATCATATTAGTGTATGTGATTCTATCCAAGAAGGGAGAATAACTTCCAGTGTAGTTGGTTGTTGCACTAAGAAGAAAAAGGAATAAGTTCTAGTGTAGTTGGTTGTTTCACTAAGAAGAAGAGAGAATACTAACTAGTGTAGTTAGTTTTTCACTAGGGAAGAAAAGAAAGAAGGAATAATTGCTTTCCTAATGCTTTGCAAGTAATCAAGTGAAGAGCACTAAAGAAGATCAAGAGAAGAACCTACATTTTGGATAAGGAAGAAGACTATCTCCACATGTAGTATAAAGAACTAGTTAGAGGCTGCAAGTTGGACTAGGCTATCACCAGTCCAGGGAAGAGGATTATTTCCCACCTCTCCCCAAAGTGTAGGGACCCACACTGACTAGAGGATTGTTTCCCTAGTCACTCCATTGTAACAACATATCACATTATAGTGGATAATCCATGCACTGGTCATTCCCTTACATGGAAAGGACGTAGCTGCTCTTATTGAGTGGTGAACCTTGTAAAAATATCGTGTGCATATTTTTACTACTTTATATTATTGCATGTGACAAGGAAAATAGAATAAGAGAATCAAGATCCTAATAGGTCAAGAGGTACAAGGATACAAAGTTGTAATTGGTTTCAAAAGTCCCCAACACTAATTCACCCCCTCTCAATGTTAGGTATATCCCAAAATGGTCCTCTCAATTGGTATCAGAGGGAGGTTCACCTATGTTAGATTCTATACAGTGAAGTTATTCTCTTTTAAATATTTGAGTTTCTTTCCTGATTTATCAATGAAGTGCATTTTCAGTGAAGATTTAGTTATATCTGAGCAGAAGGCTATATCTACCAAGACCATGATGAACAGGAAAAAGAAGGAGAATAGAAAGTTGAAGAAGAAGTACCTCTTATCTAAAGAAGTTGAAGCATCTAGTTCTACATATCTTGCTGACATTTAAGACACACTAGACTAGGAAAGTAATGAGAAGGTGTCTCAAGTCACTACCCAGAAGATGGAAAACCTTCCTACCTCAACAGATCAAGATGTATGTGTTAGTACATTTGGAAATTATTCTCATGATGAAAATGCTAGCACAAGTGGTGATGATCAATCTAAAACATCTCAAGAAATATCAGTTGATAGATTAAGAATGATTCTATATGGTATTCCTAAAGAAATTACATCCCTGATTTGTGAAGTATTTCAAGGCATGCATAAAAATATCACTCAGCTAAAAGAAGAAATCGATGTTTTGGAAAAATTCTTACAAGTAATTTTTTTTGAATGTTTAAATCTATCCAGATATGTTGGAGCCTTTGAAGAAACAAAGAGGGGATTTGAAGTAAGTTCATCAAAGTGTCTCAAAGATGTTGAAGAAAAGTAGGGAGTCAACAAGACTCTTGAAGAGAAGATCCATGCACTTGAAGATGAGATGAAAAAAATTAATGAAGACAAGGAGTTATATTTGGAAGAAGACTCCAAGAAGATCAAAGAACTTGACTCCTTGTTACAAAACAAAGTAAAGATGCATGAAGATGAAGTTGAAAGATTAAAGAAGGATTTTGAAGAGAAGATGACTATGATAAAAGAACAGGAAGTCATCCTCAATACAAGATGTCTAGAATTTGAAGTTGAGTTGACCAATCTTGAGAAGACACATATTGAGTCTCTAAAAAATAATGAAATAGTTGCTTCCAGTACTCAATTCTCACTAGATAATTATACTATCAAAATACCTTCAACACGTGATAAGAAGATAATGGCTTCACTCATTGATTTATCACAAGAAGTTGAGAAGAAGGTACCATCCATACCAACTTGTACCAATGTTTCTAAAATTTATTCTAAAAAAGTGAAGGTTGGAAGAAAGATTATAAAGAAGTATGGATGAAGAAAAGTGATAAGAAACCTACCACCATGGCTAGGGTGGATAGAGGAAAGAGTGTGGAAGATAGCTCCTCATAGAAATCACAACATGCCAAGAAGAAGATTCAGCAACTTTATAAAGAATATGGGAAGAAGTAATGATTTGTTGGTCAATTATGGTGTTGTAATAGATTTGAGAATTGTACACTAGATTGTTGGTAAAATACCTTAAATGTAAAAGTAAAGAGAAAGACCATATCAAGGGGTAGAAAGCCATAGATGAAGTAACAATATCCACAGATCTAGAAGCATCTTTATACTGCAAACAGATTTCGAATGTTAGATAACATATGTGATGTATTCAATAGAAGTAGTCACATTTATGGTGAATGTTAATCTCAACAGGTACCTAAATCTAATAAGAAATGAAGAACACAGAAGATGGGTATTAATGAAGAAGCATCATTAGGAAGAAATCAGATGAATAATGTTAAAACAAATTCTCCTAAGAAGATTTCAAGAAGGAAAGATGAGAAGTCCTTGGATTATAAATACAAAAAGATGAATGGTGGTGCATCCAAAATAACTACTAAGAAGGATTCCACTCAGAAGAATCCATATAGAATATCCAATATTGATGACTCAGTCTCTAATGACATATTGGTGGTTTGGACAAAGGATTTGGAAATAATGAGAAAGATGGAAGATGCACAGGCAAAGGCCGGTGCTTAAAGAAAAAAGAATATTCTACATGAAGACAAAGAAGTTCTGTGTGTGAGGTGCAACAAGGATGGTCACACTGTCAGAAGATGCTTTGAATTTACTACATCTAAACAATAATACCTCAAGAAGATGAAAGTTTCACCAGAAGATTCTAGTGATTTGAAAGAAAGAATATTCACACACAAATATATTAAAGAAATATTGAGAACCACACAATCACAGTCAGCATTGAAGATCAATTGTAAAAGTGTGAAGAATGGAGCATCTTGGTTGAGGAGATAATCTCATCCTTGTTGTTCATATTGATGGATCAGGGAGGATCCACCTTATTCCCTTAAATCTTTGTGTATTGTATTTGTTCTTATCATACAGGTAGTTGAAGGTGAGGCAAGATCTCAGGGGGAGAAACTAAGATTTAGTGATGAGAAGTGTTACCATGAGGGGGAGAAACATGAAGATGCTACCAGAGTCATTATCTCAGTAAGTATCTACATTAGTTGGTATAAAATTAAATTACTTTGAAGATTTTCTGAATATCATGTCATTGGAAAAGTTATTTTATTTCTAAATCGTTCATCCTTTGTTACTCAAAATTAAGATCATACTATAAAGGGGGAGTAACAAAGTTAATCAGTGACATAAGAAGATTGAAAGTTCCCCAAGGCCACTTATCCTACTAGTTTCACTTGAATGTTTTTGATCCTTTTTTTGGAGAGAGTGAAGGAGTTTCAGGTTGATTATTTCATATCACACATATTATCCTAATCCTAGAATGAAAGTGGAAATCCCTTGAAGACAAGTACATGAGTTATCATCTCATGAGGTGTCATATTCAGTGGGTAATGGAAAACCTTGTTGTCTAAATCAAATCCTATTGTTTTCTACACTGAGCATTGCTGTAGAGACCCGTATCTTGACGTACATGGACATTACATTACATTTGCGGAATACTTAGTACATAACAAAAACACACACTAAAGGATCGTAATAGTTTAGTGTCTTTGGAAACTCGGAACGTAATCTTCTAATCGTGGTGAAAGTTCTTCAATATCTCCCATAAAGGTCATCCCTTTTTTCTACCTAAAACCTTTCTTTATATCCTGGGGAAAAGAAAACATAAAAGGGTGAGCTCAAATGCTCAGTAAGGGTAAACAAAGGAAATATCAATCACATAATTTTCATAAGAACATAACATTTTTGGAAATCTTAACCTGCAAAAGAGAGCATAATTTCATAACATGGGATAAATCATAGTAGTGAAATGAAATCATAACTTAAAACATTACTCATTGTGGCATACACACATAATCATAGAGAATCATTTCTTGTTAGTCAAGACTCATTGCCAAGACTATCTTAGTGGACAAAGTCCCTTTCTGAATCGAGTAATCCTCGTTTCAGTCCTGTTTCACTGAACCGGTATAACCTACCATTCCAGCCATGTCTATCTCATGAGATATAAAATCTTTACCCAATGCATTGGAGGGAGATATAGGTCCCACCCATCTCTTAATGAATCCTTTCTTATGTGTGCCACAAAATCATAAATCATACATCATTTCATAACCCATGTAATAAAAATGGGATTCTTAAACAACATGACATCATAAAACCATTCATATAAGATAAAGGAATTCATAAACATAATTCCATCACAACATGATCAAATCAATGTAATAATAGGGATAAAAACAGAACCCTTTTATTATCTTAGATGGAAAATAATTTTGATAAAACACTTGAATTGAATTCTTGAGGAAAATATCCTTTCTTCTTCAAAATCAATTTCTTTTCACAAAACATCATGCAACTTTAAAAGAAAGAGATTTTATTGAAAATAGTCATGAAATCTTTTAGAGGAAGCTTCATGAAAATAAGGCTTTATAAAACAGTAGAAATCCGTTCGTGCCGTATAAGTTAAAAAAAACATTCTTCGTACTTTTGTCGGAAAAGTCAAAAAGTACCTCGTACGACAAAAGATTCCTTTCATACATATTACTAAAAACTCACCAAAGGGTAAAAATGGATTTAAACAATTGTAGGTGAATGGAAATAATATTACATTTTGATGAAACATGGATGTGGATGATAAAATACACCCCAGTAAATACTTACGAATAAACAATCTCGGATAAAAATGAGATTGTGATATTTCCCTTACCTTAGGTCCAATTTGCTTCGTATGTGTCCGAACCTCCTGTATAATGATTTAAATAATGTCATTGACTTATTACAGAATCATATTCATTGTTATGATATCATATATGGTTCACTTATGACATTATATTACCCGTTCTTTTGTAAATTCCATGTTAAAGAAGCGTTTTGGGTAAAATCGTTTCATTTATCGTAGGTGTTTTGACTTGTTGTTCTTGACATCATTATTACTTATATCATGATTTACTTACTTCCAGAATATAAAATATGATTTATATATCATATATATTCAGTATATATATATATATAATAGATAGATAAATAAAATGAAAAACACCGTTCATGGAGACGGTAGTCCGTACGTACGCATGAACGCTGTTTTTCTTTCCTTATTGTCTTGAAATGGAAGTAAGTAGATGACATACATATGTATATATATATACATAAATCCAGTAGCTTTATAATGTCATGTATTTCATTATTATTTCTTATATATACATTATAATCATTCTTAAATGGTTAACATGGAGAATGAATCTCATCGCGTCGTGGAGACGGTATTCCGTACGTACGCACGAGCGATGATATCATTTCTATAAATATTGAATTGAATTGGAGTGGATTATAAAATATATCAGAATCATTATGATGTTGTAATAACTATGTATAGTTATTCTTTACACCATTATACCCATCCATGTAAGGTGGTGGTGGAAAATAGATTACACCACGGCGTGGAGACGGTATTCCGTACGTACGCACGCGCGGTGATTTCTTTTTCCGTAGGATGGATAGATGGTGAAATAGGGTTGTTTCGTACTTATAATAACATATCAGTATATGAGTGATACTGATGTTATTACTTCATAATGAAACAACCTAAGAAGAAGAAGTGGAAGAAGAAATAAAGATGAAAGAATTGGTAACGGTAATTACCTCTTCTTTGAAGTGCCTCTTTGAGACCTCCTCTTAGGGCACTAGAATTGGTCTTTGAGGAAGACCAGAACCTCTAGGATGTTGCTAGGGAAGTGGAGAAGGGATTTTGGCAGGGGTTGGCCGAGCTTGAGTGCTCAAATTGGTGTGAGGAGGAGGGGGAGGAGGTGTCCTTTTATAAGGGAGGAGAGGGGCACCTTAGGAATTCTTAAAAATATTAACTTATAATAAATATAACCCCACTTAAAAACCTCCAAAAATGACTCATATTCGAAGCTTAGATGAGATAGGGTTGTAATCTCATCAACCAATCAAATTTATACATGTTTGGATCTTATTTTAAACCTTATCAATTAGATTTAACTCTAAGTTAAATAATTTAACTTTTACCGTGTCTTTTTGTTTTCTTTCACTATATGGTTAATACACTTACTATAACATGCCAAACGAACCCCAAATTGTATATTATTAATACATATATCCTTATCTAAGTCATTTGGCCGAACCTTAGATTTTTAGGAATAAAATAACAATTAATAATATAATATTTGATTTAAAAACTATTTTGTGTCAATTTTGACACTATTTGATATATGATTTTTTTGAAAGTCATAACAGAATTATATATTCGAACCAAGTTGATTAAATCAACACTAATATATCATAGTAACCTAGAAAATTAGTGGAATTCATAAAAAGTCTTAAATTACATTTATTTTGGTATTTATATTATCAATTATGTCAATATTTCATTAATAAGATAATTACTGCATCATCTTTGTATCATAAATAAATTATATTATATGCTGTCTAAAAATTACAAATAAAATACCATCATGTAGGAAATCTTTTTAGCTTTCTAATGAATATTTATAGTCGAATTTAGCTTATGTATAACCCCATATTAAAAATGATTTACTTATTAAACTTTGATTTTAACTATTTTAACCCTTCTTTAAATAAATTAATAATAAATGTCCTAATTTAATCCAAGTGGGCCTAAATGGTCATATTTTATTCCTAAGTTTGTTTTTGGTCGAATTACACTTGTCCAATAGAATTAGGACATGTGTTAGGGTAATATTAATATCATATTTACCCTTAGTTACCCTATTTACTATTAACCGTGGTAAAAAAAGTAAAAAGTTACTATTCACCAAAAAATTATTTTCATCTCATTGAACCACATTTTAGTCCTTGATATTAACCGTGTCTCTCGGATTTTCGAAATTCCATTCACAGAAGCGGTAAAATTAAGTTTTATGCAAAATTCTGTTTTTAACCTACCACTTAGTGGTTTCACTATTCATCAAAAATTGAAAGTTTTCAGAAAAATGCCAAAATTTCATCCTAAGCTATATTTCATATTCCGAATTCAAAAATGAAGTCTATTTTACCAAATTCATAACATAGAAGTTGCATTAATTAATTTTATAATTAAATCCCGCTGTTAAAACAAATAGCGTGTTTTTTAAGAAACAAAATCTATCAAAAGATTGACACTTGATTATGTCTGGTTTAAATGTGAAATTACAAACAATGACCAACATTGTATTAAATTGTAAAAATATATTCTAAATATACTTTAAAACCACTCAAATTAATAATTTATCACTATTAATTATTTCGATTAAAAAAGTTGTTTTTAATTATAATTTAGTAATTTTCACTATTCATTAGAATATGAAAGTTATCCGAAAAGTACCAAAATTTCACCTTAGGCTAAATTCGATACTCCGAATCCAAAAATGAATTCCATTTTGAAAAATAAAATTTACAAAATTTCCAAAAAGTGGTTATTACTATTCATAACGGCTAGTTTTAATAATATTTTAATAGCATATCGTTGTTTCGTGAAACTCAGTATTGCGTACTACACACGCTATCGAGGAAGGTCGCGATTGCGTGTAACGGAAGGAAAGTCAAGGATGCGTATTGTGAAAGCTTCTTTTGTTGTAGCGTACAACACAAGACATTAATGAAATTAAAAAGAATATTTTTCATAAAATCTTGGGGCGTTACATTCTACCCCCCTTAAAATGAATTTCGCCCTCGAAATTCGTCGGGGTTATAAATGGTTTACTATTCAAAATTTTCTTTGATAGAAACCCACATCGTAAAAAGGAATACCAAAACATGGCTTTAAAAAACTAAAGTATGAAATGTAACGATTACCCAAATATACTAATCACTGGGTTTCCACATAGGTGAAAATATGGATATGGAAGAAAAATCTAACCATCATGTTCTGATGGAGAGTGGTAGAGAACATGGCTATGGAAAAGCCAGTAATCACAAATCCATAGATTTGTGATGATATAAGGTACCATCTGATTCATCAGGTATAAGATCACTAGGAAAACATTTTTGGTTTTCAAGATCATTTCCCTAAAGTTGAAAATTTGCTTAGAATAAATACTTACTTTATTTTGGTAAAATATCACTTTTGTTCGTGCCTTGAACAATTTCTACTTCATCTCTTAAATAAATGAAGTTGAATTTGTTATTCGTGATGTGTTAGCAGATCATGTGATAGAATGACAGGTCATTCCATCTGTCTCAAACAAAAGGTTAGCAAAACTTATATACATAAGTCGATCTATAGTGAGATTATATATGGTTCCTAAAATGGACTTATACTTCATATATCATACTGCTTAATATAATAAAACTAGTTTCTACTAAACAGGGACTTCCTGTAGGTCAGTGGTAGGCGATAAAGGCCAGTCGCACTTCGGTTGTGGGTTCGATTCCCACAGCCTTGTCCGAAGCGATGGGCTGTCGCCCGTCCTGCAGGTTGTCCTTTTTCCAAAACTACTATAACATCCCATCAATAATATCGTCCAACACAATCCATTCCAATCTTTAGGCTTATCCATAATACTGCAGTCCACTCTCATAACATAGTGAAAACAATTACCAGAGATTTAATATCATCGTTGATCCCCATATATCATAAGATATGTTTTTTTTTGTCACATTCCAAACATTCAAAGTCCTTAATCATGTATACTCTTGAATACCCATTGAACCTTAGTGAAAACTTGAATGCAGTTAAAAGTTAACACTTTACACATACCAAAATCCTCAAAATTATTTATACTCAAACCATGATATCACTTAGTCCTTATATCAATCATGAGCTCATGAATACTATTAAACATTTCATTTTCTCGTCTTCATTATGCGCATATCATCTTATTTCCAAAAAAAATATCTCAATCACTTTGAATACCACATCAATAAATATTGCAATACTCAATGATACAACATTATTTTGGAATCCCATTACATAAACACTTAATCATTCCACCACATTGTTGTCATATTCAACATTGCCAATAGTGATCGCATGTGATTTCCCTTTGTCCTTTGCCTTCAGTGGTTGCTCATGTTGATCATCACTAACCCTTGGATTAGGGCAATTATTAGCATAATGCCCCATTTCCTTGCACTTGAAGCATTGAAGTGTTGGCGGTGCGTTCTCTGCAGTGTTTGCTTTATCATTAGAAACCCTTTTTCCATTACTTCGACACTCAGCTGCTCGATGACCTTCTTTTCCACACTTAAAACATTTTCTAGTCCCTTTTAGACAATCTCCACCATGCTTCTTTCCACACTTTGTGCATAAGGAAACATTCATCTTCTTTTCACCATTATTCTGAGATTTCTCCTTGAACTCCATCTTTCGTTTCTTGTCAAAACCATGAGATGGATATGTAACACCAACTTCCATTTCTACCTTGATAGCACAACGCACAATTTCTTCATAGCTACTGAAGTCTCTTATAGCTAATGCCCTTCGAAGACTTGGTTTTAAGCCACTGAAAAATCGATCAACTTTACTTTCAGGTTGGATGATAATTCCAGAAGCATACCTTGCAAGTCTTGTAAAATTTGCTTCATAGGTACCAACAGATTCATCGTCCCTTTGCTTCAGTTCAAGAAACTCTTTCTCCATCTTTGTTCGAAGAATACGAGGGAAGTACTTATTGAAAAATAAGTTCTTGAACTCGTCCCATTCCATAGACTCAATTTCATCCCTTTGCCTTGTATTCTTAATAAGATTCCACCATTGATCAGCATCTCCTTCCAAACGATACACTGCTAGGATGACTTTATCATGTTCAGAACATTGAAGAACTGAAAATATCTTTTCAGTAGTACTAATCCATTGTTCAGCAACTAATGGATCAGTAGACCCACTGAAAGAAGGTGGACGCTGCCTCATGAAGGATTCAACAGAATGTTGCTCCTTCCTTTGCTCGTTTGGAAGTCCTGCATGATTCATAGCTTGAGAAAGTTGTGTGAGCATGGCTACAAGATTTTTCATTCCAGCTCCTATATCGTTTGGTTGCTCAGGGGTACAATCATTGCATTGCCCATCACATTGCGCATTAACACGGTTCCTTCGGGTTCCAGCCATCGTCTAAAACCCCAAAAGAATTGTGTGAGAGGCAAAAATCATGCTAGGGAAAACAACATAATAAAGGGTTAGTACCCTCAATATCTAACATCTTAGGTTAAATTCGAAGATCGTTAGCGTAATTCTAGGACTATAACCTATACGTATACTTAACCTTAGAGACATCCCTAGACATACCTTAGAAATATCTCTAGGGATCTCACTAAAGTTCTCGCATCCTAGTTTCCAAAGGTTGACTAAACCTTTCCTCTGATACCAACTGTAGAGACCCGTATCTTGACGTACATGGACATTACATTACATTTGCGGAATACATAGTACATAACAAAAACACACACTAAAGGATCGTAATAGTTTAGTGTCTTTGGAAACTCGGAACGTAATCTTCTAATCGTGGTGAAAGTTCTTCAATATCTCCCATAAAGGTCATCCCTTTTTTCTACCTAAAACCTTTCTTTATATCCTGGGGAAAAGAAAACATAAAAGGGTGAGCTCAAATGCTCAGTAAGGGTAAACAAAGGAAATATCAATCACATAATTTTCATAAGAACATAACATTTTTGGAAATCTTAACCTGCAAAAGAGAGCATAATTTCATAACATGGGATAAATCATAGTAGTGAAATGAAATCATAACTTAAAACATTACTCATTGTGGCATACACACATAATCATAGAGAATCATTTCTTGTTAGTCAAGACTCATTGCCAAGACTATCTTAGTGGACAAAGTCCCTTTCTGAATCGAGTAATCCTCGTTTCAGTCCTGTTTCACTGAACCGGTATAACCTACCATTCCAGCCATGTCTATCTCATGAGATATAAAATCTTTACCCAATGCATTGGAGGGAGATATAGGTCCCACCCATCTCTTAATGAATCCTTTCTTATGTGTGCCACAAAATCATAAATCATACATCATTTCATAACCCATGTAATAAAAATGGGATTCTTAAACAACATGACATCATAAAACCATTCATATAAGATAAAGGAATTCATAAACATAATTCCATCACAACATGATCAAATCAATGTAATAATAGGGATAAAAACAGAACCCTTTTATTATCTTAGATGGAAAATAATTTTGATAAAACACTTGAATTGAATTCTTGAGGAAAATATCCTTTCTTCTTCAAAATCAATTTCTTTTCACAAAACATCATGCAACTTTAAAAGAAAGAGATTTTATTGAAAATAGTCATGAAATCTTTTAGAGGAAGCTTCATGAAAATAAGGCTTTATAAAACAGTAGAAATCCGTTCGTGCCGTATAAGTTAAAAAAAAAACATTCTTCGTACTTTTGTCGGAAAAGTCAAAAAGTACCTCGTACGACAAAAGATTCCTTTCATACATATTACTAAAAACTCACCAAAGGGTAAAAATGGATTTAAACAATTGTAGGTGAATGGAAATAATATTACATTTTGATGAAACATGGATGTGGATGATAAAATACACCCCAGTAAATACTTACGAATAAACAATCTCGGATAAAAATGAGATTGTGATATTTCCCTTACCTTAGGTCCAATTTGCTTCGTATGTGTCCGAACCTCCTGTATAATGATTTAAATAATGTCATTGACTTATTACAGAATCATATTCATTGTTATGATATCATATATGGTTCACTTATGACATTATATTACCCGTTCTTTTGTAAATTCCATGTTAAAGAAGCGTTTTGGGTAAAATCGTTTCATTTATCGTAGGTGTTTTGACTTGTTGTTCTTGACATCATTATTACTTATATCATGATTTAATTACTTCCAGAATATAAAATATGATTTATATATCATATATATTCAGTATATATATATATATAATAGATAGATAAATAAAATGAAAAACACCGTTCATGGAGACGGTAGTCCGTACGTACGCATGAACGCTGTTTTTCTTTCCTTATTGTCTTGAAATGGAAGTAAGTAGATGACATACATATGTATATATATATACATAAATCCAGTAGCTTTATAATGTCATGTATTTCATTATTATTTCTTATATATACATTATAATCATTCTTAAATGGTTAACATGGAGAATGAATCTCATCGCGTCGTGGAGACGGTATTCCGTACGTACGCACGAGCGATGATATCATTTCTATAAATATTGAATTGAATTGGAGTGGATTATAAAATATATCAGAATCATTATGATGTTGTAATAACTATGTATAGTTATTCTTTACACCATTATACCCATCCATGTAAGGTGGTGGTGGAAAATAGATTACACCACGGCGTGGAGACGGTATTCCGTACGTACGCACGCGCGGTGATTTCTTTTTCCGTAGGATGGATAGATGGTGAAATAGGGTTGTTTCGTACTTATAATAACATATCAGTATATGAGTGATACTGATGTTATTACTTCATAATGAAACAACCTAAGAAGAAGAAGTGGAAGAAGAAATAAAGATGAAAGAATTGGTAACGGTAATTACCTCTTCTTTGAAGTGCCTCTTTGAGACCTCCTCTTAGGGCACTAGAATTGGTCTTTGAGGAAGACCAGAACCTCTAGGATGTTGCTAGGGAAGTGGAGAAGGGATTTTGGCAGGGGTTGGCCGAGCTTGAGTGCTCAAATTGGTGTGAGGAGGAGGGGGAGGAGGTGTCCTTTTATAAGGGAGGAGAGGGGCACCTTAGGAATTCTTAAAAATATTAATTTATAATAAATATAACCCCACTTAAAAACCTCCAAAAATGACTCATATTCGAAGCTTAGATGAGATAGGGTTGTAATCTCATCAACCAATCAAATTTATACATGTTTGGATCTTATTTTAAACCTTATCAATTAGATTTAACTCTAAGTTAAATAATTTAACTTTTACCGTGTCTTTTTGTTTTCTTTCACTATATGGTTAATACACTTACTATAACATGCCAAACGAACCCCAAATTGTATATTATTAATACATATATCCTTATCTAAGTCATTTGGCCGAACCTTAGATTTTTAGGAATAAAATAACAATTAATAATATAATATTTGATTTAAAAACTATTTTGTGTCAATTTTGACACTATTTGATATATGATTTTTTTGAAAGTCATAACAGAATTATATATTCGAACCAAGTTGATTAAATCAACACTAATATATCATAGTAACCTAGAAAATTAGTGGAATTCATAAAAAGTCTTAAATTACATTTATTTTGGTATTTATATTATCAATTATGTCAATATTTCATTAATAAGATAATTACTGCATCATCTTTGTGTCATAAATAAATTATATTATATGCTGTCTAAAAATTACAAATAAAATACCATCATGTAGGAAATCTTTTTAGCTTTCTAATGAATATTTATAGTCGAATTTAGCTTATGTATAACCCCATATTAAAAATGATTTACTTATTAAACTTTGATTTTAACTATTTTAACCCTTCTTTAAATAAATTAATAATAAATGTCCTAATTTAATCCAAGTGGGCCTAAATGGTCATATTTTATTCCTAAATTTGTTTTTGGTCGAATTACACTTGTCCAATAGAATTAGGACATGTGTTAGGGTAATATTAATATCATATTTACCCTTAGTTACCCTATTTACTATTAACCGTGGTAAAAAAAGTAAAAAGTTACTATTCACCAAAAAATTATTTTCATCTCATTGAACCACATTTTAGTCCTTGATATTAACCGTGTCTCTCGGATTTTCGAAATTCCATTCACAGAAGCGGTAAAATTAAGTTTTATGCAAAATTCTGTTTTTAACCTACCACTTAGTGGTTTCACTATTCATCAAAAATTGAAAGTTTTCAGAAAAATGCCAAAATTTCATCCTAAGCTATATTTCATATTCCGAATTCAAAAATGAAGTCTATTTTACCAAATTCATAACATAGAAGTTGCATTAATTAATTTTATAATTAAATCCCGCTGTTAAAACAAATAGCGTGTTTTTTAAGAAACAAAATCTATCAAAAGATTGACACTTGATTATGTCTGGTTTAAATGTGAAATTACAAACAATGACCAACATTGTATTAAATTGTAAAAATATATTCTAAATATACTTTAAAACCACTCAAATTAATAATTTATCACTATTAATTATTTCGATTAAAAAAGTTGTTTTTAATTATAATTTAGTAATTTTCACTATTCATTAGAATATGAAAGTTATCCGAAAAGTACCAAAATTTCACCTTAGGCTAAATTCGATACTCCGAATCCAAAAATGAATTCCATTTTGAAAAATAAAATTTACAAAATTTCCAAAAAGTGGTTATTACTATTCATAACGGCTAGTTTTAATAATATTTTAATAGCATATCGTTGTTTCGTGAAACTCAGTATTGCGTACTACACACGCTATCGAGGAAGGTCGCGATTGCGTGTAACGGAAGGAAAGTCAAGGATGCGTATTGTGAAAGCTTCTTTTGTTGTAGCGTACAACACAAGACATTAATGAAATTAAAAAGAATATTTTTCATAAAATCTTGGGGCGTTACAATTGCTCAAGTAGACTTAGAGTTAAATGATTGATGGCACATTGATTAAGTATGGAATGATACCCTCTCTACCATAAACTTTTTATTTCTTGTCAATAAGGGGGAGAGAAGTGAAATGAAAGTCTAGGGGAGAGAAATAAGTAAGAGGATAGATAAGATTCTCATTTTTACATTGAAACGTTCATTTCAGGAGAAGTTTTAAGGTATTGAAAAAAAAATACAAAGGGGGAGATTGTTGGGACCACTTTGTGTATAAGTTGTATTTGTTGTCAACATGTGTCAATAGTTGTCAAAATGAAGAAGGAACTCCAAAGTTAATAGAGATTGGTTGAATTAAAGATTCCTGGATAATTGTTTTGGATTCAGAGAATTTGATCCATGCTTGGGTAATTCTCTATGTTTTTACAAATCAGATGATTGATGCATTGATCGTGAAAGTTCAAAGAACTTGTATCATGTGTGATACAATTTTTGAAACATTGAAGTGGCATCCTTTTAAGAATGATTGAAGTACGTTGGATTTAATAATCCAAAAATTAAAGGAGGAAGAATAAGGTTTAATAAGGGGTTTTTGATCTTGAGGAGGCCATGCACATATTTTACTATGGCCATGAATTTCACTTAGAAGGTTTTTTTTGGCTTAAAAAAATTTGGACCAACTCTTGAGCTAACCATCCAGCGTTCAACCCAAGGATTTTGTGGGACCAATAGGGGTCAACCGTTCCCATGGGGAAGGTAGGCCTGAGAGAGGTAGTGGGCGTAGATCATGCTCGCAGAGTGTGAACCACCATGTAGGGCGGCACAGAGGCAAGGGAATAGAGGTTGGGTTCAAAGTGTGCCCGCGATGAACATGGTATGGGGCTGTACCGTGGAGAGGGAAGGAGAATTTTGAACCAATGCTGAGACGAGTTGATTTATAAACCATGGGAAACCCACTTCTCTGTTTTGATGTGAGGAAAAGAAATGTGGTTACTGTTCACAACTTTAAAAACACATAAGAAATCCTGATCGCACATCTGATCTGTGTACTGCAAACTAATCACCACTGGTCATCTGTATCGCGCTGCGTGTGTTTGAACCAGGGCCATCTGATCCTCCCACAACATTTGATCCATCCCATGCCATCGTCTTCAACCTCTCGATGCTGCTGTCACCCACCAGTGACACTTCTCTCACCAGAGATGTAGATCAACCACCATGGCTGATCCCTAGCCATCGAAGAAGTGTCTCGTGATTGAATTGAGACCATGCATGCAATCTATGTCTTACATGCATGTGAATATCTCAAAGGAGGTTGAAGAAAATAGAGTTGCGAGGCCTTAAATTTCACCTGAGATTCATGGATGATTCCTACCTGATTTAAAAATGAGATAAATGCAAATCTCAAATGCATGCACAAGATCAATAAGAATTCTGCGTTCTAAAAGGAAACAATCCAAGGATCACAACATATCTTCACACGGGTATGAAGAGTTTTAAAACCACAAAAATCCTGACCATTCAAATCTGTGATCTCCATGGATTTTTACATAGATCTCAAATGCAGAATAGGATTTGACCTCACATATAAAAGTAGGAGCCTAAGATGAAGAATGTTTCTGCTCCCACATACCTGAGAGCTCCTATTTTTAAAAAACAGAGCATCTCTCTACGCATCACTTTTCAAAGAGCAAGCAAAGCACCGTGAGTCTTCAAGTATCTATAAAGGAGAGATCCCACAAGCCTTTTACAGGTGCTAATAAGCCTCTAACAGATTCGTGAAGAACCATCACCCGAACACATGATAGGTTTTGTAAAACCCTTTTTGTGCTTTATGAAGGCCACGCCATCGTGAGCCAGTGGTTGAGCCTTAGTATATCACTGTGTTTTGAGAAGAGGAAGATCTGTGTTGCTTGTGCATGAAGAAGAATTGTAAATCTCACAACCTTCCCAAAGGTGATCACCCTCATATTTGCACGTTCATCCCATTGTTTGCAGGGGTTCGAGTTTTGGTGAAGAAGGATGGGGCAGTACACGTTTCATGCACCTATGTGCGTTGTTTGAAGAAGCCCGATGCCATGAATAAGGGGTTTGACTAAAGGAAGGGTCATACCCATTAGGGTTTGAATAAGAACACACATGCAACACATGCACTTATGTGTATGATGTAAAGGCATCTGGACCAAGTGTAAAGTGAATAAGAGAAGAATAAAAAGAAGAGAAAGGAATAGGCAGTGTGTGTGCTTAAAGAATCACACCCATTAGGGTTCTCACAAAAGAAGAAGAAGTGGTGAGTGCATGCATGCATGAATGAACATGCATATGTAAAGACACTAAAAATAAAGAACCAAAATTTTGTGTGCACATATGTGAAGAAGGAGAAGGAAGAGTTCAACCTAAATGTCATATGCATGATCACATGCATTCATGAACAAGAGAGAAGAACTGATTCAGATGGTGCTAAGTGAACCGATATTCATTGCCTGAATAATCACATTGGTGTATGTGATTCTATCCAAGAAGAGAGAAGTAGTTATAGTCCAGTTGGTTGTTGCACTAAGAAGAAGAAAGAAGAAGTTATAGTGCATTTGGTTATTGCACTAAGAAGAATAAAGAAGAAGAACTAGTGCAGTTGGTTGTTGCACTAAGAATAAGAAATAAGAATAACTAGTGAAGTTATTTTTTCACTAGGGAAGAAAAGAAAAAAGGGAGAATTTATTGGATAGTAATTTGAAAGTAATCAAGTGAAGAGTACTAAATAAGATCAAAAGCAAAACCTACCTTTTGAAGAAGGAATAAGACTGTCTCCACATGCAGTATAAAGAACCAGCTAGAGGATACAAGTTGGACTAGGCTATCATGATTCCAGGGAAGAGGATTGTTTCCCACCCATCTCTAAAGTGTAGGGACCCACACTGACTAGAGGATTTTTTTCCTAGTCACTCCACTGTAACATCATATCACATTATAGTGGATAATCCATACACCGGTCATTCCCATGCATGGAAAGGATGTAGCTTCTCTTATTGTGCGATGAACCTTGTAAAAGTATCATGTACATATTTTTTACTTCTTTATATTATTTTATGCGATAGGGAAAAGAGAATAAGAGAATCAAGATCCTAATGGGTCAAAAGGTATAGGGATAAAAAGTCATAATTGGTTTTAAAAGTCCCCAACATTGATTTACCCCCCATCTTAGTGTTAGGTATATCCCAAATTGGTTCTCTCAAAAGGGATGTTGGGTCAGATACAATGATAAAGTGTACGATGATTTTAGCCTTATTGATCACCCAAATAGACCTAATAACATGGTGGATCCAGGTCTTGAATTTGATGAGATAGCTGAGTACTCTGATGCTGATGCTTTTGATGAAAGAGATAAGAAAGTAGTGGAAGAAGAAGAAGTGGAAGAAGAAAATGAAGAATATGTTTCAGTTTAATAAGGGAGTGATCCAGAGATCATTAAATCTCCATCTAGAGTATCAAGTGGACATGTCAGTTCATCAAAATCTCTACCTACTAGAGAAACTCTCTTACCTAAAAATGATGATGAGAAAGATACTGAAATTTTTGGAGAAGCTTAGTTTAAATTGTATTCCTCTAAGAATTAATGTGATGATAATGGTAATGGAGGTAATGATATTGTTTCTAAAGAAGCAAATAAAGAGATTGTACATCTTGAAAATTTTGATGAATCTTCCAGTCAGGATGATGAGGATTAGAATGATGAAGCTGATGTTAATGAGGATTCTTGATGATGGAAACAACAATGGTGGACCTGATCATAGAGATGATAAAAATGTGGTACTGATCATGAGGGAAGTGATTATAATGGAAATGATCATGATCTTGAACAAGAGATGATTCAACATCAATCCTCTTCACCTGTGGTATCTAATTTTCATAGGGATTAAAATCAAAAAAATGATACCATGATGCCTGATGTTCCAACAGTTCCTACAGAAGGTATGAAAGATTCAAATGAGGGAGAGAAAAATCTAAATCCCAATGATCAAATGGATCAATCAGAGCTAGTCGAAAATATAAAAACCAATCAGACAGAACCTACTCTATCTGTAATTGAAGTTAGTCAAAGTTCTCAAATACTCATAGAAATTCCAATTCTTCCATATATAAGACCTTCAGTTATCTCCTTTGAAGAATGTAAAATATATCAAGGTTTGGTAAGACTTGGATTGGCATATAGTGATTTAGATGATGAGCCTGAAATTTTTTTCATAAGAGAAGGATCCCTAGTGGATCAGATCAATCAATTGGAGAATTGCATCCTTTTATCCACATGGAAACCAATAGACAATATGAGGTTGAAATATCTCATGAGAAAAGAGATCTTATAACTATTCAACATGTTTTACCTCCTAATGTAGTGACACAAGATGATTTTAAATTTTTTCAATGGATTTTGAATTCTAATTTGGACACTTTGAGGAAGAATTTGGTTTCAGACTTTACTCATGTCTTGATCTCTCAACCATCACCAACCACTCATCTCAATGAAATAAGTGTTTGATATTTGGTTGAATTGGTGATATTAGATATCCAAACAAGATTTAGGTTTCATATTCAAGAAATGGAAGTATAGAATAAAAGATTTTCATCTGATGTAACAAGTTTAAAATCTTTAGTAGAGAGTCTGACATCCTCTATATCTGAATCCATGGAATCCATTTCTCAAAATTTGGATAGTTTAGTTGCTACTACCTCTACTTCATTTCCACCTCATCATTCTCTAGTATAACTTGATAGAGATATACTAAAATAGATAATCAAAGAAGAAACTATAAATTCTATGGGTGATGTGAGCACTCATAAAGAGAAAATTTGGCAGATACATCTTTATGGAGAACATATCCTTGATTTCATAAGAGGATATGATGGAGATCTTAGACAAGATTAGTAATTCATAAATAAAGATATAATGTACTAATTTTCAAGGATTTATACCAAGAATGAAATGTCTGATAATTTCAAATTTGTTGTTGAGAACTTGAGGATACCACTAGTGACAAGAGCCTTCAAATAACAGGTGTATCAACTAAAGGTTATCACCCCATATCTTCAAAGATCTATAGATGAGAATGAATAATTATTTTATGAAATGGAAAGGGGTGGTTCAGTAATTATGGGATTCATCAATATTTTGAAACCCTACCTTCATTTCCATCAAACCATTATAATTTCTAGAGAAGCAATCCCTATTTCAACAATTCTTTCAACCACATCCAAAAACTCAGTTCAGTAAAGGCCTGCTCTAATCACTCAGTCAGATAGTCTTATGCCTCCACCATATCAGCCTCTGATTTTGTCACTATTTGAAGCAATCAGAAAACTTAAACTAGTTATTTTTTGAGAGATACTTACTCCTGCTACCACACCTCCATCCATTACAACCTTTTTCCCAACATACACTTCACAGTATCATCATAAGACAGTGACAAAGACAGAGCAAAAGACAAAGAGAATGATAAATTTTATCATCCCCCATCTTCTGAACAATGAATATATTTGATGTTATTTTTTTGATAGGTATCATTTTTATTTTCCATTTTGTGATTATCTTAATGTACTCATATCTTTTTGGCACCTAGATAATCCAAACTCTTTATGTTCTTGTATTTTATCTCTAAGTTTAACAACTATTTTTAAATTTTGATAATATCAAAGGGGGAGATAAATTGGGAATTTAGTTTTATATTGGTAATTATATTGTTTTTAAACTCAAATACATCTCTTATTATTTATGATTACTCATTTAGTACATGATTTATAAAATTCCATGTTTTTTGATCATCAAAAATGGGGAGAATGTTGGAAAATCCTTGTATGGAGTGTGTTTTACACTCTCTTATTTTAATAATAAAAAACCATGATTCTTTTAGTACTGATGATTGACATGTTGTATGATAGAATTTTATATGATAAGACTACTTCTATGATATTTCTTCTAAGTATTATGGAAATTCATTGTTGACTGGGAGACATTGTTACCGCCAAGATGAGCTACCACCATGATGAGCTGCTACCATACCGAGTCACCATCATCGCCAAGAGGAGCTACCACTAGGATGAGATACTACTAGAGGTGAGTCACAATTACCACTAGAGGATTCACCACCAGTAGAGTCACCACCAGAGGAAATTCACCTCCAGATGCTGAGTCACCATAGGATTCTTGTTACCATTGTTGTATGGGGACTTTGGTGTGAATGGATCAACAGCTAAATCTATTCTTGGATAGTTTGACCAAGTCTTAAAGACATAGTAAAATAAAATATGAGGATTTTGGATGTCCTACAGCTGACGCAACTATATATTCACAAAGGATCTCTCTCTCAGATATAGAAAAAAAGATACTATAGATAGTTGATATGATCTCTTATTGAAAAATAAACCTATAGTGGATTGTGTGAACGAATTTGTGAATTATCCTGAACTTGCTGATTCACATTCTGTAAAGATCAATGACACATAAGCATAGAAACCATTAATGAGTTTTATTGAGACATCGGATAGAGATCAACTGAAACATACCTACAGATTTCTAAGATCCTTTGGTCTGCTTTAATTTTATAGAACAAAGCACAGACTCCTCACCAATGCTGATTTGAGGAATACGAATATACAAAACACATTAGATTGAGATTTTTCTATTCTTATTTGTTCTGTCTATTTTACATTTGAGTAGTGTTATGTTTTTCTATTATCTAACACATACTATCTCCTAAACATTCCTAGAGAATAATTTTTATTCTCTTCTTCCTCTAATCTGTTTCCCACTATGTTTGTGGAAGAGGTCCATGTGTGACCTCTACTATTCTTATATCCCATGAATAACTGTGGAAGATGTTTTTTATCCTAGACATCTTGTTTCTATTGACTATATACCTAATCTAGTTTGTGTATTTATTTTATTATATTTATAATCTTCTTGGCAGCGGTTGATTTCCAAGTGGAAGGGATTAAGTCTCACCTTGAGACTGAACCTATTGTTTATTCTACTGTGTCATTGTGTTATTTGTTTTGTTTTATTATCATATTCAAGACAACTTTTTATTAACAAAAAAAACAATTTATTTGATATGTTTCTGTCGAGGTAAATTGATTTTGAATGTTAAGATATTTCTAAACTATATTTTAACTGATACCTAATCATTCTTTAAGAAATATTTTAAAATGATATATCTTATATGAATGTACTATTTTGATTAATTGGCCATTTTATTTTATAAAGGATTTTTTATTTTAGTCTATTTATTTACAGAAATTTTTATTGGGAACTCAATTCACCCACTCTTGAGTTACTCACTCCGGCCAACATTTGGTATTAAAGGTAGATTTTAAATTAACCTTTTTAACTGTGATTTTAGTTATATTCTAAAGATCTAAAATTTATTTCAACAATAATTTTTTGTTATTTATAGATATTAAACAAGAAGGATCTTCTACCAATAGACCTCTTTATTTTAATGGTACTAACTATGCTCAATGGAAAATCAAAATGAAAATGCATTTGGAAAGTATAGGTTTTGATATATGGACCGTAATAGAAGATCAATATGAAATACCATAAAATCTTATAAGTGAATGCAGTAATGCTACAAAAACTGCTTACAATAATAATTTTAAAGATATGAATGCTTTTTTTGTGCTTTGGTAGATGATGAATTCAATAGAATATCTACTTGAAAATATGCTTTTGAAATACGGGATACCTTATTTGTGTCACATGAAGGAACATTAAATGTCAAGGAAATGAGATTAAATATATACAAAATCAAGTTTGATACTTTTAAAATGAAATCTGATAAACCTAATTATGATATGTATCACAAGTTCAATGAAATAGTCAATACTATGCACTCTCTTGGAAAACAAGTAGTGCATAGTATTGACTATTTCATTGAACTTGAGATACATATAAGAAATAGGTTTATCAGATTTCATTTTAAAAGTATCATACTTGATTTTGTATATATTTAATATCATTTCTTTGACATTTTATGTTCCTTCATGCGAGACAAATAAGGTATCCTATATTTAAAAAGTAGATTTACAAGTAGATATTCTATTTAATTCATCATCTCCCAAAGCACAAAAAAAGAATTCATATCTTTACAATTATTATTGTAAGAAGTTTTTTGTAGCATTACTCCATTCACTATTAGGATTTTATGGTATTTCATCTTGATCTTATATTAAATTTAATATGTCAAAACCTATACTTTCCAAACACATTTTTATTTTGATTTTCCATTGAGCATAGTTGGTACCATTAAAATAAAGAGTTCTGTTGGTAGAAGATCCTTCTTGTTTGTTATCCATAAAGAATAAAAAAATTAGAATTGAAATAAATTTGAGATCTTTAGAATACAACTAAAATCATAGTTAAAAGGGTTAATTTAAAACCTGCCTCTGATACCAAATGTTTGTCTAAGTGAGTAACTCAAGAGGGGGTGAATTGAGTTCCCAATAAAAATTTCTGTAAATAAATAGACAAAAATAAAAACCCCTTTATAAAAAGAAGTACGAGGATAATGAAAAAATATAAAAAAATAAGTATGAGGATAAGGAACAAGAGAAACAAAAAATCCATGTAAGAAACATGGAATGCCTCCAAAGATATCTCAAGTGACCCAAACACTAATCAAGAATATAAGTTTGATAGAGCCAATATGTTCTTTACAGTAAGCATATCAGAGGTACAAAATGTTAATCATGTTTTTCCAACTAATATTTCATAAATTTTTAAAAATGAATAAAATAATTACAATTAGGAAAACATGACCAACAAAGATATATATGATTACTATAACATGCTGGAAGACATATTTCATGAGTTGAAAGATAAATATAAGTCACTCAGGAAATAGCATGTTGTAATAGTAAATGTTAAAAATAACCTTACCATTGAAAGGAGAAAAATGATCAACTATTTAAAGAAAAAAATGAATTAAAATTTTCAAATGAACAGTTAAATAAATACATAGAAAAAATTAACTATGGTAAGAAAACATTAACTCAAATACTGGGAAAGTAAGTTGCTCCCAAGTATAAAAATGGCATAGGTTACCATCCAGGACAAAGAAAAATTAAAAAAACCATATTTACATTAAATAATAGTTCTAAAATTTCATATACAACCAATACCTACTCAACTGGACCTAATAAATTTATTATCTCTATAAGTCTTCAATATTTTTAAAAGAAACCTATTAGGAAAATATGGTTTCTAAAATCTCTTATTACTAACATAACTGGACCCAAGAGGATTTGGGTACCAAAATAATTTTTAGCATAAAATTTGTGTTGTAGGAAACCTATTTGAAAACCTCTAGAAAAATATTATGGTGTTTAGATAGTGGATTTCCCAAACATATGTCTTGTGAGTATTCAAACTTTAAAAATTTGATCAAATTTTATGGTGGACATGTCACTTTTGGTGACAATGAAAAGAGAAAAATCACCGGCCTTGGAAAAATTGGTAATTCTAATTCAGTTATAATTTCAAAAAATTTATATATATATGTATTGAAATACATTATAATTAGCATATATCAACTATGTGATGATGAATTTTATATAAAATTTGAAAACAATGCATGTCATGTTTTTAATGATGAAAATGTTTTAATTTTTACTGCCTTAAGAAATGATAATATTTATTCAAGTGATTTAAATTACTTATCCTCTAAAAATATTTGTTTCTTAAGTGAATTTCACAAATAATATTGGATATGGAATAAGAGAATAATACATTGCAATATTCATTTAATTAGAATGGTAACTAGGAAAGAGTTAGTTAGAGACCTACCAAAGCTTGAATTCTCAAATGATAGAGTTTGTAATCCCTGCCAAAAATGGAAAATTCATAAGATTTATTTTAAATATAAGAAATAAGTTTCAACATCTTAACCTATAGATTTAATTCATATGGCCCTATTTAGACCTTCTAGAGTCTCTAGTCTAAATGGAAAACATTATGTCTCTGTCCTTATAAATTACTTCTCTAGATACAATTGGGTATACTTTCTAGCTCACAAAAGTGAATCATGTTCTTACTTTATTAAGTATGAAAAATCTATAGAAAACTTTAGTGGACTTAGGATTAAGACCTTAAGGACTGATCATGGTCTAGAATTTGAAAATAAAGACTTTGAATCATTCTGTTCTCAAAATGGATATAATCACAACTTTTCTACTCCTAGGACACAATAACAATATGGTGTGGTAGAAAGAATAAATATGACTCTTCAATAGATAGCCCAAACCATGTTAAATTAGTATGACCTACCTATATAATTTTTGGATGACGCTGTAAATATAGCATGTTATACTATAAATAGAGTATTGATTATACATCTCTTAAAGAGAACACCTTATGAGTTATGGAATTATAGAAAGCCAAAGGTCAATTACTTTAGAGTTTTGGGTTGCAAATTTTTTATTTTAAATACAAAGGATAATTTGGAAAAAAAATTCTTCCAAGAGTGATGAAGGAATTTTCCTTGGGTATTCAACTTCTAATAAATATTATAGAGTGTTTAACAAGAGAACTAGAATAATGGAAGAATCTGTTCCCATTAATTTTGATGAAACTGATCCCAATGAAGCTAATACTATCTTAGAAGACCATGAGGATGATTTTTTAAATTTAAATATCAATTATAAACATTATAAAAGTTATATTAATAAAATAGATTGTTCATCTAGTAAACTTCCATAACCTAAATAGGAATAATACCTTGAGTCTACCATACCCTCTTCTCAAAGAACCATTAGGAATCATAGACACCACCCTTTAGATATAGTAATAGGAAACCTAGACATAGGTACACAAACCAGAGATTCCCTAAGAAATTAAATTGAACATCAATCCTTCTTGTCACATATTGAACCTAATAATGTTAATGATGCCATTAGTTTTGAATTCTGGGTAATAGCTATACAAAAAGAACTTAATCAGTTTGAAAGAAACAATGTTTGGGAACTTGTTGACTAACCTAAAGACACCTTAACTATTGGCACTAAGTGGGTGTTTAGAAACAAGGTTGATGAGTCTGGCACTATAGTAACAAATAAATAAATATTAGTTTCACAAGGTTATAATCAATAAGAAGGTATTGATTATGAAGAAAATTTTTCACCTATAGAAAGAATTGAATCCATTAGGATACTGCTTTCCCATGCAACACATTTGGACTTAAAACTATATCAAATGGATATTAAAATTTCATTCTTAAATGGATTTATAATTGAGGATATTTTTTTAACAACCCCCAATATTTCAAAATCCACATTTTCCAAATCGAGTATTTAAATTAACAAAAGCCTTGTATGGATTAAAATAGGATCCTAGAGCTTGGTATAATATCCTTACCTCTTTCCTTATTTTAAAAAGGTTTTCAAAAGTTATAGCTGATCCAACCCTCTTTATAAAAAGTAATTTTAAAATATGTTTTAATAGTACAGATATATGTAGATGTTATTATTTTTGTATCTACTAAACATTCCTTATGTATTGATTTTTCAAAACTGATGTAAAATGAATTTGAAATGAGTTTAATGGGGGAACTCAAATTCATTCTTGGATTTCATCTTTTTCAAAATAATGAAGTAATTATCATAAATAAAAGTAAATACCCTAAATATATTTTAAAAAGTTTTTTCCTAAAAATTGCCAAAAGTAATGATACTACTATGAGTACCAACTATAAAATAGACCTTGATGAATCTCATAAATCAGTAGATAAAACTAGTTATAGAGGCATGATTGGAAATATTTTATACTTAACTCCTAGTCAGCCTGATATTATGTTTAGTGTGTGCATGTGTGCTTGATTTCAAGCAAATATAAAAGAGTCGCATTTATTAGATATCAAAAGAATTTTTAAATACCTCAAGTATAAAACCAATTTAGGATTTTTCTATCTAAGAATATATTCTTTTGATTTAGTTAGTTATTTAGATGCTGATTTTGGTGGCTGTAAGTCAGATAGAAAAATCACATTAAGAACATGTCATCTTTTAAGAAAATATCTAGTATCATGGTGTAGTAAGTAGAAAAATTATATTAATCTATCTATTGTTGAAGTTGAATACATAGCTGCAGGAAGTTTTTGTGCACAAATATTTTGGATGAAACATAATTTACTAGACATTGGATACCAATTTAGACATGTACCTATAATTTGTGATAACACAAGTGCGACAAACATTTCCAAAAATTTAGTATTCCACTCAAGAACAAAACACATTGATGTAAGAAATAAATTTTTTGAGAGATCATTATCAAAAGGGGGATATAACTTTATAATTTATTGGAACTGAACATCATCTAGCTAATATATTCACAAATCCTTTGAATTATGAAAGATTAAACTACATCAAACATGAATTGGGAAGGGTAAATTATATTTGATGAGTCAACATTGATGAGTCACCATTGATGAGTCGTCATTGATGAGTCACCATTGATGAGTCACCGTTGATGAGTCACCATTGATGTGTCACCATTGATGAGTCACCATTGACGAGTCACCATTGATGAAGTCACCGTTGAACGAGTCACCGTTAATTTTTATGTTATCGTTGCTTTATTACTGTTGCTATTTTCATTTACCAATTAATTTTTTATTATTTTAATTTTATTATTATTTATTTAGAATCATTAAATGATAAAAACATTAGGATAAATCTAAATTTATTCACTACCACTAACTATTGATCTCCTGAACCTTTTCCTTCCTCTCAAACTGATCTTCCTTATTCCTTTTTCTACCTGAAGCCTTCAACTGGCCTGAATGGACCGTGTGAAGTGAGTTGTAGAATCAAATATAGAAGAGATGAGGCATTACAAGAAATGAAAAGTATCCACAAGTAGTTTGGAAACCTTTTCACTAAACCCACATTTGAGAAATCGTATAGTTGAAGTAGAAAATGAAATTAATGCAGAGTGGATTCCAAATGGAAATATGCTAGTGTTAATGGTAATAGAAAAGAAGAAGTGGATGAACTGATTTACCTCGAATCATTGAATGTATTATCTGAGGGTAGTCTTTGAATTTTATTGGAATGTGAGATTTATTTTTGGGAAGAAAGGTGATAGAATTCGAAGCAGTAGAGATAGAGAAGAGATTTATTTATCTTCAAGAGAATGGGAAAAATGTTTAAAGGTTCCTCATAAAGGAGTATATGAGTATTTCCAAGGAACTATATCGAGTGATAGTGAAAATTTCAATTATGAAATGGCTATCCTATAGTTAACTAAATATGGAACACTAAGAATATCTACTGATGCCGAGATTGATTGTGAATGTATGTTGCTTTTCAAATTTGTACAACATGTTTTATGTCCAACAAAAGGGGAATTCAATACAATGAGGTATCAATATTTATACTTTATGTATATAATGAAGAAAGGGAAGAGAATTAATCTCTATAGATTTTTTATGATCCATATTCATGAGATGTGTAAGAAGAGATCCTTATTGAACTCCCTCATTTATCCCAAAATGATTTCTGCCATCTTTAATTCGAAGGGTTATCTCAAAGATGGAGAAGAAGATGAATACATGTTTTTTGGTTTCTTCCTATGAAAAACAAATTGAAAAAGAGTTAAAGTGATATAGAATCCCCAAAAGGGATGTTGGGTTAGAGAAAATGAGAAAGTTTATGATGATTTTAAACCTATTGATCACCCAATTATACCTAAGGACATGGTGGATCCAAGTCTTGAATTTGATGAGATAACTGAGTACTCTAATGCTGATGTTGTTGCTGAAAGACATGGGTCAGTAGTAGAAGAATCAAAAGTGAAAGAAGAATAAGAAGAATTTGTTTTAGTCGAATAAGGGAGTTATCTAGAGATCATTAAATATCCAACTAGAGTATCAAGTGGACATGTCAGTTCATCATAATCTCTGCCTAAAATAGAAAATATCTTACCTGAAAATGATGATGAAGAAGATAATGAAGTTTCTATGGAATCTCAGTTTAAATTTTCTACCTCTAAGATTTCAAGTGACGATAATGGTAATAGAGGTAATTATATTTTTTCTAAAGAAGCAGATAAAGAGATTGTAGATCTTAAAAAGTTTGATAAATCTTCCAGTCAAGATAACGAGGATCAGAATGATGAAGCTCATGGTGATGAGGATTCTAATGATGGAAACAAAAATTGTGTCCATAATAACAGAGATGATAAAAAAGGTGGTACTAATCACGAGGTCAGTGATAAGAATGGAAATGATCCTGATCCTAAACAAGAGATATTTCAACATCAATCCTCTTCACCTATGGTATCTAGTTCTCATTGAGATGAAAATCAACCAAAGGATACCATGATTCCTAATGTTCCAATAGTTCCTACAGAAGGTATGGAAGTTTTAAATGAGGGAGAGAAAACTCTAAATCCTAATGATCAAATGGATCTATTAGAGCCAGTAGACAACATGGAAACCAATTAGACAGAAGCTACCCCATTTGTAACTGAAGTTAGTTAAAGTTTTCAAATACCTAGAGAAACTCCAATTCTTCCATATATAAGACCTTCAGTTAGTTCCTTTGAAGAATGTTTAAAATATCTAAGTTTTGTAAGACTTGGATTGGTATACATTGATTTAGATGATGAGCCTAAAAATTTTGTTAGAAGAGAATGATCCTTAGTGGATTAGATCGATCAAGCTAGGGAATAATATCCTTTTATCACCATAGAAACCAATAGACCATCTCAGGTTGAAATATCTCATGAGAAAAGATATCTTCCAACTGTTCAACTTGTTTTACCTCCTGATGTAGTGACATAATATGATTTGAATTCTTTTTAGTGGATTTTGAATTCTAATTTGGACACTTTGAGGAAGAATTTGGTTTTAGACTTTACTCATGTCTTGATCTATCAACCATAACCAACTGCTCATCACAATGTATAAAGTGTTCGATATTTGGTTGAATTTGTGATATTACATATCCAACCAAGAGTAAGGTTTCATATTCAATAAATATAAGTAGAGAATAGAATATTGTAATCTAAGGTAGAAAGTTTAAAATCTTCAGTAGAGAGTCTGGAATCCTCTGTATCAGAATCCATGAAATACATTTCTTAGAAGTTGGATAGTTTAGCTACTACTGCCTCTACATAATCTAAACCTCCTCTTTCTCCAGTAAAAATTGATGGAGATCTGTTACAATAGATAACCAGAGAATAAATCAGAAATGCTATGGGTGATGTGATCACTCTTGAAGATAAAATTCAGCAGATACATATTCATGGAGAACATATCCTTGATTTAATAAGAGGTTGTGCTAGAGATCTTAGACAAGATAAGAAATTAATAAAGAAACATATCAAGTACTACTTGTTAAGGATCTATACCAAGCATGAAATGTCAAATAATTTCAAATTTCTTTCTGATAACTTGAGGATACCACCAGTGAAAAGAACCTTCAAAGAATAGGTGAGTCAACTAAAGGTTCTCACACCAGCTCTTCAAATATTTATGGATGAGAAGGAATACTTATTTAATGTGATGGAAAGGGAATGTTAAATAATTATGAACTTCATCAATCTATTTAAACCCTAGATTAATGTCCAAAAAACAATTGTAATTACTAGAGAAGAAATCTCTATTTCAAAAATTCTTTCAACCACAACCACAGACCCAGTTTAGTACAGGCTTGCTCTAATCACTTAGTAAGACAATCTTATGCCTCCACCATATCAGCCTCTAAGTTTTTCACCAGTTGAAGCAATCAAACAACTCAGAATAGTTATTTTTCTAGAGCCACTTACTCCTGCTACCACATGACCATCCATTACAACCTTTCCCCAACATACACTTTTATTGTCTCATAATAGGGTAGTGATAGAGACAAAGAAAAAGAAAAAGGGAAGGAGAAAGTTGATTAACCCCCATATTCTACAAAATGAATCTATTTTGATGTCATTTTTTTGGATAGGGATCATTTGTATTTTCCATTTCATGCTTATCTTTTTTCCCTCATATCTTTTTGGAATCCAGATAATGAAAAATCCTCATGTTATTCTATTTTCTCTCTAAGTTTAATAACTTTTTTAAAAATTTTGATAATCTCAAAGGGGGAGATATATTGGGAAATTAGTTTTATATTGTTAAGAATATTTTTTTAAACTCAAATACATCTCTTATTATTTATGAGTACTCATTTAGTACATGATTTATAAAATGACATGTTTTTTGATATAGGCGCTCGGTGGTGGGTGACGGCCCACCTATACCATGTAACCCCTTGGGCCTAAAAACCCAGTGTAATTTTTTTCCCATGGGGAATGGGTGAGTTGGTGAGCGGCAGTGGCGTCCTGACCCCGAGGTTCCGAGTTTGAGTCCTCACATGGAAACATGAACTATATGCCTTTATCGCCTCTCATGGGCCCCTCTACCCTGTGTGGAACTGTCCTGAAAGCCCGAGTGCCGTTACACCTGGGACTGTGGCTGGGAGAGTACATATAGGTGCTCAGTGTTGGGTGACGACCCACCTATACCATGTAACCCCTTGGGCCAAAAAACCCAGTCTACTTTAGATCCCATGGGGCATGGGTGAGTTGGTGAGTGGCAGTGGCATTTTGACCCTGAGGTTCCAGGTTCGAGTCCTCGCAAGGCAACGTGCACTATATGCCTTTATCACCTCTCATGGGCCCCTATACCCCGTGTGGAACTGGCCTGAAAGCCTGGGTTCTGTTACACCTGGGACTGTGGCTAGGGGAGTACATATAGGCGCTCGGTGGTGGTTTATGACCCACCTATACTGTGTAACCCCTTGGGCCAAAAAACCCAATGTACTTTTCGCCGCTTCAGTGGTGGCGTAGTGGTGAAGGAGAGGGGTAAATCAACGCCGTTATTGGGGAGGTTTAGGGTTCGAATCCTGGGAGTCCTCTTTCAGGGAGAACCTCTTCCCCAGGATCCACTCGCCTTGCTGGGTCACCCAGTTTCTGACTGGGTGGGAAATATGAGGCGCAACCCACCCATGATAACATATTGCTTGATGAACCATCGCCGCCCGGGTTGTCACCCTCTGGGACGCTCTGCCATCTCGGCTGGCAATGACTCCTTCCTGTCTGGGGCTCTCTCCGGAGTGACCTCTTCATGGGGAGGGGGGTTTCCTTGTGTGGAGGGTTCGAAAAGGCCAAACATGGGAAATTCCCTTGAAAAAAAAATCAAATAGGGGGAGAATGTTGGAACCTCCTTGTATGGAGTGTGTTTGAAACTATTATTTTAATGATCACAAACCATGATTATTTTAGTAATAATGTTTCACATGTTTTATGATAGAATTTATATGATAATACAGCTTCTATGATATTTCTGCTAAGTATTATTGCAATTCACCATTGGCTGGGAGACACTGTTACCACCAGGATAAGCTACTGCCAAGATGAGCTACCACCAGAGGCGAGTCACCGTTACCGCTAAAGGAGTCACTACCAGTGGAGTCACCTCCAGAGGCAACTCACCACAAGAAACCAAGTCACCGTCAACTTCTTGTTACCGCTGTTGTCCGAGGAATTTGGCGTGAGTGGATCAACGACTAAATCTATTCTTGGATAGTTTGACCAAGTCTTTAAGACTTAGTAAAAGCCGATATGAGGATTGTGGATCTAATCTAAATGACACTTCTATATATTTCCAAAGGATATCTCTCATAGATATAGAACAAAAGATACTATAGAAAGCTGGTACGATCTCTTAATCATGAAAAAAACCTATAGTGGATTGTGTGACTGAATTTTTGAATTCTTAGTAACTGGATGATTCAAATTTTATGAAGATAAAAAACACAAAATCATAGAACCCATTACTAAGATTGATTGATACGTCAGAAATATATCAACTAAAACATACCTTCAGATTTCTACGATCCTCTTTTCTACTTCAGTTTTCTAGAACAAAGCATAGACTCCTCACCAATGCTGATCTAAGGAATATGAACATATAGAACACATCAGACTGAGATTTTTTATTCTTATTTTTTCTGTCTATTTTACCTTTGAGCAGTGTGTTGTTTTACTATTTTCTAACACCCACTATCTCTTACACATTCCTTGAGGATACTTGTTATTCACTTCTTTTTTAAGATGTTTCCCACTGTGTTTGTGGAAGAGGTCCCTATGTGACCTATGCTATTCTTACATCCAACGTATAACTATGGAAGAGGTTTTTTAGCCTGGGTAGATTATTGTTGTTGAATGTATACCTAATCTAGGTTGTGGATTTATTTTATTATATTTATAATCTTCTTGGGATCATGTGATTTCTAAGTAGAGGAGATTAAGTCTCACCTTAAGACTAAACCTCTTGTTTATTCTGCTATGTCACTATGTTATTTGTTTTTTTTAATATCATATTCAAGATAATTTTTTATTAAAAACCAAAACAATTTCTTTGATAATTAATCTTAACTAGTGTTTATATATGCTTCTGTCTAAGTAAATTGATTTTGAAAGTTAAGGTATTTATAAACTATATTTTAACTGATACCTAATCACTCTTTAAGAAATATTTTAAAAGTATTGATATTATATCAATCTACTATTTTGATTAATTGGGTAGTTTATTTTATAAAGGGGTTTTTATTTTAGTCTATTTATTTACAAAAAAATTATTGGGAACTCAATTCAAACCCACTTTAGTTACTCAATCCGACCAAAAATTACATTAGAGTCACACAGAACAATAAAAAATATATAATAATAAGTTTTATTAATATTAAATATATCAAATATTTATTTAATAAAATTAAAAATAGTTGGTCCTAGGACACCAACTCTAAAAAACTCTCACTTGGACTAGAGACAATTTCCTATGACCTTCAGTCCACTATACCTCACATGATAGTCATGTTTCTGCTGAGTCGAGTATTTAGTCAAGGGGTCCACCATGTTGTCTTCCATGGAAATACTACTCACTGCAACTTCACTTCTTTGAGAGAAATACATCAAGAGATAATACTTCTGAAGTATGTGATTCATCCGCTAATGTGACCTTGGCTCTTTTCCAAGATCCACTACTGTAGTATCTTTTATCACAATAGAGTGTGATAGGATCTTTACTGATAGGTACCACATCAAGATCTTGGATGAATTTGCACATCCATAATTCTTCTTTAGCTACTTTAGAAGCCATAATATACTCAAACTATACTATAGAATCTACAACCACATCTTTCTTTGAGATCTTATAGCTCACAAAACCTCCATTAAAAGTGAATATGTATCCCATTTGTGACTTAATGTCATCTTGATCAGTTTGGAAACTAGCACTTGCATATCCTTTGATGACTAGTTCCTCATCACCTCCATAAACCAGGAACATATCCTTAGTACACCTTAAATACTTAAGTATATTTTTAACTGCCATCCAATGATAGTCCCTTGGATCATCTTGATATATTCCTACCACACTTAATGTGTAGGTGAGATCTAGCCTAGTACATATCAGAGCATACATGACTAACCCAATCATTGATGTGTATGAAATTATTGTCATTATGTTTCTTTCCTCATGTGTCTAAGGACACATTTTCTTAGAAATATAAATTCCATGTGACACTGGAAACAATCCCCTCTTGGTTTGTTATATACTAAATATATTTAGTATCTTGTCAATGTATGTACTTTGACTTAGGCTGAGAAATCTCTTAGATCTATCATGATGGATCTTGATACCAAGAATATATGTTGTCTCACCCAAGTCCTTCAAAGAGAAGCATTTATTCAACTGCACCTTAACAGACTGTAAGAATGGTATTTTGTTTCTAATGAATAATATTTTATCAATATATAAAATTAAGAAAATGAATTCACTACCACTAAACCATTTATAGACACATGGCTCACATTTGTTCTTTATGAATCCAAATTCCATTATAGCCTCATCAAAACAAATGTTTCATGACATTCATGCTTTCTTTAATCCATAAATGGATCTTTGAAACTTCTATACCTTGTTGGCATCCTTTGGAGTCACAAAACCTTCAGGTTGTGTCATATAGACATCTTCCTAAAGGTTCCCATTAAGGATGACTATTTTGAAATCCATTTTCTAAATCTCATAACCATGGAAATTCAAAATGGCAATTAGAAAACCATACTTCTCTGGTGGAAATAGGTGAAAAGGTTTCATCGTAGCCAATGCCATGATTCTATTTAAACACCTTTTCAACCTATCGTACCTTATAGGTATAGACTTGTCCTTAAATTTCTAGTTTCTTATTGAATACACATTTGAAACCTATAGGATTTACATCTATTTGATGGTCTACCAAAATCTATAATTGGTTTTGGTACATGGAATCCATTTCATAATTCATGGATTCTTGGAACTTAGAAACATCTGTGACACTTACTGCTTCCTTGTAGGTTAGAGGATCATTATTATCAACCAATAATGAGTCACCATCCTCAGTGACTAGAAAACCATACTTCTCTGGTTCTCTAACCTATCTAGCACTCTTATGTAGTAATTTTGTCTCTGGAACAATTTCTTATTCCATAGGGATTTGTGGAATTTTTTCCTGTGCCAAATATTGTGTATATTGAACCTGAAATTCATCAAATTCAATCTCTCTCCCACTATATCATTTAGAGATAAGATCCTCCTCAAGAAATGTTCGACGTCTTCCAACCACGAACATTTTTTTGAAATATTGAATAGGTAGTATCCATTTGTTTCTTTGGGATATCCTATAAAGATACACTTTGTGCCTCAGAGTGAAATCTTGTTACTTAAGGAGGCCTTAACAAATGCTTCACAACCCCACACATGTACGTAAGACAACATAGGTTTCTTTCCATTCCATAATTGGTATGGTATACTATCTATTGGTTTAGTTGGCACTTAGTTTAATATGTATTCCACTATTTGTAACACATATCCTTAAAAGGATAATATAAGACTCGCATGACTCATCATTGATCTCACTATTTCCAACATGGTTTGGTTCTTTCTTTCACTTACACCATTCCACTAAGGCATATAAGTAGAAGTGAGTTGAGATTAAATCCAAAAACTCATATAAATAATCAATGAAGTCTTGATTAAGATATTATACACCATGGTATGAGTGAAGTTTCTTAATCTTCTTACCAAGATGGTTCTCAAATTAATTCTTATATTTCTTGAATTTTTAAAATAATCAACATATAACTCATTATGTAGACATATCTATATCTACTAAAACCATTAGTAAAGGTTATGAAGTATGAGTACCCACCCCTTTCTTCAATAGGAAATGGTCCACACACATCAATATGAACTAATCCAAGAATCTATTTAGCACTTTCACCTTTCCCAATAAATGGAGCTTTAGTACTTTTTTCTTATAAACAAGAGTGACATAAACCAAGTGGTTTTAGTTAAAAAGAATCTAAATATCCATCTTGATGTAATTTATTCAAGAGTTTTTCATTTACATGACCTATCTGGTGATGCCAAATCTGGGTGTAGTATGAGTTCAAGTGAAGTAACTTTGTTATCAATTGAAATTATTTGGTTCATGTAATCCAACACATAAAGACTGTTATTTAAATGTACCTTACCATAAAAATTCTATCTTTATAAAATAAGAAACATTTATTCCCAAATTTGAAAATAAATCCATCTGTATCATGTATGGATATAGAAATAATATTTTTGGTAACTTAAGGCACATAATAACAACCCTTTAAAACCAATATCATTCTAGTTGGAAACATGAGGTGGTATTCATCGATAGATACAACAACAAGTTTAGCTCTGTTGGCTGCTCGAAGATCTACCTCTCCTCGGTCAATCTTTCTGAATCTACTTGTTTCTTATATTTTAATACATATTTGAGAACCAAAAGCTATATCTAATGCCAAATTTTTAGAAATAGATAAATTTCACTTGATAACAAACACACCTGAAGATCCCCCATGCTTCTTTGATTGGGTGCATTTTTTCTTCCAGTGGCCCTTCTTTCCACATGAGAAACATACATCATCTTGTTCCCTTGTTTTCCCCTTGATCTTTCTCTTATTGGAAAGGCATGAAGAAGCTTTAGACTTAAATTTATTCACTTTACCTTTTAGTTTATTCACCATAAAGATGGAAGGGTTTTCATGCTTTATATCGTTATCTACTTGGCGAAGAAGATTAAGAAGATATGGCAGATACTTCTCAATGTTGTTCATATTAAAATTCATAACAATGCTAGAGAAGCTCTGAGGGAGTGATGCTATAATGAGATTAATTCCCAGTTCATTAGGGATTTAAACCCTAGAACCTCTAAGCGCTCAATTTAGCCAATGATTTTGACTACATAAGGCTCATTTGGGGCACCCTCTCTAAGATTTATTTAAAAGAGAGCCTTTAAAATCTCAAAGCATTCATGCCTAGCTCTATTTTATTAAAGACCATGGAGGTTATCAAGAATTCTATAGGCATCCATGTTTTCGTGAGACTTCATTAGTTCACTATACATTGATGAAATCATCAAATAATTAATGTAGACCATGTCTATAAGGACCCGACCTTATTACATACATAATAATGAATTTAGTCAAGAAAACACTTCCTTTTTACATTGAAGATATTTTTAAGTTTATAGATTTATAGAATTAGGACAATACATTCATGACATTACACATTATTGCAGAGTGGATACCATAAAACAATTTCTATTTTTTTTAAAATATAAAACATTAAAACTTAAAACAAGACTCCTTGAAAATTCTTCAACATTTAACATGGATTCATTACTTGTATTAAACATCCATTAACCTGTGAAAAATAATTTATAAACTTTGGATGAGCACAAAATCTTAGTAAGGGATGGAAAAGAAGGAAAGATCACATTAGTCCATGAATACTCGTAACATGTGAAAGCATTTTCAAAAGACATTCTTGTTACCCATATATACTTACTTTGTGTAACATGAGATTTACACAAGATCCAAAAAAAACATGAGAATATAAATATAATCATAAAGATATCTTGGGAAATTACTTACATAATCTTGTAACCATTCTTGGCTACCTTATAATTTGTAACCCTCACGACTACCTTACTTTGTGTAACCATCGTAGTTACACATGGAGTAACAATACGACCGACCTCCAACTTACTCATACCCAATGAATTCGAGGGAAATATAGGTCCAAAAATTCTTCATAAAAAATTCCCAAGAACTAAAACATAATTATACAACATGAATAATATCATAAAACATTTCTTTTGAATTTTGTAAAACAGAATTTTAAAAGAGGATTTTAAAATGAAAGTCTATTATAAATATCATATAATTGAAGTGATACTTAGAAGAGTGGATGTAATATTTATACACAATGTAAATACACATAATTAAACATATTATATACGTAAACCATCACAAAAAAAATTTTAATACCACATAAATAATGGAGTTGAAAGTTAACCCAAAGAATGGAAATCGGGTTAAGAATTCCCTTACCTCGAGATTTCTTTACTTAAAACTTGTTTAAACCTCCTATATAATGGTTAAAAGAGTGTTATTAATATCTTATAGAAACATTTTCATTTTTATAACATATTATATGATCATTTAATAACCTCATTTCACCCTTTAATTGTTAGTATTTTGTTCCTTGCACTGTTTTGGGTGAGTTCCTTATATGATTTCCATGATTGGTTCATGTTGGATGTTCTTGTCGATTGGAAGTGAAACTCCAGAATTGGAATTAAATGGTATTTAAATACTTCCAGTACCATAAATTATACCATTTATCATTTGTATGTTTTATATGAGGATGATTTATAAGTCTAAACATTAATGGTGTTCGTTCAGATCATTTAGTGGTTCTTCAATAACAACAACCTCATTTTGTATTATAATTTATAACCATGAGTAAAATAGAATTACAGAACCATGGATGAGAAATAATACATATATTATAACCTTTTTCAACAATAAAAATTGTTTGATTACCAGACTTGAAGGAATTAATGCAAATTGAAATCACATCGTCCACGATGTCGGTAATTCGACACATCACAGACAATATTTTTAATTCCTTGAATAAGTGGGAGAGGAGAAAAATAATGATGATGAATTTTCCATGAACATGAGAGAATATAGAATATAAAAGATTCTTGAGCTTTAATTCCTCTTGGTTAAGAGTATTTAAGTAAATAAGAAGAAAAGAAAGGAATCTTAAAATAAAAGGAAACTTGATAAATTTCTCACGAGAATTCGGCAGCCTAACGACGTCTCTTAAAATTTCATAAAAATATTTTGATGAGAGGAAGTGGATATCTCATCATTCATACATAATATGGACAGTAAGGGGGGGTGGTATTTAATGAAATATTCCAACATAATCCAAAGGGAATGGAAGAGAATAACATAAAATGAAAGAAAAGAAAGAAAATAAAAGAGGATGTTTACCTCTTGATCGTTTCTCCTTGAGATCCTCCTTGAGGGATTTGGTTTTGGTATTTTGATGAGACCAGAAGCTCTAGGATGTGGGGAAGAATATTGGGGAGAGAATTTGGTAGAAATTAGACAATGCTCAAGGCTTGAGAGGTGTGGGAGGAAAAGGGGAGTGAGGGTGGTATTTATAGTGGAGGGGAGGGGGTATTTTTCATCATAATATTTTGCTAAATCCTATGAATAATCTTAATTCACGTGACCCCAAATAGTAATAGTGGCATGTGAGTTCGAACCAAGTGGGATTACATCATCCTTGCATCACCTATGATGCAGTAAATCAAGTATTTAGCATTTATCGTATTTTATCGTATTTTACTATTCATAAAAAATTCTTGAATTTCAGAAAAATCCCAAAAATTTACCCTAGCCATTTTTCGATGTGTAGAATTCAAAAATGAAGTCCATTTTTGAAAAATAATTTTCTAAATATTATTAATTTAATTTTTAAATAAAATCATACTTAATTCAAAAATTAACAGTTCTAATTCTACAACTACTTCTTTATTACGATGAAAAATAAACCAAGATGTTATTATCTTCTAGAATTAAGAAAATAAAATAATAATAAAATTTACTATTCATTAGGGTCATATCACTATTCATATTACTATTCATAAGAGTATGTTACTATTCACCAAAAAAACAAGTTGGTTCCAATAGACACCAAATAACATACTGAACACAGTTGTAGATGATAGTTTCTTGAAATTCAGAACATAGTAGTAGAAAAGTTATGTTTTAAAGGATAATTAAAAATATATACTTAAAACAAAGTTCCATGCATTTCTATTTATTTTTAGAAAAACTTGGGGTGTTACATTATCCCCACCTTCTTAAAATTTCATCTTCGCAATTTTATTTACTTATTAAACAACTGAGGGTACTTTTCCCTCATAGCATTTTCAGACTCTCATGTTGCTTCTTCAACCATGTGGTTTCTCCACAAAACCTTTACCTAGTGGATTACCTTATTCCACAATACTTGTTCCCTTCGATCAAGAATCTGAACTGGTTTCTCTACATAAGAAAGGTTCTCTTCTAGCTGAACTGCTTATGGGCTCAAGACATGTGATAAATCTGGCACATACTTTCTCAACATAGAAACATGAAAAACATTGTGTACCTGAAACAAACTCGGAGGCAAAGCTACGCGGTATGAAACTATTACAACTTTCTCCAAGATTTCAAAAGGACTGATGAACCGTGGACTTATCTTTCCTTTCTTACCGAAACACATCACATTTTTCCAAGGAGAGACTTTAAGGAAAACATGGTCACCTACCTCGAATGAGAAGTCTTTCCTTCTGTTATCTGCATAACTTTTTTGCCTGCTCTGAGCTGTCCTCATGTGCTGCTGGATCATCCTCACTTTCTTAGCCACGTCTTCTACAAATTCTTGCCCCATCAACTTTCTTTCACCAACTTCATCCCAAAATGCTAGAGTCTAACACTGCTTCCCATACATGGCCTCAAAAGGTTCCATTTGAATACTGGAATGAAAAATGTTATTATAAGAAAACTCAATTAAAGAAATATATTGATCCAAACTTCCCTGATATTCCATTGAACAAGATCAAATCATATCCTACAAAGTTTGAATTGTTTGTTGTGACTGGCCATATGATTGAGGATGAAAATCTGTACTGAAATTTAACTCTGTGACCAATGACTTCTGAAGTGCTTTCCAAAAGTTAGAAGTGAACCTGTGATCTCGGTCAGATAAAATGGAAAGAGGAACTCCATGTAACCTGACAATATTCTTGAGGTATAATCTAGAAAGCTGATCCAAAGACATTGTATCTCTAATATAAAGAAAATGTGAATATTTTGTCATCCGATCAACAAAAACCCAAATCGCATTGTTACCTCGAGAAGTATTTCTTAGTCCCACCACAAAGTCCATGGATACATTATCCCATTTCCACTCTAGCACTGGAAAAGGTTGAAGAATCCCCTTCGATAACTGTCGCTCTACTTTAACCTGTTGACATGTCAAACATTTCATGGTAAAATCAGCAATATCCCTTTTCATTCCATCCCACCAATAATACTCTCGAAAGTCTCTATACATCTTAGTACTTATAGGATGAACAAAAAATGGATAACTATGAGCTTCGCACAAAAAATCTTTCTTCAACTAAGAATCACTAGGCACACACAACATTTTTCCAAATCTTAAAACATAATATTTTCAAGGTTAAATTCTGGAAACTTACACATTTTAACCAAATCCACCTTTTTTTGTAGCTCACGGTCTTCCTTCCGCGCTTGCTTAATTCTGTTTGACAACAAAGACTACACTGAAACCTGAAAAAAAAAACAGATGTATTCCCTACACCAACAAATTCTAAGCCAAAATTCATCAAATCATTAATCAAGGGATCATGTTCCAAACATAACATGGTTAATGATGCATGATGTTTCTGACGCAAGGCATCCACTACTTTGTTTGCTTTTCCAGAATGGTAATTGATCATGCAATCATAATCCTTTATCAGTTATTGCAATCTTCTCTACATCATGTTTAATTCCTTCTGAGTGAATATATACTTTAGACTTTTATGGTCAGTATATATTTGGTATTTGGTTCCGTATAGATGATGCCTCCAAATTTTCAAAGCAAAAACCACAGCCGCCAATTCCAAATAATGTGTGGGATAATTTAGATCATGAGGTTTAAGTTATCTTGAAGCATAGGAAATTTCCTTATCATTATGCATCAAAACACAACCAAGTACCTTCAAAGAAGCATCACTGTAGATGAAAAACTCACCATTTTGAAAAGTTAAGGCCAACACTGGAGCATTCACCAATCTCTTCTTCAGTTCCTGAAAACAAACATCACATTCCTCTATCCAAACGAATTTAACCCTATTCCGTGTTAACTTAGTTATCGGGCTAGATAACCATGCAAAGTTCTTAACAAACTGTCTTTAATAACTTTCTAACCCCAGAAAACTATGAATCTTTGTAACATTTGTGGGACTTGTCCATTCATCAATTACTTTTGTTTTGGTAGGATCAACTGTTATTCCATCCTTATTTACAATGTTCCCAAGAAAATAAATTTGTTGCAACCAAAAATCACACTTGCTGAATTTTCCATATAGTTTCTTTTCTTTTAAAGTTTGCAAAACAACCCTTAGATGTTTTTCATGCTCCTCTTTATTTTTAGAAAAAACCAGAATGTCATCAATAAATACAACCACAAACTTATCCAAGAACTCATGAAATACTCTATTCATAAGATTCATGAATACAGCAGGTGAATTAGTTAATCCAAATGGCATAAAAAAAATTCATAATGCCCATATCTAGTACAAAAGGCTGTTTTCGGGATGTCATCCTCCTTCACCTTCAGCTGATGGTATCCAGATCTCAAATCAATCTTGGAAAAGTACTGAGCTCCCTGGAGCTGATCAAACAAGTCATCGATGTGAGGAAAAGGGTACTTGTTTTTAACAATGATTCTATTCAAAGCTCTATAATCAATGCAAAGTCTCATAGAACCATCTTTCTTTTTGACAAAAAAATAGGGGCTCCACATGTTGAATTCTAGGATTAATGAAGCCTTTTTCAAGAAAATACTGCAACTAATTTTTCAATTCAAGAAGTTCTATTGGAGCCATACGATATGGGGGTTTTGAAATTGGCTTATCATCAGGAACTAAGCCAATTGTGAATTCGACTTCTCGATCAGGTATGAAACTGGGCAACTCATCAGAAAAAACATCAAGGTATTCATTTACCACCGACACATCATTAATTTGAATAGTTCCCTTGTTTTCAACAATATGAGCAAGATAAAATTCATTTCCATATTTCAATAGTTTCTCATCTTCCTGATATGTTATCATTTTTATGGGTTCATTCTTGTATACAAACAGAAACTCTTTCTGAAAAACAACTTCTTTAGCTCTACAGTCAATATTAGCATGATAATCAGAAAGCCAGTCCATCCCCAAAATAACATCAAACTCGACTAAGGGTAAAACAATGAGGTTTGCAGGTAAAGTTTTTCCACAAACCACAATAGAAATATTCTTATAATTCCTCTTTACTATAACATTTCCCCCTGGTGTTTTAACAAAAAGTTCGGGTCTCATTTGTTGAGGTGATATTTCCAATTTACCAGAAAATTTCTCAGAGATGAAGGAATGTGTAGAACCTGTATCAAACAAAACTTTAGCGAAATCTAAGTAAACAAACAAATTACCTGATACAACTTCATTGGATGGCCCGACATCTGCTGACGTGGTCACAAAGGATCTCACGACACCTTTTTTCTTGTAGTATGACTTATTTGCATCATTCGGATCTCTCTTTGGGTAGAAATTTTCATAATGACCCATCTCACCACATTTAAAACACTTTATAGTATGCTTATTAGGATTAGTCTTTGGATCATTTTCGTTACAATCGTGGGCCATATGTCTAAACTTTCCACATTTAAAACACTTCCCAGTTTTGCTAAGATATTCCCCAGGGTTCTTCTTACCACACTTTTCACAAACTGGAAATTGGATTTTCTTACCATCAGATTTCTTTGGTTGATTCTTACCCATTGATTTCCAACTGGACCTCTTCTTCTCTTTGTTTCCAAAATGCATGTGATCATCAGAAAACTCCATCTCTACCCTCTCAGCACATCCAACAAGTTTCTCATAACTTTTGAATTCACGGGAGGCCAACTCCCTTCGATACCTTGGCTTCAGTACTAATTAAAAGTGGTTTATTTTTCTATCAAGATCTAGAATAATATTTGGAGCATACCTCACCATTCGAGTGAAGTTCACTTCATACACAGACACTGAATCTTCCTCCTTCTGTTTCAATTCAAGGAATTTCTTCTCCATTCTAAGTCACATCACCTTAGGAAAATATTTTTCAAGGAAAAGACTTTTAAATTCATCCCACTCTAAGGCATAATAATATTTTCTACCCCTGATATTCCTTACCATTGACCACCACTGATCAGTTTCCCCTTCAAAACGATAAATGGAAAGATCTACCTTTTTATTTTCTGAACATCCCATAACATCGAATAACTTTTCAAGGGATTTGATCCATATTTCAGTTACTGCTAGATCAGAAGATCCATTGAATGCAGGAGGATATCTCATAAAATGTTCCACTACTGTCATGTTTCATTTTGGTACCTCTATTGGTTATCTTTCATGGATGACACCACCATTTATTGTCTGCGTTATCTAAGCCATTATTGTCACAAACTGCTCAGTTCCAATCCCTACTATTCCGGGCTGTAGTTCTGGAAGGATGTCATTCTGTCGGTGCCTCTCCTCTTCAGCATCCCTGTTCCTTCTGCAGACAACTATTCTGAACAAACGTGTCTTAGTTGAAACAACATGGTAATATTTAAATGCTAAAAACATTTCAAATTAAATATATAGTGAAAATAATTTATGGTATTCTATTAACATCACCCTAACCCCTAAAGTAATCTAAACCATCCTCTGATACCAACTATAAGGACCCAACCTTATTACATACATAATCTTGAATTTAGTCAAGAAAACACTTCCTTTTTACATTGAAGATATTTTCAAGTTTATAGCTTGAGAGAATTAGGACAATACATTCATGACATTACACATTATTACAGAGTGGATACCATAAAAATAGTTTCCATTTTTTTTAAAATATAAAACATTAAAACTTAAAACAAGACTCCTTGAAAATTATTCAACATTTAACATGGATTCCTTCCTTGTATTACACATCCATTAACCTATGAAAAATTATTTAAAAACTTAGGATGAGCACAAAATCTCAGTAAGGGATGGAAAAGAAGGAAAGATCACATTAGTCCATAAATACTTGTAACATGTGAAAGCATTCTCAAAATACATTCTTGTCACCAATATATACTTACTTTGTGTAACATGATATTTACACAAGATCCACACAAAACATGAAAATATAAATATAATCATAAAGGTATCTTGGGGAATTAATTACATAATCTTGTAACCATTCTTGTCTACCTTATAATTTGTAACCCTCGCAGCTACCTTACTTTGTGTAACCATCGCAGTTACACTTGGAGTAACCATATGGCCGACCTCCAACTTACTCATACCCAATGAATTCGAGGGAAATATAGGTCACACCCTTATTTATAAAAAATTCCCAATAACCAAAACATAATCATACAACATTAATAATAGCATAAAAACATTTCTTTTGAATTTTGTAAAACAGAATTTTAAAAGAGGATTTTAAAATGAATGTATATTATAAATATAATATAATTGAAGTGATACTTAAAAGAGTGGATGGAATATGTATACACAATGTAAATAAACATAATTCAACATATTATATACATAACCCATCACACAAACAATTTTAATACCACATAAATAATGGAGTAGAAAGTTAACCCAAAGAATGGAAATCGGGTTAAGAATTCCTTTACCTCGGGCTTGTCTTACTTCAAAAATGTTTAAAACTCCTGTATAATGGTTAAAAGAGTGTTATTAATAACTTACAGAAACATTTTAATGTTTATAACATCTTATATTATCATTTAATGACCTCAATTCACCCCTTAATTGTTAGTATTTTGTGCCTTGCACTGTTTTGGGTGAGTTCCTTACATGATTTCCATGATTGGTTCATGTTGGATGTTCTTGTCGATTGGAATTGAAACTTCAGAATTGGAATGAAATGGTATTTACATATTTCCAGTACCATAAATTATACCACTTATCATTTTTATGTTTTATATGAGGATGATTCATAAGTTTAAACATTAATGGTGTTCATTCAGATCATTTAGTGGTTCTTCGATAACAACAACCTTATTTTGTATTATAATTTAGAACCATGAGTAAAAAAGAATTCCAGAACCATGGATGAAACATAATACATATATTATAACCTGGATCAACAATAAAAATGATTTTATGACCAGACTTGAAGGAATTAATTCAAATTGAAATCACATTGTCCACAATGTCAGTAATTCAACACGTCACAGACAATATTTTTAATTTCTTGAATAAGTGGGGGAGGAGAAAAATAATGACGATGAATTTTCCATGAACATTAGAGAATCCAGAATATAAAAGATTCTGGAGCTTTCATTCCTCTTGGTTAAGAGGATGTATGTAAATAAGAAGAAAAGAAAGGAATCTTAAAATAAAAGCAAACTTGATAAATTTCTCACGAAAATTTGGCAGCCTAACAACGTCTCTTAAAATTTCCAAAAAATAGTTTTATGATAAGAAGGGGATATATCATCATTAATACATAATATGTACAGTAAGGGGAGATAATTAATGAAATATCCCAACATAATCCAAAGGGAATGGAAGAGAATAACATAAAATGAAAGAAAAGAAAGAAAATAAAAGAGGATGTTTACCTCTTGATCTCTTCTCCTTGAGATCCTTCTTAAGGGCTTTGGTTTTGGTCTTTTGGTGATACCAGAAGCTCTAGGACATGGGGAAGAAGATTAGGGAGGGAATTTGGCATAAATTAGACAATTCTCAAGTCTTGAGAGGTGTGGGAGGAAGTGGAGAGTGAGGGTGGTATTTATAGTGGGGGGGAGGGGGTATTTTTCATTATTTTAATCATTATTATAATATTTTGCTAAAGACTATGAATAATCTTAATTCATGTGACCCCAAATAGTAATAATGGAATGTGAGTTCGAACCAAGTGGTCTTACATCATCCTTGCATCACCTGTGATGCAGTAAATCAAGTATTTAGCATTTATTGTATTTTATCGTATTTTACTATTCATAAAAAAAATCTCGAATTTTGGAAAAATCACAAAAATTTATGCTAACCATTTTTTGACGTGTAGAATTCAAAAATAAAGTCCATTTTTGAAAAATAATTTTCTAAATATTATTAATTTAATTTTTAAATAAAAGAATACTTAATTCAAAAATTAAAAGTTCTAATTCTACAACTACTTCTTTATTACGATGAAAAATTAACCAAGATGTTATTATCTTCTATCCTTAAGAAAAGAAAATAATAATAAAATTTACTATTCATTAGGTTCATATCACTATTAATATTACTATTCATAAGAGTATGTTACTATTCACCAAAAAAACAAGTTGGTTCCAATAGACTCTAAATAACATACTGAACATAGTTGTTGATGGCAGTTTCTTGAAATTCAAAACATAGTAGTAGAAAAGTTATGTTTTAAAGGCTAATTAAAAATATATACTTAAAACAAAGTTCCATGCTTTTCTATTTATTTTTAGAAAAACTTGGGGTGTTACAATGTCATTCAATTTTTTTTCATAGATAAGGAGCTCTTCATCACCTGCCTCTTTAGTAGGCGGGTCATGCATTGAGAAATCTAGCATTTGAGATTTACATTCATCGTGTAGTACAACCCGAAGACATCTAAAACACTCCTCAAAGTTACTTCCAGTTAAGAGGTTATCTTTCTCCAATATTGATCATAGGGATAGTGTTGATGATGAACTTTTCATTTTATTATACAATTATAAATAACATATTATTATTACTTTTCTTGATTAAAAAATAAATGAGAAATAATAAATTAAATATTTTTATTTATTTATTTATTAAATCTCCCATTATTTTATCAAGTATCAATAGTCCTTACCATTGAACTCTGAATTTCTAGTTGATTTAACATTCTAGTGGAAAGGATCGCCATTACTTTTATTAATTATTTATACTTTGGCCATAAAAACCATAATAAAGTAATTAGGTAGGCGGTCTTGCCAACTACGGAGTTTCAACTACTTGATTCATTGAGTGGATTCCACTATCCTGAAATCCTAAACTAGATTTCCTCAACACTTGCCTACAAATTTGTATTAAATAAACTTTGTCCATGAAACTCAATACAATTTCAGTTAAGTCAATCCAAAACTCTCATGAGAACTCCCCAATAAAAGTAATTGTCCAGACTTTGACCATGTACTACACTTAGTTCTATAGTTTCATTCCCAATCATGTAATGGAAGACTTAGTCTAACTTAATATTTAATTGAGGTATTTTAATTTATTATGCATAAATTTTATCTTGATTTATCTTTTACATGTCTTGTTAATATTAAGTGGATGTTTCATAATTAATTAACCATATTGGATAAAACATTTACGCATAACTCATTTATTTAATTTTCATCTTTGCACATTACTTCATTTATTTACGTGATCTGGACCTTGCATTCATAAAATAAATAATTGCATAGATAAACATAATTAATTAATTAAATGACCCATTAAAGAGATTTATCTAATAGTTGATTTAATGAGCGGGCATTAAATTAACGTTTGACCTTGGAGAAATAACTCCTATTGTCAGTTTTGGAATAAGTTAAAGCATTCCACCAGTCCACCTGTGTATCACCTCGGTTTTCATTATTATGGTTCCATCTTAAACCAACTACACGTGCCTTGGGATGATCGATTAATTACAAATATTTATTATTCATACACAGGTGAGGGGAACCAAAGGATTGGTTAAAGGATATTATATAAATATATTTGGACACGCAGGTCCTACATAATAATAGAGGGAAGGATGACTCGCAGACCATCATTTAATTTAATATTAAATAATTGAAAACTCATGCAATAAATTAAATTAAATCATACAACAAATACATAAGTTTTTATCAACCTCATGAAAGGACATACATGCAACGAATACGCAAAAGTAAACGACTAGAATTCATTTCTTTATTTGTTCTTTTATTATTTAAGATAAACATGCTTTCATTAATTAATTAATTAATTAGTTTTCTTTCATCTTAATGATAAGATGATCTTATTTGAAAATACTCCAAATTAATGGAATTCATTCCAAATAAATGGAATAACCAATAATGATATATTAATTACAATAAATTAATTGAGAATTTAAAATTCTTTAAAACCATTATTATATTTTTGAACACACAATAGTGTTCCAATCAATAAAATAAGGTTTTAATGCTGCAATTTAAAATTTAATATAATTTTATTTTTTTCCATTAATGGGATACTACACGACATGTACATACAACTACTCACCATATACCCCAGTTATCGTATATCCAAGTCACATGCCTGGGGATTCGGTGTATTGACTCGGTCAGACTACATGGTGTGTACATGACAGTTACGCACCATATCTACTTGTCATGTTCTAGGTTGACCCAGTCAACATGTGGTATAAAATAAAAGCATTGTATGTAATTAATTTCTCGGTGCTTCTAGATACAATGCACATGGGTATAAGACGCGTGCTTCAGCCGCCCGTTGTGTAACCTAGTTTTATCGACCAATGATTTCGAACTTCCTGATGGAATATTTTACTATTCTTCATTTTTTATTAAACCTTTAAGAAAATGAAACACTAAATGAGCATGATTAATATGTAAATGACATGTTAATTCAAATTTTATTAAAGAATGAATAACATGTAATAAAAATATAACCATAATTTCACATAGATCAATAATCAAATAAATAATTATAAATTTAAATGTGACCACTCTGATACTAGTTGGGGGTTCTGAGCACAGTATAATCATGCATTGGTGGGTGATATGTTAGTTTTTTTAATAATTGTTTCCCGAAACCAAGAGAGATGATCTTGCACATCAAATTTTTAATTAATTTATTTAATATTTGAATAAATAAATTCCTAGGATAGGTAAATTTCTTCATTGGTGAATGTGGACTGTTTGAAAATACCCTTTCAGATTACCTTCATTACATTGTAAGTATCCAAATATAGAATCCATCTAGAAGTGATCCACACGTGCTCCTATGATCTCTTAGCAACACCACTCGATCCACAGGTGCCAGCATGGTGATTCAAATGTCTTATGTTGTTCTTTCTTTATCGTTCATTCTTCAATCTTGAAAAAATCTATCTTTCACTTCTCGTTCCTGGGAGGGAGAGAGGAGGAGGAGTTGAGAGAGAATTTGTTGTGTGTAACAATTCTCTATTCTCAATTTTTGATGTTATACAAATATACATAGTAGTCTATTTATAGAGTTAGGATTTGAGTTAAAATATTATTTAATTGCAAACCAACTATTAAATAACATTTATTACCTTTAATAAATACCATACTGCATGATAATAATTATATAATTATTATTTTGTGGTGCGTGCCAACTTCCGTAATAACAAATATTATGTAACGGTCTTGTTAATTAATATTTATCACCTGACTTGGTCTTGGTCCATTTAAAATCCTCTAGCATTTATTGAATAATCGAATAAATATTTTATTCATAAATAAATATTTTATTCACAATCTAGAGAATACATATTTATTAAAATATTCAATTAATAAAATAAATATTTTATTCACAAGACGGAGAATAAATATTTATTTAATTTATGAAATTAATATAACTTGAATAAAATTATTCCGCGAACTTTAGATTAATATTTATTCTATTAATTAAACTCAAATAGAATTTGATACAAATCAATGAAAACACTTAGTGTGTGACTATCTAGGATTATTTCTATTTGTCATTAGGTGAGCTTAATTAAATTCTAATATTACTATCTAGAAATGTGACAAGGCACTTGAGAGAAATAACTTAATGTCGCAACATCAAAAACCACATACAAATGCTCATTATGTAATCTAATCCTTTTGTCACAATATCTTATCAAGCAGGTTTCCCATTCATGTCACCAACCTATATGCTCAACATGTCTATCTTTGACTATTTGAAATAAACATGTCGTTACACCATGACCATGAAATTTAATGTGACGGTTCTATTCTAATCCAAGGGATGAGAGATCAACTTCCATAAAGATAGAAGGGACAAATCCTTCCTTGACTTATTCATTAATGACATGTCACTCATGACGCACACAACATATCCAACTTCTCCATGAACTTTTATCATTATGGTTTATGAAATAGATTCAAGTACGTGAGTTGTAACATGCATTAATAATAATATTAAAGTCTAAGGACCATCACACACAACCATAGATAGGAATATCGGATGACACCAAAACATTGGGAATTCTTACTAGCAATTTTGTTATCCTTATCTCTCGTCTTGGATATTACCAAGTGTAAACTTCATGAGAAGAAGCCTCGTCTACTTACGAGTACTCACACCAGACGGTGTATATACTATATGTCCCATCATAGTACGTTATCTAACCACATAACATTATTTGATAATATCATCATAGCACATCAAGGTTCTCATCATAATAGGGAACTGCTGTGACCTTATCAATACGGCACATACTCTGGACATTATTACATTAGAGTCATGCAGAAAAACAAACAATATGTAACAAGAATATTTATTAATATTCAATACATTGAATATTAATGTAATCAAAGTAAAAAATAATTGGTCCTAGGACACTGACTCTAACACATTTCTCATCCATATGACCAACAAATTTTCAATTATAACAGAACTAAGGACAATTCTCATAATCAACACTAATTTGTATATCATTAGTGGGAGTAGTAAGAATAACATTGCTAATAAGAGTGGAACTCAAATCAATTTCAACTATCATTCTAACAAAGTGACCATACCCGACATGCTCTGTCTCTTTATCTAGGAAAATTGGTACGCCAATGGTTGTAGCAATAACATGTAAGGTTTTTGGATGCCATAAAATCCATTTGAGGCCATGCAACCTGATCCATACCTATGAAAAAACATTCATGACCCTTGAAAAATTAAAATTGATCATCCATTCATGGAGATGAAGCATTACCAGCTTCAAGAGTAATGCATCAAAGTACCATGCATATATTCTGGATTCATCTGATTGAAACAAGCAGCGAAAGAAACCTATTTCTAATGAAATACACTTCCAATCAAAAAACCCCCCACATAAAGGAGATCCTACAAAAAAGGTCTTCAGGATGTCATGGATTTTTACCTTTGGATAGAACAACCATACCAATAAGTGAGTTCTTATCCAAAGCCATATGTTCTGAGAATGCTTCACGATTAACTTCAATACGGGCCAATGATCCTTTCTTGAGGATCCTACCAGTAGAAGAATCTTTAAATGCTGCCAGTGGATGCCAAACAGGATCATCCCTTAGGCCGAGGGAATCACCCAAATTCCTTCATTCAACCGAAACCCCATAAATCCTGCATTGAGTAGTAGGAATCGAAGGCGACACCCGAGTCATCATAGGTCTGCGCGCATCGTCCTCACCATTCACTACTGTGGCATCAGATACCGCCATAGATTAATGCATGCAGCCCATGCTAATCAAAAGTAGATCAGATCTACCTTTATCCCCACCATTCAAAACTGCAACATCAAAAACCATAGAATTACACACACATACCACTCTGGTTAGCAACACAACATCCCTCTGAGCATCGAGTAGAACCGATCTATGCACATCATTTTCTCTATTCAGCACTCCATCATGTGTTACTTCCATGGATCAACACAGGAACCCCACTCCAGTAACAAGTAGATCAGATCTACCATCATCCTCACCATTCGCAACCACAACATCTGAAACCATAGAACATCTCATTCCACCCACTCCGGTCATCACCACAACATCCCTCCAAGCATTGATCAGAACTGATCTACATGCATCATCCTCTCGATTAAGCACCACATCATCAGTTACCGTCACCGCAACAACCCTGAGAGGTAAACCTCAAAATCCTACATCCAAAAGACCGAGGTTCGAATCCTAGAAAGCCTCTTGGGGGATTTATGAAGCAGGCAGTGATGTTGACATGATGCAAGCAAGCGGTGATGTAGGCATGACACAGACCTAGTGACACAGGTAGGATAATGCATACATGACGTTGCATTGGGGTTCTAGAGCATGTTCATGGGCCAATTGGTCTTGGGTCTACATGCAATGTAATTCTCCCCTCTACCCAGATAGAAAGAGGTATTTTCTTTTATATAAACAAGAGGGTTCGACCCCAATTTTTTTTAAAAATAATTATATAATTATATATATATAATTATATACAAATATTTATAAATATATTTATTTATAATTAGAATTATAAATAAGTATATATAATTATATATATAATTATATAATTATATAATTATATATAATTATATAAATAAATTTATAATTATATACAAATATTTATAAATATATTTATTTATAATTATAATTATAAATAAATATATATATATTTTTATATCTTTATATAAGATTTATATTAAAATAAGTATATATATATATATAATTAATATATAAATATGAATTATAAAAATTCTAATAAAAAATGAATTTTATTTTCATAATTTCATATATAAAAAATTATCCAATTTATATTAGTCAAAATGATTAATGGTTTATTTATATATATTGATTATAAAATTTATGTATAATTAAAATAAATATGAAATATTAATATTTTTTAAACCGTTACATAATATATAAATGAATATAGTTATTTAGATATATATTCAAATTGATATTAAATAATTTAAAATATGTGTGCATGTATAACTGCATGTATGTATGTGTATATGTGTGTATACATGTGCAGATTTATGTATGTGTGTACATATGTATGTGTACATATGTATGTCTGTAATTCACATAAATGTTATGAATTCACCTTTTAATATTTTTGAAAATTATTTAATTTAATATATTCATTTATTATTATAGATTCATTAATAATGTTAAAAATATATTTAATCATTTTGTAATATTTAGTTATACATATATTTATTTACTATACATGTAATATTTTGAATAAGTTTGTAATTTATGTGAATAATATTTATTCGTTTTTATTTATCAAGTCTAAACATTTAAAATATATTTAAAATTTATAAAGTCAATCTATTTAGTTGTTGGGGTCTATCCTTGTGGTTAAGGCACCCCTATAATTTTCCATTGATCCAGGATCAATTCCTCAGTCACCCCGAATATTGGGGATTTATGATTAGTGCGACTTTGAGGAGATTGTGGGCCAGTAGGTGAGAGGTAGTGTTGGCATTGTTGATTGGGAATGACTCAATGAGCGGCTGTGAGGGTGGGATAGTGCCGCTATCATCATTTTTATGGACATATGGAAACTTTTCCATCAACTTTTTATAAGTGTCTTTAGTCTGGTTTTACGTTGCATTTGGTTAACATTGTTATTAGTTCCCCGCATGCTTTTTCAGGTGGGAAAATTAAAAGATATAAAGGTGTGATGACACCTTTCATCCGGTTCTTCTCCACATGTGTGTGTTGGTTGGAGAGGTACCCTGCCTCATTGTGCTAGTCTAGTATGGTGCAACTTCTTGGCAGGGGGTGACATATCATCATCAAATTTTTTCACTATTGTATTATCTGTAGAGGGGACCGATGAAGGTTTTTATGGTTATTTACATTATGTATGATTCCCTTTGGACTCATGGGACCATTATTACCTTTGTGTCTTGTTTCTTTAAGGAATTTTCCCATTGTATGTTATGGGTTCCCTCTTTCCTCAGTTTTTAGAAGAGTCGTTTTTTATGTTCAATAAAAGTGGCATGACTCTCAACCTTTTCAATTATATATATATATATATATATTTATATTTGTAATTATAATATATATATATATAATTAAATAATTATAAAATTATAATAAATATATTTAACTAATAAATATATTTATTATATTTTTAATTTTATAATTATATATAATAATATAAACATATATAATTATATAAATGTATTTATAAATATATACAAATATTTATAAATATATAGAAATGTTTTTAAATATATTTATTTACTATTATAATTATAAATAAATAAATATATTATTAATATTAGATCTTTATCAGTGCTTTTTTAGCACTGATAAAACCACTCTTTGTTAGTGCTAAAATTTTAGCATTGATAAAGAATAGTTTTATAAGTGTTTTTTTAGCTCTTATAAAGGTGTATCTTTATCAATGCTAAAAAATAATTGATAAAGAGATGTTTCATTAGCATTTACTATTATAACACTCATAAAATGTGTCTTTATTAGTGATTTTTTGAAAGCACTGATAAAATCCTTACTTGGTCTAATAAAAATAACCATAACAGAATCACCCTCTCTCGTGCCTTCAAGATCTTATGGAATCGTATCTCCATCACCACCACTCTCCTAGTTTTTGTTCCCTACAGTCACTTCCTACCATCACCATTGCTCCCTCACAGAACCTAACCCTCACGGAACCTAACCCTAGAAAAACTGAACCCTTACAAAACTGAACCCTCGCTGCTCTTCATCAACAAATCAATACACTCAAGATCTAAGGTATTATATTATTTATTATCCTCTTTAACTAATTCTTCTATCTAGGTATTTACCCCCTTAGACTTCTATTCATGCAATACCGATGAGGTCCAAAGCACGTAAATACTCTTGTCCATTTACTTTCCTATATTTGTTTATGATTCTTGTTTCTATTTTTTCGCTAATCTTTTGTTTTCTATTTTATCCTTCTTGAATCACATTTATTTCTCATTTTATTTTCATTCTTTATTGGGTTGGGTCCATTTCATTTGGACCAAATTCACCACTTTCATTATTAATGGTAAAGTCAGATGTTGTGTGTAACCCTTTAGAGGGTGCTGTCAAAGTGACCCTATAACAACCCTACTCTTTAATTGAAATTAATACTTGATTTATTACATAATAATACACTTAATACAACCTATATGGTCAAAAATTATAGTGTCTTTGGGAATTGGGTACATTACATGACAACATAAAATAGGGAGTACAACATCTTTATTGAAAACTTCTTTAATATGCTCAAAATACTCCATCAAACATAAAACTGCATGGGATAACTTGGGAGAATACATAAGAAAGGGGTGATCTATAAATCCTAGTAAGGTAATAAACATTCCATAAGTGATACATTTTATAAAATAGGTATATCAATGAGGAATAAAAGGAATATTAACAACAAATCATGATATAACATGATAATCATAACATGGGAAATGTGGCAACAACTTAAAACATTGAATCATAAACATAGGTCAAGGCAAAACCCACCAAGACATCATTGTGGAAAAAGTCCCATAAAGGAATCAGGTTTAATCCCTATTCTAATTTGATGTATCATGATACTAAACATTACCCAATGCATTAGAGTACTATATGGGTGCACCCATCATACTCATTTCATTCTCATGCTTAAGTGTGCCACATAGATCATACAACATGGATTCATTCATCATCATAATTTATTCCATGATCAAGGAATTTGGAATGCATATATTTAAGTCCAAAATAAATAATTATATGTTCATAAATTTTAATACCTTTTATGGATAAATGGTTATAGTATTCACTACATAATTGTTTTGTCATGAAAAATCACAGTGAAATTTTGGCAGCATAACGCCATTACTTAAAAATTCATAAAATGGATTGATGAGAGAAAAAGGGGTATATTGTAATTTGGAAATAAATTTTATAGTAAGGGTAATATGGAATGAAATTTCCCATCATAAGGAAATGAAGATAAAATACAGAAGGTAATGATACTTGAATAAAGAGGGTAAAGGAAAAGACCCCTTATGAAATTTCGACATGGTAACGGGTGTGCATAAAATATCATGGAAGGATTAATGAGAGTGAAAATGGGGATCTCATCATTTATAAATTAAATGGAAAGTATAGGGAATATGTAATAACATATACCAAAAAAATGGAATTTTATAGATATAACATAAAAGGAGTTCTTGAATAGAAATGAGAAGAGAGAAACCCCTTACCGAACTTTGGCATAGTAACGACTTAAGTGAAGGTCAAAATGAGAGATAATAAATGATAAAACATTAAAATAAAATCCTTTGGGAATTAATGTACTTTTATAAATAAATTTCATCATAAAAAATTTCAATTAAGAAGACAAATTCCAAAGAAGGTGCTTGAACTGAAAGAAGGAGAGGAAGGTGAGGATCCCTTACTTGAGTGAGTGACTCTAGAAGCTTGGGAGGATCTTCTGTAGATATTGGGGAAACATTTGGAGGAATATATAGAGTATAGGGAAAGTATGGTCATGATTCATGGAGTTTGAGCGGAGATAAATGGGATCTTGGGTGGGATTATATAGGAAAAAGGGTGATTTCTTTATTATTTAGGTTTTGGACTCTACATAATAAAATATCCAAAAATAAAAAACCATTCCATGATTTATTCCAAACGGTAGTGGTTTTTTATTATTTTATAAGGCCATGGGATGAAAATTTTAAAATAATTTCCTTGTTTATGTTGAGGTGAGTCACACTCTTAAAGAAATTATTTTAAATCCTTAAAATATATTATAGGTTTTGGATGATTCATAATGGCTTCACAAAATAAATAAAATAAATTTAAAATTTAATTATTTTAAAATTAAAACGTTTATTTGTTCATGTATCCCATTTAGATTAATTATTACATCACTTTTAGGTCATTATGATGTCACAAAACATAAATTATATTTATACAATATTTAATTTTTATCTGAAAATTTGATTGTCCCAAAAAATTACGAGAAATTCACCATTGGATAATTTTTATGTTATGATTAAAAAAATGATATTAAATTTATCTAAATAATTTTCTAAATATGTAAATTTTCAATTTTAAAATAATAATTGATATTTATTAAAAATGATGGTTTTTTGACAATAACAGTTTTCGAACCCTTATAAAAATTAAATTTGACTTCATAAAAATTATATGATCATTTATTCATGATAAAAATTATTTAATAATATTAAAATATTATTTATTTCAAAAATATATTAATTCATAATTTCATTAATTGAATTTTAATATTAACCAAAAATACAATTTTTGATTTATTATATCAAAATAAAAATCATTTACAAAGTGAAAATAATAGGATGAAAATAAATTCATTATTATATTAAAAAAATTAAATATTAATATTTCTAGGGACTTGATACATATCCCTTTAATACACCAGAAAAAAACCCTAAGAGTAAGGTGTGTGATGGTGGGACTTTCATGGGGCGGTTCGGCGAACATGGTTTGGGTTGTGATCTTGATAAGCTTAAACTTCTCTCATAAATGGTTTTTCTCATGCTTAAGTTGTTAGATATCAGATTGGGATTGGTCAAGGGAAAATCCCAAAAATTATATCTCCCTTGGAAGCTCTGATAAATAGGATTCATAGTGTACAATCCTACTAGTTGAGGTCATCACTTCCTTTCTCTGTGTCAATTAGATTAGTTAAAACCTATATTTATAGTAATCCTGTAATCATTGTTCAGAGGCTATATTATCAATGGTAGTGATTCTTAATGATATTTTAAATCCAATTGGATATAATAAAACAAAATAAGTGCATGTGTTTCCTATAACCATATCTCATGATGATACATTTAAATAAATAAAAATGGGGAATTTTATTTATAATAATTTGAGTCATTACAATCTTTACCCATTAATAAATTTCACCCTAGAAATTTTCATTTCCCACACTAAAATAGATAAGGGTCACTTTGATTCATAACCTCCTCTAGTTCCCACATGGCTTCATCAAACATTTGGTTTCTCCACAACACTTTGACAAGGTGCATTGTATTATTTTGTATAAATTTTTCTTTATGATCTAAGATCTTCACCAGTTTCTCCTCATAGGAATGATCATTCTATAATAGTACCACCTCTGTATTGAGTACATGTGAGGGGTATAGTATGTAATTCCTCAAGAGGGATACATGAAATACAACACATACTTGAGATAGGTTCGGTGTAAGTGTTAGTTTATAGGCCACTACTTCAATATGATCAAGGATATCGAAGGGGATGATGTATCTGGGACTAAGATTTCCCTTCTTCTCAAATCTTATCACTTTATTATATGGAGATATGTGGAGGAATACCATATCTCCAATGTCATGACCCATCTCGGTGGGTCCTGTTCTGCGACTCCCCAATCCCACCTCCAATAGGTCAGGGGCTAGTGACTAGCACCGAGTAGGCATATCAGTAACATGGGAGACATTGCCTGTGTACCGGTATGCACAAACCCATATCTAAGCCCACAAAATGTTGAAACGTAAAAAAACACTATGTAAAAAATGCATGCATAACACTATATCCCAACCAATATAGTACTATAGGAAAGTAAAGTAAAGAGAAACTGGGCCAAATAGAATCCCACCCAATGAATTCTGTAACCACAAGTCCAACCTATAAGAAAAAGTACTAGGACTGTTTTCTATGGTCATAGAAACACACCTCAGCCTACCTAATCTCACAATAAAATGTTCGGTCCTGGTCCTCGTAGTACTCTATTAAAAGGTTTCTCGTCTTCATAAGACACGACACATGCGGGAAAAGACCATGTAGGGGTGAGTATAACAATACTTAGTAGGACACCCCAAAACCATAAGGAAATATAAAAAAGGAATGTACAGTCAAATCTACACTAGTATATGTATAAAACACATATAATAATGTCCAAATATACTCAAACCAAGACACACAGTCTATAGGTAAGTCACAAATACCACATACCAGTGCCAAGGATTTAGCTTGAAGATTCCACAAAGCACTCATCCGGGAGAACACACTCCTGAGAACGATAGCACTGACGATATCCATATGAGAAGTATTATTCATCAGGAACTATCATGAGATAGATATATTGACCGATCTAAAGAGAGATATGATACACAGATGAGGATCATATCCAAGGCCATGGGGTGATACCAACAACTCAATATGGATTAACCTGCTAAGTAGAGGATCGATGCCAGATAAAGTTAGCCACTTCAATACAAAAGAATCTACCTAGGGAATTAAATATGAATAAAGGATGTTTCTCTGGGCCTCTTAGGGGATTCCAATAACTTTATCTAGGAAGTCCTACTGAAGGAATCATACTTCTATGAGTAGGAAATGATTCACACTAACCTTCATGGAAACGATCAAGGGCATGAACCCTAACAAAAGTTGTCCAAGATACGGTGGACAAGAGAATCAAGCCATGTAGAAAGGGGTACATGGTGTGTAGTAGGATCACACACCATATCCCTTGACCCTAGGTACTACCCATGTACAATATCCTGTATCGTTAGAACATTTCATGTAGAAGATGGCTACATGAAGTGTATAAGGAGTCACACACTGTGTCCTTACATCTTGGGTCCACTCATGTACTCTTTCCATGTTCCAGTATATGGTGTCAACCCATATGTCTCTACCCATGTACCAACATAGGGGTAGTCTATGTACTTGGTCTAGGACAAGTATGTAGTGGGGTACACCTCACACAATATTTTTTATTTTATTATCAAACACTTTTAAGGAAAAAGTGAAAAACCATAAGTTCAAGCACAAAAGGAAGTTACCAAGACATTAAAATAAAAGTGCAGCTTAACAGTTTTAGTCTCCCTAGATAATTTCCAAGAGATAGTGTTCACCTGAGTGTCTGAATCCCTCTTCAGGATATATTCGAACTGAAAAGCCAGCTTGTCCCAAACTGCATGTACTCCTTTATACTGATTATCCCATTGTTTAATCATCATATTAGGATGAGATACTATTTATCAATCCAATTGAACTTCTCCTCATTTCCAGGAACCCTTATAATTCTTTCCATCATTCTTTCAGACTCTATAGCAGTAGCATTAATTGTCAGAACAGATTCAGCAACAACCTCTTCTGAGCTCAAAAGCAGTTCCAAAGGGTGTTCAATCATAGCATCAGACCTCCCATGTTGGAAAGCCGGTATGGAGAGGTCGGGGAAATTTTCTACATTCTTGGCCTTCATCTTCTTCATAGATCTGGTCTCCATAGGTAAAGGTAAATGTGAGTAGTCTTTCCTTACTTTTTGATTGCCCCTCCTACTTTTGCATCTCTATGGGCTTGGATTCCTACTGCCCTGAGTCCCATCCTCTGTGTCACCTGTATAAGAGCTATAACATTCATCACTGGACCTGTTCACCTCCTTCTCATCCATGGAGATTTGGACCAAATCTGTAGAGACCTGGACCGGAACATCATAGGACAGAAGCTCAAAATGATTACTCAGTACAGGGCCTTCCACTTGACTTGTCCTGCACAAGGTATCCCCCTGCATCTTATTCCTGTGCCTTGCAACCTGTATTGGGATTACAAGTCACTTCCTGGCCACTATCACTAATATCCTTCCTTAAGCATACCACCTCAACATAGGAATGTCCTGATGGAGTTTTCTGACCTCCCTCATTGACCATTACCAGTACCCCATCTGGATTGTGCCCACTACCCTCATGGGAGGCCTCAAGCGGAGGGTCCAAGCCACTCTCAGTTGTCTTCGCCTCCAACCCCATTTGCACCAGTGAATGAGGGTCACCCAGATCCTTTCTCAAACGACTGAAGACATCTGCAACCAGTGGATTGCCGGAACCACCTTGCAAAACTTTGGTCGAGTTCAATACAGACTCCATACCAACATTCCCCTGACCAGACGATCCATTCACCGTGATCTTCTCTAGATTGCCACTAACACCCATGTTCACACCCTTCAATTTATCTGACTTCCTAAACCCACTCCTACATACCTTCATCGAGTGACCCATTCTCTTACAGGAAGAACAAAATTCAAACCATGATTTATAAACAACTTCCTGTCTACATCGGAATTCTTCACCAACTATTAACCAAACGAAATCGGTAGGCAATTTTGAAGAATCAACCTCCACACAAATGCGAGGATTAACCGGATGACAGATGTCTTTGGTTCGGCTGTCATAACATAGGTATCTTCCCACTAGGTTTCCAAGCATACTGATAATGGAAGGATTTTGAAACGGAAGAGGGAGATTAGGGAAGCTTACCCAAATCGCTACTGAAGGCGAGTCTCACTTCATATGAAAGTCATAGGTCCATCTGAATAGATAGAAATGGAAGCCATTGCAGTTCTGAGGAGCGCTAGACCAGGCTTTAATTAATTCTTCCTCAGAGGTGAATCGAATCATAATGTTTTTGGAATCAAGCAAACCTACCATTTCCCTCTCCTACAAGTCCCAAAAACCGAATACAAATCTATCAAAGTAGTCGACCAAAGGCCTTCTTTGCGAGAAGTAAGCAATCAAAGTCAGGTTGAGGAGGGCCGAGGCCTCATTGAACTCAACGACTGAAATCGGGAGATTAGGGCATCCCTCATACAGATCTGGCACCTTCGAGCACAAATAACTTCGGGGAAACTGAGGGAGAAGATTCGGAATGGAGAAGGGTGCGAAGGGTTCCGCTCCATTGTTGGACGTCAGAGGTATCTCCCCCGTAGGGGGAGGAACCGGCTCAGGAGTCGCCACTGTCACGGTTCAACCGGGATCCAATTGGTGGGGTACACATTGTGTAGGAAACCCGTGTACTCCACCCTGGGTCTGTGTAACTCATGATATACACGCCGAGTCTCTGGGTAGTACCTACATGTCATGTGACTAGGGTCACATGATGTGTGATATTCAAATATTCACTAAAACCTTAGATTCCACTCAGTGGGGGACCACATGTCATGTAACCCCGGGTTACACGCTGTGTTCATCGAGTTTTTCTAGAAAGTCTTGTTCTTCCTCCGTGCTCTTTGGCTGATCTACCGAGTTCTTATTCTATGGTTTTTTACCTTGAAATTATAGATCTAGACTCATTTCATCACCCTAACACTGAATTGAGGTGTTTCGGGCCTTCAATTGGCTCAATTTTTCTTAAATCAATTCTAATTCAAACCACTCGAAGAACGATTTCTTATGATTCACTCTGATTCGTCCATCACCGTTGCCGCTACACCTCTGTTAGGTCATACAGAGGTTGGATTTTTAATTTCTAATCCTTGTTCTAAGAAAAAAAGGTAAAAAAATCATCCATTCATAAACACAATGAAGAATGAAGAACACGTATAGAAAATGGGGGGTTCATGAATCGAACGGATGGCACCCCACTCTCCTGGAGGCTCTCCTCTTTGCTCTCATCTTTGCCTCTCCTCCTAGGGTTTCGTCCCTCCTCAGTGGTAGAATTTCTCCCCCTTTTTTCTCCTGCTTATTCTTCCTTCTCCTTTATGTTTTTCTTCTTCACTCTAGTGTTCTCCTTCTTCCTAAAGGCTATGGGTATCTTCTCCAACGCTCGCTTCCACAGGTATTCTTCTGGTCTCTTTCGGCCTTCTCTTTGACGGTTGTGTGTTGGGGAATCCCTCAGCATCCAAACCACTCTCTGACATCAAGATCCTCTATGCCTCTCTAGATCAGAGTTGGAGTGCTTGGATTAAGGAGGTTTTGGGTTAAGTGGTTTGGGGGTCGATTTGTTTTCTGGAGCTACCGTGGTCAGCTTTTTCTGGAAGATTCTATCTCTCTGTTTCTTAGTCGTAGGAATCGTCTGGATCCCACAGTCAGTCGGATCCCTGCTCTGACCTCACATTCCCCTACGTCTATCCATTTCAAACCTGGTGCAGAGGTAACCATGTGGTTTTGGGATGTGGTGTTTGGTGGCTTTCAGTGCTTTAGGCGATCCTTGAGTCGGTTTGCTCCTATGAAAATGGTAACCGGTTTGTTAGATCTATTTGGTGTTTCTTCCTCAAAATCATCGGTGAAGGTTTTGTTGGGTTTTCTACGTGCGATCGGTCTATTTGATAGTCATTTGAGGATGAAGTCTATTTTCATCTTTGGATTTGGTGTTTTTATTTCTATTGTGGTGACGGTTCTCAGTGTCAATAGTTGATGAAAATGAAGCGACGACGGTGCAAATGTTTTGGTAATGGAAGCTGTGTTGGGTATTTCTCTGGCGGGATAATCGTCGGTGTGGTGGTGACATCAGCGGGCATGAAAGGTGGCCCACAGCTCGAGACTACGCGACCCAAGGATGGGATATGTAGATCTGCTACATTTTGAATTTCAAACTGGGTTTAGTGGTTTTGTTTTTTTGTGTCTTGGGATGGGTGATTTGGGTTTAGCAATTTTTGCTGTATTGGTTTTTGAATTTTTTATTTCGGTGGAGGTTGGGTTTGAACCCGGTTGGATGTTTCATGTGAGGTTCCCACTTAAGCCATAAAGTGGTTTTTGAAAATACAAAAAAATGGATTTGGTCCATATAGAAAATGGGGGATAAAAAAACAAAAGGAAAAAATTCGAAGAACAAACCTCGATCATTGTTCATTCTGGCCTCGATCTTTTCCTGTAAGAACGATCAGCAAATCAAATCAAATATCAAATAATCAAACCCTGTAAATCCTGAAATTATATCTGTACCGCAATGAATGATCAAATTATGTATCAACTTGTTCATTGATTGGTATGTGTTCATTTTTGAATTCAAGAACAGGGAAGGAGAATCCAAAATAATGCATCCTACCTGGGAATTGGATTGTTCACTACTGAAGATTGATTGCCGCTAGAGAGATCCGTCAAGAACGATCTTCATTCCAAGTCTTTGTCATCGATGCTGAGAGAATTATCTAGGGTTTCTCTCCAGAGCCTCCAGAGAATTTCTAGGGTTATGATTCTAACTTTTGATCCCTACTTAAAGGATTACTTAAAATAATAAGAGTCATTTCATTGCTGCATCGATGAAAAGGAGAAAAAAATCTTTAATTTATTTTATTTCATTAAAAATTCCTAAAACTACTTTTCATAGACGACCCGCGCTGACTAATGTTATGTCATTACAAGGGTAAAGGTGCTACTCTAAATTCAATGGTGCCCTATGATTTTAGATCTGGGCACTCGTTTAGAATTTATTCCACATTTTTAGGAAAACTGCATGCATGTGCTATATCATTTTTTTAATATATTTCAAACATTTATTCCAGGAACACTAGGCCTTGGAATAACATGTCGTCTCAGAACCTGGTCTAAAATATAATCCATATAATATATAATATATGTAAAATATGGGACATTACATTCTCCCCACCGTGGTTATTTACGTCCCTAAAAAGCCAAAACAAGGGTTACTCAAAAAGATGTGGGTACTGTGCAAGAATCGGAGCCTTCCACTCCCATGTGCTCTCCAAGATATTCTCATGATACAACCAAGCATACACCAAATGGATCATTCACCCATGAATTATTCTCTCCTAGAAATCTTAGATCTCTTCTAGGTACTCATAAAAATTCTCTCCATCCTCAATATCAGCTCACTCCAGTCGATGACGTGCGATGGTTCATGCACGTACCTCCTCAGTTGTGACACGTAGAAGACGTCGTGTACTTGGTCCAACTATGGTTGTAGATCTAAGTGGTATTCCATATTTTAAACTCTATACAGTATTTTAAAAGGTCAAATAATCCTCAGAGATAACTTGTTTTCCCATCCAAATCTTTGTAATCCATGTTGAGTTGTATAACAACCCTACTCTTTATTACACACTTTAATGTGATTTATTACATAAACTTTCACTTAAGACAAATATGAGGATTGAGAGGTCTAGTGTTTTGGGAAATTAGGAACATTAAATAACAACTTAGAATATAAAATACAATATCTTTATTGAAAACTTCTTTTACATGACCACAATATTCCTTCATACTTAGTATTGCATGGGATAACCTGAGGAAAAGCATAAGAAAATGGTGAGCTATAAAGACCAGTAAGAGAGTAAACAAGGAATAACATGAAGAATATAATAAATTTTAGGTAATAGTCATATAAATTGATCATAATAGAAACATCAACATAAAGGCACAATATAGCATGAATATCATAACATGGAAATGTGGCAACAACACTTAACATGTTATTAGCCTGAGATAAGGATCATTGCACATGAAGCATGAGTAAACCGTCATTTAATTTGAATTATAATGAGTAAACCCTAATTTAACTTGAATAGAATGATTAAACCCTCATTTCACATGGAATATCATGATACTATTCTTTACCCAATGCATTGGAGCGCTATCAAGGCGCACTATTTATAAACATTTCATTTCATGCATTAGTGTGCCACATGGATCATATAACATGGAATGATTCAACATAATAATTAATTCCATGATAAAGTAATGTGGAGTACATACGTGAAACTCTATAATCTATAAGTATATGTTCATAAAGGTTAATACCTGTGATAGAGAAATGGGTATGGTATTCACTTATACAATGCTTTTGGCATGGGAAATTTTGGCAGCATAACGACGTCAAATAGAAATCATAAAATAGATTGATGAGAGGGAAAGGGTTCTATAATAATTTATAAATTAAATGGAAAGTAATGGGTTCATTGAACATAATATCCTGACATATTCACTGGAATTTATATGCATAATATAAAATAATTACTTTAATGTAAATGAGAAGAGAGAAATTCCTTACGGAATTTCAGCATGGTAACTGGTGTACATGGGAGGAATTAATGAGAGAGAAAGAGGGATATCATTATTAAAACAAAAGGATAGAATTATGGGGGAGTTTATAAATAATACTCAAACATTTTTAATTGAAAATAAAAGGGTATAACAATATAAATAAATTTGGACAAAAATGAGAAAGGAAGAAATCCCTTACTTTGAAGTGTGATCCCAAAGGCTTGAGAGAGGCTTGAGAGAGGCTTCTAGGGAGCTTGGGGTACCTTGGGAAGAATATATAGAGAATAGGTAAGAGGTTGGTTGAGCGAAAAAGGTTTTGAGTGGAGAGTAATGGGATATTGAGTGGGTTTATATAGGAAATGAGAGGGAATTCTTTATTATTTAGGTTTTTGACATTACACATTAAACAAATCAAAACCACAAAACACCCCATGATTTTCCCATGTTTTTCTTCAAAGTGGAGTGGAAGACATTATTATATAAGTCTAATGTTCGAAATTATTAAAATTTTAGGCTTTCTTATGTGTAGGTGAGTCACACTCTCAAGGAAAGCATTTTAAATAGCTAAAATATTTTATAAGTCTTAGAGGGTCCACTAAGGCACCATAAAATTAATAATAAAAAAAATCTAAAATCACATTATTTTAAATATAAAACATATATTGACCGAAAATAATTTTTATAGTATTTTACTAAATCACTATTGGGTCATTATGATGTCATAAAATACATTATATATTTAAATGGTATTTAATTTTTACCCAAAAAATTGACTATCTTTAAAAATTATGAAAAATTCACCATTGAATAATTTCGAAATCCTGATTCAAAAAATAATATTCATTTTATCTAAATAATTTTATAAATATGTGAATTTTCACTTTTAATATAAAAACTTACATTTATTGAAAATTCATGGCTTTTGTCAAAACAGTTTTCATACCTTAATAAAAATTACAATTCTATTCATAAAAATTATAAGATAATTTATATTTAATAAAAATTAATTTAGTAATATTTTTTTTATTAAAATATTATTTAATTTAAAAATACATTAATTCATCAAAATAGATTTCTTAATTGAATTTAAGTATTAACTAAAAATACTATTTGTGCTTTAAAAACCAATTACAAAGTAACAATAATAAAATGAATGTATATTCTTTATACAAAAATAATGCACATAATCATAGTTCTTGGGTATTATTACATAACCCCTTATAACACCTGCATACGACTTAAGGGTAAGGTGTGAGATAGCGACAGACTCTGGGGGTGGCTTGAATAACATCGCTCGGGTGGTAGTCTCTATTAACTTCCACTTTTTCCATATATGATTCCATTCAAGCTTAACGTATTGAAGCTTGGATTGGGATTGGTCAAGAGCGAAGCCTAGTGCCGCTACCTCCTTTTTGATATCTGACAAATGGGCTTCATATGAAGCAATTCTATTTGATGAGGCCACTACTTCCTTTACCTGAGTAAATTGGATTTGTTAAAGCCCTATATTTATACTAATCATGTGATCACTGTTCAATGACTATATTAGAAACGGTAACAATTCTTAATGGTATTTTAAAATCCAAAAAAATAAAACCAAGGAAGTGAATATGTTTTATATAAACATTTTACATAATATGACATTTAATTAGATCAAGAGGAATTTTCATTAATAAAGTTTGGGTCATTACAATCTTCCCCCCTTAATAAATTTCACCCTCTAAATTTCCTTTTCCCACAATGAAATAGATGATGGTAACTTTGCTTCATCACATCCTTTGATTCCCATGTTGCTTCTTTAAACTTGTGGTTTCTCCACAACACTTTGATGAGGGGAATTGTCTTATTTCATAGAAATTTTTCCCTATGATCCAAGATCTTCATCGGCTTCTATTCATAAGAGAGGTCATTATATAATGGTACCACCTCTAGGTTGAGTACATGCGATGGGTCAGGTATGTACTTACTCAAGAGTGATACATGGAATACATCATATACTTGAGATATATTCTGTGGGAGTTCTAGTCGATAGGCCACTTCTCTAATGCAATCAAGGATATCAAAAGGGATGATGTACCTTGGAATAAGCTTTCCCTTATTTCCAAATCTCATAACTCTCTTCCATGGTGATATGTGGAGGAATACCATATATCTAACATCAAACTCTAGTTCTCGTCGATGATTATCAGTATCGCTCTTTTATCGACTTTGAGCAGCTTTAATGTGATGTTGGATGGTCTTAACCTTATCTACCATTTCTTTGAACATTTTTGGACCTAAGAGTTTTCTCTCCCCAACTTCATCCCAACATGTCGGTGTTCTGCACCTCTTACCATAAAGGGTTTCATATGGATCCATTTGGATGCTTGAGTGGAAACCATTGTTGTAAGAGAACTCAACCAGAGGATGATATTGATCCCATCCTCCTTTGAAGTCCATTATTCATGCTCCCAACATATCCTTAAATTTCTAGATAGTACACTTAGATTGTCCTTCAGTTTGAGGATGATAAGTCGTACTGAAGTTCATATCAGTATTTAGAGTGTGTTGGAGACTCTTCCAGAACATAGAGGTGAATCTTGGATCTCGATCGAATACAATGGGTAGTGGTACTCCATGTATCCTTACCACTTCTTTGATGTATATCCATGCCAGTTGATCTAATGAGAAATCCTCTCGAATTGAAATGATGTGTGTAGTCTTTATAAGATGATCCACAACAACCCAGATAACATTGTTTCATTTAGATCTCTTCAAAATTCCAGTGATAAAGTCCATGATGATGTTTTCCCATTTCCATATTGGTATGGGTAATGGTTGCATCATCCCCTTAGACTTCCACCTCTCATCCTTCACTTGCTGACATACCAGGCACTTTGATGTATACACATCGATCTTCTTCTTCATGTTATCCCACCAATAATTCTCTTGAAGATCTTGATACATCTTTGTGTTTCCTAGATGAATGGAGAAATTCAAACTATGTGCATCATCCAAAATTTCTTTATTTAACTCTATACTTGATGGAACACATAATATTGACCCAAATCTCACAATTCTTTCTTCATTAACATTGAACTGTGAGGATTTCTCTTTTCTGATAGTTTCTACTTTATTCTAAATTCTCACATCATCCTTTTGAGCATCCTTTAATCTTTTAAAAAGAGATGGTTGAGAAATCATTTGTGAAAGGATTGATGATGTTCCCTTATTTATGATTCCCACATCAATCTTCATCAAATCTAATAAGATTGGATACTTTTTAATTCTCATCAATGATAAAATCACTGGGTCCTTTCTACTTAGAGAATCCGCCACCTTGTTCTCTTTCCCAGGGTGGTCATGGATTCAGCAGTTATAGTATTTGATCAGCTCTAACCATCTTCGTTGGTGCATATTCAGCTCTTTATGTGTGGATATATACTTGAGGATTTTTTGATCTGTATATATTTCACACTTCTCCCCAAAAGCAATGTCACTAAATTTTCAAAGCGAAGATTGCTTAAGCCAACTTCAGATCATGCGTTGGATAGTTTTTCTCATGAACATTCAATTAAATTGAAGCATAAGTAATGAATTTGTCATTTTTCATCAACACACAACCCATTCCCTTCTTTGAAGCATCACTAAATACCACAAAAAGTTATCCAATTATGGGTAGTGTGAGCACGAGCATAGTGATAAGCCTCATTTTCAACTCCTTGAATCTATCTTCACATTCACCACTCCAAGAAAATTTTACTCCCTTCCGAGTTATCTTGGTAAGAGGGTTGGAAAATCGTGATAACTTTCTCACAAATTGGTGATAATATCCAGCTAACCCCAGGAAGCTATAGATATTTGTCACCGATGTTGGCATCGACCATCCCCCAATTGCAGTTGTCTTAGAGGAATCCACAGATATCCCATTTCTTATGATTATATGACCCAAGAATGAGACCTCTTTCAACCAGAACTCACACTTGGTGTACTTTATATAGAGGTTCTCCTTTCGCAAGGTCTTTAGAACAGTGCTTAGATTCTTCTCATGCTCCTCCTTGGTTTTGGAGTATATTATAATATCTTCTATAAATACTACCACAAATTTGTCAAGGTAATCTATAAATACTCTATTCATCAATTTTATGAATATTGTTGGAGCATTAGTGAGTCTGAAAGGAATTACTATGAATTCATAGTGCTCGTATATTGTACTAAAAGCAGTCTTGGGGATATCCTCCTTCTTCACCCTTACATGGTAATATCCCAAACACATATCCAACTTATAGAAGTATTGTTATCCATGTAGTTGATCGAACAATTAATCAATTCATGGAAAATGATACTTGTTCTTTATTGTGATTTTTTTGATCTCACAATAATCAATGCAAAGGTGAATTGACCCATCCTTCTTCTTGAAGAAGAGGACCTGTGTACCCCATGGTGAAGCACTTGGGTTTATAAACCCTTTATCCAGATTATCCTGTAGTTTTTTCTTTATCTCCTCGAGCTCCAAAACATCCATTCTATATGGAGTCTTGTATATTGGAAATTCCACATGTATAAGATCAATAAAGAATTCGACATCTCTTCTAGAAGGAAGACCAGACAATTACTCAGGAAACACTTCAGTGAATTCCCTCACAATAGGCATGTATTTGAGGATGGTTCCTTCCTTAGAATCAATCATCTGATCAAGATACGTGTGCTCATAGGGCAGTAATATCCACACTTGAGATGATGGTGCTAAAGAAGATTCATCCTCCTCCTTTCACTTGTACATAATCGGGGGTTGATTCACCATATGGAGAGTGATTTCCCTCTCACGGTAATTTATGTTGGATCTATATAGGGAAAGTCAATCCATGCCGAGAATTGCATAAAATTCCACCATAGGGAGTATTATGAGGTTCACCGGGAAGTTCAAACAAAAAAATGTGACATTTTAGGATTTATATTCATGGGATGCAATGGTTTCCCCATTTTTCATTCCCACTGACATCTCTACTTCCATGATTTGTGGTGGTGTTGGGATTTTTCTTCCAAAATTTTAGGATATAAAAGAATGAGTAGAACCAAAATCAAAAAGTACATTTTCTATTCTTGAATGAATAACTAGCGTACCTATCGCCACTTTTTTGTCTGTGTTCACTTCGATAGTAGTGATGGAAAAAGCTCTCCCTTGCTGCCTTGGAGGTTGTTGGTTGCCTCCAAAAACCCTTGGCTTAGGGAACTAATTTGAAAAGTGTCTGGGTTATTTGCAGTTGAAGCAATGAACAATGCATTGAGGGAAAAACAGAGCGTTCCTCTCCTCTGTCACAACACCATATTTTTCTGGTTGGAAATTAATGGCTAGGTTCCCTTCTCTTCTACATATAAATCATTTCCTTACCCCCTTCATAAAATTTCTAAGGTGCTTCTTTCTGCACTTTTGTCAAGTGGGGTGCTGAAATTTCTTAGAACCATTTGATTTATCCATCAAACCACTAGAATTAAATTCCAATTTCCACTTCTTATCCCCATGATACCCTTGAGGTTTTCCAATTTCCATTTCAACTTTGAGGGAACATTAAACAATTTCCTCATACCTATCGAAGTCACATATCGCTAGGGCTTTCTGTAGGCTAGGTTTTATCCCACCAAAGAAGCAGTCAACTTTTCATTCAAGGGTAACGACAAAGCGGGAGGCATATCATGAAATCCTTGTGAAGTTTTCCTCATATGCTCTGATGGACTTGTCATCTTTTTTTCTTTAGGGAAAGGAAGTCCCTTTCTATCTTAAGTTAGAGGATGCATGAAAAATATTTATCAAAAAACATTTTCTGGAAATCCTTCCATTACAACGCCTCAATCTCTTCCTCAGGATTCGTATTTTTTATCAATGTCCATCATTGATTAGCTTCACCCTCCCTACTATAAGAAATAAGAACAACCTTCTCTTGTTCGGAACATTGAAGGATGGAGATGAAATTTTCAATAGTGTTGATTCATTGTTCGGCGATTGAGGGATCAGATGATCCATTAAAAGTAGTAGGACTTTGTCTCATAAAGCTTTGAATTGCAGCTTGTTCTTTCTTGGGGGGGGGAGGGGGTGTACATTCCTCTTGACCCTTGTTTCTATTAAAAACTTGAGTTAATTGAGAGAGTATTGTGAAAAATTTTGCAATTACCGCTCGTATCATATTGGGAATCTCATTAGAATAGTCATCACATTGATCTTCACATCGGTTTTTAGCCCGAGTCCTCCTATTACCAGACATTTGATGGAATAAAAGAAAATTTAGGGTTAACACATAAAGGGTAATCCAATGACAAAAAGGGATAACTTATAAATTACATTTATTTCATTAAATTATGAATTTATAGGCTTCAATCTATATTATCCATGATCTACTTCACAATATATATTCTTAGGGGAATTTTTTTATTCCCTTAATAATGTTTCATACTAAGATTATGAATTTACCAAAGAATATCCTCCGGGAGTATCGAACCAAGAGTGCAGTAATGCTCGTTGTCGTTCACCAGTTTTTGTTTGAGTCATGCTCAAAGTGGAGTTTTCAGGTTTTACCCCTAGATACATCTGTGCCAGATCCACCTCTACTTTTTCATATCCCTACAGGGATATATTTTCTTGATAAACCACTTAATCTATAATCACAAAAATTTAGAGATGTTTTTATTATACTTAGTCTTATCCTTAAGGCTTTTACTAGGATTTTTTAATCCTAATCCAAAAAATAACTAAACCTATCCACTGATACCAACTACAACAAACCTGCTCTTTATTACACACTTTAACATGATTTATTACATACACTATAACTTAAGACAAATATGAGGATTGATAGGTCTATTGTATTGGGAAATTAGTAACATTACATAACAACTTATAATATAAAATACAACATCTTTATTGAAAGCTTATTTTACATGACCACAACATTCCTTCGTACTTAGAATTGCAAGGGATAACCTGAGGACATGCATAAGAAAAGGGTGATCTATAAAGCACAGTAAGGTATTAAACAAATAATAACATGAATAATAAAATACATGTTAGGAAATAGGCATGTTAATGGAGCATAATAGAAACATGGACATAAAATCATGATATATCATGATTATCATAAGTGTGCCGCATGGATCATATAACATGGAATCATTCAACATAATAAATAATTACATAATAAAGGAATGTGGAATACATAAATTAAAATCTATAATCAATATGTATATGTGCAAAAAGGTGAATACATTTGATAAAGAAATGTGTATGGTATTCACTTACACAATGATTTTGGCATGGGAAATTTTGGCTGCATAACGACGTCAAATAGAAATCATAAAATGGGTTGATGAGAGATAAAAGAGTATCTCATAATTTATACATAAAATGGAAAGTAAGGGGGTCATGGAACATAATATCCCAACATATTTAATGGAATTTATATGCATAATATAAAATAATTGTTTGAATGTAAATGAGAAGGGGGAAATTCCTTATAGAATTTTGGCATGGTAACAGGTGTACATGGAAGTAATTAATGAGAGATAAATAGGTATATCATAATTCAAACATAATGAGGGAAGCATGGGGGAGGTGAGAAATCATACCCCAAAATTTTTAATTGAAAATAAAAGGGTATAACAACATAAATAAATTTGGACAAAAATGAGAAAGGAAGAAATCCCTTACTTGGAAGTGTGATCCCAAAGGCTTCAGAGAGGATTAAGAGAGGATTATAGGGAGCTTGGGGTGAGTTGGGAGGATTATAGATAGAGGATGGAAGATTTTGGTCGAGATCAAAAGGTTTTTAGTGGAGATGAATGGTAGATTGAGTGGGTTTATATATGAAAGGAGAGGGAATTATTTATTATTTAGGTTTTGGACACTACACATTAAACTAATCAAAAATACAAACCACCCCATGGTTTTTTCCCATGGTGTTTTCCAAAGTGGAGTGAAAGACATTATTTTATAAGGAAAATTCCCAAAATTATTAAAATTTTAGGCTTGATTATGTGGATGTGAGTCACACTCTCAAGGAAATCATTTTAAAAAGTTAAAATATTTTATAAGTCTTGGAGGGTCCACTAAGGTACCATAAAATTAATCAAACAAATATAAAATCACATTATTTTAAATATAAAACATATATTGGATGAAAATACTTTTTTTAGTATTTTATTACATCACTATTGGTTCATATTGATGTCATAAAACACATTATATATTTAAATGGTATTTAATTTTTACCCAAAAATTTGACTGTCTCAGAAAATTCGGAAAAATTCACCATTGGATAATTTCAACATCCTGATTCCAAAAATAATATTCATTTTATATAAATAACTTTCAAATTATGTGAATTTTTACTTTTAAAATAAAAATCGACATTTATTAAAAATTCATGGGTTTTGAGAAAAAAAGTTTTCAAACCTTAATAAAAATTACAATTGTATTCATAAAAATTATACGGTCATTTATATTTAATAAAAATAAATTTAGTAAAAATATTTTATTAAAATATTATTTAATTAAAAAATCCATTAATTCATCAAAATAGATTTCTTAATTGAATTTAAATATTAACTAAAAATAGTATTTGTGCTTTAAAAACCATTTACAAAGTAAAAATAATAAAATGGAAGTATATTATTTATATAAAAATAATGCACATAATCATAGTGCTAGGTTCTTGTTACATAGCCCCTTATAATACCTACAGAAGACCTATGGGTAAGGTGTACGATGGTGGCAGACTCTTGTGGTGGCTCGGATAATGTATCTCAGGTGGTAATCTTTATTAACTTCCACTTCTTTCGTAGGTGATTTCATTAAAGAATAACACATTGAATATCGGCTTGGTCTTGGTCAAGAGAGAAGCCTAGTGATGCTACATATTTTTCAAGCTCTGAAAAATGGGCTTCGTATGGAGTAATTTTACTGGATCAGGTCATCGCTTCCTTTGTCTGATTAAGTTGGATTTGTTAAAGCCCTATATTTATACTAATAATGTGATCACTATTCAATGGCTATATTAGCAACGGTTACAATTATTAGCGGTATTTTAAAATCCAAAAACATAAAACCAAGGAAGTTCATATGTTTTATATAACCATTTTACATAATAAGATACTTAATTAGATCAAGAGGAATTTTCATTAATAAAAGTTTAGGTTGTTACAAGGTGAAACCTGAAGGAACACATGGTCCCCTTCCTTGAACTCCAAAGGCTTCTTTCGCCTATCAGCATAAGACTTCTGACGACTTTGTGTAGTCTTCATCCGCTCTGTCTGGCTATTCGTCTGTGGGTGAAACATCATTATCAATAATAACTGGGTCTCAAATGCCTCTTATAATCAATTCCAAAACTAGTATATAAAACAAATATCATGATATTACAATATAGTTGATGGGACTCCGTGGATTTGAACTATCTCCTGAATGTAGAGGTGTCCCAAGATCTCTACTGAACTCTGCCCTCAAATAGCTAGGATGGGGATAACTTGGTGAGTTGGTCAATGATCACCCATAGAGAATCAGGTCCCCTGAAAGTATTTAGTAAACTCATCATGAAGTCCATCAATATCCCATCCCACTTCCATTCTGACATTTTAAGTGGTTGAGCTAAACCCGCTGAAACCCGGTGCCCCACCTTCACTTGCTGACAAGTAAGGCATCGAGAAAAAAACTTTGCAACTCCTTTCTTCATCCTTGGCCACCAAAACTGACATCAGAGGTAATGATACATCTTCTCTACACCTTGATGTACTTCAAATGAGGATATATAAAACTCCCACAAAACCTACTTCCTCAAGGCCACTGGTACTATTATGCATCCTCTAAAAAGAACAACATGCTCCCCACCTTGTGAATAACCATCAGGATCATTCCCTGTGTACATCTGAGCATGCAGGGTCTCATAGTTGGTATCCCCAAGTTGTGCCTCTCTAACTCACTATAATATTGGTGGGGTAAAAACCATCGACTGGAGGTAAGATTCTCCATCTCCATCCACAAAGGATAATTGTATTGAGGCCAATTACTCTGACACCTCATTCAAAAACTATGAACTAGATCTTATGCTGGGAGCATCTGCCACCATGTTCCCCTTTCTAGAAGTATATAAAATCTCAAATTTATAGTCCTTGAGGAAATCTAGCCACCGCCACTGTCTCAAGTTCATATTCTTCCAAGATAAGATATACTTGAGACTCTAATGACCAGATTAGATAATAAACCACTCTCCCATCAGGTAGTGTCTCCAAATCTTAAATGTGAAGACTATCACTGCTAACTCAAGATCATGGGTCGTGTAGTTCTACTCATGTGGTATCAACTGCCACAAAATATGGGCAATCACTTCTTTCCTCTGCATCAGGATACAACCAAGCCCGATTCATGATGCATCACAGAACACTATGTACTCAAAATCCTCCTCCAACAATATCAAGATCAGAGCACTCGTCAAAATCCATCTAAACAACTGAAAAGACTACTGCCACTTCTATTTATACACTAAATGATACCCCTTTTAATTCAAAACTGTCATTGGTGATGATATTATAGATAAATCATGTATGAATATCTGATAATAGCCTATTATCCTAAGGAAGATCCATACCTCCATCACATTTTTAGGTGGATCCTATGCTAACACTGCCACAACCTTGGTTAGGTCCACTACCACTCCATTAGCTAATATAATGTGTCCCATAAAGTGGACCACTTGAATCCAAAACTATCACTTTGAGAATTTCCCATAAATATAGTGCTCTCTAAGTACATCCAGAACCATCCTTAAGTTTATCGTGTTCTCCTCCTCGGACATTGAGTACACAAGGATATCTTCAATGAAGACTACCATAAACCGGTCCAAGTAAGGATAAAAGATCGGGTCCATGAGTCCCATGAACACTGCTAGGGAGTTCATCATTCCAAAGTAAATCACCAAGTACTCATAGTGACCATAGCGATATCTAAAATCTATCTTCGATATATCCTCATCCCATACTCACAACTGGTGATAGCCTGATCTGAGGTCAAACTTGAATAACCATCATTCCCCTCTCAGTTGATAAAATAGATCATCAATACCTGGTAGTGGATACTTGTTCTTCATGGTCACTTGGTTCAAGTGCTGGTAGTCCACACACAACCTCAAGCTCCCATTTTCCTTTTTGTAAAATAAAACTGAGGCCGCCCAGGGTGAAATACTGAGTCTCATAAAGCCCTTCCTCTACAAGTCCTCCAACTTCACCCTCTGTTTACAAAGCACTATGGGAGGCATCTGAGATACTGGTGTAGATATCAATATTTTGCTGGGGTGAAAATCAATACCAAAGTCTATCTCCCAATGAAGAGGTAATATTAAAACATCTTCAGGAAATACATCCTCATACTCTGTCACTACCACTAGAAAATGGAATCTCATAATATCTGCTACATTAAGGGTTAGGCTAGACAACTGATGATTAATCGGTTTCATCCTCCTATGAATAAGTCCATCCTATGCTTCTTAGGTTTCTTTTTTTTTGAAAAAGGAAAACCTCATTCCATTGTTGTGTACACACCGCATCCTTTTCCTAAAATAATCAATCTAGGCATGGGATCTAGATAACCAATCCATACCAAGAGTGACATCGTAAGGACTCAATGTTGTCACTAAGAGGTTCCAACCAAAACTCTCACCTCCAAGGGTCTGGTCACAGTGTCAATACAAGTGTGTGATCATTGTGTCTTCTCCAGTAGGTGTATCCAAGTATAAGGGTCGAGTCAACAGTTCAACAAGAATCTCTAGGTCTCAAACAAGATATATGGGAAGAAAGGAATGACTAGAACCTATGTCTATCAGTACTATAGCTAAAGTAGAAAAGACACAAATCATACCTTGAATTATTTCTAGAGCCCCTAGTTCATATGCCTCGACCATATAAAACATTCCCATCCCCTATCCTCTAGATCCCTGATCCTGGCATGGACCTCCTAGGGGTAGTGGTGGGAAAACGACAAAATGTCGACCACATTATATTTCTCTCCCAACTCCTTTACTACATCCTCTTCCCCGTAGATCTTCCTACTCCTGTTGGTGTCTCTACCTTGGTATTCCATCCATAGTCTCTCTATAAGCAGCACATTGGGTTAGAAAATCATGAGTGAGATGTCCCTTTCAATTACACGAATAGGATCACCTCTCCCTAGGATGACTGGACCCACCCTATGAGCCCTGAACTATAGTTCCTCAATCCTGGGACCTCCTCCAAAAATGTATCCCACGTTCAAGTCCCTAGGACCGAATTCATCTCCCTACTACTGAGGTATCTTCTCCTACTCAGCCACTGTTGACTATGATAAACTATATCTACTCATCCAAGAAGCTTTCAACCACCAAATCTTGCTCAAGAACCCCAACATAAGTTAGAATGCAAATAGTGATAACACTGGATCAAATGTATCTACACAGACCCCACTTGAAGGTTCGATCGTTGAAGTAATGATCTCTAACCATATCCATAGAGTACCTGGAAAGGTTGGTGAACCTCGATGAATAATCAGCCACTGTCATGCTACCCTACTAGAGATGAAGAAGCTCTTGTATATGCATATCTCTCAGCGTAACTAGAGATAACTACTCTCTAAATATATTCTCAAACTCTATCCAAGAAAGAGTCTCCTCATCGTGAGTCTGGATATCCAAACTCCACCATCTCCCCAATAAACCATGTAGAAGGATCGCCGCCAAAACCACCATCTGGTCTGCTGGTCTCTGGACTAGGTGGAAAACTCGAGTGACCACCTCAAGCTAGTCCTTATATGCATGAAGTTTGGGATCACCTCATAACCTGAGGGGTTTCAGTATTTGAAACTCATGTAGTTCGCTTATCCTGCACTCCTCGTCTTCTGGTACTATGGGTACCACATGCTGCTCAACAGGTGGTGGTATAGATGACGCACCACCTAGAGGTAATTTCTGGGGAACTAATACCTGTATCAAATCCTTGTCACTAAGGGGATCATCCTCATGATCAAGTTGTTGAATCCTAACTATTATGCATCGTGGAGGCATCCTCTAAAGAAACAAGATATACCACAATCAATGAGTATATCTGGAGATATGACTCAAGAAGGACATGGAAACCACAACTCATTCCTATATGATGCATGTAACATTATTTTCCCTGTAACCAGTGTTCTCATGTAACAAGTCAAAAATAATGTTATCAGGGTCCTCGTGTATGGATACATCGTCCTCCCACAACAAAACTTGAGTCCCTAGCCTGAAAAATGAACTCTAAACACTTAACACTATTGCCCCAAAAAAATCTCACAGACTCCCATTCCTAAAGTAGAACCGATCAGCTCTGATACTACTCTGCCATGACCCATCCTGGTGGGGCCCATGTCATGACTTCCCAAAATCTCCTCTAATAGGACAGGGACAGGTGACTAGAACCGAGTAGGCATATCACTAACATATGAGTCATTGTCTATGTACTTGTACACACACACTCATCTCCAAGCCCATAAAATTGTGAAATAAAAAAACACTAAGTAAAAAATGCATGCATACCACTATATCCCAACCAATAGGGTACAATATAAAAGTAAAGTAAAATGAAACTGATCCAAATACAAGCCCACCAAAAGAAGTCTATAACCAAAAGTCCAACCTCTAAGAAAAGGTATAGGGACTATTGTCCATGGCTCTAGGAACACACCTTAGCCTTCCTAATCTCTCAAAGCACCATATGGTCCTGGTCCACCTAGAACTCTGTAAAAAGGTTTCTCATCTGCACAAGACATGACACATGTGGAAAAAGCCCATGCAGGGGTGAGTATTACAATACTCAATAGGACACCTTGAAACCACAAAGAAATATAAAAAATGAAAGTACAATCAACCATACACAAGTATATGTCTACAACACATATAATAATATACAGATATACTCAAATCAAGACATAAAGTTTAGAGTTAAGTCACAAATACCACATACCAACACTAGGCATTTAGCTCAAAGATTCCATGAAGCACTCATCTGATAGAACACACTCCTGAGTCCGATAGAATTGACGATGTCCATTCAAGAAGTAATTTTTGTCAAGAACTATCCTGGTAGAGATATGCTGACATATCTGAAGAGAGATATGATACACAGATGGGGATCATAGCTAAGTCCATGGGTGATACCAACAACTCAATCTGAATTAACCTGCTAAGTAGAGGATCGATGCTCGGTAAAGTTGGTCACTTCAATACTAAAGACTCTACCTAGGGAACAAATGATGAATAAAGGATCCTCCTATGTGCCTCTAGAGGGATTCTAAAAACTTTATCCAAAAAGTCTTGTTGAAGGGATAATACTCATATGAGTACGAAATGATTCACACCAACCTTTAGGGAAGTGATCAAGGGAAAAAACCCTAATGAAACTTATCCAAGATATGGTGGAAAAGAGAACCGATCCATGTATAAAGGGGTACACGACCTATAGTAGGGTCACACACTATGTCCCTTAACACTGGGTGCTGCCTATGTACAATGGAATGTGTCGTTAGAACATGTTATGTAAAAGATGGGAACATGATGTGTATAAGGAGTCACAGGTCATGTCTTTCCATCTGGGTTCCACTCATGTACTCTGGCCATGTTCCAGTACATACTGTCAACCCATGTTTCTCTGACCGTGTACTAGCACATAGGATAGTCTATGTACTTGGTCTGGGACAAGTCGTGTGGTAGGGTACACACTATGTAGAAAACATGTGTACTTCACCTTGTGTTCGTGTATATCCCAAGATACATATCAAGTCTTTAGAGATTACCTATATGCCGGGTGACAAGGGTCACATGCCGTGTGATATTTAACTATTCTCTAAAACCCTATCCACTGCTCAGTGTGGGCCCATACATCATGTAACCCCGGGTTACACACTATGCTCATCATGTTTTTCTAGAAAGTTCCATTCTTCCTCCACACCCTTATCCTGATCTCCCAGGTTTCGATTCTATGGTATGTTCACCTTGAAACTCTATATCTAGGCTCGTTTCATCACTTTAGCACTGAATCAAGGTGTTTTAGGCCATCAATCAGCTCTAAAAAATGTTTAAATTGATTTCAATGCAAACCACTTGAATAACGGTTTCTTCTGATTCGTCTGTCACCGCCACCGTTGTACCTCCATTAGGTCATCTCGAGTTCAGATATTCAATTTTGGATCGTTACACCAAGAAAAGAAGTCACAAAAATCATTCGTTCATAAACACAATGAAGAATGAATAACACGTGTAGAAAATGGGGGAGATAAAAACACAAGGAACAAATCTGAGGAACAAACCTTGACTGTTGTCTGTTCTGGCCTTGATTCATTCCCATAAGAACAATAAGAAAATAAAATCTATTATCAAATAATCAAACCCCGTAAATCCAAAAATTAAACCCATCATTTAAGCACTACAACATAAATTGAGTTTAGTGGCGGTTTTCTAGTGGCGGTTCACAAAACTGTCGCTAAACCTTTTTTTTTAAAATGGTTTCGCGACAGTTTATAATAAACCACCATGAAACCACGTACTTTTTTTTATACTCTCAACCCTTCCCCCTACCCCAACCCTAATTCTCCCCCTGACCCCCACAAACCTGTGACACCCCTTCTCCCTGCAACCCCCCTCGACCCCCCCTTCTCCTGGTGACCCCCCGGCAATCCCCCTTCTCTCGGCGACCCCCACGACCCCCCGCGACCCCCTTCTCCCGGCAACCCCCCATGTGACCCCCCTTTTCCTGGAGACCCCCTTCTTCTGGTGACCCCCCTTCTCCCCCGAAACCCCCTGCGGCCCCATGACCCCACGACCCCCTTCTCCTGGCGACCCCATGACCCCCCTTCTCCCAGCGACCTTCGACCAGTTAGTGATTTGGGGTTTGTTTCTTCTTCACTGGTTAGTTATTCTAATTCATGTTCTCTATTATTACCCACATTATTTTCTTGAATGGATGTTGTGGTCATATGTATTAATGCATTGTTCATAATTCCTCTTATAATTTTCAAAATAGTGTGTTATCTACTTTATATGCTTTTATTGTTATTTATAGTAGTTTATAGTATTGAAATTGGATAATAAAATAATGTGGGTAATAATTAATTGATTAATAAAAGTGGAATGATATATTGATTACCATTCATACATAAAAACTATTGAATTTGAAATATTTCTTGAATATATTTATGTTTGGTTATTGGCTTTGATAGCTGGCGATTATAGGTTTTCTAGTGCTGAAACCTATGCATAATGAATCTATTAATTCAAGTTGGTAATGATCTGGTTGGTTATGGAAATAATTATTTGGGTCTAGGTGAGTCTATTTTTGGTTTCTAAAGGATTTTATCAATTTTTTTATGGACGCAGTTTCCCCTTGTGTTTCCAATGATAAAAATACTTTTGATTCTGTATATGTGTGCTCTAGGGTGGTAGAGGAATTTTAAGATTGATGTCTGTGGTTTTGATGGAAAAAAGTGGAGTATGGTGTTTGTTAAGAGAGGGGATCTCTTTTTTCTATTTATTGTCATATGGTTAATAGGAATAGATGCCTCAGTTTGGGAGTTGTGTTATCATGTTTTTTGGGTTATTGTGTAAAGCTTTTTGATGGGTTGTTTATGTTTCAATTTAGAGATGGGTATTCCCATCTTTCTTATTCATTATCGAATGATTTTATTTATTGTTATCAAATGGATGATTGTTTTGGTTCCCAAATACTTATTGTAGTTTCTATATTCCCTATTGAGTGTATCACATTATGGTAGCTTATAATTTATCATTGAATACCATGATTATGAAATTGATAATGTAATTGACATTGAACTCATGGGATGAGTATTGATGTTGGTTTATGGGATAATGGAAACTATGGGATGATTAGATTAATGCTCAGAGAAGAATTTGATGGAAATATAAGAATTTTAATGGAAAATAATAAATCCAGCTGGATCTAATGAACTAAATTGATTAAATAAGAATTTTTCTTGAATTTAACAAATGAGTGGATAATAATATCTCTTTACTATGTAAAAATGTTTAATGGTGATGAATCATGATACTTATGTTCAAGAATTGAATCTAGTCTCTACTGGTGTAGTAAAAAATTAAATGGATACCAAGAAACCTCAATCAAAAGTGAATAGGCAACAAAAGAGTACATCCACACAAACCCGAGTTCATGCCAGGCCTACTCTACTGGAACAAAATACACACCAATCCCAGTTTGGAAGTTCATGTCAAACATTATAGGCCCAATAATGACCTTTCTATACTTAATCCCAAGAATCTAAGATCTAATATAGCTCCAACATGTGTAGTTCCTCATGTGAGCACATCAAAAAAAGTATGGATTTCACTACACCATAGCACATAAACTTGAGAATATTGTCCTCAGATAAGTACAATTATATTATGCCTACTTTATGATCAATGGATCATATTTATTATATTATGTTTCTGTAATATTACACTATAGTATATATGAATCTATTTCTCTGTTTAGTAGTAACTATGTGTTTTAATTTTTTTTAATATTGTGTAGGCACATTGTGATATACATGGATAAAAGATGGATCACATTACCGAGGAACGCACCTCAGTATGTTAAGGGTTTGAAGGAGTTTTTAGATTTTGAAATTTCTAATCGATCTGTTTAAGGGAGAATAAGATATTCATGTTCTAAATGTAAATTTAGAATATGGTTAAAAATAGATGAAGTTTATGAACATTTAATACTGAAGCAATTCCCTGATATATATTTTTGTTGGATTTGGCATGGAGAATCGAACGTTACAAAAAGATTGAGCGCTGATTTTAATCCACATAATGAGGTCCCAACTTCATCGACAATGGAAAATGAAATGCAAAACCTCATAAATGATGCATTCAGCACTACAAGACACCACTATCAACATCAAAACATAGCAGAACAACCAGATGAGGGTGCTACAAATTGAAACATGACAAGTGATGTTTTTGAGACTGTAACACAACCAGATCAATATTATAACATATCATTGGATATTTCTCTTGATTCTGTGGATCCAAATGTAAGATAAAACTTTACTGAGGAAAATGTGTTTCATGATTTAGTTGACGATGGAAATAAAGAGTTTTATAGTGGGTGTTTGAAATATTCAAAGCGTTAATTTCTTCTGAAGTTGTACCATATCAAATGTCTATGTGGAATTACAAATAATGAAATGTACATGATATTGGAATTGATTTGGGATTCATTTCTTGAAGCAAAAATCCTGGAGTCCTTTTATAATATGAAAAAAGTTGTTAACAGGCTCGGTCTTAACTATACAAAAATACATGTGTGTCCCAATGATTGTATGCTTTATTGGGGAGAGGATTCAAGTAGACAGAATTGAAAGAAATGTTCTTCTTCTAGATTAAAGTCAAAGGGTGATGTTAGAAGTCTGAATCATCATAATTTCAAGGAGAAGAATAAAAGGAACACACCCACAAAGTTTTTGCGTTACTTTCCTTTGAATCCTTGATTGCAAATATTATTCATATCATCAAAAACTGCCGAACACATGAAGTGGCATTCTGTATATAATAACAATGATGGGTTAATGAGACATCCATGAGATTCACAATCATGGAAGACATTTGATTCATTACATCCAGATTTCTCAGTTGATCCTAGGAATGTTCGATTGGGATTGGCTGCTAATGGATTCAACCCATTTGGGACTTTCAGTACCAGTTATATCATTTGACCAGTTGTTTTGATCCCTTACAATCTACCTTTGTGGATATGTTTGAAACAAACATCTTTTATCATTTCGATGATTATTCTAGGAAAACAAATGCCTGGAAATGATATTGATGTATACTTGCAGCCTTTGATTGACAAATTGCATAATTTATGGAGCAACGGTGTTGAGACATTTGATGCTTCTTCTAAAACAATGTTCAAAATGCATGCTGCTTTAATGTGGACCATTAGTGACTTCCCTAGGATTGGGAATTTATCTGGTTAGAACACTTACATGGGTTTGTCTTGTCCCGTTTGTAACTTTTATTTTGAGCCCAAACGACTACCTCATAGTAGAAAATGGTACTTTTTGTGCCATTGAAGACTTCTCGATGCATCTCATAGATTTCGACTGAACAGATCAAAATTTAATGGTTTCATTGATCGTAGACCACCTCCAAAGTTTTTAACTAGTTCTAAAATGTTGACACAACTTGAAAATGTTGAAAAAGAATTTGGGAAGGTTTATCATTTGAATGATAGCGGAAAATGGGTCTGAAGTGCATCATCAAGTGAAATCAGAACAAAAGTGGACGTTGAAAAATCTTGGTAAGAAATAGAAAGACTTTAAATGGAGATTGTGGTGCGATGTCAATGATACTTCATTGACCGTGCAACAAATGTATGAGAAGCTACCTAGTGGTGTACCAAAAGAACAGTGGAAAGTTTTTGTTGACAGACATTGTGATGAGAAGCAGATGGTATTGAAATATATATTATTATATTATCCTCATTTTACAATTATAAATTTATATGAAGAGGATATGACATTGAATACATTACTATTAAATTTCATTTTATTTATTTCAGGATCTCTCAAGACAGAATGCATCAAAGAGGGCTAAGAATGTCATCCCTCACACTGCGGGGTCAAAAATCTTTTCTAGAAGTCGAACGAATATGGTAATATTTTCATTAGTTTAAATATTTATAAAAAATATTATCTATTTAATATATTAAATTTTTGATTTATATTTGCTTAATGCAGCCACATATTTTAGGGCACGAAGCATCCTGAACTGAAGTGTGGTTGTATGTTCACAAAAAATCAGATAGAAGTTTTGTTAATGAGCTTGCAAAAGAAGTTGGGGTATAAAGTCAATTTTTTTATAATAACTTATTATTAGTTTTTAATGTGTTAATATATATTGATATTTTATTTATAGGTAAAAATTAAAGAACTATGGGATGCCAATTTGGGGCAGTCCTACTCAGTCTCCCAGGATGACCTGGTTGCTAAAGTCCTTGGGAATGAGCATCCTAGTAGAGTGTGTGTAAGAACACGGTTCTTATCTTTGAGGTATGGGTTTCTTCTTTTCTCTTTTCCTTAAGTATTTTTGAGAAAATAAGGAAAATGGGGAAAAATCCCAAATTTTGGAAGTACACGCCGTGTACTTTTCCACACGCCGTGTACTTATGGCTGTGTGGAATGAGTACATAGGGCGTGTGGCCATGTCAGTAATGAAGGGTGTAGGAACCGACTACACACCGTGTAGTGGTCCTTTACACATCGTGTAGTCAGTCGACATGCGAATAGTAAGGCGGTGGCCAACTGTGGGGAAGAACACACCGTGTACTCATGAAAACACGCCGTTTAGTCATGTCGGCAGGTGAACAGTTCCGTGCTGGCGGGAATCCGTCAGAGGAACAGTTTAAAAATGGGAAGTACACGTCGTGTACTTGGAATTACATGTCCTGTACTTTGTTTTTTTCACTTAAAATGGTAAGTAGCCTCCCCTATTCATAGGGAAGGATTAGAACAGGAAGAAGGAGTGGGAGAGGAGGTCGAGGCTTTGGAGATCCGCCGAGCGCACGTTTGGAATCCATTTCCGCCTCGGACGATCTCGTTGGAACTGCACGGGTAAGCCCTCCAGTCTTATTTAATTTTTATTTCCAATTCTTCCTCTAACGGGAGTTATTTGAGTTTAAGAGAGAAATATTTTACCTCAGATATATGGCGTTCTTGGATGTTTCAGAAGGAGTCGTTCGTGTATAACATTCGTTGGTGATTAAGGTAGGTGGCTTGGTGTTTATTTTCCAACTGTCGTGCGTTTTTGTGTGTTTTTGAGATATGAACCCATATTTGGGGTGTCGTGTGGCTGAGTCCATGGATATTTTAATACCTAGAATTGTATAGGTAATTAAATGTGATATTAAAATGCTGTTTGGGATTAGTGCTTGGATCCAGGACCACCCCGGGGGTGCGTTCCTCTGTTTAGCTGTTTGGCCAGGATACCCGAGGGTATGCCATGTTTACGTTATGCATTACTTTTGCCTTGAGAAGAATTGAATGTGAATGTTTATTTACATGTCGGGAATGGCCCGATTACTTGCACCTGAGGGCGGTGTTTTATTATAGCCTGAGGGAGTGACTGTATTAGCCTGAGGGAAACATACTATTTCACCTGAGTGCAACCTTTCGTGCCTGAGGGATTGACTTTTATGCCTGAGGGTGACACTTCGTACGCTTGAGGGAAATTTTTGTTATGCCTGAGGGAAATACCTGTAGGTTGGATTCTGATTACCTGAGGGTGATATTTTGCTGGTCTAAGGATGCCGACTGTTTACTTAGAAATTCACTGTGGTGTTTTCTTATATTAAATGGATTAAAAGAATAATTAAATGGAAATATACTGTTAAGTTAGTTACTTTTGAGTACTGCTTAGTTTATTTCATTTTACTGCTGCACACTGTTGTTGCATACTTTCACACAATTGGGCACGAGCCTTTGGTGAGTGCCCACTGGGATTCATTTCTTACACCCTGTTTGGGTCATGCTTTTCAGCCCAAACAGATTACATTTCTGCAGGTGTAGATAAGGGAAAGATCCCTTACACAGGTGCTTGATTTTTGCTGGGGTGTAGGAGAGCACGGGACCGAGCATTGGCTCGTGATGCTATGGGCTGTTCTATTTTTCTTTCTTTGCTTGTACTTCAGTTGTGATGTATTGTATTACAGTGTAACATGTTCTGACTGTTTTATAGAATAGTGACATATTGCATCTTCATATATATATGACTGCTGGTTTCTCTTTTTGTCATTAGTTGTTCATTCAAGTTGTTTATGGTTTATTGTTTCTGTTGTTGTTGTATGTTTATCTTATGTTCCGCTGCGCTACACTTTGATAAATGAGGGCATAGTGTCTCCACTATCAGACCTGGGCCCTCGCTACTAGTCAGCAGCCTCTAGAGTTTGGGGGAATGCGCTTGAGGTCACATGGTGAACCAGGTTCGGGGCACCCGTTGAGTGGCACCCAGAACCGGGACGTTACAGTGTGCGGGATGGGTTTCAGACTCGTACCATCTGAGGTCTTTGGCAGGACACCAAGGATTCCAGCTACATCTACTCCTGATTATAGTCAGTCCATACCCGAAGATGCTTAGAGGGAGATTTCTTATCTACGAACCACAGTTCAAGACCAGGGGGATCAGATATCCACTTTGCAGAAAGCGATGACTGATATATATCAGCAGATGAGCAGATATGCCCCCAGTGGTAGTGCATCGACTGGTGGTAAGCAGGTAAATCATAAAAAATCAAAATCATTTAGTTTTCAAACTTTTATTGGTTTTAAGTTTAAATATAAATATGCAATAATATTGAATTTTCAATATAATGTTCTTACAAGTGACAACGGGAAGTGGAGAAGGAGGTGGAGAGGGTGACGATACGTGTTCATCATCAGACCGTGAGTAGTTTTATTGTTGATGTGATGGACAAATATGGGAACAGTTGGTTTTTATATGTATCATGTGTGGCACATAGTTTCCACCAAACATTTTCATGACCTAACATTTTTATGATTTTTCATGTTTCCTTTTATACATATTATTGATTTCTAATGTTTCCTTTTATGTCTTGATTTCTCGTGTGTGGTATGCACCATATATATCGATTCTTTATTGTGATGATTCATTTTTTATGATTCATTTTCTTATGTGTATTTTTTCTATATAATTTTTGGACTGAAAGGGCCAAAGATTTTATGCAATTAGAGTATGGTTCTATGTTTTTTATGGACTGTTTGACTCACTTTATGAGATTTTAGGTTTTGTGCATATTTTTCTTATGGATGATCCATCTAGAGTGATATGATTCGCTTTCGGGCACAATCATTGTCATGACCCGACCCTACCCGAGCTCAAGCCGCAACTACCCCAAGCCCGCCTCCATAGGCCAGGGGCTGGCGACCAGCGCCGAAGGCTAAACAACTTGGGGAGGCCTTTTCTTAATTACCTATACACACACACGCAGCCCACTCAATGCAGAAGTGCAGAGTAAAAGGAAAAGTAAAGTTCCAACTGCTATAAATAAACCACAAAGTGCATCAACCTCTAACAGTACAAAGCAACTGCTGAAGGTAAACTGAAAAGAAAAGGGGCAAAACACGCGCCCAACCAGAAAAGTGCCACAACTCGGAAAAAGGTGAACAAAAGTAAACAGCTGGGAGAGTTCCACACTTGGAACCCGACTACGACCACCACACGTGGTCCAAGATCCCGAACTCCTAAGCTCCGCTGAAGTGACGACCAACCTGTCCGTCGTCTGAAAGGGCACACCAAGTGCGGGAAAATCCCAAGTAGGGGTGAGTATAAAAATACTTAGTAGGATGCCTCAAATTATGGAGGGAGAAAAAAAGAAGGTACTGAAGAGGTGAGCAGTAGATCGAACAGGGAAAAGTAAGGAGTACAACCGAGAGTACAGTAAAGAGTACAGCTCAACCCAACAAGAGGAAGGAAGTAGACTCGTCCAAACACAAGGAGCTAGAAACGGCTAGAAGATGAACTTCTCGTCGAGTCTTCACTACCTATAACCAGAGATTAGACTCGTCCAACCATGAGAAGCTAGACATGGAAAGCACGTGTCATACCCCGCGCGTCTTCGCCTCTCCTAGAAGGGGAGTAACCAAAAACCAAGAAGTGGGTACTAGAAAAAGGTATATACATATCCATATGCTCAATCAAGAAGCTCGAACAAGATCTTAAGGGGATATCCATCCCGTAGCTCAGCCCAAGAAAGTGAGTAGCCAACAGTCCCAGAAGTAAACACCATCGATGCCCAGCATCATGCACGTCTGCCCCAAACTCCAAGTCAAGGGGCTCAAATCACCACACCTTGACACTATCCACTTTGAGCGGCACTGACTCGCCCGCACGGTTTTAGGTCGCGTCGCAAGGACGTGTCTCGGTGGGGAAATCACCTCCCATACTTGAGAGTTCTGGGGGAATGTCAAACCACACCTCGTCACTGCCTCGCAGTAAAGAGGTCTCCTCAAGGTTGACATGCGACCTCCTGCCCAGCCCCGCTAGAGGGTAATCCCTGGAAGTCGATGGGTTCCCACTGGAGGAAGACCCAGCAAGAGTTGACGGGTGCCACACTGGCCAGTCCCGTAAAAGGGTAATCCACTGGAGGGAGACCCAGCTAAAGTCGTCGACGAGTCCCAATTCCTAGTCCCATAAAAGGGTACTCCACTGGATGGAGGATCGGAACCATCATCGGGGACCACTTCCAAGCCCAACTGGAGGTAAACCTGGCATCAGGGACCACATCCCAGCCCCGCTGGAGGTAAACCCGGAACCACTTTGGCCATCCCTGCCGGATGGTACTGCTCGATGAACTCCACTGTACTAGACATCCCTGCTGGATGGTAAAACTGGTCATCCCTGCTGGATGGTACCTCACTAGCCAGCCCTGCTGGAAACAACCTCCTGGGTAGAGGATCGGTGCCCGCGTAATGTGTTGGTCACACCAAATCCACAAGAACTCTACCAGGGAACACGAGGGGACGGGAGAAACTCCCCAGGCCCCTCAGGGCGATCATGCTCCAATACTCTGAGTCACTGTCGAAGCGGACCGAGACAACTCATCCCAGAAAGTGAGAAAACACCCACATTGTATGAGCACACATAGTCGTAAATGGTGCCACAGTCTGGTGAAAGGGGAATGGTACTGAAACCCCTCACAACTGAAGAAACATAGGAACCAAACCATTTCTGCCGGCCAAACAAACGAGAACAGAACCAGGGGGAAACTCAACCTTGCTGGTCAAAAAAACAAGAACTGAACTAGGGGGAAACTCAACCCTGCTGGTCAAACAAACGATAGCAGGGGACCCTCTACGTCTCGAGAGGTCAAGGGTACGTAAAGAAAAAATGACACGCACATGGGGCCCACATGACGTGTGGCCCCAAGTCAACTCCAACCAAGTGCACAAACATTCTCCGGTACAAACAACCACATGTACCTCTAAGCATTCCCGTATACGCCCAGAGTATACCACGTTTCCAGCCCAAAGGCTATCGTGCACACGACACCCAATGTTAACGCGAAGGGCGTAAATGTAACAACTCCAACTTTCCACCTCATCGACCAAGGCATGACCAAATATAACTCTTCAAGCATTCACTTCACTCTCCCAAGAGTGAACGCAATCACACGCCAAGGGTTCTCTGCAAACACCACAGGAAGAACCTCCACTGGTACACCTTTCATGCTTCCATATCTAAATGAGGTCTCGAATGAGGCTCCTCACACCCAAATGGTTCTCACCGTTGTAATCCTCGCCGAAAAAAATGTGAGATTGACTACTTACTCACCTCAAACGGATATGTGACGAAAAAGTCGCCAACACCACTTTACGCCCGAACGATGTCCCGTGATCTCGAGCCTCGACCCCGAAAATAGTCGGGCGCATTACACCTTTGAGATCCCCTCAGGAAAACACGTCAAAAGGACTGCTTACTTGAGTGCAACAGATATCCAGAGAAAAAGATGTATTCCGCCGCACTGCACACGAGCGGTGATTCGTGGGACCCGCATCCCGGTCCTGAAGCACTGCCAACAGATCACACTGTTGCGATCCTCTCAGGAAAGTACACAAGATGGAATATTCACTTGTCCAAAACATACACCCGGTGATAAAGCTGGAAATCACCGCCAACTCCCAAAATGGCCCACATGGGGCCCACAACACCATGTGGAATTAAAGCGGGCAGATTGCGCCATTGCAATGCCCTTGGAAAAACACTCAGAATTGACTGGTCACACGCCCTGAACGGATGTCCGATTAAAAAGTTACAAAACGCTGCACATAGCTCGAAAGACGGGCCATGGGGCCCACACCTCAACTCTGGTTTCAACTCTTGAAACTACCCTAGAAAACTCCACCTCAACGCCAGGGTCGCAACGCCACTGACATTGCTCAAAACGGACAACAGATGTGTCCGCACCGCCCAAAATAAAACCCCCTGGAAAAGCGTCAGTTCACTTAAAGGCGTCTCGTGCCTCCGAGGCCCCTCTTTTCAGGAATTAAAAATCCCCAAAACCATCTCAAAAAGTTTTTCTTGACGTCTAGAGTACACTTCCATAGACGACATGAAAACGGACGCCCGTAGTGGAAATTACGGCCTTCCGAGTCGAGGGGGCAAAGCCCCTTGGGCTGGACCGGCCTGGGCCGACTCGCGGTTCGGCCGTGGACCTGCAGTCCCTAGTTCCGCTGACCGACCACGAGTATGGTCGTGTCTTCCAAATGGAGACCCGCCAAAGTTGGGTCTCGGTCTGGCCGCAGGGTCGTGCGGCGCGACCCTGGTCTCCGCTCTGCGCCGTTGAGGGCCCCCGCTGGCGCCCGCTCGTCGTCGCCCGCTGCTCACCCGACCGACCGCCTCTACCAACCACCGATACCGCCTACTGAGGAGCCGCCGGCGCTTGCACCTCCGCTGATTCCTGAACCACCCTACTCCGAGCCGCCACCACCTGAGCCGAAGCCACCCGCCAGAAAACCTCCAAAACCCGCATTCTTTGTCGGACGAATGCGGACGCCTCAAGCCTCGGATTTTAAATCCAAAAGATGCGTCGAAAAGCTCAGAAATTATACTTCACAAATATGGGCTTTTATCAGAGATCAAACAGAAAAACAACGCCTTAAATCAACTTGAAACAAGGGTTCAGAAATTAAAAACGCAAAAAAAAAATCTCTCTCCTCTTTGGGCGAAACCCGGAGCTTCGTCGCACGTGCCGCTACCGCACCCGCTGCTCGATGCCGCCTTGATCAAGGAGGGAGGATGGGGAGGAGAGGAGTATCTCCTTGGTTGAGATCTCTTTCCACCAGGATATGCAAAGTGAGGAGAGGGAAGAGGTTAAGGTTTAAATAAAGAAAATTTAATTAATTAAACCCCCAATTTAACCCGCATCCAAAACTCTTGGCGGGGTCAAGATTAAACCTCCGATATGGTAAAAACCACCTCCCAAGCACAACGGCGGTCTCAGAATTTTAATTCGAGTCCCCGTTCAAAATTTATAAAACTTAACGTTCATGTCTGCCAAATTACGAAAATGCCCCTGGGGCGATTTTTCACTAACGGCCCGCGCCCGTGAAAATTACACCCCTTCTAGGGTAAATGGAACTTTCCGGACTCAACAATGCTCTCAGTTTTCCCATTCGAACCATCATTTAAGAGATACATAAGTTTATCCATTAAACGAATAAATTAATTAATTTAATTATCTGTTTAACGTTTTGCTAACGGGCGAGGGGTCCCAACGTCCCGCGCCGACATATTTTATGTTGTTCTTAGGGTAAAAAACTCATTTCGGACCCATCCATACACTCATATTTATGATCTGAAGCACTGTTTAGGAGTTATCGCATTTATTTGGCATGCCCAGTGTGAACGCACTGAAAATTTAATTCCGGCCACACCGGGGCTCGGAATCGCACGTCGTCTGAAGGCACTGCTCTGGAATAACATCAAGAATATACCAAAGTCTTTTATAGAAAAAACCGGGTTCTTACATCATTACCTCCTTTAATATTTTCTTCCCCAAAAAGCAAAATCAGGGAACAACTTAGGGTACTAAGCCCACACCTGGATCTCCCGTACCCAGAGGATCTCTTGCACAGTCCCACGTCACCGCACACAGACCAAAAGGTTTGATCTGTTCACGTGAGATTTTCCCTTTCCGATGACGTGCATAGGGGTGTGCACAAATCTTCTTGGTTAAGTCACGTGTGAGACGTCGTGCACCCACTCCAGACTTTGGGGTTAGGGCAAGGCAGTAGGGAACCTCTCCATCCCTTTGCATGGTCTCAAACGGCTCGGAGGCTCTCGGGGGTAGCTCACCTCCCCGACCGAACCCCTACGCCGTACGCCGTGATTGGAATCACAACCCGCACCTGAAACAATGCCCGATTATTCCCTCCTTCAGAATATCCATATTGTGAAACACCCAAGGATATCTGGTCACGAAAGGTTTCACAGTCGTTGTCTCGCAACCAAGACTCTCACACGCTCGGAAAGCGGAGGAGTCAACACCATAGACTAAAGAAAAAGGTCCCGCGCCTTTTACCTTACCAACATAGGTTTACATCGACGCCCCGAGCCACCCTGGTAACAACTCAAACAAGGAGCAGGGAGAAAAGAATTTCACACATAGAGTCTAACAATTCTACTGCATAAAGTAGAAGAGCTGTAGAGCGTACCTCTTATCACCTCATGCTCTGTAGGATCGTAGACATCCAAAGCTCACAGTTGTCCATGGTCCCAACTGTCAGCTCCCAGAGCCTGACATGGGCCGCCTGGTGGTGATGGGAAGACCTCGTAAGGTCGTCCTCCACTTCAAGCTCCTCCCTCTCCTCTGCAAGCACCACCTCTTTGGGCACTACTCCGATCACATCACTGCCTCATCCGTGGTGGTGAACCTACTTCCTGTCCGATATTCTCAGCACGCCTGGTCGGTCAATCCTATGCCAAGTGACCTCGGCCATCGCAAGCATAACACTGACGATCTCTAGGCTACCCTGGTGCCCTCCGGTGCCACTATGGTGTACGATCACGCCCCTGAGTCTGGTTATCAGAAAACCACCTGTGTCAAGGTACTTCTTGCCGACGCCTGCTAGCTGTGGCAGACGTCTCGGCTCCAACGTGCCTGCTGCCACCACCAACCGTAGAACGTGACAGGAATATCTCTGTCACTAGCGCCTACTCTAGATCCCTGGTATAAGTGGGAATTCCCAAGGGTACTATGATAGCACGAATCTCTCGACGGAGACCCTGCTCAAACTTCTAAGCTCGAAAGTTTCCATCATGGACCAAGTTCGGGTAAAAGCGTGCACGGTCTGCGAAACTAGCCGCGTACTCGGCCACCGTCATCCCTCCCTACTGAAACTGCAGGAGCTCATGAATCCGAACAGAGCACAAGCAGGAGGGGAAAAACTCCTCATGAAACAACAACTGAAACTCACCCCACGAAATCTACGACTTACCAAGAATGTGAGTCACTAGACTCCACCAACACCAAGATGATCCGCGTAAAATATTGGTGGCCAAATCTACCATAAGATCTGTCGGCATCTGCACAAGCCTGAAAAGGCGAACCACTATCTCGATCCAAACCTCTGCTGCCTGAGGGTCTGGATCACCACTGAACCTCAACGATATCTGTCGATGGAACTTTTGGAGCGCGCTCAACCTACGCTCAAGCTCCGTCTGCTCTGCTGGAGCTGTCTGCTGATCAATAGGTGGTGGTGCTGCTACCGGCCCACCCGGAGAAAGGGGATCGCATGATGGGTCCTAGACTGAGGCCTCATAGCTCACAGGGTCTTCTTCATGAACCAAAGCTGGTATCCTGGCTGGATATCTTCGCGGAGACATCCTGAATGTTATCAAGGAGTGCCGTTGTCAGATGAGCATATATGTATATAACAGTAACAACAATGGGGAGATGACTCAAGAAGGATAGTCAACGACTCAATCCTATATGATGCACAAACCAATTTTCCCTACAACAAGTGTCTCAGCATGCCGAGTTGATAAGCGGGTTATTAGGGTCCTGGTGAATGGATACGTCGGCCGCCACACCATCACTGGACTCCCTGGCATGAGAGCCGCTCTCGAGACACATTAAAATTATTGCCCTAAATCCCAACCAATTCTCTTTTAGGGACGTCCGAACAACGTCCCAAGGAACGAACCACCTCTGATACCACTTTGTCACGACCTGACCCTACCTGGGCTCGAGCTGCAACTACCCCAAGCCCGCCTCCATAGGCCAGGGGCTGGCGACCAGCGCCGAAGTCTAAAAAACTATGGGAGGCCTTTTACTAAGTACCTATACACACACACGTAACCCACTCAATGCAGAATTGTAGAGTAAAAAGAAAAGTAAATAACCAACTACTATAAATAAACCACAAAGTGTATCGACCTCTAACAGTACAAAGCAAGTGTTGAAGGTAAACTGAAAAGAAAAGGGAAAAAACACGCGCCCAACCAGAAAAGTGCCACAACCCGGCAAAAGGTGAACAAAAGTAAACAGCTAGGAGAGTTCCATGCCTGGAACCTGAATACGACCACCACACACGGTCCAAGATCTCGAACTTCTAAGCTCCACAGAAGTCACGACCAACCTGTCCGTCGTCTGCAAGGGCACACCAAGTGCGGGAAAATCCCAAGCAGGGGTGAGTATAAAAATACTCAGTAGGATGCCCCAAAGGATCGAGGGAGAAACAAAGGAGGTACTGAAGAGGTGAGAAGTAGATAGAACAGGGAAAAGTAAGGAGTATAACCGAGAGTGTAGTAAAGAGTACAACTCAACCCAACAAGAGGAAAGAAGTAGACTCTTCCAAACACATGGGGATAAAAACGGTGAGAATATGAACTTCTCATTGAGTCTTCACTACCAATAGTAGGATAGTAGACTTGTCCAACCATGAGAATCTAGACACAGAAAGCACGTGGCATACCCCGTGCGTATTTTCCTCTCTTGGAAGGAGAGTAACCAAAACCCAAGAAGTGGGTACTGGAACAAGGTATATACATATCCATATGCTCAATCAAGAAGCCCGAACAGGATCGTAAGGGGATCTCCATCCCATAGTTCAGCCCAAGAAAGTGAGTAGCCAATAGTCCCAGAAGTAAACACCATCGATGCCCAGCATCCCGCACGTCTGCCCCGAACTGAAAGCCAAGGGGCTTAAATCACCACACCTTGACACTATCCACTTTGGGTGACACTGACTCACCCGCACGATTTTAGTTCGCGTTTCAAGGACGCGTCTTAGGGGAGAAAGCGCCCATCATACTTGAGAGTTCTGGGGGAACGCCAAACCACACCTCGTCACTGCCCCGCAATCAAGAGGTCTCCTCAAGGTTGACAGGCAACTCCCTGCCCAGCCCCGCTGGAGGGTAATCCCTGGAAGTAGATGAGTTCGCACTAGAGGGAGACCCAGAAAGAGTCAACGGGTGACACACTGCCCAATCCTGTAAAAGGGTAATCCACTGGAGGGAGACCCGGCTAAAGTCATCGATGAGTCCCAATTCCCAATCACATAAAAGGGTACTCCACTGGAGGGAGGCTCGGAACCGTCATCAGGGACCACTTCCCAGCCCAGCTGAAGGTAAACCTGACATCGGGGACCACTTCCCAGCCCTGCTGGAGGTAAACCCGGCATCGGGGACCACTTCCCAGCCCCGTTGGAGGTAAACCCGACATCAGGGACCACTTCCCAGCCCCGCTGGAGCTAAACTCGGAACCGCTCTGGCCATCCCTACTGGATAGTACTGCTCGGTGAACACCGCTATACTAGCCATCCCTACTGGATGGTACAACTGACCATCCCTGCTAGATGGTACCTCATGGGCCAGCCCTACTGGAAACAACCTCCTGGACATCCCTGCTAGAAACAACCTCCTGGGTAGATGATCGGTGCCCGCGTAATGTGTTGGTCACATTGAATCCACAAGAACTCTACCAGGGAACACGAAGGGATGAGAGAAACTCCTCGGGCCCCTCAGGGCAATCACGCTCCAATCTGCTGAGTCACTATCGAAGCAGACCGAGACAACTCATCCTAGTAAGTGGGAAAACACCAACGATGTACAAGCACACATAGTCGTAAACGGTGCCGTAGTCCAGTGAAAGGGGAACGATACCAAAACCCCTTATAGCTGAAGAAACATAGGAAACAAACCATCTATGCTGGCCAAACAAATGAGAACAGAACCAGGGGGAAACTCAACCCTACTGGTCAAACAAACAAGAACAGAACTAGGGGGAAAGTCAACCCTGCTGGTCAAACAAACGAGAGAAGAGGGACCCTCTACATTGTGAGAGTTCAAGGGTACATAAAGAAAAACACGACACACACATGGGGCCCACACGACATGGGGCCCACACGACGTGTGGCCCCAAGTAAAATCCAACCAAGCGCGCAAACGTTCTCAGGTACAAACAACCACATGTACCTCCAAACATTCCCATATACTCCCAGAGTATACCACGTTTCCAGCCCAAAGGCTATCGTGCACACGACACCCAACGTCAACGCGAAGGGCGTAAACATAACAACTCCAACTTGACACCTCATCGGCCTAGGCACAACCAACTACATCTCTTCAAGCATTCACTTCACTCTCCCAAGAGTGAACGCGATCACACACCAAGGGTTCTCTGCAAACACCACAGGAAGAACCTCCATCGGTACACCTTTCATGCTTCCACATCTAAATGAGGTCTCGAATAAGGCTCCTCATATCCAAACGGTTCGCACCGTTGTAATTCTCTCGGAAAAACATGTGAGATCGACTACTTACTCTCCTCAAACAGATATCTGATGGAAAAGTCGCCAACACCGCATTACACCTGAACGACGTCCCGTGATCCCGAGCCTCGGCCCCGAAAACAGTCGGGCCCATAACACCATTGCGATCCCCTTGGGAAAACATGTCAAAAGGATTGCTTACTTGAGTGCAACGGATATCCAGAGAAAAATATGTATTCCGCCGCACCGCACACGAGCGGTGCTTCATGGGACCCGCATCCCGGTCTCGAAGCACTACCAACGGATCGCACCGTTGCGATCCTCTCAGAAAAGTACACAAGATGTACTATTCACTTATCCAAAACGGACACCCGGTGATAAATCTGGAAATCACCGCCAACTCCAAAAACGGACCTCATGGGGCCCACAACACCGTGTGGAATTAAAGCGGGTGGATTGCGCCATTGCAATGCCCTTGGAAAGACACTCAGAATTGACTGGTCGCACGCCCTGAACGGACGTCCGATGAAAAAGTTACAAAACACTACTCACAGCTCAAAAGACGGGCTGTGGGGCCCATGCCTCAACTCTGGTTTCAGTGCCCGAAACTGCTCTGGAAAACTCCGTCTCAACGCCAGGGTCGCAACGCCACTGACGGTGCTCAAAACGGACGTCGGATGTGTCCGCGCCGCCCAAAACAAAAACCCCCGGACAAACGCCAGTTCAATTAAAGGTGTTTCGTGCCTCCAAGGCCCCTCATTTAGGGAATTAAAAATCTCTGAAACCATCTCAAAAAGTTTTCCTTGATGTCTGGAGTACACTGCCGGAGACAACATGCAAAATGGATGCTCGTAGCAGAAATTACAGGCGTCCGAGTCGAGGGGCAAAGCCCCTTGGGCTGGACCGGCCTGGGCCGGCCCGTGGTTCGTCCACGCAGGCCGGCTGTGGACCCGTGGTCCCCGGTTCTGTCGACCGACCATGAGGCTGGTCGCTTCTTCCATGCAGATACCCGCCAAAGGCGGATCTCGGTCTGGCTACGGGGTCGCGCGACGCGACCCCGATCTCCGCTCCGCGCCGCAGAGCGCTCCCGCTGGCGCCTGCTCGCCATCGCCCGCAGCTCGCCCAGCCGACCGTCTCAGCCAACTGCCGACACTGCCTACTGAGGATCTCCCCGCACCGCCGCCTCCGCTGATTCCCAGACCACCCTACTCCGAGCTGTCACCGCCTGAGCCGAAGCCGCCCGTCGGAAAACCTCCAAAACCCGCATTCTTCGTCGGACGACTGCGGACACCTCAAGGCTCGGATTTTAAATCCGAAAGATGCGTCAGAAAGCTTAGAAATTATAATTCAAAAATATGGGATTTTCTAGAAGATCATACAGAAAAACAATGCCTTAAATCCACTTGAAACAAAGGTTCGGAAATTAAAAACGCAAAAAAAAAATCTCCTACCTCTTTGGGCGTAGCCCGGAGCTTCGCCGCACGTGCCGCTACCGCACGTGCCGCTAGATGCCACCTTTATCGAGGAGGAAGGAGGAGGAGGATAGGAGGATCTCTTTTGTTGAGTGCTCCTTCCTCCAGAAGGTTCAAAGTGAGGAGAGGGAAGAGGTTAAGGTTTAAATAAAGAAAATTTAATTAAAAATTTAATTAATTAAACCCCCAATTTAACCCGCATCCAAAACTCTTTGCGTGGTCAAGATTAAACCTCCCTTATGGTAAACATAACCTACCAAGCACAATGGTGGTCTCTTAATTTTAATCCGAGGCCCCATTCAAAAGTTATAAAACTTAACGTCCGAGGCTGACAAATTACGAAAACGCCCTCGGGGCCATTTTTCACTGACGGCCCGCGCCCGCGAAAATTACACCCCTTCTAGGGTAAACGACACATTCCAGACTCAATGAAACCCTTGGTTTTCCCATCTGACAAACCATTTAAGATATAACTGAGTTTTTTCATTAAAAGAATAAATTAATTAATTTAATTATCTGTTTAACGTTCCGCTAATGGGCGAGGGGTCACAACTTCCCACGCCGACATATTTTATGTCGTTCCTAGGGTAAACACCACATTTCGGACCCATCCGTACACTCAGATTTCTAATTTGAAGCACCATTTAGGAGTTATCTCATTTATTTGGTGTGCTCAGTGTGAACGCACTGAAAATTTAATTCCGGCCACACCAGGGCTCGGAATCGCATGCCGTCTAAAGGCGCTGCTCTGGAATAACATAAAGAATATTCCAAAGTCTTTTATAAAAAAACCGGGTTCTTACAATCATGTTGTTTGATCATAGGTGAATGTATTTTGGTTTTCCACTATATCAAAAATAAATCAGGTTCTTATTAGATAATATAACTCGAGGTAAGGTTTGGTAACAAAGAAGGGTAGTTCAGTTTGTTGATCCAATGGAAAAGTGTTTGGTGGAAGGAAGTGACACTTTATGACCTATCATTAAGGGAATAATTTCTAGATCATTGGTGTTGGTAATTATATTTTCTATCATTGGTGTGGGAGGCATGGATACATTGAGAGACTGTGTGATAGTAATCAAGTAGAGTGTTGAGATTGCAGTAGGATGATCCATCTATAGGATTTTTTTAGATATTTTCCTATAGTATATAGTGAATGAGTGTCTATAATAATTCCACATTTAGAAGTTGGGAAATCAACTTCATGTTAGTAAGGGAGATATTGTTTGTCCAATCGATCAGTCTGAAGCGGTGGTCATGGTCAAATCATCCAGACACAAGACTTACATCACTATCATAGAGGACCTGCTCAAGGTATCTAGGCTATATATTAGGGCCAAAGATCAGTATAATTGTATAAAGTGAGACCAATATGTGAGGAACAGAGTGTTGGACCTTCTATAGTGAGAGGTACTATTTTGGTAGCTTCCACTTTAGTATCTAATTTTTTTGATATAGGTACTTCTCATTCCATTATATTTGTGCATGCTATGGAGATCCTTGGGCTCAATATTCAGTTTTCCTATGAAGTGATGACACTCAAAACTTTTTTGGGGATTTTATTAGATAATTTATGTTAGTGTAGGGATTGGACCTTGATATAAGTGGGTGTCACCTCGTATGGGACCTCATTTTCCTCAAGATGATGGTTTTGGCATCATTCTTGGGATGAAATGGTTGTTCCCCTACTATGCTTACATTGATTGTTATCTCCAAAGGGTGTCATTCACATCACCATAGGGTGGATTTTTTATTCACAAGGGTGAATAGGATGTACGAGAAAGATGAGATGGACTCGAGCATCATGGGTTGGGTGTGATGATTGACTGAATTACTTGATTATATCTGAAGCATAATGAAGGAATTGGAAAAATTTACATGCCAACAAGGCTCATAGAATCTAAACCTGATCATGGGAATCCCTATTTTAGAGTTACCAAACAATTCATTTCCTACGTTCTCATAATAGAGGTAGAGGAAAGATGATGTTGAATAATTAATGATGATACAATCACACAAAATTAACTTCGTAACATAAGTGTATACCAGATTTTATGTTTGTAGTTTCTCTTTGTGAATTTTTTATTTATATTACTAAAGGATTTGCTTTCTTCTTATACATGTAATATCTTTTTATTCTCTATATATATTACTAATTTTATTTTTTCAAATATACATATTCATATATGTGCTTAATTTCTTGTATACATTACTAGTTTTCACTTATATAGAAAGTAATTGTGACATGACTGATGTATGCACTGTTTTTTCACTATGCATTACTAGTACTCACTTTTATAGAATATAAGTCCATTCTTGTATGCACTTCTTTTCAAAGAATTAATTTTCGAAAAAATTCAAATTATTTTTATATGAACGTGTAATTGATTGATTGTGTCATGCTAATTCACAGGTTGGGTAGTAGTTCTTTATAACCTAGTGGTTAGGGAAACAAAAGAATGTGTCAAATTAGATGTTCATTAAGGGTAAACGCGAGAGATATCAATTGATAATAATATGAAAGCACAAGATAAGAATAATGATATGAGATAATGACCATAAATTATGAATATCATACACAATTCGTCATATATTACAAGTGGGATGTATGTTGATAGGAATTGTTATGTCAAGGTTGGAACTGGTAAGGATGGAATAGGTTGAATCTAGGCTTGACATTGTTTTCATGAAATATGACAAACATGATTGTTTATAATTTTGTTTAAAGGTATAATGGCCATGTGATATGTTTATATGCATTCCTTTATTGAAAGATGAATTTGATTGTGCTTAGTTAAGCGTCTCTTTTCATATTGACTAGTATGTATTCTGTTAGACTATTGGTATTCCTGGAATGGTTTGTTTTTTAGGGAACTGGTGCATGGGATGAAGAGTTGATATTTTTTTTCCGGATTAGCTTTTAGCGGCGGTTTTAACTACCGCTAAATGAAACTGGTAAAATTGTAGCGGTGGTTTTAACCGCCTCTAAATATAGATATTTTTCTCATACCGGTGGTTAAAACCTTCGATATAGCGCCCCACCATCTGCGTGTATTCCACGAAGGTTTTGATTATTTTAGCGGAACTTTTTCAGTGATGGGGTGTTTTTTATTCGTGGTGGTTATAACCACTGCAAATAAAAGAGAACCACCCACTGTAAAACCACCGCTAAAAAAACCAGAACCACTGTGAAATGAGGCAACTAAGACGATTCATTTAAACCGCCGTGAAACAGATATAACCGCCGCTAATAGTTTCCTGACGCGCAATTTAGCGGCGGTTTCCTAAAACCTCTGATAATAGGTTATTTTCCTGTAGTGAAGGAACGATCTAACTATGGATCAACCTATTCATTGGTTGGACTATTTTCATCATTTAATTCAATAACGGGGAAGGAAAATACAAAATAATGCATCCTACCTTGGAATTGGATCATTCTCTATTGATTATTGATTGCCGCTGGTGATATCCGTCAAGAACGATCTTCGATCCAAGTTTGTGTCGTCAACACTGATAGAATTCTCTAGGGTTTCTCTCGAGAGCCTCTAAGGAATTTCTATGGTTATAAGCCTAACCCTAGATACCTGAATAAAGTATTACTTAAAATAATAAGCATCACTGAGTCACTGTGGCAACAAAACCATGAAATAAAATAAATCTTCAATTTATTTTATTTATTTAAAAATGGCCAAAACTACTTTTCACAGCCAATCCAGGCCATCCGTTGTTAGTTTTTACCTTGGGTAAAGTCACTATTCTGAACAAAATGGTTCCCTCATAATTCTGATCTAGTCACCCTTTTATAAGTTATTCCACTTTTTTAGAAAAAATGTAAACACGTGCTATATAATTTTTTAAATATATTTCAAACAAATATTTTGGTCACACTGGGCCTCAGAATCGTATTCCTTCTCAGTTCATGGTCTTGAATATAATCCATATAATATTTAAAAATAATACATGGAAAATACATGACATTACATCCAATATCAATCTCTAGGTCTCATCGATGATTATCAGCATAGCTCTTCTATAGACTTTGGGATTCCTTGATGTGTCGATGAATAGTCTTAACCTTTTCTAACATTTCCTTGACCATTTTAGGACCTAGTAGTTTTCATTACCAAACTTCATCCCAACATGTTGGTGTTCTAAATCTCTTTCCATAAAGGGATTCATAGGGATCCATTTGGATACTTGAGTGAAAACTGTTGTTGTGTGAGAACTCGAATAGAGGAAAATGTTGGTCCCAACCTCCTTTAAAGTCCATATAACATGCTCGCAACATGTCTTCCAATGTATTAATAGTATGCTCATATTGGTCATTAGTTTGAGGATGATAGGCCATACTGAAGATTAACTTAGTGTTTAGAGAATTTTAGAGACTTTTCCAGAACATGGAGGTGAATCTCAGATCTCAAATTGATACAATCTATAGTGTTACTCCATGAATACTTAACACTTCTCTGATGTATATCCATGCAATTTGATCCAATGAGAAGTCATCTCAAATTGCAATAAAGTGAGCTATATTTGTATGAAAATCCACAAAAACCCATTTATCATTGTTTCCCTGGATGTATTCGGAAGTCCGGTGAAAAATTCCATGGTTATGATTTCCTATTTCCATGTTGGTATGGGTAATGGTCGCATTATACCCTTAGACTTCATCCTTATAGCATTCACTTACTTCTATTCAAGGCACTTTGATGTATATTCAGATATCCCCTTATTCAAATTTTCCCACCAATCGTGATCATAGATATCATGATACATCTTTATGCCACCTGAGTGAATAGAGAAAGTTAAACTATGTGCATCATCCAACAGTTTCTTCCTTCACTCAAGATTTGATGGAACACACAGTCTTGACCCAAATCTCACAATTCCTTCTTCATCAATTTTAAACATTGATTAATTAACCTTTCTCATGGATTTCACCTTTTTTGAATATCCACATCATTTATTTTATTATCCTTTAACCTTTACAAAAAATGTGGTTAAACAATCATTTGTGAAAGGATTGATGATGTTACTTCCTTTATGATTCTCATGTCCATCCTTTGTAGGTCTAAGAATATTGGATTCTTATCAATTATCATAATTGATAAAGATTCATGATCCTTTATACTTAAAGCATCCACCACTTTATTCACTTTACCAGGATGGTAGTAGATTGAGAATTCATGGTCCTTGATCAGATCTAACCATATCCGTTGGCACACATTCAACTCTTTTTGTGTGAATATATACTTGAGGATTTTGAGATCTGTATATATCTCACAATTATACCCATAGAGATAATTATGCCATATTTTCAATGAAGAGATCACAATTGAAAACTCGGGATCATACATGAAGTAGTTTTTCTCATGAACTTTCAACTACCTTGAAGCATAGGATATGAATTTTTTTATTCTACATTAACACACAACCCAATCCATTCTTCAAATCATCACTAAATACTATAAATATTTCTCTACTTGTGGGTAGTGTGAGAACGGGAACAGTGATGAGACTCCTTTAACTCCATGAATCTCTCTTCAAATTCATCATTCTAAGAAAACTTTACTCCCTTACAAGTTATATTGGTAAGCCAGTTTGACAATCATGAGAAATTTCTCACAAATTAGTGATAATACCCATATAACCATAGGAAAATATGGATATCTTCCATAGATGTTGGCCTCATCCATCCTTCAATTTCCTTCGTCTTTGAAGGTTCCACAGATATCCCATTTATTTCGAAGATATTCCTGAAGAAAGAGACTTCCTTTAACCCAAACTCACATTTGATGAACTTGGAATAAATATTCTCCTTTCATAGGGTCTTTAACACTGTTCTCAGATACTGCTCATGCTCATACTTGATTTTGGAGTATATTAGAATATATTTTATAAAGACTACCACAAATTTTTCAAGGTAATCTCTAAAGTCTCTATTACTCACATTCATGAAGATTGTTGGAGCATTAGTGATTCTGAATGGAATCACTATGAACTCATAGTGCCCATAACTTGTATGAAAAGAGGTTTTGGGGATATCTTCCTTCTTCACCCTTACTTGATAATATCTCAAACGAAGATCCACCTTGGAGAAGTATTGTGCTCCATGTAGATGATCAAACAAGTTATCAATATTAGGCATAGGATATTTGTTCTTTATTAAGATCTTTTTAAGAACACGATAATCGATGAAAAGGAACTTTAACCCATCCTTCTTCTTGATGAAGAGGAATAGTACACCCCATGGTTAAGCACTTGGGCATATGAAACCTTTTTCTAGATTCTACTGTATTTGTTTCTACAGCTCTTCAATTTCCATAATAACCATTCTATATGGATTCTTGAATAATGACAACACCCCATGTATAAGCTTGATTGAACATTCAAACTCTCAACTAGGAGGAAGGCCAGGAAATTCATTGAGAAATAAGTCAGTGTATTCCCTCACAATAGGCATGTCTTTTAGGATGTTTCTTTCCTTAGAATCAATCATTTGAGCTAGATACGCTTTATCATAAGGCAATAATATCCATGCTTGAGATGATGGTGCTAAATAAGATCCATCCTCCTCCTTGAACTTGTACAAAATTGGGTTCAACTCGCAATACGAAGAGTGATTTCCTTCTCACAGAAATTTATGTTGGCACTATATAGGTAAAGTTGACCCATGTCTAAATTTCATCAAATTCCACTAAAGGTAGTATGACAAGGTTTACTGGGAAGTTCAACCCACAAATTTTGATAGGGGGGTTATATACTTGGGATACAATAACTGCCCCATTTTCAATTCTCACCGATAGATCTACTTCCATGCATTGTGGTGGTGTTTGAATAGTTATACTAAACTTTTGTGACATAAAGGAATGCGTAGAACCAAAATCAAAAAGTAAATTCACTATTCATGAATGAATAACTAGTGTACCTGTCACCAATTCATTTTCAGGATCCACCTCAGTGGTTGTGATGGAAAAATATTATCCTTGTTTCCTTGGAGGTTGTTGGTTGTCTCTAAAAACCCTTGGCTTAGGGAATTGGTTTGTAAAGTGCTATGGTTCCTTGTAGTTGAAGAAATGAACAATTTATAGAGGGTGGACTAAAGCATTCCTTTCCTCCATCATATTAGCAGGTTTCTTCTGTCATCAATTACTAGATAGGTGTCCTTCCTTCCGACACCTAATGAATTTATTCATTCCCCTTAGGTAATTTTTGGGGTTCTTCTTCCCACACCTTTGAAAAATGTGATGTTGAAATTTCTTGGAATCATTTGATTTCTCCGTCAGACTGCCAGAATTAAATTCCACTTTATGTTTCTTTTTTCCATGATACCCATGAGATTCACCGATCTCCATTTTAACTTAGAGGGAACATCATAAAATTTCCTCATAGCTATAAAATTCATGAATCCCCAGGGATTTTTGTATACTAGTCTTTAGACCACTAAAGAAGTGGTAAACCTTACATTCAGGGATAATGAAAAAGTCAGACACATATTGTGTAATTCTTGTAAAGTTTTCCTCATATTCCCCAATAGATTCATCATTTTTTTTCTTGAGGCTAAGGAAATATATTTCCATTTTAATTCAGCAAGTGAAAAGAAAATATTTATTAAAAAACATTTTCTGGAATTATTTGCACCCCATCGATTCGATATGTTTCTCAGGCTTTTTATTCTTGATCAAGGACCACCACTGATCAGCTTCTCCCTCCATATGATAAACAACCAAAAGAACCTTCTCTTACTCAGAACATTGAAGGATAGAGAAGATCTTCTCAATGAAGTTGATCCATTGTTCCATGATTAAGGGATAAGATGATTCATTGAAAGTAGGATACCTTCGTCGCATGAAGCTCTCGATCATGGATTGTTCTCTCTTAGGGAGATTTGGGAGCTCATTTTGATCCAAGTTTATATTCATAACCTGATTTAGATGAGAGATTATTTTCATAAATTTCGTGATTCCTGCTCCCATTGGGTTGGGAATCTCATTAGGGCAGTCATCACATTACCTATTGCATCGATTTTTTACCTGATTCCTCCTGTTTCCAACCATTGGCTAGAATAAAGGAAAAATTACGGATGAGTATTTTTAAACTATTAAACACATAAAGTGGAATCCAATGACATTAAAGTGGTGACTTATAAATTTAATTTATTTCCATAACTTATGAATCTCTAGGCTTTAATCTATGTTATCCATGATCTATTTCATAATATATATTCTTATGGGATATTTTTTTGTTCCCTTAATAATGGTTTGTAATGTACACTACTACGAAAAATGGGTTTATCCAGTGCTAGCTATTTAACAGCACTAGCTAAAAATTCTATTAAAGACCTCTTTTGTCAGTGTTAAAAAAAGTGTTGTTAAAGGTGGGTTTTAATAGCGCTTTTTTAGCACTGTTAAAAGGGGTCTTTAGCAGCACTAAAAAAAGTTCTCTTAAAGGGATCCTTTATCAGCACTTTTTTTACAAGTGTTGATAAATGAGGTCTTTTATCAGTGCTTTTTTAGAAGCGTTGATAAAGACCCCCTTTATCAGTGCTTTTTTACAAGCGCTGATAAAATTATACTTCAAAAAAATTGTATCTAATTAAAAATAATATATTAATATATAAATATATTCATATTGATATAAATATAATATATATTTTTTTGAAATATGTTTTAGATAAGGTAAATATGAATTTACACTTAAAATAAAATATATTTAGTGAAAATAGATTATAAAATAATTAAAAAAATATTTTTAATTAATAATTTTTTTATTATTACTGACTAATAGTCATTTAATATCAATTTAAAGATAAAAAAAATCGAAAAAATAACAAAATATCTAAAATAAGTTGAAAACATAACTCAAACTTCAAACGACCATAACTTTTTATCCAGGTGTTCGTTTGGGCTCTTCCACATATCAAATCAAATCCTGTGATGATTTCTACACCATTATGAAAAAGGGGGGCCTAGTCACCATTTTTTTTGAGGCCAAAAAGGCCCAGAAGGCCTCCAAAACTTATTTTTTAGTCTGGGTACCCCATTTTTTTTAACTTTTGATGGATTTTAAGCGTCTTTTATGGGGTACTTTTTGTCCTTTTTGAGTGGGGACTAAATTTATTCCCATTAATTACATTAAAATTGATATTATGGTTTTTAAATTTTATTTTTTTCATATCATAATATTATTTATAATCAAATATATAACAATATATACATAATTTTTATATATTCACACATAAAAATTTAATTTTATAAATAAATAATTGAATATATTTACATATAAAATATATTTATTAATCATGTAATCATGTAATCATTGTTCAATGAATATATTATCAATGGTAGTGATTCTAAACAGTATTTTAAATTTAATTGGATATAATAAAAAACAATAAGTTCATGTTTTTTCTATAACCATACTTTATGATGACACATTTAAATAAATGAAGAGGGGGAATTATATTTATAACAATTCGGGTAGTTATTGAACTTTTGTACACTTATATGTTTATCTTAAAATATATGTATTATATCAAAATGTGTATTGAGTATCAAATTCATATTCCACTCAATGATATCTATCAAAAATATCTCATGAATCATTTTTATTCAATTTAGTGGATACCAAATCCTTTGAGTACTTTTTTTACGATTGATTCATGTTTATCACAATTATCAAGTGAATTGTTTTTTTCAATTTACAAAGTCCTATCTCATGTGTAATATTCTGGACACTCTTTTTCATATAGGTTAAAAAAATTGGATTGTAATTTTTTAAATTTTTTTTTATTTGAAATCATTTTTGATTCTTTGGATCATTAAACTCGATGTTTTTCACTTAAGCAATGCATGCTAAAATTGATTTTTTTTTTCATTTATGTGTTTTTTGGGAATTTTATTTGCACAAAACACATTATTATGAGTCAATTTTCTTCAAAATAAGTTTAGAAACTAATGGTGATAAATTTTAGACATGTTTTGGTAGATTTATGGTTGTTCAATGGTATTAAGTTAATTTTAAACTCAATTTTATCCTAAAATTTACGTAGTGGGTTAATGTCACGACCCGTCCCAGTGGGTCCCGCACCGCGACTCCCCATGACCGCCTTCAATAGGCCAGGGGCTGGTGAATAGCACCGAGTAGACATATTACTAACACGGGAGGCATTGCCAAAGTACTTGTACACACGCACACATCTCTAAGCCCACAAATGCTGAAATGTAAAAGAAGAACACCAAGGAACAGAATGCATGCATACAACTAAAACCAACCACCAGAGTACAACGGGAGGTAATGTGCTAGAATTAAACTGGGCCAAAATAAAATCCCACCAAAACAAGAGTCTGAAAACTGAAAGGTCCAACCTGTAAACAAAAAGTGGGACTGAGACTATTTCTCGTAGCTGTAGGAACACCTCGGCTTGGGATGAACTCAGAAATCTCAGTCCTATCTTGGTCCACCCTGGAATCTGTCAAAAGGCTGCTCAGGTACACAAGACACGACACGTGTGGGTAAAGCCCGTGCAGGGGGTGAGTATAAAAATACTCAATAGAGGACCCCGAAAACCCCAAAGAAATACATAAAGTAAAGGTACAACAAGATCTACACAATATATGTCTATAGAACATATAGCAAGTGAAACACAATCTAGATATACTTGAAACCCAGACCCGCGGTCTAGAGGAAAGTCACACAACCGCATACCCCCGCTGGGAATTCTGTCCGAAGATTCCACAAATCACTCGTTTCGGGAGAACAAACTCCACGAGTCTGGTAGCTCTAATTATGTCCATCCGAGAAGTACCATTCATCATAGAATGTCACGAGAGGTAGTTACACTCATTAAGGGAGACACACTTCTGAGTGGGAAGATCACGATGGATATATACACTCATTACGGGAGACACACTCCTGAGTAGGAAAGATCACGATACAAAGATGAGGATCACTTCCAGGGCCATGGCAGATACCGCGACTCATCTGGATTCACCAGCTAGGTAGAGGATCAATGCCTATTAGAGTTGGTCACGTCGATGCTTGACTCTACCTAGGGTCAGGAATTGATAGAGGATCTTGCTCCAGGCCTCTCAGAGGGATGCCTGACTCTATCACAGAAAGTCCTGCTGAAGGAATCATACTCCTGTAAAAGGAAACAATGCTTGACCTTTAGGGGAATGAGAAGAAGGGGCACTATCCCAAACGAAACGTGTCCAAGATACGGTGGAAAAGAAGACCATGCCATTTTCCAAAAAGTACACAGCATGTAGAAATGTCACACGCCATGTCTTCTTACCCGGGTACTGCCCATGTACAACGACTCGTGTCATAAGGCTAGTCGTGTAGAAAATGTCAGTACACGACGTGTGGTATGTATTTTTTAAGAGTAATAAGGTCCAATATTCCCTGAGAGGGGGGGGGTGAATCAGGGTATGGATATTCTTTTTCAAAATTCTTCTTGCCCCACTGGATCTTGACCTCTTTATTACAAGGGTCACTATGTTTGCACTTGTGTGTTTATCATGATCACTTATTTTCTTCTTTATTTGATGATGATGCTTTAAATGCAATGCAGGGAAGTAAAAAGGAAGACATAGAGATTTTTACTTGGTTCACCCTCACTAGGCTACGTCCAAGGAGCATACGTCGACAAGTTCCCAGTCATACCAAATTCCACTATTCTTCACTAGATGTGGATACAAAGGTTCAGGAATAGTCACTCTGTCCCAAGATCAATTCCTTTACAAGATTTAGGGTCATCTCACTGCTTTCCCAAGGGTCACTCCTTGTTTCTCTCTCTCTGGATCACTTCCGGTGGAGAGGATCACCTTCTTCCCCTTCCTTTTCTCACTGCTCCGGAAAGGATCCACTCACAGTTTATAGACTTGTAGTTCTCATCATTATCACTAATGAATACATCCTCTGTTGCATGTGGATACTCTGTTGAAGTCCAAATTTCACCCGTAGATGAATTTCTCTTTGCACCGAAGGTATCGGGCAATCTTCCAGCTTTTGCACAACCCTAGAAAGACGGGCGTGCTCCAACAACACCTAGTACTCTTCTCCAAGCCCGGTGTGCAAGTCCCAATATGGCACGTAACTCTTCGGTGCGGAAGTCAAAACTGGCACGCAAGTCCACCTAAACCACTTGCAAGACACAACCTTCTTCAACTCCAAACATGCGCGACGCACCTCCTTTTACGCCCAAACTAATTTTGGCACGCAACTAACAACCGACGCACAACTTACATCCGGTGCGCAGCTTATACTTGCACGACCAAACACCACTTGCGCGACCACCACACCTGCGTGACGAGAGCTCTAATTTTTCTAAGTTTTGAACTCTACACAGAATGAGGAGGGTTTGACCTATATTTATAGGCATTTGGACACCCTACATGATGGCGCACAAGTCTCCCCTCGACGTGCAAGTTTCGGCGCGCAAGTCACCTGCCGCACAAATCACTTGTGCGACCAATCCCAAAACTTGCGTGAACATCACCCCTTTGCCATATTTTGATGTTCTGATCTTGAAAAACATATGGAATGCAAGTTTTGAAGCCTTAAACTACATGGTGTGCAAGTCCCTTTGCCAAAAACCACTTTTCTTCATTTTTCAATTTTCAGGCCCAAAAATTTGGCAAACACTGGAAAATGGTTCCACCTTGTATCTGCTCTTTTTTTACCACCTCCAGATCATCCATTACTTTTTTGACGTTCTTGAATCAAACATGGATCGTTAACCACAACCCTTGAACTCGACATGTCACCATGAAATCCCCTTTGTTAACAAATTTGTATGTCATGGTTTGCTTTGTCAACAATCACAACACAGATGTCCACTTTGTCAACAAACACAATCACCTCAAAAATGCTTCAATGATACCTTGAGGGATTTTTTCCCAATAGTATTACACACCATGTCCGAGTAACTAGGGTCGTCTCTGTGTATGTTGGCCATGTGCCCGTACATGGCCGTAGCCCATGTACGCCAACCCGTGTAGTCGGTACACGGGGTGACCCACGCTACTGGCCTCACCTGGCCGTGTGGTGTAGTACACGGCCGTGTACTACTACCCGTGTCCTTGTATCCCCTGTATACATGCCGAGTCCCGCGTATCCGCCTATTCTGTGATGCGTAGAGACTACACATCGTGTCTTCTGAAGCTGTGTAGTCCATCTCATGTCCGTGTACTTTCCAAAGTACACGTCAGGCTTCGGGGAAGGTCCAAAATGCCGTGTGATCGAATTCACACACTGTGTGATACTTGTCTCGCACTCGAAACCCTAGACGCCGCTGAGATGGTCCACATGGAGTGTTCTTCAGTGATACATGCCATGTATTCTGGAAATTTCCAGAAACATAGACATCCACCGTTGCGCCTCCGATGATGTCTTGTCCGTTGATCCAATCGTCTGATCACCACGAAACTATAGAATCTTGGTTGCCCCAATGTCCCGAAGTCTTTTCCGTTGTTTTTGGGCCCCCGATTGGCCCTGAAAACACATTTTTATCTTCCCGCGCAAAGAATGCTCAAAGAATGACCTCTTCCGATCCAAGACGATTCGTCATCCTTCATGGCCGTCGTACCTCCATAGGGTCGTTGCGATGTCGGATCTCCAGTTTGGGATCATTGCGTTGCAAGATGAGTGCGCAATGATCTATTGTTCATCGCCCTATGTAGAACGCGAAGAACGCGAAGAATGTGCGAGAAGGAAATGGGGAAAGAAAATCCGATGAAACAATTTGTGGAACGAACCTCTACCGTCATTCATCACGACTTTGATATGCTCCCGTTAGTAGGCTTAAACAGAGAAGAAATTAACAACAATAATCAACATGGATTAATTTCCCGGAATCATCCCAATAAAACCCTCCCACAAGAACGTACGAATCCACGGATCAACTTGTTCATGGTTGATCCACGTTATTCCTTTAAATTCAAAAACGGGAAAAGTGGAATGAAATGGAAACCCCTACCTTTAAGAAAGGGTTGATCGTTGACAAAAGGGTTGCACTACCTTCATCGTTGAGATCCTTCAACTTCATTGGCGTAACAATTCACAGCTCTGATTCTTCATCATTCGTCGCCGAGAGTTTTCTCTGAAGCACCACAGATTCTCCAGAGTTTCCTCTCAATCCTTGCCAACGAGCGACATCCCAATAAAAAAAGAAACATGATTCAGCGTTTTGTTATGCTACTTCATTTATGAGTCAAGTTATTGTTTTTGAGTCATTATTAATTATTGAAACAACTACCCCATCGCTACGCTATAGCGGATGATTCCATAATAAAAATAAAATAAACGTCGCAATTTATTTTAGTTTATTTTACTAAAAACGTCCGAAAATTAACTTTTTCCCTCGACCTGTGACAGTCGAGGTTCGACCCGTTCTCAGGTAAAGTCGTTGTTTCGAACGCAATTGTGCCCTCATATTTTTAATCCAGGCATCCGTTTGGAAACTGCCACTACCGCACACATGTTCCCACTCACTTACCTTAAAAAAGTTCAAACCACCATTCCGGTCTCACTGGGCCTCAGAATGATGTGTCATCTCTACACCTTTTCTCGTAATAATTCCATATAATATTTAAAAAAAATACATAGAAAATATGAGACAATACATTCTCCCCAACTTGGGGCTTTATGTCCTCAAAAATCCAAAACAAAGACTACTAAAAAAGATGGGTGTACTGGGCATGGATCTGAGCCTCCCGCTCCCACGTGATCTCCTGAAGATTCCTGTGCTACCACTAAATGTGCACCAAGGGAATTGATCGCCCACGAAGGATCCTCTCCTGCCGATCCTCTATCTCTACTGGGTACTCAGAAAAGGTCACTTCATCCTCGATGTCCAGCTCGCCCCAGTTGATGACGTGCGATGAGTCATGCATGTACCTCCTCAGCTGCGACCCGTGGAAGGCATCATGTACCCGTGCAACTGTAGCGGTAGAGCTAGGTAGTATGCCACTTCGATGACTCTGTGCAGTATTAGAAAAGGTCCAATGAACCTCGGAGATAGCTTGCCACCCCGACCAAATCTCTGTAACCCTCGTCGAGGTGATACCCAAAGAAAGATGTGGTCTCCCTCCTCGAACTCTACAGGTCTACATCGTCTGTCAGCATAAGACTTATACCGGATCTGTGCAGTCTTAATATACTCCTGGATGATCTTCACCTTCTCGGGGGTGAATTGCACCAACTCTAGACCCATGAGTGTTGACTCTCTGGGGTCGGTCCAGCAAAGTGGTGACCTACAGGGTCTCCCATAAAAATCCTTGAAAGGTGCCATACCAATGGTGGTGTGGTAGCTGTTATTGTTCTCAAACTCCACTAGTGGTAGGTGGTCCTCCTAACTATGACCAAAGTCCAAGATACAGGCTCGTAACATATCCTCCAGAACTTTAATGGTCCTCTTCGTCTCTCTATCTATCTGGGGATGAAACGTTTTTCTCAAGCGTAGCTAAGTCCTGAATGCCTCCTATAATCCCTTCCACAACCGGGATGTTAAACGTGCATCTCGGTCCGAGACTATCATCAAAGGGACACCATGAAGCCGAGTTATCTCCTACATGTAGAGGCATCCAAATCTCTCTACGGAACTCTTCTCCTTGATGGCTAGAAAGTGGGCCGAATTGGTGAGTCGGTCAACGATCACCCAGATGGAATCATGCCCCTTGGACGTATGTGGTAAGCCTGTCATGAAGTACATTGATATTCCATACCACTTACACTCTGGAACCTCCAGGGGGTGAGCTAATCCTGCTAGAACCTGGTGCTCAGCCTTCACCTTCTGGCATGTAAGGCATCAAGAAACAAACTCTGCTACTGCCTTCTTCATGACTGACCACCAGAACTTCCATTAGAGATCCTGGTACATCTTTTCCACTCCTGGATGTACCATCAAGGGTAATGTATGAAACTCCTTTAGAACCTCTTCCTACAATGCCACTGGAATGACAGTGCATCCTTTCAAAAGAAGTATGTGCTCCCCACCTTGTGAATATCCATCAGGAGCATGTCCTGCAGATAATTGAGCACGTAAAGTCTGATAGTCGACACCCCCAAGTTTTGCCTCCCTAACTCGCTCTAAGAGTGGAGGGGTGACAACCATCGACTATAGGTAAGCTGCATCCTCTCTGTCCATGAAGGACAACTGCAACATGGACAACTGCTCCGTCGCCTCACTCAACAGCTGCGAGCTCGACCTTCTACTAAGAGTATCTTCCACCTTGTTCCCTTTCCCAGAAGTATAGATAATATCGAAATCATATTCCTGGAGGAACTATATCCAATGCCTCTCTCTTATATTCAGATCCTTTTGCGAGAATATGTACTTGAGGCTCTTGTGGTCAGAGTAGACGATGAGCCGCTCGCCTATAAGATAGTGTTTCCACATCTTCAATACGAAGACTACTGCCGCTAATTTGAGATCATGGGTCGCATGTTTATGCTCATGTGGCCAAAGCTGGAACGAACCATAATAAATCATTGCCTATCTATGCATCAGGACATAGCCAAGCCCAGTCCCTGATGTGTCATAGAAAACCACGTACTCGACACCCTCCTCCAGCAATCTCAAAACTGGGGTGCTCATTAAACTCTGTCTCACCTTCCCGAAATCCTCCTGGAACTTCTCCGTCCAAACAAAGGGTTTCCTCTTCCTGGTCAAGGATATCATCGGTGATGATATCCGAGAGAAATTAGGAATGAATCTCCGGTAATATCCTGCCAACCCAATGAAGTTTCGCACCTCCGTCACGCACCGAGGTGGTTCCCATGCTAACACTACCTCCACCTTGGCTGGGTCCATAGATACTCCATCTGCGGAGATGACATGTCCCAAAAAGTGGACCTCCTAAATCTAGAACTATAACTTTGAGAGTATCCTATAAAGCTGGTGCTCTCGGAGTACGTCTAGAACTATCTGTAGGTATCTCGCGTGCTCCTCTTCTGACGCCAAGTACATAAGGATGTCGTCGATGAAGACCACTACGAACTGGTCCAAGTACAGCTGGAAGATCTGGTTCATTGGTCTCATGAACACTATGGGGGATTTTGTCATACCGAAAGGCATCACCAAGTACTCATAGTGACTATAGCGACATATGAATGTCGTCTTCGGTATATCCTCATATCATACCCATAACTGGTGATAACCTAATCGAAGGTCAAACTTTGAGAACCACTGTGCCCCTCTTAGATGATCGAAGAGGTCGTCTATTCTCAGCAGTGGATACTTGTTCTTCATCATTACCTGATTCAGGCATCAGTAATCAATGCACAACATCAACTCCTATTTTCCTTCTTGGAAAACAAGACTGGGGCCGCCCAGGGTGAAACGCTAGGTCTTACGAAACCCTTGCTCTGCAAATCCTAAAACTACACCCTCAGCTCACGAAGATCTGCGGGAGCCATCCGATATGTTGACGAAGAAATCAGTGTCGTCCTAAGGTGTAAGTCGATGCAGAAGATGATTTTCTGGCAAGGAGGTAGTCCTGGAACATCTTCAGGAAAGATGTAATGACCCGAGTCCAGAGCCTTTCCACTGGTGCCCCGTACCCGGTTCGCCACATGACCTCAATCACATTTCCCCAAATGCCATAGGCTGCCGACTAGCAGCGAGGGCCTTGGAGAGTCGGTGGAGAAACTATTACCTCATTCGGTAAGGTATACAAGGTACGGAAGACAACAATCAAGAGAGAAAGCAATAACAACATACATAACAACTGAAACCAAACAGTGGAAACAAGTAGATATATAGCAATGATGACAATGATGCAGCAGGTAAAAGTATCTAAGGAAAGAAGAAAACACAACAACGTGATGAAATACAACTGAAAACAAGTGCAAAAGAAAAAAAAAGTAGAATCCTCATCATCGCGAGCCACGGATCGGTCCCATGCTCTCCAGCTCCAGTGCAATCAAGAACCTTATGCAGAAGGGTGCTTTCCCTTATCTATACTTGCAACAACATAGCTTTCTTGGGCCCAAAATCATGGCCCAAACAGGGTGTGAGATACAATACCAGTAGGAAATCACCCAAATATTTGTGCCTAACAGTCAATGAATACATGATAGTAAATAAACAAGAATCAGTAAACAGGAAAGCACAAGCAGCAACAATCCACAGTTCTAACTAGTAAAGTACACAAGTAAGCATCCAGCAACAAAAGAAGAAAAAGGTAACCCTATGGGTATCTCTCACAGCCTAACCCCTATGGTTCAACCCAAAAGTACTAGAAACCCTCTGGGAGGCACACATAGTCTCACCCCTCTGGTTTAGCTACATAATTAAGCAAACTCTCTGGGGAAGCACTCACCGTCAATTCCCCCTATAGTCTCGTATCGTGCTAAAGGCTCTCTGGGGAAGCACTCAACGTCAATTCCCCCTGTGGCCTACGTCGAGGATCTATAGACTCTCTAGGGAAGCACTCAACGTCAATTCCCCCTATAGTCTCGCATCGTAATTAAAAGACACTCTGGAGAAGCCCTTCCGTCAATTATCCCTTTGGTCTACTACTCTAGGTTCTCACAGTCCTGAGTATAACTAAACATGCTCAGTGCGCGTATATCATCCCTAGTAAACCTCAAGAACTACTTGGCTATCAACTAAGGTTCAATATTATATCAAAAATACAGTTTCACTATCCTACAACAAGGTATGGAAACTGGAAAAATGCCCAACAGGAAAAACAAGCATGGAAAAGCAACCTGATCACAAAATAAATTACTCTACTCACAAGAAATAACCTCTACTAAAGCAATCAAGAAAAGCAGGAAAATAGTAGGGGCAAAACAGGAAACACGCAATACCCCGTTCAAGGGTATTGGTTGAATTTTCACATAATATTCATCAACTTTCTACAGAAAGGCACAAACCACATACCTCGATCCTAGGCGATTGATATACCTAAACCTCAACGACAGATTCCCCTTGGAACGACGAAGATCTAAGAAAACACACAAAACATTCATTCCACAATAACTTTTAAATGAGGAGGAATCAAGAAACAAGACTGAAGCATAAGGAAGAACTTACCGCCGTGATTCCAATGAAACTAACCGTACTGTAATCGGAGAACGGACGGTGAGGCGGGAGTTCGTCGAAGATTCGGCCGTACGGGTTGCTCTAGGATGAACCAGACCTAGAAGAAGGAAAATATCACGATGAGGCGCGACCCTGGTCTGTTTAATGAAAAAAAAGAAAGTACACAACATGTACTTCTTGAGTACACGACGTGTACTTCAGTTTTCCGTACTCCAAATTAACCAGCCTCCACCTCACCCTTACACACCGTGTGTGTGTCCCGGACACGGCCAGCACACAGCTTCGAGCGAAAAAGGGAGTACACGGAGTTTACTCATAAAGTATACCGCATTTACTTCAAAAATTTCCAGAAAATTTATTTTTCTCAAAAACTCCAGAAAAAGGGAAAACGTACCTGAAAAGAAGATCTGTGTTCTTACAAACTTCCCCCCTTAATGAAATTCGTCCCTGAATTTCCATAACGAGGCAGAGAAGGAGAAACCCCGAATAGCTCTGGCCACTGTGATCGTACATCAACCTCCCTCTCCCAGGTCTCGTCCTGTACTTGCTCGTACTGCCATAGCACTCGTACCATAGGAACAGGCCGCCCGTGGAGAACCTTCGTACTGCGATCGACAATCCGGATAGGATGCTCCTTGAACGACGCATCTGCTTCAAGCTCGACTTCCTCTAGCTGAAATACATGAGATGAGTCTGAAAAGTAACTTCAGAGCTGAGAGACATGGAAGACGTCGTGAATGGCCCGATACCTCTGAGGTAGCTGCAACCGATAGGCGACTGACCCCACTCTCTCCAAAACCTCAAATGGCCCGACGTACCGCGGTGAAAGCTTACCCTGTCTCTGAATCCTCATGTGTCCCAACCTCGGTGTAACATGTAGGACAACCTGATAACCAACCTCAAACTCCAGAGGTCGTCTCTGCTGATCAGCATAAGACTTCTGTCGAGATTGCGCTGTAGCCATCCTCTTCCGAATCAGCTCTATCTGCTCTGAAGACTCCTGAACAAGACGAGGTCCCAGCAAAGCTGCCTCTCCTGCCTCCATCCAGCATAAGGGTGATCGGAATGACCTACCATATAGAGCCTCATATGGTTCCATCTGAATGGTCGCCTGGAAACTGTTGTTGTAGGAGAACTCCACCAGAGTAATATGCTTCTCCCAAGAACTGCCAAAGTCTAGAATACAAGCTCGGAGAATATCCTCAAGCACCTAGATCGTGCGCTCGGACTGGCCATCAGTCTGGGGATGGTAATCTGTACTCAAAAGTACTTGTGTACCCAAGGCCTTCTGAAGTCCTTGCTAGAACCGAGAGTTAAAGCGCGCATCTCTGTCTGAAACAATAGAGCACAGAACTCCATGCAGAAAAACGATCTCTCTAATTTAAATTCGTTCTAGATCATCGACACTAAAGGTCTCCTTGATCGGAAAGAAGTGAGCAACCTTCATAAGCCTTTCGACGACAACCCAAACAACATCGTTTCCCCGAGGCGATCTCGGAAACCCGGTCACGAAGTCCATCGCAACATCGTTCCACTTCCACTCCGGAATGAGTAACTGCTGTAAAAGCCCCACTGGTCCCTGATGCTCTGCTTTCACCTGCTGACAAGTAGAACATATCATGAAAAAACTAGCAATATCCTTCTTCATACCTGGCCACCAGTATTATCAATGAAGGTCCCGATACATTTTGGTGACTTCAGGATGAACCGCCCAAATTGAGGAATGGAAATCCCGCATCAGCTCCTCGCGTATGTCTGCTGGCACCCATACGCATCCCTGAAAACGCAAGATCTCATCCTCAACCACTATCCATCCAGGAAGAGGGTCCTATCCTGACACACTCTCCCATAGGACTAAGAATTCTGAGTCTGATAGTTGCCTCATCCATACCCGATCAAGTAGTGTTGAGGTAACAACTACAGAAGATAGGAAGGTCTGTCCCTGTCTGTCGTGCACCTCCATATGCATCTCAGAGAAAAGTTCCATCAGCTGCCACTCACTACTAGCCTCCTGAACTGCATGAATCTGAGTTATCCTACTCAATGCATCTGCCACGACGTTGCCCTTTCCCGGCGTATAGGCAAGATCGAAATCAAAAGACTGAAGATACTTGACCCACCTGCGCTGCCTCAGATTCAGATCACGCTGAGTGAAGATATACTTGAGACTCTTGTGGTCAGTGAAGACCACAAAATGATCTCCTAGAAGATAGTGTCTCCAACAGCGCAAGGCATGAACAACAACTACCAACTCCAGATCGTGCGTAGGGTAGTTCCTCTCATTTGGCCTCAACTGCCGAGACCCGTACGCAACGACTCCATCTCTCTGCATAAGCACAACTCCTAGACCGATACCTGAAGCATCACAGTAGACTGTATAGTTCGTGCCTGGTTATGGCAAGACTAATATCAGTGCCGACATAAACCTCCCTTTCAGCTCCTGAAAGGCTGTCTCACAAGAATCTGACCATAAGAACTTCGCCCCCTTCTTGGTCAGACCTGTCAAAGGTGTTGCTAGAAGATAAAAGTCTCGAACGAAACGTCGGTAATATCCATCCAGCCCTAGGAAGATCCGTACCTCAAAGACGTTCTTCAGATGCTCCCAAGAAACTACAACTCTCACTTTCTTTGGGTCTACTGACACTCCTTTCTCTGAGATGACGTGACCCGGGAAGTGAATCTGATCCATCCAGATGTGGCACTTCGAGAGTTTAGCATAGAGCCGATGCTCTCTCAGTGTAATCAGAACGATCTCAAGATGTGTGGAATGGTCATGTCGAGTAAGAGAGTACACCAAGATATCGTCCACGAAGACCACAACGAAGGAGTCCAAGTAAGGATGGAACACTCGGTTCATCAGTTCCATTAAAACTACAGGTGCATTCGTGAGACCGAATGACATGACTATATACTCATATAGAACATATCTACTCCTGAAGGCTGTTAGAGGTATATCTGATGGTCTAACACGCAACTGATGATAACCGGACCTCAAGTCGATCTTCGAGAACACCCGGGCTCCTCGAAGATGATCAAAGAGGTCATCAATCCACGGCAAGGGATATCGGTTCTCGACCGTCAACTGGTTCAGCTTCCGATAATCCAAAGAAAGCCGAAGGGTACCATCTGCCTTCTTTGCAAACAGAATAGGCGAACCCCAAGGAGAAGTGCTGAGTCGGATGAAATCCTTAGCCTGTAGCTCCTCCAACTGCTTCTTGAGCTCCTGGAACCCAGGTGTGGCCATCCTATAAGGAGGAATGGACACCGGTGCCGCTCCTTGCACGAGCTCAATAGAGAAGTCTACCTCACGCTCCGGAGGCAAACCTAAAAATTCCTCTGGAAAGACGTCCCTAAAACGATCCACCACTGGAGGAAAGTCCAACTGTGGAGTCCTCTGATCATCCAGATAAAGGCTAGAAATCTGGGCTGTCACCCCTCCTAGCCCAAGATGCTCGAGTCCCGCCCGACTCGCCCGAATGCCCCATTCGCCTCTATGAAGGAAAGATTCACCCTCTAGTGAAATGAAACTGACTCTGCAGTGATAACAGTCAACGACTACCAGGAAGGGAATCAACCAGTCCATACCGAGGATGACATCATAGCCTTTCATCTCTAGGACATAGAGATCCCATAAGAAGTGATACCCTACAAACTCGAGAGGGAACTCTCTACACTGGCGTACACTAGATGTCCTCATTCCCAAAGGTGTTTCTAGTGTCAACAAGTCAACATAATAAAATATGCAGAGTCCAAGGCTCTCCACAACAGCAACAGAGATAAATCTATGCATAGAACCAGTATCGAAAAGGGCTGAAGATAAAACTGAGGCTACTAAAATCGTACCTCGAACAGTAGAAGGGACGAGATCCTTCTCCTGATAAGTCTGCTCCACAGTGAAAGACTGGACTGTACTGCGGCCCTACGCCCCTGGCTGACCACTCTGAGCTGAACCTCCCTGCTGGTGCTGAGGAACTGGTGGTTGACTGCCACGGCCTCGACCTCCACCTTGGCCCGAACGGCCAGAAGAACTCCAGTTCCCCGACTGGTGAGAAACTGGTGGGGCTACTCCTGAATGAGGAGTCATGGAAGAAACCCGGTCACCAGCCGCTGGTGAGAAAACCTGGCAGAAACGCTGAAGGTGACCCATCTTTCCATAAGATCGGCACTCCACGGGGTCTCTCTGGCACTGCGGCCTCATGTGCCATGACCGGCCACACTGGTAGCATGTCACTTGGCTGCCTGACGACAGACGTACGACCGGAGGATGCCTCGGAAGCATAGCTTTGAAAGATCAAAAGTACACCTTAGATCAGGAAAACAAGGACAGAGAAACACAAGAGTACAAAATGGGAACAGGGGAAGAAAAACACACAAGATTGCAAAACACGACTACACGACATGTATTAAAACTACATGGCGTGTCTTTTTAATCCACTGACATGGGTGTGTACTCTCACCCTACAAGTCGTGTAACACATCAAATACACAGCGTGTTGACCCCAACACACGCGTGTATAAGAAAACTATCCCCTGCCCGAGTCTCTTTACACGGATAACCCACACGGTCCGACTTAACCCGAGACTACACGGTGTGTTCTACACAAACACGACATGTACTAGACAAGGCTTTGGCGGTTCGTGTTGTTGAGTACACGACCGTCTACATGGATGAACCTTATACGGCGTGCTCCGAACAAACACGGCATGTATAGGTGAAAGCGACACCGTCCTATGTTGTTCGTGACATGGTCAGGTACCTGGGCAAGACTACACGGCATGTTCCGAACAAACATGACATGTGGAAAGGAAGGTAACGCTAGCCTGTGTTGTTCGTGACACAACCGGGTACCTGGACAGGACTACATGACGTGTTCCCTAAGGACACGACATGTTCTACCCGTGCTTCCATGACCCGTGTTGTTAGTGACACGACCGGGTACACGGCTCCGAACTTACACGGCGTGTAGCTACCGTACACGGCGTGTTTCCGAAGTTACTTCCTCGACACCATGTTCTGCCCACACGGTCAGTGACACGACCTAAAAACTACACAACGTGTATCAAAAAAGTGCACGCTGTGTATTCTGGGTTTTTCTGGGCAGTAGCTCAGAAACTGCACAGAATTCCAGAAACACTAAAACAAGACGAAAAGTGCCAAATTCTGATCCGTGAGGGCGCCATAACACCTCAAAAACCAAAATTTGGCGTTCACTTTAAGCAAAGAACAAAACAAACAATTTTCTAACATAACAGTAGAGAATCTATCAAGAAACTATCACAATAGCATCATAATCTACACAAGGTATATCACAACCGCATGCAATCGCTAATGCACCCCAGATGGCATGGAAAGAATGCATGGCATGTGATTCCTACAAGTGTCTATATGATGCATGAGACGACATACCCTCATCTCATCGGGTTGCGATAGAAATAGAACCGCAATATCAAAATAGTAATAGCACAAGCCATGTGAATCACTCTAGGTGAAATCAAATCAACTATAAAATCTCAAAACCAGCAAACTGCAATTAACGAGGTAGTATGGATTTTCCCTGTACACGGGTTAGCTACTCCCGAGCACAGATTAATACCAAGTACCGAATCAGTTCTATCCCTGGCTAAGGTCTCCAAACAGTAAAGAAAGAGAAAAGAACCTTCCTTTGATACCACTTTGTAACGACCCAAGTCCGGATCCCCTCCACTGGTGCCCCGTGCCCGGTTCGCCACATGACCTCAAGCGTGTTTCCCCAAATGCCAGAGGCTGCCGACTAGCAGCGAGGGCCTTGTAGAGTCAGTGGAAAAACTATGCCCTCATTTGGTAAGGTATACAAGGTAAGGAAGACAACAATCAAGAGCGGAAGCAATAACAACATACATAACAAATGAAACCAAACAACAGAAACAAGTAGATATATAGTAATGATGACAATGATGCAACAGGTACAAGTATCTAAGGAAAGCAGCAAACACAACAACGTGCTGAAATACAACTGAAAACAAGTGAAAAAGAAAAACAAAGTAGGCTCCTCAGCATCGCGAGCCACGGCTCTGTCCCATGCTCTCCAGCTCTAGTGCAATCAAGAACCTGATGTAGAAGGGAGCTTTCCCTTATCTATATCTGTAACAACATAGTATGCTTGGGCCCAAAAGCATGGCCCAAACAGGGTGTGAGATACAATTCCAGTAGGCAATCAACCAAATATTTGTGCCTAACAGTCAATGAATACATGGCAGTATATAAACAAGAATCAGTAAATAGGAAAGCACAAGCAGCTACAATCCATAGTTCTAACAAGTAAAGTACACAAGTAAGCATCCAGCAACAAAAGAAGAAAAAGGTAACCCTATGGGTATCTCTCACAGCCTAACCCCTATGGTTCAACCCACAAGTACTAGCAACCCTTTGGGAGGCACACACAGTCTCACCCCTCTGGTTCAGCTACATAATTAAGCAAACTCTCTAGGGAAGCACTCACCGTCAATTCCCCCTATAGTCTCGTATCATGCTAAAGGCTCTCTGGGGAATCACTCAACATCAATTCCCCCTGTGGCCTGCGTCGAGGATCTAGAGACTCTCTGGGGAAGCACTCAATGTCAATTCCCCCTATAGTCTCGTATCGTAATTAAAAGACACTCTGGAGAAGCCCTTCCATCAATTATCCCTTTGGTCTACTACTCTAGGTTCTCACAGTCCTGAGTATAACTAAATATGCTCAGCACACGTATATCGTCCCTAGTAAACCTCAAGAACTACTTGGCTATCAACTAAGGCTCAATAGTATATCAAAAAGATAGTTCCACTATCCTAAAATAAGGTATGGAAAATGGAAAAAGCCCAACAGGAAAAACAAGCATGGAAAAGCAACCTGATCAAAAAATAAATTACTCTACTCATAAGAAATAACCTCTACTAAAGCAATCAAGGAAAGCAGGAAAATAGCAGGGGCAAAACAGGAAACATGCAATACCTCGTTCAAGGGTATTGGTGGAATTTTTACATAATATTCATCAACTTTCTACGGAAAGGCACAAACCACCTACCTCGATCCTAGGAGATCGATTTATGTGAACCTCGATGACAGATTCCCCTTAGAACGATGAATATCTGAGAAAACGCACAAAACGTTCATCCCATGATAACTTGGAAACGAGGAGGAATCAAGAAACAAGACTCAAGAAGAAGGAAGAACTTACTGCTGCGATTCCAACGAAACAAACCATTCTTGAACTGGAGAACGGACGACGAGGCAGGAGTTCGTCAAAGATTCGGCCATATGGGTTTCTCTCGGATGAACCAGACCTAGAAGAAGTCAAATATTGCGATGAGGCGCGACCCCGATCCATTTAATGAAAAAAATAAAGTACACGACGTGTACTTCTTGAGTACACGGCGTGTACTCCAGTTTTCCATACTCAAAATTAACCGGCCTCCACCTCACCCTTACACACCGTGTGTGTGGCCCGGACACGGCTAACACATGGCTTTGAGCGAAAAAGGGAGTACACGGAATGTACTCATAAACTACACAGTGTGTACTTCAAAAATTTCCATAAAATTCATTTTTCTCAAAAACTCCAGAAAAAGGAAAAATGTACCTGAAAAAATGATCCAGGCTCTTATAAAAGACATCCTTGTACTCCGCCACTACTTCTGGGAACTGGGAGCTCATCACATCTACTACTCTGAGGGAAATGTTAGCAAAATCACGAGTGACCAACTGCACCCTCCTATGAATGAGCCCACTCTGTGCTTCCTGGGTTTCCCTTTCTCTGAAAAAGGAAAACCTCATCCCATCACTGTGGACACACCACACTCTTCACCTGAAATAGTCAATCTAGGCACGAACTGAAGATAACCAGTCCATACCAAGAATGACGCCATAAGGCCTCGACGCTACCACCAAGAGGTTCCAACTAAAACTCTCACCTCCAAGTGTAATATCACACTATCTGAAAAGTTTTGTGATCGTCGAGCCTCCTCCCATAGGTGTCTCCAAGAATAAGGATCGAGTCAACGGTTCTACCGGAATCTCAAGGTTTCTCACAAGACATTTGGATTCGAAGGAATGACTGTAACCTGTGTCTATAAGTACGACAACTAAGGTAGATAAGACATAGATTGTACCTCGGATCATCCCTAGAGTCCCTGGGTTGTATGCCTCGACCGCATGTAGCTATCCTTTCCCTTGTCCCCCAGCTCCCTGAGCCTGGTGCGGACCTCCTGGGGGTGGTGGTGGAAGTATGTCGAAGCATCTTCCACCCCCCATAGCTCTCCCTTCTCCTTTGCCTCATCCGCCGCCTGGCAGGTCCGTCTACTCCACTCTATGCCTCTGCCTTGGTGGTCCATCCACCACTTCCCTGTCAGCAGCTCGTCCGGTCGGACAATCTCTAGCGAGATGTCCCCTACCATCGCACGCGTAGCACCACTTCTCCCTAGGATGACTAGATCCAGCCTGAGATCCCTTGACTGTATATCCTCTGTCCCGAGTCCTCCTCTTATGTCTCTCACATCCTGATCCCTATGTCCGACGTCGGGTCCCCGCTACCAAGGTCTTCGGACTTGTCTACCTACTGCTGACTATCGTTGGCTTCCTCTACTCCGCCAAGAAGCTCTCGATCACCAGGGCTCGCTCGAGCACTCCAGCATAAGTCGAAATGCATAGAGGCACGACGCTAGCTCGGATATCTCATTGTAGACCTTTCTCAAAGGTCCGAGATCTGAAGTACTGATCCCTAACCATATCCATCCAGTACCTGGAAAGGTTGTTGAACCTCAATGAATATTCAGCAACCATCATACTGCATTACTGGCGCTGAAGAAGCTCCTGGATGCATACCATTATCAGTGTAACCGGAGAGAACTCCTCCCTAAAGAGTCTCTAAAACTCTGTCCACGAAAGAGTCTCCTCGTTGTGAGTCTGTGTGGTCAGACTCCACCATCATCCCGCCGAACCCTGAAGAAGGATTACTCCTAGGATCACCATCTGGTCTGACGATGTCTTCACTAGATGGAAAACTTTGGTCACCGCCTCAAGCTAGTCCTCAGATGCCTGAGGGTCAGGCTCACCTCGGAACCTGAGGGGTCTCGGTCTTTGGAACTCAAGGAGTGCGCTCAGCCTGCGCTCCTCGCTGGTCGGTACAGTAGGTACCACGGGATTCTCCACTGGTGGTGGCATTCCTGGTGCACCACCTGGTGGAAATAGCTAGGGAACTGGTCCCTTTATTAAAGCCTCATCACTGAAGGGTTCATCTTCATGATCACACTGCTTAATCCTAGCGGGTATGCGTCGCAAAGGCATCCTGTAAGGAAACAAGATGTACCATGGTCAATGAGTATATCTGGATAGCTGACACAAGGGACATGAAAAACACAACTCATTCCTATATGATACATGTACCTTCCTTTTATTTCCCCGCAACCTGTGTTTTCATGTACCGAGTCAAAAAAATGTTATCAGAGTCCTAGTGTATGGATACATCAGCTGCCCGCACCAACACTAGAGTTCCTGTCCTGAAATCCGAACTCGAAACACTCAATACTATTTCCTCAAACTAATCTTACGGACTCTTGGTCCTAAGGTAGAACCGACCACCTCTGATACCACTCTGTCACGACCCATACCAGTGGGGCCCGCTCCACGACTCCCCAAGCCCACCTCTAATAGGCCAGGGGCTAGTGACTAGCACTGAGTATGCATATTACTAACATGGGAGGCATTTCCAAAGTACTTGTACACATGCACACATCTCTAAGCCCACAAATTCTGAAATGTAAAAGAAGAATGCTAAAGAACAGAATGCTTGCATACAACTAAACCCAACCACCAGAGTACAATGAAAGGTAAAGTGCTGGAAGTAAACTAGGCCAAAATACAAGCCCACCAAAACAAGAGTCTAAAAACTGCAAGGTCCAACCTGTAAACACAAAGTGGCACTGGGACTGCTGCTCGTAGTCATAGGAACACCTCAGCCTGAGAGGAACTCAGAAGGCTCGATCCTGTCCTGATCCACCCTAGACTCTGTCAAAAGGCTGCTCGTCTGCACAAGACACAACGTGTGTGGGCAAAGCCCGCGCATGGGTGAGTATAACAATACACAGTAGAGGTCTTTGAAAACCCTAAAGAAATACAAAAAGTAAAGGTACAGTCAACTGTACACATTATATGTCTACAGAAAATATAGCAAGTGAAACAAAATCCATATATACTTGAAACATATACCCGCGGTCTAGAGGCAAGTCACACAACCACATACCCCAGCTGGGGATTATTTCTAAAGATTCCAAGAAGCACTCATTCCGGTAGAACACACTCCATGATTTTTGTAGCTCTGATGACATCCGTATGAGAAGTACTGTTCATCGGGAAACCTCATGAGAGGTAGTTACACTCATTACAGGAGACACACTCCTGAGTGGAAAGATCACGATGGATAGATACACTCATTACGGGAGACACACTCCTGAGTGGGAAAGATCACTATACACAGATGAGGATCATTTCCAGGGCCATGGTGGATACAACGACTCATCCGGATTCACCAGCTAGGTAGAGGATCAACGCCTGGTAGAGTTGGTCATGTCGATTCCTGACTCTACCTAGGGTTAAGAATGGATAGAAGATCTCGCTCCGGGCCTCTCGGAGGGATTCCTAAATCTATCACAGAAAGTCCTACTAAAGGGGTCATATTCCTGTAAAAGGGAACAATGCCTAACCTTCAGGGGAATGAGAAGAAGGGTCACTAACCCAAAAGAAACGTGTCCAAGATACGGTGGACCGGAAGAGCAAGCCGTTTTCAAAAAAGTACATAGTGTGTAGAAATGTCACACGCCGTGTCTTCTTAACTCGAGTACTGCCCATGTACAACGGCCCGTTTCATAAGGATGGTCGTGTAGAAAAGGTCAGTACACGGCGTGTGGTACGTATTACACGCCATGTTCGAGTAACTAGGTTCGGCTCTGTGTACGCTGTCCATGTTCCCGTACACGGCCTCATCCCATTTACGCCAACCCATGTAGTCGGTACATGGGGTGACCCACGCTACTAGCCTCACCTGGCCGTGTGGTGTAGTACATGGCCGTGTACTACACCCCATGTCCATGTATCCTATGGATACATGTCGAGTCCCACATAACCACCTCTTCCATGCTGTGTAGAGAGTACACACCGTGTCTTCTGAAGCCGAGTAGTCCATCCCGTGTCTGTGTACTTTCCAAAGTACATGTCGGGCTTCGGGGAAGTTCCAACGTGCCGTGTGACCAAAGTCACATGCCGTGTGATACTTGTATGACGCTCGAAACCCTAGCCGCCGCTGAGATGATCCACACTGCATGTTCTTCAGAGATACAAGCCGTGTATTCTGGAAATTTCTAGAAAGGCGGACCTCTGCCATCACGCCTCCGATGATGTCCCGTTCGTCAATCTGTTCATTCGATCGCCACGAAACTCTAGAATCTTGGCCGCCCCGGCATTTTGAAGTCATTTATGTTGTTTTTGGGCCACCGATCAGCCCCGAAAGCACGTTTTGATCTTTCTGCATGACGAACGCTCAAAGAACGACCTATCCCGATCCGAGCCAATTCGTCATCGGTCATGGATGTCATACCTCCGTAAGGTCGTTACAATGTCGGATCTCTTGTTTTGGATCGTTGCATTGCAAGAAGCGTGTGTAACGATCTGTTTTTCGTCACCTCGTGAAGAACGCGAAGAACACGAAGAACGCGTGAGAAGGAAATGGGGAAAGAAAATCCAATGAAACAATTTGAGGAATGAACCTCCGCTGTCATTCGTCACGGTGTTGATCCACTCCCTTTAGTAGTCTTAAACGGAGCAGAAATCCAAAAAAATAATCAACATGGATTAATTTTTTGGAATCATCCCAATAAAACCCTCTCGCAAGAACGTACGAATCCATGGATTAACTTGTTTGTGGTTGATCAATGTTCGTCATTTAAATTAAAAAATGGGGAAAGAGGAATGAAATAACAACCCCTACCTTTAAGAAAGGATTGATTATTGAGGAAAGGGTCGTGTTGCTTTCATCGTCGAGATCCTTCAACTTCGTTGGTGTAGCGATTCACAGCTCTTATTCGTCATCGTTCGTCCCCGAGAGTTTTCTCCGAAGCGCCACAGATTCTCCAGAGTTTCCTCTCAATCCTTGACAACGAGAGACATCCCAATAAAAATGGAAACATGATTCATCATTCTGTTACACTGTGTCATTAATGAGTCAAGTTGTTGTTTTTGAGTCATTATTAATTATTAAAATAGCTGTACCATCGTTGTGCTACAACGGATGCTTCCAAAATAAAAATAAAATAAATGTTGCAATTTATTTTATTTTATTTTACTAAAAACGTCTGAAAATTAACTTTTTCCCTCAACCCGTGCCTGTCGAGGTTAGACCCATTCTAAGGTAAAGTCATCATTCCAGACGCAACCGTGCCCTCATATTTTTAATCCGGGCATCCATTTGGAAACTGCCACAACCGCGTACATGTGCTGGCTCACTTACCTTAAAAAAGTTCAAACCACCATTCTGGGCTCACTAGGCCTCGGAATGATGTGTCGTCTCCGCGCCTAGTCTCATAATAATTCCATATAATATTTAAAAAGAAACACGAAAAATTAGATATATTACAGTTGACATGTTTATCGAGAGTTTTATTCACACACAATATATTCATAAATATACAAAAATTTTAAACTATCATTGTTCTATGATTTTAAAAACATAAGAGATTAGTTTCTCAATCATATTAGTCTCAAATGACTCAAGAATCATTGGTCTAATACTTTATAGGTTTTTAGTATGTTTGATTACTTTGAGTTTTTAAACTATTTTTTTTCACTTAAATGGTGTATAATATACAAGATTTTTTTGTTTATGTTTTTTACAAGAACCAAAATTATATATCACACATTATAAAGGCTCTAAATTACCCAATGATCATTTTACAACATATGGATGATGAATTTCAATGAATATTTTATTTTTTGTAGTTATTTTATTGTATTTAGTTAATTATAAAGTCTATTTTACCCAAAATGTATGTATTGAATTAATGTGTTCCTCAAAAATTCGATTATTACACCCATTATAAATATAGTCAAGAATGACCCTAGTATCATTATGATGAAATTTTATAAATTCCATATTTGGTTTTGATTTTTTCAATGTTATTTATCATAAAAAATTCCTTAAAACTTGATATATAAATGCCTTTAAGACTGTTGTTTCATTTGAAATCACTTATTAAATCACTTATTAAGTGTTTTTGTGCGAGTGTTTCCATATTGTTTAGTGATATTGAAAAACTTCTAAAAAAAATCAGCATGGAAAAAATTATATAAGCGATAAGTGGAAAAAAATAAGTTAAATCAAATAATTCCAAGCAACAATTCCCACTAAAAAGAGCATCGATGGCTTTGGTTTCATTTGATAAGACACAAAAGAGTTCACACATCTTATTAATCTTGATGAAGTGATTTTAAAAAACAATTGACATTTGTTTTTTTTCAAAAAATATACTTGCATTTAGTTTTTTTAAAATTAAATAAGTGCTAGAAAATCATTCTATTTTCGTAAACAAATTATAAATAATAAAATGGTGAAAATATTTTTAATTAGTATTTTGAAATGCGTTCCTAGGGTATGATTGATGCAATTACTCAACATGTATCACTTATAATAGTTGTTTTTAAAAAAATGATAGTTGTTTTGTTTTTAAAATTACATTTATAATTAAATTCATGAAGAAAATCATTTGAATTATACACTTTTTTATATTTCTTGACTTATTTAATTGTTATTTTAAGATGAAATAAATTATTGATTGTGAGTTAACCAAATATGTTGCATCATTTAAAACATATTTTAGTTTTTGTAAAGATTTTCACAACCACTTTGTTTAATAATTTTTAGCAATAAAAACATATTTTATTATAAAAATAAATTGTTTGAAATTATTGTTTCTTTTATCTTTGAAAAAACGCACTTTAGAAAAAAAAATCAACTTTTCAAAAATTTATGTTGATTATATTTTTTTCTTAAAAAAAATTTCAACTTTTTAAAACTAATTTTTTACTTGAAACTATAGTGTTTTTTATAACATAAACACAAAATATATTTTTTTATTTTCTTGATCATTTTTTAAAATTTCCTAAAGTTAGTTATGTTTTTAAAATTTAAACAAGACAGTTTCATGAATAAAACTATTTTATTAGTAGGTAAAAAATAAATTTATTTTAGAATAATGAAATAACACTTATGCATTTACAAAACACAGAAATGAAGACAAACTCGGTTGTGATGACCAAGACTCTAAGACCTTTTTTAAATCCCCTTACCACAAGAATGTCCCATGTATGATACACATTTCCCAAAAATCTACAACCAAACACTCACATCCAAAATTAATAATATTTTAAAATATTAGGCCAAGAAAACATTCCACTTGAATAATTTTGAAACTATATTTATAAAGATGAATATCAAGATACAAAAATTAAGATAAATAAAAAATAAAAAATTTAAACTAAAGATAAAATATATATGAAAAATATATTCAAATAGATCGATATTAGATATATCCATACACTCATTATTTAATAATTATAAAACTATATTTGAAAATAGAGCATACTCTATGTCATTTCACTAATTTACACAAAATCGAAACTTATGATGATAAACTTCCTTCGAAGGTGTTGTTACCAACACATAAAAACCTCCAATGTGGATGATTCTAAAATTGTTGTAAAATATTTTCTTATTCTAATTATATAATGAACCATACTTTTCATACATAGATATTACATCTTGATAGACGAATATTCATATTACAAAAAAACCAAACCATAATCATATGAGTTTAGTTTCTTTGGAAACTTTGAAACATAACAACTGGTTTATAAAACATCTACATCTTCTCTTGATTATTCCTTTATAACTAGAATCCTTTTTGACATATCACACTTAATACCTTTCTTCATATCCTAGGGTAAAGAAACATTAGAAAAGGTTGGCGATATGAGATATCAAGTACATGGGATTATATCACATCTTCCTCGTGGTTTCATTCGGTTATGAGTCAATGGATTAATTCATTTAAGGACTGAAAACTCATTTAAAAAGTTCAATTGATACTATTCTCAATGATTTTTTTATGTATTTTTTATTTTTTTTAAATGTTCCTAGGTCAAAAAATTTATAAAAACTGTGTCTGAAAGGCAGAAGGGCCTCTTCCACCTTTCGATTAAGTCGAAAGGCGGTAGAACCTCTTCCACCTTTCAACACAAAAAATAGTTTAAGTATACATGTATTTATATTTATAAATATATAGGTTTTTATATTATGATATATATATTGTGTTTGTTTTATTTTGTTTATAATTATGTCATTAATATTTTAAAGTGAAAATATTATGTTTTTAAGCAATAGATTTTGTGATATTTAAATAATCTTTTACTTATTATATTTATGATTTTTTTATTTTCAATTATGTTTTATTTTCAATTATTTTCTCAGATGTATCGTTACTTTCTAATATAACTAATATAATCATTTTTTTATTATGTATATTGTTATAAATCATTTATACAAGGTTTTATTCTACATTTCATTTAGTTAAATACTGATTTTTTTGTCATTATTAAATAACTATAATATTATTATTCATTATAAATATATACATTATAAATATATACATTATATATATATACTTATTTTAATGTTTTCATTCAATATTTAAATTCATTTGTTTCAATGAAACTCATAAGAAAGCACTATGCTACTTGAATGAAGGACATGTGAACTATTGATTTTTTATACGTCCACCATTTTTATAGAAGTAGAAGTGCTCTTAGCTCGATATCTTTTTGTATTTTGTTAATTACTATTATTATGTTATATTAATCCCTTTTCTAATTTTCTAAGTCATTCTATTCTATAGAATTAGAATATACCAGTAAAAGGTGAAGCTAGAGTAGAAAGTATTCATTTTAGTGGGGTTCAATATCTAGGGTTAGTTTGAATCTATACTGTTCCAATTTCATCAATATTTTATTGAAATGAATTTTAGTAGAAAAATATATTATTGTTTTAAACCATTACAATGGTATTTATAATCTTTTTTATATTCCTTTAATTTTCAATTATTTATTATATTTATGAAATTATTTTTATTTTCAATAACTTTTTAGTTTCTTATGCAATGTTTTAAATTTTATTTATATTATTTTTATAGTTTATATTTAATAATATTTTAAAGTTTCCTACTTTAAATTTAATAATTTTTCCTATGTTTCAAGTAGTCTACTTTGAAAGATTATAAAATATAAATTGTGACTAAAATATAAATATAAATTAAAATAGTGGATAAACATGTAAAAATAGTTGATAGTAAAAAGAATTTACTCATTTTAATAGATAGAAAATATATGCATGAACGAGTACAATCAATATTTATGGTGAGGTTCCATCCCACATGGGGGTGTGCGAATGGGATGCCCGTATCGAGATCACCGAGCTTCGTGCTGGGGGGGAGTATCATGACCTGGAGAGGGATGATCCTTAGGCATGAGAACTTCAACTATTGGATGACCCAACTGTGTCTCAGTGGGAGTGGGTGTCAACCGGATGTCCTCTTGCGCACCTAATCCTTCTCCCAATATGGTAGTAGAAGGACCTTCCATCATCATAGGGGGAGAACTATATACCCTATGAAGGATCTGGAATGACAGTTGGACGCATGAAAAATGACCCCTGATAGAATCTCGGATAATATGCACTTGGAGAAAATTGTAGATATGATACCAATACAGATGGATCCATTTCCGCCTGATGCACTCCCCCAAACAGATTAGGCTAGACTGGTAGCGGGATAATCTGTGTCTATGGATCAAGTGAGGCCTCACATGCATCACGACATGGTCTATGTCGTCGTTATCGTGCCTCCTCAGCATCAGCAGCTACTAGAGGAGGTTCCTGAGTAAGAACCTCCACTCCTTGGGCAGGAAAGTCATCCCCCAAGGGTGGATGATCGAATATATTGTCGTGAACCACATGATAAGCTAGCATCATCCCCTGCACTATAGTATGGATCACTGTGAGGCTCACAACCTCCCCCTCCTCCAAATCATACATGCGAATAATTTGATGTTCTCAAGTATACTATAAAGTGATTCAAAATTAATTATAATGTATTATAATAAAAAAAACTAATGGAAATTTATTGACTTACCTTATTCTGAAGCCTTATTTCGTGTTGAGTAAGAAACAATATAGACTTCGGCCTATATCATGGTTCATACTCGACCTGCTCATAAATATAGAATTGCATCGTGGGTACACCCTGGATATGAAGTGATGATTGTTTTCCCTAGAGGTTGAGATACTAGGCATGTTGTCGGTGCCATTAGATATCCTGCCTCCCCATCCGCTTCAAGGAATGAAGCTCCTATGACTACCTCAGTGGTAATGGAATGCACTGAACACATCCAAATTGGTACATGACTCTATCAGGATAGTGCCACTCAATAATATGAAATTTAATGAGTGGAACTAAAACCATATCATCATGAAGTTTAGCAGTATAATATGCAAGAAACTATTCTAATAAATCCTAGTATAGAATCCATGAAATCTGAAATGACTTGTGAGGTTTTTTAAAAAAGTTTTTCAATAAAAACAAAAAATGATGATATTATAAAAAAATTATTCAATGAAAGATTGTATATACTTACATCAGTGGCTAGGATACTATCTAACATGGGCCGATATACACCCAAATAGTGTTTTAGAGTGCTGATGAAGCTATTTTCCTGACTCCACCTATAAAATAAAACATCGAAAGTGATAAATAATCGGAAATCAAATTAGAAAACTCCTTCCACCATCAGAAACCAATAGAGATGAGTGGTTATACTAGTGTCCGTGTAGAGTGTCATGCAACACCTCTATAGGCAGGTGATGACTAGCAAGATTGGGGGTTAGGGATGGGATGAACTCTCATGCCCACATTTGAAGAAGGATGATGTATCCCCCGATATCTATGTGATCATAACGGAATATGTGAATTATGATCTATAAGTGTAAGCCAAGCACGTAGATCCCCAGCTGTATATCCTAGCCTGATCAAAGTCCTCTGGTATCCCGAGATACATCATGTTCACATGATTGCCTAAGTTATCAATTAAAAATATCCCTCCAATGAACCATAATATATAGGTATGGTAATAATGCATGATAGTTTGCTCGTTAGAATCATCGGGTAAATATAAAAAGTGTATCTCAGGCTAGCTCATAGATATCGACCCTCCATCTGTAGCAGAATCATCAGCCAAAATTTTGACACCTAATAATCTCTGTACAATATTAGGCCAATATGAGTGAGTGGGTCTAATAACTGCTTCCCCCTAGATAGGAATACCGAGAAGGACTGCCACATCCTTGAGGGTGATGATTATCTCTCCCTCAGGCAAGTGGAATGTATGTGTCTCTAGTATCTACCTCTCTAGGAGGGAAGCAAGCTGGTGATGATCAAAGAATGTGAAATTAGAAACTAAAATATCATAGAATCTATCATGACGCAGGTATGGTATAATGGAGCCCAGAGGCAGCATGTGATGATGATTGTGTGCTCGACACACCCTGATCCGTCGAACCAAATAACCCTCTATCACAACGTGAGAAACATGTGTAGCCTGGTCAGTAAGTAGTATAGTATCCTCAATCTATATATAAAAAAATTAAATAAGTCTTAAGTGTAAAATGTAAATCTAAAATTATGTTCAGAATAATGTTATGACTGGTAAAATGTAAGACACGACATATTGATTCCCATTGTTTTATGAAATTTTCTTATCAAAAGAAAAGGGAACAACTTCATGTTTCTCAAAGCATATTTCTAAATTGTTTTCATATATGTTTTTAACTAGGAAGGAGTGTTTTATAATATATGGTTTTATATATTTATATATATAAACATTTTTTCTTTGTTATCTAAAAGTTTATTAGAAAATGGTGCTTTTTGTAATTTATGTATGATTTATCACATGGCGGTATGTTTCATGATTATTTTCTCACATGCTTGATTTATGGTTTATCCATGGACAATTTGATTATTCTTTCATGTCACCTAAAATATACTTTCCATATTACTTTTAATGTGAATATGAAAGGATTATTGTTATTTGATAGTAAAAGTATTCATAAATTCCACACAATTCTAAACAATGAAGGATCCTCTATTAACACTATATAATTAACAATTTGAGAAGATCAAATTAGAGACAATACATTATTATGCCTAAGAGTGTAAACTCAATCCAGAAATGTTAGGACATCATTTCTGGTTATGACCTTCTTGATGAAATATGTTTCATATCAAACTTTTCTCTTGTTCTTGAGGCCAGTCCATCTCATTCTGCATCCTTCTGGACTTTTTCTCCATCATTGACACAACCTGTTGATGTCGGGTATCACTATCGACTAGTCTTTGGACATTAGGAAATATCAAAACTCCCCAATAGTCATTAATGGTGTAGCATAACAATTAGCAATGGTGACCAACCAGTACACTAGATCAACATATACCTCTCATGATATGTTTATAGAGGCACATGTTGTGATGGAATGTGTGCATGAAATCGTAATGATTGTAATTTTTCACATTGATATTTCCTTGTTTCTTGTAATACCAACATTTTTTTCATCATTTCAACTTGTGATGGGGTCCAAACACTATTGAACTTCAAATCGAGAGTATTCTTGGTGGAAAAGGAAAACTCGATTATGAGAAGATTATTCAATATTATTTTCAATATCTTGTTGAAAGTGTCTTCCGTACCTTATCCCTTATTGAATCTAGTTAGAGGCTAGTTTTTGTTTATCAAAGATGTACTTCATACAATGATAAAATGTATCCTGAACTATAGTAGTTATAGGTAACTTTCAAAGACCCTTGAAGACACCATTGATGCAATCCACAATGATTGTGGTCATGTGTTCGTACCTATTTCCCAAATCATATGTCAATGTCCATTTTTATTTTGGAATCTGCATTATATAATCATATAATTCTTGGTTATCCTTGTTGATTTATTCAAAAATTGTTCAAACATTTGTTGATTCGGCTCATATACTACACAGAAGTGATCATATTTCACATAAATTGATTTTATCTTTATGTTGAAATAGCAAAAAATAACAAACACATTGCATATCAAGCTTCATGATTACCTTATTCATAGGTTCATTATGGAATGTTTTTCACACGTTGCTGTAAATGTGTCTAATTTAGTATCAATGATGTGATTTTAGGGGTCTCTATGTATTAGGATCTGCATTGATTTCCCCATTTATTGACTGATTCTGATCAGATATCAAACTGACACCCTGAATGTGGGTTAAATGGTTGTTTATACATGCCAAAAACCAACTCCATGATTCATAGTTTTCTTTCTATACAATGGAAAATGTAAGTGGAAGAGGAGAACGGTTTCTATATCAGGTTTCCATAATCAATAATACACTCCTGTATTTTCAATATAGATTCATTCCATCAATCTATATGAATTGTTTTCTGAAAGTAATTGAGTAAATACAAGGGAGGAATTCCCATGACAACCGATGAAACTGAACATGAGATGCATCAAGTTGGTTATCTTGAGACACATGTTCATTCTTATGAATATGAAATAAAACTTAGTCATTGTGTCTCAGTATGCCTAGAAATTGTGGAAACACCAGATATGAGTCATCCCAATCACCATAGACCTTAAAAATTACCTTATGTTTCTCCATTCATGCATTATTATAGGAAATCTTATAACTGAATATTTCTTGTATCCACTCTTGCACAAGGGCTACAGGAACATCTTTCCATGTCATAATCATCTCGATGACAGTGTATGACACAAATTTATCATCCAATTAGGTATGATCTTATATTAGGTTTGGATGAATGAAAGTATAAGCTATCTCAATCTTTAAAATTCTATAACCTCCAAATGTAATGTCCGAAATTACCCTCAACAAGAATCTACAATCATCCCCATAGTTTTCACACTGTATGTTTTATTTTTTATATTTTTTTTCCTGAACTAAATATCTATAATTCCTCTCAATATGAAATATTTTTATTACATTTTTCAATGCATCTTTACTTGGAGAATCCCTTCCAACATATAATGTTTTGTCTAGCTTACTAAACCTATCCAATACAACTCTAGGAAACTCAGTTGTAGGTGTGAGAACATTGTAGTCAAATTCAAGAAAACATGGAATTTCTTTCGACCAATATTTGAAGAGTGGGGGATGATTTATTGTGTGTTGAGGATGTTGTATAACTACTGTATTTCTAGAAACTTCCTCCCCAACTTTTGTTGCTCCCTCCTCATCAACACTTTTTTCTCCATCTATTCCATCATTAACAAAATCCTCATTGGAAGTAAGATTTACATTTATATCTAGGAGATCGTCTAGGGTTTCCTCTTCTAAATCATAGGGAGGAGCCTCAATTTCTTAGGGCGGTCATTCTTCAACCAGTATTGTAAGTCTACATCTTCATACAATTGAATGTTTTTGTTGTACAATAAAAACCTCAACATATAACTCCATCATGGTACTATCTAACCACTTGGAAAATGAATTTATTTCTTATACCCACTTCTTATCAGCAACTAATGGCTAAGCTAGATGTCATAGTGTAGTTAAGAATTACAAATTTCTATAACTAATAGACTTTATCTCTTGATCAGGTACTAGATTTAAGCAACCACAAATTCTTTCTTGAAGTTCACTTATGGTTACACAATCATATTTTCTAACCATTATTGTTGGTTGTGTTCTATAAGGAGCTCCTTTCTTGGTTTGAATAACCTCCCCATAGCAGTAGACATAGGCAAACATGACTCTCTACATCAAAAATATTGTTTGATCAAGATTCTAATAGTGTAAATAATATTGGCTATGAGGGATGACCATATAATATTTATGATACTGAAATTTTAGAACATCATTTTATATCCTAAAATATTATACTAATGTATCGTTATATAAAATTTTATTAGAAAATAAGCCACATAATGTTTTTGAAACCGATGTAAAAAGAAGTGAAAATTCCAAATCAATTTATTTATCAATGATAAAATGAAAGTTGTGATCATATAAACTGAAATAGAGAAGAAAAAAAACATTAAAAAAATAAATGTTTTACGACAGAAAAGAAATAACTTTTAATTTTTCAACAGAATGGAGTTTGGATGTGATGAGCCTAACTTTGGAAGTGAGGTAAAATCTATCTTATTTTCAAGTGGTTTATTAATCACATCTTCCAAATGAATGTAATTAACTTTTGAGTTTTTAAAATATTTTGATTATCTAATAAAATATGTTAGATGTTATCTTAGATGTCATTATAAGTTTGAAATATTTTTAAAATTCAAAATTTATGTACATCCCTTTGGAATATTTCATTAAGCTACCACTTGAAAATAAGCTGGATTTTACCTCACTTTTAAAGTTAGGATCATTTTATCTAAAATATTCTCTGTTGAAAATTTTCAAGGTATTTATTTTATGTTGTAAATAATTCATGTGTTATTTAATGTGTTTTTTATTCTCTATTTCACTTTATATGGTCATAATTTTCATTTTATCAATGATAAATAAACTAATTTGGTGTTTTCTCTTCTTTTTACCTAAGTTTCCAAACCATTATGTGAATAATATTGACAATGAGGGTTGACCATATAATCTTTATGATACTAAAATTTTAGAACATACTTTTATATCCTAAAATATGATACTAATGTTTCATAGTACAATTTTTAATCATCCTAAATGTATTTCAGTAGTTTATAAAGAAAATATGAATCATCTAAAGCATATCTCCTGGGAGTGTCAAACTAGGTGTGCACCAAGGCCCATTTTCGTGTACCAAGTTACGTTGAGTCAGACCCAAAACACCTTGTCAGAGTTGTTACTCCTAGGTACATCTGTGTCAGAGCCACTGCTACTTGTAGTTTCTAGATAGGGATTTGATTTCTTGGATAACCACATAATCCTTATGCTACCAAAATTTTAGAACATTTTTTTATATCCTAAAATATGACTCTAATGTTTTTTAGTACAATTTTTAACTTTTCTAAAGACATGTTCAATGATTTATAAATAGAATGTGAATCATCTAAAACATATTCACATACATTAACAAAATAGGCATGCAATAAGGGATGAATTATCTAAATCACATGAGTAACAAATCATATGTTTAGTTATCCCTCTTTTTCATCCAGTTTTTCATCTTTAATCCTATGTTTATCCTTGTCAATAAAAAATAAATCATTGGTTAATCATTGGTAAATCATTGGTTAATCATTGTTTAATCATTGGTTAATCATTGGTTAATCATTGGTTAATTATTGGTTAATAATTACTTGATCATAGTTAACCATTAGCTAACCATTAGTTAATCATTAGTTAACCATTACTTAATCAATATTTAATCATTACTTAACCATTAGTTAATCATTAGTTAACTATTATTTTATCATTCATTAATCATTAGTTAATCATTGGCTAATCATTAGTTAACCATTAGTTAAGAATTAATTAAGCATTAGTTAATCATTACTTAATCATTATTTAATCATTCCTTAATAATTCTTTAATCATTACTTAATTATTCTTTAATCATACCTTAATCATTCTTTAATCATCTCTTAATCATTATTTAATCATTACTTAATTATTCTTTAATCATTACTTAATCATTGGTTAATCATTAGTTAATGATTCTTTATTCATTACTTAATCATTATTTAATCACCCTTTAATCATTCATTAATCATTCCTTGATCATTCTTTAATTAATATTTAATCAATACTTAATCATTACTTAATCATTATTTAACCATTACTTAAACATTAGTTAATCATTCTATATTCATTCTTTAATAATCCCTTAATCATTAGTTAATCATTCTTTAATAATTTCTTAATTATTTCTTAATCATTAGTTACTCTTTACTTATACATTAGTTAATCATTACTTATACATTAGTTAATAATTACTTCTTTATTCATTCCTTATTCAATCTTTAATCATTGTTAAATGATAATCTAATCATAATTTAATCAATACTTAATCATTAGTTAATTATTTCTTAATCATTATTTAAAAATTCTATAATCATTAGGTATACATTAATTAATCCTTAATTAATTATTCCTTAATAATTAGTTAATCATATGATATTCATAAGTTAATTATTATTAGCTAATCATTATATGTAATCATTCTTTAATTCTAAGTTATTCATTAGTTAATCTATACTTAATCATTACTAATAATAATGATTATTTCTAAACTATATATAACTAAATAAACTACTTAATTAATAACATATTTTTAACAAACTAAAAACAATTCAATTAAATAAATAAACAACTTCAAATTCAATAAGAAAAAATACCATTAAATGATGCTCCACAAAAAAATGGGACTTCTTTTAGGCCATCAGAACCACCGTGCACAAAGAATGTTTCTTTTAGAGAGAGAGTATGGAATTTATATAGATGAGGGAAATTTGAAGTGAGGATGATGGATTCCCTTTTATAGGGACTTAAAGTAAAGACAATAGAGGGGGCCTTTCATCTTTACGTTAGGAAAAAGGAAGCACATCTGCAACCATCTTTCACTTTTTTTAGGTGAAAGGAAACCACTACTGACCCACCTTTTCCATGCCACCAATCTAGGTCAAAGGCGTGGGGGAGGGGGTTCACCTTTCAATAAATCTAAAATATGGAAACAACCCTACCGCCTTTCCAACATAACTTAAATTTTTTGTTTAATATACACATTTAAAAATATATATAAAAATACATAAAAAAATCCAGGGGAAATGTCAACTAATGACCAAAACGAGTCCTCAATTCCAATTTATAACCTCCCATAATTTAGATTAAATTAGAATCAATTTTTATTTAAAAAATCATAATCTTTTTGGTCATTCGTTGGATTTTTTCATGTTTTTTGACAGAAATTGACATTAACTGCCTACTTTGGTTCTAGATCATCATTTTCCCAAAACTCTATTCCCAATGGTGTGCATTATGGGTAACACACCAAATGATTTCTAAGGAACCCTCATCCAAGGGTGTGGTATGTGTGATATGGATTGAGAAATTAGGTTCTCTTTGGTCCTTAATATCATTGGAGAATGAAATGGACCCCAATCCTAGTTAAGGACCTCCCCTAGTTATATAAACAGTGGGGTTTCACTATTCATAAAACTGGTGAGGGTTGTTAATTGGCATTAGGGACCCATTTTGATCTCTGTTTTTCAGTATCCCTGATATCATTACCCCTTTTAACATTGTCGAACCTGTTTTGGAAGGGCATGAGAGAGGGGGTAGCTCCATGTTGGCAGATGTTCATTTGATGGATAGTAATTTCCCGTTCTCTTTGTCAAGGGAGGTAGGCAGAGGATAGGTGTGGTGGGTTGAGGTTGGTGGTCAGCCTCAACAACTACCCAGTGGGAGAGGAGATAAGCAGGGAAGGATTTTATATAAAAAGGGCTCTCTCCCAGTAATTTCATCATCTCATCATCTCTAACCTTCTCATCTACCATCATATTCCATTTGTGCAGTATTTTGTGAGGTATTTTCCCCACATATTAAAGAGAGATTTTACAAGGGTTTTCTCTTTATAATAGCGAGGGAGTGTGTACCCACTTTTACCTATAGTGATCCTTCTATTTTTACCGTGGTTTTTCCCCTTTCATTTGGGGGGGGGGGGTTCCACGTTACATTTTGTGTCATTTATTTTATGCATTTTGAACTTTATTTTATATCACGATTATTACTGCACTGGTGGGACAATCATTTTCAATACCAAAAAGTGGCATCAGAGGGAAGTTCTAGCCTAATGTTGTTCACGTTTTCGAGTATTAATAATTATCGTAAATTTGAGTATGCTCTGTGATTTTGACTCTGGTTGATATTTCACATCAGAAAAAATTTATTGAGATTATTAAATACACTATTGTAAAATAGAGGAGGTTCTGGACTGACGGTGTGTCCAGATGGCGATGAAATTCAAGATCGAGAAATTCAAAAGGAATAATTTTTTGTTATGGAAAATGAAGATGCAGGCAGTGCTGCGAAAGGATAATTGCCTACTCGCAATCAGAGAAAAGTCGGCTGGTGTGAAGGATGAGAAATGGAATGAAATGGATGGGAATGCTATTGCTAACATCCATTTGGCTTTGGAAGATGGGGTCCTATCAAGAATTGTGAAGAAAAATATGGAAAAAGAAATATGGGATACTCTAACAGAGCTATATGAGGCCAAGCCACTGCACAAAAAAATTCTTGAAGAGAAAATTGTACACTCTTCGAATGGTGGACTCATCATCAGTTTCCAATCACATCAACAACCTCAATACCCTATTCTCCCAGATCATAGTGTTGAGCTATAAAACTTTGGATTCTGAACGTGTAGAGATTATTCTCCAAAGTTTTCCAGATTTGTATGACCAACTCATCATCAACCTCACCAAAAATATCATGACGGATATGTTTTCATTCAATGATATTGAAGATATGGTTCTTGAAGAAGAAATTCAGTGCAAGAACAAGGAGGATAGATAGAAAACTTCACACCAGGCAGAGGCTCTGTCAATTCAGAGAGGAAGGATGATGGAGCGTGGTTCCAGTGGGATCCAAAATCATGGTTAGTCCAAAATAAGGATTAAGAAGAATAATGTCACATGTTTCAATTATGGTAATAAGGGACACGTCAAGAAGGATTGTTGGAATAAGAATAGTGGTGAAAAGAGATCTTAGGGGAAATGTGGTGAGTACTTCTGGAAGTGGAGATATACTAGTAAGCGAAGAAGAAACGACTGTTGGAAGCAGAAATCATCTCAACGATGCATGGATAATCTACTTAGGAGAAACATGGAACATGAAGACTCGACGAGAATGGTTTGACCAATATGAAACTATCCCAGAAGGACTTGTGTACATGTGGAACGATCACACCTTAAAGATCGTTGGAGTTGGTACCATCAAATTGAAGATTCATGATGGTATTGTTCAAACCATCCCAACGGGAATAATTTTTTGTTATGGAAAATAAAGATGCAGGAAGTGTAGATGAAGGATAATTGCCTACTAGAAATTGGAGAAAAGTTGACTGGTGCGACAGAGGAGAAATAAAATGACATGGAAGGGAATGATATTGACAACATTCATTTGGATTTTGCAATTAGGGTCATATCCAGCATTGTGGAGAAAAAACAGCAAAGGAAATATGGGATACTTTGACAAAGCTATTCGAGGCTAAGTCACTTCACAACAAAATTTTACTGAAGAGAAAATTCTACACTATTCTAATGGTGGATTCATCATCGGTGACTGGCCATATAAATAGCCTCAATACCCTGTTCTCTAAGCTCATAGTGTTAGGCTATAAAGTTATGGATACTAAACGTGTAGAGATTATTCTCCATAGTTTTCCAGATTCATATGAACAACTTATCATCAACCTTATCAACAATATCCTGATAGATATATTGTCATTAAATGATGTTGCACCTACGGTTCTTGAATAATAAAGTTGGCACAAAATAAGGAGGAAAGACAAAAAACTTCACACCAAGTAGAGGCTTTATCAATGGAGAGAAGAAGGATGGTGGAGCGTGGTTCCAACAGGATCCAAAATCATGGCAGGTCAAAATCAATGAGTAAGAAGAATAATGTCACCAGTTTCAATTGTGGAAAGAAGGGGCACGTCAAGAAGGATTTTTGGAAAAAGAATAGTGGTGAAGAGTGATCTCAGGGGAATGTGGTGAGTACTTATAGAAGTGGAGATATACTAGTAAGTGAAGCAACGACGACTACTGGAAGTAGGCATCATCTCAACGATGCATGGATAATCGACTCAGGAGCAACATGACACATGAAATCTTGAAATGAATGGTTTGGCCAATATGAAACTATCATGGAAGGACTTGTGTACATGGGTAACAATCACACCTTAAAGCTTATTGGAGTTGGCACCATCAAATTGAAGATGCATGGAGCTATTGTTCGAACCATCCAAGGAGTACACCGTGTGAAGGGCCTAAAAAAGAACACACTATCATTGGGACAATTTGATGATATCAGATGCAAGACTCTCACTAAGAATGGAGTGATGAGAATTGTGAAGGGTGCTCTTGTGTTAATAAAGGTTAAGAAGATCTCAAAGAACTTTTACGTGCTTGTGGGTGAGACGTACAAGGAGGCGGATATAGTTGTCGCATCAACTACCTCGACGGAAGAATTGACGACGTTATTGTCACACCCCGACTGACACTTCTTTTAATTTAATTATTTTGGGACTTTCTTTTGGGTTGTGTTTTGAATTGGTTCTATTTTAAAAGGTATTTATGATCTTATATGGGTGTGCATTTGTACACGCGACTGTGTGTAGTGCCAAATCATAATTAGAGGATGTTTTATTATTTGGGCATGCGACCTTGCGCATGACCATGTACGCTGCCCGACCTCAATAATAATAATGATATTATTATTATTTTTCTTTTGAAATTAATTTTTTTATTTGGTCATTAATATTAAATTAATGTTACAATTATAAAATAATCAACTTACTATTTAGATTACCGTTATTTTTTTGATTTATGTATAGGTTAGTTTAAGTTGTTTTTAAGTTTAATTTCATTATTTATTTCATTATTTATTTATTATTATTTATTTATTTATTTTTCTCTTTATTTTTCTCTCCTTTCTATTTTATTTCCTCCCTCTCTCTTGCTCTCCCCTCTCCCTCGTGCGGACATCCTCCCCCCCTTTTGTTTTGCACAGCACCCCCTAACCCTAGGACAACCTCCGCTCGGCTCCTTCTCAGGCGAACAGGACTGACGCCTCCCCATGCCCTCCGAAAAATCGGACCGCCTCCCTTCCTTCTACGTGCCATCGCACCATCCTCTTCCTCACCGGACAGTAGTGCACAGAACTCCCTCTCCCTTACCCTAAGCCACGCCGCCCTCCCTCCACCTTCTTGTCGGACTGCCTCTACCCCCTCCTTCGGACCAGCGCCCTCCTTTACTCCGGCCGACGACCAACGAGAATGTCGCCTCCTCCCTCTTCCGAACAGACGCACACCTACCTAACCCACACCACCTTCCAAACCCGCGCCACCTCCCGAACCGAACAGTTTTCCAGTGCGGCGCACCTCCGGTACTCATCCCCCTTGCCCGGTTGGCCATCTGCACCTTCGCAACATGTGTGTTTCCCTTCAAGGGGTTGATTTCTTCCTTAGTGAATTTTTGGGTTGTGGTTTGTTGTGGTGTTTGATTTGATTATGATCTCATTGATTAGATAATTTGATTTTAGGGATTAATTTGATCACCTTGAGGTGCGGTTGTGCAGCAATTGGAGTTCCACAAATTTTCATGGGATTTTCGACACCAGAGGTAGCCAGTTCCATGCATAATCTTTATTTGGTATTTTATTTTTCTTGTTTAATCAATTTAGTGTGTTATGTGATTAATCTTCTTTGTTATAATATGGTTTTCCTTAATGTTTAAATATGCTTTCAAAGTGTTTCGTAACGTGTTTATGTGATATGAATGTTTTGATTTTATGAAAACTTCTGTTGAGCCATTCGTAGTGTTTTCTAAACTGTGTTGTTGATTTTCTATGGTGCGCAAGGGCTGGAAATTCTGTTTTGACATGTAACTGGTGTGCGTTTGGCCTTAAAAGTTGTTTTTGGGTGGTCTTTTGCGTTCAAAGTCTTGTCATACTGTTTGGAGTTGCTTCAAAATATTTTTAAGTATTTTATTAAATCTTATAAAGTGTGTGCACCATGTGTAGGAAAATTTTTTAGTGTGTGTTTAATTTTAAAGAGGGGAGTTGAAGTATGTTTTCTTTTAGTGAATCTTTGTTACACATCTTGGAATTTTTTTTATTAATTATGTAAATTATTTATTAATTTGTGAGTGTGGTGAAAATTGTCCTTGTGACATGCTTTCCATGAAAGGTGTATTTTTCATGTGTTGCTCTTAATTCATATTATTTTATGGAAAGTGAAATTGTTTTAGTTGTGTTTGGAGAATTTGGTAGTTATTGGACTCCCTTGCCTCGTTGTAGGGTGTTTTTCTCTTCACAATGTGGGTTTCGGTCATTAGTGACAAAGACCTATAGGTATATACATGGGTAAGTATGTATATATGTATATCCTCCTTGGGCATATTCCCTCAAGGTGTGGGGAATATACAATTGGGTTAAAGGGTATATATATGTATATGAAAATGTATATGCGTATAGGTGAAGTGGTTTTAGATTTTCATCTTCAAGAGCAGCTGCTTTTAGTTAGAAAGAGTCAAGAGCCGAGTAGACGTCATGGTTCCACCTTGAGGTAGGTCCCCCACTGCACTCACCTTTAAATTCAGAATTTATTAATTGCATGATGTTTTATTAATTTTACTAAATAGGAAATAATATAAGATAATTAATTTTTAAATTATTATTTGGTGTAGAAAAAGACGTTTATTTTATACATGACTCTTGAAACATTTTCTTGATGAACGGACACCCAGTAGTGAAAGAATGACCATTTGGAATTTAAACATAATTCACAGAATTTTAAATTTAGTTCTGGTTTATTGATAAATTATTTCTTTTGAAGCGTAAACAAGTGTTTTGGTTCTCTTGAGAAATGAGGATTTTCTTTAAAATTGGTAAAGGCCCGTTTTTCACTTTAATAAAATAAATTATTTTGGAAAACTCTTTTTGGGGTGACTCAGGGGTGATATTTGGTTTATTTTGACTGCATGAGTTGTGTGTGATGTTTGTGCTACTTAATTGATTTTATTGACTCACCCCTTTATTGTTTATTATACGTGTTGACTTGTGAACCTGGTTTAGTAAGTGAATCTTCTGAGAATGATTTTTGCAATAGTTTGGATTACGAACTGTCTAGTGGCCCTTAGTACAAATGACACTCTGCTAGGGGATTTGGCCCCTCGGTTAGGCCATGTAGGGAAACACCAGGCATTAAGGCGTTATGATGTCATCGAGAGTATGCATGTCTTCAGGATGATTCACATGTATAGTACGTTCTGGATTGTTCACAATCTCTTAAGTTCAACCCATTTTTTCATTAGTGTTTATTTGTATGTGAAGGATAATTGAGAGGTCTAGTTCGGTAGCTGGCCCCTGTGTTCCACTTTTTCCATTGCCCTTAGTGTGTTGCATGTTGTGTAGTTTTCCCTTTTTACTAACAACTAAAATTTGAATTTCTAAATTGTTCACAAAAAATGTTTTAAATGCGATGCACCTATTCCATTCAAACATTAAACTTGATTTTAAATTAAAAATGGAAATGGATTGTTACTTGTTTTTGAAATAAAAGTGTGTGTAGACACTAATATTTTATATACTTTAGTTCAAACCTGGAATTACTGAATTCTTTATTTAAGGGTAGTGCATTGGGAATAGTTTTTTGGGCACGCCTACTGAGTTTTAATACTCACACCTATAGTGTTTTCCTGTTTTTAGTTTTTTTTGCTGGTTCAACTCGAGCTCGTTCGTCATGGGTGAGAGTTGGTTGTGGATTGGTGATAGAATCTCAAAGTCGCGAGGAGTTTTGGTCATGGGCAGGTTAGTTGGTTGTTATTGGCTGTTCCTTCCTTTCGTGTTGTTTATTTACTTTGTGTTATTCTACTTTTTCTGCTAATTTATTTATTTTTTCTTTTCTACTAGGAGAAATCCTTCCCAATTGTCCTCTATTAATTCCCTGGCGCTTGTCGCCAGCCCAGGAGGATCGGGAACGCCTCTCGGGCCATGACGCGGACAGGCTCGGGTGACTGGTTCACAGTCGACCTGGGTTGATTGGTGACAAAATGGTATCAGAATGAGGTTTGTTCTTATTATTTGGGGTGTCAGGTAGATCAGAGATAATATTGTCAGTAATCTAGTGGTAGGTGCGGGAAGAACGTCATGAACTCTTTCTTGATCTGATCACCGAGTAACCATGGGTAGTTTAGGATTTAAGTTTTTGTATTTGATTTGTGTATATGGGGGATGGAAATAGGAGTAAACTGGTACTGCATGCAGTCCCACATGGAGTAGCGACCCATGTGATGCCCGAGAGTATGGTTCGACATTCCTAGTTGTTGGTTCTTGCCTAGGGCATGGTCTGCTAAACCATGTATCCAGATTAGATACGACCACTAGTCCTCCGTCTAGGTGTTTTAATGTTTGCGATGTCTTGCCTCTATTTTGGGATTGTGGTGAAATTTTTTTCCTTTAAAAAGGGAAGTGGACTTTGATCCTTCTCTTATTTAATTTTGGTGTGTGGTTGGCATGATTTTTGGGGTGCGTTTCTCTTGGACCTTTGGCGTTGATTTGTCGAAGTTGAATTTCTAAAAGGATATCTTGGGTTATTTGAAATTGAATTGGGTTGTTTAATAAATAGAAATCATTTTGAAAAATTGTCTTGATTTTTTGAAATAGTTTTGGAAAAAGGTATTTTCGGAATATTGGAAATGTTTTGTTTTGAAAGTGGAAGAGCCTTATTTCGTCCAGTGGTATTCCAATGGGTGTTCGCATGTGCATGTGGAAGTGATTAATGGATAGTTGGTGGATCATGTGGATGGGTGCGTGAGTGGCACACAAATGCTTATCTGCGTGGCATCTAGGAATATCAGTGGCGAGAGATTGATTTTCAAAGCTTCTTATTATTTCTTGAAAGGTGTGGTTTTCTCTAAATTGGGTTTTTGTGCTTAAATGGTTTTGGAAATTGGAAAATGGTTTTGAGTTCAGAGTGAAAGCGATGAGTTCAAAAGAGTTGTTGGGTTTTAATGTACTATGTTTGGTTCCTCAAGCAGGTGTTTTTCTTTAAGAATGAATTGATGTTTTAAATTGAAATTATTTGATTTGTGTTCAGTATATGGATTTTTGATTTGTGATGTATTTGGATTTGTGGAAGTCTTTTTTGTGTTCCTTGTTTGGGATATGCCCCCTAGAAATTTCCCATGGGTTTTCAGCAGGTCTCTCGGTTCTTGTCTTAGCCCAGACTCCCAGTGGAGTGGTGGAGTTGAGTTTTGCTCGATTGTGTCGACTGTTTGTAGACGTCGAGGTCGATTGAATATCGTTGAGTGCTTTGGAAAAGTTTAAAGTGTCTTCAATTTTGGAGGAACTCTGAAAGTTGTGTGGTGTAAGTTGTATCGAGTACACTTGTTGGAGAGACACTAAACCAGTAGCGATCGCTCCATTCTTGTTGTGAATAAGGATGTATTGAGCGATCCTTAAGACTAACCTCATCCCACAGTTGTACCTAAGGAAGTGGAGGTTCCTCATCCGATGAGGAGTGTGAACCGAAGGGGCCTATTCTTGGAGCGCTCCTTCCATCAATTCGTGTTGCGTGTCAGACAGACCGCTCAATCTCTTATCTCTAGTGTGGTCAGTCAGACAGTCTATGTCGTTCGCTGTAATTCTCAGTTGGTATGTTGACGACGTTGCCCTTTGGGACACGAGGAGAAGTATGTAGGTTGCTATTTCAGTGGAGGAAATTCCAGCCAGATGTGGTCAGCCTATGACTGTGAGGTGGTAGATGCTTCAGACATCAGGGCCCTAGCCATAGGTCTCGGGGTGAAGCCAGCATGCAATAAAAAACTTATTGGAAGTGGGATGTGATTGATCCAATTTAAGTCTGTAGTGACGGGATGAGGACAACTTAAATTTTCCTATTGCGGTATTTCCTCTGAAGTCTTCATCTTTGTTGTAAAGGGCCTAAAGGCCTTTTCTCCTTGTTGTGTTCTTCATTTGCAAGAGTCCCTCTTGGCCCTTGAAGAGGTTCAGAGAACCCGTATTCTTGTAAAGCCAGCAGACGTGCTCTGTGAACCTTCTTGTGGTTGGTTATGGATCGAAATTATACTTGTTTCAGAGATGCTTTTGTCTTGTGGGACTAAAGCGCGCCTGTCCAGTTTTCCTCTAGGTTAGAGGTTTCTGCTATCAAAACCATCTCATGTGGTGGAGTTTTGGCCAGTGTGGTAATCATCTTTGCAGTTCGGCTGTGTTAGAAGGTTCATGATGAAGGGTTTATTCAATATTGATCAAAGTAAATTGGGAATGCCCGCGCGGGTCCCATGGTGTTAGGCATATTCTAAAATGGTGGGGAGACCCATTGCGGGTCTCGCCGACGTCTCCTCTTATGTTGGTTTGTTAAACTTAGGGAGCATGGATGGTTAATCCAATGTTTGAGGCCTGTCTGGGTTTATGAGTCATCTTGGATTGGAGAACCAATGTTTGATAAGAATCCTAATATGGTGGGGAGACCACCATCAGGAGAAATGGTGGAAAAAACTTTGTTTCCAAATAAAGCTTGGCGGGGCAACCCCTTACTACGGCTCTGCCCAACCCTGGTCATGGTAACCGATTAAGATTAGGTAGTGGGTTGTTGGACGATTGTCCTTGGAGATCTTGAGCGGCCCTGGTAATCCATTAGTTAGGGGTCAAGGTGTTCCATGTTGTAGTTGTATTTGGAGGTGAATTCCTTGCTGTTGGTTATTTTTCTTGGTGATTATGGTCTTGAGATATTTGGAGTTTCAGTCCATGGGTGATTTGAATACCCGATCTTTGTGTTATTGAGAATTGTTTTAGGTAGCTTTATGGTCTTGATTGAAATATTTTCTTGGTTAAGTCTTTTGGGACTTTCTGGGGGCAAAAAGTTTCATGGTGGGGAGAATTGTCACACCCCGACTGACACTTCTTTTAATTTAATTATTTTGGGCCTTTATTTTGGGTTGCGGTTTGAATTGGTTCTATTTTAAAAGGGATTTGTGATCTTATATGGGTGTGCATCCATACGCGCGACCATGTGCAGCGCTAAATCATAATTAGAGGATGTTTTATTATTAAATGTTTTATTATTTGGGCGTGCGACCTTGCGCACGACCATGCATGCTGCCCAACCTCAATAATAATAATGATACTATTATTATTTTTTCTTTCGCAGTTAATTTTTTTATTTGGTCATTAATATTAAATTAATGTTACAATTATAAAATAATCGACTTACTATTTAGATTACCTTTATTTTTTTGATTTATGTATAGGTTAGTTTAAGTTGTTTTTAAGTTTCATTTCTTTATTTATTACATTATTTATTTATTATTATTTTTCCAATTTATATTTCTCTTTATTTTTCTCTCCTTTATTTTTTATTTCCTCCCTCTCTCTTTCTCTACCCTCTCCCTCGCACGGACCTCCTCCCCCCCCCTTCTATTTTGCGCAGCACCCCCCTAACCCTAGGATAGCCTCCGCTCAGCTCCTTCTCCGGCAAACAGGACTGACGCCTCCCCTTGCCCTCCAGCGAATCAAACCACCTCCCTTCCTCCTACGTGCTGTCGCGCCATCCTCTTCCTCACCGGGCTTTTATCCACTCATAGGGACTCACCTTCAATGACGATTGATCTGAAGACACTCATGGAGATGTGGACTGGTAAACCTGCTAACTATTATCGGTTACATACTTTTGGTATTTCGGTATATGCATTGTTTAATGACCATAAAAGATTGAAGTTGGGTTCAAGATCTAGAAAATGTATCTTCTTGGAGTACTTTGATGGTGTGAATGGGTATCATTTGTGGGACCCCATTGCCCGCAAACTTATCATCAGTAGAGATTTCATTTTTGCAGAAGACAAGATGCAAATGACAATTGATCAAGACATGGATAAGGAGAATACATAAACTACAATAGTTTAAGTAGAGGAAAAATACAAGGAAGAACCAGTTTCCTTGTAAGAATTACCAGAGCATAAAGATCAAGTATGGGTTGATTCTAGACCACGAAGGTCAACTCAAGAGAAAATATCACTAGTATGGCACTCAGACTATGTTACTGAGAGTAATATTGTGTACTTCTTATTCACAGAGGATGGAGAGTCATCTTCGTTTGTGGAGGTGACCCAGAGTCCAGATGTATCCTCATGGATAGCGGAGATGCAAGAGGAACTTGAAGTTCTTTATAGGAATAAGACTTGGGATATTGTTCCATTACCTCATGGAAGGAAGGATATAGGAAATAAATGGGTCTTTAAGATCAAGTGGGATTGAAAATACCAGGTGGAAAGATATCGTGCATGAATGGTGGTCAAAGGATATGCTTAGAAGGAAAGTATTTATTTCAATGAAATATTTTTTCCTGTTCTGAGACTAATAACTATTCGGATAGTTTTGGTGATGTGTGTTGCATACAACTTACATCTAGAGTAGCTAGATGTGAAGACTGTTTTTCTCCATGGTGATCTTAATGAAAAGATCTATATGCTCCATCAGAAAGGTTTTGCAGAAGAAGGCAAAGAGAACTTGGTTTTCAGGTTGAAAAATCTTTGTACGGTCTCAAGTAGGCACTGAGGTGTTGGTACAAGAGATTTGATTCATATATCACGATCCTTGGATATAACAAACTTCATTCAGATCCGTGTGCATATTTCAGGGGTTCATATGGTAACGATTTCATCATTCTTCTGTTATATGTGGATGAAATATTGGTTTCAAGCCCCAACCATGATTAGATCTAGGAGATGAAGGCACAGTTGGCTAGGGAGTTTGATATGAAATATTTGGGACTAGCAAACAAGATTCTTGGGGTGAAGATTTTTCGATACATGAATAATGGGAAGATTTGGCTATCACGGAATAATTACATATGAAGATTCTTGAAACGCTTCAACATGCAAGACTGTAATCAAATCTCTACCCCTCTTCCCGTTAATTTCAAGTTATCCTCAATGATGAGTCTTAGCAGTGAAGTAGAGAGGATGGATATGTCTCGAGTACCATATTCATCAGTAGTAGGGAGTATGATATTCATTATGGTTTGTACTATACCAAACATTGCACATGCAGTGGGAGTAGTTATTCGATACATGGAGACTCTAGGACGAGAGCATTGGAGCATGGTGAAGAGGATCTTGAGATACATCAAGGAGACCTCAAATGCTGCATTATGTTATGGAGGATCATATTTCACTATTAGAGGATATGTTGATTCAGATTTTATAGGTGATTCTGACAAGAGGAAATCTACTACAAGTTATGTGTTTACTCTTGAAGGAGGAGCTATGAGATGGATTTAAAAGTTATAGTCGGTTGTGGATTTGTCCACAATAGATATAGAGTACATGGAAACTACACAGTCTTGCAAAGAGGTGATTTGGATAAGAAAGTTTTTGGAGGAGCCCAGGAAGAGATATGAGCAAATTCCATTGTTTTGTGATAGTCAGAGTGTCTTGCACATTGCGAGGAATCCATATTTTTATTCTAGGATGAAGCATATTGGGGTACAATATCACTTTTTCCAAGATGTGGTGGAGGAAGGAAGTGTGGACATGCAAAAAATTCACACTAAAGAAAATATGGTGGATTTCCTAATGAAGGTGGTTGACTCTGATAAGTTCAGAAGGTGCAGATCCTCGACCAACCTTGAAGAGACATGAACAACATGTTTGGAAGATATAAAGGATGTGTGGAGATGTGATTGGTTCTTAATAAAATATCCAAGTGGGAGATGTGTTGGCGGATGTTTATTTGATGGATGATAGCCGCCCCTTCTCTTTTTCAAGGGAGGCCAGCAGAGAATAGATGTGGTGGGTTGAGATTGGTGTCCATCCTCACTAACCACCCAGGAATAGAGGAGATAGGAAGGGGATGATTGCCTATAAAAAGGGTCTCTCCCATCCATTTCATCATCTCATCGTCTCCAACCTTCTCGTATATAAGCAGATTCCATTTTTGTGGTATTTTGTGAGTCGATTTCCACATACATTCAAGAGATATTTTTTAAGGGTATTATCCTTGTAATAGTGAGGGAGTGTATACCCATTTTTACCCATAGTGATCCTTCTATTTTGTTTGTGGTTTTTACCCCTTTCATTTGAGGGGGTTTTCCACGTTACATCTGATGTCATTTATTTTCTACATTTTGAACTTTATTTTATCTTATAATTATTGATGCACTGGTGGTCCAATTTTTTGTCCCAACACTCCATGTTAACATAAAGTGTGGGTCGTATGCCATCACATGCATCCTCCCATTTTTAAGGGCCATGTTAGGGGCACACGAGAAGTTGACCCCTCCACCTGTATCTTACCCTATGTCTTGCAAACTCCACCATGGTTCTGATCATGAAAACCATGTCTGCAACCTATAATCATACCACTCATGGAAGATCCACACCAGACGATGAAGAAAATCCCTCACTATAACTGGCACGAACCACCGCGAGCCGAGGGGGGCCGGGGAAATCATTCAAGGTCCATCTCTGTCAATAGCGTTGAGGATAGGAGTTCCAGCACAGTGCTCATGGCCCAGATATACATCTACAGTGCTGGTATGTAGTCGACATCCATCTCCAGGATCACCGGGAATGCCTCTCCCCGGCTGCCAAGGAACCGCCCGTTTCGGTGCCTCGGAACCCTCCTTTTCAGCCGCACCGCACCCACCGCACCCAACGCTGCTACTGTCATTCCCTTCATCGCGCGATTCTTGAAATTGAGCTTCATCTAGTTCTCCATGATGGTCCGGCTCCACCTCATCCTCCCCTTGGCGGCCGCGGTGAGGGTTCGATTCGCAGTGTCGCGCACGGCCCGAGTGGGCACCAGAACCGGCGTCACCGTCCCCTCAAAGGAGGTAGAATAAGAAGTGCTTCAGCGGCAGACCCAATGCAGAGCCCAGAGAAATTTGTTGGAGTAGTTTGCGTTGTTCTGTGTCCATCCTCCACCTATTGAAGCGGCTCCAGAAGCAAGTTTGGCTCTTCTCACATTCATGATTGCTCGAGTTTTCTACTGGATTCAAGATGCCAAACACCTCCATAACCAGAATGGTTTGATTCGATGCAACCCCGACTACGGAGAAAGAAAAACAGATGATGATGATGACAAACACCTAGATGAAAAATAGGGCAAAAAAAAACAGATCCAAAAAATAAGAGCAAAACAGGGCAAAAACAAGATCCAGAAAACAAGAGAAAAACAGGGCCGATGACCTTAGCGGAATGTGGGATGGATCGAAGACAAGTGGGAGGCTGTTTCGAAGAAGAGGGAGGCAAAGATAAAAATGGTGCGGTGGCACCCCCGTGGTTCATTCAATGATTCATCTCCCCCCTCCTGTCTCTCCCTGTGTGTGCTGTGTGGATGAGAAGGAAATACAGAGCAAGGATTAATATATAAAGAGAAATGGGGGGTGGTCATATGTGGACTCCTCCATCACATCTACTTCTTGGTCCAGAATTGAGTACCCCCACCATGTAACTTGTGGCTGAGGTTCTAGGTAAGATGTCTGCATGCCTGGAAAGGTCACGTGTCGGCACATCAGATTTTTAATTCAAACAATTTATAAAAATTAAATTATTTTATTTTAAATAGTCAGACAAGTTTTCCACTTGGCCCTCATGTAAACCACTTTAAAACACAAATTTACCAATAACAAATAAAATATAAAATTAAAATAATAAGAAAAATAAAATTACATGATGTTATTTTTTTAAAAACAAATTATGCATTTTTTACATGTATGATAATTACTGTTTGATATATTTATGTTTAATTTATGTTTAATTTTTTAAATTAAAATAGTATGACATAATTTTATATCTAATGTATATGTTTTAATTATAATAAAAATTCATATTATAAGAGCAATTTTATACATCCATGATTATATTTTTAAAATGTTTTAAAACAAAAAAATTATAATGTGTATTGTTTGTTTCATAAAAAATTATATATATATAGTTATATATTATTTTAAAAAAATATAATTCTTAATATTTTCTTTGAGAAAATATATATTAATACAAGTTATTTAAAGAAAAAAATTGAGGGAGAAAAGGGGATTTACTCACTGAGGATGGCCAAAGATCAACCTTCAGAATCCAAGGATTGAAGGTGGAAAGGGGATAAAAGATCTTAAAAACCCGCCTAGGGTTTTAACATGTATTGACTCAGATTTTTCAATACATTATTTTTTGATGTTGTGTGGATAATTTTTGAGAGTAGGCGCTGAGATGGTATAATATTTTGAAACCCGGTGTGCCCGGAATAAATGTTTGCAATATATTAAATATATTAAATTGCACGAGCAAGTAGTTTTCCTGAAAAAGTGGAATAAATTCTAAATGGAAGATCGGATCAGAAATCTAAGGGAACAATTGAGTTCAGAATGTGAGTTTTACATTAGGTATGACACAATATTATTCGGCATAGGATGTTTGTGAAAAAATCATCGCGGGTGTAAAATGAATAAAATAATTAAATAAATTATTTTATTTCATTCATTGACACATCGACCTAATTTTGTCTATAAGTATATGATTATGATGGATTCTCAAGGTTACCCACATAACCCTGGATCCATTGGAGAGAGCATTGGAAGATATATCTTAGAAAAATGACTACTTAATCGAAGATCAATGACCGGTGTGGGGTGGAATCGAATGATCTCACCAACTACTACAACACAACTTCATTCTTCATCATTGATCGATCCAAAATCAAGGTAGGACATTTTTTATTTGTATTTCATCCCCGTTATTTATTTCTATGATGAACACTAATCAATCGACCAATAAATTGATTCGCAATTCATTTGTTTTGCAAGATGGGTTTATCTTCCAGGATCCTTTTTTGGGAAATTGCTTCGTGTTTGTTTGTTTATCACTTTATTTGTAGTTTTAATCGTAACAGATCAAGTCAAACACAAACATTGTCCTAGGTTCATTCCTCATAGTTGTGATTATGCTTTTCTCCCCTATTATCTTCACTCATCACTGAGGTTTCATTTTCCAGGCGGTTCAACCCAAATACCGAGTAATCAGTCATTACACACTCGTTTCTTGGTGCAACGATTCGATATGCAGATCTGGACATGGTATGGCGCAAGGATCGTGCGACGGTGGTAGTGGTGAATAGATTAGACCATATTGGATACCTCTGGGTTTGAGTGTTGTGTGCAACGACGATGAGGATGAACAAACATTGATTCTCATGCAAATCGGATGACTGAAATCTTGCGAACAATTGTGACAAGGGTCAGAATAACTAGATCCACCATCCCCGATGCGATTCACAACCATATTTTTTTCCAGAGGAGCGAACGACTCCGCGGGAGGAAGAACAAAAGGATTCTAGAAATCCTGATCTACATGGCATGTAATCCAGGATTACATGATGTGTGAGACCCCTGGTGAAATGACTAGGGTTACCAATACAAAACAGATGGGTTGGAGCAAAGCGGGCTAAGCCCACGCAAGTTTGATCCTATACGAGATTAAACCACAAAAACTAGCATATCAAACGGATGAATTCATCACATGTTAAGAAATAACTGGTGAATAAATGAGTATTTTCATTAAAATAATAATTTAATGGAAGTAAGAGGTATAAGGCTAGGCCAGTGGTCAAATACTTCCAACAAAAGGAAGGGGTAGATTTCTCAGAAATATTTTCACCAGTAGTTAAACACACTAACATCTGAATCATGATAAGTATAGTTTCTACCAATGATTTTTACTTGGAACAAATGGAAATAAAAACCATATTCATTCATTGTGATTTGAAGGAAAACATTTACATTAATTATCCAACTAGTCTAGTGGATGATCTGAACAAGGACATGGTGTGTAATCTAAAAGTTATCCCCTTTAGTTTTAAATAATCTCCAATACAATGGATCCAAAAATTTCATGCATTTATGGTCAATAAGTGTTTCATGTAGAGAAACTCGGACCATTGATGCTATTAAAAGGTGTTTGTGGGTGATTTCTTTATCCTCCTCCTCTTTTATGTTTATGATATACTCTTGGTAAGTATAACAACCCATACTTTACATACATTGTTATTACTTCAGAATTGAAGCACACTTATTACAACATATAACAAAACCAGGAAAGGACCGTATAGGTATAGAGTCTTTAGAAACTGGGAAACATATACAACTGGTTCATAAAGCATCTACTTTACCTCCCATTTATTTCACCATATCTAGAGTCCCTTTTGGCATATCCTACTTAATAACATTCTTCCTAACTTGTGGAAATAAAACATACAAAAGGGTGAGCTCAAATGCTCAGTAAGGGTAAACAAAAGAAATATCAATCACATCATATACATAAGAACACAACTTTTGGAAATCTTAACCTGCAAAAGAGATCATAGTTTCATAACATGGGATAAATCATAGTGGTGAACTGTAATCCCAATAATCATAACTTAAAACATGAAACTTTGTCGCATACACACATAATCATAGAGAATCATTTCTTATTATTCAAGACTCATTTCCAAGACTATCTTAGTGGACAAAGTCCATTTCTGAACCGAGTTCACTCCTCGTTTCAGTCCTGTTTCACTGAACCGGTTTAACCTGTCGTTCCATCCATGTCTATCTCATGAGATATAAAATCTTTACCCAATGAATTGGAGGGAGATATAGGTCCCACCCATCTCATAATGATACCATTCTTATCTGTGTCACAAAATCATAAATCATACATCATTGCATAACCCATGTAACAAAAATGGGATTCTTAAACATCATGACATCATAAAACAATTCATATGAGATAAAGGAATTCATAAAAATAATTCCATCACAACATAATCAAATCAATGTAATAATAGGGATAGAAATAGAACCCTATATTATCTTAGATGGAAAATAATTTTGATAAAACACTTGAACTCTATTCTTGAGGAAAATATCCTTTATACTTCAAACACATTTTCCTTTCTTAACATGTCATACAATTTTAAACTAAAAGAAGTTGATTAAAAATAAACTTGAAAACTTGTAAAGGAAGCTTCTTGGAAATAATGTTTTAAAAATCCATTTATGCTGTATAAGTTAAAAAAACATTCTTCTCGTACTTTTGTCTGAAAAGTCAAAAAGTACGTCGTACGAAAAATGACAAAATATTCCTTTCATATCTTTTACTAAAAACTCACCTAAGGGTAAAATTGGATTTAAACAATTTTAGGTGGATGGAAATAATATTACATATTGAGGAAACATGGATGTGGATGATAAAATACACCCCAGTAAATCCCAAAGTATAAACAATCTCGGATAAAATGAGATTGTGATATTTTCCCTTACCTTAGGTCCGATTTGCTTCGTAAGTTTCCAAACCTCCTGTATAATGATTTAAATAATGTTATTGAATTATTCTAGAATCATACTTATTTTTATGATATCATATATGGTCATATTATTAGCTTCTTATTAGTAATATTTCATTACTACTTGTTATTCAGGTGTTTATTACTTTTTGTTCTTATGCATGTTTTGTCGAATAAATTCTTATTTTTCTTTTTAGGTTATAGATACCTCATTTCAATAATAGTATTAGTGTAATATATATCATATTTATTCATTCAATTCATTTATATAATTATTATGCAATGAAGATCATGTAGAATGAGTCGCATCACATCGTGGAGACGGTATTCCGTACGTACGCACGAGCGATGATATCGTTCCCATGATTGTGGAATTGTATTGGAGTGTATGTATACTGTTTCAGAATCAATATCACTTTACAATAATCATATAAAGTCATTATTTACACCATTATACCCATCCAAGTAAGGTGGTGGTGGAAAATAGATTACACCACGGCGTGGAGACGGTATTCCGTACGTACGCACGCGCGGTGATTTTGTTTTCCGTAGGATGGATAGATGGTGAAATAGGGTTGTTTCATACTTATAATAACATATCAGTATATTAGTGATACTGATGTTATTACTTCATAATTAAACAACTAAAGAAGAAGAAGTGGAAGAAGAAATAAAGTTGAAAGAATCAGTAACAGACATTACCTCTTCTTTGAAGCGCCTCTTTGAGACCTCCTCTTAGGGAACTAAAATTGGTCTTTTAAGAAAACCAGGACCTCTAGGATGTTTCTAGGGAAGTGGAGAAGAGAATTTTTCAGGGTTTGGATGAGCTTGAAGGCTCAAAGTGGTGTGAGGAAAAGAGGGAGGAGGTGCCCTTTTATAAGGGAGGAGAGGGGCACCTTTGGAATAACTAAAAATATTATTTTATTATAAAGTAAAATTCGGTTTTTTAATAGATCCAAATTGATATATTTCGAATATAAGGTGGGGGTGGGTCGAAATCCTCTCATCCAATATAATTTAGACAAGTTTAGGTCATTATATTAACCTTATCGTTTAGTTTTAACTCTTAGTTAATTAGATTGACATTTACAATGTCACTTTGTATTTTTATATTACATAGTTAATAAACTTATCATATACATCCAAGAGACCCCCAAGTGGTCCATTAATGATACACCTATCATGATATAAGTATCTTGGCCGAACCTTAGAGTTTTAGGAATATAATAACAATTAATAATATAATATTTGTTTTAAAAACTATTTTATGTCAATTTTGACACTATTTGGTAATTGATTTTTTTGAAAATCATAACAGAATGATTAGTTCGAAAAAAATTAATTAAATAAATACTAACATGTCATATTAACATAGAAAATTATTGGAATTCATAAAAAGTCTAAAATTACATTTATTTGGGTATTTATAACATCAATTATGTCAATATTTCATTAACAAGTTAATTACTGCATCATCATTGTATCATAAATAAATTAAATTATTTTAAGTCCAAAAATTACAAATAAAATACCATTATGTTGGAAATAATTTTAGATTTCTAATGAATATTTATAGTCGAATTTATCTTATGTATAACCCTATATTAAAAATGATTTAGTTATTATACTTTGATTATAACTATTTTAACCCTTCTTTAAATAAATTGATAATAAATGTCCTAATCTAATCCAAGTGGGCCTAAATGGTCATATATTATTCCTAAGATTGTTTTTGGTCGAATTACACTTATCCAATAGAATTAGAACATGTGTTAGGGTAATAATAATAACACTTTTACCCTTAATTACCCTATTTACTTTTAACTATGGTAAAAAATAGTAAAAGTTACTATTCACCAAAAAATATTTTCATCTCATTGAACCACATTTTAGTCCTTGATATTAACCGTGTCTCTCGGATTTTCGAAATTCTACTCACAGAAGTGGTAAAATTAAGTTTTATGAAAAATTCAGTTTTTTTAACTACCACTTGGTGGTTTCACTATTCATCAAAAAATGAAAGTTTCTAGAAAAATACCAAAAATTAGGCCTAAGATATATTTGATATTATGAATTCAAAAATTATGTTTATTTTATCAAATTCAAAACATATCAGTTACATTAACTAATTTAAAAATTAATTCCCGTCGTCAAAACAAATAGCGTGTTTTTAAGAGATAATAACTATCAAAAGATTGACACTTGTTTATGTCTGGTTTAAATGTGAAATTACATCCAATGAACAACATTGTATTAAATTGTAAAAATATATTCTAAATATACTTTAAAACCACTCAAATTAAAAATTTATCACTATTAATTATTTCGATTAAAAAAAGTTGTTTTTAATTAAAATTTAGTAATTTTCACTATTCATCAGAATATGAAAGTTATCTGAAAAGTACCAAAATTTCACCTTAATCTAATTTCGATAATCTGAATCCAAAAATGAAGTCCATTTTGAAAAATAAAATTTAAAAAATTTCAAAAAGTGGTTATTACTATTCATAACGGCTAGTTTTAATAATATTTTAATAGCATATCGTTGTTTAGTGAAACTCGGTATTGCGTACGACACAAGCTATTGAGGAAGGCCGCGGTTGCGTGTAAAGCAAGACAAGATAGTGTTGTGTGTATTGAAAGATTCCTTTGATGATTTATATAACATAAAAACAAAATATTTCTCATAAAAGTCTCAGGCATTACATTCTACCCCCCTTAAAAGGAATTTCGCCCTCAAAATTCGTCACTTTGTAACAAACAGATGAGGATACCTTCCCCTCATCATATCCTCAAGCTCCCATGTAGCTTCTTCTAATTGGTGGTTCCTCCATAAAACATTCCCCAATCGAGTGGTCTTGTTTTGTAGGACTTTTTTGCTACGATCCAGAATCTCTATCGGCTGTTCTTCATAAGAAAGATCTTGCTCCAGCGGTACAACTTCTGAGCTGAGTACATGTGAAGGATCAGGTATGTACTTTCTCAGGAGAGATACATGGAACACATCGTGAACTTGAGAGAGATTCGGTGGAAGCGCCAATCGGTAAGCTACCTTTCCAACACGATCCAGTATTTCGAAAGGACCGATATATCTAGGGCTCAATTTCCCCTTCTTTCCAAATATCATGACCCTCTTCCAGGGAGATATTCGTAAGAACACTTTATCACCCACTTCAAACTCTAGGTCTTTTATTTGGTTGTCGGCATAACTTTTCTGTCGACTCTGAGCTACTCTTATGTGTTGTTGAATAGATCATACCTTTTTTGCCATCTCATCAACAAGATCAGGTCCTAATAGCTTTCTTTCCCCAACTTCATCCCAGCAAGTTGGAGTCCTGCATTTCTTTCCATAGAGAGATTCATAAGGAGCCATCTGAATACTGGAGTGAAAGCTATTATTATAAGAAAACTCCACCAAAGGTAGCTGTTGATCCCAACCACCTTTGAAATCCATAGAGCAAGCTCTTAACATATCTTCTAGAGTTTGAATTGTTCTCTCAGACTGACCGTCTGTCTGAGGATGATAAGCAGTGTTGAAACTCAACTCTGTATCCAGAGTATGCTGAACACTTCTCCAGAACTGCGAGGTAAATCTTGGATCCCGACCAGATATAATAGAAAGTGGTACTCCATGCAATCTTATCACTTCCTTTACATATATCCTGGCAAGCTGATCTAGAGAGAAATCATCTCTAATAGCAATGAAGTGTGTAGACTTTGTAAGACGATCAACTATAACCTAGATATCATTATTGACTTTGGATGTTTTAGGAAGTCCGGTGACAAAGTCCATAGTGATGTTTTCCCATTTCCATTCGGGTATGGGTAATGGTTGTAACATCCCCTTAGACTTCTGTCTCTCAGCTTTAACTTACTGACAAACCAAGCATCGAGAGACATATTCAGCAACATCTCTTTTCATGCCATCCCACCAGAAGTACTCTTTCAGGTCCCTATACATCTTCGTGCTTCTAGGATGAATAGAGAATGAAGAACTATGAGCCTCATCCAGCAACTCCTTCTTTAATTCTGGAATGGGAGGAACACAAACCCGATTCCTGAACTTTATTATCCCATCACAATCAAGGTTGAATTCAGGAACATTTCTCACCTTCTTTTGTAACTCTACATCTTCTTTTTGTGCCTCTTTAATCTTCACATGTATAGATGGTTGAACATTCATTTGAGAAAGATACGATTTTCCCCCTTCCATTATAATTCCAAGATCCATCCTTTGTAAATCCATAAATATTGGATCTTTTGTGATCCTCATCATGGATAAACTGGCATGGTCTTGTCGACTTAATGCATCTGCCACCTTGTTTTCTTTCCCAGGGTGATAATTAATTGAGCAGTCGTAATCTTTAATGAGCTCTAACCATCTTCTTTGGTGCATATTTAGCTCCTTTTGTGTGAAAATATACTTTAATATTTTATGATCAGTATAAATGTCACACCTTTCTCCATAAAGATAATGCCTCCAAATCTTTAATGCAAAGATTACCGCAGCTAACTCCAAATCATGAGTTGGGTAATTTTGCTCATGGATTTTCAACTGTCATGAGGCATAAGCTATCACCATATCATTTTGCATAAGAACACACCCCAATCCCTTCTTGGATGCATCACTGTAGATCACAAACGTTTCTCCACTACAAGGCAGTGTGAGCATAGGTGCACTGGATAACCTTCTTTTCAACTCCTTGAAATTCTCTTCACATTCCTCCGTCCAAAAAAACTTAACTCCTTTCCGAGTCAACCTGGTGAGTGGATTAGATAATCGTGAAAAATATTTCAAAAAACATCGATAATATCCATCCAAACCAAGAAAACTTCGGATCTTAGTTACTGTTGTTGGTCTCGACCATCTTCTGATAACCTCTATTTTTGCTGGATCCATAGATATCCTCTCTTTTGAGATTATGTGACCCAAAAATGAAACTTTTTGAATCCAAAATTCACACTTGGTAAATTTGGCATAAAGCTTCTCCTTTCTCAGGGTCTTCAATATAATTGTCAAGTGATCTTCATGTTCTTCCTTGATCTTTGAATATACAAGAATATCATCTATAAAGACTACCACAAACTGATCAAGATAGTCTCTAAAGACTCTATTCATTAGATCCATGAAGATAGCAGGGGCATTAGTAAGACCAAATGGAATCACTATAAATTCATAGTGTCCATACCTTGTACGGAAAGCCTTCTTTGGTATATCCCCCCTTTTGACCTTTAATTGACGATACCCTGAACTAAGATCAATCTTGGAAAAGTATTGAGCTCCTCTTAGTTGGTCAAATAAGTCATCAATGCGCAGGAGAGGATATCTGTTCTTGATAGTGATCTTGTTAAGTTCTCGATAATCAATGCAGAGTCTCATTGATCCATCTTTCTTCTTAACAAACAGAACAGGTGCTCCCCAAGGTGACGCACTAGGGCATATGAATACCTTATCAAGATTCTCTTGGAGTTGCTTCTTCAATTCCTGCAACTCAATTGGGGCCATTCTATAAGGTGTCTTTGAAATAAGAAAAGCACCCGGTACGAGTTCTATTGAAAACTCAACTTCACGATTTGGTGGAAGACCCGATAATTCCTCTAGAAAGATAGCATCAAACTCCCGTACAATGGGAATATTATTAATCGTGAGTTTCTCTCCAGCCATTTGAGATAAATAACCCTCATTTAGTGGAATCAAGACCCATAAGATGGAAGAAATTTCCACTGGAAGGTTATGTTCATCCTTGCATCGATAGACGATCATAGATTGATCTGGAATACGAAATGTGACTTCCCTTCTTTGGCAATTGATATGAGCTCCATATAAAGAAAGCCAATCCATGCCAATAAACACATCAAATTCCACTATAGGAAGGATCACAAGATTTTCAGGAAGCACTTTCCCACAAACTTCAATCGGGGAAGAATTATAAACTTTTTATGCGACTGTTGTGCCATTAGGGGTTGTCACAGCTAACTCAACATCTAATTGTTGAGGTAATATGGTGATAATTTTAGAAAATTCTTCATAAATAAAAGAGTGGGTGGATCCAGAATCAAATAAAACATTTTCTACTTTAGAGTGGATGATAAGTGTACCTTTCACAACATCGTTATCGTACTCCACATTGCTGATAGAAATTGAATGTGACTTTCCTTTGTCTTTAGCCTTAAGAGTTTGTTGATGTTGACCATCATCATCAACCCTTGGATTTGGGCATTGATTAGAATAATGCCCCATCTCCTTGCACTTGAAAAATTGAAGTGTAGTAGGTTCATTCTGTGTATCCCTTCCTTTGTTTGCATCATTAGACATCTTCTTCCCATCATTGCAGCATTCAAATGCCCGATGACCTTCCTTTCCACATTTGAAAAATTTACTTGTCCCTTTAAGACAACTCCCTCCATGTTTCTTTCCACACTTTGAGCATAAGGGAAAGCTCATATTCTTTTCAGTGTGCTCTTTAGATTTTCCTTTGAATTCCATTTTCCTCTTCTTATCAAACCCATATGACTGATGGGTTACTCCAATATCCATCTCAACTTTGAGTGCACATCGAATGATTTCCTCATAGCTATTGAAGTCCCTTATGGCTAAGGCCCTTCGAAGACTTGGTTTTAAGCCACTAAAGAATCGATCGATCTTACTCTCAGGTTGGATAATAATACCAGAAGCGTACCTTGAAAGTCTTGTAAAATTTGATTCATAGGTACCAACAGATTCATCATCCTTTTGCTTTAGTTCAAGAAACTCCTTCTCCATCTTTGTTCGGAGAACATGAGGGAAGTACTTATTGAAAAATAAGTTCTTGAACTCGTCCCATTCCATGGACTCAATTTCATCGTTTTACCTCATATTCTTAATAAGATTCCACCATTGATCAGCATCTCCTTCCAAACGATACACTACTAGGATGACTTTATCATGTTCAGAACATTGAAGAACTGAAAATATATTTTCAGTAGTACTAATCCATTATTTAGCAACTAATGGATCAGTAGACCCGCTGAATGAAGGTGGACGCTGCCTCATGAAGGATTCAATAGAATTTTGCTTCTTCCTTTGCTCGTTTGGAAGTCCTGCATGATTCATAGCTTGAGAATGTTGTGTGAGCATGGTTACAAGATTTTTTATTCCATCTCCCATTACGTTTGGTTGCTCAGGGGGACAATCATTGCATTGCCCATCGCATTCCGCATTAACACGGTTCCTTCAGGTTCCAGCCATTGACTAAAACCAAGAAGAATAGTGTGAGCAACACTAATTATAATAGGAAAACCACATAATCAAGAATAAAATTTCACACTTAAGGTCTTATCCTAGGTTATTCATGGACATTTCTAAAACACTAAGATTGTGTTCTATGCTTAGACTTATCCTTAGGGTTCTTACTAAGGCTTTCACATCTTAGTTTCCAAAGGTTGACTATACCTTTCCTCTGATACCAACTATAACGACCCATACTTTACATACATTGTTATTACTTCAGAATTGAAGCACACTTATTACAACATATAACAAAAACAGGAAACGACCATATATGTATAGAGTCTTTAGAAACTGGGAAACATAAAAAACTGGTTCATAAAGCATCTACTTTGCCTCCCATTTATTTCATCATATCTAGAGTCCCTTTTGGTATATCCTACTTAATAACCTTCTTCCTGACCTGGGGAAATAAAACATACAAAAGGGTGAGCTCAAATTCTCAGTAAGGGTAAACAAAAGAAATATCAATCACATCATATACATAAGAACATAACTTTTGGAAATCTTAACCTGCAAAAGAGATCATAATTTCATAACATGGGATAAATCATAGTGGTGAAATGTAATACCAATAATCATAACTTAAAATAGAAACTTCGTGGCATACACACATAATCATAGAGAATCATTTCTTATTAGTCAAGACTCATTTCCAAGACTATCTTAGTGGACAAAGTCCATTTCTGAACCGAGTTCACTCCTCGTTTCAGTCCTGTTCCACTGAACCGGTTTAACCTACCGTTCCAGCCATGTCTATCTCATGAGATATAAAATATTTACCCAATTAATTGGAGGGAGATGTAGGTACCACCCATCTCATAATGATACCATTCTTATGTGTGCCACAAAATCATAAATCATACATCATTGCAGAACCCATGTAATAAAAATGGGATTCTTAAACATCATTACATCATAAAACAATTCATATAAGATAAAGGAATTAATAAAAATAATTCCATCACAATATAATAAAATCAATGTAATAATAGGGAAAGGAACAGAACCCTATATTATCATAGATGGAAAATAATTTTGATAAAACACTTGAACTCCATTCTTGAAGAAAATATCATTTCTACTTCAAAAACATTTTCATTTCTTAAAATGTCATACAATTTTAAACTAAAAGAAGTTGATTAAAAATAAACTTGAAAACTTGTAAATGAAGCTTCTTGTAAATTTTGTTTTAAAAATCCATTTATGCCGTATAAGTTAAAAAAACATTCTTCTCGTACTTTTGTCGGAAAAGTCAAAAAGTACCTCGTATGAAAAACGACAAAATATTCCTTTCATATCTTTTACTAAAAACTAACCTAAGGGTAAAATTGGATTTAAACAATTGTAGGTGGATGTAAATAATATTACATATTGAGGAAACATGGATGTGGATGATAAAATACACCCCAGTAAATCCAAAAGTATAAACAATCTCGGATAAAATGAGATTGTGATAGTTTCCCTTACCTTAGGTCTGATTTGCTTCGTAAGTGTCCGAACCTCTTGTATAATGATTTAAATAATGTTATTGAATTATTCCATAATAATACTTATTTTTATTATATCATATATGGTCATATTCTTAGCTTCTTATTAGTAATATTTCATTACTACTTGTTATTCGGGTGTTTATTACTTTTTGTTCTTATGCATGTTTTGTCGAATAAATTCTTATTTTTCTTTTTAGGTTATAGATAACTCATTTAAAGAATGGTATTAGTGTAATATATATCATATTCATTCATTCAATTCATTTATATAATCATTATGCAATGAAGATCATGTAGAACGAGTCGCATCACATCGTGGAGACGGTATTCCGTACGTACGCACGAGCGATGATATCGTTTCCATGATCGTGGAATTGTATTGGAGTGTATGTATACTATTTCAGAATAAATATCACTTTACAATAATCATATATAGTCATTATTTACACCATTATACCCATCCAATTAATGTGGTGGTGGAAAATAGATTACACCACGGCGTGGAGACGGTATTCCGTACGTACGCACGCGCGGTGATTTCGTTTTCCGTAGGATGGATAGATGGTGAAATAGGGTTGTTTCATAAATATAATAACATATCAGTATATGAGTGATAATGATGTTATTACTTCATAATGAAACAACTAAATAAGAAGAAGTGGAAGAATAAATAAAGTTGAAAGAATCGGTAACGGACATTACCTCTTCTTTGAAGCGCCTCTTTGAGACCTCCTCTTAGGGAACTAAAATTGGTCTTTGAAGAAGACCAGGACCTCTAGGATGTTTCTAGGGAAGTGGAGAAGATAATTTTTCAGGGGTTGTCCGAGCTTGAAGGCTCAAAGTGGTGTGAGGAAAAGAGGGAGGAGATGCCCTTTTATAAGGGAGGAGAGGGGCACCTTTGGAATAACTAAAAATATTATTTTATTATAAAGTCAAATTCGGTTTTTTAATAGCTCCAAATTGATATATTTAGAATATAAGGTGGTTATGGGTCTAAATACTCTCATACAATATAATTTAGACAAGTTTAGGTCATTATATTAACCTTATCTTTTAGTTTTAACTCTTAGTTAATTAGATTGACATTTACCATGTCACTTTGTATTTTTATATTATATAGTTAATAATCTTACCATATACATCCAAGAAACCCCCAAGTGATCCATTAATGATACACCTATCATGATATAAGTATCTTGGCAAAACCTTAGATTTTTAGGAATATAATAACAATTAATAATATAATATTTGTTTAAAAACTATTTTATGTAAATTTTGACACTATTTGGTAGTTGATTTTTGTGAAAATCATAACAGAATGATTAGTTAGAAAACAATTAATTACATAAATACTAACATTTCATATTAACATAGAAAATTATTGGAATTCATAAAAAGTCTCAAATTACATTTATTTTGGTATTTATAACATCAATTGTGTCAATATTTCATTAATAAGTTAATTACTTCATCATCATTGTATCATAAATAAATTAAATTATTTTAAGTCTAAAAATTACAAATAAAATACCATTATATTGGAAATCTTTTTATCTTTCTAATGAATATTTATAGATGAATTTATCTTATGTATAACCATATATTAAAAATAATTTAGTTATTAAACTTTGATTTTAACTATTTTAACCCTTCTTTAAATAAATTGATAATAAATGTCCTAATCTAATCCAAGTGGGCCTAAATGGTCATATTTTATTCCTAAGGTTTTTTTCGGTCGAATTACACTTATCCAATAGAATTAGGACATGTGTTAGGGTAATAATAATAACACTTTTACCCTTAATTACCCTATTTACTTTTAACCGTGGTAAAAAAAGTAAAAAGTTACTATTCACAAAAAATTATTTTCATCTCATTGAACCACATTTTAGTCCTTGATATTAACCGTGTCTTTTGGATTTTCTAAATTCTACTCACAGAAGTGGTAAAGTTAATTTTTATGAAAAATTCAGTTTTTTTAACTACCACATGGTGGTTTCACTATTTATCAAAAAAAGAAAGTTTCCAGAAAAATACCAAAAATTAGGCCTAAGATATATTTGATATTATGAATTAAAAAATGATGTTTATTTTACCAAATTCAAAACATATCAGTTACATTAACTAATTTAAAAATTAATTCCCGTCGTCAAAACAAATAGCGTGTTTTTAAGAGATAATAACTATCAAAAGATTGGCACTTGTTTATGTCTCGTTTAAATGTGAAATTACATCCAATGAACAAAATTGTATTAAATTGTAAAAATATATTCTAAATATACTTCAAAACCAATCAAATTAATAATTTATCACTATTAATTATTTCGATTAAAAAAAGTTGTTTTTAATTAAAATTTAGTAATTTTCACTATTCATCAGAATATGAAAGTTATCCGAAAAGTACCAAAATTTCACCCTAAGCTAATTTCAATATTCCGAATCCAAAAATGAAGTCCATTTTGAAAAATAAAATTTACAAAATTTCAAAAAGTGGTTATTACTATTCATAACGACTAGTTTTAATAATATTTTAATAGCATATCGTTGTTTAGTGAAACTCGGTATTGCGTACGACGCAAGCTATTGACGAAGGCCGCGGTTGCGTGTAAAGCAAGCCAAGATAGTGTTGTGTGTAGTGAAATATTACTTTGATGATTTATATAACATAAAAACAAAATATTTCTCATAAAAGTCTCGGGCGTTACAGTAAGTGTAAACATTCAACGAATTCTAGGACTGAAATGTGAGTTATCAAAATGTTTCAAAATAAAAGATCTCAAAATATCCAAGAAAATTATTGGGAAAATGATTAAAATTGAAAAGTAATATAGATTTTTAGTTTAGTCTCAAAAGGATTATATTTAGAAGATAATTGAGTTATTTTAAATGATAGGATGTATGGTGGTTTCAAATCCTCTAGTCATGTACTTTAAAATTTTAAAGAGATAAGCACTAAGATTGGAAGATGAGGTGAGATTCATGGCTAAAGTATTGTTTACTTGAACAACAAAAGGTTTTATATGTTCTATAGTATAAAATTTACCTATTCACTGGGATCCATCATCTATTATATGGTATATCCAAGGAAGGAACACTGAGATGCTTTCAAATAGATCATCCAATATCTCAATGGAACAAAAAATACATCATTATGCTTCAAGTTATCTGAACCATAACAAGGGTGTGTTGCTGTTGACTTTTGGAGAGATTCTATTACTTGAAAGAGTACATCTGACTATGTGATTACATTCGAAGAGACAATAATCAGTTGTATGTCAAGGATATAATTGATGGTTTCACTCTCTTCCATAGATGAAGAATATATGGAAATAATGGAAGTGATGAAGGAGTTAGTTTGGTTGAGGCATCTTTGTGAGGAACATAGAATGTGATGGGAAAGTGGATTACTCTACTATGATATTCAGAGTGTAATTCACTTGGAAAAAAATCTAGTGTTTTATTCAATGACTAAACATATCAACCTAAAATACCACTATATTAGAAAGTTTCTAGAGGATGGAGAGTTAGAGCTATTGAAGGTAATTAGGAAGAAAAATTTGGTGGATATGTGCACCAAGGTATTAGTCTAGGAAAGCCTAAGAGAACACTCTGCCTCAGTGGGACTGGGGTGACCAGAAGGTAGTGGATATAATTTTATGTTGTGGAAGGAGATTAGATGTTCAAACTTTCCTAAGTGTTGTAGATTTTCAAATTTTTCTTGAAGTGGGATACTATTAGGATTGCGAAGCTCATTTCATTTTACATTAGATTCAACTAGTAGGAGAGGTGAACTAAATATAATTCTTCATTGAATGTGTGGCTAACATAAGTATACCTATTTATAGCAACAAGTTGGTTTGAATTTGGCTAAATTCTAATGGTGGTGTTTGGTTTGATCAGTTATACAGAAGGGGTCTCTATAGATAGACAAATTAGAAAAAAGGGATAGTGATTTATTTTATCAGCAAGAAATGGTCAATATGAGATATCCTATATGAGATTGGAATTTATATTATCTTAATGGAAGGACCCCCACAAAAGTGGGAGGTCGGTACTACCGAATGACTGGTTGGATTTCTTTATAAAAGAGTGGCGGGACCATCTACACAGTGTATCTGATTTTATTATAATCCTTGATTTTAGTGATTTTAGTGGTAGTAGAGTCACAATGATTGTAGACTCTTTTATATTTTAGATAAGTAGTAATAAACATGCATTAGTGTTCTCCTATGAACATAGGATGTAATTTCCAGACCATGTAAAATCAAAGTGTCCTTTTACTTTTCTATTTTTCACTTGGTTTCTTTGTATGTGTGTGTGCATGTGTATTAAAATGTTGAAAGTATTAGCTTGGAAATTTTGGGAGATTTCAAGATACCTAAGTTCTAGTTCATTTATCTCAGTAGTGAAGGTATTTTTCTGTGTGTGACATTTGAAGGTCTATGTCCTGGTGGATTGGTGTATCCTAGTTTTGGTGATGTTGATTTCCTTTGAACTCAAGGTTTCAAATTTTTATCCCTAATAGATTCTAATTTGACTTGATAGTGTGAAACAATCTGTAAATTGTACCAAAATAATCTTGATACTTACACAGACCTCGTTGAGGTGTGGTTCCAAATTCTTCATGGGTTGTGCCAAAATGGCATGGGTTCGTTCCACTTTATAGAAATCTTTCACATGTGATATTTTATCAGTAGAGGGGTGTTATCTTAAATGGGTGTTGCACCAAATAGCATGGGGGTCATGCAAATGTATGAATCTAATAATAAATATTATGTTATGTATTTGGAATGGGTTTATGTATAGTGATATTATGTGTGGCGAATTACTCATACTAAATGGATAGAGAGGAGTTTGTGGAATTTTTTTACACCATAGATATGAAGAATGTTAGTGACTAGTTGAGTTACTCCCTATGATTGAGTGGTGGTGGGCCTAGGTGGGACACAATATATGTATGTGGTCTGATTAAATTCCCTAGGAAATTTGTATTTGTGGTGGCCTAGGTGGGAGGATAAAAGGAATATGGGGTAACAAATCCATTCTTGTGATATATGATAGTTATGTGGAGGTTGTGAATAGTTATGAGACAATTCATTATAGTTATGTTGTTATGATGATGAGGATAACATAGTAGATAGTGGTGATTATTGAGTGGATATTATGGATAGTCGTGGAGGATATGTGATGTGGTGATGATGATGCATGTTAAGGAGGGGAGAGTTCTTGAGGGTGGACCCCATGTAATATAGTGAGAGTCCTTGAGGGTGGAAAACTACCCAAATGATGCAGATTGTGATGGGGAGATTCCTTGGGGGTGGATGCTCAGAAGACAATGAGAGTCCCTATGGGTGTAAAATGACCCCAACCGATGGATTAATATGTTTTAGTGATGATGATACTAGTTTTGGTGCAGAATTACCCTGAGGGTGGACATTTGGAAACTAGTGAGAGTCCCTATGGGTGGATAAAAGCCCATCAAATAGGTGTAGATGAAATCACGAAGAATTCCTTATGGGTGGATAGATACTTATTGATGGATATATGCTTAGAAATTTTCATGTATATAGAGAGATACTTACTATATGTTATGATATTATATATATTTCTTGAGGGTAGATAGATTCTTAGTGATGTTTATTTTGATGTGGATATTCAGTGGGTATGCTGGTGGATAACTTCTTAGTAGCAGTTTTGTATTAATGAGGTATCACTGGGTGTATAGTGATTTGATAATATTATGGTGAAGTCCCTATGAGTAGAAATATTCTTGGTAACTCATAAGTAATTTTAGAATTGGATTTATAATTTACAAATGATGAGATAAAGTGTATCTAGAAGATGATATATGAAGGAAAATGTAAATTTTGAATAATGAAGTACTGAGAAGGCTTACACTTCTACAAAATGAGTTACAGATGAAAACTGTTGTGTATCCAAAAGTGGAAGTACTAAGAAGATAAAGTACTTAAAATACACGTTGAGAGTTGATTTAGAGTGATTGAAGGTTCCTTGAGATTTTTTGAAGAATTTCTAATATTATTTAGAGAAGTTATGGAATTTTGTATTAGAGGTGAAAATTTGGAAAAGGCATATCGAATATTCCTCAGAATAGGATATTGGAAAATTGTTGGAAGTCATTGTGATATGTAAGATTCTCAGGATGATATGTAAGTACTTTGAGCTAAAGATGAATATTTTTTAAAGTTCATGGGAGTTCATTATGATGAGTAACATGTTTTATATGGTGTATAATATTTTCTAATTTATGTGTAATATATCCTAGTGCATGAATAAGATATATATTAAAGATCATGCTGAAATGAGGAAAAGTAAAGATATTGTATTAATATGTAATGGTTCATGGAGAATACATAAGACTACTCATAAAGGAAATTTAAATTTGAAAATTTACTTAGTATATAAAGGTATTCTTGAATCTACACTCTTTATATAAGATTCACTCTGAAGAATATGTAAGATTTTATGGAGGGGTATCTAAGACAAAGCCAATGCATAAGTGTTACCCTATGGAAAATGCAATAATTAAGGGTCACCTTATAGAAAATGAAATATATAAGGGTTTCCCATACCTTAAAGATTTAAATTTAAAAAAGTATTGAGTCACAATGTGATATATCAAGGTAAGTTTCTTGATATGTAATGATTATCATAATGATATGTAATGGTACTCAGAGGGTATAATATTTGAAAAATTATTAGTGCCTCATTGTGAAATGTATGGGTGACTCCAAATTTCCAGTACATGAATAATATTTAACACAAACGATATGTAAGGGTAATCTAAAGTTTTAAAGGATACAAAAACTCTTTCAAGCTAATACATAAGGGTAAACTAGTCTTCCCAAAAGATACTTAAAAGTAATAAATCCACATGTATGGGTTAATAGTTTGAAATAAAATGTGATATTTATAGAGAATATAGTCATATGATGTTTTCTTATTCTTCAACTATTAAATACCATGATGATAGTGATTAATTATTGATTTAAACTGGGTTAAAAGGAGCATTGAATGGGAAGAAATTGAGAGGATCATTGCATGATTATTCTAGGATTTTCAATTATAAAGATTTGAAAATAATTTATGGTGATCGGAGATATAGAAATTATTGGAATAATTATTTGACCAGGTTATATAAGAAGATGCATATTTTTGGAATACCACTTTAGATAAGTTATTATAAGAAGAATATAATTCTGAAATCATGGGGAGAGGGCCCATAATATTTTGTTGAGAGATTGAATGAGAATATTGAGAAGATCATAATGTTGGTTATCATGGAACTTATATATTAAAAATATATAAATTATATTCACATGATTATAATAATACATTAAAGAATAAGGATAAGTACATTTTTTTAGATCAGGTGAAAAATTGATATTGTATTTTGTTGATAATCTAGTGTATCAAAAAAAGAACATAGTAAGAGAGAAGTGCTTGATATTGTCTCATGCTACTGATTTTGTTTATTGAAGAGGTCAAGAATAAGGAATCTGACGTGTTCATGTTATTTAATACTCTATTATCATTTAAGAATAAGAAATATGAAATAAAATGAGTGAGTTAATTCCCTAAAATATCCCTATATCATAAAAGATGAATATAAAGAAGGAAGAAGGTGGGTTGAGTAAGGATGACACTGCTGTTGCATGTTCTTGATCTGTATAATGAGGTTCTTGAGAAGAATAATAATAATAATAATATTGAGTGAGAAATACTAATAATTCCAATTATAAATAAGTTTCAAATATTAGGATTCTTGAAGTGATAAGACCGGTGCACATGCTAATGTAGTAGAAGATAGATTACCAATTGAAGAGATATTACTAAGGAGGAAGATCATACCAATGTGATGTGGTGACATTCTGAGTAGAGAATAATATCTTGTCTATTAATGTGTTGGGATGATCATTTAACAATGGTGCTATCTAGTAAAATATAACTTGAGAGGCTATCTAATATCAGGAGATTGCAATTTTCCTAGGGATGTGGATACTGACCTTGCATTAAGGTTTTCTTTTTAGTAAAATCACCAGTGTAGGTGTTGATTTAATAATGATACATTTTCACCCATTTTAATCACTTTTCTACACTAAAGATAAATTTTTGTCTCATACTCAACCCAAGCACCGTAATGAGTAGATACTCACATTAAAATAAAACCATGTAAAAATATTGTGTGATATTTTCTCTTTTTTATTTATTGATTTTCATGTGGTGGTGTATGTTAGGAATATATATATATATATCCATAAATATTAAATTAGATGGAGGTTTGAATATTAAGAAGGGAAATAAAAAATTGGGGAGAATTTGATAAAAATGGTCACACTAATTCACCCCCCAAGTGAATGCATGATCTACTAGGTATGTAATATAAAATATAAGTGATATTGTAGGCTATGATAGAAGCCTGGAATTCATGAAAACAAAGGGTCAAATCATAATTTTTATATAGGTGATATCACCGATTATGATTCTCCCATACGTAAGTGTATCCTATTTACATGGCCTAATACATAATGCTCACTCTCATAAATAAGAGTCACTTGATATGTAAGGGTTACTTCCTTTGTGTGATATTGTTTATTATAATAATTGATTCTAATCAAGGATTATAATTGATAATAAACCTATCAATTGTAAAATATGAATTAATCCAAAAACGATATATTTTAATATTTTGGATAAAAATTCTTATAGTATATAGATTTTTTATAAATTTATGTGTCAGGTATTTTAAATAAGATATTTTCATGCCTAGATAAAATATGAAATGTTAATATTTATATCTCATGTTTGGAAGATAAATTAAATGTTTATTTATTTATTTTATTCCTTTTAAATATTAGTTTATATAAATTTTTTTATATAATTTGAATATTATGTATGGATCAATAGATAAGTTAATATTTATAGATTTTAAGCATGTATAATGGAATAAAACATGAGACAATAAAGATTTCATGATATGTAATAGTTAATTATTAATACCTTTTTAAATTATATGTCATAACTTATAATTTAGATATAAATGGTTTATAAATATAAGTGTTTATATGTGAAATTATGAATTGCTCAGAATTACTTGATTTGAATTGTTCAAATTAATTTCTTATTTGAAAAATTATTTAAACCACATAAAAATGAGCTTTTATGATTGATTTGATCAAGGTTTAAATAATATTAAATGTATGATATTTAGATTTTGTAAATTGTTTACATAACAGAAATTAAGTTATAAAATGTTTATAATTCATTAATATCATATATTTAAATTAAATGTAATACAATGAAAAATATAATCTAATGAACCTATATTCAAGTGGTACAAGCACCTTCTTGGCATCCAAAAGACCCAAGTTAAAAACTGGGAAAGGGGTGGATTTCTGAGTTGTTGTAGCAATTACTATAGCAGTGGAACTATTCACCCAATTTGGACTGGCGAGCCACAGAATTAGTCCTTTGGGTCATAGGGACTTAGGGACCCCATTGGCCTTTAGTTCATAGGTCCTCCAGGCCACCACAGAGCAGCAAGTGATGCAGAGTGACCAGTCAATAAGTTTAGCGCATCAGGTAGGCAGTGTAGTCTGGCTTCAGAGAGCATTGTCAAGTTAGCGAATCGAAAGAGCGATAGGTATGTTGGCACCTATCAAGTGGCCCTTTGACCACGTAGGATAGAGGGGTGATCTGCCATGGAATTTTCAAATGGAAACATAGTGTGATGGTTCTTGTAAGAAGGGGAGATTCATCATGTAAATAATGACGACTAGATAGGAAAAGTGATTCATCTTGGTAGGAAGTGTAATGTCCTGACCCGACTTACCCTTGAACTAGTAGCTAGACCAATCACCACATGAACTCAAGTACATTTCCCCGTACGCCAGAGACTTTCGACTAGTAGTGAGGGTCTATGGATAGTCAGTGGGGAGACTATACCCTCATATTCAGAGTGCACAACAGAAATAGATAAAAAAATTAGACAACAACAGAAGCAGATATAAAACAATAATTAACTTTATATTCAAATTGGTCAATTCCAGTTTATACAATGCATGCATGTCATGGTGATACATATCGGAAAGAAGTAAAAAAACATCATGCTTTATATATCAATACAAAAATAAAAAAAAATTATCAAAATCCCCAAGGGCTATCTCCGCGAGCATCCCGAGATCTCGCTCTGTCCTTTGCTCTTAACTCCCAGGTATAAGTAAACAGCCACAATAAAATTCAACAGTCCTACAAACAGGTAAAGTCTACTCGGGTTCCCCAGTACAATGGAAGCCCGAATAGGGTGTGAGATATAAATCTCAGTAGGCCGGGACTATCTATTGTCTATCCCAATCTAGACAATGCAATTTATCTTTAAACAATGTGAAAATATATCAAAGAAATAACATAACTGAATAACAACCAATAACCCATCCATGTTCCAAAATTGACACTTGATGGTGATACATACTTCGGCCCACAGTTGGAATAAGAGTATGCAAAAAAACCATACAACCATATTTATCAAGCATAAATATTTTTCATCACTTTAGATTTTATTCACTTTTTAATCATTTATTATATCTAGGGTTCCCATGGATACCCATACCTCAATACTATCTTCGGCTCGTGCCAGAGCCCAAATTATTCCCTATGTAATACCATAACTTAGTACCTGCTTCGACTCGTGCTGAAGCATGAAGTATTCAAGGCGTGTGATATCTCAATACCTGATTCGACTCATGCCGGAGTTCGAATTATTCTCATGTAATGTCACACCCTAACTTTCTAAATTTATTTTATTTTATTATTTTCTGGATCGAAAATTTTTCGTGGGTTTTGGGTGAGCCAATGTTTAAAATTGTTTAGTCTTGTTGAGAAAAATGCACTTTTTGGGTTTAGCGTCATCAGGCGCATGGGCATAGCATATGACAACCCTCCTTTTTATTATAACTTAAACATGATTCATTACATAAAACTTAACTTGATACAACAAAGAAGATCGAGAGGTTTAGTGTCCTTGGGGCTTAGGATCATTACATAAAACTTAAAACTTGAAATACAACATCTTTATTGAAAACTTCCTTTACATGACCACTACATTCCCTCGTACTTAGCATTGTATGGGATAACCTGAGGAAATGCATAAGAAAAGGGTGAGCTATAAAGCCCAGTAAGGGAGTACACATGGAATAACATGAGGAGTACAATACATGTTAGACAATAGGCATATCAATATATCATAAAATAAACAAGAACATAAAGGCATGATAAATCATGATAATCATAACATGGAAATGTGGCAATAACATTTAACATTGAATTAGCATGAGTCGTGGCTCATTGCACATGGAGCATGAGTAAACCCTCATTGCACATGAAGCACGATTAAACCCTCGTTGCACTTGAATTAGCATGAGTCAACACTCATTTCACTTGACGTATCATGATACTATACTTTACCCAATTCATTGGAGCGCTATAAGGGCACACCCTTATTAAACATTTCATTTCATGCATAAGTGTGCCACATGGATCATAAAACATGGATTCATAAAACATAATCATTTATTCCACGATAAAGGAATGTGGAATTCATACATGACACTTTATAATCAATAAGTAAATGTGCATAAATTTGAATACCCTTGATGGAGAAATGGGCATGGTATTCACTACACAATGACATTGGCTTAGAAAATCGGTGCGATTTCGGCAGCGTAACGACGTGACATAAGAATTCATAAAAAGGTTTATGAGAGAGAAAGGGGTTACTCATCATATTTAAATGTAATGGACAGTAAGGAGGTTATATAGATACATTTCCCAACAATTGAAAAGGAATTTAGATTCATGATACAAAAGTATTGCTTGAATGTAAAAGAAGAGAGAGAAGATCCTTTCGGAATTTCGGCATAGTAACGGGTGTACATGGGAGGCATTAAATGAGAGAGAAAGGGGTCTCCCATCATTCAAACAATAAGAGGTCAGTATGGGGGAGGTGAGAAACCATACCCCAACATTCATAATTGAAGTTAAAAGGGCAATACAACTTAAAGAAAATTGACAAAAAATGAGAAAGGAAGAGAAAAACCCTTACTTGGAAGTGTGCTTCCAAAGGCTAGAGAGAGGATTGTGAGAGGCTTCTTGGGAGCTTGGGGAACCTTGGGAGGATTCTAGAGAGAGTAGGGAAGAGTTTGGAAGAACTCCAAAGGATTTTAGTGAGGAGGAAGTGGGATCTTGGGTGAGTTTATATAGGAAAGGTGATAGAATTCTTTATTATTTAGGTTTGGGACCCCTTATATTAAACTAATCCAAATCACAAACCATCCCATGGTTTTTTTCCCATGGTTTCTGGAAAAGGAAAGAGTAAAACAATATTTTACAAGGCCAAGGTCCGAACTTATTAAAATAATAAGGTTGCTTATGTGGAGGTGAGTCACACTCCCATGGAAATTAATTTACAAAGGCAAAGTGTTGAATAAGTCTTGAGGGGTTCATTAATGCTTTGAAAAGTAAGTCAAACAAACCCAAAATCACTTTATTTTAATGGTAAAACATATATTGGCCGAACATAAGGATTATATTTTTTTATTACATCACCATTGGGTCATTATGATGTCATAAAACACATTATATATTTAAACGGTATTTAATTTTTACCCAAAAATTTGACTGTCTCAGAAAATTATGAAAAATTCACCGTTGGATAATTTTGACGTCCTGATTCCAGAAATGACATTTATTTTATCTAAAAAAATTTCTAAATATGTTAATTTTCACTTTTAAAATAAAAACCAACATTTATAAAAAATTCACGGGTTTTGACAGAAATGGCTTTCAAACCTTAATATAACATTTTAATTGCATTCATAAATTTATAAGATCATTTATATTTAATTAATTTAATAAAAATATTATTATTTTATGAAAATATTATTTAATTCAAAAATACCTTAATTTAATAAAATAGATTTCTTAATTAAATTATAACTAAAAACACCATTTGTACTTTAAAAACTATTTACAATGTATCAAAAATGACTAGAAATTATATTCATTATTATATAAAAAAATAATGTACATGAACATAGTACTACTTATTTGCTACATAACCCCTTAAAACAGCCGCATAAGACCTAAGGGTAAGGTGTGTGATGGTGACAGACTCTTGGGGTGGCTTGGATAACATCGCTCGAGTGGTAATTTCAATCAACTTCCACTTTTCCCGTAGACGGTCACATTAGAGCTTGACATAATGAAGCTCAGCTTGGTCTTGGTCAAGGGAGAAGCCCAAGGATGCCACCTCTTTTCCGAGCTCCGACAAATGGGCTTCGTATGGGGCAATTCTACTGGATGAGGCCATCGCTTCCTTTGTCTGAGTAAAAATTGGGTTCGTTAAAGCCTTATATTTATACTAATCATGTGATCACTATTCAACGACTATAAAAGTAACATTCACAACTCTTATCATAAAACCAAAGAAGTTGACATCTTATAAAAACATTTTTTTATAAAGAGACAATTAACTGGATCAAGAGGAATTTTCCATTAATGAAACTTTGGGTCGTTACAATATTCCCCCCTTAAGAAATTTCGCCCTCGAAATTTTCCTTTTCCCACACTAAAACAAATGTGGGTAACTCAGCTTCATCATATCTTCCGACTCCCAAGTTGCTTCTTCAAACTTGTGGTTTCTCTACAACACCTTGACGAGGGGCATTGTCTTATTTCGTAGAACTTTTTCTCTATGATCTAAGATCTTCACTGGTTTCTGCTCATAAGAAAGATCATCTTCCAATTGTACCACCTCGGAAGAGAGTACATGTGAAGGGTCCAGTATGTACTTCCTTAAGAGGGATACATGAAAGACATCATGCACCTTGGCCATAGTAGGTGGAAGTGCTAGTCGATAGGCCACAGCCCCAACACGATCAAGAATCTTGAAGGGGCCGATGTACCTTGGACTTAACTTCCCTTTCTTTCCAAACCTCATGACCTTCTTCCATGGAGATATGCGTAAAAACACCATGTCTCCAACTTTAAACTCAAGGTCTCATCAACGATTATCTGCATAACTCTTCTGTCGACTCTGGGATGCCTTGATATGCTGCTGAATGGTTTTCACCTTATCCACCATTTCTTCGACCATTTATGGTCCAAGAAACTTACGTTCACCGACCTCATCCCAACATGCTGGTGTTCTGCACCTTTTCCCATACAGGGCTTCATATGGTGCCATTTGGATGCTCGAGTGGAAACTGTTATTATAAGAGAACTCAACCAGAGGAAGATGTTGATCCCATCCTCCTTTAAAGTCCATTGAGCACGCTCTCAACATATCCTCAAGTGTTTGGATAGTCTGCTCGGATTGGCCATCAGTTTGAGGATGATAGGTCGTACTGAAGTTTAGTTCAGTATTCAGATCATGTTGAAGACTCTTCCAAAACTTAGAGGTGAATCTTGGATCTCGATCAGACACAATAGATAGTGGTACTCCATGCAACCTTACCACTTCCCTAATATATATCCGTGCCAGTTGATCCAATGAGAAATCCTCATGAATAGCAATGAAGTGTGCAGTCTTTGTAAGACGATCCACACCATCCCAGATTGCATTGTTGCCTTTGGATGTCCTCGGAAGTCTGGTGACAAAGTCCATAGTGATGTTCTCCCATTTCCATTCTGGTATGGGCAATGGTTGCATCATCCCCTTAGACTTCTGCCTCTCTGCCTTCACTTGCTGACACACCAGGCACTTTGATGTATATTCGGCGATCTCCTTCTTCATATTATCCCACCAAAAGTTTTCTTAGAGATCTCGATACATCTTTGTGCTCCCTGGGTGAACAGAGAAATTTGAACTATGTGCATCATCCAAAAGTTCCTTCTTCAGCTCTGGACTTGATGGAACACATAGTCTTTTCCCAAACCGCACAATTCCTTCTTCATTAACATTAAACTCCTAGGATTTCCCCTTTTTGATAGCTTCCACTTTTTCTTGAACTCCCACATAATCCTTTTGAGCATCCTTTAACCTTTCCAAAAGAGATAGTTGAGCAATCATTTGTGAAATGATTGATGATGTTCCCTTCTTTATGATTCCCACATCCATCTTCATCAAGTCTAAGAAGATTGGATCCTTCTCAATTCTCATCATTGATAGAATCGCCGAATCCTTTCTACTTAGGGCATCCGCCACCTTGTTCGCTTTCCCAGGGTGGTAATGTATTGAATAGTCATAATCCTTGATGAGCTCTATCCATCTTCTCTGGCGCATATTAATCTCTTTCTATGTGAATATATATTTAAGACTCTTGTGGTCAGTATATATCTCACATTTCTCTCTATAGAGATAATGCAGCCAGATTTTCAAGGCAAAGATCACAGTCGCCAACTCCATATCATGTGTTGGATAGTTTCGCTCATGTATTTTCAACAGCCTTGAGGCATAGGATATCACTTTATCATTTTTCATCAGCACACAACCTAATCCCTTCTTTGAAGCATCACTGAATACCACAAAAAGATCCCCACTTGTGGGTAAAGTGAGAACGAGTGCAGTGATAAGCCTCTTTTTCAACTCCTTGAAGCTTTCTTCACATTCATCACTCTAGGAAAACTTTACTCCCTTTCGAGTTAGCTTGGTAAGAGGGTTGGACAATCGTGAGAAATTTCTCACAAATCGTCGATAATATCCAGCTAACCCCAAGAAGCTACGGATATAGGTTACCGATGTTGGCCTCGACCATCCCTCAATTGCATCTATTTTGGAGGGATCCATAGATATCCCATTGCTGGTGATGATATGGCCAAGAATGAGACCTCCTTCAACCAGAACTCACACTTTATGTACTTTCCATAGAGCTTCTCCTTACGCAAATTCTCCAGTACAGTTCTTAAATGCTCCTCATGGTCCTCCTTGGTTTTGGAGTATATTAGAATATCATCTATAAAGACTACCACAAATTTGTCAAGGTAATCTCTAAAGACTCTATTCATCAAGTCTATGAATATTTCTGGAGCATTGGTGAGTCCGAAAGGCATTACTATGAATTCATAGTGCCCATACATTGTTCGAAAAGCAGTCTTGGGGATATCTTCCTTCTTCAACCTTACTTGATAATATCCCGACCGCAAGTCCACCTTGGAGAAGTATTGTGCTCCATGAAACTGATCGAACAAGTCATCAATTCTTGGAAGTGGATACTTGTTCTTTATCGTGATTTTGTTAAGTTCGTGATAATTGATGCAAAGCCGCATTGACCCATCCTTCTTCTTGATGAAGAGGACTGGTGCACCCCATGGTGAATCACTTGGGCGTATAAACCCTTTATCCAAATTCTCCTATAGTTGTTTCTTCAGCTCTTCAAGATCAACAATATCCATTCTATATGGATTCTTGGATATTGGTAGCACCCCAGGTATAAGTTCAATTGAGAACTCAACATCTCTTCTTGGAGGAAGACCAGGCAGTTCCTCGGGAAACACTTCAGCGAATTCCCTCACAATAGGAATTTCTTCAAGGATGGTTTCTTCCTTGGAATCAATCATCTGAGCCAGATATGCATGCTCATAGGGCAGTAATATCCATTCTTGAGATGATGGAGCTAAAGGAGATTCATCTTCCTCCTGGCACTTGTAAAGAATCGGGGGCTGATTCTCTATATGGAGTGTTTTTTCCCTCTCCCGACAATTTATGTTGGTTCTATATAAGGAAATCCAATCCATGCCAAGAATTGCATCAAATTCCACCAAAGGGAGTATGACGAGGTTTGCTGGGAAATTCAATCAATAGATTATAATAGTGGAGGACTTATATTCATGGGATGCAATGATTTCCCCATTTGTCGTACTCACCGACATCTTTACTTCCATGATTTGTGGTGGTGTTGGGATTGTTCTACTAAACTTTTGAGATATAAAATAATGCGTAGAACCTGAATCAATAAGTACCTTCGCTATTCTTGAATTAATAACTAGCGTACCTGTCACCACTTCATTGTCGGGGTTCACTTCGGCAGAAGTGATGGCAAAAGCTCTTCCTTGCTGTCTTGGAGGTTGTTGGTTGCCTCCGATAACCCTTGGATTAGGGCACTGATTTGAAAAATGACCCGGTTCTTTGCATTTGTAGCATTGAACAACGTGTTGAGGTTCGAACGGAGCGTTCCTCTCCTCTGTTGCAGCTGCGGGTCATTCTTGCCGACAATTAATAGCCAGATGCCCTTCTCTTCCACACCTGAAGCATTTTCTCGTCCCCTTAAGGCAATTTCCAGGGCGCTTCTTTCCTCACTTTTAGCAAGTGGGGTGCTGGAACTTATTAGCGCCATTGGATTTATCCATCGGACCACCAGCATTGAAGTCCACCTTACACTTCTTGTCCCCATGATACCCCTGTGATTATCCGATCTCCATTTCGACCTTGAGGGCACATCAGACAATTTTCTCATAGCTGTCGAAGTCACGGATCACTAATGCTTTCCGCAAGCTAGGTTCAGCCCACCAAAGAAGCGGTCAACCTTGCATTCGGGGGTAACGACAAAGTCGGAAGCGTATCATGCAAGTCTTGTGAAGTTTTCCCCGTACGCTCCCACAGATTCTTCATCTTTTTGCTTGAGGGAAAGGAAGTCCCTTTCCATCTTAAGACGGAGGGTGCGCGGAAAATATTTATCGAAAAACATCTTCCGGAATTCCTTCCATTCCAAAGCCTCGATCTCCTCCTCAAGATTCTTATTTTTTATCAACGTCCACCATTGATCAGCTTCACCCGCCCTATGATAAGCCGCCAGGAGAACCTTCTCTTGTTCAGAACATTGGAGGATGTAGAATATCTTTTCAATGGAGTTGATCCATTGTTCAGCGATCGTGGGATCGGATGATCCACTAAAAGTAGGAGGCCTTTGTCTCATGAAGCTCTCGATAGTGACTTGTTCTTTCTTGGGGGGGGGGGGGGTTGAACGTTCCTCTTGACCCGTGTTTCTCTTCAAAACTTGAGTTAGCTGAGAGAGAAGCGTGACAAAGTTCCTGATTCTCGCTCCCATTGGATTGGGCATCTCATTAGTACAATCATCACACTGATCTTCACAACGGTTGTTAGCCCGAGTCCTCCTATTACCGGCCATTGGTTGGAATAAAAGGAAATTTAGGGGTAACACATAAAGGGTAGTCCAAAGACAAAAGTTGATGACTTATAAATAAACTTTAATTTCTTTAACTCATGAGTCTATAGGATTCAATCTAGGCTTTTCATGATCTACTTTCTAAAATATATTCTTAGGGGCATTTTTCCCTTAATAAGGGTTCATACCAAGATTGTGAATTTATCAAAACATATCCCCTGGGAGTGTTGTAACCAAGAGTGCAGTAAGGCCCGTTGTCGTGCACCAGTTCCCGTTCGAGTCTAGCTCAAAGTGGTGTTTTCGGGTTTTACCCCTAGGATACATATGTGCCAGAGCCACCTCTACCTGCTCGTATCCAGACAGGGATGTATTTATTTGATAAACCACTTACTTAGTATTTACCAAATCTTAGGGATGTTTTTATTATACTTAGTCTTGTATATAAGGCTTTACTAGGGTTTTCCTAATCCCAAAAATAACTAAACCTATCCTCTGATACCAACTATGACAACCCTGCTTTTTATTACAACTTAAACATGATTCATTACATAAAACTCCACTTGATACAACAAAGAAGATCAAGAGGTTTAGTGTCTTTGGGGCTTAGGATCATTACATAAAACTTAAAACTTGAAATACAACATCTTTATTAAAAACTTCCTTTACATGACCACTACATTCCCTCGTACTTAGCGTTGCATGGGATAACCTGAGGACATGCATAAGAAAAGGGTGAGCTATAAAGCCCAGTAAGGGAGTACACATGGAATAACATGAGGAGTACAATACATGTTAGACAATAGGCATATCAATATAGCATAAAAGAAACATGAACATAAAGGCATGATAAAGCATGATAATTATAACATGGAAATGTGGCAACAACACTTAACATTGAATTAGCATGAGTCGTGGCTCATTGCACATGGAGCATGAGTAAACCCTCATTGCACATGAAGCACGAGTAAACCCTCATTTCACTTGAATTAGCATGATTCAACACTCATTGCACTTGACGTATCATGATACTATACTTTACCCAATGCATTGGAGCGCTATAAGGGCGCACCCTTCTTAAACATTTCATTTCATGCATAGGTGTGCCACATGGATCATAAAACATGGATTCATAAAACATAATCATTTATTACACGATAAAGGAATGTGGAATTCATACATGAAACTTTATAATCAATAAGTAAATGTGCATAAAGTTGAATACCCTTGATGGAGAAATGGGCATGGTATTCACTACACAATGACATTGGCTTAGAAAATCGGTGCGATTTCGGCAACGTAATGGTGTGACATAAGAATTCATAAAAAGGTTGATGAGAGAGAAAGGGGTTCCTCATAATATTTACATGTAATGGAAAGTAAGGAGGTTATATAGATACATGTCCCAACAATTGAAAAGGAATTTAGATTCATGATACAAAAGTATTGCTTGAATGTAAAAGAAGAGAGAGAAGTTCCTTTCGGAATTTCGGCATAGTAACGGGTGTACATGAGAGGCTTTAAATGAGAGAGAAAGGGGTATCCCATCATTAAAACAATAAGAGTTCAGTATGGGGGAGGTGTAAAACCATACCCCAACTTTCATAATTGAAGTTAAAAGGGAAATACAACTTAAAGAAAATTGACAAAAAATGAGAAAGGAAGAAGAAAACCCTTACTTGGAAGTGTGCTTCCAAAGGCTAGAGAGAGGCTTGTGAGAGGCTTCTTGGGAGCTTGGAGCACCATGGGAGGATTCTAGAGAGAGTAGGGCAGAGTTTAGAAGAACTCCAAAGGATTTTAGTGAGGATGAAGTGGGAGATTGGGTGGGTTTATATAGGAAAGGTGAGAGAATTCTTTATTATTTAGGTTTGGGACCCCTTATATTAAACTAATCCAAATTACAAACTATCCCATGGTTTTTGCCCATGGTTTCTGGAAAAGTAAAGATGAAAACAATATTTTACAAGGCCAAGGTCCGAACTTATTAAAATAATAAGTTTTCTTATGTGGAGGTGAGTCACACTCCCATGGAAATTAATTTAAAAAGGCAAAGTGTTGAATAAGTCTTGAGGGGTTCATTAATGCTTTGAAAAGTAAGTCAAACAAACACAAAATCACTTTATTTTAATGGTAAAACATATATTGGCCGAACATAAGGATTATAGTATTTTATTACATCACCATTGGGTCATTATGATGTCATAAAACACATTATATATTTAAACGGTATTTAATTTTTACCCAAAAATTTGACTGACTCAGAAAATTATGAAAAATTCACCATTGGATAATTTCGACGTCCTGATTCTAGAAATGACATTTATTTTATCTAAAAAAATTTCTAAATATTTTAATTTTAACTTTTAAAATAAAAACCAACATTTATCGAAAATTCACGGGTTTTGACAGAAATGGCTTTCAAACCTTAATATAACATTTTAATTGCATTCATAAATTTATAAGATCATTTATATTTAGTTAATTTAATAAAAATATTATTATTTTATTAAAATATTATTTAATTCAAAAATCCCTTAATTTAATAAATTAGATTTCTTAATTAAATAATAACTAAAAACACCATTTGTACTTTAAAAACTATTTAAAATGTATCAAAAATGACTAGAAGTTATATTCATTATTATATAAAAAAATAATGTACATGAACATAGTACTACTTATTTGTTACATAACCCCTTAAAACAGCCTCATAAGATCTAAGGGTAAGGTGTGCGATGGTGACAGACTCTTGGGGTGGCTCGGATAACATCGCTCGAGTGGTAATTTCAATCAACTTCCACTTTTCCCGTAGACGGTCACGTTCGAGCTTGACATAATGAAGCTCATCTTGGGCTTGGTCAAGGGCGAAGCCCAAGGATTCCACCTCTTTTCTGAGCTCCGACAAATGGGCTTCGTATGGGGCAATTCTACTGGATGAGCCCATCACTTTTTTTGTCTGAGTAAAAATTGGGTTCGTTAAAGCCTTATATTTATACTAATCATGTGATCACTGTTCAACGGCTATAAAATTAACGGTCACAACTCTTATCATAAAACCAAAGAAGTTGACATCTTATAAAAACATTTTTTTTATAAAGAGACAATTTACTGGATCAAGAGGGATTTTCCATTAATGACACTTTGGGTCGTTACATAGCATGGTTCTGAGACTGCGCGGCCTGCCCAGTTTTCAAAAATAAATTAAACCTTAAAGGAATAATAAAATAATTATGAGTGATAAAATGGAAATAAAATGAAAATAAGAAGTTTAATAAAATTTAAGAAATTGTTTTAATGATAATAATAATAATATTGTTTGAGAATATTATTATTATTAATTAATATTATAAAATTTATTATGTTATTAATTTTTTAATACTTATTATTATTTTTAATATTATTTTAGGTTGTTACCAATTTTATTAATATCATTAATGTCATAATTTTTATCACCATAAATTATTATCATCATCATCATTAATTATTATCATTAAAATTGTTAACATTTTAATTAACAACATTATCATTTTAAGGATATAACTTTTATTATGCTATTATTTTTATTCTTATTATTTTTATTATTTATTATTTATTATTATTATTATTATTATGTTTTATTATATCTTTTATTTTTATTATTTTTTAGGTAGGGCTTCTTCTCCCCACCCCCTCTCTCCCCATCTTGGCACACCCCACCTCCCTTGAAACCCTGTACACCCCTGCTCCCTGGCCATCCGTTGGACCACCCACCTCCCTTCTGACCAGCCTTCCCCCGCTCATGTCGTCACTACAACCCCCCAGCCAGGCCGCTCGTATCGTCACCATGACACCCCGACCAGCCAGCTCACACCGCAGACTCGACCTCCTGGCTAGCTTGCACCGACGCCGTCCGTCCTCCTCGCACCAGACTTATTGCACCCCTGCTCAACTGGAGTGACCCTCTTCCACAGACAATTCCCCTTCTGATAAGCTCATATTCTACTTTCTCTAGTGTTTTGGTTCTTGTTTTTGGGGTTTTAGGTTTTCAACGGGAAGGGTGTCTAATTTTAGGGTCAATTCTTTATGTTTTTTGGTTTGATTGTTTGATTTAAGGTCCAATTTGGGTCCCTCACGGTGCAACTAGGGTGTGATTGAAGAATTCACATCAGTTTTGGGAAATTCTTCACCCTAGGTAGGTGGTTCTATGACTTTTCATCTTTTAGATAATTTAATTTGTTTGTTTGGTTAATTTCAATATGTTATATGATTTAATTGCATGGTGCGAACTATGTTTAGAATGTTTTGGCATGCTCGTTTGATGAAAATGGATTTCTGGAATAATATATTCTTGTCGTTTATATTTTTGTTGTTGTATAAATGCTTGGTAGTGATTTATAGGTTGTGAAAAATGCACTTTAAAAATGTTGTGACATGCGTGCATGATGAAAATTGTACTTTCTTTTAGTTGTCATGTTTTTCATTTCGACCTTGTTGTAGTAAATTATATGAAGTGTTTAATCAATTTTTTATGGGGTGAGAATGAGGTTTTAGAATGGTTGAGCTATGAAATTAATTTTAAAATGGTTTATTTTTCATGTGACATGTTTTATAAACTGGTAAATTGTTTATTTAAGGGGTATTTGGGATGCGAATCATGGTTGGAAAGGTGTTCAGGGTCGTCTGGTCGGTGAGAAATGCATTTTCAGGGTCTTTAAGGTGTGTGTGTAATTAAATGGAGATTTTCAAAGGAAAATGAATCACTTTGGGTGTGTGTGCCATGTTGTGTACTTATAAAATTGAATTTCAAATTGTTTGAATAATGGAAAGCAAGTTTTGATATGCATATTCTGTACTTTTAGTTCTAAAGTGGCGTTCTTATTTGAAATCGAGTGTGTCTTTGTTGTGTAAACTTTTGATTTCTAATTTTAAGTGTTTTATAAATTTTTAACAAGATTTATTTAATTATATGTGAAGTGCAGGAGTTTTATTTGATAGGATTACATGTGCGTTAAGTTTTTAAAGTAACTCTTATATGTGGAAGTGGGAATTTTTCATGTGAAAACCCTTGTTGTGCTATTTAGAAATGTTCTTTAAATTGTTTAAATAATTTATCAAGTCATGAAAGTGATGTTAATTATGTTTCGAAATGGTTTTAGTGTGCATGTATTTTTAAAATGGTGTTTGGGTATGAAAGTGGTGGCTTTTTTGTGTAATGCCTTGTTTGGTTTTGATACGAGAAAGCGATATACTATGTGAATGTGGAACTTTATTGAGCACAAGGTAAAACCTCAGGTACCTAGGTGGGTGGATTAGGACTAGTATGCTAGATTTCACGGAAGTGGTTCGTCCTGGTTTCATCTGGCAAGATTGACGTTACAACACTAACTAAAATTTTGTGATGATTGGAGACAACTAGGTTATGGATGTGTTTCCCTACTAGTGGATCGTGCATGAGAGCATTGATTATTGTGGTTCCTATGCCAGTTTTACACTGAGGTATGATGTCTCTAGTGTTCCACACATTCCAGCTACCTTAGGGGATTTACCCACTATGCTCTACTATTCATGATGTGGTGCCTTCTGTTAGCATACAGATGACCACTTGAGTGTGTGTGTGTGTGTGTTCCTTATGTATTTTCTCATCCACTTTAAAGAAGTATTTATGAAATGGTTTTTCTTCAAACATTCTTTTCCATTTTTACTTTCATCTTGTAAATGTTTTCCTTAATAGTGTTTTTTTAAAGCATGTTTTTTAATAAGAATTTTAAATTATCGCTTAGTTGTTGTGGCATGGAACCTTTTTATTGGGTGGTATCCTACTGGGATCTTGGGTCACACCCAACATACACCTTTGGGTGTATGTGGACCTTGTTCTTTGGGTATTCTAGGTTTAGGCATCGTGCTTAGAGATGGTGGTTCGGGTTGTTTATGGTATTCTCATGCAATTTGGTGTTTGTAGCTTGTGGATGTTGTACCTCCCTTGTTGTTTAGAGGTTTGAGTTAGAGTTGTAGTTTTTTTCGTTGTTTCTTTTTGGATGTTTGTTCAAGTTGTAAAACTTTAAATTCGGATTTAGTTTAAGGGCATGTTTGGCTTTCAGTTTTCAATTTTAGTTTATCTATCTTGTTGGTTGGTTGTGTAAGGCCCTAGTCTTAAACATTACATAATCTTGAGTTAAGTCAAGAATTCACATTGAGGATATTTTCAGGTTTAGATTTTTAGATAATTAGGACGTAACTATTACATTATATCTCAAAAGATTACAAAGTAGACACTTCTGTTCTATCCAATTTTTTTCACAATAATAAAACTCCTTAAATAAAATATGAATTATTGTCTTGATATAAATCTTCTTGAATTATTATATTCCCTTAACCTTACTTATACCCTGTGAAAAACATTTCAAAAACTTGGGCTGAGCATAAAAAGCTCAGTAAGGGTTATAAAATAAGGAAAGAAAACATTAGTCCATCAATACATCCAAATCAATGAAATCATACTTTTTAATCATAAAACATAATCTCTTTAATATAACTCAAAAAATCATAATATTTATTAATAACATAGAGAAATCATAAATCATAAAGGTAACTTGTGGCATCTATATCATACTTACATTGTAGCTTTCACAGATAAAAAGGTAGTTACGTTTGGAATACCCATCACTGTATATTCCCTAAATCTCTTAGGAGAAAAATTAACGTTTACCTCAACCACGTTACCCAATGCATTGGAGATCTATCTCAGGCTCACCCACCCTAGGTTTTTCATGGAACCACCGATATACGTAAATAATTCCCAAGAACCATAACATAATCATAACACATAAAGAAAATATAACATTTCCACACTACAATAACAAGATATCAGTTCAAGATATTGACATAATAAATCCATTATCAAAACCATTTTCAATACCAAAATACATAAAAAGGGTATATGGTATTTATTTTTCTTTTAAAAATACCATGGCTTGTAGAGGAAGACAAATATCAAATAATGCTCGTGGTGGCAGAAATGTCGTTGTCACCGCGTATGTTAAAAAAAATCCCTTTATTGTTTAGTAAAAATCTATGCAGAAAAAATATTCTCATTGAATGAAATTAAAATTCAAATGGGTTTATACACCGTATAAAATCAAGTCATGTATAAATAAAAATATTCCTCAATGAAAGGAGATTGAGACAAAGTCCCTTACAAAGATCATTTTGTAAATAAAATAGATCGATTATGTGTATTCACTATAGGTACACATAATTAATGTATAAATAAAAAATAGTAAATCAAAATTTATTTCTTACATAATCATATTATTACATAATTAAAAGTAGAATATTAACCCAAAGAATGGAAATTGGGTTAAGAAGTTCCCTTACGAAAATCTGGCAGCCTAACGACGTCACTTAAAAATTCAGAAAATGAGTTGATGAGAGAGAAAATGGTATCTCATAACATGGACATAAAATGTACAATAATAAGGATAAATAATAACATATCCCAACATATGAAAATTTAAATTAAAATACATAACATAAAATAATTCTTTGACTAAAAGAGGAGGGTGAAAGGTTCTTTTACCTTGTGCCTGACTTGTCTTGTTCATTCTTTATCTCACTAAGTAATAAAATTAAGTTAATTATACTTGATTTAGAATATTTTTAAATTTTATTATTCCTTTTATATCACTTATTACCTTGATACAACAATCATATAATTATTCAAGTTCATATCAGTCTTTTTGTTGATGTTCGATACTTATATCAAAAATGAACTTGTTATAATTACAAATTGTCAATGTGGTCAAAAGTCCATTATCTCCAGAATTTTATGCATGTTTTAAATATAATATATATTCAGTATATATGTATTTTATAATATACCATAACATTTTTATATATGAAAATGAAATGCACAATTCATGGAGATGATAAGCCGTACATACACATGAATGCTACTTTCATTTATTTTTCATTTTTAAAAGAATTAAAACTAAATGATACATAGGTATATTATAATTTCATTATAATTTCTATGTTTTATATGTTACATAAGTTTATTAATTCCATCCTTTATATGTTCCATGAATAGCATGAACGAGTCATATTACTTTGAGGAGGCGGTAGTCCGCACTTCCTCAAATGAAATTATCATATTTATACAACATGAAAAGCATAAAGGTATGTTCTAAATGATAATTATAGAATAAATATCATATATATCATATTTAATTTTAGTTCCATCATAATGGACACCATGAGAGGCGGTATGAGATAATTGAACAATCGTCGTTTCTTGAGGCAGTAGTTCACCGTCCACAGAAACAGTATGTTTGTATCCATTAGATGGATGTGTGTGGAAGTTTAGTTCAAATACTTCTCATAACAAAATCCTAGTGTATTTAATATACTTTTTTTGTTATAAAATAATGGAATAAAGATATTTTAGGGGGTTGGAGAAAGAAAATTAATAGAAGAAGCTTGAGAAAAGACATTACCTTAAATCGGGTAACTCCTTTTGATTTAAGCTAAAAGGCCTTCTTGAATTGTATTCTTCAAAAATAAAGGTCCTATGAGGAATATAGGGATGTTGGGAGCTTATTTGGGCAGATTTTGGATGAGACAAGGGGGCTTGAGAGGCGTGAGTAAGGGTTAGAGGTGGTAGCCTTTTATAAGAGCGGGGAGGGGCACTTAAGAAATATGTTGAAATATTATTTTATTATAAATTCTATTTCGATTATAAATGAGTCTAAATTCAGTTAGTTCGAATATAAGATGAATATAAGTAGAAATAAAATCATCCAATAATAATTAGATATGTTTTGGATATTTTTTAATCCTTAACTTTTTTATTTAACCCTTTTTTTACTCTTACCGTTTATCAATAATTTAACAATTTGAGAATCCAAATAGTTACCAAAACATGAAAAATATTCAATTAAAGAGTAAATAATAAATTTCATAATTATGATAACTATTTGGCCAAATCTTATATTTTTTGGAATTTTATAATATTTAATAAAATATTTTATATTTTAAAATATGAATTATGTCAATTTTGACACTATTCATATCATGACTTTTTTTAAAATCCATAACATGATTACTTTGAAAAAACTTCATTAATACAAATATAACATGTAAATTTCATCCAAAAAATTTGTGGATGACATCAAAATAACAAAATTACATTTATTTAAACATTTATAATATCATTTATTTGAATCCTTTATTAATGAAGCAATCACAACAATACCATTATGTCATAATAAAATTTATTTGTTTAATTCTAAAAATTATAAATAAAATATCATGATATAGAAAATATTTTTAGATTTATAATGACTATTTATAGTCGAAGTTATCACTTATATAATCCCATATAATTTTTTTTGGAAAATATATATGTTTATGTTATATTTTCCTTAACTTTAAATTAGAAGTAATTAAATGTCATTTTCACGTACAAGTGGCTCCATGGGGTCATAAAACAGACCCAAAGATGCCTATGGTCAGACATATCTCATCCAATAGGGTTAGGACATGTGTTAGCGTAATTTAATATTATTATAATATTATTTTTTACCCTTATTTACCAAATTTACCCTTTAACCATGGTAAATAAAATATTTACTGAAGTTACTATTAATAATGTCTAAAAATAAAAGTTACCTATTTAAACAATTTGGACCTCCTGATTCCAAATATGAAATCTATTTTTTCCAAATTCAAAACACAGAAGTTGCAAAAATTAATTTAAAATTAATTCCTGTTGTCAAAACCAAAAATCGTGTTTTTAAGAAATAAAAACTACCAAAAGATTGGCATGCATTTATGTAAAAATTCAAAGTCAAATTACTTTCAATGACCAAAATTGGATTAAAAGATAAAAATATAATCCAAATACACTTTAAAACCAATTAAAATTACAATTTAACTATATAAATAAATTAGATTAAAATGCAGTTTTGAATTAAAATCCATTATTTTTCACTATTCATTAAAAATGAACTTTATTAGAAAAATACAAAAATTTCATCCAATGTAAATTTTGAGGTCCTGATTCTAAAGAAGAATATTATTTTGTCAAATAGAACATATAAAATCGATAAAAACTAGATTTAAAAAGGGTTCGCCATCAAAAGGCGGTAAAACAACCTTTTAAAAATATTAAAGTTTTCATGCTTAAAATCAGATTCAATTTTTATTTTAAGCCTCTAAAAATTATTAGATAAGTGTAAAGACATTTAATAATAATATTTTTGTCAGTTTGTTTCATTCTTTCCAATACAACAGCTCATCGCTAAATATCATTTAAAATAACAATATTATTATATTATTTTTTTGGTATAACTCAAAGTTGTGTGCAGTGTCAGATTTCGAAGAAACTTGTTGTTGCATGTTGAGTATGTTATTGGACAAAGTGTCCTATTTAAAATAAAATTAATATCTTATTCATAAATATTAATAGATATGGAAATGTATTATTCTATAAATACCTAGGTTGTTCCAGTTTCTGTTTACTATTTCTGGTAAATCACTCTCATGTATTGTTTTGATACCCGGGCACTTGTGCCAGCCCATGGGGATCGGGAACGCCCCTCGGGCCATGTCGCGGACCGGGTCGGATGGCGACTTGGCCTGGTTCATGACAAAATGGTATCAGATACAGGTTTTCTCTCTTGGGTCGTGTTCTTTTGGGATACAGTCAAGGTAGACCAAAATTAAGGGTGCCGGAACTCGACGTTCTAGCTACGAGCAAGGTGTCTGGCCAGCACACCTCGTGGCAGGACTTGAGTTACCAGGATATGTTGAGGTTTGTCTGAGTCTTTGGTCCATGTGGTTAATCTTGTTTAAGGGAAATGATGATAGAGTAGGGTTAGTGGTCCCAGTGAGCTCGCATGGTCTAGAAATCCATGTAGAGCTAGGGACACTATCCTAGAATAATATTTGTGGTGGTGGTGTGATTGGCATATGGCCTCTAACCATATGTCCCAGTCACCCACCGACACTAGTCTCCTCTTGCATCGTTCCTCATCTCTTTGTCTTGAATTTGTGGAAATCTAGTTTTTAATTAAAAGTGATTTAGTCTTGGAAATGTTTTGAAATGAAGAAATTTAAAAAGAAAATGATGTGTAAGGTTTAAAATGTGTGGGTTGAATGTTTGGTTTTGAAAAATGGAAAGGTCTGGTTTTGATTCTTGGTGTTGTCATGGGCAACCACATACATGAGTGTATATGGAAAGAGAAATGGTTAATGGCATGAGAGGATGAGTGTGTGGATGGACATGAGGTGGGTGATGGTGTGGCACGAGAACATGCATGTGTGAGGCCCATGGGACACCATTGGTGTCTGTGCAACCCACCAACTTTGTTTATTTTCAAAAAGTTTTGTTAAAGGAAAATTTGGTGTTTTAATAACTGGTGATTGTGTGGTGTGTCCTTGTGTTTCAGAAATGTTGGATGTGAGGTGTTTCGAGCCGATAATCCTTTTTGAATAATTTGTATCTTTAGTTTGAATTATTATTGGTAAGTTGGTGTGAAAGCATGTGGTTTATGGAATCTTTGAAAAGTGCTTCGGGAAGCCCTTACAGTGGTTCCCCCTGCACGTTTAGTGTTTTCTTGTGGTATGTCTTGACCATTGGACCAACTTGATTTGGTCCATGGTATTCTTTTGTGACTAGTGTGCACCCCCAAAACACATTAACATGTGATTGAAGTGTAGCCATAGGTAATTCACTGTTGGTCGACCCTCCGGTTGATTAAAGTAAGGAATCTCCCTTTTTAGTGATAGTGATAAGTCTGTCCCTCATTCTTTTCGGTTAAGAAGATCCTCTCATAGCAAGATGATGTAAGTGAGTGGAGTTGATAGGAGTTTTGGACTCTTTGAGTTGTCTGAGTCATCGGGTATGAATTTTGACATCGTTGTGTTTGAAGGTACCCCCTGGGAACGATGAAAGGAATTCCAGTGGGGAAGGGTGAAGGCGATTCAGAGTTATCGGTCTAGACTAATGACTTGAAAGGCTCATAGTGCTTTCATTATCCGCAAGGTTCATGTTTGGTGACGTCTTTCAGTGTGGGTTCTCTTCGAAGTGCAAAGGCAGATTTTGTAGAATCCTTCGGAAATCCTTGTTTTCATAGAAGTGTATCCCCCCTCTTAGAGAGTTCTAATTTTTATGTTCAAAAGGGGGGTGTTTTTCGTGCGTCTTTCCTTATTAAGTTTCTTAGTTCAGGTGAAGAGGGGATACATATGCATCATCTAAACCCCTGTTTTGGTGGATGTGTTAGGAGAAAGTAGTTGGATGTCGTGGTGTGTTGTGTTTGTTGGGGATGTCTCTGTTGTGGTGTGGTTTCATGTGGCACCAAAAGGAGAAGCTCTGTTTGGGAGTCTTCAATGTCTTACTATGAGGTATAATATGCTTAAAACATTAGGGATCCATCCATAGGTCTCGGAGTGAATCTGGTGCGTGGTCAGAAACCCCGAGAGTGTATGGGGCCCTGACCTTATTTCTATCATCGGTGTTGAAAGTAAAAACAATTTAAATTGTTTTATAGGGTTGTTCCATTTCGAAGGACCCGTTTGGGTGTGTGAGGTTTCCTGTGGCTGAGGGGGCATGGTCATCTCATTACCTTAAAGTCCTGAGGGTTGTGTCCCACTAAATGTAATCGCTTTTTAGTGGTCCTTATGGAGTCTATTAGGTGAATCGGTCTCAAAGTTGAATAGTGATCATCGAGGGACGTGAAGATGTTAGTTTGTCTTCGGCCATGATTTTGACACCTCATTAGTTAGACCTGGCCCTCCCCACCCCTTATGGTGGGGTGTTTGGTCACTGTTGAGAATTTTTTGAAATTTTTGTATCTTCTGTCAGTTCTAATGGTGGGGAGTCTACTCAGTCCTCCCCGTGCCGATTTCCCAGTCTCATCTCGGGCGTTGGTAGGTTTCTAGTGGTGGGGAACACCTTCGGGCTTTCCCATGTTGTATTTTAGTTATGTAACTAGAGATGACTTCATGGTAGGTGATAAGATTGTTCCTTGGACGTGGTTGGTCTTGTCTAATTGTTCCAGTCAAACGGTCTGGTTTTCATTTAATGGTGCTTGAGTTATTTCGGTTTGTGAAGTTAGATTCCATGGGTGCAAGAGTTACTTTCCTTGATTAATCAACTTTAGGTGTTATAGCTCTTTGGGGAGGGCGACATATATCATAAAGTATTTTTACAAGTTTCTTGAGGTTTTCATTTATGTCACATTCTCTAAGCATGGTGTGTTTTCCTTTTTCCACTTGTTTTTCATAGGGATCATCTTTGAACCTTAAGGGGGTATTGTTTTCTACATTTAGTCTCAACCTTACTTGTGGATTTCCGGGGATGGAAAGCTTTATGGTGGGGAGAATACACACCCTAACATTTTCAGTTTATTTTTATTTAATTATTTTCTAGCCTGAAAATTTTTCGTGGGTTTTGGGTGATCCAATGTTTAAAGCTTTTGAGTCTTGTTGAGAAAAATGCACTTTCTAGGTTTACCATCATCGGGCGCACAAGCAGAGAATGGTTCTGAGACCGCGCTACATACCCATTTTTCAAAAATAAATTAAAACTTAAAGGAATAATAAAATTATGATGAGTGATAAAATGGAAATAAAATGAAAATAAAAATTTTAATAAAATTTAATAAATTGTTTTAATGATAATAATAATAATATTTTTTGAGAATATTATTATTATTAACTAAGATTATAAAATCTATTAAGTTGTTATAAATTTTGTAATACTTATTATTATTATTATTATTATTATGTTAGGTTGTTACCACCTTTATTAATATAATTAATGTCATTATTATTATCACCATAAATTATTATTATCATCATCCTTAATTATTATCATTAAAATTGTTAACATTTTAATTAACAACATTGTCATTTTAAGGATATGACTTTTTTTACGCTATTATTTTTGTTGTTTTTGTGTTGTTATTATTATTATTATTATGTTTTATTATGTTTTATTTTATATTTTATATTTTATTTTTATTAGTTTATGGGTAGGGCTTCTTCTCCCCCCCCCCCTCTCTCCCCATCGCGGCACACCCCAACTCCCTTGAAACCCTACAGGCACCTGCTCCCTAGCCAGCCACCGGACCACCCGCCTCCCTTCCAGTCGGCCTTCCCCCACTCACGCTGTCGCCCTGACCCCTCGGCCATGCCGCTCGCATCATCTCCCTGACCCCCCAGCCAGTCGGCTCGCACCACCGCCCCGACCACTTGACCAGCTCGCACCGGCGTCGTCCATCTTCCTCACATCGAACTGGTCACACCCCTACTCGACGGGCGCGACCCTCTTCCGCAGAGGATTCCCCTCCCGGTAAGCTTATCTTCTCCTTTCCCTAGTGTTTTGGTTCTTGTTTTGGGTGTTTTAGGTTTTCAGCGGGAAGGGTGTCCGTTTTTAGGGTTAATTCCTGATGTTTTTAGTTTGATTGTTTGATTTAGGGTCTAATTTGGGTTCCTCATGGTGCGACTAGGGTGTGACTAAATAATTCGCACCAATTTTGGGAAATTATTCATCTAAGGTATGTGGTTCCATGCATTTTCATCTTTTATATAATTTAATTTGTTTTTTTTGTTAATTTTAATATGTTCTATGATTTAATTTCATGGTGCGAACTATGTTTAGAATGTTTTGGCATGCTCTTTTAATGAAAATGGATTTCTGGAATAATATAGTCTTTTCATTTATATGTGTGTTATTGTATAAATTCTTTTTAGTTCTTTATAGGTTGTGAAAAATGCACTTTAAAAATGTTGTGACATGCGTGTGTGATGAAAATTGTACTTTCTTTTAGAAATTGTCATGTTTTTCATTTCGACCTTATTGTGGTAAATTCTAGAAGTATTTAATAAATTTTTTATGGGGTGTGAATGAGGTTTAAGAAGGTTTGTGTTTTGAAATTTATTTTAAAATGGTTTATTTTTCATGTGATATGTTTTATAAACTGAGAAATTGTCTATTTAAGGGGTATTTGGGATTCGAAACATGGTTGGAAAGGTGTTCGGGGTCATCTGGTTAGTGCAAAATGCGTTTTCAGGGTCTTTGAGGTGTGTGTGTAATTAAATGGAGATTTTCAAAGGAAAATGAATCACTTTAGGTGTGTGTGACATGTTGTGTACTTCTAAAATTGAATTAAAAATTGTTTGATCAATGGAAAACATGTTTTGATATGTATATTCTATACTTTTGGTTTTAAAGTGGAATTCTTATATGAAGTCGGGTGTGTCTTTCTTGTGTAAACATTTTCTTTCTAATTTTAAGAGTTTTATAAATTGTTAACTAGATTTATTTAATTATATGTGAAGTGGGGGAGTTGTATTTGATAGGATTACATGTGCGTTAAGTTTTTAAAGGAACTCTTATATGTGGAACTCAACATTTTTTATGTTCAAACCTTTGTTGTGCTGTTTAGAAAAGTTCTTTAAATTGTTTAAATAATTTATCAAGTCATGAAAGTGATGTGAATTATGTTGTGAAATGGTTTTGGTGTGCGTGTGTTTTTAAAATGGTGTTTGTGTATGCAAGTGGTGGCTTTTGTGTGTAATGTATTGTTTGTTTTGTGATATGAGAAAGTGATATACTATGTGAATGTGGAACTTGACGGAGCACAAGGGAAAACCCTGGGTACCTAGGTGGACAGATTAGGACTAGTACGCTTGATGTTACAGAAGTGGTTCATCCCAGTTTCATCTGGCAGGATTGAAGTTACAAAACTAACTAAACTTTTGTGATGATTGGAGACCACTAGGTTATGTATGTGTTTCCCTACTAGTGGATCGTGCACAAGAGTGTTGATTATTATGGTTCCTATACCACGTTTACACTGAGGTATAATGACACTAGTGTTCCACACATTCTAGCTACCTTAGGGGATTTACCCATAGTGCTCTACTATTCATGACATGGTGCCTTCCGTCGGTATACAGAGGGACAATTGATTGTGTGTGTTTTCCTTATGTATTTTCTTGTCCACTTTAAAGTTGTATTTTTTAAATGGGTTTTCTTCAAACATTATTTTCCTTTTTTACTTTCAACTTGTAAATTTTTTCCTTAATAGTATTTTTTAAAGCATGTTTTTTATAAGAATGTTAAATTATCTCTTAGATGTTGTGGCATGGAACCTTTTTATTGGGTGGTATACTACTGGTCTCTTGGGTCACACCCTACATACACCTTTGGATTTATGTAGACCTTGTTGTTTGTGTATTCCAGGTTGAGGCATTGTAATTAGCGACGGTGGTTCGGGTTGTTGATGGTCTTCTCATGCATGTTCATGTTTGTAGCTTGTGAATGTTTCAACTTCCTTGTTTCTTGGAGGTTTGAGTTAAAGTTTTAGTTTCTTTTGTTGTTGTTTATTTTTGGATGTTGGTTCAAGTTGTAAACCTTTAAATTTGGATTTAGTTTAAGGGTCTATTTTGTTGTCAGTTTTCAATTTTAGTTTATATATCTTGTTGGTTGTTTGTGTTTACTATTTCAGGTAAATTGTTCCCATGTATTGTTTTGATACCCGGACACTTGTGCCGGCCCATGGGGATCAGGAACGCCCCTCGGGCCATATCGCAGACCGGGTCAAGTGCTGGGTCGGATGGTGACCCGGCCTGGTTCGTGACATGTGAGGCCATTACTCAGAGTTCATCATTTATTCTTCATTTAAACATATTCAACTACCAACCCATTAATGTCATTTATTTGGTGTAGATATCCATGTTTAACACCCCAATTATCAACGTGTATACACACATCAAGTGTAGAATGCCATGTCTAACACCCCAATTCTCATTCATGTGCACGCCTCATTGGTGTAGTCGCCATGTCTCACACCTAAAGAACCCGATAAATCTATCACTAGCATAAAATGTCATGTCTAGACCTCATTTAACCATGTATGTATATCATCACTGGTCTATAATGCCATGTCTAGAACCTAATCCATCACAACCATTAATTAATTCATAAATTAATTAATTCAGACCCAATAATTAATTCATCAAGAATTATCCACACCCATTCCCTTAATAATCCAAAAATTAGTGAAATATACCAAAATCCATTAGTTAACCCCACAATTAACTAAGTACACAATTTCATTAATTAATTCATCAATTAATTAATCAACAACACAATTCACATCTCATAATTAATCATTCAGAATTAATTATCTCAATACAAATATCATATTTACATAATTAATTTCTACAACAAATTATCAAAATCATTACTACAAAAGCACTTAATTAATCCACCATTAATTATCTCAATTTAGCTAAAACAACATATCACAATTAATCCATCGATTAATTATATAATTATCCTATTCAATATATCATAATTAATTCCCCAATTAATTATATATATATTCCAATCTCAAAGCACATAATTAATTCACAATTAATTATCTCAATTTATACCCCTAAATAACTCGTAATTAATCCTTCTATTAGTTTTCTTAATTACAATTCTCAAGGCACATAATTAATTTACAAATTAATTATCTTAACTTAGCCAAATCAATACTCATAAGCCCCACTTAACCCAAGTGTGTCAACATATAAAGGAGGAAATACATATCCTAATTAAGAAAACCACATTTCTATAAATTAAACTGATTCCTCTAATTAGGAAAGAATAGAAAAACACATAACAACAAGTTAAACAACATATCAGTCTATCACTATGTTTTTAGCTTGAAGGTAATGCACCTTGATTGAGGGGTTTTATTACAAAAACATGATTTTGTAATCTAAAAAATCATTTTATACCAATAAAAAATTAATTCATCATTTGAAATAAAAATCATCATCAATAGTAATTAAACAAATACTGCATTTTATTAATTGAGCAATGTTGAGGACCCTACCTCAAGTAATTGGTCGATCCAATGCTTTATAACTTAAACTGCAACCCGCTTGCATACGCGCACTTCCACAAAAACGCACATGCACTCGAAATATATCACTACACCTTAATAACAACAACCAACACCCAAGATTAGTATGGTACAGACCAACACACACCAAATTAACCAATTTCAACTCAAATACACCATAAGTACCTAATTCATGGGGTGTAAAACCAATTATCAGGTGAATTACCTTACCCGAATACAATAACGGTGAACAAAATTGAGTCGAACTGCCTCTCCTTCAGTGGTGGTCATCATAGTATGAATTAACGGGTCCTAAGACATCATCTGAACCACCTAGAATTAGAAGAAACTAAGAGACCAAATCAATCCCGGACATTATGGTTTCGGCCTAATAGAGACTGGGTGATAGAGATATGAAATAGCTAATGAAAAGAATGAAACACATAGATAAGGACTTACCTCGCTGAGACAGACAACTTTCGTGAAGGAACTAGATGAATACGACACATAGAGAGGGAGTCAGGTTGATGGGGGTAGTGTGCCACCTTGGGAGAGATGGGGGGGGGGGGGGTCGTGCCTCACCCTGTTGTGTGCCTCTCCCTCCTTTTCTCTCTTTCAACAAATAAAACCCTAAAACTAAAAAGATTAATATCATAATAATAATAATAATCACCATTATATTATTATTATTATCAATTAATTAAAACACCTCTTCGATAAACCCCAAATTCCCTATTTAACACCAATTAATTAAATTCTTCTCAAATGAATTTAATTAAATAAAATCTTCAATTCATCATTATTTAATTAAATTATCTCAAAATTAATTTAATTAAATAAGACCCATATTTCACAATAATTAATTAAATTCCTCTCAACTTTGAATCTAATTAATTAAAACCCCTATTTAATAATATTTAATTAAATCCCACTCAACTAGGAATTAAATTAAATAAATTAAGTCAAAACCCAAAACTGTGTAAGTCGCACAATTTGACTCGCACGGTGTGACAGACCATGCGCAGACCGTGTGGACGCTACTGGTCACCTATTGTAACACACACTGCTGACCCTCATAGTTTGACTAATCGTGTGTAGCCCATGTGAGCATCACTGTAAACCATGATTATCATGCATGGTTGACCCACACAGCTTAAGCCTTTACCCAAGCTCAAACACCTCTACAAAGTATGGTGCTCCCAAATCTCATCCTACCATTTGGGAAACTCCTCTAGACTTTACCCAAGATTGATATCAACACATTTAAATGGTCCCAACTCACAAAACTTTATCCCTAATCTTTTTTTTAAAACCAACCCATCCAATAAATGGAAAAGTTCAAAACTTTCATATTTTAACCCTGTTCATAAACACGGGACTTTACAATCTAGCCAACTTAAAAACTTCTCATCCCTGAGAAGCCATCAGAAACTACTACAACATTAACCAACCCACCAAGGTCATGAATTCTCATTTGAACGGTCACATTGCATTCCCAAATTCCAAACACACCTTTAACCAAAACACAATATTAATGGATCAAGCCTTTAAAACCCCAAGCCAATGCTCAAAAATCAACCCAAAACATCGAAACAACACATAACCAAGCCCACACAACTAGAGACATGATCCTGTCATCGTCTCCCCAACCACCCACTCATTGGTGCTTTCCACCAGTGGTCTTATAATTTAACAATCAAACTCCCAAACCATGACTCTCTTTCCTTGAAAGACATCACTGACCCATAAACCCACACTCATCCTCAAACTAACGACGTGCCTTTAAAACAATTGCATCACCAACCACATGTACATCAAAAACTTTCTTCGACTTCCGGTGACCATCCCAAGTCAATCCATCGCTTGGATATTTTAAAATTGGCATGCCCCAGCATGAACAAGGGATTACCCAAAGTACTATACATCTCGCATACAACCCAGATAACAACCACTTATCTAGTCCAACAACTTTTAAAACTTTATCACGGTGTAATATCGACACTATCTCGAATGTCTCTAGGATGAGGCCAAGATAGGGGGCATGTTCGTCTTATTAAAAAGAGCACACTAAGAGTAAATCCAAGTCACCAAATGATCAGTCAAGCTACTAATGGTTGACTCTTTACAAAAAGGCTCGGCTTCTCCTGCCGACGTGTCATCAACCAAACCTCAATGCCTATATCACCCAAGGAAACCTTGTTATTTCAAATCTTACCACTAAAACTCTTCCAAAAACTTAAGGAGCATACAAATGTTTGTGCACACCACCAACGTTATCGAAGTCATGTTTCCAAGACAGCACCAATGCATACACCAGAACTGATATGACACTACCCACCTTGGGATTTTCCATGTTATCGAAAAAATATACCAGTTTCCCTCAAGAAAACTAGTTCAGAAACACCTTAAACGAACATGTGATCTTCCACAAACCACGATCACCACATCAACATCTCACATGAATGCCGAAAAGTTTAAACCGACCAGCGTGTCAAAACACCCAAGTCCCAAAAGTCCTCTCGAGTAATGGGAAAAACTTACCTTAACACCCAAAACACTCTAATCTAGAGTTACCCCAAGGGTGTATTTAATGATGGACCATGCTCGAGGCATTTCTAACCTATTGAACCAAGCATTATCCAATGATTTTTCCCATATCAAGAGTAAAGATACAACAAGCACCCCTCAAAATGAAGGGTTTCATTCTTTAAAACCCAAAAGTCCTACTAGGGAAAACGAGACTCAAATGGTACCAACGTCAAAAATATCACAGTGGAAACAAGGAATCTCGACTTCTAAGGGTACTACCTACCAAAGGCTAGTCCCTTATAAAGCATACACGTTGACCATATATCTTGGTCACGCAAAACAAAACTCACTAGGCTTAAAATCCCTTTTTCATTTTAGCCAATTCATTAATTCATTTTAACCTCTAAAAATTTGAAATAATTTTAACAAACTCACAAGTACTATTCCACAACAACGAACTTGGTTTTCAAACGACACCCCATGAGAAAAACAAGAAAGCAATAACAAACTTCCTCTTTAGCTTTAACATTCATCATCATTTCATTTTAATTAGGAAATCTAACATCTAAATTCCTTTTAACAAAGCGGAGACCTCCGAGGGTCCCATTTATTCAATTCAGGTTCTTCAAAAAGTAACCCCACAATAGTTCATTTCACAAAACTCAGTAGTTTTACATTTATGACCATTTTCAAACACACTATGGTTATACAATCCTCATTCACATGGGTGGGCATCTACCAATTGATAAGGCACCCATACACCTTAAAAATAGCATTTGGCTCCCATTTATCACATAAAATTTCCATTTAGATTTTTAACTTTAGCATCCCGTTTTCAATTGTTTGAATACATGGGTTAACTTTTTTCAAGTTATAAGGAGCTTATACACCTTACAACTGAAATTGGCTCCCATCGTAAATGCAACCAATCAATTTTTCTACTCATCCATTTACACCTCAAAAAATATCTAGCATGTTATCATAAGTAGTAACACAATAGTATGCTATAACATAGAAGCATGGAACAATAGCAAAACATTCTAATACTAGAGGCATCATGTCATATAATTATCTAAACATGTTATACAAGCAGGCATGCTAAAGAAAATCAAAACATCGCATTCCACCCAAGGTACACAATCAAAATTAGCAGACATCCTACTAATGCAACTACATGGAATGTTACATGCATGACATGTGAATCTATAAGTTCCTAAGATGATGAATGTATTCAACTTCCTTTCCATATCAAGCCAATGAAAATTTTCAAAATCCTCAAAATCAATAAGTAGTGGAAAATACACTAGTCACTCAAGGTAAAATCATAAAAACTGTAACCACAAACAGTATAAACATCAATTCCCACCCCTGGACACATGATCATTTCCTGTATATGGGGTGATCAGTCACAAACACAGCTATTAACCGAGCGCTGACACTTTTCTAGTCTCCTATATACCAACCCAAAACAGAAAAACATGGGAAATGAAAGAACATTGGTGCTCTGATACCACTTTGTAACGTCTCGAACCAGCTTACCCTCAAATCGGTAGCCAGATTGGTCACCACATGACCTCAAGCGCATCTCCCCATACGCTGGAGGATATCGACTAGCAGCAAAGGTCTATGAATATTCAGTGGGGAGACTATACCCTCATATTCATAGTACACATCATAAATAGATAACAAACTCAGACAACAGTGGAAGTAGATATAAAACAAAAATCAACTGAATAATGAAAATGGTTAGCGCCAGTTTATACAATGCATTCATGTCATGGTGATACATATATGAAAGTAGTAAACAAAACAACATGCTTTACATCTCAGTACAAAAATACAAAAAAGTCTCAAAATCTCCATAACTCAATACTAACTTCGGCTCATGTCAGAGATCGAAGCATTCCCTAGGTTATACCATAACTTAGTACCTACTTCGACTCATGCTATAGATCGAAGTATTCATGGCGTATGATATCTCATAACCCGATTCGACTCATGTCAAAGTTTGAATTATTCTCATGTGATGCCATCACTTGGAGTTCATAATTTATTCTTCATTTAAACATATTCAACTCCCAACCCATTAATGTAATTTATTTGGTGTATATCTCTATGTATAACACCCCAATTATCAACGTGTATAATTGCATCAAGTGTAGAACTCTTTTTCTAACACCCCAATTTTCATTCATGCGCATGCCTCATTGGTGTAGACGCCATTTATCACACCAAAAAACCCTAATAGATCTATCACTGGACTAGAACACCATTTCTAGCCCTCATTTAACCATGTATGTACCTCATCACTGGTCTAAAATTCCATGTATAGCACCTAATCCATCATGACCATTAATTCATAAATTAAATAATCCAAGCCCAATATTAATTCATCATGAATTATCCACACCCATTCCCTTACTAATCCAATGAGTTGTGAAATATATCAATATCCATTAGCTAACCCCACAATTAACTATGTACACAATTCCATTAATTAATTCATCAATTAATTAATCAATAACACAGTTCACATCTCATAATTAATTTATTCATAATTAATTATCTCAATCCAAATCTCAACATTCCATAATTAATTTCAAAAATTAATTATCTAAATCATTACTAAAAAATCTCATAATTAATCCACCATTAATTATCTCAATTTAGCCAAAAAAACATATCAAAATTAATCCACTGATTAATTATCTCAATTATCCAATTCAATATCTCATAATTAATCCCCCTATTAATTATCTATATTCTAATCTCAAAGCACATAATTAATTCAAAATTAATTATCTCAATTTATCTCACTCAATAAATAATAATTAATCCTCCAATTAATTGTCTTAATTACAATTCTCAAGGCACATAATTAATTTACAAATTAATTATCTTAACTTAGACAAATAAATACTCATAAGCACCACTTAACCGAAGTATGTCAACTTATAAAGGAGGCGATAAATCTCTTATTTAATAAAACTACATTGTTATAAATTAAACAAATTCCTCTAACTAGGAAATTATAGAAAAAAACATAACAACAAGCTAAACAACATATCATTCTATCACTATGTTTTTAGCTTGAAGGCAGCACACCTTGATTGAAGGGTTTTATTACAAAAACATGATTTTGTAATCTAACAAATAATTTTATACCAATAAACAATTCATTCAGAATTTTCTATCAAATTCATGATCAATAGTAATTAAACAAATATTGTGTTTTATTAATTGATCAATGTTGGGGACCCTACCTCAAGTAATTGGCTGAGCCAATGCTTTCTAACATAAACTGCAACCTTCTCGCGTACACGTACTTCCACAAAAATGCACGCGCACCCATAAAATATCACCACACCTTAACAACAACAAATGGAACCCAAGATTAGTGTGGTGGGGACCAACACAAACCAAATTAATCAACCACAACTCAAATAAACCATAATTACCTAATTTAAGGGGTGAAAAACCAATTTTCGGGCGTATTGCCTTACCCGAATACAACGGCGGTGAACCAAATAGAGCCAAACCACCTCGCCTTCAGTGGTGGTCATCGTAGTATGGACCAAAGGGTCCCGATATATCATCTACAACAACTATAATTGAATGAAATGAAGAAACCAAATCAATCTCGGGCCATAGGGTTTCAGCCTAACAGAGACCGGGCGATGGAGAGTTAAAACAGTAGATGCGAAGAACGAAACACACAGAGAAGGAATTACCTCACTGATACAGAAAAATTTCATGAAGGAATCACATGAATCTGGCACACTGAGAGGGATCCTGGTTGAGGGGGTAGTGCGCCACCATGGGAGAGTCGTGGGGAGGGGGTCGGACCTCACCCTGATATGTACCTCTCCCTTCTTTTCTCTCTTACAAAAAATAAAACCCTAAAACTAAAAGGATTAATATATTAATAATAATTATAATCATCATCATTATACTATTATTATCAATTAATTAAAACACCTCTTAGAAAAACCCCAAATTCCCCATTTAACACCATTTTATTAAATTCTTCTCAAACAAACTTAATTAAAATAAAATTTTAAATTCATTGTTATTTAGTTAAATTCTCTTAACATTAATTTAATTAAATAAAACCCTCATTTCTAAACAATTAATTAAATTCATATTAACCTTGAATTCAATTAATTAAAACCCCATTTAACAATATTTAATTAAATCTCTCTCAACCTATAATTTAATTAAATAAATTAACCTGAAACCGAAAACTGGGTAAGCCACATGGTTTGACTCGCATGGTCTGGAAGACCATGCATAGACTGTGCGAACGCTACAAGTCACCTGTTTTAACACACACAGCTGACCCACATGGTTTGACTAACCATGCGCATCTTGTGTGAATGTCATTGTAAACCAGGATTGTCACGCATGGCTGACCCACATGGCTTAAGCCTTTACCCAAGCATGAACACCTCTATTGGGTAAAGTGCTCCCAAATCCCATCCAGCCATCTAGGAAACTCCTCAAACCTTTACCTAAGCTTGATATCAACACGTTTAAATGGTACCAACTCGTGAAAATTCATCCCGAAGCATATTTTTAAAACTGACCCATTCAATAAACAAAAAGTTCAAAAACTTTTGTATTTTAACCAGGTTCAAAAACACGGTGTTGATCGGATTAGAGTACTCAAGAGGGGGGTGAATTGAGTATCTATAAAAATTTCTGTTTGAAAAGTATTCTTAAAAAGGGATCCCTATTAAAAATAAATACAACCCAGTTAATGAAATTAATACGGTTATGAAAGTTTGACTGTTTAAATAATTTATCATTAGATAGGTTAATTCTCAGAAATATTAATATTAGTTATTAATATTACTTTTGAAGTTATTCTAGTAAGAAAAAACAATTATAAATTCTCTCTAAGATTAACTATCAAATTAAATCTAGTGATTTATGAATTATGCAGTAAAATAGAGAACACTAAATTAAACAACACAACGAACATAAAAAAGTCATTCAGTCTCAAGCCGATACCTAGTCCACTCCACTTGGTGATCACCTTCCACCAAGCAGTTTATATTAATAAACTTGATTCACACCCTAGATCGGGGTAAACAACAGTGCACAGGACTATCCAGGTCACACGACCTCTTCCACAGTTCTTCACAGGTATGAACTACCAGGTCACACAGGGACCTCTTCCACACTTATCCATGGGAGTAAACAAGTGTAAAAAGATATGATAGGAAGGATATCTTGTATACTTCTTTTTAGTACAGGAGACAGTGTGTATTTTTATACAGACACACACACACTGCTCAAAATCTAAAAACAATACACAATAGAGCGAAGATGATGTGATAAGGTTATAAGTGTTATGAGTGTTTTTCTGTGCAGCTCTGGACTTCTAGGATGAAGAAGATGTAAGAATTGGGTCCTCTTGCAAGAAACAGAGTATCGCAAGTCTGGTGCTCTGGTTTCCAGTTAGATCTGTCTCATGTTCTTCATGGAGTTGGTATTGTGAAGATGTTCTTGACTTTGATCTATGGTATTATAGCCTTTTTATTCGTGAATGATTCATGTGATATTCAGATGTGTCTTGTTTCATGTGTCGGTTCTTTTCTAAAAAATGCTCGTGCTTCTCCGCTATCGCGCACATTAGTTTCTGGGGCATGCTTTTCTTTTTATTCTTGGAGTGCATGTGTTGAAGCTGATAGGATGCATGTATTCTGCACCTCGTATGTTGTACTGTCAGGTGATATGTATAAAAAGAAATACTAATTATTTCAATGCATTTAAAAGACTCAAATATGACCGTTGTAAATTAAATTGAAAACGAAAAAACATATTAAAGAACGGTGTCACAGTCTATCTGGAAATGGTGTAACTTGGAAATGGTGTATTTATGAAGTGGTATCTCCTTCTTTTCCTTTGATCAGTGAGACAATTATGATTTCATAGTTGTATAGAGATCAGGAACTGGTAGCATAGATGAGGTGTTAGGATCACGATGTCTGTTACTTTTCCAAACTTCAAACAACATCTCAAAAAGGAATTAGTGTCACAGACTTCAACAAATATGAAACTGGTTTCGGTGTCTTGTCACCATATTTGGTTCATGGTGTATGGGTCAGAGTGTCTGGGTCACGGTGTCTGGTCATGGTATCTGGGTCACGGTGTTTGGTCATGGTGTCTTGGTCATAGTATCTAGTCACTCTGTCTGAGTCACGGTGTCTGGTCACGGTGTCTGGGTCACATTGTCTTGGCCCATTTCTAGAAAAACATAATCGGTGGTAGACTCATGGTGTCTCAAACTTAGCCAAATATCTATATACAGACTTAAGCAGTGATATTCATAGAATGAAATGTAGTTAATCATTTATCAAGGAAATCCATTATAACACAAATTAAAAATATAGTTTACAATAATCAAACATAGAAGTGAATATCTTGGATAGGTTTATTTAAAGCATAAAAAACAAACCATCTGTACACATGATTTGAGACAGATTAAATAGGATTAACAAGCTTTATATAATGTACAATATTTGTGATCATTAAAACATGATAAACACTTGAGGATTCCAACAATATCCCCTTTTTTTATGATCACAAATCATGTGAGTGAGATATCTGTTCTTAGTGGATGTGTCTCTCCCTTAGTGTGCATTTAGAGTGCATGTCTCTCCCCCTTTTGGGATTATCAAAAAGAGTACAAAATTAAATAACAGAGGTGACAATAAAAGTTCACAGTGCATTATATTGAGAAAGAGGTGTCATTACAATCAGTAATCAACAAAAATATAAAAAATATCCCTATCAAAAGATAGTGTTCACATTTCTTCATCACCGGATGTCTTCTCTTGGCCCTTGGCAGTAGCATCACTAGAAGCCATAGGAGCATAGGTATAAGTTGAAGAAGGAAGTGAACCAACTGACAAAGAAGGTAGAGGGAGACCTTCAAAAATAGAAGGGTCCAAGGTAGGTGTTGTGGAAGACCAAGGTAATTGTTGATCAAGGATAACAGGTATGATCTGACTCAGAGCCTGAGAGACAGACATAGAAGTAGAGGCAAAGGTAGTGAATGAGCCAGAAGGCAAACCAGGTCATAAGGGTGCAGCTACAGGAACCACAATAGTAGTGCTCTACACATGAAGATAAGGCCTCAATAGCTTGATGAAGTCAGCAATAATCTCACCACCATACCGCATCACTTTCTCTAAGTCATCTTTGTTTTCTATGAACTTTTCCAACAAAGGAGTGAAATACTTCAGCTTTTGAACTTGAGTTTTGAAAGCTTGAGTGACAAGAGGGATTTTTCAGATTCTCTACAAGGTACTTGAAATGGTTTGTCATATCATGCTTAGTGAAAATCCTATTCAAGTAGAAATCCACCTTATTAGTAATTTCTTCTTGAGCATCATTTGCAATCTTGGAATGAATTATTACTAGATCAATAATTCTGTCACTATTATTGACAACCATATATAGAGACTCTTTGTCAAAGCCATTAAGCACTAATTTAATTTATTCTTTAACAACCGTTCTAAGCAAATCACTATCCAAGGTGGGTTGAGATGACTGTACAGAGGTACTAGAAGCTGTAACAGCTGAAGTAAGAGACTTCAGTTTATTCAGAACTTTCTAGAGATAGTCCTTATACTCATTAGTTAGCTTGTTAAGACCAATAACAAGCTCATGAATTTCTTGAACTATTTGTTTGTTTGTTTCATTCATCTTGTCAGCTAAGGAAGTTAGGTTAGGTTGAATCAGGAAGGCAACTACCTGTGGAATCTTACCACTAACATCCTCAACAGGATGAGCAATAGGTTCTAGTCTTGATTTTAGCACTCTCTACATATCTTCAACCATACCTCTGAGATACTTCACCTCATCACTTAGTTGTTTGTTCTCAACTCTAACTTCTTGAATTTCATGAAGCATTTTTGGCTGAATCTTCCAAATGATCTTCTCTAAAAACAGAGAAGAATATCTTTCACTCAAGTTGGTCATGGGAGTAGGTTGAGTGTTAATGATCTTTTCAACTCTAGCCAATAAGGTATCTCCAAGGTCTTTCAAATCATCCTTACTCGCTAGGATATAAAGTTCTTATGAAGGATCAAAAATTGAAGCTGAGACAAGCTCAGGTTCCTTTGCAGATATAACATCAAGAGTAGTTACCAGTTTCAATTAAAACACAGTTGACAGATCTATACCTTTAACTAAAGATTCTTGGGAATCATTCACATCAAAGTTTCTAGAGAATTTATACCATGTATCAATAGATATTGGATCAATTGGATTAGGCACATCAACAATTTTCAGATTGGGGCGCTGCTCCCCTTCAATAAGTGCATCTCTTACAGAACTAAGAGATTTAGATCCTTGATCTATTTCCAAGATTTAATCCCCAATAGTCTCACCAATTTATTTTATATCCAATGGAAAGGCTTTCTCCATTCTTTCTTCAGCGTATGGGATAATCTTAGGAATAGCTTTTTCCTCTAGGTGTTCCTCAAAAGCATCTTCTTTCTCAAGAGAAAGATCTTCTTCTAGATGTTCTTCTAGAATAGCCTTTTCCATTACACTAACAGTAGACTCTTATTGGGAAAAAATCTCTCAAAGTATCATTGAAGCATTTTTGAGGTGACTGTGTTTGTTAACAAAGTGGGCCTCCATGTTTTATTTGTTGAAAAAGGGGATTTCATGGTGGCATGTCGAGTTCAAGGGATGTTATTAACAATCCATGATTGATTCAAGAATGTCGACAAAGGAATGGTTGATCTGGAGGCTTGGAAACTTATGTGGCATATGTTTTTCAAGATCAGAACATCAAAATATGGAAAAGAAAAAAGGGGCGCCCAAGTTTTAGGTTTGGTCGCGCAAGTGACTAGCGCGGCAGAGACTAGGGCGGCTGGACTTGCGCACTGAGAGGAGACTTACGCGTCAACGCTCAGGGTGTCAAATGCCTATAAATAGAGTTCGACCCCTTCTCATTCAGCAGCGAGTTCAACACTTAGATAAAATTAGAGCTCCCGTCACACATGTGTTGTGGTCGTGTAAGTATAAAGATATTCAAAAATTGTGTTCCAGTTGATAGTTGCATGCCCAAAGTGGTTTGGGTGATAAATGGTGTGAGTCGCCCAAGTTTAGAGTTGAAGAAGGGGGTGTCGTGCAAGTGGTTTGGTGACACTTGCGAGCCAGGCTTTGAAGAAGAGCGAAGGTTTATAGTTGTGCGCCAAAATTGGTTTGGGCGTGAAAGGGTGTGAGTCACACAAGTTTGGAGTTGAAGAAGATAGTGTCGTGCAAGTGGTTGAGGTGAACTTGTGCGCCGTCTTGGAGAAGCGTACCAGGTATGGTTGAATCACGCCAGTATTTTTAGGGCTGAACAAAAGCTGGAAGATTTATCGATACCTTCGGTGCAAAGTGAGATTCATCTACGGGTGAAAGTTGGACTTCGACAGAGCATCTACATACAACAGAGGATGTATCCATCAGTGATAATGAAGAAACCTATAGGTTTATAAACTATGAGTGGATCCTTTCCAGAGCAGTGAGCAAAGGAAGAGGAAGAAGATGACCCTCTCCACCGGCAGGGAGCGAAAGAGAGAAAAACAGGTAGTGACCCTTGGGAAAGCAGTGAGCTGACCCTAAACATTGTAAAGGCAGCAAGCCTGGGAATAGAAGTGATCTATCCCAAACTTTGTAAACAATAGTGCACTTTTATTAGATTAGGTACATCGGCACATCGCCGGTGTATTCTCCTTAGACGTATCCCAGTGAGGGTGAACCAAGTAAAAATCTTTGTGTCCTGTGCATGCTTTAGTTTTTGTTTATACTTTGCTGCAGGAAAGAGAGAGAAGAGAGTCTTTCTTAATAGTGAGACAAGATCAATAGGGGAAGTTATTTTAATCTATCATACCCTGATTTACCCCCCCCCCCCACCCTCTCAGGGTATCTAACCTAGTGGACCTAACAACTCTGATTTAGAAGTAGGTTCTTCTTCCAGATTAACAATTTCTTTAGGAATAGGTACTTCCTTTTCAATGAAAACTTGAGGAGCAGGTTCACTACCTTCCTCATCTTGGAAAGTTTTCCCTGTAGGTGCAAAAACCTCTTCTTCTTCCTCAAAATAATAGTTAGAAATCTCATTTGGCTCCAAACCAGGATCTGAAATGTCTTTAGGTCTTGAAGAGTGCTCAATCAGGTTGAACTTTTCATAGACCCTCTCATTATCCTCTACCCATGCTTTTCTCCATGGATTCCAACTGATTTTCATTCTTTTCATTGTAACCTTTGAGATACAAAATTCATATTCATTAATGACTTCTTCATCTATTCCAACAAACCCTTTTTCATGAAGCATAGCAGATATTAACCCGGAGTAGAATAGGGAGGTTGACTTTGAGGTTGTCTTTATCAACTCACACATATAAAGTATAACATACTTGCATAGGTTGATCTTCTGTCCATTTTTCATAAGATGTATCAAAAATAAATCATGATACTTGAGTGTAGAAAAATATTCTTTTCTTGGACTAATCACATTCTGAACAAACTTAAACAAAATTATGGTTTCACCATCTAGCTCAGCAGCAATTGCTCTTCTCTTAGTTTCATTGTTGGCCAAGCTTTCCAAGGATTCTTCTGAAACATTGATATCACTTGGAGGTGGAGGACCTATCTGATAGTCCTAAAATATACCATCATGAGGTATCCTTAGTCAAGTATCCCATAACCTCAAAGAAAAGTTACATCTTTTCCCATTGATCCAACTTCTCATAACAAAATCATCTTCTGTATCAAAAGAGAATTGAACGAACTGATAAAACCGAGTGACTAGATTTGGGTATATTGGCCTTTCCTCATTTTTGAACCAATCTAGCCATCCTTTCCATTTTAGTAATTTCAATAATAAAGACTTACTTAACAGTAACCACTTGGGGAAAATTTCCTTTTTGGGTACCACTATTCTGTTCACTAGGTTTGGATTCAAAGGATCTTCGGGTACTATCTTCGGTGCTATTTTCATCTTCTTCTTTCATATTCACTTCTCAGGAGTTTATTACAATGGGTGTTTCATTCTGGGAATTCAACAAAGGTTTGAGAGAGAGATAAATGTTGAAGGAGGGGTTACAGTTTGAGATAAGAGATCTCAAGTGAAGAAAGGAGTGGATCTTCTTTCATTTTTATCATTTAGGAATATCAAGCATCGCAAAATAAAAAGAGAGGGAAAGTAAAAGAATAAAATAATTAATTGCAATGATATGGGGTATAATATGTAAATAAAATGATAAAGTTTCTTTTTGGTGAGACCAAAATAGACTTTCATGGTGAGACCGTAACAGGATTTCACGGTGAGACCATAACAGGCTTTCATGGTGAGACCGTAACATGCTTCCACGGTGAGATATCAACTGTGAGACTTCAAAACTGTGAGATCATATTGTTTGAAATAGTATGTTCTAGACCATATCTGAGAGATAGTAACTGTGAGACCATAAACATGAAACAACAACTTTTAAGACAGTAAACTATAGAACTGTAAGACTTAGACAGTAATCTTAAGACAGTGACTTGTGAAACCGTAAACTGTGAAACAGTAAGTTGTGAAATAGTACACTTATTGCTTAATATTTATCATTCCAAATTCATGTATGATGTTATATATTCTTTCATAATTTAATGTTTTGGTGAATATATCAGTGATTTGATATTCGGTTCCAATGAATTCCAAAGTGATATCACCTTTTTGATAATGGTCTCTCAAAAAGTGATGTCTTACAATAATATGTTTTGTCCTAGAGTGTGAAACAAGATTTTTTGAGATGTTAATAGCACTTGTATTATCACAATTTATAGTTACATGCCTGAATTGATATCTATAATCTAGTAATGTGTGTTTAATCCACAAAATTTGTGCACAACAACTACCAGCAGCTATGTACTCAGCTTCGGCAGTAGATAATGCAATAGGATTTTGTTTCTTACTACTCAATGATACTAGTGACTTGCCTAAAAGGTGACATGTTCTAGAGGTGATTTTTCTATATAACTTACAACCACAAAAGTTAGCATCAGAATAACTAACTAACTCAAATGATTTTCCTCTGGGATAGAACAATCCTAGATTGGGTGTATGCTTGAAGTATTTTAAAATTCTCTTAAGAGCATTTAAATGAGATTCCTTAGGGTTTTCTTCAAAACAAGCACACATACATACACTAAACATAATGTTAGTTCGACTATCAATTAAGTAGAGTAAGCTTCCAATAATTCCTCTGTAAGTGGTTTGATCAATAAATTTTTCATCTTCATCAAGATCCAACTAACAAGTACTACTCATTAGAGTGTCACTACTTTTAGTGCTATCCAAGCCAAAACGTTTTAGAAGATCCCTAGTATACTTGCTTTGATTTAAAATAATACCATCATTATTTTGAATGATTTGGAATCCAAGAAAGAATTTTAGTTCACCCATTAAACTCATTTCAAATTATTTTTTCAATATTTTAGAAAATTAAATACATAAAGAATTTCTTAAAGATCCAAAGATAATATCATCTACATAAATTTGAACTACTAAAACATCATTAGAAATTTGTTTTATAAAAAGGGTAAGATTATCTATTCCTTCTTTAAAACCTTTAGAAATAAGAAAAATACTTAATCTATCATACCAAGCTCTTGGAGCTTATTTTAAACCATACAAAGCTTTTGATAATTTAAAAACATGATTTGGAAAGTGAGGATTTGAAAAACTAGGGGGTTGCTCAAAAAAGACATCCTCAGCTATATACCCATTTAGTAATTCACTTTTAACATCCATTTGATATAGTTTGAAATTAAAATGTGCAGCATAATCAAGTAGAATTTTTATGGCTTCAAGTCTAGCTACTGGGGAAAAAGATTCCCCATAGTAAATTCCTTCTTCTTGACTATAACCTTGTGCAAACAATCTATCATTGTTTCTAACTATGTTACTAGCTTCATCTACTTTATTTCTAAACACCCACTTAGTACCAATGGTGAATGTGTCTTTGGGTCTATCAACAAGTTTCCAAACTTTGTTCCTTTCAAACTGATTAAGTTCTTCTTGCATAGTCATCAACCAAAATTCATCATTAATAGCATCATTAAGGTGTTTAGGTTCAAGTTGTGATAAGAAGACTTGATGTTCAACTTGATTTCTAAGAGAATATCTAGTTTAAGTTCCTTTATTTAAATCTCTTACAACTGCATCTAAAGGATGGTTCTTAAGAGTTTTAATATCTCTAGAAAAAAAGACTGGTGATTTCAAGTTCTTCAACAGGTTCGGTTTCATTATGACCAAAATTTGAAGAATTTTAAGAATTGGAAGTTTTCACAGACTCCTTTACAAGACGGTTAGAGGATTTTTTATTGATGTCCGAATTTGACACATCATCATCCAGGTTCTCTAGAGTGGTCTTAGGCTCATGTGGATCTATTTCATCAAATTTTACATGGAAAGATTCTTCCACACATTTAGTTCTTTTATTAAACACACTATAGGCTTTACTAGAAATTGAATATCATAGAAAAATTTCTTCTCACTCTTGGATGCAAATTTTTCAAGATTTTCCTTAGTATTAAGGATATAGACTTTACAACCAATAACATTGAAGTAGCTTACTTTGGGTTTTCTATTGTTTCATAACTCATATGGAGTTCTTTTAAGAATAGGTCTAATCAACACTCTATCAATAATATAGCATGTTGTATTTACAATTTCAGCCCAGAAGTTCTATTATGGTTAATAAAGTAGTTAAATCTAGTTTGTTAGTTGAGGGCATCATTGAAGTCACTACATATTTGTTGGATTTGATTAGGGCGAAGTATGATCACAAAAAGTGGGTGATGATTTATCAAGTAAAGCTAGTTTTCTAGTTGAAAACGAAATTTACCCTCATTAAGGGAACTGGTACAGTGGATCTAACTCCTGTTAGATATATCTTGAAGGCACCCTCATCCAGGGATGTGGTCTGTGTGGTTGAGAGGGGATCAAGAAATTAGGTCATCTTATGTCCTTCATATAATTTCCCCTTTTAACATTGTTGGCCCTATTTTGGAAGGGCACGGGGGAGGGGGGATCCCACAGTGATAGAGAGGATGGGTCGTACGCCATCACATGCAGCCTCCCATTTTTAGGGGCACACGAGAAGCCGAACCCTCCACCTGTATCTTCCCCATTGTCCTGCAAATCCCACCATGTTTCTGATCATGAAAACCATGTCTCAAACCTATAATCATAACACTCATGGAATATCCACACCAGACAATGAAGAAAATCCCTCACTATAACTCGCACGAACCATCGCGAGCCAAGGGGGGCCGGGGAAATCATCCAGGGGCCATCTCCATCGAGGGATCCAAGGATAGGAGTTCCAGCACGGTGCTCATGTCCCAGATCTGCATCTCCAGTGCCGGTATGTAGTCGATGTCCTCCTCCAGTATCACCGGGAATGCCTCTCCCCGGAAACCAGAGACCAGGCTACACAGAAACCATCCATTCATGTGCCCTAGAACCCTCCTTTCAGCCGCACCGCATTCGCCGCCCCCAATGTTGTCGCGGTACTTCCCTTCATTGTGCGCTTCCTAAAATTGAGCTTCTTCTGGTTAGCCAGGATGGCCCGGATCCACCTCGTCCTCCCCTTGGCGGCCAAGGAGAGGGTTTGATTCATTGCATCGCGCACAGCCCGAGCGCGCACCAGAATCGGCGCCATCGCCCCCTCGGTGGGGAGCACTACCACAAAACAGGTCAAGGGAAGCACTTCCCTTTATCAGCGCTAAACAGAAAGCACTGATAAAGGGATATGCCTTTATCAGTGCTAGTTAAAAGCATTGATAAATATAACCTTTATCAGCACTAAAATAAGAGATGATAAAGGTATACACTTTATCAGTGCTTATTTTAGCGCTGATAAAAGTTTTTATTCTTAATTTATATAAAATTATAATATTTATCAGTGCTAAAATAAAAGCGCTGATAAAAAATACCTTTATCAGCGCTTTTAACAAGCACTAATAAAGGTTCCAGCAGTTTCTATTTAATAACCCTAACAGGACCTCCTCTCTCTCATGCGGTAAAGCTTTCGCGGAAGCTGAACCAGGACCCTATTCCACCATGACTTCTCCTCCCCGTCTGCGTCGCGTCCTTGTCTTCCTCCTCCTCCTCGTCCTACTCCTCTTCCTTGTAGCGACCCCCAAACCCAGGGTGCTTAATGAGACATGATATTCTTAACATTAAATCATTAAAAATTAAATAACATGTCTCATTACTACAGAAGATCGCGAGGCTCAGGATTCTGGGAAACCAGCTGCTTCCGATTAACTTCGTAGGTATCAACCATGCTTGAAATTTTTTAACAAAAGGTAGGGTGAGCAAAAATGCCCAGTAAGGGGTTTTAAAACATTTTTTGAAAATACTTTCTCAAAGAAGTTCTTTTGAAGAGAATAAAACACTTTGCTAAAACAAAACACTATCTTTTCTTAAAACATGAAATCCGTCTTTCTTTGAAAACCACTTGCACAAATAAGCACGTACTTGAAATGAGATTTAATATAAACATGATCAGAGTGTGCAATATAAGAAAAATAATCAATGCATAATGTTAAAACAAAGTTACTTTAATTCTAAAAGAATTCTATGACTAAGAAGGGAAAACATGCATATCATGGTTCATGAGTAAAATGCAGATCATCTAACAGTTTACCATATGAAAAACAGTTCTTGTTACTTAAAGTACATTTTCATGATCTTGGGAGCTTTCAAATAGGGGTTGTCCTGTTAGTTGAACTAACCCCTGGTTAACCTTTATCATTACATGCAGAGGGAATGTATAATACTGGACTTTGTCAGGACCTTTCTTCAAGACCGTAAAACATACTTAACAGGTCATGGCTCACTGCCCACTCTGTTTCCTTAGCTCAAGTCAAGGCTAACTGCCAAGACCGTCGCACATGTTCGTCTCATGAGACTCCTGCTTTACCCAATGCATTGGAGCGCTGTATAATTCCGGGCGCACCCGTCACATCATTCTTGTTGCTCTATATAATTCCGGGCGCACCCGTCACATGTAAGTCCTATACATCCCTCACATATCCTGACATGGTCATTTATTCATGGGGTTTCATACATTCTTAATTAAACCCCATTTTCACATATGTGTTCATAACATGAAAACAGTTTAATCATTAAAAAAACGTTATGACATGCATGCTAAAGCTTCGTGCTCATAAAAAGTTATTTTAACATTTGAAAACATGGATTTTAAGAAAGTAAACATAACACTTAACATTCCATACATCATAATACCCAATTAATGCATGGTCGTTCATAACTTACACATATGATGATAAATGGATATCATAGGCATTTAAAACAGGCAGTTGAGGTTACAATGTGCATAATCAAGTCCATCTTGGGGAAATCATGTATATAATTGTGTAAACTCTTTTATTAGTACTTTAAATAAACAAGAGTACATTCCGATGAATACATGTATGCATTTGTAAAAGTTCAAGGAGTCCATACTAACCATTTTCACAAAACAAAAATCCTGATTTATCCAGAGCAGTGATAAATGAAAGTTCTCAATTGCAAGAATAATTTTGAAATCAAACCATCCCATAAATTTCATCATGCTATATTGAAATAAATTACAAAATAAGAGAACCAAGTTCACATTGGTGTACATACACATCGATATAATCGCATGTATATATATATATATATCAATATACTTCATATACTTGCATGATTTTACATGTTCGTACAATTACCCGAAATCTCCATGTTTATAGACGAAATAAAAATCAAGGTTATAAACACACAAAAAAAAGAATTGTATATTTGCATATAGAATCTTATACTTATGTGTATATAAATGTATATATATACATATATATACGCAATGTGTATAACATTAAAACCGAGTTAAAATAAACCCCAAAAGAAAAACTGCCCTTAACCTGGTCGAATTCTGGATGATGAAAACAGTGGTAACCGGTTCTTAATGCCATGATGTAAATTTATATACACATATATATTTATGTAAGGTGTATATAAATTATAGTGTACCAAAGCTGGAGAAAACGAAAAAGAAGAAGGGATTTTCCCTTACCTATTCGGAGGGGAGGAAAGGGGGAGGTGGCAACGAGGCAAGGGAAAACTGGGTTTACAAACCAGAAAATATATACATATATATAACATATAAATACACCGAGGCTTGAGAAAACTAAAAAAAAATAACAGAACTCGACCCTTACCTGTTCGACGAGGAGGAGGAGATGAGACGATGCAGCAACCGAGGTCCAGAAGCCGAAGAGATCAGGGGAGCCAGAAGCAAGCCCTTCAGCCTTCGGTGCAACAGGGAATTTAAAAAAACAGAAGAAGAAGAAGAGGACTTCGAGGGGAGTTGTCAGTCCGAGGCATCCGAGGTGAGGGGTCGGTGTCAACCCATGGAAAGGAGGGAGCAGCGTGGGTCTCTTCGCCGGCCTAGAGAAGAAAAAAAAGGCACCCTACGATCTACTGGTCTGGCGACGTGAGGAAGGAGAAGAACCGCGGGCGTGAGGAGGAAGATGGCTGGAAACGATGGACGGTGGGGATTAAAAGAGGGAGAGATCAGATGTCCAGGAATCGTGCGGCTTTAAAACAGGATGGACGGCCGCAATCAAGGGAGGCTGGATCGGACGGTCCAGGGTTCGCCGCGGGTTTAAAAACGCGATTTCAGTCGGTTCCTCTCTTTTTTCTTTTTTTTTTTAAGTTGTTTTATTAATATTTTCCTTTATTAAGTCATTGTTTTTATTAAAGAAAAATTCAATTATTAAACTGACTTTTATTATTTTAAAAAAAATCATTGGTCAAATAAAATAAAAAAAATTATAAATTTATTTAATCAAAACATCTTATTATATAAACACATGTATATATATATATATATTCTATTTTAAAATACCCATAATTTTTATTGTCCTTATTATATTAAGTATATTATTTTTAAACCATAATTATCATATTTTAGAAAATTAAAGGTTCATTATTCAATTAAAGAAAGCATTGATTTATTCATCATAATATATATTTATTTGTTTATTTATTTATTTATTTTTCCTTTGCTGAATTACATAATAATTACCTTAATTCATAATTTCATGCAAATATTTGGATATACTCCTTTAAGAAAAGAAAGAAAAAAAAGAAATAGGTTGCTTAAAAGTATTTGTGTAAGCTTAAAGATGCGAGATTTGTAAATAAAATCATAATTTAATAAAGTTTCCAATATAGTTAATAAAGGTAAAATTATTAAAGAAATAATGTATCTAATTTGTTGCAATATATATATAACTCATAAAAATCCATTAGGTTTAATATAATTTGAAAATAAATGTTTCATTGTTCAGATTAATATGTATAATGGAGGAAAAACAATAATATTAATTTTCTCCGTTTAGAAACATAAAATAGAATTATCATTTTTGGGAAAACTAAATTAATATTGATGACACATAATTATCATGCCGATCCTTTTGGGGTAAATCATTTTATTTCCAACGGTCAAAATAAAACATAGAGGATAAGAAGACCCAACGGTCAAAATAAAACATTGGATTCTTTGGGAAACCAACGGTCGAATTTGTGGCCGTTTGAGGTTCAACGGTCAAATTAGGGTGCTTATAAAAAGGGTCTAGTCTTGGGGTGTCCCTTACTCCAAGTGACCGAAGGAGAAAAGGAAGGCTGGTTCATGTGATCCCCTTGATGCTGAGCACGGTCGCGGTGGCTTCAGCCACCCTCATGTTCTTCATGATGGACGCTCGAAACCCCTACCGCATTCTCGGGCTCTTAGTAGTTTTAAGCGGTCTCCCCATCATTGTAATCGGGTTCTTAGTTGGGATTTTCGGTTAGTTTACCTTCTTGTTTGATCAGTGGATGTTGTAGCTGAAAGGTTGCTTATTTGAATAGAAGGAATTTTTCATCCATTTGATGCATTTTATTATTAATACCTTATTAGTTGTTTTTTGGTTCACTTAACGAGTGACATTGAAGAGAAAACTTTTCAAAATCAAAACAAAACATGGTTTTCTCGGGTTGTTACATTACTTCCCCCTACAAAGAATTGCGACCTCGCAATTCTATCATAAAAAAAAGAAAAAACTGAAAACCCCATACGTACAACTCTACCGAAACAGCGGATCTGGCTCGGTTAACGGGACACCAAATTTGGCACACAGATCTTCCGTTTCCCTAGTCCAGATGCACCTCGAACAATGCTCCTTGAACTCCTGTTCATGTGTACTGCACACGGGCTTCCAAAGGGAGGCTCGTGCGATGCAAAGCTTGGAAACTTCCGAGTAGATAAACTCCTTGATGACTCTTCTGGCCACATCATGCTCGAGGTAGTTGAGAGGGACGATGCGGTTGAGGAGACTAAGGTTCAAGACTTGGAACATGTAGGCTGCACTGAGCTGGCCATCCTGGGCGGCCACGAGGAAACACGCTTTGGTAGAAAAGTTTTGTGCCAGAGTGAAACACTGGAACAGGCCCTCAAAGTACATTCCCCTTCGCCTATAGCAGGGGAGTTGAGCAGTAGCGATGAGGTGAAAGACGCAATCATCCTCTTGACATAAGCGAAGGATCTCTGGACTGTTTGCTAAATCTAGCAAACGCTGGCAGGACCCTCGCAGGTGGAGAAATGATGGATAATCCACCATGCATGCCTTGATCAAGATGACTTCTACTAGATCATCGGGTAGGGATGAGAAGTTTGTTTGTCCAGCCATCTGAAAGCAAACATCGAAGGGAAACTCTTAACAACATAGATACGGTGAAGATATGAAAGGAAACAAGAAACTTCCATTTATGAAAAAGTTTACACGGCAAAGTCTGAATTTACAAGACGTATGCCATAGAGAGTAGCAAAACTTCCTAACTCTTCAAACCACACACAAGATGAACAAACATGACTAAACTCATGGGAATATTTATAACACCTCCTGAGTTTAGCGTGAGGGGTGTGGAGTTGGGAAACATCGGTGTATACTTCTTGCCTAAGAGACACACGAGTGGACTCATTTTCCAACACTCCAATGTCCATTAACTGGCCCCAGAATCCATAGTGAAAAATTTGGCACAGGTTAGCCGCTCGGAGGTCTCCAGCGGCAGCAGCTTCTTGAAAGGGGTTATCTAGAATTGTGCCAAATTCCTCTCCAGTTGTAAACACTCGGAAGAGTCCTTCGCGATACCTTCCCCGACGTGCATAAAAGGGAAACTGGGTCATCATCATTAGGAGATAATCCATCCCCAATCCCCGGTGGAGACTAAGCACCCTAGATGAGTTTGACACATCGTACAGGTGCTTACACGTCATGCTAATTTGGGAATAATTCAGAAAGTTCTTAGGGCTAGCTAGAGATATAATGTTCTCTAGAGCCTCAGTGGGAAGTGACAAAAGGTCGGTAGGTACATCAGCCATCTGAAAGTTATAACATTTTTACTTAGTTAGTCTTAGCAATATATTTATATCACCTGGTTTTCCATAGTTTCCTGAACCTCCCTCTGATACCAACTTTAGCGACCCCCAAACCCAGGGTGCTTAATGAGACATGATATTCTTAACATTAAATCATTACAAATTAAATAACATGTCTCATTACTACAGAAGATCGCGAGGCTCAGGATTCTGGGAAACCAGCTGCTTCCGATTAACTTCGTAGGTATCAACCATGCTTGAAAAATTTTAACAAAAGGTAGGGTGAGCAAAAATGCCCAGTAAGGGGTCTTAAAACATTTTTTGAAAATACTTTCTCAAAGAAGTTCTTTTGAAGAGAATAAAACACTTTGCTAAAACAAAACACTATCTTTTCTTAAAACATGAAATCCGTATTTCTTTGAAAACCACTTCCACAAATAAGCACGTACTTTAAATGAGCTTTAATGTAAACATGATCAGAGTGCGCAATATAAGAAAAATAACCAATGCATAATGTTAAAACAAGGTTACTTTAATTCTAAAAGAATTCTATGACTAAGAAGGGAAAACATGCATATCATGGTTCATGAGTAAAATGCAGATCATCTAATAGTTTACCATATGAAAGACAGTTCTTGTTACATAAAGTACATTTTCATGATCTTGGGAGCTTTCAACTAGGGGTTGTCCTGTTAGTTTAACTAACCCCTGGTTAACCTTTATCATTACATGCAGAGGGAATGTATAATACTGGACTTTGTCAGGACCTTTCTTCAAGACCGTAAAACATACTTAACAGGTCAAGGATCACTGCCCACTCTGTTTCCTTAGCTCAAGTCAAGGCTAACTGCCAAGACCATCGCACATGTTCTTCTCATGAGACTCCTGCTTTACCCAATGCATTGGAGCGCTGTATAATTTCGGGCGCACCCGTCACATCATTCTTGTTACGCTATATAATTCCGGGCGCACCCGTCACATGTAAGTCCTATACATCCCTCACATATCCTGACATGGTCATTTATTCATCGGGTTTCATACATTCTTAATTAAACCCCATTTTCACATACGTGTTCATAACATGAAAACAGTTTAATCATTAAAAAAACATTATGACATGCATGCTAAAGCTTCGTGCTCATAAAAAGTTATTTTAACATTTGAAAACATGGATTTTAAGAAAGTAAACATAACACTTAACATTCCATACATCATAATACCCAATTAATGCATGGTCATTCATAACTTACACATATGATGATAAATGGATATCATAGGCATTTAAAACAGGCATTTGAGGATACAATGTGAATAATCAAGTCCATCTTGGGGAAATCATGTATATAATTGTGTAAACTCCTTTATTAGTACTTTAAATAAACAATAGTACATTCTTATGAATACATGTATGAATTTGTAAAAGTTCAAGGAGTCCATACTAACCATTTTCACTAAACAAAAATCCTGATTTATCCAGAGCAGTGAAAAATGAAAGTTCTCAATTGCAAGAATAATTTTGAAATCAAACCATCCCATAAATTTCATCATGCTATATTGAAATAAATTAAAAAATAAGAGAACCAAGTTCACATTGGTGTACATACACATCGATATAATCGCATGTATATATATATATATATCAATATACTTCATATACTTGCATGATTTTACATGTTCGTACAATTACCCGAAATCACCATGTTTATAGACGAAATAAAAATCAAGGTTATAAACACACACAAAAAAAAGAATTGTATATTTGCATATAGCATATTATACTTATGTGTATATAAATGTATATATATACATATATATACGCAATGTGTATAACATTAAAACCGAGTTAAAATAAACCCCAAAAGAAAAACTTCCCTTAACCTGGTCGAATTCTGGATGATGAAAACAGTGGTAACCGGTTCTTAATGCCTTGATGTAAATTTATATACACATATATATTTATGTAAGGTGTATATAAATTATAGTGTACCAAAGCCGGAGAAAACAAAACAGAAGAAGGGATTTTCCCTTACCTATTCGGAGGGGAGGAAAGGGGGAGGCGGCAACGAGGCAAGGGAAAACCGGGTTTACAAACCAGAAAATATATACATATATATAACATATAAATACACCGAGGCTTGAGCAAACTAAAAAAAAATAACAGAACTCGACCCTTACCTGTTCGACAAGGAGGAGGAGAGGAGACGATGCAGCAACCGAGGTCCAGAAGCCGAAGAGATCAGGGGAGCCGGAAGCAAGCCCTTCGGCCTTCGGTGCAACAGGGAATTTAAAAAAAAAAGAAGAAGAAGAAGAGGACTTCGGGGGGAGTTGTCAGTCCGAGGCATCCGAGGCGAGGGGTCGGTGTCAACCCGTGGAAAGGAGGGAGCAGCGCGAGTCTCTTCACCGGCCTAGAGAAGAAAAAAAAAGCACCCTACGAACTACTGGTCTGGCGACGTGAGGAAGGAGAAGAACCGCGGGCGTGAGGAGGAAGATGGCTGGAAACGATGGACGGCGGGGATTAAAAGAGGGAGAGATCGGATGGCCAGGAATCGTGCGGCTTTAAAACAGGATGGACGGCCGCAATCAAGGGAGGCTGGATCGGACGGTCCAGGGTTCTCCGCGGGTTTAAAAACGCGGTTTCAGCCAGTTCCTCTCTTTTTTCTTTTTTTAAGTTGTTTTATTAATATTTTCCTTTATTAAGTCATTGTTTTTATTAAAGAAAAATTCAATTATTAAACTGACTTTTATTATTTTCAAAAAAATCATTGGTCAAATAAAATAAAAAAATTATAAATTGATTTAATCAAAACATCTTATTATATAAACATATGTATATATATATATATTCTATTTTAAAATACCCATAATTTTTATTGGCCTTATTATATTAAGTATATTATTTTTAAACCATAATTATTATATTTTAGAAAATTAAAGGTTCATTTAATCAATTAAAGAAAGCATTGATTTATTCATCATAATATATATATATTTGTTTATTTATTTATTTATTTTTCCTTTGCTGAATTACATAATAATTACCTTAATTCATAATTTCATGCAAACATTTGGATATACTCCTTTAAGAAAAGAAAGAAAAAAAAAGAAATAGGTTGCTTAAAAGTATTTGTCTAAGCTTAAAGATGCGAGATTTGTAAATAAAATCATAATTTAATAAAGTTTCCAATATAGTTAATAAAGGTCAAATTATTAAAGAAATAATGTATCTAATTTGTTGCAATATATATATATAACTCATAAAAATCCATTAGGTTTAATATAATTAGAAAATAAACGTTTCATTGTTCAGATTAATATATATAATGGAGGAAAAACAATAATATTAATTTTTGCCGTTTATAAACATAAAATATAATTATTATTTTTGGGAAAACTAAATTAATATTGATGACACATAATTATCATGCTGATCCTTTTGGGGTAAATCATTTTATTTCCAACAGTCAAAATAAAACATAGAGGATAAGAAGACCCAACGATCAAAATAAAACATTGGATTCTTTGGGAAACCAACGGTCGAATTTGTGGCCGTTTGAGGTTCAACGGTCAGATTAGGGTGCTTATAAAAAGGGTCTAGTCTTGGGGTGTCCCTTACTCCAAGTGACCGAAGGAGAAAAGGAAGGATGGTTCGTGTGATCCCCTTGATGCTGAGCACGATCGCGGTGGCTTCATCCATCCTCATGTTCTTCATGATGGACGTTCGAAACCCCTACCGCATTCTTGGGCTCTTAGTAGTTTTAAGCGGTCTCCCCATCATTTTAATCGGGTTCTTATTTGGTATTTTCGGTTAGTTTACCTTCTTGTTTGATCAGTGGATGTTGTAGCCGAAAGGTTGCTTATTTGAATAGAAGGAATTTTTCGTCCATTTGATGCATTTTATTATTAATACCTTATTAGTTGTTTTTTGGTTCACTTAACGAGTGACATTGAAGAGAAAACTAGTCAAAATCAAAACAAAACATGGTTTTCTCGGGTTGTTACATTACTTCCCCCTACAAAGAATTGCGCCCTCGCAATTCTATCATAAAAAAAAGAAAAAACTGAAAACCCCATACGTACAACTCTACCGAAACAGTGGATCTGGCTCGGTTAACGAGACACCAAATTTGGCACACAGCTCTTCCGTTTCCCTAGTCCAGATGCACCTCAAACAGTGCTCCTTGAACTCCTGTTCGTGTGTGCTGCACACGGGCTTCCAAAGGGAGGCTCGTGCGATGAAAACCTTGGAAACTTCTGAGTAGATAAACTCCTTGATGACTCTTCTGGCCACATCATGCTCGAGGTAGTCGAGAGGGATGATGCGGTTGAGGAGACTGAGGTTCAAGACTTGGAACATGTAGGCTGCACTGAGCTGGCCATCCTGGGCGGCCACGAGGAAACACGCTTTGGAAGAAAAGTTTTGTGCCAGAGTGAAACACTGGAACAGGCCCTCAAATTACATTCCCCTTCGCCTATAGCAGGGGAATTGAGTAGCAGCGATGAGGTGAAAGACGTAATCATCCTCTTGACATAAGTGAAGGATCTCTGGACCGTTTGCTAAATCGAGCAAATGCTGGCAGGACCCTCGCAGGTGGAGAAATGATGGATAATACACCATGCATACCTTGATCAAGATGACTTCTACTAGATCATCAGGTAGGGATGAGAAGTTTGTTTGTCCAGCCATCTGAAAGAAAACATCGAAGGGAAACTCTTAACAACATAGATACGGTGAAGACATGAAAGGAAACAAGAAACTTCCATTTATGAAAAAGTTTACACGGCAAAGTATGAATTTACAAGACGTACGCCACAGAGAGTAGAAAAACTTCCTAACTCTTCAAACCACACACAAGATGAACAGACATGACTAAACTCATGGGAACATTTATAACGCCTCCTGAGTTTAGAGTGAGGGGTGTGGAGTTGGGAAACATTGGTGTATACTTCTTGCCTAAGAGACACACGAGTGGACTCATTTTCCAACGCTCCAAAGTCCATTAACTGGCCCCAGAATCCATAGTGAAAAATTTGGCACAGGTAAGCCGCTCGGAGGTCTCCAGCGGCAGCAGCTTCTTGAAAGGGGTTATCTAGAATTGTGCCAAATTCCTCTCCAGTTGTAAACACTTGGAAGAGTCCTTCGTGATACCTTCCCCGACGTGCATAAAAGGGAAACTGGGTCATCATCATTAGGAGATAATCCATCCCTAATCCTCGGTGGAGACTAAGCACCCTAGATGAGTTTGACACATCGTACAGGTGCTTACACGTCATGCGAATTTGGGCATAATTCAGAAAGTTCTCACGGCTAGCTAGAGATATAATGTTCTCTAGAGCCTCAGTGGGAAGTGACAAAAGGTCGGTAGGTACATCAGCCATCTGAAAGTTATAACATTTTTACTTAGTTAGTCTTAGCAATATATTTATATCACCTGGTTTTCCAGAGTTTCCTGAACCTCCCTCTGATACCAACTGTAGCGACCCCCAAACCCAGGGTGCTTAATGAGACATGATATTCTTAACATTACATCATTACAAATTAAATAACATGTCTCATTACTACAGAAGATCGCGAGGCTCAGGATTCTGGGAAACCAGCTGCTTCCGATTAACTTCATAGGTATCAACCATACCTGAAAATTTTTAACAAAAGGTAGGGTGAGAAAAAATGCCCAGTAAGGGGTTTTAAAATATTTTTTGAAAATACTTTCTTAAAGAAGTTCTTTTGAAGAGAATAAAACACTTTGCTAAAACAAAACACTATCTTTTCTTAAAACATGAAATCCGTCTTTCTTTGAAAACCACTTGCACAAATAAGCACATACTTGAAATGAGATTTAATGTAAACATGATCAGAGTGCGCAATATAAGAAAAATAATCAATGCATAATGTTAAAACAAAGTTACTTTAATTATAAAATAATTCTATGACTAAGAAGGGAAAACATGCATATCATGGTTCATGAGTAAAATGGAGACCATCTAACAGTTTAACATATGAAAAACAGTTCTTGTTATATAAAGTACATTTTCATGATCTTGGGAGCTTTCAACTAGGGGTTGTCCTGTTAGTTGAACTAACCCCTGGTTAACCTTTATCATTACATGCAGAGGGAATGTATAATACTGGACTTTGTCAGGACCTTTCTTCAAGACCATAAAACATACTTAACAGGTCAAGGCTCACTGCCCACTCTGTTTCCTTAGCTCAAGTCAAGGCTAACTGCCAAGACCATCGCACATGTTCATCTCACGAGACTCCTGCTTTACCCAATGCATTGGACCACTGTATAATTCCAGGCGCACCCGTCACATCATTCTTGTTGCGCTATATAATTCTGGGCGCACCCATCACATGTAAGTCCTATACATCCCTCACATATCCTGACATGGTCATTTATTCATGGGGTTTCATACATTCTTAATTAAACACCATTTTCACATACGTGTTCATAACATGAAAACTGTTTAATCATTAAAAAAAACATTATGACATGCATGCTAAAGCTTCGTGCTCATAAAAAGTTATTTTAACATTTGAAAACATGGATTTTAAGAAAGTAAACATAACACTTAACATTTCATACATCATAATACCCAATTAATGCATGGTCCTTCATAACTTACACATATGATGATAAATGGTTATCATAGGCATTTAAAACAGGCAGTTGAGGTTACAATGTGCATAATCAAGTCCATCTTCTGGAAATCGTGTATATAATTGTGTAAACTTATTTATTAGTACTTTAAATAAACAAGAGTACATTCCTATGAATACATGTATGCATTTGTAAAAGTTCAAGGAGTCCATACTAACCATTTTCACAAAACAAAAATCCTGATTTATCCAGAGCAGTGATAAAGGAAAGTTCTCAATTGCAACAATAATTTTGAAATCAAACCATCCCATAAATTTCATCATGCTATATTGAAATAAATTACAAAATAAGAGAACCAAGTTCACATTGGTGTACATACACATCGATATAATTGCATATATATATATATATATATCAATATAATTCATATACTTGCATGATTTTACATGTTCGTACAATTACCTGAAATCTCCATGTTTATAGACGAAATAAAAATCAAGGTTATAAACAAAAAAAAAGAATTGTATATTTGCATATAGAATCTTATACTTATGTGTATATAAATGTATATATATACATATATATACACAATGTGTATAACATTAAAACCGAGTTAAAATAAACCCCAAAAGAAAAACTGCCCTTAACCTGGTCGAATTCTGGATGATGAAAATAGTGGTAACCGGTTCTTAATACCTTGATGTAAATTTATATACACATATATATTTATGTAAGGTGTATATAAATTATAGTGTACCAAAGCCGAAGAAAACAAAACAGAAGAACGGATTTTCCCTTACCTATTCAGAGGGGAGGAAAGGGGGAGGCGGCAATGAGGCAAGGGAAAACCGGGTTTACAAACCAGAAAATATATACATATATATAACATATAAATACACCGAGGCTTGAGAAAACTAAAAAAAAATAACAGAACTCGACCCTTACCTGTTCGACGAGGAGGAGGAGAGGAGACAATGCAGCAACCGAGGTCCAGAAGCCAAAGAGATCAAGGGAGCCGGAAGCAAGCCCTTCGGCCTTCGGTGCAACAGGGAATTTAAAAAAAACAGAAGAAGAAGAAGAGGACTTCACGGGGAGTTGTCGGTCCGAGGCATCCGAGGCGAGGGGTCGGTGTCAACCTATGGAAAGGAGGGAGCAGCGTGGGTCTCTTCGCCGGCCTAGAGAATAAAAAAAAGGCACCCCACAATCTACTGGTCTGGCGACGTGAGGAAGGAGAAGAACCACCGGCGTGAGGAGGAAGATGGCTGGAAACGACGGACGGCGGGGATTAAAAGAGGGAGAGATCGGATGGCCAGGAATTGTGCGGCTTTAAAACAGGATGGACGACCGCGATCAAGGGAGGTTGGATCGGACGGTCCAGGGTTCGCCGTGGGTTTAAAATACGGTTTCAGCCGGTTCCTCTCTTTTTTCTTTTTTTTAATGTTGTTTTATTAATATTTTTCTTTATTAAGTCATTGTTTTTATTAAAGAAAAATTCAATTATTACACTGACTTTTATTATTTTAAAAATAATCATTGGTCAAATAAAATAAAAAAAATTATAAATTGATTTAATCAAAACATCTTATTATATAAACATATGTATATAAATATATATTCTATTTTAAAATACCCATAATTTTTATTGGCCTTATTATATTAAGTATATTATTTTTAAACCATAATTATTATATTTTAGAAAATTAAAGGTTCATTTAATCAATTAAAGAAAGCATCGATTTATTCATCATAATATATATTTATTTGTTTATTTATTTATTTATTTATTTATTTTTCCTTTGCTGAATTACATAATAATTACCTTAATTCATAATTTCATGCAAACATTTGGATATACTCCTTTAAGAAAAGAAAAAAAAAGAAATAGGTTGCTTAAAAGTATTTGTGTAAGCTTAAAGATGCGAGATTTGTAAATAAAATCATAATTTAATAAAGTTTCCAATATAGTTAATAAAGGTCCAATTATTAAATAAATAATGTATCTAATTTGTTGCAATATATATATAACTCATAAAAATCCATTAGGTTTAATATAATTAGAAAATAAACGTTTCATTGTTCAGATTAATATGTATAATGGAGGAAAAACAATAATATTAATTTTCTCCGTTTAGAAACATAAAATAGAATTATCATTTTTGGGAAAACTAAATTAATATTGATGACACACAATTATCATGCCGATCCTTTTGGGGTAAATCATTTTATTTCCAACAGTCAAAATAAAACATAGAGGATAAGAAGACCCAATGGTCAAAATAAAACATTGGATTCTTTGGGAAACCAACGGTCGAATTTGTGGCCGTTTGAGGTTCAACGGTCAGATTAGGGTGCTTATAAAAAGGGTCTAGTCTCGGGGTCTCCCTTACTCCAAGTGACCGAAGGAGAAAAGGAAGGATGGTTCGTGTGATCCCCTTGATGCTGAGCATGGTCGCAGTGGCTTTAGCCATCCTCATGTTCTTCATGATGGACGCTCGAAACACCTACCGCATTCTCGGGCTCTTAGTAGTTTTAAGTGGTCTCCCCATCATTTTAATCGGGTTCTTAGTTCGGATTTTCGGTTAGTTTACCTTCTTGTTTGATCAGTGGATGTTGTATCTGAAAGGTTGCTTATTTGAATAGAATGAATTTTTCATCCATTTGATGCATTTTATTATCAATACCTTATTAGTTGTTTGTTGGTTCACTTAACGAGTGACATTGAAGAGAAAACTTGTCAAAATCAAAACAAAACATGGTTTTCTCAGGTTGTTACATTACTTCCCCCTACAAAGAATTGCGCCCTCGTAATTCTATCATAAAAAAAAGAAAAAACTGAAAACCCCATACGTACAACTCTATCGAAACAGCGGATCTTGCTCGGTTAACAGGACACCAAATTTGGCACACGTCTCTTCCGTTTCCCTTGTCCAGATGCACCTCGAACAGTGTTCCTTGAACTCCTGTTCGTGTGTACTGCACACGGGCTTCCAAAGGGAGGCTCGTGTGATGCAAAGCTTGGAAACTATCGAGTAGATAAACTCCTCGATGACTCCTCTGGCCACATCATGCTCGAGGTAGTCAAGAGGGATGATGCGGTTGAGGATACTGAGGTTCAAGACTTGGAACATGTAGGCTGCACTGAGCTGGCCATCCTGGGCGGCCACGAGGAAACATGCTTTGGCAGAAAAGTTTTGTGCCAGAGTGAAACACTGGAACAGGCCCTTAAAGTACATTCCCCTTCACCTATAGCAGGGGAGTTGAGCAGCAGCGATGAGGTGAAAGACGCGATCATCCTCTTGACATAAGAGAAGGATCTCTGGACCATTTGCTAAATTGAGAAAACGCTGGCAGGACCCTCGCAGGTGGAGAAATGATGGATAATCCACCATGCATTCCTTGATCAAGATGACTTCTACTAGATCATCGGGTAGGGATGAGAAGTTTGTTTGTCCAGCCATCTGAAAGCAAACATCGAAGGGAAACTCTTAACAACATAGATACGGTGAAGACATGAAAGGAAACAAGAAACTTCCATTTATGAAAAAGTTTACACGGCAAAGTCTGAATTTACAAGACGTACGCCACAGAGAGTATCAAAACTTCCTAACTCTTCAAACCACACACAAGATGAACAGACATGACTAAACTCATGGGAACATTTATAATGCCTCTTGAGTTTAGCGTGAGGGGTGTGGAGTTGGGAAACATCGGTGTATACTTCTTGCCTAAGAGACACACGAGTGGACTCATTTTCCAACGCTCCAAAGTCCATTAACTGGCCCCAGAATCCATAGTAAAAAATTTGGCACAGGTAAGCCGCTCAGAGGTCTCTAGCGGCAGCAGCTTCTTGAAAGGGGTTATCTAGCATTGTGCCAAATTCCTCTCCAGTTGTAAACACTCAGAAGAGTCCTTCGTGATACCTTCCCCGACGTGCATAAAAGGGAAACTGGGTCATCATCATTTGGAGATAATCCATCCCTAATCCCCAGTGGAGACTAAGCACCCTAGATGAGTTTGACACATCGTACAGGTGCTTACACGTCATGTGAATTTGGGAATAATTCAGAAAGTTCTATGGGCTAGCTAGAGATATAATGTTCTCTAGAGCCTCAGTGGGAAGTGACAAAGGGTCGGTAGGTACATCAGCCATCTGAAAGTTATAACATTTTTACTTAGTTAGTCTTAGTAATATATTTATATCACCTGGTTTTCCAGAGTTTTCTAAACCTCCCTCTGATACCAACTGTAGAGACCCCCAAACCCAGGGTGCTTAATGAGACATGATATTCTTAACATTAAATCCTTACAAATTAAATAACATGTCTCATTACTACAGAAGATCGCGAGGCTCAGGATTCTGGGAAACCAGCTGCTTCCGATTAACTTTGTAGGTATCAACCATGCTTGAAAAATTTTAACAAAAGGTAGGGTGAACAAAAATGCCCAGTAAGGGGTTTTAAAACATTTTTTGAAAATACTTTCACAAAGAAGTTCTTTTGAAGAGAATAAAACACTTTGCTAAAACAAAACACTATCTTTTCTTAAAACATGAAATCTGTCTTTCTTTGAAAACCACTTGCACAAATAAGCACGTACTTGAAATGAGATTTAATGTAAACATGATCAGAGTGTGCAATATAAGAAAAATAATCAATGCATAATGTTAAAACAAAGTAACTTTAATTCTAAAATAATTCTATGACTAAGAAGGGAAAACATGCATATCATGGTTCATGAGTAAAATGCAGATCATCTAACAGTTTACCATATGAAAACAGTTCTTATTACTTAAAGTACATTTTCATGATCTTGGGAGCTTTCAACTAGGGGTTGTCCTATTAGTTGAACTAACCCCTGGTTAACCTTTATCATTACATGCAGAGGGAATGTATAATACTGGACTTTGTGAGGACCTTTCTTCAAGACCGTAAAAGATACTTAACAGGTCAAGGCTCACTGCCCACTCTGTTTCCTTAGCTCAAGTCAAGGCTAACTGCCAAGACCATCGCACATGTTCGTCTCATGAGACTCCTGCTTTACCCAATGCATTGGAGCGCTGTATAATTCCGGGCGCACCCGTCACATCATTCTTGTTGCGCTATATAATTCCGGGTGCACCCGTCACATGTAAGTCCTATACATCCCTCACATATCCTGACATGGTCATTTATTCATGGGGTTTCTTACATTCTTAATTAAACCCCATTTTCACATACGTGTTCATAACATGAAAACAGTTTAATCATTAAAAAAACATTATGACATGCATGCTAAAGCTTCGTGCTCATAAAAAGTTATTTTAACATTTGAAAACATGGATTTTAAGAAAGTAAACATAACACTTAACATTCCATACATCATAATACCCAATTAATTCATGGTCGTTCATAACTTACACATATGATGATAAATGGATATCATAGGCATTTAAAACAGGCAGTTGAGGTTACAATGTGCATAATCAAGTCCATCTTGGGGAAATCATGTATATAACTGTGTAAACTCTTTTATTAGTACTTTAAATAAACAAGAGTACATTCCAATGAATACATGTATGCATTTGTAAAAGTTCAAGGAGTCCATACTAACCATTTTCACAAAACAAAAATCCTGATTTATCCAGAGCAGTGATAAATGAAAGTTCTCAATTGCAAGAATAATTTTGAAATCAAACCATCCCATAAATTTCATCATGCTATATTGAAATAAATTACAAAATAAGAGAACCAACTTCACATTGGTGTACATACACATCGATATAATCGCATGTATATATATATATATATATCAATATACTTCATATACTTGCATGATTTTACATGTTCGTACAATTACCCGAAATCTCCATGTTTATAGACGAAATAAAAATCAAGGTTATAAACACACAAAAAAAAAGAATTGTATATTTTCATATAGCATATTATACTTATGTGTATATAAATGTATATATATACATATATATACGCAATGTGTATAACATTAAAACCGAGTTAAAATAAACCCCAAAAGAAAAACTTCCCTTAACCTGGTCGAATTCTGGATGATGAAAACAGTGGTAACCGGTTCTTAATGCCTTGATGTAAATTTATATACACATATATATTTATGTAAGGTGTATATAAATTATAGTGTACCAAAGCTGGAGAAAACGAAACAGAAGAAGGGATTTTCCCTTACCTATTCGGAGGGGAGGAAAGGGGGAGGCGGCAACGAGGCAAAGGAAAACCGGGTTTACAAACCAGAAAATATATACATATATATAACAAATAAATACACCGAGGCTTGAGCAAACTAAAAAAAATAACAGAACTTGACCCTTACCTGTTCGACGAGGAGGAGGAGAGGAGACGATGCAGCAACTGAGGTCCAGAAGCCGAAGAGATCAGGGGAGCCGGAAGCAAGCCCTTCGGCCTTCGGTGCAACAGGGAATTTAAAAAAAAACAGAAGAAGAAGAAGAGGACTTCGGGGGGAGTTGTCAGTCCGAGGCATCCGAGGCGAGGGGTCGGTGTCAACCCATGGAAAGGAGGGAGCAGCGTGGGTCTCTTCAACGGCCTAGAGAAGAAAAAAAAGGCACCCTACGATCTACTGGTCTGGCGACGTGAGGAAGGAGAAGAACCGCGGGCGTGAGGAGGAAGATGGCTGGAAACGATGGACGGCGGGGATTAAAAGAGGGAGAGATCGGATGGCCAGGAATCGTGCGGCTTTAAAACAGGATGGACGGCCGCAATCATGGTAGGCTAGATCGGATGGTCCAGGGTTCGCCGCGGGTTTAAAAACACGGTTTCAGCCGGTTCCTCTCTTTTTTCTTTTTTTTAAGTTGTTTTATTAATATTTTCCTTTATTAAGTCATTGTTCTTATTAAAGAAAAATTCAATTATTAAACTGACTTTTATTATTTTAAGAAAAATCATTGGTCAAATAAAATAAAAAAAATTATAAATTGATTTAATCAAAACATCTTATTATATAAACATATGTATATATATATATATATTCTATTTTAAAATACCCATAATTTTTTATTGGCCTTATTATATTAAGTATATTATTTTTAAACCATAATTATTATATTTTAGAAAATTAAAGGTTCATTTAATCAATTAAAGAAAGCATTGATTTATTCATCATAATATATATTTATTTGTTTATTTATTTATTTATTTTTCCTTTGCTGAATTACATAATAATTACCTTAATTCATAATTTCATGCAAACATTTGGATATACTCCTTTAAGAAAAGAAAGAAAAAAAAGAAATAGGTTGCTTAAAAGTATTTGTGTAAGCTTAAAGATGCGAGATTTGTAAATAAAATCATAATTTAATAAAGTTTCCAATATAGTTAATAAAGGTCAAATTATTAAAGAAATAATGTATCTAATTTGTTGCAATATATATATAACTCATAAAAATCCATTAGGTTTAATATAATTAGAAAATAAACGTTTCATTGTTCAGATTAATATGTATAATGGAGGAAAAACAATAATATTAATTTTCGCCGTTTATAAACATAATATAGAATTATCATTTCTGGGAAAACTAAATTAATATTGATGACACACAATTATCATGCCGATCCTTTTGGGGTAAATCATTTTATTTCCAACAGTCAAAATAAAACATAGAGGATAAGAAGACCCAACGGTCAAAATAAAACATTGGATTCTTTGGGAAACCAACAGTCGAATTTGTGGCCGTTTGAGGTTCAACGGTCAGATTAGGGTGCTTATAAAAAGGGTCTAGTCTTGGGGTGTCCCTTACTCCAAGTGACCGAAGGAGAAAAGGAAGGATGGTTCGTGTGATCCCCTTGATGCTGAGCACGGTCGCGGTGGCTTCAGCCATCCTCATGTTCTTCATGATGGACGCTCGAAACCCCAACCGCATTCTCGGGCTCTTAGTAGTTTTAAGCGGTCTCCCCATCATTGTAATCGGGTTCTTAGTTGGGATTTTCGGTTAGTTTACCTTCTTGTTTGATCAGTGGATGTTGTAGCCGAAAGGTTGCTTATTTGAATAGAAGGAATTTTTCGTCCATTTGATGCATTTTATTATTAATACCTTATTAGTTGTTTTTTGGTTCACTTAACGAGTGACATTGAAGAGAAAAATTGTCAAAATCAAAACAAAACATGGTTTTCTCGGGTTGTTACATTACTTCCCCCTACAAAGAATTGCGCCCTCGCAATTCTATCATAAAAAAAAGAAAAAACTGAAAACCCCATATGTACAACTCTACCGAAACAGCGGATCTGGCTCGGTTAATGGGAAACCAAATTTGGCACACAGCTCTTCCGTTTCCCTAGTCCAGATTCACCTCGAACAATGCTCCTTGAACTCCTGTTCGTGTTACTGCACACGGGCTTCCAAAGGGAGGCTCGTGCGATGCAAAGCTTGGAAAATTCTGAGTAGATAAACTCCTTGATGACTCTTCTGGCCACATCATGCTCGAGGTAGTCGAGAGGGATGATGCGGTTGAGGAGAATGGGGTTCAAGACTTGGAACATGTAGGCTGCACTGAGCTGGCCATCCTGGGCGGCCATGAGGAAACACGCTTTGGCAGAAAAGTTTTGTGCCAGAGTGAAACACTAGAACAGGCCCTCAAAATACATTCCCCTTCGCCTATAGCAGGGGAGTTGAGCAGCAGCGATGAGGTGAAAGACCCGATCATCCTCTTGACATAAGTGAAGGATCTTTGGTCCGTTTTTTAAATCGAGAAAACTCTGGCAGGACCCTCGCAGGTGGAGAAATGATGGATAATCCACCATGCATGCCTTGATCAAGATGACTTCTACTAGATCATCGGGTAGGGATGAGAAGTTTGTTTGTCCAGCCATCTGAAAGCAAACATCGAAGGGAAACTCTTAACAACATAGATACGGTGAAGACATGAAAGGAAACAAGAAACTTCCATTTATGAAAAAGTTTACACGGAAAAGTCTGAATTTACAAGACGTACGCCACAGAGAGTAGCAAAATTTCCTAACTCTTCAAACCACACACAAGATGAATAGACATGACTAAACTCATGGGAACATTTATAACACCTCCTGAGTTTAGCGTGAGGGGTGTGGAGTTGGGAAACATAGGTGTATACTTCTTTCCTAAGAGACACACGAGTGGACTCATTTTCCAATGCTCCAAAGTCCATTAACTGGCCCCAGAATCCATAGTGAAAAATTTGGCACAGGTAAGCCGCTCGGAGGTCTCCAGTGGCAGCAGCTTCTTGAAAGGGGTTATCTAGCATTGTGCCAAATTCCTCTCCAGTTGTAAACACTCGGAAGAGTCCTTCGTGATACCTTCCCCGACGTGCATAAAAGGGAAACTGGGTCATCATCATTAGGAGATAATCCATCCCCAATCCCCGGTGGAGACTAAGTACCCTAGATGAGTTTGACACATCGTACAGGTGCTTAGACGTCATGCGAATTTGGGCATAATTCAGAAAGTTCTCACGGCTATCTAGAGATATAATGTTCTCTAGAGCCTCAGTGGGAAGTGACAAAAGGTCGGTAGGTACATCAGCCATCTGAAAGTTATAACATTTTTACTTAGTTAGTCTTAGCAATATATTTATATCACCTGGTTTTCCAGAGTTTCCTGAACCTCCCTCTGATATCAACTGTAGCGACCCCCAAACCCAGGGTGCTTAATGAGACATGATATTCTTAACATTACATCATTACAAATAAAATAACATGTCTCATTACTACAGAAGATCACGAGGCTCAGGATTCTGGGAAACCAGCTGCTTTCGATTAACTTCGGAGGTATCAACCATGCCTGAAATTTTTTAACAAAAGGTAGGGTGAGAAAAAATGCCCAGTAAGGGGTTTTAAAACATTTTTTGAAAATACTTTCTCAAAGAAGTTCTTTTGAAGAGAATAAAACACTTTGCTAAAATAAAACACTATCTTTTCTTAAAACATGAAATTCGTATTTCTTTGAAAACCACTTGCACAAATAAGCACGTACTTGAAATGAGCTTTAATGTAAACATGATCAGAGTGCGCAATATAAGAAAAATAATCAATGCATAATGTTAAAACAAAGTTACTTTAATTCTAAAATAATTCTATGACTAAGAAGGGAAAACATGCATATCATGGATCATGAGTAAAATGCAGATCATCTAACAGTTTACCATATGAAAAACAGTTCTTGTTACATAAAGTAAATTTTCATGATCTTGGGAGCTTTCAACTAGGGGTTGTCCTGTTATTTGAACTAACCACTGGTTAACCTTTATCATTACATGCAGAGGGAATGTATAATACTGGACTTTGTCAGGACCTTTCTTCAAGACCGTAAAACATACTTAACAGGTCAAGGCTCACTGCCCACTCTGTTTCCTTAGCTCAAGTCAAGGCTAACTGCCAAGACCGTCGCACATGTTCGTCTCATGAGACTCCTGCTTTACCCAATGCATTGGAGCGCTGTATAATTTCGGGCACACCCGTCACATCATTCTTGTTGCGCTATATGATTCCGGGCGCACCCGTCACATGTAAGTCATATACATCCCTCACATATCCTGACATGGTCATTTATTCATGGGGTTTCATACATTCTTAATTAAACCCCATTTTCACATACGTGTTCATAACATGAAAATAGTTTAATCATTAAAAAAACATTATGACATGCATGTTAAAGCTTCGTGCTCATAAAAAGTTATTTTAACATTTGAAAACATGGATTTTAAGAAAGTAAACATAACACTTAACATTCCATACATCATAATACCCAATTAATGCATGGTCCTTCATAACTTACACATATGATGATAAATGGTTATCATAGGCATTTAAAACAGGCAGTTGAGGTTACAATGTGCATAATCAAGTCCATCTTGGGGAAATCATGTATATAATTGTGTAAACTCTTTTATTAGTACTTTAAATAAACAAGAGTACATTCCTATGAATACATGTATGCATTTTTAAAAGTTCAAGGGGTCCATACTAACCATTTTCACAAAACAAAAATCCGGATTTATCCAGAGCAGTGATAAATGAAAGTTCTCAATTGCAACAATAATTTTGAAATCAAACCATCCCATAAATTTCATCATGCTATTTTGAAATAAATTACAAAATAAGAGAACCAAGTTCACATTGGTGTACATACACATCGATATAATCGCATGTATATATATATATATCAATATAATTCATATACTTGCATGATTTTACATGTTCGTACAATTACCCGAAATCTCCATGTTTATAGACGAAATAAAAATCAAGGTTATAAACACACAAAAAAAAAGAATTGTATATTTGCATATAGCATCTTATACTTATGTGTATATAAATGTATATATATACATATATATACGCAATGTGTATAACATTAAAACCGAGTTAAAATAAACCCCAAAAGAAAAACTGCCCTTAACCTGGTCGAATTCTGGATGATGAAAACAGTGGTAACCGGTTCTTAATGCCTTGATGTAAATTTATATACACATATATATTTATGTAAGGTGTACATAAATTATAGTGTACCAAAGCCGGAGAAAACGAAACAGAAGAAGGGATTTTCCCTTACCTATTCGGAGGGGAGGAAAGGGGGAGGCGACAACGAGGCAAGGGAAAACCGGGCTTACAAACCAGAAAATATATACATATATATAACATATAAATACACCGAGGCTTGAGCAAACTAAAAAAAAACAGAACTCGACCCTTACCTGTTCGACGAGGAGGAGAAGAGGAGACGATGCAGCAACCGAGGTCCAGAAGCCAAAGAGATCAGGGGAGCCGGAAGCAAGCCCTTCGGCCATCAGTGCAACAGGGAATTTAAAAAAAAATAGAAGAAGAAGAAGAGGACTTCAGGGGGAGTTGTCGGTCTGAGGCATCCGAGGCGAGGGGTCGGTGTCAACCCGTGGAAAGGAGGGAGAAGTGTGGGTCTCTTCGCCGGCCTAGAGAATAAAAAAAAGGCACCCTACGATCTACTGGTCTGGAGATGTGAGGAAGGAGAAGAACCGCGGGCGCGAGGAGGAAGATGGCTGGAAACGACGGACGGCGGGGATTAAAAGAGGGAGAGATCGGATGGCCAGGAATTGTGCGGCTTTAAAACAGGATGGACGGCCGCGATCAAGGGAGGCTGGATCGGACGATCCAGGGTTCACCGCGGGTTTAAAAATGCGGTTTCATCCGGTTCCCCTCTTTTTTCTTTTTTTAAGTTGTTTTATTAATATTTTCCTTTATTAAGTCATTGTTTTTATTAAAGAAAAATTCAATTATTAAACTGACTTTTATTATTTTAAAAAAAATCATTGGTCAAATAAAATAAAAAAAATTATAAATTTATTTAATCAAAACATATTATTATATAAACATATGTATATATATATATATTCTATTTTAAAATACCCATAATTTTTATTGGCCTTATTATATTAAGTATATTATTTTTAAACCATAATTATTATATTTTAGAAAATTAAAGGTTCATTTAATCAATTAAAGAAAGCATCGATTTATTCATCATAATATATATTTATTTGTTTATTTATTTATTTATTTTTCCTTTTCTGAATTACATAATAATTACCTTAATTCATAATTTCATGCAAACATTTGGATATACTCCTTTAAGAAAAGAAAAAAAAAAGAAATAGGTTGCTTAAAAGTATTTGTGTAAGCTTAAAGATGCGAGATTTGTAAATAAAATCATAATTTAATAAAGTTTCCAATATAGTTAATAAAGGTCAAATTATTAAAGAAATAATGTATCTAATTTGTTGTAATATATATATAACTCATAAAAATCCATTAGGTTTAATATAATTAGAAAATAAACGTTTCATTGTTCAGATTAATATGTATAATGGAGGAAAAACAATAATATTAATTTTCGCCGTTTAGAAACATAAAATAGAATTATCATTTTTGGGAAAACTAAATTAATATTGATGACACACAATTATCATGCCGATCCTTTTGGGGTAAATCATTTTATTTCCAACAGTCAAAATAAAACATAGAGGATAAGAAGACCCAACGGTCAAAATAAAACATTGGATTCTTTGGGAAACCAACGGTCGAATTTGTGGCCGTTTGAGGTTCAACGGTCAGATTAGGGTGCTTATAAAAAGGGTCTAGTCTCGGGGTGTCCCTTACTCCAAGTGACCGAAGGAGAAAAGGAAGGATGGTTCGTGTGATCCCCTTGATGCTGAGCATGGTCGCGGTGGCTTTAGCCATCCTCATGTTCTTCATGATGGACGCTCGAAACCCCTACCGCATTCTCAGGCTCTTAGTAGTTTTAAGTGGTCTCCCCATCATTGTAATCGGGTTCTTAGTTGGGATTTTCGGTTAGTTTACCTTCTTGTTTGATCAGTGGATGTTGTAGTCGAAAGGTTGCTTATTTGAATAGAAGGAATTTTTCATCCATTTGATGCATTTTATTATTAATACCTTATTAGTTGTTTGTTGGTTCACTTAACGAGTGACATTGAAGAGAAAACTTGTCAAAATCAAAACAAAACATGGTTTTCTCGGGTTGTTACATTCCTACTCCTCCGCCGCCTCCGCCGTTGCCTCCACGCCGTTGGTTTTTCTCCTCTTCCGCGACCATCGCTGTCTCCACCGCCGCGACCGCCGCTACCTCCGCCGCCGTGACCGCCGCTCCCTCCGCCGCTGCTGCCTCAACCGCCGCCGCCACCTCCGGTCAGTGTAGGAGTATATATAATCATTAAATATAGATAATATTTATTCAGTTTGAGTATTATACTATTACAAACATAAGATTGTTTTCTATAGTTGAATTTTGATGATGAACCTCTTAGGGATGAGGATTCGGTGTAGGGAATTGGTCTTGAGGTGGTACCTCTGGGTGGTTTTCCAATCAATCTACTATTAATTGATTAGAAGGTTATGAAGACATTACAAGATGAGTATGTGAACAAGCTTATTGTTCTACATGTGTTTTAGAGGAATATTTCTCCCATGTGTTGGTGTGAGCTAGACCCCAGGAAGTTGATGGTTGGCTTGATAGAGTCACATATGTTCCACACCTTGTGATGAAACCTCTCAATAAAATGGTGGTCTTAATGATAATTCCTTTTCTGGTATTAGCTAGTCGATGGTTAATTCTGGTGATGAATAACCATAATGAGATGATACTCACTTGGAGGAATATAAAGTTATTTTTTTTGGTAAAGTCTTATCTAGACATGTAGTGCTCAGTCTGTATCTAAGAGATTCTGCACCTTCGAAATAATATCATGACCTTCATAGATATTTCTATGAGGTTAAAGAATCTTTCATAGTATAAAATGGATATAGTTTGATAGCAAAGGAATGGTCGTGCCTTGGATTTGTATAAGGGAATCACTCTTTATTCTTGAGTTTTTGTGTTGTGACTGGGTTGAGGGAGATGATCATTTGGATTCCTAACCTTATTGATTTATAGAATGGTTTTAATGTGACCATCACTATTGAACCTAGATGGATGGGTTTAGGGTAATGAAGCATGGGTATATTCCTTTGGTTTTGGAATAATGTTGGGTAACTGGTGATCGTGTGGTGAGTTTTGGCATGGTGTGATGTTAAGATCGGAAAAGAGTAACAGGGGTGTCCCATTGGAAATATGTGTGTTCCCCTTAATTTTTGTCAATATGTACGGGTAGGCTCATTGAGTTTGAATAGGGATATGATCTTACTCACTAGATACCACGTGTTGTGTTGAAAATATTATACCATGAAGTTTAAAGTCATGCGATTAGGATGTATGCATCGTGAAAGGTGTGATAACAGAGGATTGATCAGGGCTTGCTCATTTGGGATATGCTATAAAGAATAAACTTGGGGATTATACCTAGTAAGAAGTAACTATTGGCCAGGTCTTACCCATTGTATGTTCATCTTTTATATTTTAAAAATTCTGTTGAACTCATTCTATCGAAGGTGGGTTCTATAATTTCTTGTTATCTTAAGGTTTGTTTAACCATGGTGTGGGCTGATTTCGGTTTTAGTGGGTTCTTGGGGTTTGTGGGATGTGGTAAATGGTGTACTCGGTTTTAGATTATTTTATTCTCATGAGTTTCCCCTATTTTATTTTTTTCCTTTCAGTTGGAAATCTCCTCTGTTGTGCGCCTCTCCTCTGCTATGAACGCATCTCTACCGTGTGCTTAACGACACCTTCGCGGTGAGTTTTCTCCTGTTACTCATTGATTTACTCTTGTTCACATGTTATTACTTTTTTATATTGATATTTATAATGTGAAATGTACGGGCTAAACGCCCTGCTGAAAATCGTGGCCGTTGGTGGTCCTTGTTTGTGCACTAAATGAATTGCATGTTGGTTGGTTCTTGTTGAAATATTGTATATAAAAATTGGTAATTTACGTATACTTGACTTATTAATGAACACCCCAGGATGATAAAACTTCTGTGATAACCCCTGAATTAACAAAAAAAATTGAATAAGGTATTCTTTGTAAAATCCAAAATTGTGATTTTTTAGTTTGTATCTAAAGTACACGCCTTTAACTCAAGTTGTTCTATATGTCATGTATTTTCAAAGGCATCATGAAGTATTTTTAAGACTAACTTGGAATTAATTTGATATATGTCGGATTAAATCTGGTATCTTATCCATAGATGATGTTCACCCTACTGGACACACCATGTATATGGATTTCACATGAGTTTAGAAATGGTAGTATATAACCAACCTTGACTGAGAACCCTGCACATTGTGTATCCATTGAACAAATTGTGTGTTATGTTAATTTCATTATTATTATTTATTTTTCACTTAGATGATAACATTTCATGTATGAGTAGCCCATTATAAATATCTTCTCATGTAGATCACAATATTATGATTCCCTCATTCATTGGAAATTGCACACGATGTGGTTTGGATATTTTAATTATCTTCACTCTGCTTGAGAGTTGACAAGTGACAAGTAAGATGTTTGGAGAAAATATGGAGTATGGTACTCCCCCATGTTTTGGTGAAGAGTCCTCCATGTATAGGTTTTAGGTACTCCATTGAGATATACAAAAGACAGGGCACAATCCCCCGTATATAGATAGAGTTCAAGCACTTTCACATGTTTTAGGGCAGGTTCCTCTATTTCATTTTAGAGGCATTTGTACCATGATTTTTTTTATAAAACCCAAACAATAATACTTGATTGATTAAAAAATAATATTAGACAAGTTCGAGATCAAGCCCATAAAGGCGATGAATATGAATAAAGAATGGATGAATGACAATCGGTTGACAAAAGAGTATGAAGATGGCATGAAAGAGTTTATCAAGTTTGTCGTAGATCATGCATGTGACCCTTCTCAAATCCTATGTTCGTGTTTACACTGTTGTTATTCAAGACAAATTAGTCCAGAAGAGTTGGAAGAACACCTGATTTGTCACAGAATAGATCGAAGTTATACATGTTGGAATAAACATGGGGGAAAAACGAATGTAGGTAGTGGCTCAGATAACACAACATTTTATGGAAGATCTGATATGATTACAAGCATGAACAGTGAAGATGATCATATGGAGGGTGTGATTACCGATGTGAATGATGATGAATATCGTATTGAAGAAATGACAAGGATAATTGAAGATGAACTTCGTGATTTCCCAAAATTGTTTGAGAAGTTAAAGAGTTGTGCAAAAACGTCATTGTATGCTGGTTTCACTAAATATACAGCATTTTCATGTAAAGACCCATAAAATTCAAGGGAAATTTTTTCTTATTTTTTTTTGAGATTTTACAAGAACGCAGTTTCTGACGGCACCTAATTCCGAGGCCCGGTGTGCCCGAAATCTTTTTCCGAAGTTTAGCTCGGGTACGTTCAGTGAACGAACGAGCGGGTTTTTTTCTAACTTTTGAACCAGTGCTCGGAATCGAATTCTGAGGGCACCGATGGAATCGCAGTGCCGGTAATTGATTAGAAACACCTTTTCTGGAGTTGCGTTTGCTCGGGTGTGGTTATTATTTTTTTTTCGGGTTAAGTAAAGGAATAAAATAAAAATGGTGCGACCAATTTTTATTTTACTTAATGTAGTTTAACCTAAGCTAAGTGTTTGGAGTGGGACCCACAATATCCTACCCACTAGGTAGGATATTTGTGATGTGGGACCCACATGAGCCCCACCGTTTCTTTCAACTTCCTCAACCCCCATTTTAATTAAGGTAACGCACCCGCACCCCTATTAAGTGGAAGTCAACCCTTGCGTTTGTATGTTTATGAAACGCCTCTATTAATTTGGCAGTTTACACGTTGCAATTAATTCACTTAATTTATTGTTTCGTTTTTGAATTTAAAAAAGCATGGCTTGAGAAATAAAATAAGAAAAACTCTTATTTTATTAGAGTTGTTGGGTTGTGAGAGGCTTGGGAGAATTTTCTCAAGTTCTTGAAGTTCTTCCTCCTAGACGAAGAACGCAAAGAACACCGACCTCCGACGACGGACGATGGTGAGAGACACCTTCCTCAGAGATCGACGACCCGACACGCATCACCTCGTTCTTTATTTCCGCGTCAAAGGAAGGGAGACACCGTTCCTTCGCGATGCGACGATCCGCCTTCTTCCGCGGTGATCAATTCCGCGACGTCCCTTTCCGCGACAACCTCGTTCGGCGACTACGCTCGAGGTAGGGGTTTATTTTAATTATTTGTTCGTGATTACTTCCGTCGCTTTCTTCTTTTCAATTTGAGCTGCCTGATGTCGCAATAACGGGAGGAGGTCGGACTGCATGAACATGGCCGACCCTCCTCCCCCATGTTGGTTTGATTTTGTTGTGGCACATGTAAGGCGGTGCGGTGCCGAAGCACCGCGCGAGAAACATTAAAGGAAGGGTGGAGAAGCGCGGCGCCGTTGTGCCGCGCCGTTGAAGACGAACTAAACTGCGGCACCGTCGCGCCGTGCCGGAGAATCACAAAGGCACCGCGGCCAGAGTAGGGCCGCGGAGGAGGGGTGCGGCGCCGTCGTGCTATGCCGGACGGACCAAGGCCCCGACCATAGGCCGCGGCGGAGCAGGGAGCGGAGGCCGGTTTCTGGCCGCCGGCGCCGGAGTAGGAGGGCGGGACCGTGGGGTCCCGTAGAAGTAGCACGACCAGCCAGCTGGGACGGCCGACTTCCGAGAAGCGTCGGGGGTCGTAACCCCCGGCTGGCCAGCAGAAGCGGCCCCCCTCATGGGGGCCGCGGTTTCGAATTGGAAGGGGGCAGCGTGCCCCCCTGCACCCCCTACGCTCGGCCATTATGGCTGAGCCACCTGGCGGCCTGGCCACAGGGCCAGGCCGAGCGCACCCAGGCCGGGCCGCGCAGGCCGGGCCGGGCCGAGCCAGCCGAGCCGGGCCGTGCCAGTCGGGCCGCGCCTGCGCCCAAGTGGGCCGGACCCAGAACCGGGTCGGGCCAACCCAGGGGGTACCGGGCCGAGTTGGACCGGGCCCGAACCCCCTAATACCAGACCTCTCACGGTCTTTTGCCCATAACTTGGGCTGCAAACCTCTGATCGACGCATCATCAGTTGCGATGCGATCCTTCTATTGAGACGGTCGTTTCGGTATATTACACTCAAGGTTTCAGAGAACTTTGGGTTCGGCCGGGTTGGTTCGTACACGAAACCAACCGGGCCCTCAGAGCGGAAACACTTATAACTTGAGCTTCGGACATCCGATCGATGTGTCGTTGATTTTGATGGATTCCTCTTAGTGAGAAGGACCTTTTGGATTACTCCGCTCGAGGTTTGGATGCAGTTGGAGTACGGTCAGGTTGGTTTTGACTTAAAAACGAACCGGGCCCCTTGGACGAAAAAGCCAATAACTCTCAGACCAGGTGTCCGATTGACGCGTCGTCTGTGACGTTGAGTTCCTATTGACGATACGGAACTTTTGAATACATCAACTCCGGACTATGTGTCAGTTGATGTATCAGGCCCTCATCTCGTGGAGCGGACCCTCCTGAACGAGCTTGCTGTGTGCGGAAACCCTAGAGCTGCTGCGACTGCGAGGACGATGACGACTGTACAGAAATCCTCTGTGGAATCGATGGCGACGACTGCATCACTCAGCGATCCTATGTGGATTAGTGCTACCAATCCTGTGTGGGTCAGATCCTGTGTGGGTCAACGCTGAGCGGTTCTCTGTGGGCCAGCGCCTACAGATCCTGTGTGGGTCTGATCCTGTGTGGGTCATTGCGGGGGTTAGTTACCTATCGATCATTTGTGGGTCATTGCGGGGGTTAGTTACATATCGATCCTTTGTGGGTCATTACGGGGGTTAGTACCTATCGATCCTGTGTGGGTCCGATGACTTAGATGAATCAGTGGCTACATCTGATCATCTCTATCATCTTACGAAGAAGTATACCTGTGTGAGCTGAATCTCGACTTTCAATCATTATCTTCGATATGATTGACTTGCTTTACTATGTGGATTGTGTTGTGTTGTCCTGTGTGGACGTGATCAGACTTGGGCTCGGATGTTGGAGCCAAACTGGAATTTATGACTTAGGTATATGTATGGGCATATACCTAAGTGGTGTCGGATGTTACTTCGTGATTGTATATTTCCTTTGTGGATTATCCTTTGTAGATTCTAGGAGACATTCGGGGGTCTCGGGATCCCTACTGAGTAGCTTATACTCACCCATGGACGGGCTATGCCCGCACTACGTTGTGTTGGTTGCAGATGAAGGACAGCGTTGATCATGGTTGAGGCTTTCGAAGCAGGTCGGTACCTAGAGGTGGACCACTGGGTGGGACGTACTTGGAGCGGACGACTGGACCCGAGGAGCTGTGGAGGCTATCAGTACCCACCCTTTAGGTGGGAATTCTAGTGGACGGATCGACGTTGCGGATTTACTTTTCAGTTACTGTACTCCATTTTTCAGTTGTACTTTACATCCAGTTTGGGTTTGTATTCTGGCCCACTTACTTTTCCGCACTTACTATTGTACCCAGTTTTTACTTAGTGTTTACTTCTGCTTTCTTGCTCTATGGTGTTTGTTTACTTTACGAAGGCAATGCCTTCCCTTTTTACCAGGAATTACGCCTTGGTGTGAGTCTCCAGACCCTGGCCTATGGAAGGTGGGTTTGGGGTAGTCACGGCACGAGCCCCGAGGAAGGGTCATGACAAATTGGTATAAGAGGAGTTCAGTTCTACCGCAGAACTTTGGACTCTGATCTTTCTTCTATGTGAAGCAATAGTGTTAAGGGTATTGGGTGTGGTTATCAGTCCAGGGAGTCCAGTATTGGTGCGGTGACCGACATATCCGTACACCAGGACCCTGACTTCTGATTTCCGACTTAATATATGAAAACATTGATTGCATGTGTGTTTCAGGTTTTCTTTGTGATTACTTTATGTCATCTCACCAGGTATATTGTTTGACCGTGGGGCACCTGTTTCTTTTCAGGATGTCCCCACGATGGCAGCCAGCTAGGGTTCCGAGCGTTGTACATGACGAAAGCCCACCGAGCAACGAGGCCTCAGTACAGGTCCCTTTGACAGCAGAGGCACCGGCGGTACCGCTACCCGTCGAGCCACCGATGCTACCAGCCCCAGCCTCTGACAATGCACGACACCTTATTGCACTGCACGAGTTTCAGCGTCAGCGACCGCCCAGGTTCCGCAGGGAGACGGACCCTCAGGTAGTCGAGGATTGGCTGGAGGCAGTTGTACGAGTTTTCAGGTCATTGAGGACACCAGCTGACCTCATGGTGATCCTCATAGCGAGCCTCTTGCATGTGGCAGCAGGCAGATGGTGGAGCTTGATGCTCCAGGTCCATGACGAGGAATCTCTCCTCTGGACGGACATTGAGAGCCTCTTCCGCTCGGAGTTCGTCCCAGCCACCCTCCGTGTGGTGCGCATCTAGGAGCTTCAACAGCTGCGGCAGGGCAGCTTGACGGTCGCCCAGTACTCGGCGATATTTACCGATCTCTCGCGCTATTCGACGGACATGGTACGAGACCCATTCTTCCAGGCCCGGACCTTCGAGCAGGGATTAAGGCAGGAGATCAGGGCATCGCTGATCTCCCACAGCATTCCGAAAGAGGAAGGGGTACTGGAGTGAGCCCTTATCATCGAGAGATTCCTTGCTGAGCCTACATCAGCAGCGAGACCTACCGCAGGGCGACATGTAGTAGAGTCTTCTGCAGCAGGCAGTTGACGGATGACACATGGGTCCTAGCGGACCAGACCCTCAGGAGGACGACCTCAGGACACTGGCTCAGTGGTGCGGGGCACACAGTGTGGAGCCAGTCTTTCGAGAGGCAGATAGTGCTACGCATGAGGCGGGCAGGGCCACATGGCTCGTGACTGCCTGACCCGCCATGCCGAGGAGCAACAGACGGTTGAGGGACCACCCAGGCAGAGGGAGAGGGTCGACCGTGGCGGTCCACAGGGAGCAGGCGGATGAGGCAGAGGAGCTGGCCGAGCAGCAGGTGGTGGGCGACGCTTTGAGGCTCTACCACCACCACCCCCAGGAGGTCCACCTCGACCACAGGGAGCTGGTGGGCAGAGACAGGCACAGCTTCAGGCAGCGGAGGCCTATGACCACGGTGCGCCCGAGATGATTCGAGGTACTATCTGTGTATATTCCACCCTTACAGCAGTTCTTATAGACACATGAGCGAGTAATTTAGCCGCTTCCCTTGTTCGGAGCTCGGAGATTCTGACAGAGCCGTTGGCTCGATCCTTACAGCTAGAGACTCCTACGGGAGCAGACTCGATGATTATGCACTGGTTCCGGCAGTGTGAGCTTACTCTAGGAGGTGAGAGCTTCAGCTGGGATCTTCTTGTAGCGGCGTCGAGGCCTTGCGATGTCATCTTGGGCATGGATTGGTTATCTACAGTCCATGCTCAGATTGACTGTATTAGGCGCAAGGTGCAGTGTGTACGCACCGACGGGAGTAGGTTCACCTTCACCGATGAGAAGGGAGACTTCACAGCATAGGATGGAATCTCAAAGTAGAGAGGACATCCCATTACTCATCAGTTGGCTAGCCTCATCCTAGGATAATTTGACGTGCGGAGTCCTGGTTTTCCTGCAGTGGTGGATCAGTATGCGGACGTTTTTCCCGACGACGTTCCAGGATTAACTCCTCACAAAGAGGTAGACTTTTATATTGATCTGTACCCCGGGACAACCCCGATATCCACCCCAACATATCGGATGGCCCCCGCTAAGCTAAGAGAGCTACGGGTACATTTGGAGGACTTACAGGGAAAGGGATTCATTCGACCCAGTGTTTCACTTTGGGCTTCCCCGATATTGTTCGCCAAGAAGGCAGACGGGAGCTTGCGACTTTGTGTCGACTATCGTCGCCTGAACCAAGTGACAGTGAGGAACAAGTATCCGATACCAAGGATTGATGACCTCTTCGATCAGCTCAAGGGAGCATGGTGATTCTCAAAGATAGACCTCGGGTTAGGCTATCATTAGCTCAGAGTTTGGGATGAGGACGTGCAGAAGACAGCATTCAGATGTCGGTATGGCCACTATGAGTTCTTGGTTATGCCATTTAGTGTAAACAATGCTCCAGCAGTGTTCATGGGCCTCATGAACATGATCTTTCAGCCTTACCTCGATCGATTTGTTGTGGTCTTCATCGCCGACATTTTGATATACTCGAAGACTGAGGGGGAGCACGCCTACTACTTGCGGGTTGTACTGGACACACTCTAAGAGCACCAGCTTTATGGTATGCTCTTGAAGTGTCAGTTCTGGATACGCGGGGTCCACTTCTTAGGACACGTCATCTCTGAGGTGGGAGTTGCAGTGGATCCTGCAAAGATCGAGACAGTGCTAGCTTGGGAGCCACCCAGGAGTGTGACAGAGGTGTGGAGTTTCTTGGGACTAGCTGGGTACTATCGAAGATTTGTGCCAGACTTCTCCAGAGTTGCGACACCACTCTCAGATTTGATAAAGAAGGGGAAACCCTTTGTGTGGTCAGACAGATATCAGCAGAGCTTCCAGGAGCTGAGACAGAGATTGACCAACGTGCCTATCTTGAGGCTACCGGAGGAGGGTGTTGGGTATGTAGTTTACTGTGATGCATCAGGGACCAGACTCGGATGTGTCTTGATGCAGGATCGGGCCGTGATCACCTATGGATCATGATAGTTGAGGCAGCATGAGCAGAACTACGCTACCCATGACCTGGAGTTAGCTGCAGTGTTATTCGCTCTGAATATGTGGCGACACTATCTGATGGGAAAGCGCTTTACAGTCTATTCCGACCACTAGAGTCTCTGGTACTTCTTCTCGCAGAAGGACCTGAATCTGAGACAACAGCGATGGCTCGTGTTCCTCCAGGACTATGACTTTGAGATAGTCTATACTTTTGGAAAGGGGAATGTGGTAGCCGATGCTCTCAGCCGGAGGACGGGCATTCAGCTACTTGGGGAGGAGACAGGGTAGCTAGCTGCTTTGCAGATATCCTTCGTGGATAGAGATGGAGAAGCCTTTCTTCAGTCACTCACAATCACTCCTCCACTACTGCAGCAGGTCAGAGAGGCACATCATGGGGACGCCGACTGTGAGACGCGGCGTGCGCATATATCCTTAGGACAGGCACCTGATGGTTTCTCTTTAGGAAGAGAGCACGACGTCCTTTTCAGAGGACGTACCTTGGTACCAGTTGCCTTACAGGAGGAGGTGCTGAGAGAGTTTCACACTTCCCTTTTGGCGGTACATCCTCGAGTGGCGAAGATGTACCAGGATCTCAGATGTCAGCACTGGTGGCCAGGCATGAAGAAGGTTGTGGCTGAGTTTGATTTTTGATGCCTCACCTGCCAGCAGGTGAAGGCAGAGCACCAGGTACCAGCAGGCTTGATACAGCCCTTGGAGGTCCCAGAGTGGAAGTGGGACAGAATATCTATGGACTTCATGACTAGACTTACACGCACTTCCAGAGGTCATGACTCCATTTGGGTGATTGTCGACCGACTCACCAAGTCGGATCACTTCTTACCCATCAGAGAGTAGGGATCAGTGCAGATCTTGGGACGTCTATACGTTCAGAAGATTGTACGACTTCATGGTGGGCCATCATCTATCATCTACGATCGAGATGCTCGCTTTACTTCCCGTCTTTGGAAGGGGTTGCAGGAGGAATTCGGGACGTAGCTACGTCTGAGCACCGCCTTTCACCACCAGACAGATGGTCAGATGGAGAGGACCATTCAGACTCTCAAGGACATGCTCCATGCATGTGTCCTCGACTTTGGTCGTAGCTGGGAGGACCACCTACCCTTGGTGCAGTTCACGTACAACAATAGCTACCACTCCACCATCGGGGTGGCACTATACGAGGCATTGTATGGCCGACCTTGAAGATCACCTCTGTACTGGACAAACCCTAGGGATTTAGTACTTGTGGGACCGGAGATGGTCCAGGCCATGACAGAGAAGGTCCAGGTCATCCAGGACTGGATGAGGACAGCCCAGAGCCGGTAGAATTCTTCTGCTGATAGGAGGCGGAGGTCACTAGAGTTCAAGGATGGCGACCACGTCTTCTTGCGGGTCTCACCTCGACGTGGATTACAGAGATTTGGCCGATGCGACAAGTTATCTCTGCGCTTCATCGGACCATTCCAGGTCCTCAGCAGGATTGGAGAGGTGGCTTATCACCTGTCTCTACCACCTCAGTTGCACCGGGTGCATGACGACTTTCACGTATCTCAGCTGAAAAGATACGTGCATGACCCGACGCATATCATTGACCATGGGGAGCAGGACATTGATGATGGGTCAACTTTTGAGGAGGTCCCGGTGGAGATTTAGGATCAATAGGATTGGGTCTTACGTGGACGGTCGATTCCTCTAGTTTGCATCAGATGGCAGCACAGGAATCTCTAGGAGAGCACTTGGGAGCAGGAGGCTCAGATGCGTGCTCAGTCCCCACATTTGTTTCCCTAGTTTTTATGTATATTTACGGGGATGTAAATCCCTGAGATGGGATTAATGTAAAGACCCATAAAATTCAAGGGAAATTTTTTCTTAATTTTCTTTGGGATTTTACAAGAACTCAGTTTCTGACGGAACCTAATTCTGAGGCCCGGTGTGCCCGAAATCTTTTTCCGAAGTTTAGCTCGGGTACGTTCAGTGAATGAACAAGCGAGTTTTTATAACTTTTGAACCAGTGCTCGGAATCGAATTCTGAGGGCACCGATGGAATCGCAGCACCAGTAATTTCTTAGAAACACCTTTTCCGGAGTTGCGTTTTCTCGGGTGTGGTTTTTAATTTTTTTTTGGGTTAAGTAAAGGAATAAAATAAAAATGGTGCGACCAATTTTTATTTTACTTAATATGGTTTAACCAAATCTAAGTGTTTGGAGTGGGACCCACAATATCTTACCCACTAGGTAGGATATTTGTGAGGTGGGGCCCACACGAGCCCCACTGTTTCTTTGAACTTCCTCAACCCCCATTTTAATTAAGGTAACGCACCCACACCCCTATTAAGTGGAAGTCAACCCTTGCGTTTTTCTATTTATGAAATGCCTCTATTAATTTGGCAGTTTAAACGTTTCAATTAATTCACTTAATTGATTGTTTTGTTTTTGAATTTCAAAACGCATGGCTTTAGAAATAAAATAAGACAAACTCTTATTTTATTAGAGTTGTTTGGTTGTGAGAGGCTTGGGAGAATTTTCTCAAGTTCTTGAAGTTCTTCCTCCTAGACAAAGAACGCGAAGAACGCCGACCTTCGATGACGGACGACGGTGAGAGACGCCTTCCTCAGAGATTGACAACCCGACGTGCATCACCTCGTTCTTTCTTTCCGCGTCAAAGAAAGGGAGACACCGTTCCTCCGCGACACGACGATTTGCCTTCTTCTGTGGCGATCAATTCCGCGACATCCCTTTCCACGACAACCTAATTTGATGACTACGGTCGAGGTAGGGGTTTATTTTAATTATTTGTTCGTGATTACTTCCGTCGCTTTCTTCTTTTCAATTTGAGCCGCCTGATATCGCAATAACGGGAGGAGGTTGGACCGCACAAACACGACCGACCCTCCTCCCCCTTGTTGGTTTGATTTTGTTACGGCACGTGTAAGGCGGCGTGGTGCCGAAGCACTGCACGAGAAATATTAAAGGAAGGGCGGAGAAGTGTGGCGCCGTCGTGCCGCGCCGTTGAAGACAAACTAAACCGCGGCACCGTCACGCCGCGCTGGAGAATCACAAAGGCACTGCGGCCGGAGCAGGGCCGCAGAGGAGCGGCGCGGCGCCGTCGTGCCCCGCCGGAAGGACCAAGGCCGCGACTATAGGCCGCGGCGGAGTAGGGAGCGACGACCGGTTTCGGGTCGTCGGCGCCGGAGCAGGAGGGTGGGACCGTGGGGTCCCGCGGAAGTAGCACGGCCGACCAGCTGGGCCGGACGGCTTCCGAGAAGCACCAGGGGTCGTAACCCCCGGCTAGCCAGTAGGAGCGGCCCCCCTCATGGGGGCTGCGGTTTCGAACTGGCGGGGGGCAGCGTGCCCCCCCGCACCCCCTGCGCTCGGTCGTTACGGTCGAGCCACCTGGCCGCCTGGCCACCGGGCCAGGTGGAGCGCGCCCAGGCCGGGCCACGTAGGCCGGGCCGGGACGTGCCAGCCGGGCCGTGCCTCGCCCAAGTGGGCCGGACCCGGAACCGGGTCGGGTCGACCCGGTTTGGGCTGACCCAGGGGGTACCGGGCCCGAACCCCCTAATACCGGACCTCTCACGGAATTTTGCCCATAACTTGGGATGCGGTCCTGCGATCGATGCACCATCAGCTGCGATGCGATCCTTCGATCAAGACGATCGTTTTGGTATATTACACTCAAGGTTTTGGAGAACTTTGGGTTTGGCCGGGTTGGTTCGTACACGAAACAAATCGGGCCCTCGGAGCGGAAACACTTATAACTTGAGCTCCGGACGTCCGATGGACGTGCCGTCGATTTTGATGGATTACTCTTAGTGAGACGGACCTTTTGGCTTACTCCGCTTGAGGTTTGGACGTAGTTGGAGTACGGTCGGGTTGGTTTTGACTTAAAAACCAACCGGGCCCTTGGGATGAAAAAGCCAATAACTCTCAGACCGGACGTCCGATTGACGCGCCGTCTGTGAAGTTGAGTTCCTGTTGATGATACAGAACTTTTGAATACATCAACTCTGGACTATGTGTCAGTTGATGTATCAGGCCCTCGGCTCGTGGAGCGGACCCTCCCGAACGATCTTGCTGTGTGCGGGAACCCTAGAGCTGGCTGCGACTGCGAGGACGATGACGACTGTACAGAAATCCTCTGTGAATTCGACGGCAATGACTACAGCACTCAGCGATCCTACATGGATCAGTGCTAACGATACTGTGTGGGTCAGCGCTCAGCGGTCCTGTGTGGGCCAGTGCCTACAGATCCTGTGTGGGTCCGATCCTGTGTGGGTCATTGCGGGGGTTAGTTACCTATCGTTCCTTTGTGGGTCATTGCGGGGGTTAGTTACCTATTGATCCTTTGTGGGTCATTGCGGGGGTTAGTACCTATCGATCTTGTGTGGGTCTGACAGCTTAGATGAATCAGTGGCTACATCTGATCATCTCTATCATCTTATGAAGAAGTATACCTATGTGAGCTGAATCTCGACTTTCAATCATTATCTTCGATATGATTGACTTGCTTTAATATGTGGATTGTGTTGTGTTGTCCTGTGTGGACGTGATCAGACTTGGGCTCAGATGTTGGAGCCAAACTGGAATTGATGACTAAGGTATATGTATGGGCATATACCTAAGTGATGTCGGATGTTACTTCGTGATTGTATCTTTCCTTTTTGGATTATCCTTTGTGGATTCTGGGAGACTTTCGGGGGTCTCAGGGTCCCTACTGAGTAGCTTATACTCACCCCTACACGGGCTATGCCCGCACTACGTTGTGTTGGTTGTAGATGACGGACAACGCTGATCATGGTTGAGGCTTTTGGAGCAGGTCGGTACCTGGAGGTGGACCACTAGGCGGGATGTACTCAGAGCAGAAGACTGGACCCGATGAGCTGTGGAGGCTATCAGTACCCACCCTTTAGGTGGGACTTCCAGTGGACGGCTCGATGTTGCGGCTTTACTTTTCAGTTAATGTACTCCCTTTTTCAGTTGTACTTTACTTCCAGTTTGGGTTTGTTTTCTGGACCACTTACTTTTCCGCACTTACTATTGTACCCAGTTTTTACTTAGTGTTTACTTATGCTTGCTTGCTCTGTGGTGTTTGTTTACTTTAAAAGGGAAATGCCTTCCCTTTTTATCGAGAATTACACCTTGGTGCTAGTCTCCAGCCCCTGGCCTATGGAAGGCGGTCTAGGGGTAGTCACGGCATGGGCCCCGAGGAAGGGTTGTGAAAAATTGGTATCAGAGGAGTTCGGTTCCACCGCAGAACATTGGACTCTGATCCTTCTTCTATGTGAAGAAATATTGTTAAGGGTATTGGGTGTGGTTATCAGTCCAAGGAGTCCAGTGTTGGTGCGACGGCTGACATATCGGTACACCAGGACCCTGACTTCTGATTTCCGACTTAATGTATGAAAACATTGATTGCATGTGTGTTTCAGGTTTTCTTTGTGATTACTTTATGTCAGCTCACCAAGTATATTGTTTGACCATGGAGCACCTGTTTCTTTTCAGGATGGCCCCACGATGGAAGCTAGCTAGGGTTCCGAGTGTTGTACATGACGACAGCCCACCGAGCGACAAGGCCTCGGTATAGGGCCCTTTGACAGCAGAGGCACCGACAGTACCGCTACCCATCGAGCCACCGATGCTACCAGCCCCAGCCGCTGACGATGCACGACGCCTTAGTGCACTGCACGAGTTTCAGCGTCAGCGACCACCCAGGTTCCGCGGGAAGAAGGACCCTCAGGCAGCCGAGGATTGGATGGAGGCAGTTGTACAAGTTTTCAGGTTAGTGAAGACACCAGCTGACCTCATGGTGATCCTCGCAGCGAGCCTCCTACACGCGGCATCAGGCAGATGGTGGAGCTTGATGCTCCAGGTGCATGACGAGGCATCTCTCCTCTGGGCGGACTTTGAGAGCCTCTTCTTCTCGGAGTTCGTCCCAGCCACCCTTTGTGCGGTGCGCATCCAGGAGCTTCTACAGCTGCGGCAGGGTAGCTTGGCGGTCAACCAGTACTCGATGAGATTTACTGATCTCTCGTGCTATTCGAGGGACATGGTACGGGACCCATTCTTCCGGGCCTGGACCTTCGAGCAGGGATTGAGGCAGGAGATCAGGGCATCGCTGATCTCCCTCAGCATTTCGACACAGGCAGGGGTACTAGAGCGAGCCCTTCTCATCGAGAGCTTCCTTGCTGAGCCTACATCAGCAGCGAGACCTACCGCAGGGCGGCACGTAGCAGAGTCTTCTACAACAGGCAGTTGACGGATGACACATGGGTCCCGGCGGACCAGACCCTCAGGCGGACGACCTCAGGACACTGGCTCAGTGGTGCGGGGCACACAGCGTGGAGACAGTCTTTCGAGATGCAGACAGTTCTACGCTTGTGGCGGGTAGGGCCACATGGATTGTGACTGCCCAACCTACCGTGCCGAGGAGCAGCAGACGGTTGAGGGACCACCCAGGCAGAGGTAGAGGGTCGACCGTGGTGGTCCGCAGGGAGAAGGCGGATGAGGTAGAGGAGCTGGCCGAGCAGCAGGTGGTGGGCGACGCTTTGAGGCTCTACCACCACCACCCCTAGGAGGTCCACCCCGACCACAGGGAGCTGGTGGGCAGAGACAGGCACAGCTTCAGGCAGCGGAGGCCTATGACCACGGCACTCCCGAGATGATTCGAGGTACTATCTGTGTCTATTCCACCCTTACTGCAGTTCTTATAGACACAGGAGCGAGTCATTCTTTCATAGTCGCTGCCCTTGTTCGGAGCTCGGAGATTCCGATAGAGCCGTTGGCTCGATCCTTACGGCTAGACACTCCTACGGGAGAAGACTCGACGATTACGCACTGGTACCGACAATGTGAGCTTACTCTAGGAGGCGAGAGCTTCGGCTGAGATCTTCTTGTAGTGGCGTCGAGGCCTTGCGACGTCATCTTGGGCATGGATTGGTTATCTACAGTCCATGCTCAGATTGAATGTATTAGGTGCAAGGTGCGGTGTGTACGCACCGACGGGAGCAGGTTCACCTTCACCGGCGAGAAGGGAGCCTTCACAGCACAGGATGGACTCTCGCAGAGGAGAGGACAACCCATCACTCATTAGATGGCTAGCCTCATCCTAGGAGCAGTTGACGTGTGGAGTCCTGGTTTTCCTACAATGGTGGATCAGTATGCGGACGTTTTTCCCGACGACGTTCCAGGACTACCTCCTCGCAGAGAGGTAGACTTTTATATTGATCCATACCCCGGGATAGCCCCGATATCCACCCCAGCATATCGTATAGCCCCCGCTGAGCTACGAGAGCTATGGGTACAGTTGGAGGACTTATAGGGCAAGAGATTCATCTGATCCAGTGTTTCACCCTGGGCTTCCCCGATATTGTTCGCCAAGAAGGCGGACGGGAGCTTGAGACTTTGTGTCGACTATCGTCGCCTGAACCAGGTGACAGTGAGGAACAAGTATCCAATACCGAGGATTGATGACCTCTTAGATCAGCTCAAGGGAGCATGGTGGTTCTCAAAGATAGACCTCAGGTCAAGCTATCATCAGCTCAGATTTTGGGATGAGGACGTGCATAAGACAGCCTTCAGATGTCGGTATGACCACTATGAGTTCTTGGTTATGCCACTCAGCGTAACCAATGCTCCAGAAGTGTTCATGGGCCTCATGAACATGATCTTTCAGCCTTACCTCGATCGATTTGTCGTGGTCATCATCGGCGACATTTTGATATACTCGACGACTGAGGAGGAGCACGCCTACCACTTGCGGGTTGTACTGGACACACTCTGAGAGCACAAGCTTTATGGTAAGCTCTTGAAGTGTCAGTTCTGGATACGCGTGGTCCACTTATTAGGACACGTCATCTCTGAGGCAGGAGTTGCGGTGGATCCTGCGAAGATTGAGACAATGCTAGCTTGGGAGCCACCCAGGAGCGTGGCGGAGGTGCAGAGTTTCATGGGACTAGCTGGGTACTATCAGAGATTTGTGCCAGACTTCTCCAGAGTTGCGATACCACTCTCAGGTTTGACGAAGAAGGGGAAACCCTTTGTGTGGTCAGACAGATGTCAGCAGAGCTTCGAGGAGCTGAGACAGAGATTGACCAGTGCGCCTATCTTGAGGCTACCGGAGGAGGGAGTTGGGTACGTAGTTTACTGAGATGCATCAGGGACCGGACTCGGATGTGTCCTGATGCAGGAGCAGGTCGTGATCACCTATGGATCACGACAGTTGAGGCAGCATGAGCAGAACTACGTTACCCATGACCTGGAGTTAGCAGCAGTGTTCTTCGCTATGAAGATGTGGAGACACTATCTGATGGGCGAGCGCTTTATAGTCTATTCTGACCACTAGAGTCTCAGGTACTTCTTCTCGCAGAAGGACCTGAACCTGAGACAGCAGTGATGGCTCGAGTTCCTCCAGGACTATGACTTTGAGATAGTCTATACTCCTGGAAAGGGGAATGTGGTAGCCGATTCTCTCAGCAGGAGGATGGGCATTCAGCTACTTGGGGAGGAGACAGGGCAGCTAGCCGCTTTGCAGATATCCTTCGTGGATAGCGATGGAGCAGCCTTTATTCAGTCACTCACAGTCACTCCTCCACTACTACAGTGGGTCAGAGAGGCACAGCGTGGGGACGCTGACTGTGAGACGCGGCGTGCGTAGATATCCTTAGGACAGGCACCTGATGGTTTCTCTTTAGGAGGAGAGCACAACGTCCTTTTTAGAGGACGTATCTTTGTACCAGTTGCCTTATAGGAGGAGGTGCTGAGAGAGTTTCACACATCCCCTTTGGCGGTACATCCTCGAGTGGCGAAGATGTACCAGGATATCAGATGTCAGCACTGGTGGTCAGGCATGAAGAAGGTTGTGGCTGAGCTCGTTTCTCGATGCCTCACCTGCTAGCAGGTGAAGGCAGAGCACTAGGTACCAGCAGGCTTGGTACAGCCCTTGGAGGTCTCGGAGTGGAAGTGGGACGACATATCTATGGACTTTGTGACTGGACTTCCAGGCACTTCTAGAGGTCACGACTCCATTTGGGTGATTGTCGACAAACTCACCAAGTCGGCTCACTTCTTACCCATCAGAGAGTAGGGCTCAGTGGAGTGCTTGGGACGTCTCTACGTTCAGGAGATTGTACGGTTTCATGGTGTGCCATCATCTATCGTCTCCGATCGAGATGCTCGCTTTACTTCCCGGCTTTGGAAGGGGTTGCAGGAGGAATTTGGGATGCAGCTACGTCTCAGCACCATCTTTCACCACCAGAGAGATGGTCAAATAGAGAGGACCATTCAGACTCTTGAGGACATGCTCCACGCATCTGTCCTCGACTTTGGTCGCAGCTAGGAGGACCACCTACCCTTGGTGGAGTTCGCGTACAACAACAGCTACCACTCCACCATCGGGGTGGAACTGTACGAGGTATTGTACGTGTCACAACCCGTCCTCGGGGCTCGTGTCGTGACTACCAAAAGCCCGCCTTCCATAGGCCAGGGGCTGGTTGTAACAGCCCGAGATTTTATGAAAAATATTCTTTTTATTTCACTAATGTCTTGTGTTGTACGCTACACGAAAAGGATCTTGCACAACACGCATCCTTGACTTGCCTTGCATTACACGCAATCGCGACCTTCCTCGATAGCGTGTGTAGTACGCAATAACGAGTTTCACTAAACAGCGATATGCTATTAAAATGTTATTAAAACTAGCCGTTATGAATAGTAATAACCACTTTTTGAAATTTTGTAAATTTTATTTTTCAAAATGGATTTCATTTTTGGATTCGGAGTATCGAATTTAGCCTAAGGTGAAATTTTGGTACATTTCGGATAACTTTCATATTCTGATGAATAGTGAAAATTACTAAATTATAATTAAAAAACAAATTTTTTAATCGAAATAATTAATAGTGATAAATTATTAATTGGAGTAGTTTTAAAGTATATTTAGAATATATTTTTACAATTTAATACAATGTTGGTCATTGGATGTAATTGCACATTTAAACCAGACATAAACAAGTGTCAATCTTTTGATAGATATTGTTTCTTAAAAACATGCTATTTGTTTTAACAGCGGGATTTAATTATAAAATTAATTAATGCAACTTCTATGTTATGAATTTGGTAAAATAGACTTCATTTTTGAATTCGGAATATGAAATATAGCTTAGGATGAAATTTTGGCATTTTTCTGAAAACCTTCATTTTTTTGATGAATAGTGAAACTACTAAGTGGTAGTTAAAAAACTGAATTTTTCATAAAACTTAATTTTACCGCTTCTGTGAATGGAATTTCAAAAATCCGAGAGACACGGTTGATGTCAGTAAGTAAAATGTGGTTCAATGAGATGAAAATAATTTTTGGTGAATAGTAACTTTTTACTTTTATTTACCACGGTTAAAAGTAAATAGGGTAATTAAGGGTAAGAATGATATTAATATTACCCTAACACATGTCCTAATTCTATTGGACAAATTTATCTCGACCAAAAACAACCTTAAGTGTAAAATATTATCATTTAGGCCCACTTGGATTAGATTAGGACATTTATTATTATTTAATTCAAAGAAGAGTTAAAAGAGTTAAAATCAAAGTTTATTTACTAAAACATTTTTAATATAGGGTTATACATAAGATAAATTAGACTATAAATATTAATTAGAAATCTAAAAAGATTTCACACATAATGGTATTTTATTTGTAATTTTTAGACATCAAATAAGTTAATTTATTTATGACACAAAGATGATGCAGTAATAATCTTATTAATGAAATATTGACATAATTGATGTTATAAACACCAAACTAAATATAATTTGAGACTTTTTATGAATTCCACTAATTTTATAGGTTACTATGATATATTAGTGTTGATTTAATCAACTTGGTTCGAACATATAATTCTGTTATGACTTTCACAAAAATCATATATCAAATAGTGTCAAAATTGACACAAAATAGTTTTTAAATCAAATATTATATTATTAATTGTTATTTTATTCCTAAAAATCTAAGGTTCGTCCAAATGACTTAGATAAGTATATATATATTAATAATAAACAATTTGGGGTTCGTTTGGCATGTTATAGTAAGTGTATTAACCATATAGTGAAAGAAAACAAAAAGACACGGTAAAAGTTAAATTATTTAACTTAGAGTTAAATCTAATTGATAAGGTTAAAATAATACCCTAAACTTGTCTAAATCTTATTGGTTGATAGGATTTCGACCCATCCCCACTTTAGCTTCTAAATAAGACCCTTTGGAACCATTATAAACCGATTTTGACTTTAATATAAAATAATATTTTGAGATATTCCTAAGGTGCCCCTCTCCTCCCTTATAAAAGGACACCTCCTCCCCCTCCTCCTCACACCAATTTGAGCACTAAAGCTCGGCCAACCTCTGCCAAAATCTCTTCTTCACTTCCCTAGAAACATCCTAGAGGTTCTGGTCTTCCTCAAAGACCAATTTTAGTTCCCTAAGGGGAGGTCTCCAAAAGGCGCTTCAAAGAAGAGGTAATTACCGTTACCAATTCTTTCATCTTTATTTCTTCTTCCACTTATTCTTCTTAGGTTGTTTCATTATGAAGTAATAACATCAGTATCACTCATATACTGATATGTTATTATAAGTATGAAACAACCCTATTTCACCATCTATCCATCCTACAGAAAAAGAAATCACCACGCGTGCGTACGTACGGAATACCGTCTCCACGCCGTGGTGTAATCTATTTTCCACCACCACCTTACATGGATGGGTATAATGGTGTAAAAAATAACTATAAATAGTTATTACAACATCATATTGATTCTGATATATTGTATAATCCACTCCAATTCAATTCAATATTTATGGAAATGATATCATCGCTCGTGCGTACGTACGGACTATCGTCTCCACGACGCGATGAGATTCATTCTCCATGTTAACCATTAAAGAATGATTATAAAGTATATATAAGAAATAATAATGAAATATATGACATTATAAAGCTACTGGATTTATGTATATATATGTATGTCATCTACTTACTTCCATTCAAGACAATAAGGAAAGGAAAACAGCGTTCATGCGTACGTACGGACTACCGTCTCCATGAACAGTGTTTTTCATTTCATTTATCTATCTATTATATATATATATATACTGAATATATATGATATATAAATCATATTTTATATTCTGTAAGTAAGTAAATCATGATATAAGTAATAATAATGTCAAGAACAACAAGTCAGAACACCTACGATAAATGAAACGATTTTACCCAAAACGCTTCTTTAACATGAAATTTACAAAAGAACGGGTAATATAATGTCATAAGTGAACCATATATGATATCATAACAATGAATATGATTCTATAATAAGTCAATGACATTATTTAAATCATTATACACGAGGTTCGGACACATACGAAGCAAATCGGACCTAAGGTAAGGGAAATATCACAATCTCATTTTTATCCGAGATTGTTTATTCGTAAGTATTTACTGGGGTGTATTTTATCATCCACATCCATGTTTCATCAATATGTAATATTATTTCCATCCACCTACAATTGTTTAAATCCATTTTTACCCTTCGGTGAGTTTTTAGTAAAGAATATGAAAGGAATCTTTTGTCGCTTTTTCGTACGAGGTGATTTTTTGACTTTTCCGACAAAAGTACGAAGAATGTTTTTTTTAACGTATACGGCATGAATGGATTTTTAAAACATTATTTCCAAGAATCTTACTTTACAAGTTTTCAAGTTTATTTTTAATCAACTTATTTTATTTTAAAGTTTTATGACATGTTAAGAAAGGAAAAATGTTTTTAAAGAAGAAAGGATATTTTCCTCAAGAATTCATTTCAAGTGTTTTTTTTAAAACTATTTTTCCATCTAAGATGACGTTATTTGATATGTATGTTTCAAGTAAAATGTCTCTATGATTTAAATGGTTTCAGTTTTCTTATGATGAAATGATATCAATTGTTTATGGATTATGATGGCATGATGTTTAAGAATCCCATTTTATTACATGGGTTATGAAATGATGTATGATTTATGATTTTGTGGCACACATAAGAATGGTATCATTATGAGATGGGTGGGACCTATATCTCCCTCCAATGCATTGGGTAATGATTTTATATCTCATGAGATAGACATGGCTGGAATGGTAGGTTATACCGGTTCAGTGAAACAGGACTGAAACGAGGGTTACTCGATTCAGAAAGGGACTTTGTCCACTAAGATAGTCTTGGCAATGAGTCTTGAATAACAAGAAATGATTCTCTATGATTATGTGTGAATTCCACAAAGTTTCATGTTTTATTTTATGATTATTGTGATTACATTTCACTGCCATGATTTACCCCATGTTATGAAATTATGATCTCTTTTGCAGGTTAAGATTTCCAAAAGTTATGTGCTTATGTATATGATGTGATTGATATTTATTTTGTTTACCCTTACTGAGCATTTGAGCTCACCCTTTTATGTTTTCTTTTCCCCAGGATATAAAGAAAGGTTTTAGGTATAAAAAAAAAGAAGATCTTTATGGGAGATGTTGAAGATCTTTCACCACGATTAGAAGATTATATTCCGAGTTTCCAAAGACACTAAACTATTACGGTCCTTGTGTGTGTGTTTTTTTTATGTACTAAGTATTCCGCAAATTTAATGTAATGTCCATGTACGTCAAGATACGGGTCTCTACAGTTGGTATCAGAGGAAAGGTTTAGTCAACCTTTGGAAACTAGGATGTGAAAACGTTAGTGAGATCCCTAGAGATATTTCTACGGTATGTCTAGGGATGTCCCTAAGGTTAAGTATACGTATAGGTTATAGTACTAGAACTACGCTAACGATCATAGAATTAAACCTAAGATGTTAGATATTGAAGGTACTCCCCCTTTATTATGTTGTTTTCCCTAGCATGATTTTTGCCTCTCACACTATTCTTTTTTGGGTTTTAGAAAATGGCTGGAAACAAGATGATTCACGATAATGGAGGATATGATGGACAATGGAATGATATTCTTCATAGTGAAATGGGATTTGGAAGTCCAAACATCATTATTATGCCGAATCAGCAATCTCATAATATGATCAATAAAGTAAAATTTGGTAAGTTTCCTGACTCGGCTAATAAGAGAAAGATGGAGTTTTATGATGATCATAGAGGAAAGAAAGTTCAATTTCCCCTATGTAAATCATGTGGGAAGAGGCATCAAGGAGAATGTTTCAAAGGAACTGGAAGATGCTTTGGGTGTGGAAAAGAAGGACACAAAGCAAGTAAGTGCAAAAGAAAAGGTTCAGTTAACACCATGGATGAGGATAATGGTATTGCTACGACATCAACAATGGTTAAATGTTTTAAATGTGGAATGTACGGGCATTATGCAAACCAATGCCCTAAGGGAAAGTCTCATGAAGATAATCAGTATGGTCGTATGGGAAGTATTTATGTTGATGATGATGAAGAGACTACAAATGATATGTGAGATGAAAGAATTATTGAAGCTCGGTCAATGGTTTAAGAAGGTAGTGGAATGATTACATGTTTATCAAGTGTAATATTGTACTATAGAATAAAAAGACATCTGAGGATTGTTACACTGTTGTCTTTCCTTAAGTTTTGAAAGTTTATGATGAATGGTATGAGTAACAATGAAAGGTTATTCAGATATTTTTTTTGGAAAGTGGATGATATGCGCATAATGAAGGGATAAAGAGAATCTAATATGTTTGATAGTATTCATGAGCTCATGATTGATATAAGGACTAAGTGATATCATGGTTTGAGTATATAGAATTTTGAGGATTTTGGTATGTGGAAAGTGTTAACTTTAAACTGCATTCATGTTTTCACTAAGGTATTCAAGAGAATACATGATTAAGGCCTTTGAATGTTTGGAATGTGTCCAACAATATATATCTTATATATGGGGATCAACGATGGTATTAAATCTCTGGTAATCGTTTTCACTATGTTATAAGAATGGACTGCAGTATTATGGATAAGCCTAAAGATTAGAATGGATTATGTTGGACATAAGTTAGTATTGTTTAAGGATAGAAGTTTTTTCGATATTATTGATGGGATGTTATAGTAATATAGTTTTAGAAAAAGGGACAACCTGCAAGACGGGCGACAACCCATCGCGTCGGACAAGGTCGTAGGAATCAAACCCACAACCGAAGTGCGACTGGCCTTTATCGCCTACCACTGGCCTACAGGAAGTCCCTGTTTAGTAGAAACTAGTTTTATAATATTAAGCCGTATGATATATGAAGTATAAGTCTATTTTAGGAACAATATATGATTAATCTCACTATAGATCGACTTATGTATATAATTTTTGCTAACCTTTTGTTTGAGACAGATGGAATGACCCGTCATTCTATCACATGATCTGCTAACACTTCACAAATAACAAATTCAACTTCATTTATTTAAGAGATGAAGTTGAAATTGTTAAAGGAACGAACAACAATGAGGTTGTACCAACATAAAGTAAGTATTTATTCTAATTCAAATTCTTTAACTTTAGGGAAACGATCTTGAAAACCAAAAATGTTGTCCTAGTGATCTTATATCTGATGAATCAGATGGTACCTTAGATCGTCACAAATTTATGGCTTTGTGATTACTGGCTTTTCCATAGTCATGTTCTCTACCACTCTCCATCAGAACATGATGGTTAGATTTTTCTTCCATATCCATATTTTCACCTATGTAGAAACCCAGTGATTAGTTTATTTGGGTAACCGTTAGGTTTCATGCTTTTGTTTTTAAAGATTGCTTTTGGTATTCCTTTTTACGATGTGGTATTCTATTAAAGAAACTTTCGAATAGTAAACCATTTATAACCCCGACGAATTTCGAGGGCGAAATTCATTTTAAGGGGGGTAGAATGTAACAGCCCGAGATTTTATGAAAAATATTCTTTTTATTTCACTAATGTCTTGTGTTGTACGCTACACGAAAAGGATCTTGCACAACACGCATCCTTGACTTGCCTTGCATTACACGCAATCGCGACCTTCCTCGATAGCGTGTGTAGTACGCAATAACGAGTTTCACTAAACAGCGATATGCTATTAAAATGTTATTAAAACTAGCCGTTATGAATAGTAATAACCACTTTTTGAAATTTTGTAAATTTTATTTTTCAAAATGGATTTCATTTTTGGATTCGGAGTATCGAATTTAGCCTAAGGTGAAATTTTGGTACATTTCGGATAACTTTCATATTCTGATGAATAGTGAAAATTACTAAATTATAATTAAAAAACAACTTTTTTAATCGAAATAATTAATAGTGATAAATTATTAATTGGAGTAGTTTTAAAGTATATTTAGAATATATTTTTACAATTTAATACAATGTTGGTCATTGGATGTAATTGCACATTTAAACCAGACATAAACAAGTGTCAATCTTTTGATAGATATTGTTTCTTAAAAACACGCTATTTGTTTTAACAGCGGGATTTAATTATAAAATTAATTAATTCAACTTCTATGTTATGAATTTGGTGAAATAGACTTCATTTTTTAATTCGGAATATGAAATATAGCTTAGGATGAAATTTTGGCATTTTTCTGAAAACCTTCATTTTTTTGATGAATAGTGAAACTACTAAGTGGTAGTTAAAAAACTGAATTTTTCATAAAACTTAATTTTACCGCTTCTGTGAATGGAATTTCAAAAATCCGAGAGACACAGTTGATGTCAGTAAGTAAAATGTGGTTCAATGAGATGAAAATAATTTTTGGTGAATAGTAACTTTTTACTTTTATTTACCACGGTTAAAAGTAAATAGGGTAATTAAGGGTAAGAATGATATTAATATTACCCTAACACATGTCCTAATTCTATTGGACAAATTTATCTCGACCAAAAACAACCTTAAGTGTAAAATATTATCATTTAGGCCCACTTGGATTAGATTAGGACATTTATTATTATTTAATTCAAAGAAGAGTTAAAAGAGTTAAAATCAAAGTTTATTTACTAAAACATTTTTAATATAGGGTTATACATAATATAAATTAGACTATAAATATTCATTAGAAATCTAAAAAGATTTCACACATAATGGTATTTTATTTGTAATTTTTAGACATCAAATAAGTTAATTTATTTATGACACAAAGATGATGCAGTAATAATCTTATTAATGAAATATTGACATAATTGATGTTATAAACACCAAACTAAATATAATTTGAGACTTTTTATGAATTCCACTAATTTTCTAGGTTAATATGATATATTATTGTTGATTTAATCAACTTTTTTCGAACATATAATTCTGTTATGACTTTCACAAAAATCATATATCAAATAGTGTCAAAATTGACACAAAATAGTTTTTAAATCAAATATTATATTATTAATTGTTATTTTATTCCTAAAAATCTAAGTTTCGGCCAAATGACTTATATAAGGATATATATATTAATAATAAACAATTTGGGGTTCGTTTTTCATGTTATAGTAAGTGTATTAACCATATAGTGAAAGAAAACAAAAAGACACGGTAAAAGTTAAATTATTTAACTTAGAGTTAAATCTAATTGATAAGGTTAAAATAATACCCTAAACTTGTCTAAATCTTATTGGTTGATAGGATTTCGATCCATCCCCACTTTAGCTTCGAAATAAGACCCTTTGGAACCATTATAAACCGATTTTGACTTTAATATAAAATAATATTTTGAGATATTCCTAAGGTGCCCCTCTCCTCCCTTATAAAAGGACACCTCCTCCCCCTCCTCCTCACACCAATTTTAGCACTCAAGCTCGGCCAAACTCTGCCAAAATCTCTTCTTCACTTCCCTAGAAACATCCTAGAGGTTCTGGTCTTCCTCAAAGACCAATTTTAGTTCCCTAAGGGGAGGTCTCCAAAAGGCGCTTCAAAGAAGAGGTAATTACCGTTACCAATTCTTTCATCTTTATTTCTTCTTCCACTTCTTCTTCTTAGGTTGTTTCATTATGAAGTAATAACATCAGTATCACTCATATACTGATATGTTATTATAAGTATGAAACAACTCTATTTCACCATCTATCCATCCTACGGAAAAAGAAATCACCGCGCGTGCGTACGTACGGAATACCGTCTCCACGTCGTGGTGTAATCTATTTTCCACCACCACCTTACATGGATGGGTATAATGGTGTAAAGAATAACTATAAATAGTTATTACAACATCATATTGATTCTGATATATTGTATAATCCACTCCAATTCAATTCAATATTTATGGAAATGATATCATCGCTCGTGCGTACGTACGGACTACCGTCTCCACGACGCGATGAGATTCATTCTCCATGTTAACCATTAAAGAATGATTATAAAGTATATATAAGAAATAATAATGAAATATATGACATTATAAAGCTACTGTATTTATGTATATATATGTATGTCATCTACTTACTTCCATTCAAGACAATAAGGAAAGGAAAACAGCGTTCATGCGTACGTACGGACTACCGTCTCCATGAACGGTGTTTTTCATTTCATTTATCTATCTATTATATATATATATACTGAATATATATGATATATAAATCATATTTTATATTCTGGAAGTAAGTAAATCATGATATAAGTAATAATAATGTCAAGAACAACAAGTCAGAACACCTACGATAAATGAAACAATTTTACCCAAAACGCTTCTTTAACATGAAATTTACAAAAGAACGGGTAATATAATGTCATAAGTGAACCATATATGATATCATAACAATGAATATGATTCTATAATAAGTCAATGACATTATTTAAATCATTATACAGGAGGTTCGGACACATACGAAGCAAATCGGACCTAAGGTAAGGGAAATATCACAATCTCATTTTTATCCGAGATTGTTTATTCGTAAGTATTTACTAGGGTGTATTTTATCATCCACATCCATGTTTCATCAATATGTAATATTATTTCCATCCACATACAATTGTTTAAATCCATTTTTACCCTTCGGTGAGTTTTTAGTAAAGAATATGAAAGGAATCTTTTGTCGCTTTTTCGTACGAGGTGATTTTTTGACTTTTCCGACAAAAGTATGAAGAATGTTTTTTTAACGTATACGGAATGAATGGATTTTTAAAACATTATTTCCAAGAATCTTACTTTACAAGTTTTCAAGTTTATTTTTAATCAACTTCTTTTAGTTTAAAGTTTTATGACATGTTAAGAAAGGAAAAATGTTTTTAAAGAAGAAAGGATATTTTCCTCAAGAATTCATTTGAAGTGTTTTTTTTTAAACTATTTTTCCATCTAAGATGACGTTATTTGATATGTATGTTTCAAGTAAAATGTCTCTATGATTTAAATGGTTTCAGTTTTCTTATGATGAAATGATATCAATTGTTTATGGATTATGATGGCATGATGTTTAAGAATCCCATTTTATTACATGGGTTATGAAATGATGTATGATTTATGATTTTGTGGCACACATAAGAATGGTATCATTATGAGATGGGTGGGACCTATATCTCCCTCCAATGCATTGGGTAATGATTTTATATCTCATGAGATAGACATGGCTGGAATGGTAGGTTATACCGGTTCAGTGAAACAGGACTGAAACGAGGGTTACTCGATTCAGAAAGGGACTTTGTCCACTAAGATAGTCTTGGCAATGAGTCTTGACTAACAAGAAATGATTCTCTATGATTATGTGTGAATGCCACAAAGTTTCATGTTTTATGTTATGATTATTGTGATTACATTTCACTGCCATGATTTACCCCATGTTATGAAATTATGATCTCTTTTTCAGGTTAAGATTTCCAAAAGTTATGTGCTTATGTATATGATGTGATTGATATTTCTTTTGTTTACCCTTACTGAGCATTTGAGCTCACCCTTTTATGTTTTCTTTTCCCCAGGATATAAAGAAAGGTTTTAGGTATAAAAAAAAAGAAGATCTTTATGGGAGATGTTGAAGATCTTTCACCACGATTAGAAGATTATATTCCGAGTTTCCAAAGACACTAAACTATTACGGTCCTTGTGTGTGTGTTTTTGTTATGTACTAAGTATTCCGAAAATGTAATGTAATGTCCATGTACGTCAAGATACGGGTCTCTACACTGGTGACTAGAACCAAGGCGTAAATCCCGATAAACAGGGAAGGCATTGCCTTTGTAAAGTAAACAACCACCACAGAGTAAGCAAGCGGAAAGGGTAAACACTAAGTAAAAACTGTAACAAGCTATGATGAAAGTAAAAGGGGCCGGAAATACAAGCCCAACTATAAAGTACAACTGAAGGAAAAAATAGCAACTGAGAAGAAAAGCCGCAGCATCGAGTCGTCCTCTGAAAGTCCCACCTATAGGATGGGTACAGATAGCCTCCACAGCTCCTCGGTCCAGACGTCTGCTCCGAGTACGTCCCACCCAGTGGTCCACCTCCAGGTACCATCCTGCTCCGTAAGCCTCTACCACGATCAGCGCTGTCCGTAGTCTGCTACCAACACAAAGAAGTGCAGACATAGCCTGTGCAGGGGTGAGTATAAGCTACTCAGTAGGGACCCCGAGACCCCCGATGGTCTCCCACAATCCACAAAGGAAAGATACAATCACGAAGTAACATCTGACACTGCTTAGGTATATGCCCATACATATACCTAAGTCATCAATTCTCGCTCGGCCCCAACATCCGAGCTCAAGTACAACCCAGTCCACACAGGAAAGCAAAACGTAAATCCACACAGGATAGCACAACACAATCCACAAAGGAAAGAAAAACATAATCCACACAGGATAGCACGACACAATCCACAAAGGAAAGCAAAACGGAATCCACACAGGATAGCACAACACAATCCACAAAGGAGAGTAAACGTAATCCACACAGGATAGCACGACACAATCCACAAAGGAGAGTAAACAGGATTTCAGCTCACACAGGTATACATCGTCGAAAAGGTGAAAGGGATGATCAGATATAGATACTGAATCATCTAAGCTGGGACCCACTTAGGATACAAGACCAGCTGTCTTCATTGATTCACCTATGCTGGGACCCACATAGGATACAAGACCAGCACTGAATCATCTAAGCTGGGACCCACATAGGATACAAGACCAACACTCTTCATTGATTCATCTATGCTGGGACCCATATAGGATACAAGACCAGCACTGAATCATCTAAGCTGGGACCCACTTAGGATACAAGACCAGTACAGCTAGGACCCACATAGGATACAAGACCAGCACTGAATCATCTAAGCTGGGACTATAACGACCCATACTTTACATACATTTTTAATACTTCAAAAATTGAAGCACACTTATTACAACATATGACAAAACTACAAAGGACCGTATAGGTATAGTGCCTTTAGAAACTGGGAAACATAAACAACTAGTTCATAAATCTTCTACAGTGTCTCCCATTTATTTCATCATATCTAGGGTCCCTTTTAGCATATTCTACTTAATATCCATCTTCCTGACCTGGGGAAAAGAAAACATAAAAGGGTGAGCTCAAATGCTCAGCAAGGGCAAATAAAAATCATATCGTATCTTTATGAAAATCAAAACCTGCAAAAGAGATCATAATATCTTAACATGGAATAAATCATAGAAGTGAAAATGAGATCCCCATAATCATAAAACTTGAAACTTTGTGGCATGCACACATAATCATGGAAAATCATTTCTTGTTAGTCATGACTCATTGCCAAGACTATCTTAGTGGACAAAGTCCCTTTCTGAACCGAGTTCACTCCTCGTTTCAGTCCTGTATCACTGAACCGAAATAACCTTCCGTTCCAGCCATGTCTATCTCATGAGATATAAAATCTTTACCCAATGCATTGGAGGGAGATATAGGTCCCACCCATCTTATAATGAATCCTTTCTTATGTGTGCCACATAATCATAAAACATACATCATCGCATAACACATGTAACAAAAATGGGATTCTTGAAACATCATGACATCATAAATCAATTCATATAAGATAAAGGAATTCATAAAAATAATTCCATCACAACATGATCAAATCAATGTAATAATAGGGATAAAAACAGAACCCTTTATTATCTTAGATGGAAAATAATTTTGAAAATCACTTGAACTCCATTCTTGAGGAAAATATCCTTTCTTCTTCAAAAACATTTTTCCTTTCATAACATGTCATACAACTTTAAAATAAAAGAAGTTGATTAAAAATAAACTTGAAAACTTGTAAAGGAAGCTTCTTGGAAACAATGTTTTAAAAATCCATTCATGCCGTATAAGTTAAAAAAAACATTCTTCGTACTTTTGTCGGAAAAGTCAAAAAGTACCTCGTACGGAAAAACGACAAAAGATTCCTTTCATATTCTTTACTAAAAACTCACCTAAGGGTAAAATTGGATTTAAACTATTGCAACTGGATGGAAACAATATTTCATATTGAGGGAACATGGATGTGGATGATAAAATACACCCCAGTAAATACTTACGAATAAACAATCTCGGATAAAAATGAGATTGTGATATTTCCCTTACCTTAGGTCCGATTAGCTTTGTACGTGTCCGAAGCTCCTGTATAATGGTTTAAATAATGTTATTGACTTATTCCAGAATCATAAATATTTATATGATATCATATATGGTCATATTATTAGCTTCTTGTTAGTAATATTTCATTGTTACTTGTTACTCGGGTCTTTATAACTTTTTGTTCTTATGCGTGTTTTGTCGAATAAATTATTATTCTTATCTTTAGGTTATAGATAATTCATTTCCAGAATGGTATTAGTGTATTATATACCATATTCATTCATTCAATTCATTTATATAATCATTATGAAATGAAGATCATGTAGAACGAGTCGCATCACATCGTGGAGACGGTATTCCGTACGTACGCACGAGTGATGATATCATTCCTATGATCGTGGAATTGTATTGGAGTATATATATATTATTTCAGTATCAATATTACTTCATAATAATCATATTTAGTTACTCATTACACCATTATAACCATCCTTGTAAGGTGATGGTGGAAAATAGATTACACCACGGCGTGGAGACGGTATTCCGTACGTACGCACGCGTGGTGATTTCATTTTTCCGTAGGATGGATAGAAGGTGAAATAGGGTTGTTTCATATTTATAATAACATATCGTTATGTAAGTAATACTGATGTTATTACTTTATCATGAAACAACTAAAGAAGAAGAAGTTGAAGAAGAAAGAAATTGAAAAGATCGGTAATGGATATTACCTCTTCTTTGGAACGCCTCTTTGAATCCTCCACTTAAGGAACTAAGATTGGTCTTTGGAGAAGACCAGGACCTCTAGGATTATTCTAGGGAAGTGGAGAGTGTTAAGTCAAAAGTCTTCTTTTGGCTTTTACATCATGTTTTGGAAATCACAAATATATTCTCTGTCATGTTTTGGAAATCTCAAATGTATTCTATCATATGTTTGTAAATAACAAATTGTCTTTTATCATGTTTATCGTATCGTACGATGTTGATCATACCGACCAAAACGTATCGTACTGACTCTGTCAAACGTATCGTACTGACTCTGTCAATCGTATCGTACTGACTTTGCTATTCAGATGATCATTATTTGTTTTGGTACTTTGTCAAAAACTCTCTCTGCATATGAATCGTACTCATGTTTTACATTTCTATATATCTCTTATCCTAACAAAACGATGTCGTTGAGTTAGTTATATACTAATCAAAACGATGTCGTGCTTTCTGTTTCAATATGACCGTTGGAGGCAATATGACCGTTGGAACCCGAGGCCTATAAATAGGAGGTCATTTGAAGCTGAGAAGACACTGATGAACGAAGAGATCGAAAGAGACTCTGTGAACTACGAAGATTCTAGAGAGAGACACTGTGACTTCTCTCATCAGCCTTGTGCGTCCGATCATCGTATTGAGGGCTTTCAAGTAATTGAAAGACAGAGGTGCCAATTACCTGCAAAATCGAGGGCTGCCGGGGATAGGCAGACAGACGAGCCGATCATCGTATCGAGGGCTGCCGGGGATAGGCAGACAGACGAGCCGATCATCGTATCGAGGGCTGCCGAGGATAGGCAGACAGACGTGCCGATCATCGTATCGAGGGCTCACCAAGGTGTTGGTGAGACAGACCTTTTATCCTAGGTGAAAGGATAACCCTTCTCTTTGGGTTAAAAGAATTGTATTACTTTTACATTTCCGCTGTTGTATTAGAAAGGGATTTGTATTGTTTCCTTTCTTCCTTACATATTCAATTGTAATTGTTTCAATTACAATCATTCCATTACATATTGTATTGATTGGTTCTATACGCTTTAAGGTAGAATCATTCATATTTGTATTACTCTGATTATTGTGTTCACCTTGAATACAATTGTTTTGCTTTACAATAGTTTTACAATACATCATACCTTTTACATTCAATACAATTGTGGGTGTTTGTATTTGTATTAGTTTAAGTTCATTTAAACTAATCTCTTTGTTACTAAATCTCAAAGGTTTTTAAACCTACAATTCACCCCCCCCCCTCTTGTATTGTTCCATCTAATAGACTTTTATATCAACTATTCGATCCAACAATTGGTATCAGAGGAGGTTTTCCACTGATTTGTATTATTAGCTTTATTTCTTATTACTTTCTTAAATACTTACTACACTAACGTGTGGAGTGGAAAAGTTGTTTTTATTAGATGGCAGGAATGAATATCGGATCAATAGATAATCTTAATCCTTCTAGACCACCAATTTTCGATGGGAATGATTATGAGTATTGGAGAGATCGTATGAAGACTTTCGTCATCAATACTGGTGTAGACAATTTTATTATGCTTACTGGGGGTTACAAAATTCCTGACAAAGAAGTTAGTACTTTTACCAACCAAGAGAAGCAAGAATATCAACTGAATTACAAGGTACGCAATACTTTATTATGTTCTATGACCAGGAATATATATAGCCAGATATCTTCATGTGAAGCAGCCAACTGTATTTGGAAGAAATTAGAAGTCACTCATTTTGGTACATCCAAGGTTATAGAAACAAGGAGAGCAATGCTTCGAGCAGAGTATCATGGATTTGTTTTTCCTTATGGAGAGCCAGTATGCAAAGTGCAACAAAGGTTTATGACAATTGTCAACAGCTTACAATCTATGGGAGAAAAAGGTCTTGATGATGAATCTCTTGTTGATAAGATTATAGATATTATGCCAAATGAATGGGAGTCAAAAAGAACAGCTATTGATGAAAATAGAAAAGTTTCCCAGATTACTCTTGACGAACTCTTTGGAACTCTTCTACAGCACGAGACAAGAATGAAAAGAGATGCTGATTTCAATAAGAAGAAGAATGGGAATGGAAGTGTAGCTTTTGCATCTAAAGCTAAAACACCTGAAAGGGTTACAAGGTCTAAATCTAAGAAAGTTGTTATATCTGATTCAAGTGATTGTAATCTTTCAGACAATGAGTTAGCTAATCTTGCTCGGAGGATGAACAAGATTGTGGGAAAGAAAGATTTTCAATATAGATTCAAAAAGAAAGACAGGAAAGATAGGAAAGATTCAGAGGTAACTTGTTATGAATGCAAGAAAGCAGGACATATAAGGCCTGATTGTCCTTTACTGAAGAGAAAAGATAGAAGAGAAAAACACTCTGAAAGAAACAAGAAAAGGTTTTATAAGACAAAGAAAGTCATGAAAGCAAATGATACATGGAGTGCAAGTGGTAGTGATTCCTCAGATGATTCTTCAGAATATGAGACGTCAGGACAAAGGAATATTGGACTTTTAGCCAAACTACCAATTGAAGATCATTGTCTCATGGCTAAGGTACATAATGCTGAAGCTGTTACAAATGTCTCTTTAAATGCAAATTATGTTGATAATAGATATTATGAATCTTCAAATGATGAACCCTCATCATCAGAAGATGATACTTTACCTTCTTTTGAAGAAGTCTCTAGATTTGCTAAGTTACTTGAAAATGAAAATTCTAAACTCAAAAAGAGATTTGAAAAAGCAAATTCTAGAATTTCTATTTTGACTAAAGAAGTATCAGATCTTTCTAAAGATCTTGATGGGAAAACTTCTGATTTTGAAAGTATTTTGAAAACCCTTGAGAAAGTCAAATCTGAAAAAGATAAACTTTCTAAGGATCTTGAAACTGCTATTTCAAAGAAAAACTTTTTAGAGTCTAACTCTAGTTCTAATTCAAATGTTTTAGAAAACAAGAATTTGGTTTTAAAACTAAAGTCAGAGATTTTATCCTTGAAAAAGTGCTTGTCAAATTTTACTCATGGAAAAGAAAACTTTGATAGGATGTATTCTCAAATTAGACCATTGAGAAATCGTTCTGGTCTTGGTTATACTTATTCCAAACCTGTTTTTAGTAATAACTATTTTGTTCCTCAAAAAACCATTTTCTGTTCCAAGTGTCAATGTGGTGGACATTGGAGAAGAGATTGTTCTCTTAACAAAACTCAATCCTTAGGATTTCATAAAGCTCATTTTGCAAAACAAATGTGGATTCCTAAAATTCTTTTATCTAATCCTTCTGGATCCAAACAAGTTTGGATTCCAAAAATCTAATTGTTTCTTTTTCAGGAAAACGAGAAGTGTATCAATAAGAACATTTGGTACATGGATAGTGGTTGTTCTCGTCATATGACTGGAAACAAATATTTCTTTGAAAAGGTTATCAAAACAAAAGGTGGAAAAGTTACCTTCGGAGATAATGCTCAAGGAAAGATTGTTGGTATAGGTAATATCGTTTTTCTTGGAAAAGTTCTTATTTAAAATGTTTTGTTTGTTAAAGGTCTTAGGCACAATCTCATCAGCATAAGTCAATTATGTGATGAAGGTTACCTTGTGAATTTTAGAAATGATAAGTGTCTAGTTCACAATTCCAAGGATGAATTCATTTTATCTGCCCATAGGCAAGAGAATGTTTACACTATTAACTTAGAAGACCTTAGGAACCAGAACTTACCTTGTTTAAGTGTAATAGAAGACCAATCGTGGCTATGGCATAGGAGATTAGGACACTGTAATTTGAGAAACCTAAGAAAACTCTCAAAGAGAGGACTTATAAAAGGGCTACCGGATCTTAGTTATGATTCTTCAAAAGTCTGTGATCCTTGTCAATTTGGCAAGCAACATAAAACTAGCTTTAAACCAATTAATGAAGTTTCAACTTCTAATGCATTACAGCTTGTGCATATGGATCTGTTTGGTCCTTCACAATCTGGAAGCATTGGAGGCAAATACTATGTATTTGTTTTAGTTGATGACTTTACTAGATTTACATGGGTCTACTTTCTCACAAAGAAATCTGAAGCCTTTTCGTATTTCAAAACTTTTAGAGCCCAAGTTAAAAATGAGAAAAACCTACCATTGATAACTATTCATAGTGATCATGGTGGTGAATTTCAAAACTCAGATTTTGAAACTTTTTGTAGTAAGAAAGGTATTACTCACAATTTCTCAGCACCAAGAACTCCTCAGCAAAATGGTGTTGTTGAAAGAAGAAATCGTATTCTTCAGGAAATGACTCGAACCATGTTGAGTGAATACTCAATTGCTAAGCACTTTTGGGCTGAAGCTGTAAGTACTGCCTGTTATACTATAAATCGTGTTTTAACTAGACCATTTCTTAATAAAACTCCTTACGAGTTATGGACTGGCCGAAAACCTAAAGTTTCTTACTTCAAAGTTTTTGGATGCAAAGTATTCATTCTGAATACAAAAGAAAATTTACACAAATTTGCACCAAAATCTGATGAAGGAATCTTTCTAGGCTATTCCACAACCTCTAAGGCTTATAGAGTTTTCAATAAAAACACTTGTACTGTTGAAGAAACAGTACATGTAAAATTTGATGAAACTAACCCTTTTGTTTTCAACCAATCCAATCCTACATCCTCGGATGTGTTTTCCAAGAATGTTTATCAACCTATATTAGAAGAACATTCTGATAAGGAAAATGTTCAAGAAAGTGTTCCTGAAACATTTACCACAGAATATTTTCTACCATATGTTGATGAACAGGTTTTACAAAACCCAAATCAATTGTTTCTTAGGAATCATCCCAGTGATAACATCATTGGTGATATAAATCAACCTGTAAGGACCAGAAATTCCTTAAGAAATGAAATAGAACATCTTGCTTTTCTTTCCCAATTTGAACCTAAAAGTCCAAGTGAGGCCTTAGGAGATGATGATTGGATCAAAGCAATGCAGGATGAACTAAATGAATTTGAAAGGAATCAAGTCTGGACTTTAGTTGAAAGACCTAAAGAAACAACTGTAATTGGTGTAAAATGGGTTTTCAGAAACAAGTGTGATGAAAATGGAATCATTGTAAGAAATAAAGAAAGACTTGTTGCTAAAGGCTATAATCAACAAGAGGGAATAAACTATGAAGAAACATATGCTCCTGTAGCTAGACTTGAATCTATTCGCATTCTATTAGCCTTCGCAGCATATTTCAATTTCAAACTATTTCAAATGGATGTCAAATGTGCTTTTTTAAATGGTTTTGTTCAAGAAGAAGTTTTTGTCGAACAACCTCCTGGTTTTCAAGACCCAAAACATCCTGATCATGTCTTTAAACTTACCAAGGCTCTATATGGTCTTAAACAAGCCCCTAGAGCATGGTATGATAGACTTACAGGATTTCTTTTACAAAACAATTATAGAAAAGGTACAGCTGATCCAACTCTTTTTATCAAAATGGAAAACAAAAATGTTTTGGTTGTCCAAATCTATGTTGATGACATCATATTTGGATCAACTCAGAAATCTTTAACCGATTCTTTTGCAAATTTAATGAAATCTGAGTTTGAAATGAGTATGATGGGTGAGTTAACATTCTTTCTAGGTTTTCAAATATCTCAAAAACCAGAAGGAACTTATATATCTCAACATAAGTATATTAAAGACTTACTCAAAAAGTATGGATTTGACAAAACTAAAAGTATTAGCACCCCAATTGGTACCTCAAATACTCTTGATCTTGATGAAACTGGGAAACCAGTAGATCAAACAATTTTTAGAGGTATGATAGGGAGTTTGCTATACTTGACAGCTAGTCGACCCGACTTGATGTTTTCTGTATGCTTATGTGCAAGATATCAATCTAATCCAAAAGAGTCTCACTTAAAAGCCGTAAAGAGAATCTTTCGGTATTTAAAAGACACTATGGATTTAGGACTTTTCTACTCTTCTGGAAATGATTTTGTTTTAAAAAGTTTTTCAGATGCTGACTTTGGTGGTTGTAGAATGGATAGAAAAAGTACATCTGGAACATGTCATTTCTTAGGAGATTCTTTGGTTTCTTGGTCCTGCAAGAAACAACACTCAGTAGCACTCTCCACTGCTGAAGCTGAATATGTAGCAGCTGGAAGTTTCTGTGCTCAAGTATTGTGGATGCAGCACACACTCACTGATTATGGTTTGAGTTTCTCCAAAACTCAAATTCTGTGTGATAATACAAGTGCCATAGCTCTTAGTAAAAACCCAGCACATCACTCTCGGGCAAAACACATAGATGTTAGGCATCACTTTCTTAGGGATCACACACAAAAAGGAGATATTGTTTTACAATTCATCGGAACGCAAGAAAAACTTGCTGATATTTTTACAAAACCTTTACCTTCCGATAGATTTGAATTTATAAAACAGAAGCTAGGAATGATTACAGTAAAATAATCATTCATATCTACTTCCTGTTTTACATCTCTCCTAATAGTAAGAAACTCCTCGTAGAAAGGGGGAGGACATTTATTTATGTCTATGTTTCTGATCTTTAACTATTTACTCTATTTATATATGTTTCTTTTTCTGTTTATCGTATTGACAGTTTTATCGTTTCTTTTTAGTTTTCCTGTTTATCGTATTGACCATTTCAATTTTTCTGTTTATCGTATTGAAATTCTTTTCCATCGTATCATTCAATAATTTTTGTATCGACCGATGATAGTATTCAAATTCTTTTCCATCGTATCATTCAATAATTTTTGTATCGACCGATGATAGTATTCAAATTCTTTTCCATCGTACCATTCAATAATTTTTGTATCGACCGATGATAGTATTGAAATTCTTTTCCATCGTACCATTCAAATAGTTTTGTATCGACCGATGATAGTATTGAGATTGTTTTCCATCGTACTGTCGGTTAATGGTAACAACTATTTTCCATCGTATGGTACGATCATAGTAATGACTTTGTTTTCCATCGGCATCATGTTTTTTTTTTCTTCTTACGATTGTGTTTACTTTTGATTCATACCAAAACCAGCAATCACCTTATGGTCTCCGACAGGTTTCTTTTCATTTTTTTTATTATTTTCTTTGTTTTAATCCTAACCATTGATCTGGTATTATCTAATCTTGACCGTAGAATATCAACGGTCATCTCTTTATCGCCTATAAATACCCCCCTCCCCTCCCCAAACCCACATTGAAGTTTCAGGATTTGAGGCGAAGCTCTGCTCCACCAGCTATAAACCATCGTACGATCTTCTCATCGGCAGAACCTTTATGTCTCAATCTTCTGCTAATACTCCTGCCGAAATGTCTTCAAAGACTTTTACAGAGAAAGACTTTCACAGAGAAAGGTTAGTATCCCGACAATTTTTCGATATGTACGATTCTACAATCAAGAGGATTATTTTGTTTCAAGGATGGGAACATCTCTGTGTGGAAAAGCCTGATATTCAAGATCCAGTTCTTTTTGATGAAGTTTGTCAGTTTTACAAAACCGTTTCTTTCGACAAAGATATGACTATAAACTTCGCTGTGTACGATAGAAAATTATCCATGTCTGTGAAACAAGCAGCACACTTTCTGAATGTTTCTATAGAAGGGGATTCATTCTGTCCATCTCACAAACTACCAGAGGAAGTTGGTACGTTCAATAGAGAAAGTGCTGAAAAATCTTTGTTTGTTGTTAATGAGGGAAAGAGGAAAGTTTATCATCTTTCACCGGACAATCGGTTTGTCACTTTATGGATGAAAGGTTTTCTTGTCCCAAGGAAAGGGGATAGAGAAACTCTTAAAGTTTCTGATGTCTTTATGCTCGATTATCTTGTGAATATGAGGAAAGTGAATCTCATGGGATATATTTTTGAAACCATCAAGAATGTCAAGAAAGGAGGGATTAAATCCCAAATAATAATGTATCCAGCCATCCTTACGAAATTCATTCTTGAGAGTATGAAGTTTTGTAACATTCCTTTGAAAGGAGAACCTATGGATTTGTGGTCGTCTTTCATTAATAAGAGTACGATGAAAAAGCTGAATGTTTGTTTTGATTCAAATTCAAAACTTTTTGTCAGAGATGTAGAAGCTGAATTGCCTGAAAATCAATCGGCACCTATGCCAGCCAAAGACAATCAATCCGCCGGTGTTACTCGAAAGTCTGATCCACAGACTAGTTCAAAGCCGAAGAAGAAGCCGAGGTACAGTAAGGAAGTTGTAGCCAAATGGAGAAAGGACAAGGAATAGAGAAAAGAGGGTGATCCGAAGTTTGGTCTTGATCCTGCTGAGGCTTTTGCAGAAAGAATAAGGGTAGAAGAAACCCTTCAAGCTGAAAAGAAAAAGAAGACTCTTTTGAAAAGAAAGGCTCAGGACTTTGATATTTCTAAAGTCTTGAAAGCAGTTGAAGATGCTAGTGCTCAACTAACCGTGGAAGTGCATCAAGAGCCCATCGTACAGAGTCTGCCCGAGAAAGTAAAAGGAAAAAAAGTGATAGAAGAAGTGGAAGTAGAAGAAGGAGATTTTCTGTTAGAATTTCTTCAAATTTCAAAGAAAAGTAGAGAGGAATCGCTTCAAAAGCTGAGCGAAGGTGTTCAACAAACACCTCATACCGATCAGGAAAGATCTCCGGACAGAATGTCATCTCGAGAAAAGCATGATGCTCAATCTTCTCAGTCTGATAAAGTAGTTGTCATTAGTGACAAAGTGGAAGATGAAAGAAAACAGAAAGAAAAAGCGAAAGGGAAACAGCCAGTTGTTGATTCAAGCAGATTGTATGAACTAGCATCGTACGATGAAGATACTGATTCAGAACATACAATCTCTCTCAAGAAGAGTGATTACATTGTTCAGGTTTTGAGAAGGATGGAGAAAACCATTCCTTATTTTCCGAGGCTGGAAGGGAAGATTGATTTTATCACTGAAAATCAAAGGAAGAAGTTTGGCTCTGTAAAAGAATTGAGAAAGAAAGTTTTGTCAGTAGAAGCCGATCTGAAAGTTCTTTCGGAAAGCTCAGTTGCTCATAAGAAAGCTTGCAATAAGATGACCAAGTGGTCATACAAAACTGAAAGCTCAATCAATGATCATGAATTAGCTATTGAAGATATAAGGAGGTTATCAAATGAGCTAGCAATTGCTTTCAACAAGCTTGATAAAGAAACGGTTGAAAGGCTGAACCTTTTGTCTTCTCAAAGAACCGATGTTCCTTCAGTGAAAGACTTGCAAGATAGGATGAATGCTTTCCAATCTGAATTCTCGAAGGTTTCATCTTTCAAAGATGAAATGGTTTTACTGAAGAATCAAAATTCTGAGGTGTCCAAGGATAACAAGACTCTGCAAAACAGAATTGATACTCTTGAAGAAGTAATCAGAGTCCAGGAGGAGACCATCAGAAATCAAGATCATATTTTTGCGGATCAACAAGAGCTTCTCAAAACTCAGGGTGAATCAATTTCTGAAGACAAGAAGGAGATCAAGAAGATGAAAGCTGTGCTTCATGAGCTTATAAAGAAAGAGAAGGAAAGAGAAAACAAATGATTGTTGTATTTGTTTCTTTTGGAACTTGTTTGTTTTGTAATAACTCTTATAATCCTTTCTCTTTTATCCATTGTCTTGTATTACTTCACTAACTCTTCCAGACAATTCGAGATTCCTCCTTTCTTTTTGTAAATCACAAAGGGGGAGAATATTTACAAAGCAAAGATTGTTTTACAAAGGGGGAGATTGCATTACAATGTTCTTAAGGAAAATCTATGAATACAATCCTTAGGAAAGTCAATACCTAAGGGGGAGTTAGTTGTATTCAATTTCTTATTCAGAAGAGTTTTCAATAACTCAGGGGGAGATAAGTATTTCTTGTTTCATTTACTTTGTGTGTTTGTGCTTTCCAAAAAGGGGGAGATTGTTAAGTCAAAAGTCTTCTTTTGGCTTTTACATCATGTTTTGGAAATCACAAATATATTCTCTGTCATGTTTTGGAAATCTCAAATGTATTCTATCATATGTTTGTAAATAACAAATTGTCTTTTATCATGTTTATCGTATCGTACGATGTTGATCGTACCGACCAAAACGTATCGTACTGACTCTGTCAAACGTATCGTACTGACTCTGTCAATCGTATCGTACTGACTTTGCTATTCAGATGATCATTATTTGTTTTGGTACATTGTCAAAAACTCTCTCTGCATATGAATCGTACTCATGTTTTACATTTCTATATATCTCTTATCCTAACAAAACGATGTCGTTGAGTTAGTTATATACTAATCAAAACGATGTCGTGCTTTCTGTTTCAATATGACCGTTGGAGGCAATATGACCGTTGGAACCCGAGGCCTATAAATAGGAGGTCATTTGAAGCTGAGAAGACACTGATGAACGAAGAGATCGAAAGAGACTCTGTGAACTACGAAGATTCTAGAGAGAGACACTGTGACTTCTCTCATCAGCCTTGTGCGTCCGATCATCGTATCGAGGGCTTTCAAGTAATTGAAAGACAGAGGTGCCGATTACCTGCAAAATCGAGGGCTGCCGGGGATAGGCAGACAGACGAGCCGATCATCGTATCGAGGGCTGTCGGGGATAGGCAGACAGACGAGCCGATCATCGTATCGAGGGCTGCCGAGGATAGGCAGACAGACGTGCCGATCATCGTATCGAGGGCTCACCAAGGTGTTGGTGAGACAGACCTTTTATCCTAGGTGAAAGGATAACCCTTCTCTTTGGGTTAAAAGAATTGTATTACTTTTACATTTCCGCTGTTGTATTAGAAAGGGATTTGTATTGTTTCCTTTCTTCCTTACATATTCAATTGTAATTGTTTCAATTACAATCATTCCATTACATATTGTATTGATTGGTTCTATACGCTTTAAGGTAGAATCATTCATATTTGTATTACTCTGATTATTGTGTTCACCTTGAATACAATTGTTTTGCTTTACAATAGTTTTACAATACATCATACCTTTTACATTCAATACAATTGTGGGTGTTTGTATTTGTATTAGTTTAAGTTCATTTAAACTAATCTCTTTGTTACTAAATCTCAAAGGTTTTTAAACCTACAATTCACCCCCCCTCTTGTATTGTTCCATCTAATAGACTTTTATATCAACTATTCGATCCAACAGAGAGGAGAAAATGGCAGGGGTTGGCCGAGCTTGAGTGCTCAATTTGGTGTGAGGAGGAGGGGGAGGAGGTGCCCTTTTATAAGGGAGGAGAGGGGCACCTTAGGAATATCTCAAAATATTATTTTATATTAAAGTCAAAATCGGTTTATAATGGTTCCAAAGGGTCTTATTTCGAAGATAAAGTGGGGAAGGGTCGAAATCCTATCAACCAATAGGATTTAGACAAGTTTAGGGTATTATTTTAACCTTATCAATTAGATTTAACTCTAAGTTAAATAATTTAACTTTTACCATGTCTTTTTGTTTTCTTTCACTATATGGTTAATACACTTACTATAACATGCCAAACGAACCCCAAATTGTTTATTATTAAAATATATATCCTTATCTAAGTCATTTGGCCGAACCTTAGATTTTTAGGAATAAAATAACAATTAATAATATAATATTTGATTTAAAAACTATTTTGTGTCAATTTTGACACTATTTGATATATGATTTTTGTGAAAGTCATAACAGAATTATATGTTCGAACCAAGTTGATTAAATCAATACTAATATATCATAGTAACCTAGAAAATTAGTGGAATTCATAAAAAGTCTCAAATTACATTTATTTTGGTATTTATATTATCAATTTTGTCAATATTTCATTAATAAGATAATTACTGCATCATCTTTGTGTCATAAATAAATTAACTTATTTGATGTCTAAAAATTACAAATAAAATACCATCATGTAGGAAATCTTTTTAGCTTTCTAATGAATATTTACAATTGAATTTATATTATGTATAACCCCATATTAAAAATGATTTACTTATTAAACTTTGATTTTAACTATTTTAACCCTTCTTTAAATAAATTAATAATAAATGTCCTAATCTAATCCAAGTGGGCCTAAATGGTCATATTTTATTCCTAAGCTTGTTTTTGGTCGAATTACACTTGTCCAATAGAATTAGGACATGTGTTAGGGTAATATTAATATCATATTTACCCTTAGTTACCCTATTTACTATTAACCGCGGTAAAAAAAGTAAAAAGTTACTATTCACCAAAAAATTATTTTCATCTCATTGAACCACATTTTAGTCCTTGATATTAACCGTGTCTCTCGGATTTTTGAAATTCCATTCACAGAAGCGGTAAAATTAAGTTTTATGCAAAATTCAGTTTTTAACCTACCACTTAGTGGTTTCACTATTCATCAAAAATTGAAAGTTTTCAGAAAAATACCAAAATTTCACCCTAGGCTAATTTCGATATTCTGAGTCCAAAAATGAAGTCCATTTTGAAAAATAAAATTTATAAAATTTCAAAAAGTGGTTATTACTATTCATAACGGCTAGTTTTAATAGCATATTGTTGTTTAGTGAAACTCGGTATTGCGTACGACGCAAGCTATCGAGGAAGGTCGAGATTGCGTGTAAAGCAAGCCAAGCAAGTGTTGTGTAGAAAAAGATTCCTTTAATGATTTATATAACATAAAAGTCTCGGGTGTTACATTCTACCCCCCTTAAAAAGAATTTCGCCCTCGAAATTCGTCACTTTGCAACAAACAAATGAGGATACTTCTCCCTCATCATATCCTCAAGCTCCCATGTAGCTTCTTCAAGTTGGTGGTTTCTCCATAAAACTTTCACCAAGCGAGTGGTCTTGTTTCGTAGGACTTTTTCGCTACGATCCAGAATCTCTATCGGCTGTTCTTCATAAGAAAGATCTTGCTCCAGCGGTAAAACTTCTGAGCTGAGTACATGTGAAGGATCAGGTATGTACTTTCTCAGGAGAGATACATGGAACACATCATGAACTTGAGAGAGATTCGGTGGAAGCGCCAATCGGTAAGCTACCTTTCCAACACGATCCAGTATTTCAAAAGGACCGATATATCTAGGGCTCAACTTCCCCTTCTTTCCAAATCTCATAACCCTCTTCCAGGGAGATATTCGTAAGAACACTTTATCACCCACTTCAAACTCTAGGTCTTTTCTTCGGTTGTCGGCATAACTTTTCTGTCGACTCTGAGCTGCTCTTATGTGTTGTTGAATAGATCTGACCTTTTCTGCCATTTCATCAACGAGATCAGGTCCTAATAGCTTTCTTTCCCCAACTTCATCCCAGCAAGTTGGAGTCCTGCATTTCTTTCCATAGAGAGCTTCATAAGGAGCCATCTGAATACTGGAGTGAAAGCTATTATTATAAGAAAATTCCACCAAAGGTAGGTGTTGATCCCAACCTCCTTTGAAATCCATAGAGCAAGCTCTCAACATATCTTCTAGGGTTTGAATTGTTCTATCAGACTGACCGTCTGTCTGGGGATGATAAGCAGTGCTGAAACTCAACTCTGTATCCAGAGTATGCTGAAGACTTCGCCAGAACTTCGAGGTAAATCTCGGATCTCGATCAGATATAATAGAAAGTGGTACTCCATGCAATCTTACCACTTCCTTTATATATATCCTGGCAAGATGATCTAGAGAGAAATCCTCTCTAATAGCAATGAAGTGTGCAGACTTTGTAAGACGATCAACTATGACCCAGATAGCATTATTGCCTTTGGATGTTTTAGGAAGTCCCGTGACAAAGTCCATAGTGATGTTTTCCCATTTCCATTCGGGTATGGGTAATGGTTGTAACATCCCCTTAGACTTCTGTCTCTCAGCTTTAACTTGTTGACAAACCAAGCATCGAGAGACATATTCAGCAACATCTCTTTTCATGCCATCCCACCAGAAGTACTCTTTCAGGTCCCTATACATCTTCGTGCTTCCAGGATGAATAGAGAATGAAGAACTATGAGCCTCATCCAGCAGCTCTTTTAATTCGGGGATGGGAGGAATGCAAACCCGATTCCTGAACTTTATTATCCCATCACAATCAAGGTTGATTTCAGGAACATTTCTCACCTTCTTTTGTAACTCGACATCTTCTTTCTGTGCCTCTTTAATCTTCACATGTATAGATGGTTGAACATTCATTTGAGAAAGATAAGATTTTTCCCCTTCCATTATAATTCCAAGATCCATCCTTTGTAAATCCATAAATATTGGATCTTTTGTGATCCTCATCATGGATAAACTAGCATGGTCTTGTCGACTTAATGCATCTGCCACCTTGTTTGCTTTCCCAGGGTGGTAATGGATTGAGCAGTCATAATCCTTAATCAGCTCCAACCATCTTCTTTGACGCATATTCAACTCCTTTTGTGTGAAAATATACTTTAAACTTTTATGATCAGTATAAATATCACACCTTTCACCATAAAGGTAATGCCTCCAAATCTTTAATGCAAAGATTACCGCAGCCAACTCCAAATCATGTGTTGGGTAATTTTGTTCATGGATTTTCAACTGTCGTGAGGCATAAGCTATCACCATATCATTTTGCATAAGAACACACCCCAATCCCTTCTTGGATGCATCATTGTAGATCACAAACCTTTCTCCACTACAAGGCAGTGTGAGCACAGGTGCACTGGATAACCTTCTTTTCAACTCCTTGAAATTCTCTTCACATTCCTCTGTCCATACAAACTTAACTCCTTTCCGAGTCAACTTGGTGAGTGGATTAGATAATCGTGAAAAATCTTTTACAAAACGTCGATAATATCCATCCAAACCAAGAAAACTTCGGATCTTAGTTACTGTTGTTGGTCTTGACCATCTTTCGATAACCTCTGTTTTTGCTGGATCCACAGATATCCCCTCTTTTGAGATTATGTGACCCAAAAATGCAACTTTTTGAAGCCAAAATTCACACTTGGTAAATTTGGCATAAAGCTTCTCCTTTCTCAGGGTCTTCAATATAATTCTCAAGTGATCTTCATGTTCTTCCTTGCTCTTTGAATAGACAAGAATATCGTCTATAAAGACTACCACAAATTGATCAAGATAGTCTCTAAAGACTCTATTCATTAGATCCATGAAGATAGCAGGGGCATTAGTAAGACCAAATGGCATCACAATAAATTCATAGTGTCCATACCTTGTACGGAAAGCCGTCTTTGGTATATCCTCCCTTTTGACCCTTAATTGATGATACCCTGAACGAAGATCAATCTTGGAAAAGTATTGAGCTCCGCGTAGTTGGTCAAATAAGTCATCAATGCGTGGGAGAGGATATTTGTTCTTGATAGTGATCTTGTTAAGTTCTCGATAATCAATGCAGAGTCTCATTGATCCATCTTTCTTCTTAACAAAAAGAACAGGTGCTCCCCAAGGTGACGCACTAGGGCGTATGAATCCCTTATCAAGATTCTCTTGGAGTTGCTTCTTCAATTCCTGCAACTCAATTGGGGCCATTCTATAAGGTGTCTTTGAAATAGGCAAAGCACCCGGTACGAGTTCTATTGAAAACTCAACTTCACGATTTGGTGGAAGACCCGGCAATTCCTCCGGAAAGACATCATCAAACTCCCTTACAATGGGTATATTCTTAATCGTGAGTTTCTCACCAACCATTTGAGATAAATAACCTTCATTTAGTGGGATCAATACCCATAAGATGGAAGAAATTTCCACTGGAAGGTTATGTTCATCCTTGCATTGATAGACGATCGTAGGTTGATCTGGAATATGAAATGTGACTTCCCTTCTTTGGCAATTGATATGAGCTCCATGTAGAGAAAGCCAATCCATGCCAAGAATCACATCAAATTCCACTAAAGGAAGGATCACAAGATTTGCAGGAAGCACTTTCCCACAAACTTCGATCGGAGAAGAATTATAAACTTCTGATGCGATTGATGTGCCATTAGGTGTTGTCACAGCTAACTCAACATCTAATTGTTGAGGTAATACGGTGATACCCTTAGAAAAGTCTTCAGAAAAAAAAGAGTGGGTGGATCCAGAATCAAATAAAACATTTGCTACTTTAGAGTGGATGGTAAGTGTACCTTTCACCACATCGTTATCGTACTCCACATCGCTGATAGAAATTGCATGTGACTTTCCTTTGTCTTTAGCCTTAAGATTTTGTTGACGTCGACCATCATCATCAACCCTTGGATTTGGGCATTGATTGGCATAATGCCCCATCTCCTTGCACTTGAAACATTGAAGTGTAGTAGGTTCATTCTGTGTATCCCTTCCTTTGTTTGCATCATTAGACATCTTCTTCCCATTATCACAGCATTCAAATGCCCGATGACCTTCCTTTCCACATTTAAAACATTTACTTGTCCCTTTAAGACAACTCCCTCCATGTTTCTTTCCACACTTTGAGCATAATGGAAAGTTCATCTTCTTTTCAGTGTGCTCTTTAGAGTTTCCTTTGAATTACATCTTCCTCTTCTTATCAAACCCATGTGAATGATGGGTTACTCCAATCTCCATCTCGACTTTGAGAGCACATCGAACGATTTCCTCGTAGCTATTGAAGTCCCTTATGGCTAACGCCCTTCGAAGACTTGGTTTTAAGCCACTAAAGAATCGATCGATCTTACTCTCAGGTTGGATAATAATACCAGAAGCGTACCTTGCAAGTCTTGTAAAATTTGCTTCATAGGTACAAACAGATTCATCATCCCTTTGCTTCAGTTCAAGGAACTCTTTCTCCATCTTTGTTCGGAGAATACGAGGGAAGTACTTATTGAAAAATAAGTTCTTGAACTCGTCCCATTCCATAGACTCAATTTCATCCCTTTGCCTCGTATTCTTAACAAGATTCCACCATTGATCCGCATCTCCTTCCAAACGATACACTGCTAGGATGACTTTATCATGCTCAGAACATTGAAGAACTGAAAATATCTTTTCAATAGTACTAATCCATTGTTCAGCAACTAATGGATCAGTAGACCCGCTGAAAGAAGGTGGACGCTGCCTCATGAAGGATTCAACAGAATGTTGCTCCCTCCTTTGCTCGTTTGGAAATCCTGCATGATTCATAGCTTGAGAAAGTTGTGTGAGCATGGATACAAGATTTTGCATTCCAGCTCCCATATCGTTTGGTTGCTCAGGGAGACAATCATTGCATTGCCCATCGCATTCCGCATTAACACGGTTCCTTCGGGTTCCAGCCATTGACTAAAACCAAGAAGAATAGTGTGAGCAACACTAATTATAATAGGAAACCACATAATTCAAGAATAAAATTTTCATGCTTATGGTCTTATCCTAGGTTATTCAAGGCCATTTCTAAAACACTAAGATTGTGTTCTATGCTTAGACTTATCCTTAGGGTTCTTACTAAGGCTTTCACATCCTAGTTTCCAAAGGTTGACTATACCTTTCCTCTGATACCAACTATAACGACTCATACTTTACATACATTTTTAATACTTCAAAAATTGAAGCACACTTATTACAACATATGACAAAACTACAAAGGACCGTATAGGTATAGTGCCTTTAGAAACTGGGAAACATAAACAACTGGTTCATAAATCTTCTACAGTGTCTCCCATTTATTTCATCATATCTAGGGTCCCTTTTAGCATATTCTACTTAATATCCATCTTCCTGACCTGGGGAAAAGAAAACATAAAAGGGTGAGCTCAAATGCTCAGCAAGGGCAAATAAAAATCATATCGTATCTTTATGAAAATCAAAACCTGCAAAAGAGATCATAATATCTTAACATGGAATAAATCATAGAAGTGAAAATGAGATCCCCATAATCATAAAACTTGAAACTTTGTGGCATGCACACATAATCATGGAAAATCATTTCTTGTTAGTCATGACTCATCGCCAAGACTATCTTAGTGGACAAAGTCCCTTTCTGAACCGAGTTCACTCCTCGTTTCAGTCCTGTATCACTGAACCGAAATAACCTTCCGTTCCAGCCATGTCTATCTCATGAGATATAAAATCTTTACCCAATGCATTGGAGGGAGATATAGGTCCCACCCATCTTATAATGAATCCTTTCTTATGTGTGCCACATAATCATAAAACATACATCATCGCATAACACATGTAACAAAAATGGGATTCTTGAAACATCATGACATCATAAATCAATTCATATAAGATAAAGGAATTCATAAAAATAATTCCATCACAACATGATCAAATCAATGTAATAATAGGGATAAAAACAGAACCCTTTATTATCTTAGATGGAAAATAATTTTGAAAATCACTTGAACTCCATTCTTGAGGAAAATATCCTTTCTTATTCAAAAACATTTTTCCTTTCATAACATGTCATACAACTTTAAAATAAAAGAAGTTGATTAAAAATAAACTTGAAAACTTGTAAAGGAAGCTTCTTGGAAACAATGTTTTAAAAATCCATTCATGTCGTATAAGTTAAAAAAAACATTCTTCGTACTTTTGTCGGAAAAGTCAAAAAGTACCTCGTACGGAAAAACGACAAAAGATTCCTTTCATATTCTTTACTAAAAACTCACCTAAGGGTAAAATTGGATTTAAACTATTGCAAGTGGATGGAAACAATATTTCATATTGAGGGAACATGGATGTGGATGATAAAATACACCCCAGTAAATACTTACGAATAAACAATCTCGGATAAAAATGAGATTGTGATATTTCCCTTACCTTAGGTCCGATTAGCTTTGTACGTGTCCGAAGATCCTGTATAATGGTTTAAATAATGTTATTGACTTATTCCAGAATCATACATATTTATATGATATCATATATGGTCATATTATTAGCTTCTTGTTAGTAATATTTCATTGTTACTTGTTACTCGGGTCTTTATAACTTTTTGTTCTTATGCGTGTTTTATCGAATAAATTCTTATTCTTATCTTTAGGTTATAGATAATTCATTTCCAGAATGGTATTAGTGTATTATATACCATATTCATTCATTCAATTCATTTATATAATCATTATGAAATGAAGATCATGTAGAACGAGTCGCATCACATCGTGGAGACGGTATTCCGTACGTACGCACGAGTGATGATATCATTCCTATGATCGTGGAATTGTATTGGAGTATATATATATTATTTCAGTATCAATATTACTTCATAATAATCATATTTAGTTACTCATTACACCATTATAACCATCCTTGTAAGGTGATGGTGGAAAATAGATTACACCACGGCGTGGAGACGGTATTCCGTACGTACGCACGCGTGGTGATTTCATTTTTCCGTAGGATGGATAGAAGGTGAAATAGGGTTGTTTCATATTTATAATAACATATCAGTATGTAAGTAATACTGATGTTATTACTTTATCATGAAACAACTAAAGAAGAAGAAGTTGAAGAAGAAAGAAATTGAAAAGATCGGTAATGGATATTACCTCTTCTTTGGAACGCCTCTTTGAATCCTCCACTTAAGGAACTAAGATTGGTCTTTGGAGAAGACCATGACCTCTAGGATTATTCTAGGGAAGTGGAGAGGAGAAAATGGCAGGGGTTGGCCGAGCTTGAGTGCTCAATTTGGTGTGAGGAGGAGGGGGAGGAGGTGCCCTTTTATAAGGGAGGAGAGGGGCACCTTAGGAATATCTCAAAATATTATTTTATATTAAAGTCAAAATCGGTTTATAATGGTTCCAAAGGGTCTTATTTCGAATATAAAGTGGGGAAGGGTCGAAATCCTATCAACCAATAGGATTTAGACAAGTTTAGGGTATTATTTTAACCTTATCAATTAGATTTAACTCTAAGTTAAATAATTTAACTTTTACCATGTCTTTTTGTTTTCTTTCACTATATGGTTAATACACTTACTATAACATGCCAAACGAACCCCAAATTGTTTATTATTAAAATATATATCCTTATCTAAGTCATTTGGCCGAACCTTAGATTTTTAGGAATAAAATAACAATTAATAATATAATATTTGATTTAAAAACTATTTTGTGTCAATTTTGACACTATTTGATATATGATTTTTGTGAAAGTCATAACAGAATTATATGTTAGAACCAAGTTGATTAAATCAATACTAATATATCATAGTAACCTAGAAAATTAGTGGAATTCATAAAAAGTCTCAAATTACATTTATTTTGGTATTTATATTATCAATTTTGTCAATATTTCATTAATAAGATAATTACTGCATCATCTTTGTGTCATAAATAAATTAACTTATTTGATGTCTAAAAATTACAAATAAAATACCATCATGTAGGAAATCTTTTTAGCTTTCTAATGAATATTTACAATTGAATTTATCTTATGTATAACCCCATATTAAAAATGATTTACTTATTAAACTTTGATTTTAACTATTTTAACCCTTCTTTAAATAAATTAATAATAAATGTCCTAATCTAATCCAAGTGGGCCTAAATGGTCATATTTTATTCCTAAGTTTGTTTTTGGTCGAATTACACTTGTCCAATAGAATTAGGACATGTGTTAGGGTAATATTAATATCATATTTACCCTTAGTTACCCTATTTACTATTAACCGCGGTAAAAAAAGTAAAAAGTTACTATTCACCAAAAAATTATTTTCATCTCATTGAACCACATTTTAGTCCTTGATATTAACCGTGTCTCTCGGATTTTTGAAATTCCATTCACAGAAGCGGTAAAATTAAGTTTTATGCAAAATTCAGTTTTTAACCTACCACTTAGTGGTTTCACTATTCATCAAAAATTGAAAGTTTTCAGAAAAATACCAAAATTTCACCCTAGGCTAATTTCGATATTCTGAGTCCAAAAATGAAGTCCATTTTGAAAAATAAAATTTATAAAATTTCAAAAAGTGGTTATTACTATTCATAACGGCTAGTTTTAATAGCATATTGTTGTTTAGTGAAACTCGGTATTGCGTACGACGCAAGCTATCGAGGAAGGTCGCGATTGCGTGTAAAGCAAGCCAAGCAAGTGTTGTGTAGAAAAAGATTCCTTTGATGATTTATATAACATAAAAGTCTCAGGTGTTACAGGGACCCACATAGGATACAAGACCAGCACAGCTGGGACCCACATAGGATACAAGACCATCACTCTTCATTGATTCATCTATGCTAGGAACCACATAGGATACAGGACAAACACTGAATCATCTAAGCTGGGACCCACTTAGGATACAAGACCAGCACAGCTGGGACCCACATAGGATACAAGACCAGTACTCTTCATTGATTCATCTATGCTGGGACCCACATAGGATACAAGACCAGCACTGAATCATCTAAGCTGGGACCCACATAGGATACAAGACCAGCACAGCTGGGACCCACATAGGATACAAGACTAGCACTCTTCATTGATTCATCTATGTTGGGACCCACATAGGATACAAGACCATCACTGAATCATCTAAGCTGGGACCCACTTAGGTTACAAGACCAGCACAGCTGGGACCCACATAGGATACAAGACCAGCACAACTGGGACCCACATAGGATACAAGACCAGCATTCTTCATCGTCGCAGTCCACTGAGGATCTCTGCACGGTCGTCGTCGTCGAAGTCGCAGCCAACACTAGGGTTCCCGCACACAGCAAAGCTCGTTCGGGGGGGGGTCCGCTCCACGAGTCGAGAGGCTGATACATCAACTGACACAAGGTCCAGAGTTGATGTATCCAAAAGTTCCGTATCGTCAACAGGAACTCAACGTCGCAGACGGCGCGTCAATCGGACACCCGGTCTGAGAGTTATTGGCTTTTTCGTCCCAGGGGCCCGGTTGGTTTTTAAGGAAAAACCAACCCGACCGTACTCCACCTGCGTCCAAACCTCGGGTAGAGTGAACCAAAAGATCCGTCTCACTAAGAGGAATCCACCAAAGTCGACGACACGTCAATCGGACGTCCGGAGCTCAAGATATGAGCGTTTCCGCCCCGAGGGCCCAGTTGGTTTCGTGTACGAACCAACCCGGACGAACCCAAAGTATTCCGAAACCTTGAGTGTAATATACTGAAACCCCCGTCTCGATCTAAGGATCGCGTTGCCATTGACGGCGGGTCGTTTGGAGGCCCGTAGCTCAAGTTACAGGCAAAGGACCGAAAAGGTCCGAGAACGGGGGGTCTGGGCCCGGACCGACCCGGCCCAACCCCCCTGGGTCGGCCGAACCAGTTCGACCCGACCCGGTCAAACCCGGCGGGACCCGGTCCAGCCAGGCCAGGGCACGGCCCGGCTCGGCCGGCCGGTCCGGCTCGGCTCGGCCGAGCCGCCGAGCAACGCGGGGGGGCGCGCATGCCCCCGCGTGACAACACCGCGGCCCCCACAGGGGGGGCCGCCCTGGATCACCCGGACGCGGTCGGGCCGCCGCATCCCTGAACCGCGGTTCCGCGCGGCCGTGGAACCGCCTCGCCGCCACGGCTGAAGCCGCGGCGAGGTTTTCTCGGTGGCGCGCTGGGCGCCACCGCCGCCTGGCGGCCGGCCGCTGCCGGCCGCCGCCTCCAGCCACCGGCGCCGGCGGAAGCTTCTGCGGGCCACCGGAGTTGCTCTGGTGGTCCTATTTCCTTCCTGTCTGCGCCACTGTTCCTCCCGGGTTCCGTTCTTTATTGCGGGATCATTAAATCGCCTCTGCGGCACCTTTTGTCGTCGCCCGCCAAATCCGCACAACAAGGAAGAACTGCAGAGGGTTGTCGGGCCGTGTTTATTTGGCCCGCACCCTCCGGGTTAGATAATAACAGTCAGGAGGAATATTCAACACATGAATAAAAGCAAGGCACAATTTTAATAGAATTAAAATTGAACATGATCCGGGTTCTTTGTTTTAAAAGAAACAATCACGGGAATATAAGTTATTTCCAAATAAATTCCCTACCTCGTCAAGTCGTCGCACGCGCGTTCTTCGCGGAATTGACCGTCGCGGAACAAGTAGAGCGTCGCGTCGTGGTATCTGGTGTTGTGTCGACGAGCTCCGAGGACCAAGAAACAACAGATTTAATTTTAATAATTAAATCCATATCGAGTTATAATCCACGAAGGAAAATAAAGGACCCCAGTCCCCTACCTTGACGTTGTCGATCAAAGGTTGTCGCGGGGTTGGATCGTCGCGGAAGAAGCGTCGCCGAGGGAGGATCGTTGGCGTCGCGGTACACGGTGTCGCGTTGCTGATCTCCGCGGGTTCGGTGTTCTTCGTCGGGGGGCCGACATCCTTCGCGTTCTTCGCTTTCTTCGTGTTCTTCGCGTTCTTCGCGAAGGAGGAAGATCCTTAGAGATTCTTCAAGGTTTTAACAAAACATTTCAAAAGGAAGGTGTGTTGGCCTTATTTTATTAACATGCCAACAAAACGAAAACATGTTAAGAAACAAACGAAATTTATTCATAGAATTAATTTCAACGAATAAACCGCCCATTTAATAGGAGCGTTTAATTGTTTAAGAAAACGCCCCAGTTGACTTTTATTTAATAGGGGTTTTCGCGGGTGCGTTACTTAGCGGAAAGAAACGGTGGGGCTCGTGCAGGCCCCACCCCACAAATATCCTACCAAGTGGGTAGGATATTTTGGATTTGCACCCTATCTGTTTCAACTGAGCTTAAGCAGCTTAAAGTGGTCTTTAATCGGCTTTAAGTGAAATAAAAATAAATTGTCGTACAACTTTATTTTATTTCATAACTTAAAACCCAAAAAAAATAAAAACCATGTCACGACCCGTCCTCGGGGCCCGTGCCGTGACTACCCCAAGCCCGCCTTCCATAGGCCAGGGGTTGGCGACTAGCACCAAAGGCGTAAAATCCCGATAACTGGGAAGGCATTGCCTTTATAAAGAAAACAAGCACCACAGAGTAAACAAGCGGAAGTAAAACACTAAGTACAAAAAGAAGAGCTGAAAAGTAAAAGGGGCCGGAAATACAAGCCCAACTGTAAAGTACAACTCGAAAGGGAAAACAGCGACTGAAAAGTAAAGCTGCTACGCTGAGATGTCCACTGGAAATCCCACCTGAAGGGTGGGTACAGATAGCTCTTCTGCTCCTCGGGTCCCGCCGTCTGCTCCAAGTATGACCCGCCCAGTGGTCTGCCTCTGGGTACCGCCTCGTCGTATAGTCCACCTCCAGGTACCGTCCAGTCCTCGAACACTCGGCCTCTGTCAGCTCTGTCCGTCGTCTGCAACCAACACAACGAGGTGCGGGCATAGCCCGTGCAGGGGTGAGTATAACGATACTCAGTAGGGACCCCGAGACCCTCAAGGTCTCACTAAAACCAACAAGGATAAACACAAGAAGATCTCAACAGATAAACCCTACTTAGGTATATGCCCATACATATACCTAAGTTATTAAGTAACCCATCTCAATCATGAGGAAACACAAGGATTGTGAAATCGACGGATAACCACTACCCGGGTATATGCCCATACATATACCAAAGTTAGCAAGTGACCCATCTCAATCATGAAGTAAACACAAGGTCAAAAGTCTCAGCTCAAACCAGGATTTTCATTATCGAAACCGTAACTGCTGAAGAGCCCCGTCTCTGAAGTGTGTAGTAGTCCTATCACGACTCCGAGGTACTGCTCACTAACCTATGACTGCTGAGGTACTCCTCCTGTCGAGTACTGCGGGTTTGCGGCCAACTACCGGGCGCTCCGTCCGCTGAGGGTCTGTCGCCAAATACCGGGCGCTACCCAGATAGCCTGCTGAGGTACTCCTCCCGTCGAGTACCGCGGGTCTGCTGCCAACTACCAGGCGCTCCGTCCGCCGTGGGTCTGCCGCCAAATACCGGGCGCTCCGTCCACTGGGCTAGTCGACTCACTCCAAGTCGAGTCGGTCAAGCAGTCGTCAGGTCTCAGCCGGCTACACGGTCTCCGTACTCTGCACGCTCGTCTCCACCGTCGCAGGTCTGTCGCTACAACCAAGCGCACACACTCCGTAGAGTATCGCGGGTCCGCCGCTACAACTAAGCTCTCCACCGCCAAGGGTCTGCTGCTGCATCCAAGCGCACCACCACTGTCAAGTACCACGGGTCCGCTCCACGAGCTACTGGTCGATACTCCAAGTATCACAAGGTCCCGCGAAGAAGTGTCTCAAAGGCCCGTCTCGTCACAGGGGTCTCAACGCAACAGACGGCGCGTCGATCGGACGCCCGGTCTGTTGGTTATTAGCCTTTTCGTCCCAGGGGCCCGGTTGGTTTCGTGAGCGAAACCAATCCCGGCCGTATCTCAACTGCACCCCGAACTCCCATAGGGTATACTCAAAGGGGCCGTTACTCAACGTAACCACCAACGCCGCTGACGGCTCGACAAGCGGACGTCCTGTCTGAAAGATATCAGCTTTCCCGTTCCAGGGGCCCGGTTGGATTTCGGGTACAATCCAACCCGGCCATACTCCGACTGTATCCAAAACTTGGGCGGAGTATGTCAAAAGTTCCGTCTCATCAAGAGGAAGTCAACGAAACAGACGGCGCGTCAATCGGACGCCCGGTCTGTGAGTTATTGGCATTTTCGTCTCCGGGGCCCGGTTGGTTTTTAAGGAAAAACCAACCCGACCGTACTCCACCTGCGTCCAAACCTCGGGCGGAGTATGCCAAAAGATCCGATTCACTAAGAGGAACACAACGCGACTGACGGCGCGTCAATCGGACGTTCGTGGCTCGAGATATGAGCGTTTCCGCTCCGAAGGCCCGGTTGGTTTCGTGAACGAACCAACCCGGCCGAACTCAAAGTAACCCGAAACCTTGAGTGCGATATATCGAAACGACCGTCTCGATGCAAGGATCGCGTTGCCGCAGACGGTTCGTCATTCGGAGGTCCGAGGCTCAAGTTATGAGCCAAGAACCGAATCTGGTCCGAAACGGGGGGTCCGGGTCCGGGCCGACCCGGCCCGACCCCCCCCTTCTGGACGGCGCGGCGGCGGACGGCGGCGCCGGGCGGCGGCGCGGCGGCGCGGCGGCGGCAGACGGCGGCGGCGGACGGCGGCGGCGGCCGGCCGCGTGGCGGCGGCGGCGGGCCGCGTGGTGGCGGCGGGAGGCCGCGCTGGCGGTCGGCTAGCGGGGAGCAAAGCTCCCGCTTTGCTGGAAGGCGGCGCGGCAATTAGCCGCGCCGGTTTGTAAGAACCGCCCCCCCAACGTGGGGGGCTTGATTGAAGGGCGGCGCGGCAATCTGGCCGCGCCGTTTATTTTTTTTTAAAACCGCCCCCAACCACGTGGGGGCCTGCTGGCGGTGAACCAAGGGGGCGGCTGCCCCCTTCCCTCAAGAACCGCCCCCCCCCCCCTCTTTAAGAGGGGGGTTTTTAATAGGTGGCCGGGGAATTAAATTCCCCGGTTTTAATGATATCCGGCCGGCTAGCTGGCCGGCCGGTTTTCTCTAACGGGACCGGAAATTTCCGGTCCCCTTCGGCTTTCGACGCCGGCGGCCCGGCCGCCGGTCTGCTCTTCCGCCGCGGCCCGGAACCGGCCGCGGTCTTCTCGTCCCGCCGCGGCCCGGAACCGGCCGCGGTCTCCACGTCCCGCCGCGGCCCGGAACCGGCCGCGGTATTCGTCGTCCGGCGCGGTGCGACGGCACCGCGCCCCTTTCGCCGTGCCATGATTCCTTCCAACGCGGCGCGACGGCGTCGCGTTCTTGAAGATTCTCCTTGGCGTAACGCGACGGCGTTGCGTAAAATTAAACGCACAATCATCCGCGTGGTGCGACGGCACCACGCCACTTGCTTCCACCCGCAAGAACAACAAGAATGTTGGAGGGGTTCGGTCGTGTTCGTACGGACCGGCCCCCCTCACGTTAAATTAATAACGCATCTTAAAATAATCAACATCCCATGTTAGTTATACGAACCACGAGAAGAATGAAATAATTAAATATTAAATCAACCACCCCTACCTTGGGTACAAGATCGAGGATTCGACTATGTCCGCGGAAGACGGCGTCGCGGAAGTCGGGCGTCGCGGTCGTCGTTCGTCAAATCCGTTGACGAAGAGGCGCGTCCGAAGAAGCACGTCGTTGGCGAATCCTTGTACGCCGACGAAGGTTTTTCCGAGGAAGGTGCGGTGTTCTCTCTCGTTGACACCGAAGACGAAGAAGAGCGGAGCGGCGTTCTTCGTCGGAAAAAGAGCGTTCCTCGTCAAGTCTTGCGGAAAGTCAAATAAAAGGTAACATCGAACTCAAGAACCCTTACCTCGATAGTCGCACGTTGACGGAGTCGTGGAAAATCGGTGTCGATTCCTTTGACGTCGGAGGAAGAGTTGTTGTCGAAGGCGTTCGTCGCGGAAAACCGACGCGGAAGGGATGACGCGGAAGAAGAACGTCGCGTCGCGGATGGATCGTGTTCTTCGGCGGAGAAGTTCTTCGTTGAAGAACGACGTTCTTCGCGTTCTTCGTTGAGGTTGAAGAAGAAGAAGAGGAGCTCTCCACCTCTCAAGAAGACAAACGATCAACCCAAAATAAAATAAGATAACATCTTATTTTATTATTACAAAACATAAAAGAATTTCAAAAGTTTGAAATTCAAAATGGCTAACCCCAAAATTAACTCACTTATTTAATATACAAGAGTTGTATAATTAAAAAGAAGTTAAGTTATCAAGCCATTAAGAGGGAGAGTGGGGAGTTGAAAAGGTGTGGGTTCGTGTGGGCCCCACCACACTTAATCCTCCCAAGGGAGGTTAAGTGGGTGTGGGTCCCACTCCCAACCTCCTTAGATAGGTTTTAACAAGTTAAAAATAAAATTGTTCTACACAATTTTATTTAACTCAAACTAAAAACCCCAAAACGAAACTCTCAACCCGCAACAAACGCAACTCCCGAAAAGGTCTCTTTAAGCGAATATCGGCGCTGCGAGTTCATCGGTGCCCTCGGATTTCAATTCCGAGCACCGGATCAAAAGTTAGGAATTCCCGCTCGTTCGTTCACTGAACGTACCCGAGCCAAACTTCGGAAATTAATTCCGGGCACTCCGGGCCTCGGAATCAGGTGCCGTCTGAAACCGCGCTCTTGTAAAATTCTAAAGAAAATTAAGAAAAAATTTTCCTTGAATTTTACGGGTCTTTACAAACCACAACCGAGAAAATGCAACTCCAAAAGTGGAGTTTCTAAGCAAATAACAGCGCTGCGATTTCATCGGTGCCCTCGGAATTCGATTCCGAGCACCGGTTCAAAAGTTAGAAAAACCCGCTCGTCCGTTCACTGAACGTACCCAAGCCAAACTTTGGAAAATGATTCTGGGCACACCGGGCCTCAGAATCAGGTGCCGTCAGAAGCTGCGTTCTTGTAAAATTCTAAAGAAAAATTAACAAAAAAATTACTTGAAATTTATGGGTCTTTACAGTACGACCAACCTTGAAGATCACCTCTGTGCTGGACAGACCCTGGGGAGTCAGCACTTGTGGGACCGGAGATGGTCCAGGCCACGACAGAGAAGGTCCAGGTCATCCAGGAGTGGATGAGGACAGCCCAGATCCGGAAGAAGTCTTATGCTGACAGGAGGTGGAGGCCACTAGAGTTCGAGGATGGCAACCACGTCTTCTTGCGGGTCTCACCTCGATATGGATTACAGAGATTTGGATGAGGCGGCAAGTTATCTCCACGCTTCATCGGACCATTCCAGGTCCTCAGCAGGATTGGCGAGATGGCTTATCACCTGGCTCTACCACCTCAGTTGCACCGGGTGCACGACGTCTTTCACGTATCTCTGCTGAGGAGATACGTGCATGACCCGACGTATATCATTGACCATGGGGAGCTGGACATTGATGATGGAGCGACTTTTGAGGAGGTCCCAGTGGAGATTGAGGATCGACAAGAGCGGATCCTACGTGGACAGTCGATTCCTCTAGTGCACATCAGATGGTAGCAAGAGAACCTCTAGGAGAGCACTTGGGGGCGGGAGGCTCATATGCGTGCTCAGTACCCACATTTGTTTCCCTAGTTTTTGATGCATATTTAGGGGGACGTAAATCACTGAGGTGGGAGTAATGTAAAGACCCATAAAATTCAAGGTAAATTTTTTCTTAATTTTTTTTGGGATTTTACAAGAACGCAGTTTCTGACGGCACCTAATTCTAAGGCCCGGTGTGCCCGAAATCTTTTTCCAAAGTTTAGCTCAGGTACGTTCAGTGAACGAACGAGCGGGTTTTTCTAACATTTGAACCAGTGCTCGGAATCAAATTCTGAGGGCACCGATGGAATAGGAGCGCCGGTAATTGCTTAGAAACACATTTTCTGGAGTTGCGTTTGCTTGGGTGTGGTTTTTAATTTTTTTTTGGGTTAAGTAAAGGAATAAAATAAAAATGGTGCGACCAATTTTTATTTTACTTAATGTAGTTTAACCTAAGCTAAGTGTTTGGATTGGGACCCACAATATCCTACCCACTAGGTAGGATATTTTTGAGGTGGGGCCCACACGAGCCCCACCATTTCTTTCAACTTCCTCAACCCCAATTTTAATTAAGGTAACACACCAGCACCCCTATTAAGTGGAAGTCAACCCTTGCGTTTTTCTGTTTATGAAACGCCTCTATTAATTTGGCAGTTTAAACGTTGCAATTAATTCACTTAATTGATTGTTTCATTTTTGAATTTCAAAACCCATGGATTGAGAAATAAAATAAGACAAACTCTTGTTTTATTAGAGTTGTTGGGTTGTGAGAGGCTTGGGAGAATTTTCTCAAGTTCTTGAAGTTCTTCCTCCTAGACGAAGAACGCGAAGAACGCCGACCTCCGATGACGAATGACGAAGAGAGACGCCTTCCTCGGAGATCGACGACCTGACATGCATCACCTCGTTCTTTCTTTCCGCGTTAAAGGAAGGGAGATATCGTTCCTCCGCGACGTGACGATCTGCCTTCTTCCGCGGCGATCAATTCCGCGACATCCCTTTCCGCGACAACCTCGTTCGACGACTATGCTCAAGGTAGGGGTTTATTTTAATTATTTGTTCGTGATTACTTCCATCGATTTCTTCTTTTCAATTTGAGCCACCTGATATCGCAATAACGGGAGGAGGTCGGACCGCACGAACACAGCCGACCCTCCTCCCCCTTGTTGGTTTGATTTTGTTGCGGCACGTGTAAGGCGGCATGGTGCCGAAGCACCGCGTGAGAAATATTAAAGGAAGGGCGGAGAAGCGCGGCGCCGTCGCAGCGCGCCGTTGAAGACGAACTAAACTGCGGTGCCGTCGCTCCGCGCCGGAGAATCACAAAGGCACCGCGGCCGAATCAGGGTCGCGGAGGTGGGGCACGGCGTCGTCGCGCCGCGCCGGACGGACCAAGACCGCGACCATATGCCGTGGCGGAGCAAGGAACGGCGACCGGTTTCTGGCCACCGGCGTTGGAGCAGGAGGGCGGGACCATGGGGTCCCGCGGAAGTAGCACGGCCGGCCAGCCGGGCCGGCCGGCCGGCTTCCGAGAAGCGCTGGGGGTCATAACCCCCGGCTGGCCAGCAGGAGCGGCCCCCCTCATGGGGGCCGCGATTTAAAACTGGCGGGTGGCAGCATGCCCCCACGCACCCCCTACGCTCGGCCGTTACGGCCGAGCCACCTGGCCGCCTGGCCACCGGGCCAGGCCGAGCGCGCCCAGGGTGGGCCGGGCCGCACAGGCCGGGCCGGGCCGTGCCAGCTGGGCCACGCCGCGCCCAAGTGGGCCGGACCCGGAACCGGGTCGGGTCGACCCGGTTCGGGCCGACCCAGGGGGTACCGGGCCGGGTCGGACCGGGCCTGAACCCCCTAATACTGGACCTCTCATAGTCTTTTGCCCATAAATTGGGCTACAGACCTCCGATCGACACACCATCAGCTACGATGCGATCCTTCGATCAAGACGGTTGTTTCGGTATATTACACTCAAGGTTTTGGAGAACTTTGGGTTCGACCAGGTTGGTTCGTACACGAAACCAACCGGGCCCTCGGAGTAGAAACACTTATAACTTGAGCTCCGGACGTCCGATCGATGTGCCGTCGATCTTGATGGATTCCTCTTAGTGAGACGGACCTTTTGGTTTACTCCGCTCAAGGAAGCAGTTGGAGTACAATCAGGTTGGTTTTGACTTAAAAACCAACTGGGCCCCTGGGATGAAAAAGCCAATAAATCTCAGACCGGGCGTCCGATTGACACGCCGTCTGTGACGTTGAGTTCCTGTTGACGATATGGAACTTTTGAATATATAAACTCCGGAATATGTGTCAGTTGATGTATCAGGCCCTCGGCTCATGGAGCGGACCCTCCCGAATGAGCTTGCTGTGTGTGGGAACCCTAGAGCTGGCTGCAACTGCGAGGACGATGACGACTGTACAGAAATCCTCCGCGGATTCGATGGCGATGACTACAACACTCAGCGATCCTACGTGGATCAGTGATACCGATCTTGTGTGGGTCAGATCCTATGTGGGTCAGCGCTCAGCGGTCCTATGTGGGCCAGCGCCTACAGATCATGTGTGGGTCCGATCCTGTGTGGGTCATTGCGGGGGTTAGTTACCTATCGATCCTTTGTGGGTCATTGCGGGGGTTAGTTACCTATCGATCCTTTGTGGGTCATTGCAGGGGTTAGTACATATCGATCCTATGTGGGTCCGATGGCTTAGATGAATCAGTGGCTACATCTGATCATCTCTATCATCTTACGAAGAAGTATACTTGTGTGAGATGAATCTCGACTTTCAATCATTATCTTCGATATGATTGACTTGCTTTATTATGTGGATTGTGTTGTGTTGTCCTGTGTGGACGCGATCAGACTTGGGCTCGGATGTTGGAGCCAAACTGGAATTGATGACTTAGGTATATGTATGGGAATATACCTAAGTGGTGTCGGATGTTACTTCGTGATTGTATCTTTCCTTTGTGGATTATCATTTGTGGATTCTGGGAGACCTTTGGGGGTCTCAGGGTCTCTACTGAGTAGCTTATACTCACCCCTGCACGGGTTATGCCTGCACTATGTTGTGTTGGTTGCAGATGACGGACATCGCTGATCATGGTTGAGGCTTTCGGAGCAGGTCGGTACCTGGAGGTGGACCACTGGGCGAGACGTACTCGGAGCAGACGACTGGACCCAAGGAGCTGTGGAGGCTATCAGTACCCACCCTTTAGGTGGGACTTCCAGTGGACGGTTCGACGTTGCGTCTTTACTTTTCAGTTACTATACTCCCTTTTTCAGTTGTACTTTACTTCTAGTTTGGGTTTGTATTCTGGCCCACTTACTTTTCCGCACTTACTATTGTACCCAATTTTTACTTAGTGTTTACTTCTTCTTTCTTGCTCTGTGGTGTTTATTTACTTTACAAAGGAAATGCCTTCCCTTTTTACCGGTAATTACGCCTTGGTGCTAGTCTCCATCCTCTGGCCTATGGAAGGCGGGCTTGGGGTAGTCACGGCACTGGCCCCGAGGAAGGGTCGTGACATGTCAGCCATACTGAAGCTGTATAATTTGAAAGCAGGCAACGGGTGGAGTGACACCAGTTTTACAGAACTACTTTCTCTCCTTAATGACATGCTCCCAGAAGATAATGAACTCCCAAGCCGAACATACGATTCCAAATGAATGATATGATCGATGGGTATGATCTCTGAAAGAATACATGCCTGCCCGAATGACTGTATATTGTTTCGCAAGGACCACAAATCACTTAAATAATGCCCAAAGTGTGGTGCTTCTCGATACAAGAAAGATGATTCTAGTCATATGAAAGTTGTATGGTACTTTCTAATAATTCCAAGGTTTAGGCGCCTATATGGCAGTGAGGAGACTGCAGGACAATTAACATGGCATGCAGATACAAGAATTAAAGATGGGAAACTACGTTACCCGACATACTCTCCTCAGTGGAAGAGAATTGATAACGAGTATACAGAATTTGGAAACAAGCTGAGAAACCTTCATCTGGCGTTATCTACAGATGGGGTGAATCCTTTTGGTTTTCAAAGCAGCAGTCACAGTACATGGCCAGTTATGTTGGTAAATTATAACTTACCACTGTGGTTATGCATGAAACGAAAATACATCATGTTATCTATGCTTATATCAGGACCAAAACAATCGGGTAATGATATTGATGTTTATTTGGCTCCATTGATCGAGGATTTGAAAATATTGTGGGATTCAGGTGTTACGTTGTATTTACAAGAAAGAAGATTTCCCTTTGAAAGCCATGGTGTACAGGACGATAAAAGACTTTCATGTTTATGGAAATTTGTTAGGATATAGAATTAAAGGAACTCAAGGGTGTCCCATTTATGAACAAGGTACACAGTCAATTAGGTTGAAACATTCATTGAAAACTGTGTTTTTAGGATGTCACAGATTTCTACCCCGACAGAATAAGTACCTATCTTGGATGACATCATTTGACGGAAGTTTAGAAGAACGTACAACACTAAATCCACTAAAAGGTGATCAATTGTTTGAGAAGGTAAAAGATTTGAACACTACTTTTGGTAAACTGTTTTCGAAAAACCTTACAAAAATTGGTTGGAAAAAGAGATCAGTTTTTTTGAATTACCATACTGGAATTTTCTATATGTCAGATATTTTCTTGATGTTATGCATATTGAAAAAAATGTATTTGATAATGTCATCGGCACGTTGCTAAATGCACCCGACAAAATGAAGGATGTAATTAAGGATAGATTGGACATGGTTGAGATGGGAATACGAGAAGAGTTGGCACCGATGAAGGATGAAAAATGAACATTTCTTCCTCCTACTGCTTACACTCTTTCCAGGTAGGATAGATATTAGTTTTGCAACTTCTTAAATGACGTAAAGGTTTCAGAGGGGTATTCATCAAATATCAAGAACATCGTGTTAATGAACGATTTAAAATTAAAGGGGCTGAAATAACATGACTGTCATGTTTTGATGCAAGATCTAATTCCTATATCTTTACATTGCATTTTTTCAAAGAATGTCTGCCATACATTAACGAAGCTCTATTTCTTCTTCAAAGCTATATGCAGCAAAGTTATAGACCTGGAGAAATTTCCAACCATGGAAAGAGAAATTGCCATCATATTATGTGAATTGGAAATGTTCTTCCCGTCGACATTTTTTTATATGATGGTTCATTTGATGGTTCATTTGGTGAGAGAGATTTGACTATGTGGTCCTGTACATTATAGATGGATGTACCCCATTGAACGGTATATGAAGATTTTGAAAGGGTATGTCAAAAATCGAATTCGTCCAGAGGGTTGTATTGCGGAGCAATATATTGTTGAGGAAGCCATTGAATTTTGTACTGAATACCTGTCTGGTGTGAAAAATGTTGGCCTACCGAAATCTCATCACACTGAGTGACTTGAGGGTGAAGAAATTTCTGGAAGAGAGGTTGTCACAATCAGTATTACAGATCGGGAGCAGGCTCACCTTTACATTTTGCATAACAGTTTCGACGTTGACCCATATGTTCAAACCCAAAAAGAAATTCTTAGGCGTTTGCATCCATCTAGGGCTGAAAAATGGATATCAGATACACATAATCGACAGTTTATAGGATGGTTTCAGGACCATATTTTGAAGAAGTTAGATGAAAATCCAGACTCAATTTCAGAACGACTTCGATGGCTAGCTGGAGGAGCAAGTGTGTATGTATTATCTTACAATGCTTATGAAGTTAATGGTTATACATTCTATACTAATGAACATGATGAAGATAGTACCACGTGGAATAGTGGGTTTACACTTGTGGATAAGGCGATGAATGTTTCCGGTGCTAAGGAAAAAAATCCAATTTATGCGTATATGTCATACTTTGGCATCATCAAATGAATATGGGAGTTGGATTATATGAAATTAAAATTGCCTATTTTTCAATGCAAGTGGGTTGATAACAGGAGTGCTGTTAAAATAGATGAATTAGGATTCGTGAAAGTTGATTTCAGTAAGGAAGGGGAGAAAGATGAACCATTTATAATGGCATCACAGGCATTACAAGTATTTTATGTTCTAGACCCCACAAACCGAAATTGGTCAATTATTCTATTATCGACCAAAACAACTGAAGGGTTAGATGAAAGTTCAACGAAGGATGACCCTTTTATAGGGACTTCACAATCATTTTGCAGCGGTCCAAATGTAGATAGAATTTTGTATGTTAGAGGAGACCACAATGAAGGGATTTACATAGTCGATAGAGGAGTCAAATATCTTCAGTCTTTAAAGAAAAAAAGAGAGTACAATAATCAGGTTATTTGTTCATTGTAATATACATTGTGTTACGTTATGTTATTATCTATCCGCTGCTGCTTTTATGTAATCTAAATTAAATGTTAAACCACTTCTGTCGCTGATGCGCCTAATCACGAGGCACAAAAGTTCTCTCAACCACCTGCTGGTGGTCCTAGTGCAGAGAAACAATAGGTTTCTCAACCATCTACTGGTGGTCCCAGTGCAGAGCAGTAACAAGTTTCTCAACCTGTTGTTGCTGGTCCCAGTGCAGAGCAACAAAAAGTTTCTCAACCTATTTCTGCTGGTCCCAGTGTTGATGCTAATGCTCCAGAGAAAGATATTGATGATACTTCTGAGGAAATGGTAGGAAATGAAACCCTGAAAGCGCAAAAAAAAAACAAGAGCTCCGTAGTTTGACAATGTTAGCCAAAATCCTTAAGGCAAAAGAAAAATGCATCAAATTTGATGTGGGATGGAATAAGCGATGCCAACATGTTAACCCCAACAAAGCTATCTTTAGTAGCTACATTGGAATCGTCACTCGACAATGCATGCCGATTGATGTACAGTTGTGGCACCATGTTGTCACTGATCTTAAGACACTAATGTGGGAAGATATTACGGTAACATTATGATATCATTTTTTTAATTTATTAAAATAAAATACCAAAACATTGACTAAATATTTATCATCCATTTCATAGTGAATTTATAGTAGATTCCTCACACAAGGAATATGTATTAAGAGTTTCAGGAAGGATTCATAGAGGTTTACGCAAAATTTTAACGAAATATCATCTTCAATATGCTGAAGGGAAAATCAAGCTGCACCCACCTCCTCTTTATGCTCACTTGATATCCCAAGGAGCGTGGGATGCGTTTATCAACCATCGTGGGGAGCAGACTTTTCAGGTACATTGTGTGGGGTAATACGTTGTTTTACGTTGCTTGTATTCATCACTTTGATTGATAGTTTTTTATTTATGAAACAGCAACTGAGTGCTGAAAATAAAAAATGTGCAGCAGAACCAGCGTACCCTTACCGTAAAGCAAGGTTGGGGTATGCTTCACTTGAGAAAAAATTGGTACATCTTTTAAATATACCATACTACTTATATGTGACATAAAACAACATCATAACCATGTTTCTCTGTTTATATGTAGATTGATGAATCTAAATCGAAATCCAAATCCATCACACGCCATGTGCTATGGAAGGAGGATTGTGTAAATAAAGAGGGGATACTGATAGATAAAATCACAAAAAGTGTGGGAAACATGTGTAAGTATGACATAATATAAATTTGATTTGTTTTAAATCACTATTACATTACAATGACTACTTAATTTTCTATATTTTCTATCTGACAAAGTCACAGGAATCAACAACACCCGCACCAGTTGCAGACATACTTTCAGCAACCTGGAAGCAACCAGACCAATATGGCCGTGTCAGAGGTGCGGGTTTTTGGGTGACACCCCGAACATATTTTCAAAAACAAAAACAAGCGAACAATGAAAATGAAAAAATGGAAAATCTGCAAAAAATAGCTATTTTTAAAGAAGAATTACAATACCCATGTGAGATGATAGAAACATTGATGGGGGAGAGGCAAAGAGAAGAAACAATTCAACAACAACCTGGGCGTGATGATCCCGCCCCACCCCCACCAGCTTTGAGGCAAGCCATTCCCCTAAAAAACCTAACTTAGCTGAGGTAATCAATGTTTTAATAATTGTTTCTGTGAAATGTGATTCACATAGACACTGATACCTTTAATGTACTAATATTATACAGGGTGAAAATGACTGTGATTTATATCTAGCAACTCCCACATATCGCCTTGTAGCGAGGTGTTCAATACGCAGAACGACATGCTACACAACAGACAACTTCCAACAGATCATTTCAGAGTGTCAATTAACGTAGCTAATGAGTCGAGTGCCAAGCTACCTATTCCAAATGATGATGACGAAATTCATATGGTTGAACAAGCTGTTGGAACATTCATCACATGGCCATCAGTTCTTGTAAAAAAACATGTCGACAAGGAGGTATCCATTTCCAAGTTATTTTTCAAGCAAGACCTTTAACATTTAATGAAAAAAGGTCTGAACTGATGAATGTTATTACAGAACGACAAAGAGAAGGGGGTGAAACGAAATATCAACTCAAAACTATCTCAAGGATTAACCAACCGATTGAAACGGTCTACTGAGAGTACCTTCACCCCGCCCATTCTATATTCACAGTTAATATCATTGCAGGCTCATGTGGATACAAAGTTGATAGACAAAAATGCTCACATAGTTGTTTTTGAAAAAAATATGTTCGAAGAGGAAACATCAGATTTCATTAGTGCTAAAAATGTAAATGAAATCCTCAAGTATGAATGGCTAGGAACCTCAGTTGTAAATGAATACATGAGGTATGTTTACATGATTTAATTTTACAACAGCTGATATACTCTGATAATAATGACTAAATGCATTTTATATTTTTCGAAGGCGTATATATGAAAAACAATTGAAGGGATTTCCCCATGAACAAAAATTTAGACTCGTTAGTCCTCACACCACCTCTTCAAAAGAAGATATAGATTCTGATAAAGAGGCTGCAATAATGTCATCCCTGCTCAAATCGTTTGAAAATAAAATTACGGATGACATACTATTTTTAATACCAACGTCACAGGGGTAAAACTATACAATTTAATCATATAAACTATATTTTCATTTCTTTCTTTACTGATTCCTTTTTGTATTTTTAGGGAGCATTGGATGCTGATTGCAGTCAATTTGGATACTCCAATGATTTATTTTCTGGATTCAACGCATGGATATCCAACAAACTGACCACGCATGATGACGTTTGTTAATTTGTAATACACTATATCCATAATTTTAAAACTAAACATCTAGTTATATAATTTATGTTATCTTTTAATGAGGATTCTGTTATGATAGGGTGGTGCATCAATATCATCTAATGCATGGAATGAATCCAGGGCATAAGGATGATCAACGCTACAAGATCTACAACTGGAAAAGTATCCGGGTATATATGATAACATTTCACTATCCAAACACATATCACAACAAATTACTTATTGCTGTAGATGTTTCTGCAGTGTCCAAAACAAACAAACGGAAAGGACTGTGGTTACTATGTTTGTAAATTTATGAAAGAGATTGTAATTCATCAACAAACTAGCATCCCTGATGAGGTATTTTCGAAAATAATTACGATTTCATTTAAAATATATATTAATCCTTTTTGTATTTATATTTTATTAGTACTACCATGACTGTCACAAAAACTCATATTCAGAAGATGATATAGATGTGTTTAGAAACGAATGGGCAGCATACCTGATGGAAGATTGTACACAAATAGGATGAAGGTGAATTCCTACTAATGTTATCCATATATGATCATTGATATCTCCCTTTTTTACACTTACTGAGCATACATGATCACCATTTATTATGTTTTATATCCTTAGGTTATGAAGAATGGTTTTAGATATGATTTGTCTTTCTAGTAGAGCATAACTCATTGGCTAAAAGTGTCTCATACCAGTTTCAAATTGATATTAAGTTTAGAAAACAACACAAATGACATATGTAATATTGAGCAAACACATTCGGATTGTTTTGATACTTTAGGAAAATGATCCATGAGTCATTTGTGAGGTGTACGAATTGACCGCACCTCAATCCAACGCACGGTGTGACTCGTATGGAAAAAAGTGTCTGATACCAGTTTCAAATTAACATTAAGTTTATAAAACAACACAAATGACATACGGAATACTGAGAAAATGTGTTCGTGTTGTTTTGATACTTTAGGACAACGATCCATGAGTCATTTTTGAGGTGTACAAATTGAATGCACCTAAATCTGACACATGGTGTGACTAGTATGGCTAAAAGTGTCTGATACCAGTTTGAAATTTACATTAACTTTAGAAAACAACACTACTGACATACGAAATACAGAGAAAATGTGTTCATATTGTTTTAATACTTTAGGACAATGATCCATGAGTCATTTTTGAGGTGTATGAATCAACCACACCTCAATCCGACACACGGTGTGACCGGTATCAATAAAAGTGTCTGATACCAGTTTCAAATTGACATTAATTTTAGAAAACAACACAAATGACATACAGAATACCAAGAAAACGCGTTCGGATTGTTTTGATACTTTAGGAAAACAATCCATGAGTCATTTCTGAGGTGTATGAATCGACCACACCTCAATTTGGCGCACGGTGTGACCGGTATGGCTAAAAGTGTCTGATACCAGTTTGAAATTGACATTAACTTTAGAAAACAACACTATTGACATACAGAATACCAAGAAAACGCGTTAGTATTGTTTTGATACTTTAGGAAAATGATCCATGATTCATTTGTGATGTGTAAGAATTGACTGCACCTCAATACGACGCACGGTGTGACCGGTATGGCTAAAAGTGTCTGATACCAGTTTCAAATTGACATTAAGTTTAGAAAACAACAAAAATGTCATACGGAATACTGAGAAAATTCATTCAGATTGTTTTGATACTTTAGGAAAATGATCCATGAGTCATTTTTGAGGTGTACGAATTTACCACACCTCAATCTGACACACGATGTGACCAGTATGGCTAAAAGTGTCTGATACTAGTTTGAAATTGACATTAACTTTAGAAAAAAACACTACTAACATATGGAATACTGATAAAATGCGTTCGGATTGTTTTGATACTTTAGGAAAACTATCCATGAGTCATTTTTGAGATGTAGGAATTGACTACACCTCAATACAAGGAACGGTGTGACCGTTATGGCTAAAAGTGTCTGATACCAGTTTCAAATTGACATTAATTTTAGAAAACAACACAAATGACATACGGAATACTGAGAAAACGCATTCGGATTGTTTTGATAATTTAGGACAACGATCCATGACTTATTTGTGAGGTGTATGAATCAACCGCACCTCAATCCGACTCACGGTCTGACCGGTATGTCTAAAAGTGTTTGATACCAGTTTCAAATTGACAATAAATTTAAAAAACAACACAAATGACATACGGAATACCAAGAAAACGCATTCGTATTGTTTTTATACTTTAGGAAAATGATCCAATAGTCATTTGTGAGGTGTACGAATTGATCGCACCTCAATAAGACGCACAGTGTGACTGGTATGTCTAAAAGTGTCTGATACCAGTTTTAAATTGACATTAAATTTAGAAAACAATAGTACTGACATATGTAATACTGACAAAACGCATTTGGATTGTTTTTATACTTTAGGAAAACAATCCATGAGTCATTTATGATGTGTAAGAATCGACCACACCTCAATCCGACGCACAGTGTGATCGTTATGGCTAAAAGTGTTTGATACCAGTTTCAAATTGACATTAACTTTAGAAAACATCACAAATGACATACGGAATACTGAGAAAATTCATTCATATTGTTTTGATACTTTAGTAAAATGATCCATGAGTCATTTATGAGGTGTACGAATTGACTGCACCTCAATCTGATGCATGGTGTTACCGGTATGGTTAAAAGTGTCTGATACAAGTTTCAAATTGACATTAACTTTAGAAAACAACACTACTAACATAAGGAATACTGAGAAAACGCATTCAGATTGTTTTGATACTTTAGGAAAATGATCCATGAGTCATTTTTGAGGTGTACGAATCGACCGAACCTCAATCCGACGCACGGTGTGATCAGTATGGCTAAAAGTGTCTGATAACAGTTTCAAATTGACATTAACTTTAGAAAACGACACTAATGACATACGGAAAACTGAGCAAACGCATTTGGATTGTTTTGATACTTTAGGAAAACGATCCATGATTCATTTTGGACATGTATGAATCAACCACACCTCAATTCGATGCATGGTGTGATCGTTATGGCTAAAAGTGTATGATACTAGTTTCAAATTGACATTAAGTTTAGAAAACAACACAAATGACATACGGAATACCGATCAAAAGCGTTCAGATTGTTTTGATACTTTAGGACAATGATCCATGAGTTATTTTTGAGGTGTAAGAATCGACTGCACCTCAATCCGATGCACGGTGTGACCGGTATGGATAAAAGTGTCTGATACCAGTTTGAAATTGATATTAACATTAGAAAACAACACTACTAACATACAGAAAACTGAGAAAACATGTTTGGATTGTTTTGATACTTTAGAAAAACGATCCATGAGTCATTTTTTAGGTGTACGAATCGACCGCACCTCAATCCGATGCATGGTGTGACCAGTATGGCTAAAAGTGTCTGATAACAGTTTCAAATTGACATTAACTTTAGAAAACAACACAAATGACATACAGAAAACCAAGAAAATGCGTTCATATTATTTTTATACTTTAGGAAAACGATCCATGATTCATTTTTGATGTGTACGAATCGACTGCACCTCAATCCGAAGCACGGTGTGACCGGTATAGCTAAAATTTTCAGATACCAATTTCAAATTGACATTAAGTTTAGAAAACAACACAAATGACATACGGAATACCGAGAAAATGCATTCGTATTGTTTTGATACTTTAGTAAAACAATACATGGGTCATTTTTGAGGTGTAGAAATTGACTGCACCTTAATTTGATGCACGGTGTGACCGATATGGCTAAAAGTGTCTGATACCAGTTTGAAATTGACATTAACTTTAGAAAACAACACTACTGAAATACGGAAAACCAAGAAAACGCATTTGGATTGTTTTTATATTTTAGGAAAACGATACATGAGTCATTTTTGAGGTGTACGAATTGACCACACCTCAATCCTACGCATGGTGTGACCGATATGGCTAAAAGTGTCTGATAACAGTTTCAAATTGACATTAACTTTAGAAAAAAACACTACTGACATGGAATACCGAGAAAACGCATTCGGATTGTTTTGATACTTTATGAAAGTGATCCATGAGTCATTTGTGAGGTGTATGAATTGACTGCACCTCAATCCGACGCACGGTTTGACCGGTATGGCTAAAAGTGTCTGATAACAGTTTCAAATTGACATTAATTTTAGAAAACAACACAAATGACATACGGAATACTGAGAAAATGCATTTGGATTGTTTTGATACTTTAGGAAAATGATCCATGAGTCATTTATGAGGTGTAATAATCGACCGTACCTCAATCTGATGCATGGTGTGACTTGTAAATCTTTTCATTAGATAAAGAATTAGTATTTATTAAATGCGATAAATCATCCAAAAACATATTGATTTTACATTATTCCCTTTCATTGTTATCAGAATGAAAACATTTGAGTTTATCATTTCCATATTTTAGTTTCACATTTCCATATTAATGTATTCTTTCATATTAATGTTTTAATTTATTTCATTATTGTATTACTAACATACTATTTGTTTTCTTTTATAGGTGAATTCTTTTCCTTGAGTTCGGATGCTCTATTCGGCAACAAATAATGTGGATGATAATTTTTGAGAGAGGATCATAGATATCAAAGGATGAAACATTAATTATTATAACTATTTTTGGATAATTTTAATTGTAACCATGTAAAAAATTGTTTGAAATGTATTTAGTAGTGTGTTTTTTTGTATTCATAGTGTTAAGTAAATGTATATAGGATTTTATGTCAAAATATTTTGTGCAGGTGTTGTTTTGTACAAGTGAAGGTGTTGTTTTATACATGTGCAGGTGGTGGTTCTGTAGGTGTAGCTGAAGGAGCCTTTATTAGCTCTATATTGAGTGCTGATAAAGGACACCTTTATCAGCGCTATCTTGAGTGCTGATAATAGGTCACTTTATCAATCTTCAAGATAGCACTGATAAAGGATCCCCTTTAACAGTGCCTTTATAGCTCTGTTAATGTTGGTTTTTAGCGCTGATAAAGGGCCAATTTGTAGTAGTGGGGAGAAGAAGAGCTTCGGCAACGGACCCGACGCAGAGCTCAGAGAAAGTTGGTCGAGTAGTTTCGATGTTCTGCATCCGTCCTCCACCTGTTGCGATGGCTCTGGAAGTGAGTCTGGCTCTTCTCGCATTCATGGTTGCTGGAGTTTTATACTGGATTTGAGATGATGCACACCTCCATAACTGGAATGCTTTGATTTGATGTGACCCTGCCTGCGGAGAAAGCGAAACAGATGTTAATGATGATGAACACTTGGACGAAAAACAGGGCAAAAAACGAGATCCAAAAAACAAGAGAAAAACAGGGCAAAAAACCAGATCCAAAAAACCAGAGCAAAACATGGTCGGTGACCTTACTGGAATGCTGGATGAATCGAAGACAGGTGAGCGGCGGTTGCAAAGAGTAAAATGGTGGGGCGGCGCCGCCGTGGGGCATTCAATGATTCATCGCCCCCCTTCTGTCCCTCCCTGTCTGTGCTGCGTGGAGGAGAAGGAAATATAGAGGAAGGTTTAATATGTATGAAAAAATGGGGGGTGGCCACGCGTATCCTCATCCATCGGACCAGAATCGTCTCCAAACCAGGCAAAAATCCGACTTGAACTTTCACTATTCACCGGAACATTAAAAAAGTTCCAGTCAGATATTTGCCTGGTTTCAGTGGACTGGACCGTCCAGTTCACCGGAGTAATTGGAGATGATAATTTGCGTCCTCCATCACATCTACTTCTTGGTATGGAATTGAGCGCCCCCACCACGGAACCTGAGGGTGAGGTTCTAGGTCATATGTCTGCATGCCTGGAAAGGCTACGTGTCAATACATCTGTTTTTTAATTCAAACAATTTAGAAAAATTAAATAATTTCATTTTAAATAGTCGGACTAGCATCGTCTCCAATACCCTGAATATCTGAAATATCCAGTTTACTCGAGATGATTCCACATTTATCAAAAAAAAAGTGGTGGTTGGATTGAAATTCAATAAAAAAATGCAGCTGTAAGAATTTTTACAAAAATCCATTTTTACCCTTTGCTGCTATTACCGCCATACATCTTTAATACACCATAAAAACAAATTAAAAAATTAAAAAAAACGTATCAAAAACATAAAAAAACATATCAAAAAACAAAAACACTCAATAATAAAATGCTATTTAAAATTCTATAAAAACTCTATAAATTACAAAAAAAAATAACATAAAAAAACGTTGATATAAAAAAAACAAAAATAGCATTGATACAAAACATAAACATATCAAAACCAAAAAATAGATATAAAAAATGTAGATATAAATTAATATTTAAAACATGTCAATTTATAAATAATTTATAACATTGAAAAATAAAAAATTCCTATAAATTTTTATTTTTAAAAATATATCAATTTTGTATTTCTTAAATAAAATTGTAAAAAACTATTAATCTTTGCAAGTTTAAAAAATATTTTTTATGAAAGAAATTAAAAATATATACTTGGAAAAATTTACCAAAATATTATTACATTTAAAAGATAAATAAAAAAATTGTTTGGAAATAAGAAAATTTTCTCAAATAAAGAGAAACTTGTTATTTTATAAATGTATAACCATTTTTATGTTGTAATTTTTTGAAGGCATAAAAATAATATATTTTATAATGGAACTAAAAATAAAAAATACCAATTTCATGAAAAAATCACATTTTTATTTAAAGGGGAAAATTTCAATGAATAATTTTCATTATAAAAAACAAAAAAAGGAAAAAATGTAAATTAAATTTTATTGAATGTATTTATATTAAATTAATTTACATATAATATGTATTAAATGTTTTACATAAATTTTATAAAAATAATATAATTTACCATTTAAAAATATATATAATACATGAATAAAAATTTAAATAAAATGTACATATTTAGAAAGTTCCAGTGGAGGTTCTAGCGGAAGTTCCAGTGAAGGTTTCAATGCATTTTCCAGTTCTAGTGGAGGTTCTAGTGAAAGTTCCAGTGGAGGTTCCAGTAGAGGTTCGAGTGGAGGTTACAGGTTCCAGTGGAACTCTAGTGGACGTTCCAGTAGACGTTCCAGTGGACGTTCTAGTAGACATTCCAGTGGAGGTTCTGGTGGACATTCCAGTGGAGGTTCTGGTGGAAGTTCAAGTGGAGGTTCCGGTGTAAGTTCCAGTGGAGGTTCTGATGGAAGTTCCAGTGGAGGTTCCAGTGGAAGTTCTAGCTGAATTTTCAATGGATGTTCCACAATACAAAAAAGTAGATATTTATAAAACTAGATAATATATTAATAAAAATTAAATTTTAATAAATATATTTATATAAAATGCAATTATATATAATATATGTAATATATTTTATTCATCATCTATACTAATAACAATTATAAATTGATTAAGAGGAAGTTCCAGTGGAGGTTCCACTGGAGGTTCCGGTGGAAGTTCTAGGTTCCAGTGGAACCTCTTGTGGATGTTTCAGTGGAGGTTCCAGTGGAGGTTCTAGTGGAGGTTTCAGTGGAGGTTTTAGTGGAATTTTCAATTGAAGTTTCAACAGAAGTTACACAATACAGCAAAAGTATATATTTATAAAACTATAGAATATATTAATAAAAATTAACTTTTAATAAATATATTTATATTAAATGCAATTATATATAATATATGTAATATACCAGGAAAGTTCGGATCAGGCGCGCCTGATCCCCAAAATTTATTAATAAAAAGTAAAGGTGCATAACAAGAGGAAAAGACAAGCAGAATAAAAACTACATCACCTCAAAACCATAACCCTCACCATCACCATAGTCTGACATCGCATCAGTATAAGCAGATTCCCATTCTGACGATTCATACTGTTTGAAGAGTTGGATATATTGTTCCTTTAGTTTCAACTGTTCCGCAGATAGTTTCTCTTTGTAGGGACGTTTACCATTATCTCTCCTACTAGCATCAATAGCAGCCCCTATAAATTTTTTGGAGGCAGATCTCATCGACACCATTTTAGGCATATCAGAGTAATCTCTCCTTGGTCTTCTTTTGATTGTATTATTCCTATGCTCTTCCCTCTCAGAGGCTCCCTTCTTCCCACTCATAAGGATATCACTGTATGAGATTATAGGTGCATCATTCTCTTTATCATGATTCAACACATCCCCCCATTTCCCATTTAAGATGGAGAAACCATGAAGGCATCCTCGTTCCTTCAACATCTCCAAGGAGGTTTGTGACGACTTCATGTAACCTGAAGAAGACAAATTTGTATCCTTAGGAGCTAGGCACGGAGAGTCGTTACCCTGCTCAACATGATTCTCCAGATTTGAAAATTGATTGTGAGTATTAATAGTATACCTATCATTATTAGCCCTTGAAATATCCTCATACACTATAATTGCCATAGATTGATCATTACCATGGTCTTCTTGCAGGGGGTAGCCATGTGACTCCACATCATAACCAGCTTCAGCCTTGTTTCTCTTACCCAAGTCATTCATAATTATTCCAATGAACTGACTCACTTTCGGATTTTTCGTCACCTTTGTTTCCTTTTCCTTGGCAGTACCATGTTCACTACCTTCTTCCACCACAAGTGAACCATGTTGTTGTCCAGCCACACCATTGATGACCAAATCACATTGAAAAACATCTGTATGTGTTCCCTGGCCAGAAAAATCTTCCATTACCCCCATTAACATCCTTTGGAGTCTCCTTGAGTTGTTCAGAATCACCCCCATTAGTTTCCCATCATTTTCCTGCTCTAACCCAGGTAAGACATGAGCCTGGACAATAGAGTCTCGCATGGTCAGAGCACTTTGGATTGCTTCTGCTTCTGTTCCCTGCCTAGTATTCACTACCAGATTAGCAGTACCATTCCCTGGATCTTCTAAGTGTCGATTTGGTAGAGAATTAACAAGCCCCTGCTGAACCGATCCTTTACAACTCTCACCATTATCCAACAGAGCCTGCACCTGCTAATCATCAGCCTCCTTCCCTATCAACCCAAACGTCCTCTTATCGTTGCCCCTTCTATAGACACTATCCAAATGCCCAATCCAAAAACAATTAGAGCAGAAGTCAATCCACTGATCAAAAACAACCGGTTGCTGATACCAGATCTGTCCACCAGCCTCAATCCACACATGATCAACTAGAGGTTTCAAAACATCTACCTCTACGCACATTATTGGGTTTATCATGTGGCAAACCGCATCAGTTCATGAGACAACACAGAGGAAACTCCCCACCAAGTTTCCCAGTAAACGAAAAATAGCCATATTTTGAAAAGGAAGGGGAAGATGCGGAAGAATTACCCAGATCGGAACAGTCGAGGAATCACGGTTGAAGTAGAAATCCTGGAACCACCGCAAGAGACTAAATCCAAATTCACCGCATCTCCTTGGAGCGAAGGATAGAGAGGAAGCAAGATCATCTTGTGAGGAACACCGCACCATGATTTGCCTCCTACCGAGAAGCCCAATAACCGCCCGTTCTTGAAAACCCCAATGGTCAAAGACAAACTGATCGAAAACATCTACCGAGGGTCGAACGCTCCTGAAACACGCAATCAGAGTCAAATTAAGCAGACTCTCCACCTCCATGAGCTCCAACGCCGAAAGGGGGAGCGAAGGCGCGCCATCTTGAAGACCAGGGACATTCGGCTCCAGAAAGATCGAAGGAAATCTCGGGATCGCATCAGGGTTGGTGAAAGGGGTAAAATCGCGACGCCTATCAACAGGCTGAGGGTCCTTCCCCCACACACCGAGAAGTAGCAGAGGGGGGGACGCCGAAACCCCCATTAGGGTTACGCCTCCACCATTGTCACCGAGAGATCCCGCATCGCCTCCTCTTTGGGTGATATTTCTTCCTAATATATGTAATATATTTTATTCAACATCTATACTAATAAAAATTATAAATCTATTAAGAGGATGTTTCGGTGGAGGTTCCAATTAAGGTTCTAGTGAAATTTTCAATAGAAGTTTCAACGGATGTTTCATAATACAACAAAAGTATATATTTATAAAACTATAGAATATATTAATAAAAATTAAATTTTAATAAACATATTTATATTAAATGCAATTATATATAATATATGTAATATATTTTATTCAACATCTATACTAATAACAATTATAAATCTATTAAGAGGAAGTTCTAGTGGACGTTTCGGTGGAGGTTCCACGGGACGTTCAAGTGGAGGTTCCAGTGGATGTTCCAGTGGAGGTTCTAGTAGACGTTCTAATGGAGGAAGTGGAGGTTCCAGTGGATGTTCTAGTCGAGGTTCCAGTGGAGGTTTCAGTGAAGGTTCCAGTGGACTTTCCAAAACTATATAATATATTAATAAAATTTAAATTTTAACAAATATATTTATATTAAATGAAATTATATAAAATATTTATTACATTAATTACATTAATTTTACAAAAACAATATAGTTTATCATTTAAAAATGTATACAATAATAATTGTATTTATAATACAATAGACTCAATATTTTTTTATGAGTTAAAAAAATTGTATGACTTTAAAGATATCAAGGAAAATCTATTAATTTTCCCCTAAATAATTAAAAAATCTATTTTTATCACACATTTATTTTTAATTATTTTTAAAATATGTAACACAATTTTATTTAACAAAATAAAATATCTTTCAATTAAAAATATAATTGGTTTTAAAATAAAATTAACTCATTAATATTTAACATGTTTTAAAAAAATGTATGCACTTAAAAATATATTCGTTTTACTCAAATAATCAAAAAATTGAAAACATATATTATTTGATCATTTTTTAACAAAGCGTCATAATTGTTTTTATATAAGACAAATAAAAATTCATTTTAAAAATATATTCAGTTGTTAAACATATCACAATTTTTATTATTTGTTTAATATATAATATAATATTATAAATTGGAGATGTGCTATTTTGTTTATTGGAGAGAGGGAGAATATGCTGCCTATTTTTTTGTAAGACCAAAATACCCCTCACTTCCTTGGTTACCCGATTGAAACGCATGGAAAGTAAAACAGGTGTCAACATCCTAAAATGTGACCGGATGATCCATTATTTAATGGAATTGGAGACGATAAAAACCGTATTTCCACCTGCCCCTTGTCTAAACCACTTCAAAACACAAATTTACCAATAGTAAATAAAATATAAAATAACAATAATAAAAAAATAAAATTACATGACGTCATTTTTTAAAAGTTTTTTTATGTATTTTTTTACCTGTATGATAATTATCGTTTGAGATATTTATGTTTAATTTTTTTAAAATATTTTAAATTAAAACAGTATAACATCATTTTTTTATCTAATTTATATATTTTAATTATAATAAAAAATCATATTATAAGAGCAATTTTATACATCCATGATTATATTTTTAACATTTTTTAAAACAAAAAATTATAATGTACATTGTTTGTTTCATAAAAAATAATATATATATATATAGAGAGAGATATATATATATATATATATATTTTTAAAAAATTATAATTCTTAATACTTTCTTTGATAAAAATATACTAATATAAGTTATTTAGAGAAACAAAAAAATTGAGGGAGAAAAGGGGATTAACTCACTGGGGATGGCCAAAGATCAACTTTTCGAATCCAAGGATCAAAGGTGGAAAGGGGCTAAAAGATCCTAAAAAATCGCATAGGGTTTTCTTATGTAATGATTCAAAATTTTCCATGCATTATTTTTGGATATTTTGTGGATAAATTTTTAGAGTAGGCGCTAAGATGTTATACAATTCCAAGACCCAGTGTGCCCGAAATAAATGTTTGAAATATGTTAAATATATTAAATAGCACGAGCGAACCGTTTTCCTAAAAAAATGGAATAACTTCTAAATGGAAACTCAGATCAGAAATCTGAGGGTACCGTTGAGTTCATAATGTGGGTTTTACCTTAGGTGCGAAATAATCTTGGTCGGTGTGAAATGTTTGTGAACAAGTCATCACAGGTGTAAAATGAGTAAAATAATTAAATTTATTTATTTATTTCATTTTTTGACACATCAACCTAATTTTTTCTATAAGTATATGATTACGACAGATTCCCAGGTCTACCCTCATAACACTAGAGCCATTGGAGAACCATTGTAGAGAGAATTGGAAGATATCTCTCAGAAAAAAAATGACAAATGAATCAAAGATCGATGACTGGTGTGCGATAAAATCAAAGGATCTCACCAACAACTACAACGTAGCTTCATTCTTAGCCAGTGATCGGTCTGAAATCAAGGTAGAATGTTTTTTTATTTGGATTTAATCCTCGTTATTTATTTCTATGATGAACACAAATCAATCGACCAACAGATTGATTCTCTGGTCGTTTGTTTTGCGAGATGGGTTTATCAGTCGAGATCCTTTTTTGGGAAATTGCATAGTGTTTGTTTGTTTATCTCTTTATTTGTAGTTCTAATCATAACTGATCAAGTCCAACACAAATATTGGCCGAGGTTCATTCCTCATGGTTTTGATTGTGCCTTTCTCCCTTATTTTATGCGCTCATCATCAGGGTTTCATTTTCCAGGTGCTTCGACCCATATACCGAGTAACCCGTTATTGCACACTAGTTTCTTGCGCAAGGATTGTGCGATGGTGGTAGTAAAGAATAGATCAGGCCGGATTAGAGACCTCCATGTTCGAGTGGCGCATGCGATGATGATGGGAATGAACAAACATTGATTCTCATGTGAATCATATGACTGAAATCCAGCGAACAATAGTGATAAGGGTCGGGCAGACTAGATCCATCATCCCCGATGTGATTCACGACCATATTTGCTGCCGAAGGAGCGGAAAACTCTGTGGGAGGAAGATCAACGGGATTATGGAATTCCCGATCTACATGGAATTTAATCTAGTATTACATGATGTGTGAGTCCCCTAGTGTAGAGACTAGGGTTAGCAATACGAAACGGATGGGTTGGAGTAGGATGGGCTAAGCCCAAGTAGGTTTGAGCCCATCCAGGATTAAACTGCAAAAACCATCATATCAAACGGATGAATTTATCACATGTTAAGAAAACACTAGTGAATAAATGAGTCTTTTCATTAAAATAATAAGTTAATGGAAGTAAGAGGTAGAAGTCTAGGCCAAAGGTGAACGGCTTGCAACAAAAGGAAGGGGTAGATTTCTCATAAATATTTTCACCGGTAGTTAAACACACTACCATCTGAATCATACTAAGAATAGTTTTTTTTCAATGACTTTTACTTGTAACAAATGGAAATAAAAACCACATTCATTGATCGTGATTTGAAGTAAGGCATTTACATTAATTAGCCAACTAGTTTAGTGGATAATCTAAATAAGGACATGGTGTGTAATTTAAAAGTTAGTCTCTTCAGTTTGAAATAATCACCAAGACAATGGATTCAAAAATTTGATGCATTTATGGTTAGTAAGGGTTTCATGTAGAGAAACTCGGACCACTTGTGCTATTCAACGGTGTTTGTGGATGATTTCTTTATCCTCCTCTTTTATGTTGATGATATAATCTTGGTAAGTCCAAATATTTAATGGATTCTGGGACTGAAATGTGAGGTATCCAAAAGTTTCAAAATAAAAGATCTTGGAACATCTAAGAAAATTATTGGGAAAATTATTAAAAGTGACAATAAATATAGATTTTAATCTTTGTCTCAAAAGGATTACATCTAGAAGATAATCGAGTGATTTTCGATGATAGGATGTATGGAGGTTTCAACTCCTCTGGTGCACTTTAAACTTTTAAAGGGATAAGCACTAAGATTGGAAGATGATGCGAGATGCATGGCTAACATCATATTTACTTGAACATTCAAAAGTTTTATATATACTATAGTATAAAATTTAACTATTCAATGGGATCCATCATCTAGTATATGGTAAATCCAAGGAAGGAACACTGGGATGCTTTTAAATAGATCATCAAGTATCTCAAAGGAATAAAAAATGTATCCTTATGCTTCAAGTTATCTGAACCATTGCAAGGGTGTGTTGATGATGACTTTTTGGGAGATTCTATTACTCAAAAGAGTATAAATGACTATGTGTTCACATTCGAAGAGACAATAATTAGTTGTATGTTAAGGATACAATCGATGGTTTCACACTCTTCCATGGATGCAGAATATATGGCAATAATGGAAGTGATAAAGGAGTTGGTTTGATTGAGGCATCCTTTAGAGGAACATAGAATGTTATGGGAAAGTGGGTTACTCTACTATGACAGTAAAAGTGTAATTCACTAAGAAAAAAATCTAGTGTTTTATTCAAGGACAAAACATATCAACCTAAAATACCAATACATTCGAATATTTCTAAAGGATGGAGAGTTAGAGCTATTGAAGATAATTAGGAAGCATAATTTGGTGAATATGTGCACCAAGGTATTAGTCTAGGAAATCCTAAGACAACACTATACCTTAGTGGGACAGGGGTGACCAGAAGGTAGTGGATAGAATTGTTGTACCTCTCGTACCCCTCGTGGTTTAATTTTCATGATCACAATCACTCTCTTATTTATATAATCTTGTTTTAAGTGTTTTTGGATGATAGGCATGATTTCAGGTTGCCAAGGAATTGGGCCAAGAAATCCAGAAGGCAAAAGTGGACTAATTTCAGTCCACCGGCCAACCGGTGGATGACCACCGGCCAGCCGGTAGTGCCTGGGCAGAAGGAATCCCCTCTGTCCAGACCACCGGCCAACCGGTGGCCTCCTCACCGGCCAGCCGGTGGTGCCTGGGCAGAAGCCCTCTCCCTTTTCAAAAGCACCGGCCAACCGGTGGCCAAGCACCGGTCAGCTGGTGGAGCCAGTCAAACTAGCCGTTGGGCTTTGACCAGACTTGCCCACTTGACCCCCAACGGCTCCGAAGGCCTCTCCAACGGCTCCGAAGACCCCCAAAGGCCATTTGAGGGTTCCCCCTCTATAAATAAAGGACTAGGAAGCCCCGGAAACACAAGTAAGCCCACGGGAACATTTTTCAATCATTTGGCGAACCTCCGGCAGATTCCTTCAAGGAACCTCAATTGCTCCAACCCACTTCCACATCCAAGGAGCACCATCATAGAAGCTTGGGAGCGCTCTTCATCAACTCCAATCAATCCATTGGCGCCCAAGACTTCTCCACATTACGGTTTTTCATTATTTATCTTTTTGAGCATCAATTTGGGTTTGTGCCTACAAACCCCTCTTTCTCTCATTCTTCCTTTTGTTTGGGTTTTCACACCACCTTCAAGGTGTGAAGAGGTTAGTCAAGCCTTCCCTTTAAAAGGCTTGAGTCATAGGTGATCTAGCCTTCACCTGTAAGAAGGCTAGTGGGTTCTTGCTCAACCATTAAAAGCAAGCTGTAATAGGTTCTATACTACCTTAAAGTCTAGTGGGTTTCTTGCTAAAACCATTAAAAAGCAAGCGGTAGTAAATCTCTCAACGGTTGAGTTGGGAGCGGAGACGTAGGCTTTGGTTTAAGCCGAACTCCGTTATCAAGTTTTGTGTCTTGCCTCTTTTATTTCCGCTGCACCTTTAACTTTGTTTTAAATTGTTAATTATTTTTAAAAGGCAATTCACCTCCCCCCCCTCTTTCCATCACTCTCCGCCCAACAAAAATTTCATGTTGTGGAAGGAGAGTGGATGTTCAAACATTCCTAAGTGTTGGAGGTTTCCAAATGTTCATTGACATAATATTCAAGTGGAATATTGTTATGATCAAGAAGCTAGTTCCATTTTCCATCAGATTAAACTGGTAGGAGAGGTGACCTAAATATAATGCATCATTGTATGTGTGGCTAGTAGCAGTAGAACTCATTATAGCGGTAGGTTGGTTTGAAGTTGGCTAAATTCTGATAGAGGTGTTCGGTTTGTTCAGTTCTGCAGAAGGGGTCTCTATGGACGAATCAATTAGACAAAAAGGGGTGGTGCTTTATTTTATTATCAAGAGATGTTCAAGATGAGGTATCCTATATTATATTGGAATTTATATCATCTTAATGGATGGACCCCCACAAAAGTGGGAGGTCGGTGCTACCGAATGACTGGTTGTAATTCTCTATAAAAGAGTGGTGGGACCATATGTACAATTTATCTGATTTCATTATGATCCTTGAGTTTAGTGATCTAAGTGGTAGTAGAGTCACAATGATTGTAGACTCATGTATATTTTATATAAGTATTAATAAACATGCATTGGTGTTATCCTATGAACATATGATGTAATGTCCAAACCATGTAAAATCAAAGTGTCCTTTTTTTACTTTTGTATTTTTCACTTGGTTTCTTTGTATGCGAGTGTGCGTGTGTGTGAAAATGTTGAAATTCTTAGCTTGTAAATTTTGGGAGATATCAAGCTACCTAAGTTCTAGTTAACTAATCTTAGTAGAGAAGGTATTTTTATGTGTTTGATTTTTGAAAGTCCATGTCCTGGTGGATTGTTGTATCTGAGTTTTGGTGCAATTGATTTCCTTTAAACTCAAGGTTTCAAATTTTTATCCCCAATAGTTTCCAATTTGACTTGATAGTGTGAAACTATCTGTAAATTTCACCAAAATAATCCTAATACTTACACGGACCTTGTTGATTTGTGGTTCCAAATTCATCATGGGTTGTTCCAAAATGGCATGGGTTTGTTCCACTTTATGGAAATCTTTCACATATGAAAATTTATCAGTATAGGGGTGGTAAGTTGCATTGGTGTTGCACCAAATAGCATGGGAGACATGCAAATGTATGAATTCAATAATCTATCTTATGTTGTGTATTTGGAATGGGTTTACATATAGTGATATTATGTGTGGTGAATTACTCATACTAAATGGATAAAGATGTGTTTATGGAATTTTTTACACCATGGATATGAAGAATGTTAGTGACAGGTTGAGTTACTCTCTATGATTGAGTGGTGGTGGACCTAGGAGGGAGAATCATATATGTATGTGGTCCGGTTAAATTACCTAGGAAATTTGTATTTGTGGTGGCCTTGGTGGGAGGATAAAAGGAATTTGGGGGCATAAATCCATTCTTGTGATATATGATAGTTATGTAGAGGTTGTGAATAGTTATGAGACAATCCACTATAGTTATGTTGTTATGATGATGAGGATAACATAGTAGATAGTGGTGATTATTGAGTGGATATTATGGATAGTCATGGAGGATATGTGATGTGGTGATAATGATACATGTTAAGGAGAGGAGAGTTATTGAGGGTAGACCCATGTAATATAGTGAGAGTCCTCGAGGGTGGAAAACTATCCAAATGACGCAGGTTGTGATAGGGAGATTCCCTGGGGGAGGATTCTCAGAATCCAATGAGATTTCCTATGGGTGGACAATGACCCAACCAATGGATTGATATGTTTTAGTGATGATGATACAGGTTGTGGTGGGTAAAGCCCCTAATAGTGGACATTTGGAAACTAGTGAGAGTCCCTGTGGGTGGAAAACAACCCATCAAACATATGCATATGATATCTCAGAGAATTTCTTATGGGTGGATTGATACTTATTGATGGATATATGCTTATAAAGTTCCATGTAGGTGGATAGATACATCCTGTATGTGTTGATATTATAGATATTTCTTGAGGGTATATAGATACTCAGTGATATTGATTTTGATGTGGATATTCAGTGGGTTCTATATAGGTGGATAACTTCTTAGTAGCAATTTTGTATTAACGAGGTATCACTGGGTGTATAGTGATTTGAGAATATTGTGATGAAGTCAAAATGAGTGGAAATATTGTTAGAAACTCATAAGTAATTTTAGAATTGTATTTCTAATTTACAAATGATGAGATAAAGTGTATCTAGTAAATGATAGATAAAGGAAAATGTACATTTTGAATAATGAAGTACTGAGAAGGCTTACACTTCCGGAAAATGAGTTGCGGATGAAAACTATTGTGTATCCAAAAGTTGAAGTACTAAGAAGATAAAGTACTAAAAATACATGTTGAATGTTGATTTAGAGTTATTGGAGGTTCCTTGAGAATTTTTGAAGAATTTCTAATCTTATTTAGAGAAGTTATGGAATTCTGTATTGGAGGTGAAAATTTGGAAAAGGCATACTGAATATTACTCAGAACAGGATATTGGAAAATTTTTGGAGCTCATTGTGATACCTAAGATTCTTAGGATGATATGTACATACTTTGAGCTGGAGATGAAGAATTTTCAAAGTTCTTGGGTGTTCATTATGATGAGTAACATGTTTTATATGGTGTATAATATTTTCTGATTTATGCGTAATATACCCCAAACCTTAAAGATTGGAATTTACAAAAAGTATTGATTCATAATGTGATATATCAAGGTAAGTTTCTTGATACGTAAAGATTATCACAATGATATGTAAGGGTACTCAGAGGGCAGAAGATTTGAAAAAATTTCAGTGCCACATTGTGATATGTATGGGAGACTCCAAATTTTTAGTACATGAATAATATTTAACATGAATGATATGTAAGGGTAATATAAAATTTTAACGGATACATAAATTATTTCAAGCTAATACGTAAGGGTAAACTCGTCTTCCCAAAATATATTTAAAAGTAACAAATCCACATGTATGGGTTAACAGTTTGAGAAAAAATGTGATATTTATTGAGAATATAGTTAGATGATGTTTCCTTTTTCTTCAAGTATTAAATACCATGATGTCAGTGATTAATTATTGATTCAAACTGGGTCAAAAGTAGGATTTAATGGGAATAAATTGAGAGGATCAATGTCCGGTTATTCTAGTATTTTCCATTATGATGATTTCAAAATAATTTATAGTTATCAAATATATAGAAATTATTAGAATAATTATTTGACTAGGTTATATAAGAAGATGTGTATTTATGGAATATCACTTGAGATAAGTTATTATAAGAACAATAATTTTTTGAAATCATGGGGAGTAGGCCCATATTATTTTGTTGACAAGTTGAAATAGAATATTAAGGATATGATGATGCTGGTTATCATGGAATTTCTATGTTAAAAATATAGAAATTATATACACATTATTATAAGAATAAATTAATGAATATGGAGAAGTACATTTGTTTATATTGGGTGAAAAATCAATATTGTATTTTGTTGCTGATCTAGTGTATGAAACAAAAGAACATAGTGAGAGATAAGTACCTGATATTGTATTATGTTGTTGGTTTTGTGTACCGAAGAGGTCAAGAAATACGAATCTAATGCATTCATGTTATTAAATACTCTATTATCATTTAAGAATAAGAAATATGAAATAAAATGAGTGAATTAATACCCTAAAATATCCTTATATCATAAAATCTGAATATAAAGAAGAAAAAATGTGGGTTTAGTAAGGCTGACACTGTTGTTGCATGTTCATGATCTATATATTGAGGCTCTTGAAAAATAAGAAGAAGAAGTATAATATTGAGTGAGAAAGACTAATAATTCCAATTATAAATAAGTTTCAAAAGTTAGGATTCTTGAAGTGATAAGACCTGCGTGCATGCTGATGTAGTAGAAGATAGATTGGCAGTTGAAGAGCTGTTACTAAGGAGGAAGATCACACCAATGTGATGTGGTGAAATTCTGAGTAGAGAATAATATCTTGTCCATTAAGGTGTTGGGAGGATCATTTAACAATGGTGAGATCTAGTAAAATATAATCCAAACTAGTTGAGAGGATATCTAATATTAGGAGACTGTGATTTTCTTATGGATGTGGATACTGACATTGCCTTAAGGTTTTCTTTGGAGTAAAATCAACAATGTAGGTGTTTAGTTAAGAATGATACCTTTTCACCCATTGTAATCACTTTTCTACACTAGTGATAAATCTGTGTCTCATACTCAACCCAAACACAATAATGAGTAGATACTCACATTGGGATAAAACCATGTAAAAATATTATGTGCTATTGACTCTTGTTTATTTTCTAATTTTCATGTGGTGGTGTATGTTGGGAATATATATCTAGATCCATACATCTTAACTAGGATGGAGGTTTGAATATTAAGAAGGGAAATAAAAAAGAGAGGATAATTTGATAAAAATGGTAAAACTAATTCACCCCAAGGTGAATGCACAATCTAATAGGCACTTAATATACAATATAAGTGATATTGTAGGCTACGATAGAAGCCTGGGTTTTATGAAAACAAAGGATCAAATAATAATTTTGATATAGGTGATGTCACCGATTATGATTCTCCCATACGTAAGGGTATCCTATTTACATGGCTTAATACATAAGGCTCACTCTCATAAAGAAGAGTTAATCGATATGGAAGGGTTAATTCCTTTGTGTAATATCATTTATTATAAGAATTTATTCTAATAAAGGATTATAATTGATAATACCCCTATCAATTGTAAAATACTAATTAATCCAAAAATGATAAAATTTAATATTTTTGGATAAAAAATCTTATAGTATATTGATTTTTTATCAAGTTATGTGCCAGGTATTATATATAGGATATTTTCATGCCTAAATAAAATATGAAATGTTAATATTTATATCTCATGTTTGGAAGATAAATGAAATGTTTATTTTTTATTCCTTTTAAATATTAATTTATATAAATTGTTTATATAATTTGAATATTATGTATAGATTAATAGATACGTTAATATTTATAGATTTTTAAGCATGTGTAAAGGAATAAAACATGTGACAGTAAATATTGCATGATATGTAATAGTTAATTATTAATAACTTTTTAAATTATATAGAAAACTTATAATTTAGATATAAATGGTTTATATGGAAATTATAAGGTAATTTTTAAACAATTTATAAATTACAAAATAAGGCTTAAATATATGTGTTTATATGTGAAATTATGGATTGCTCAGAATTACTTAATTTGAATTGTTCAAATTAATGTCTTATTTGAGAAATTATTTAAACCACATCAGAGTTTTGATGATTGATTTGATCAAGGTTTAAATAATATTAAATATATGATATTTAGATTTTGTAAATTTTTTATATAATAGAAACTGGGTTATAAAATGTTTTTAATTCAATAATATCATATATTTAAATTAAATGTAATATAATGAATAATATGATCCAATGAGCCTATAGTCAAGTGGTACAAGCAACTTCTTGGCATCCAAAATCCCCATGTTTAAAACTAAGCAAGGGGTGTATTTCTGAGTTGTTGTAGCAGTTACTATAGTAGTGGAACTATTCTCATGATTCGGACCTGTGACCCATAGAATTGGGTCTTTGAGCCATAGTGACTTAGGGCCACCACTGGACTTTGGGTTAGAGGGCCTCTGAGCCACCATAGAGTTGGAAGTGAAGCATAGTGACCAATCGATTGGATTAGCGCATCAGGTAGGCAGTGTAGTATGGCTTCAGGAATAATTGTCAAGTGGGCGGCTTGAAAGAGAGATATCCATGTATATTGGCACCTATGAAGTGGCCCTATGACCAGTTAGGATAGAGGGGTTCTCTTCTATAAAATTTGAAAAGTGCAGCATAGTGTGATGGTTCTTGTAAGAGGGGATGATGCATCGTGTGAATAGTGATGACTAGATAGGAAAAGCGAGGCATCTTGGTAGGTAGTGTGCCATGGAGAGATGCAGGCATTGTTGGGTGGGCATCTCGAAAGAGCAATGGGTGTTTTGGAACCTATCATTTGGATCTCTACCTAGACATGGGTTAAAGAGGGTTGTTTTTCATGTCTTTATGGTGGGTTAGTGTAATGAAAATGGATAATGGTAGGGGAACCATAGTGTGAATACTAGGATCATGATGCGAAGTTTGATTGATCAGATTGGGACTTCAGGACACCTCCTTTAACTTTCAATCCACATGACCTTTGGACCATCAAAATTTTTATGGGGCTTCGAGCCACTGGGCCTTCAGGTCATGTAAGGGGTTACTTATAAACCCAGTTGAAAATATGACTTTATTTACTTAATAAATAAGGGGTTGTTGCCTCCTACCTATTAAAAAATGAATAATATGAAAGATTTCATGCTAATAAATGAATATAAAGTGTTTATATTCAAAATTATAGAATATATATAATGAAAAGATAAATTATAAATTGTTTATTTTTAACTTTATTTTTGAATTATTCATAAAGGTTTATCTCACGCTTAAACATATGGATTATTCTTTTATTTAGGTTATTCCATGCTCTATTAATATATATAATTCTTATATTATGAATTGTGGTGTATGCTTTAGTTTAAGTGTGTTTAAATTACTTCTAAGTCATCATACATACATTTAAGGAGTTACATGTTAGGTATGATAATGAATTTAGTTTTCATCTACCTTGAACTCAGATTGTGATTAAATTTATTAGCTTGAATTTAGTTATTAAATATATTTTATACATATTAGGTATTAGAGTTATGATGAATTGGAATATCTCTTGAGTAAATTGTCTTTGGGTAGAGGGAATTTTAGCCAAAATTCCCACTATCCTAGAGGCTTCTGATTTTGTTCTAGAAATGTGGGGGTTAATATCATATAATTTTATAACTTTACATCAAATATTCTTGTACCTTATGCATAGGATAAATTTGGATATGTGTAAATATGTTTGGCTTCCATTTTTGGGTGAGTAACACAAACTGTGAGTTGTGTAAAGAGTTGTTCACAAATATGATTTGAACATATTAGTTTAGTGGAAGTAATATGATTCAAAACTAAATAATTAGAATAATTCATACATGTAAAATTAATAACATGAGATAAGTTGGTGATATTAAATTATCATTCAAAGTACTAAGTGATAGATTCATTCTAAAGAGAAAATTTTCAAGTCCTCGATCATTTAATCGGGTAAGGTCACACCAAAGTGGGGTTGCCATGGATTATCTTAAGTAATGAAGTCAAGTAATGAGGTGGACCTAAGAGTTATCGTCCTTATTCTTGGAATTTTATTTAGGTTAGACTTAGTTGGGAGACCTTAAGAGGTATGATACTAAAGGAATAGAGTTGGGTTTATCCATAAGATGGATTAGATAAATCTTTATACAATCAACTATTCAAGATTCATATATGATATTATTGGGATTATTTCCTACATAAATAGCTAAGCGATGAGTTTCAAGCCAAAATGGGATGATTTTCTTAGTGAAATATGGATCTTAGACCATTAATGGATATGACAGATTTAAAAGGGGTTATCATTTTAGTGGTATTTTTTAATAAAAGTCCTTATTAAATGTTTTTAAAACTTGAAACTCATTTGATAAAAGCTATTGTTGTAGATAAATAGCATCGTTGTCCTCAAACATAACTTTGAGATTAACTCTTAAAAATGAGAAGCTTAATCTAATCCACTCCTAAGACTGGTAACTTAATAAAAGTTCCCAAGAGAAATTTTATTTATTGGGATAAACCCTTCCTAAGAAACAAATAGTTAAAGTTGTTAAAAAATGAATCTAGATGCGTTTGAGAAGCATAAATGGATTTACCTAAGGTTTCAAAGGCATTGGATGAAAATGGACTAAGGAAATTTATCCTACACTCAGATACTCAATATAATTGAGTGATTTAATGACTTGATGAGACTGAAGATATCCTCTAGGACTTGTTATGGTAAAGGAATTAATTTTTATTTAATCAATGGAAATATTCTAAAAAAGTGAATGTATTCAGGAAATGTTTAACTTATTTTATCAAAATGTTGAGAATTGATGAACTGGGCATATGATTTCTAGGTTTAGGTGTTTTTTAAGAAATATAAGTGGGTAAAATTTCAAACCAAAAGAAGAAAAGTTAGTTGGATAGTCCAACAATGTTTCTTAAAGTATCCAGTCAAGGTCATTGAAATATAAAGTTGTTGGGAAGGAGAAGAAATATTTTCATATGATGTAATTGTATAAAATGACTGAAGGTGTTTGTGTAACTCCATGGAATGTCTTTGTCTGGTATTAGAGTTATAGAAACCAATTATTTAGTTTTTAAAGGTATATAATCCCAAATGTACCCTTTATAAATATTATAAATATACAAGAGTTTAAAATAAAGGTAAGGATCAATAGATCGTGTAGTTTTCATTCAAGTGATGAAGCGGAAAGTTTCTACATAAAATATTTGAATACAAAGGAATATATCAAGCATATATGGATCTAAGTAAAGGATGTGTATATTCATCTCATTTCTCTTATATGATAAGATAATTTGTTATTAACAAAGTGTTTTTATGAACAATATGAGATAATGGATTCAATACACATGGTTTATGATTCATTGAATTCTATAATATGTTTTGAGAAGAAGATAAGGATAAACAAAATAATCCAAGATAAATATGTTCATCTAGATGTTTGTTAAAACATGAAGAAAAGATATTACACCACCATCAATGGCATATTTTAAATAATAAAGACTTTTTTTCAAGAAAATTCTCCAAACACATGTAATATCATACATGATGTGGATATAATAGTTTGTTTGCTAAATATTACCGCTTAAGGAAATAAATGTTATTTCCTAACAAAAAAGTTTTTGTGTATCTGATCTTGATATTTTAAAGAGAATATAGTGTCTAACATACTAGGGAGAGTATATTTGAACTTTGAGAAGTTCAAGGTAAACAAATAAAATATTATATCAGTCAAAAATTAAAGTGTATTTCACTTAATATCCTAAAGAGTTTAGGGTATGTCAGTAATGAGAAATGTAAAGGGTTACATTTAGTTACCATAAAGAAGTGAATATCATTGTATCCTAAAGGAGTTTAGTATGTTTTGGTAAAGTCATAATGTAAATAGTTACTTTATTTACCAAAGTATTTCAAGATAAAAGTTTGATAGAAAGGATTCAAATAATGATGATGATAAATATGAAATGAGTTTTAAGTGAATGACATAAGTTATTGACATCATAACATTTCATGTTGTGAAGTTAATAAGTTTGAATATGTTCCATGAGTTGAATGTTAGGAATATAACTCATAAATCTCACCATTATTCAAAATTGCTTACTTTATAGATGTTTTTCACTAAAGATTTTAGTGAGAGAATTTTATCAGGGGGTCATATGGATATGTGGTAGGAATTATATAGATACGTAATAAGTTTAATAAAACTCTAAAAGTGCATCAAACATAAGGCTGATTTGGAAACCTATCATATATAATATGATAGATAGCCATCTATGTATGGTTTTGTTAAAATTCTTAAAAGGAATTTAAGAATATAAAATGTATCATATCGCACAAAAAGAAATCTCCACTTTATAATTCATTCATGTTATATGCATATATTTTGTGAAGTTAAATGATAATTATCCCTTCAAAGTATGACTTTGAGTTTTCCTCAATCAATGATCATTACGGTGTATTATGGTTGTAATGATATGTTAAGTTTAGTGTGAGTAGAATATTATAACCAATATAAAGAGTTTTATACGACATACAAAGAATAAATTCACGTGGTAAAAAATTGAGACTTAATATCGAGACTGATCAGCTAAAGTATATCATATGAAATATCATGCAGTCATTGATATACTTTGGAGTGTATACTTATTATGAATCTTCATTATCTGAGATTGATGAGATACCTAGCATGAGAACCATCATAATTTGTTACCTTTATTCCACAAGTCATGCGGTATAGCTAATCAAGGGGGTGTTAGGTATGTTGTTGATCATATCGTTGGTTGGATCTCAACCAACATGTGATTTGTCCACTTGTACGACATGTAAAAACAAATGGGCCCTTGATCGAATTAGACCGGGTAAATTCATGGTCATGTTTAGTTTAAGGACATGTGCTCTACTACTTGGATGAATGACATGTGATATATTCATTCATACTAGTCAGTCTATTTTGGTGAATCGTGAATGTGTGAAATGACCTATACTAGATTTACATGTTCCATATATAGAGGTCACTGATAACATGAAAAAAAAAGGATTATATAGATATGCATATAATGTATATGATGAATTTTATGGTGGACATGTTTATATGAAGATATGAGTACGTGTGATCGAGATCATGCCAGATGTCTTTGTAGCTTGAGTAGCATTGATATTTTGTTAGAGGTCACTCTTTGCTTATATATATGAAATTGAGATTTCATATTTGTTGTCAACACTGCAAAGGATAGTAGGATCTCATAGTTTATCCTTAAGATAAGGATTAAATTTTGGACAAATTGTTTATTCCTAAATGAAGAGAGCTTAATAAATCATATCCAAAAGAGTTTGGATGGATTCACAATTATTTGTAAATTTTTTCATAAAAGTCCTTGTGAGATTTTATTGCTAGCAGAAGATTGTTTGAAATACACTGAAATGAGTACATCTTATTATACGATAGGCCTTAAGTCGTAGTTTGTGATATAACATGAAGATGCCTCTATCATAGCATACAATCACTATCTGTCTATTGTAGTGAATAATATTATATCACATAACTATCATATATCACAAGGTAGATTTGAGCCTCAAGAACGCCTCAAGAAGACATTGACAAAAGTGTTTGCAAGTGTGGTTGGTTCTATTATGCTTAATAAAGTAGTTAAAGCTAGTTTGTTAGTTGAGGGCATCATTGAAGTTGCTACAAATTTGTTGGATTTGATTAGGGAGAAGTATGATCACAACAAGGGGGTGATTATTTATCAAGTAAAGCTGGTTTGCTAGTTGAAAATGAAATTGACCCTCATGAAGGGAATTGGTACAGTGGATCTAACTATTGTTAGATATGATTTGAAGGCACCCTCATCCAGAGATGCAATCTATTTGTTTGAGAGGGGATCAAGCAATTAGGTCCTCTTTTGTCCTTCATATCATTGCCCCTTTTAAAATTGTCGGCCCTATTTTGGAAGGGCACGGGGGAGGGGGGATCCCACAATGATAGAGAGTGTAGGATATACGCCATCACATGCAGCCTCCCATTTTCAGGGGGCACACGAGAAGCCAACCCCTCCAACTATATCTTCCCCATTGTCCTGCAAATCCACCCATCATGAAAACCATGTCTACAACCTATAATCATACCACTCATGGAAGATCCACACCAGATGATGAAGAAAATCCCTCACTATAACTGGTACGAACCACCGCGAGCCGAGGGGGGCCGGGGAAATCATCCAGGGGCCATCTCCGTCGAGGGCGCCGAGGATAGGAGTTCCATCACGGTGCTCATGGCCCGGATCTGCGTTTCCAGTGCCGGCATGTAGTCGATGGCCTCCTCCAGGATCGCCGGGAACGCCTCTCCCAGGCTACCAGAGACCTGGTTGCCCAGGAACTGCCCGTTATGGCGCCCTAAAACCCTCCTTTTCAGCCACACTGCACTCGCCGCCCCTGAATCCTCTGCGGTCCTTCCCTTCATCCTGCGCTTCCTGAACATGAGCTTTGGATGGTTCACCAAGATGGCCCAGCTCCACCTCGTCCTCCCCTTGGAGGCCACAACGAGGGTTCGATTCGCTGCGTTGCGCACGGCCCGAGCACGCACCAGAACTGGCGCTGTTGTCCCCTCGTCGGGGGGAGAAGGAGAAGAGCTTAGGAGGAGGACCTGACACAGATCCCAGAGAAAGTTAGTGGAGTATTATCGCTGTTCTGCATCCATCCTCCATCTATTGCGGTGGCTCTGGAAGCGAGTCTGGCTCTTCTCACATTCACGGTTTCTAGAGTTTTGTACTGGATTCGAGATGCCAGACACAGCCATAACCGAAACGGTTTGATTCAATGCGACCCTACTTGTGGAGAAAGCGAAATAAATGATGATGACGATGAACACCTAGATGAAAAACAAGGCAAAAAACCAGATCCAAAAAACAAGATAAAAACAAGGCCAAAAACCAGATCCAAAAAATATGACCAAAACAGGGCTGGTGACCTTAGCGGAATGCAAGATGGATCAAAGGTAGGTGAGATATTGGGACCGTAAATGATTGGTCAATCGGTGCAGCAATAATCACGAGATAAAATAAGTGAAAATGTGGAAATAAAAGGGACACCAAATATAACATGAAAAAACTCCCAAAATGAAAGGGGTAAAAAACCACGGACAAATAGAAGGATCACTATAGGTAAAGTGGGTACACACTCCCTCACCAGATTTTCTTTAGTGTGAATCTTCTGCATGTCCACACTTCCTTCCTCCACCACATCTCAGAAAAAGTGATACTGTACCCCAATGTGATTCGTCCTGGAATGAAAAGATGAATTCCTTGCAATGTGCAAGGTGCTCTGGCTGTAACAAAACAAAGGAATCTGCGTCTGTATGTGCCTGAGCTCCTCCAACAACCTTCCCATCCAAATCACCTCTTTTCAAGCCTGTGTTGCTTCCATATACTCTGCCTCTGTCATGGATAAAGCCACAACTAACTATAACTTTGAAATCCAACTCACAACGCCTTCTACAAGAGTAAACACATAACCAGTAGTGGATTTCCTCTGGTCAGAATCACCTGCAAACTCTGAATCAACATATCATCAAACAGTAAAATCTGATCCTATATAACATAATATAGCATCTGAGGTCTCCTTGATGTATCTCAGGATCCTCTTCACTATGCTCCATTGCTCCTGTCCTGTATTCGCCATGTACCGATTAACTGCTCCCACTACATGTGCAATGTCTGGTCTAGTACAAACCATAGAGAACATTAGACTACCCATTGTTGATTCATACGGTACTCGAGACATCTCATTCCTCTCTACTTTATTGCTAGGACTCATCATGGAGGATAAATTGAAATTAACGGCAAGAGGGGTAGAGATTGGATTACAGTCTTGAATGTTTAATCCTTTCAAGACTCTCTGTAAGCAATTCTTCTCTGATAGCTAAATCTTCCCATTATTTCTGTCTTGGTAAATCTGCATCCCAAGAATCTTATTTGTTGGTCTGAAGTCCTTCACATCAAACTCCCTAGCCAACTGTGCCTTCTTCTCCTGGATCTGATCATTATTGGGGCCTGCAACCAACATATCATCCACATACAATAGAAGAATGATGAAATCATTACCATATGAACCCTTAAAATAAGAACAAGGATCTGAATGAAGTCTGTCGTATACAAGGCTTATGATATAGGAATCAAATCTCTTGTACCAACACCTCGATGCCTGTTTGAGACCGTACAAATACTTGTTCAACCTGTAAACCAAGTTCTTTTTTCCTTCTTCTAAAAAACCTTATGGTTGGAGCATGTAGATCTCTTCATCAAAATCATCATGGAGAAACACAGTATTCACATCCAGCTTCTCTAGATGTAAACTGTATGTTGCAAACATTGCCAGAACTAACTAAATAGTTGTCAGTCTAACAACAGGAGAAAATATTTCATTGAAATCAATACCTTTCTTCTGAGCAAATCCTTTAACCACCAATATTGCACAATATCTTTCCACCTGGTCCTTTTCATCCCACTTGATCTTAAAGACACATTTGTTTCCAATATCCTTCCTTACATGAGGTAACAGAACAAGATCCCAAGTCTTGTTCCTGTGCTGGGCTTCAAGTTCCTCCTGCATCGCCGCCATCCATGAGGATACATCTAGACTATGGGTCACCTCTACAAAAGAATATGACTCTCCATCCTCTATCAATAAGCAGTACACAATATTGCTCTCAGTGACATCGTCTGAGTGCCATACTGGTGCTATTTTCTCCCGAGTTGACCGTCGTGGTCCAGACTCAACCGGTACTTGATCATCGTGCTCTGGTAATGCTTCAGAGGAAAATTATTCTTCCTTGTACTTTTTCTCTACTTCTATTATTGTAGTCTCTTTATTCTCTTTCTCCATGTCTTGATCAGTTTTCATTTTCACCTTGTCTTCTGCAAAAATGGCATCTCTGCTGATGATAAATTTGTGGAAAGTGGGGTCCCACAAACGATACCCCTTCACACCATTAGCATACCCCAAGAAGATACATTTCTTGGATCTCGAATCCAACTTTGATCTTTCCTGGTCATTAAACATTGCATATACAGGACTTCCAAAAGTATGTAACCGAGAATAGTCAGCGTGTTTACCAGTACACATATCCATCGTTGTCTTCATCTCAATCGCCACTTAAGGAGATCAGTTGATCACATAACAGGCGGTATTCACTGCTTCTTCCCAAAAGGTTTTGGCAATACCTGCAGTCTTAAGAATCACCCTTTTTCTATCCAATAGGGTTTTGTTCATCAGCTCTGCCACTCCATTCTGCTGAGGAGTGTACGCCACTGTGAACTATCTCTTGATTCCTTCATGTTGAAAAAAAGTATCAATCTCTTCGCTTGTATATTCTTCACCATTGTCAGCCCTCAGACACTTGATCTTATTTCCAGAGTCAAGCTCCTTCCACGCTTTGAATGTTTTGAAGACTTCAAAAATATCTGTCTTTCTCTTGATTGGGTACACCCAACATTTCCTGGAATAATCATCAATAAATGATAAAAAGTACCTTGCTCCACCTAGGGATATAACCGGTGCTTTCCAAACATTAGATTGGATCAAATCCAAGATCTCTTTACTTCTTGCGGTTGACGTCCCAAACCTTAACCTAGGTTGCTTGCTCAAAACACAATGCTCACAAAATGGTAAGGATACCTTTGTAAGACCAGGTAGAAAATCCTAATCTGCAAGAATCTTCATGCCTCATTCTGACATATATCTAAGATTATGCTTCCATAATGTCATCAATGCTTCCTTTGAGGTAGTTGATGCAACAACTATCTCTGCCTCCTTGTACATTTCTCCCATAAGCACATACAGGTTCTTCGAGATCTTCTCCTCCTTCATTACCACTACCGCGCCCTTCACAATTCTCATCACCCCATTCTCAGTGCGAGTCTTGCATCTGATGTCATCAAATTGTCCCAAATACAATATGTTATTCTTCAGGCCCTTCACATGACGTACTCCTTGGACAATCCGTACTATACCATCATGCATCTTCAGTTTGATGGTACCGACTCCAATAATCTTCAGAGTGTGATCGTTCCCTATGTACAGAACTCCTTCTCATATGGTTTCATATTGCTCAAACCATTCCCATAGAGACGTCATGTGCCATGTTTCTCTTGATTTGATAATTCGTGCATCGTCGAGATGTTGCCTACTTCCAATAGTCGTCGCCGCTTCACTAACTAGTATATCTCCTTTTCCAGAAGTAATCGCCACATTTCCCTGAGAGCTATTTTCACCACTCTTCTTATTCCAACAATCCTTCTTGATGTGCCCCTTCTTGCCACAATTGAAACATGTGACATTCTTCTTCTTATTCCTTGATTTGGATCTGCCATGATTTTGGCTCCCATTGAAACTACGCTCAATCATCCTTCCACTCTCCATTGACAGAGCCTCTGCTTAGTGCGAAGTGGTCTGTCTATCCTCCTTGTTCTTAAACCGACTTTCTTCTTCAAGAACCACGACTAAAACATCATTGAAGGACAAAATATCCATCAGGATATTGTTGGTGGGGTTGATGATGAGTTGGTCTTATGAATCTAGCAAAATCTGGAGTAGAATCTCTGCACGTTCAGTATCCACAATTTTATAGCCCAACGTCGTGAGCTGAGCAAACAGGGTATTGAGGTTATTGATGTGGTCAGTCACTGATGATGACTCCTCCATCCGAAGAGTGTACAATTTTCTCTTCAGGAAAATTTTGTTGTGCAGTGACTTGGCCTCATATAGCTTCATCAGAGTATCTCATATTTCCTTTGTCGTCTTTTTCTCTGCAATAATCGATAGGACCCTGTCTGCCAAATCCAAATGGATTTTGGCAATAGCATTCCCGTCCATATCATTCCATTTCACCTCCATCACACCCGCCATATTTTTGACAATTTCCAGTACGCAATTATCCTTCCGCAACACTGCCTGCATCTTCATTTTCCACAAAGAAAAATTATTCCCATTGTATTTTTCGATCTCAAATTTCACCACCATCTGGACACACCATCAGTCTAGAACCTCCTTCATTTCACAATAGTTTATTTAATAATAGAAATAATTTATTTTATGTGACAGATCAACCATAGTTGCAATCACAGAGCATACGCAAATTTACAAGAATTATTAATACCTAAAAAAGTGAATAGCACCGGGCCAGAACCTCCCTCTGATACCACTTGTTGGTACCGTAAATTATTGTCCCACCGGTACAACGATAATCATGAGATAAAATAAAGTGAAAATGCAGAAATAAAAGGGACACCAGATGTAACGTGGAAAAACCCCCAAAATAAAAGGGGTAAAAAACCATGGGAAAATCGAAGGATCACTATAGGTAAAGTGGGTACACACTCCCTCACTTATTAAAAAGAGAAAAACCTCATAATATTCTCTCTTGAATAAAGGGGAAAACTACCTCACTAAATACCGCTCGAATAGAACTAGATGAGATAAACCATATGAATGTGATAATGGGATGATTTTGGAAGAGGGGAGAGCCTCCTTTTATAGGCCTCCTCACCCCTTCATGTTTCCTTCTCCCACTAAAAATTTGGTTGGGGTTTGGCCACCAAACATGAACCTAGCCCAACCCCATTGACAAAGTGGGGGGGTGGTGGCGTCCAGGAAAATATTTTGTCGACATGAGAGGCGGTTGCGAAGAAGAAGGAGGCAAAGAGAAAAATGGTGGGGTGGCGCCACCTTGGTGCATTAAATGATTCATCGCCCCCCTTATGTCCCTCCATGTGCTACTTGGAGGAGAAGGAAATACAGAGTAAGGTTTCATATCTAAGGAGAAATGGGTGGCCATGCATTGCCTTCTCCATGACATCTACTTCTTGGTCTGGAATTGAGCTCCCCCACCGCAGAACTTGAGGGTGAAGTTCTAGGTCAGATGTCTGCACGCCTAGAAAGGTCATGTGTTAGAACATCAGTTTTTTAATTCAAACAATTTATAAAAATTAAATTATTTCATTCTAAATAGTCGGACCAGATTTCCACCTGCCCCTCATGCAAGCCACTTCAAAACAAAAATTTACTGGTTTTTTTTAATATGTTTTATGAAAAAAAATTAAAAAATATATAGATTCAAAATATTTTTAAAAATGTGTATTTAAGGCAGAAGGACCGGTGCCGCCTTTCCCACGCTCCTGTTGTCTTTCAGTTCTGTCCAAAGATGGTAGCGCGCCTGCAGCCTTTCTACTGAAAATAATAATAATTTAACTATATATGTTATTATATTTATAAATTTTTATATTATGATATATATATATATATATAATTATGTCAATAAAATTTTAAAGTGAAAATATTGTATTTTTAAGTAATAGATTTTGTAGCACTTAAATTTGAGACATTTTTAAGAATTAAGTATGAGTTCTGATTGATCTTCAAATTGATATAAATATCATTTGGTAAAAATGGGTCTTTAAAAGAGAAATGGTCATGGAAGAGAAAATGGGTCTTTAGCAGGATTCAATATAGAGAGTTATTTTTAATACACAATGTTCTAACTTCAACAATATTTTATTAAAAATTAAATTATAGTATTATTTTACTCCATTACAATTGTATTTATAATCTTTTTTTACATTCCTTTCATTTTTATTTATTTATTTTATTTATGAAACTCATTTTTTTGAACAAATTTCTCGATGATTAGGCAATCATTTAAATTTTATTTTGATTGTATTTATACTTTATATTTTATAAGATTTTAAAGTTATCTACTTAAAATTTAATAATTATTCATATGTTTCAAGTAGTTGAATTTGAAAGCTGTAAAATATAAATTGTGCCTAAAATATTAATGAAAGCTAAAACACCAGATAAAAATGTAAAAAGACATGATAGTAATAACAATATATTTAAATGAATAGACATAAAACATATACATAAACAAGTAAAATCAATGTATATGTCTATGAGTAAGAGATTTCATCCCACATGATGGTCTGCGAAGGGGATTCTTGAATCGAGATCGTCGAACTCCGTGTTGGGGTGGAGTCTGATAACCTATAGAGGGTTGATCCTCAGGCACTGGAACGTTGACCGTCACATACTCTAGCAGTGTGTCAGTGGGAGGAGGTGTCAACTGCATGTCATACTGCATTCTCGATCCTTGTCCCACTAGGGTAGTAGAAGGACCTGCCATCATCGTAGCGGAGAACCAAGCCTGCAATGGATATGCACCCCAAGGATGCGATGGATCTGGACCCCAAGAATATGATTGATCTAGACCACAAGCTAGAGAGAACTACGGATATACTATCAAGAAAGATGAAGCTCATGCCACCTGCAGCACATCCTCAATTGGTTGATCCTGGACTGCTAGAGGGCCGACCTCTAGAATAGGTGAGGCCTCATGTGTAGCATGACGCTATCTATGACATCATCATTGTGGATCCTCAGCACCAACAGTTGTTGTAAGATGTTCCTCCAGGGAAAGAACCACCTCTCTCCGGGCTAAACTTTCAAATATTCCCTCGGAAAGTGCACGATAAGATGATATCAGCTCTAGCGCTTTAGCATGGACTGCCGCCCGGCTAAAGACCCCCTCATCCTCTCCATCACTTATGCAAACAAGATGCTCTGAGTGAGTACCCTATAAAGATATTCAAAATGAATTAGAAAATATTTCAATAAACAAACTAATGGAAATTCATTGACTTACAATCTTATGAATCTCTCTGTCATGTCGGGTAAGATACAATATAGACTTCAGTCTATACCATGGATCATGCTAGACCTGCTCTGAAAAAAAATCACATCGTAGGTATACCTTAGATATGAAACTCTACATGTCTTCCAACAGTCGAGATATTCGGTAAGTACTCGCAGCCAATCCTCATCATACCTCCCTGTTAGCTTCACTTCATGAAACTTATCTGCCTATCACGGCAACAATGGAATTGGTTGAACATAGAAAAACTAGAGCATGACTCTATCAGGCTACTGCCACTCAATAATATGGAAGTGAATGAGGGGTACTAAAACCATAACATCATCAAGTCCAATAGTGCGGTATGGTGACAACTGGTTCAGTATAGTCCAGTATGAAATCCATGTAATCTAAAAGGACATGTGACATTTGTAAAAAAAGATCCTTACTAAAAACCAAAATTGATATTATTATTAAATTTTTTAGACAATGATAGATTGTATATACATACCTAGTTGGGTAAGAGATAGTCCAACTTAAGGCGATATGCGCCTAATTGGTGTGTTGGAACTGTGTAGAAATTGTGTCTCTGACACCACCTATAAAATACAACATCAAAAGTGAAAGATAATGAGAAATTAAATTCAATAACTCCTAGTAGCATCATAAACCAATAGAGATGAATTATCATACCAGATTCCACACTGAGTGTCATGTAGCACCTCCATAGAGAGCGGCGGACCAACAAGATGAGGGTAGGATGAGGGGATCCGCTCCGACGACCACATCTAAAGAAGGATGATCCATCCCCCGAGATCTATGCAGTCACAATGGTATACTCTGCATAATTCTCTATAAGCGTATGTCAAGAAGGTCAATCCATAACTGTACATCCCAGCCTGATCAAAGTCCTCCAATAGTTCTAAATACATCATGTGTATGTGCACTCCTGAGTGATCAGCAAACAGGGTCCCTCCAATGAGTCGTAATATATATGCATTGGCATAATGCATAACAGTCTGCTCATCAGCGTCATCGGGTAAATGTGGAATATTCTCCTCCAGCCAGGTCATAGGTATTGAACCACTATCTATAGCCCTATGGATGGATAAAATGTCGATGTCTAACAATCGCTAAGAAAGGTTAGGCTAAGATGCACGGGTGGGTACAATAACAACTTCCCTCTGGATAGGAAGACTGAGAATCACTGTCAAATCCTAGAGGGTGATGGTCATCTCTCTCTTAGGCAGGTGTAATATGTGTGTCTCTAGTCTCCATATCTCCATGAGGGCAACAAAAATGTGATGGTCGAAAAATGTGAAATCCTATACGGCAATGTCGTAGAATCCAACACGACACATGTATGGTCTAATTATAAGAGTTGGTATCCAAGAACCAACTGGTTTTACTTTGATTACATGGATATTTAATGTATTATTACATATTGTTCATTGTTCTACATGACTATGATGTAATAATGTCCTAGATTATTTGTTGCATTGATAAGGTCATGAAAGTTCCCCACTATGATGAGAACCTTGAAATGCTATAACAATATTCTTAAATATAGTTCTGTGGTTGGATGATATGGTATGATGGGACACATAGCATACAGACTGTCAGGTACCAGTACTCGTAAGCAGATGAGACTTCCTCTCATGAAGTTCGCACTTGGTAATCTCCAAGATAGAATATTATGAAAACAGACCTGCTAGTAGGAATTCTTCATGTTTTGGTGTCATCAGATATTTCTATCTGCGAGCATGTGTAATGATATTTAGACTTTAATATTATCATTAATATGTGTCATGACTTATGAACTTTGATTTAATGATGAAAATCATCATTCATATAGTTGACAGGAAGTAGGATACGTTGGGTGCGTCACAAGTGGCATGTTATTAATGGATAAGTCGAGGAAGGATTTTTCCCTTCCATTTATGGAAGTTGATATCTCAGCCCTTTGATTGAAATAGAATCGTCGCACAGAATTCCATGGTCATGGTGTAACAACATGTTTATTTCAGGTAGTCAAAGAACGATGTATCAAGCATAAAAGTTGATGACACAATCATGAAACCTGCTTGATGAGATATTGCAAAAAATTATTTATATTACACAATGAGAGTTCGTATTTGGATGCCCTTTTTGTGACTTTATGTTCTTTCTATTAGGTGCCTTGACCTGTTTCTAGACAGTACTCTTGGACTTTAGGCAAGCCCGCCTAATTCCAACGAGAAAGAATCCTAGAGGGTCACACACTAAGTGTTTTTTGTGGTCTTGGCTAAATTATATTTTAATTTAATTAATGGAATAAATATTATTCTCAAGATCATGGACTAATTTTTTTCAAGTTACAATTATTGCATAAATTAAATAAAATTTATTTATTTATTTAATTGAACATTTAATAAATATTTATTTACTAGTTTATAAATAAAATATTTATTTAAGAGAATAATTTATTTATTTATTTATTCGGGTGTTCAATAAATGGAAGTGGAGTTTGAGCGGACTAAGGTTGGTCTGGTAGTAAAATAATTATTTGTAAGATGGTAAATAATTATTTAACTAGTTGGCACAAATTAAAATAACGCTGCCATTATTTCATGACACAAAATTTTATTTATAATTCCGTTTTGCGCAAGTTGTCACACCATAAATAATGACGTGGTATTATTATTAAATGCATGAGTTTTATCTAAGTTCATGAATGTATTTAATTGTTGCTATGCAATTAAATATTGTAACTGAAATTCCATGTATATAAATAGGCAAGTACGCCTATTGTGCTAGACACCACACCACACGCCTGGTGAATTAAGAATTGTTGAGCCAAACAATTTCTCTCTCGAATCCTCTTCTCTCCCATCTCAAGAATGAGATATGTTCTTCAAGGATGAAGAATAAGCGATCAAGAACGACAGGCACAAGACACTCACTTCACCGCGCTAGCACCCGAAGAACGAGTGATGTTGATCAGAGGCCATCGAAGCATGTGTGGATCACCACTAGAAGGATTATAGTTTAGATCCTTACAAGTGCAATGAGATAATCAGGAAGGGTCATTCCGGATGATCAACATCATTAACGAAGAAAAATACCAAAGATACATATATTATTTTTCTTTCTAAAAATTAATTAAATTAATTATAAACATGATGTGAAAGATCCTCTATAAGGTTTCAGACCTCTTTCTTCTTTATCTAAATCTTTGATTATATTTTTTGGAGACTGACATTCATCATCATATTGATCCCGAATAATCATTGATCATGGTAAAAATCAAATTTGGGTCGTCCCAACCACGCTTCCGTTGCACCTGGAACCTTCAAGTGGTATCAGAGCGGTTACATCATAGTTTATAATTATTTAAATATTTCGTTAATGAATTACTCATTTAATAATTTAGTTGTTTCAATTCATGTTAATCATTCTGCAAATCTGAATCTTGAGATCTATTCCTCCTCTTTGGTTTCTCATTCACCTTACATAAATTATCTTTTCTTTTAACTTTGATTAAAATAAAATAGAGGATATCATCTAGAGGTTCCAAAGATTCCTGTCCGTACAACACTATAACACACAACATGTATTCGGTAGTACACGCCGTGTAGTCAAGATTCAATGCATCAGACCAGTCCGCCAAACAAAGTTGTGTGTTGGAGTCTCTATAAGTCTTAAATGACTCTGTGTGTTGACCAAGAAAAAGTGGTACGCGGTTTCCGGATTACACGTTTTTTGACCCAATGGACACGACGTGTAGTCCCTTCGGGTTAGGGTTGGACCGTGTACCCTATACATGGCTTGCCTGACTGGAGACCGTGTAATGAGGAACTACATGGCATGTGACCCACTGGGCACACTGTATACTCTGAATACTTCCAAGTATACTCACACGTCGTTTCCTCGGGCGTGTACTTCGGATAGACGGTGAAAAATAATACACGTCGTGTAGTTGGAACTACACGTCGTGTACTCATCCAAATTACACAGATTTATTAAAAATTATTATTATTTTATACAAACCCTTGAGATGTGTACCATCATGCGGTCATAAAGATGAGGCACATCATGTGATAGGTATTTTATATATATGTGTTTAATTTAAAATCTTCTTAATGTTCATTTCTACTCATTGGGTAGTTATGAATAAGAATTCACCGGGTTGCCTCCAAGGTACAAGTTACGTACAAAGATAATTTTAAATGAATTTATTTGTTTAAAATTATGATGGATGAGAATCTAAATTAAATTTAGAAAAGGTTTTATGATAAAAGGATTGATTAATTAAAGTTAATAATTATTTGATTCGAGTGTGATTTATCTTAAACAATAATGATTAAAGAATTTATTACTAGTTTTATTCATGCGTAAATATCGTTGCATGTATGGATGATCATGAGATAGACCAGGATCTTTGTATGAGGATGGTTTCTTTTAATTTATTTATTTTAATTAAATTTGTTGGCCTGCGAGCCTTCTCCTTATTAAAATGTAGGGACTGCGTGCCCAAGGTTTCTTTTATATAAAACCACTTTTTACCCCTCACCTACATGTGAGTTAAAAAAGGAATATGTAATGGATGGAACTCCTAATCAAGTGGAGATGGTCCAAACTGAAGCCGATACGAAACCAATCCAAGGAGATACAGAGGTGGATGGGTGGAAGCTGTAAACACGAACCCAAAAGGTTTAAGGAGTTTCTACCCTAGGTCAGGGTTAGTTTATCAACTTCTATATAAACTAAACATTAGAAAAGATCATGATAATTCCATTTAATTTATTTTATTTTTTTCAGTTGCATGGTTTATCATTATGGATGTGTTTTCACGATCACATAATTAATGAATTAAACAATCATGAAAGATGGAACTAAAATAAACTAGACTTATGTGTAAATATTATCAAGACATGGTTAATCAATTAAGTGAGCTCCACTTACTATTAACAAGCGTGTGATAATGATAATAAGCAATTCACGCATAAGAGATAAAAAATCCCTCAAATAAAATATTAAGTCAGAACAAGCCTTTCGTTACTTGCTTAAGGGAAAAACTCAATAAAACTATGTGTTTGAACAACCCTTTTTGGGACACTTACTTTTATACAGGAATCCCTTATGAAAGGTTTCGGGTTGACCTAACCATATTACATCAAGAGGAGTAGCCCTTGCTAGACTTGGTGTAATATTGGAGGCAAGAGTTGAGTAAATCCAAAGTCATGATTTCACGATTAGGGTGTCCACTCAACATATTAGGGAGCTGCATGCCTGCAGTTGGAAAAGACCTACCTACCTAAATACCTTATAATAGCTTTAACAACCCTTTTTGGGGTTATGTGAAGGGGAATATGGATCCTTTACACTAGAATATCATAGAAACTGGACATTCATAGTTCAATGGTGAGGGCTATTGGGACTTCATAAAATAGTGGGAGACTTAATAAAAGTTATTATTTATTATAAAATGTAATCAAGAACGTAATAATGATCTGCTCTTTTAATTGTAGAATAAAAATGACAAACTTTTCAACCACACTATCCCTACAATCAATTCTAGATAAAAACAACATCCTCACCGGCAGTAACTTCCAGGAATGGTTTAGACACCTTCGAGTTATCCTAGGCCATGAATAGAAGTCTTACATGCTGGAGTCAGCATGACCTAATTCGCCTGCCAAAGAGGCAAGTGATGAGGATTTACTGGTCTATGAGAAACATATGAACGACGCGGTCGACATTCAATGTTTGATTCTATTATCAATGTCTAGTGAGCTCATGAAGTCTCATGAAAACATGGATGCTTATAGCATGATCAAGCACCTCTATTGTCTTTACCAGGAGAGAGCAAGAAAATAAAGGTTTGAGATCTCTAAGGCACTCTTTCATAATAATCTTGGAGAAGGTGCCCCAGCTGGGCCTCATATAGTCAATATCATTGGCTACATTAAGCACCTGGAGGTTCTAGGGCTTAAACTCCATGAAGAACTGGGCACCGATCTCATTCTCACATCACTCCCTCAGATCTTCTCTAACTTTGTTATCAATTTCAATATGAACAACATTGAGAAGTCTCTATATGATCTTCTTATCCTCATTCACCAAGTGGAGAAAGATATAAATTTAAAAAAGCCTTTTTTCCTTACAGTGAATAAGAGGAAAGGTAAGAAAAAGAGATTTAATCCCAAATCTTCTTCACGGCCTTCCACTAAAAGGAAGATCAAAGGGGAGGAAAGGGACTAGGAGGCTATTTGTTTCCCATGTGACCAGAAGGGCCACTAGAAGAAGAACTGCACCCATCCTAAGAAGAAAGGGGAAGCTTTAGGTGAATTTGTTATCGAATGAAATATATCTATTTCTACAAATTGGGTATTAGATATAGCTTTTGGTGCTCACATATGTATCCAAATACAGGAAGCAAGTAGATTCAGAAAGATTGATCAAGGGGAGGTAGATCTATGAGCAGCCAATGGAGCCAGACTTGCTGTTGTACCTGTCGGGGACTATCACCTCACGTTGCCAACTGGGATGATCTTGGTGTTAAAGGGTTTTTATTATGTGCCTTATGTTACTAAAAACATTATTTCTCTATCCAGGTTAGATACAGATGGATTTGTTTTCATGTTTGTAAATGAATGTTGCTTCTTTTACAAAGATAGCATTTGTTATGGTAGGTAACATTTATACAATGGAATTTACATGTTGGATTGCACAAACCAAGTAATGGAAATCAATAACAAAGATATTTCACTTGACTCATACCACACCCAAATTTGGCATCACCGACTAGGTCATGTAAACGAGAAACGCCTGACAATGTTACATCAAGATGGATATTTAGATTCTTTCAAACTAAAACCACTTGGCATATGTCATGTATGTTTACAAGGAAAAATGACCAAATCCCCATTTAGTGGGAAAGGTGAAAGAGCTAAAGAAATTCTTGAATTGGTTCATATTGATGTGTGTGGACCATTTCTAGTTGAAGCAAGGGGAGGGTACTCATACTTTATAAATTTTACTAATGATTTTAGCAGATGTGGATATATCTACTTAATGAGGTATAGGTCTGATTATTTTGATAAGTTCAAAGAATACAAGAATGAAGTTGAGAACCAGCTTGGTATGAAGATTAAGAAACTCCTCTCAGGCTAAGGTGGAGAATATCTTAATCAAAACTTCATTGATTACTTATGGGAGTTTGGGATCATATCCCAAATCACTCCTCCAAATAGGACCCAATAGAATGGTGTGAGCAAAAGGAGAAACCACACCCTGTTGGACATGGTGATATCAATGATGAGTCATGCAAGTCTTCTATTATCCTTTTGGGGATATACATTACAAACAACGACACACATACTAAACCAAGTACCAAATAATTGATAAATGGTATTCTATAAAAGTTCTAGAGTGGAATAAAATACATGTTATCGAATTTACATGAGTGAGGTAGCGAAGATTTTGTTAAGGCCTCTTCAAGTAACAAACTCTCACCCCGAGGCACAAAGTATACCTTTATAAGATACCCCAAGGAAACAAGGGGGTATTACCTATAGAACCACTTAGACAAAAAGGTTATAGTGGAAAGACATTCCTATTGGGTCGGAGAAAAACGGGAAGGATGGCAAGAGGGGGGGTGAATTGCCTTTTAAAAAAAAGATTAAGAAATTAAAATCAAAGTAAAGAATGCAGTAGAAATAAAAGAGGCAAGACACAAAATTGATAACGGAGTTCGGCCAAAAACCCGGCCTACGTCTCTGCTCCCAACTCAATCGTTGAGAGATTCCTACCGCTTGCTTTTCAATGGTTTTATCAAGTAACCCACTAGGCTTTGAGGTAGCACTAGGACCTATTACAGCTTGCTTTTGGTGGTTTAGCAAGAACCCACTTGCTTTTAATGGTTGAGCAAGAACCCACTATCCTTCTTACAGGTGAAGGATAGCTCACCTAACGGGAAGGATGGAAAGAGGGGGGGTGAATTGCCTTTTAAAAAAAAGATTAAGAAATTAAAATCAAAGTAAAGAATGCAGCGGAAATAAAAGAGGCAAGACACAAAATTGATAACGGAGTTCGGCCAAAAACCCGGCCTACATCTCCGCTCCCAACTCAACCGTTGAGAGATTCCTACCGCTTGCTTTTCAATGGTTTTAGCAAGAAACCCACTAGGCTTTGAGGTAGCACTAGGACCTATTACAGCTTGCTTTTGGTGGTTTAGCAAGAACCCACTTGCTTTTAATGGTTGAGCAAGAACCCACTAGCCTTCTTACAGGTGAAGGCTAGCTCACCTATGACACAAGCCTTTTAAAAGGAAAGGCTTGAAGAAATCTCTTCACACCTTAATGGTGATGTGAAACCCAAAAGAAAGAGGGATGAGAAAGAGTTTGGGGTTTGTAGGCACAAACCCAAATTTAAGCTCAAAATATATAAAGCAAGAAAACCTGTAATTGATGAAGACTTGGGCGCCAAAGTATGATGGAGTTGATGTAGCGTGCTCTCCCAAGCTTCTTGAGGTGATCCTTGGATTGGAAATTGGTTGGAGCACTTGAGGATCCTTGAAGGTGGAGCGCTGGAGGTTCGCCAAATGTTCAACAATATGTCCGAGCGCTTGGTATATGATGCGGGTGGTGTCCGGGGCTTCCTTGGCCTTTATTTATAGGCATGGAACCCATTTGGAGTCTTCGGAGCCGTTGTAAAGGGCCTCGGAGCCGTTGGAGGCCAAAAGAGGGTTGACTGCTCAAAGCCAACGGCTAGTTTGACTGGGCTACCGGCTGGCCGGTATAGCTCCACCGGCTGGCCGGTGCCTTGGCAGAGGAGAAGAATTTTGGTCCAGGCTCCACCAGCTGACCGGTGGAGGAGCCACCGGCTGGCCGGTGGGGAGACAGTAGCTCACACTATTCATCTGGGTACCACCGGCTGGCCGGTGACAGAGCCACCGGCTGACCGGTGGAACCTGGCAGTGGACAATGCCTCTGCCAGGTCCACCGGCTAGCCGGTGCTATCACACTGGTTGGCCAGTGGACTGAATTTCAGTCCACTTCTTGATTCTTTCTTGGGCCATTTTCTTGGCAACCTTGTGCCTATCATTCAAAAACACTTCAAACAATGTTAGACAAATAATAAGGTGATTGTGATCATGAAAATAAAACAACGAGGGGAACGAGAGGTACAACAATCTCCCCCTATTTTGATGATCACAATCACCAAAACAATCAATGTAAAAATGAAATGAAAGGCATGCTTTAAAAGATTTTTCCCCCAATCAATCAAGAATTTTCTCCCCCTTTGTGATTATCAAAATAGCACGGGGCATAAAACTTGATTGAGGGAAAATGATTTGAAAAACAAGATTTGAGATTTGAAAATCAATTGAAATTTTGGAATTTGAAAGATTGAATAACAGTTTGAATTGAAAGTTTTGAAATCAAAAACCAATTGAAATTGAAAATTTGAAACGAACTAAAAAAAAGAACTTAAACAAACCTAACTCCCCCTAAATAAAAACAATGAATCACCGGGGAGAGTGATTTTGAAAAGAGACAATTTTAGGCCCGGAGAGACTCGCTAGAAGGGATTTTTCAATCCATACTTGTCTCATGGCGGGTCTTCTCCTATAGAACTCATCGGAAAAGAAAATAGACTTGGGTTGGCCGTACCGGGCATTTTTGCAATCACACTCATAAATGAGGTGCCCGGGTTTTTTACAATAATTGCAAAATTTAAAATTAGAGCTCCCCCTTACAAAAACAGTTGGAGCATGGGAGGAGGAAGCTTGGTTGGTGTAGCCAAGTCTATTGGTGGTTCTAGATACTCGTTGAGAACCTAAGAGTTTGGACAAATTTTGTTCACCTTGGGTGAACTTGGCTAGGGATTCCCTTAGGTCTTTGATGGTTGATTCCAAAGAATCAACATTGGGGAAATTTTGGATTTTTAGGGAGAGTTCCTCCTTCTCTTTGAGAAGTTGGTCTTTTTCGGAGGAAAGCTTTTTGAAATTCTTTTTCAAAGCAACGAATTTTGACGAGAGTTCATGAAAACCTTTTTCAAGTTGATCTCTAGCGTGTGATAGTTCTTCATAAGTTAGATGATTAAATGAATTAGAAGATGAGGATGAGGATGAGGAATCGGAAGATACCTCATGTTTTTCCATTAGGCATTTGTTACCTTGGTCGCTTGAGGAGAAGGAGGAGAAGGAGGAGCTATCACTCCATGTTGCCTTTGAAGCCTTCTTCTTTTTCTTCTTCTTGGCCCTTTTCTTGTGAAGTGGGCAAGCGGGTACGGATTTTGCATCGGGTTCTTGCTTTTGAGCGGGTTCTTGCTTTTGAGCCATGCTAGTACCTTCATGGGTTAGCTCTAAAAATTTCCAAATATCATAAGAGGAAGTGCAAGAAGAAATACAATCAAAAACATTACGATCTAACCCACAATGTAGATCATTCATGGCTTTGCCATCAAGCTCGAAATTTGCAATGTCTACGGGGGTCCATTGAGATTCATCTTTACTAGAGAGAGTATAACCATGCATGACAATTTTAAAAATAGGATATCCAATACTTTTAAGAAATGTGGTCATGCGGGTTTTCCAAAAACTATAATCGGTTCCATCAAAGAATGGAGCACGATCCAAAGAAAAGCCTTCGGGGGATTGAGAGGAAGAAGCGGTAGAAGCCATCAAAAAAATAGGATCTTTAATTTGAAACCGGTTAGGGAATTATTCAAATATTTCCTCTGATACCAATTGTTGGGTTTGAAATGAAAAATTTTGAATACACAAAAAAGCTTAAAAGATCCTAACCTCCCTTTGATACCAATTGTTGGGTCGGAGAAAAACGGGAAGGATGGCAAGAGGGGGGGTGAATTTCCTTTTAAAAAAAGATTAAGAAATTAAAATCAAAGTAAAGAATGCAGCGGAAATAAAAGAGGCAAGACAGAAAATTGATAACGGAGTTCGGCCAAAAACCCGGCCTACGTCTCCGCTCCCAACTCAACCGTTGAGAGATTCCTACCGCTTGCTTTTCAATGGTTTTAGCAAGAAACCCACTAGGCTTTGAGGTAGCACTAGGACCTATTACAGCTTGCTTTTGGTGGTTTAGCAAGAACCCACTTGCTTTTAATGGTTGAGCAAGAACCCACTAGCCTTCTTATAGGTGAAGGCCAGCTCACCTATGACACAAGCCTTTTAAAAGGAAAGGCTTGAAGAAACCTCTTCACACCTTAATGGTGATGTGAAACCCAAAAGAAAGAGGGATGAGAAAGAGTTTGGGGTTTGTAGGCACAAACTCAAATTTAAGCTCAAAATATATAAAGCAAGAAAAACTGTAATTGAGGAAGACTTAGGCGCCAAAGTATGATGGAGTTGATGTAGCGTGCTCTCCCAAGCTTCTTGAGGTGCTCCTTGGATTGGAAATTGGTTGGAGCACTTGAGGATCCTTGAAGGTGGAGCGCCGGAGGTTCGCCAAATGTTCAACAATATGTCCGAGCGCTTGGTATATGATGTGGGTGGTGTCCGGGGCTTCCTTGGCCTTTATTTATAGGCATGGAACCCATTTGGAGTCTTCGGAGCCGTTGTAAAGGGCCTCGGAGCCGTTGGAGGCCAAAAGAGGGTTGACTGGTCAAAGCCAACGGCTAGTTTGACTGGGCTACCGGCTGGCCGGTACAGCTCCACCGGCTGGCCGGTGCCTTGGCAGAGGAGAAGAATTTTGGTCCAGGCTCCACCGGCTGACCGGTGGAGGAGCCACCGGCTGGCCGGTGGGGAGACAGTAGCTCACACTATTCATCTGGGTACCACCGGCTGGCCGGTGACAGAGCCACCGGCTGACCGGTGGAACCTGGCAGTGGGCAATGCCTCTGTCAGGTCCACCGGCTAGCCGGTGCTATCACACCGGTTGGCCGGTGGACTGAATTTCAGTCCACTTCTTGATTCTTTCTTGGGCCATTTTCTTGGAAACCTTGTGCCTATCATTCAAAAACACTTCAAACAATGTTAGACAAATAATAAGGTGATTGTGATCATGAAAATCAAACAACGAGGGGAACGATAGGTACAACAATTCCATATTCCTTAAGAGGGAGCACATATCTAAAAGAGATAGTGGGAGTGAGATAGACTTTGATAAAGTCGAGGCTCAAGGTACATAAGAGTTGGTACGGGAATAGATTCAACAAAGCCCCGTGGAAGAAGAATCTATTCCAGAGACACAAGTACTGTGTAGGAGTACAAGAGAGGTTAGAGAAATAGAACGATATTATTTTCTAGTTACCAAGGATGGTGAATCCTTATTAGTTGATAATAATGATCCTCTACCCTATAAGGAATCAGTAAGTGGCATAGGCATTGCAAAGTGGAAAGAAGCCATGAATTCTGAAATGGATTCCATGTACCAAAACCAAGTCTAGATTTTGGTAGATCCTCCAATTTATGTAAAGACTATTGGTTTCAAATGGGTATTCAAGAATAAACTAGACATGGAAGGACAAGTCAGTACCTATAAGGAATGACTGGTTGCAAAAGGTTTTAAACAACATCAAGGAATTGACTACGATGAAACCTTCTCACCAATTACAATGATGAAATCTATCAGAATTCTACTTGCCATTGCGTCTTACCATGACTATGATATTTGGAAAATGGATGTCAAAATAGAATTCCTTAATGGGAACCTTCAAGAAGATGTCTACATGACACAACCTGAAGGGTTTGTGACTCCAAAGGATGCTAATAAGGTATGAAAGTTGCAGAAATCAATTTATGGATTAAAGCAAACATCTAGGTCATGGAACGTTCCTTTTGATGAAGCCATAAAAGAATTTGGTTTTATCAAGAATGAATGTGAGCCTTGTGTTTATAAACAGTTTAGTGGGAGTGCATTCATTTTCCTAATAGTATATGTTGATGAAATATTACTCATTGAAAACTAGATACTAGTCTTATAGTCTGTTAAGGCATGGTTTAATCAATTCTTCTCCATAAAATACTTGGGAAAGGTAGCATATATTCTTGGGATCAAGATACATCGTGATAGATCCAAGAGATTGTTGGGCCTAAGTCAACGTACATATAAAGAGATTCAATATGGAACAATCCAAGAGGGGATTGTTTCCAATGTCACATGGAATTCATATTTCCAAGAAAATGTGTCCTCAGACACATGAGGAAAGAAAGATAATGGCAATGACACCATATGCATCGGTGATTGGGTCAGTCATGTATGCCATGCTATGTACTAGGATGGATGTCACATACATATTGAGTGCGGTAAGCAGATATCAAGCTGACCCAGGTGACTGCCATTGGATGGCAGTCAAGACAATCTTAAAGAATATGAGGTGTACTAAGGATATGTTTCTGGTTTATGGAGGAGATTAGGAACTAGTCATCAAAGGATATGCAGATGTTAGTTTCCAGACAGATCAAGATGACATGAAGTTGCAAACAAGATACATCTTCACTTCGAATGGAGGTGTAGTGAGCTAGAAGAGCTCAAATTAGAGTGTGGTCACATATTCTACAATAGATTTTGAGTATATCGCAGCTTTTGAGGAAACTAAAGAAGTAGTTTGGATGATAGTTTCGTCCAGGAGCTAGATGTGATACCTAGAAATAAAGATCCCATCACACTGTACTGTGATAATGCTGTAGTGGTGGCTTCGCAAAAGAGCCAAGGTCACATCCGCGGAAAAAGCACATACTTCAGAAGTATCATCTCTTGATGGATTTTTCTTAGAGAGGTGAAGTTGCAGTGAGCTTTATTTCCACAGAAGACAGCGTGGCAGACCCCTTGACTAAAGCCTTGACTCAGCAGAAACATGATCATTATGTGAGGTCTAGCGGACTGAAAGTCATAAGCTGTTGGATCTAGTTCAAGTGGGAGTTTGTAAGAGTCAGTGTCCTAGAACCAACTGATTTTACTTTGATTACATGGATATTTAATGTATTATTACATATTGTTTATTGTTCTGCATGACTATAATGTAATAATGTCCTAGAGTATTTGTTGCATTGATAAGGTCATGACAGTTCCCTGCTTTGATGAGAACCTTGAAATGCTATAACAATATTCTTAAATATAGTTCTATGGTTGAATGACATGCTATTATGGGACACATAGCATACAGACCGTCGGGTGTGAGTACTCGTAAGCAAATGAGACTTCCTCTCATGAAGTTTGCACTTGGTAATCTCCAAGATAGGATATTAGGAGAATAGACCCGCTAGTAGGAATTCTGCATGTTTTGGTGTCATCGTATATCTCTATTTGTGAGCATGTGTAATGATCCTTAGACTTTAATGTTATCATTAATACATGTCACGACTTACACATTTTTATTTACTAACGAAAACTGTCATGCAGACAGTTGGCAGGAAGTAGGGTATGTTGGGTGTGTCACGAGTGGCATGTTATTAATGGATAAGTCGAGGAAGTATTTTTCCTTTCCATTTATGGAAGTTGATAACTCGACACTTTTATTGAAATAGAACCGTCGCACAAAATTCCATGGACATGGTGTAACAATGAGTTTATTTCAGGTAGTCAAAGAACGGTGTATCAAGCATAAAAGTTGATGACATAATCATGAAACCCGCTTGATGAGATATTGCGACAAAGGGATTATATTACATAGTGAGCGTTCATATGTGGATGTCATTGTTGTGACTTTACGTTCTTTATCTTGGGTGCCTTGACCCATTGTTAGACTATACTCTAGGACTTTAGGAAAGCCTGCCTAATGCCAATGAGAAGGAATCCTAGAGGGGCACACACTAAGTGTTTTTGGTGGTCTCGGTTAAATTATATTTGAATTTAATTAATGAAATAAATATTATTCTCAAGACCGTGGAATAATTTTATTCAAGTTACAATGATCTCATAAATTAAATAAAATATATTTATTTATTTTTTTCAACATTTAATAAATATTTATTTAATAGTTTGTAAATAAAATATTTATTTAAGAGAATAATTTATTTATTTATTTATTTGAGTGTTCAATAAATGAAAGTGGAGTTCGACTGGACCAAGGTAATTCTAGTAGTAAAATAATTATTTTCAATATGGTAAATAGTTATTTAACTAGTTGACACAAATTAAAATAATGCTGCCATTATTTTATGATGCAGAATTTTATTTATAATTCCATTTTGCGCAAGTTGGCACACCATAAATAATGATGCGGTGTTATTATTAAATTCATGGGTTTTCTCTAAGTTCAGGAATGTATATAATTATTGCTATGCAATTAAATATTGTAACTGAAATTCCATGTATATAAATAGGCAAGTACACCTATTATGCCAGACACCACACCACACGCCTGTTGAATTGAGAATTGTTTAGCCAAACAATTTCTCTCTCGAATCATCTTCTCTCCCCTCTCAATAAAAAGAGACGTTCTTCAAGGTTGAAGAACAAGAAATTAATAACGACTGACACAAGACACTCGCATCGCTGTGCTAGCACCCTGAGAACGAGCGATGTCAATCAGAGGCCATCAGAGCACCTGTGGATCACTGCTAGAGGGATTCTAGTTTGGATCACCACAAGCGCAACGAGATAATCCGGAAGGGTAATTCTGGATGATCAACATCATCAACAAAGAAAAATACCAGAGATACAGGTATTATTTTTCTTTTTTAAATTAATTAAATTAATTATAAACTTGATGTGAAAGATCCTCTCTATAGTTTTAGGCCTCTTTCTTCTTTATCTAAATCTTTGATTATATTCCGTGGAGACTAGCGTTCATCGTCATATAGATCTTGGAATAATCATTGATCATGGTAAAAATCAAAGATGGGTCATGTCCCAACCACACTTCTACTGTGCCTGGAACCTTCACTAATGGAATTTGGAGGGTCCCTATGATGAAAATGGTGCACTCGACTCACCCTGATTGGTCGAACCTCACCACTGTCTAACACGACCTGGGAAACATGCATATGATACTCAGGGGTAGTATGGTATCATCCATCTATATGTAAACAAATGAAATGAGTCATAAGTGTAAAATGTAAATATAATGTTATGGTCAGCAGAATGTTATGACTTGTAGAATATAAAACATGCCATGTTTATTCACATTGTTTTATGAAGTTATTCCATACCAAAAGAAAGGGACATGTCTTCATGATTTTCAAATCATATTACTAAAGTCTTTTTAAGATATGATTTTACCTAGAAAATGGTGTTTTATATATTTATATATATATACATTTTTTCTTTGTTATGTAAAAGTTTATTATAAAATGATGTGTTTTGTAATTCATGTATGATTTTCCACATTATGGTATGTTTCATTATTGTTTTCTCACATGTATGCTTTATATTTTAGACATGGATAGATTTATTATGCATTAATGTCACCTCAAATTCACTTGTCATATTCTTTTTAATGTGAGTATGAAAGGCTTATTGTTATTTGATAGTAAAAGTATTTGGCGAAGTTATAAATTTATACGAAATAAAGAATCTTATTCACATATACACATGTTGCGATACCGATCATATATCAGAAAAAAAAAGGTATGTCTTCAAACTGAGAAAAAATATTCTTATAGTACACAACCAATAATAGTGGTTAGTATAGTTGATTCTATAACACTAAGTGAACTTTAAGAAAAAAAATCGTGGGAAATGAACCACGACGCAGGAGGAACGGCGACAACGATGATGGTGATGTTTGATCATATAATCTTTATTATACTGAAATTTTTAAATTTATTTTGATACCCTAATATATGATACTATTGTTTTGTTATATAAAATATTATTAGAATACCAGTCACAGAATATTTTTAAAACTGAGGCAAAAAGAAGAGAAAACACCATATAATTTACAATATGAGAATATCACAATGGAGATAATACAACATTGTGGATGAGAGTCTGAACTCGACCCAACAATATCAGGTAATCGTTTCTGATTATTACCTTCTTTATGAAATATGATGCATCACAAAATTTTCCGTTATTCTTGAGGCCAATCTATCTCATTCTGCATCCTATTGTCCTTCGATCTACCACGAGTACACAATCGGTTGATGTTAGGTATCACTATTGGTTGGCCTTTGGGAATTGGGAAATAATGAAACTACCCAACATGAATCCATGATGGAGCATAATAGTTAGTAATGGTGTCCATTCGGAACACTGGATAAACATATTATTCCCATGATATGTTCATAGATGTACATGCTATGATGGAATGTGCACATAGAAACCATAAGGCCTGAAAGTTTCCACATTAACATTTCCTCCATTACAGTAATACCACCATTTTTTATCCATGTTATTTGTGATGATATCTGAATGATATTGAACTTAAAATCGAGAGTCTTCTTGGCAGATAAGTATGACATGATAACTAGAAGCTTCTTCAATGTCCTTTTCAATCTCTTATTGAAAGTGTCTTTTATACCTTAGCCCCTGCTGAATTCTATCCGAGGCTAGTTTTTGTCTATCAAAAAAGTACTTCACAAAACGATATAATGTCGCTTTAACTAGGGCAACTATAGGTAACTTTCAAATCCCCTTGAAGATACTACTGATTCGCTCCACAATGTTTGTGGTCATGTGTTTGTACCTCTTCCCCCCATCACATGCCAATGTCCATTTTTCTTTTGGAATTCGCATTATATAATCATAAACTTCTTGATTATCCTTGCGGATTTGTTCAAAATGTTCTTAAAACCATCATTGATCTGGATCATATTCTACATAGAATTGATCATATTTCATATAAATTGTTTTTATCTTTACGTTGAAAAAGATAAAAAATAACAAATACATTGCATACATATCCTCATGATTGCCTTCTTCATAGGTTTGTTATGGAATTTTTTACTCACATTGCTAGAAATGTGTATAATGCGGAACCAGTGATGTGAATTTGGGGGGTCTCCATGTATCAGGGTTCACATTTATTACCTCATTGATTACCCGATGCTGATCAGATATCAAACAGATACCCTGAATGCAGGTGAAATGGTTGCTGATGCATGCCAAAAACCAATTCCATGATTCATAGTTTTCCTTCTCCATAATGGAAAAGGCAAGAGGAATAAATGAACTGTTTTCATCTTGGGTTTCCTCAATCAACTACATGCCCTTGTATTTTATATATAGAAACATTCCATCAATCTGAATGAAATGTTTACTGAAACAAAATGCGAAGATACAAGGGAGGAATTCATAGAACAACGGATAAAATTGAAAACAAGATGGATCAAGTCGGTTATCTTGAGACACATTTTTGTTTGTATCAATATAGAAGATGACTTGGTTATGGTGCCTTATTATGGCTAGCAATTGTGGCAACACCTGATACGATTCATCCCAATCACCATAGACCTTCACAATTTCCTTCCATTTCTCCATCCATGCCTTATTATAAGAGTCTTATAACCGAGTGTTTGATGTATCCTCTCTTGCACAAGGGATATAGGTACATCTTGGAATGTACTAATCATCTCAATGATAATGGATGACACAAATTCAGTATCCAATGAGGTATGATCTTCTTTTAGGCTTGGGTGAACACAAATATGAGCTACCTCAATCCTCAAGATTCTCCAACCTCCAAATGCAAGGTTCGAAGTTACCCTCAATTAGAATCTACAATCATCCCCATACTTCTCACACTGTATGAGATATTTATTATGGACCAATTCCTGAACTATATATTTTCATTTCCTCTCAATGTGAAATCACTTTAGCATGATTTTTAATGCATCTTTACTTGGAAAATTCCTTCCAACATATAAGGTTTTTTCCATCTCACTAAACTTATCTCGTAAAACTCTGGGAAACTCAGTTGTGGGTGTGAGAACATTGCAGTTGAATTCAGGAACACATGTTATTACTTATAACCAAGATGCAAAGAGTGGTGGGTGATTTATTGTGGGTCAAGGCTGGTGTACAACTAATTCATTTTTAGAAACTACCTCCCCAACTTCCACTACTCCCTCCTCATCAGCACTGTTGTCACCATTTGTTCCATCATTACGAAACTCCTCTTCAAGATTCATATTGACATGTATATCTAGGAGATCATATAGTGAATCCTCTTATGCATCATTTGGAATATCCTCAATTTCATGGAAAATACCATCTTCAATCACTCTTGTAAGTCTATGTATTCATACAACTAGATGTTGTTGTTGTACAGTAGAAACATCAATAAATAACTCCATCATGGTACTATCTGACCGCTAAGAAAATAAATTTATTGATTGTACCCACTATGCATCAGCAACCAATGGACAAGCTAGATTCCACAATGTTTCCACGAATTGAAAATGTCTATAGCTCATATAATCCATCTCTTGATCGGGTCCCAGATTTAAGGAACCACAAATTCAATCTTGAAGGTCACTTAGGGTTACACAATAAATTGTACTAACCACTGTTGTTGGTTGTGTACTGTAAGAATCTCATTGCTCGGTTTAAATAACCTCCCCGTAGTAGTACACACAGGCAAACATGATTATGATAGTGTAACTAATATTGATCAAGTAAAAAATGTTTTTTTGATCAAGATTATGATAGTGTAACTAATATTGTTGACTATATAATATTTATTAGAATTAAATATTAGGGCATCTTTTTATACCCTAAAATATGATAGTAATGTTTCGTTATATAAAATTTTATTAGAATATAAATCACATAATGTTTTGGAAACCAAGGTAAAAAAGTAGAGTAAACATCAAATTAGATTATTTATCATTGATAAAATGACAATTATGAACATATAAAGTGAAATAGATAATAACAAACACATTAAATAACACATGAATGTTTTACAACATACAATAAATACCTTAACATTTTTCAATAGAATGTTGTTTGGATGAGATGAGCCTCATTTAGGACATGAATTAAAATCCAGTTTATTTTTAATTCATAGCTTAACAACATATTCTAAAGATATGTACTTAACCTTTGAACTTTCAAAAGATTTCATCCTTCTAATGACCTATCTTAGATGTCATTAGAAGTTCGAAAACTTTTTAAAGTTCAAAAGTTAAGTACATATCTTTGAAGATGTTATTAAGCTACCAGTTAAAAAAAGATGAATTTTACCTCATGTCTGAAGTGAGGCTCATCTCTTCCAAACCACGTTCTATTGAAAAATGTCAAGGTATTTCTTGTATATTGTAAATCATTCATGTGTTATTTAATGAATTTGTTATTATCCATTTTTTCTTTATATGATCATAAGTATCATTAGCTAATCATTATATGTATTAATTTTTTAATCATATGTTATTCATTAATTAATCTATAATTAATCATTACTAATAATAAATATTATTTCTAAACTATATAATCTTTATGATACTAAAATTTTAAAACATTTTCTTGTATCTAAAACTATGATACTAATGTTTCTTAGTACAATTTTTACTTAGTTAATAATTCTTTAATAACTAGTTAATCAGTACTAAGTTATTCATTAGTTAATCATTCTTCAATCACTCTATAATCATTCCTTATTCAATCATTAATCATATGATATTTATTAGTTAATTATTATTAACTAATCATTATATGTATTTATTTTTTAATCCTAAGTTATTCATTAATTAATTTATACTTAATCATTACTAATAATAAGTATTATTTCTAAACTATATATAACTAATTAAACTACTCAATAAATAACATATTTAAAACTAACTAAAAATAATTCAATTACTAATAATAAATTTCATTATTTAATGTCTTTGACCTTGTCTATTTCGTTTTATATCATCATAATTATCATTTTATCATTGATAAATATACTGATTTGATTTTTCTTTTCTTAGAAATTTTAGTAGTTTATAAAGAAAATATGAATCATCTAAATCATATCCTCCTAGAGTGTAAAACCAGGAGTGTATCAAGGCCCGTTGTCGTGTGTTGAGCCCATAGGTTGCATTTGTTGTCAATAACGTGTCAATATGTGCCTAATGAGTGAATGAATTAAGTTATGATGATTGGAGTATCCATAAATATGAAGATTGTAGAAATGGTCCTAAGTTCCAAGGCTTGTATCAAGGTGATACAATGTTACAACACTTGAATAATTCCATGCAATACTCAATTGCGTGAGGAAAGAAGTAATGATACATCTATAGTCACTAAGTGGATGAAGTGTTAAAGACCATTCATTTTTCATTATGATTTAATGCATTATTAATGAAAACATGATCCATGAATCATCCATGATTGTATTAAAGGAATGTTGAAGCTTTTGGAGTTGTTATTTCAAAAAGAAAAAGAAGGGTGATGTTTGAAGATGAAGAAGAGAGGAGGATGGTATTAGTAGGAAGAAGGTGGCCAGGAACTCTTATACACTTGGTTTTTAACCAAGTAAGGCCTTATAGTAAAAATTTAGGCTAACCATGGAGGCCAGTCGAGGACCTCATTCTCAGGCACATACGGGACTCGAGGGTCAACCGCGCCTGAGGGAAGCCCTCAAGGTCAGCCACGCATGAGGCAGGGTGTGCGGACCATGTATAAGCCTGCAGGTGTGTGCATAGTGGTGAAATCATGTGGCACATGCATAGTGAGCACCAGTAGTACACCCGGAGGAGGAAGAGTGGGAACTAAGAGCACGCCCATAGAACACCGATGCGGGGAGGCACCGGGAGAGGGGGGAGGAGAATTCTGAGTCGTAGCCACCGCAGATTGATATTTAAACCGCACAAATTCTGCAACATGTTTTGATGTGGGATGTGTTTTTAAACACACAGATTCAATCCTCATCGTTCATCTAATCTCATGACCAATCTGAGCTGCACGCTCTATCCCGCATCTTGCATTCTAATCAGGGTCGTCCGTGATCGATCCAATAGTCGTGGCATCATCTTCAACCTCAGACCGCATGGAGAGATACCCGATGCCCCTGCTCGCTATCGCCACTACCAATCCACCTTGATTGAGCTCCCGACCACTGTCGAGGATGAAAATCCTATATGGTGATCTTTCAAATGAACCGAACACATGCATCCATTAAAAGTTTCATTCATGTGATTGAAATGAAGAATCAACTAAGGCCAAAGAAACTGAAGGTGTGAGGCCACGTCATGTCGCTCGAGCACTCAAGGAGATGATTTTCATGCATTAGAAAATTCATGCATGTGAGTATTATACTCACTGAGAATGAAGGAGCCCACAGTTGAAAAGGAAACAACAAAGATTTTCACAATATCTCTATCCTCCGTTTGAAATATTCAAAGTCAATGATATTGGTTATTCAAATCTTTGAAACCCACGACATCTCATGAGGGATTTTAATGCGGAGAAATGACCATCCTCACCAATAAAATAAGGATCTCCTTGATGCATTCTGTTGTTGGTAGAATTGAGAGAAAGCCACATCCTATGAAGTAGTATATCACACCCTATGGTGAGGAGTCTTCCATGCAGCTTCTTTTTGTGCACAGAAGGGTTTGATACTTCTAACAGTGAAGATGATGAAAATGAACAGACATACTTAGAACACATGTTGAAGAATGAATTGGAAGCTTGTCTTGAGAAAAATAGAAAACTCAAGAAAGAGAAGAGATTGTTGCTGAAATAAACAGAAAATATTAGTAAGGAAAAAGTAGAATGAAAAAAGAAATAAAACTTTTATATTGAAGAAATCAAAAGGCACAAACTGGAGGTAGCTGAAATGGAAAAGATGGTAAAATAACTTGAGGAAAAGATTCACCTCAAAGAAGAAGAATAATCATTGATTCAGTCTAAATTCCTGGAAGCACAAAATAGCTTGAAGAAGATCAGATAATATTTCAACAAGGCTGCTGAGGTCAAGGTAGAATCATCACACACTGGTGAAATGATGGGATCAAAAAAGAAGGTCAATCCAACACTCATCAAATCTCAAAATACATCTGTTATTTCTAACAATGCAGGTCCAAAAACAAATCTGAGATAAGTTTTGGGCACAAAGGCTAGTGAAAATTCTTATTCTAATCAAAAGTAAGAGGGAACCTCTTAAAGAAGATTTATTCCTTCATAATAAAGACAAACTCAGGGTCTAGAAAGAAAACAACAACAATATTCAAGACAAGGATTTTATCAAAGGGGGAGGTCAAGGTTTAGAGGATACTACTGGTGTTGTGGTGTGTTTGGACACAGAGCATATTTGTGTTGGTACAACATGTCCCTACCAGAAATGAGTAATGAACTAAGGGGGAGATATTTTGAGAATAGAAGAGCAATACAAAGTAGGAAAGCTATCTTGAAAAACTCATCTGATCTGCCAAATCAGAATAAATTTGATTGCTTAAAAGAAGTCTGTGGAAGATGTGATCAACAAGGGAATAGTACTAAAAAATACATGATTACACTTCCTGGTCAAACAATCAAAATCAATAATGGAAAGGGAATTAAAAAAACAAATAAAGAAAACTCTTGTTTTTCTAAAGATTCATTGAAATCTAGTATTAAAACCAAGTCATGGATTCTCGACAGTGGATGTTCATCACATATGACTGGTGATATAAAAATCTTAAGAAACATAGAAAATCATGAGGAAGGACCTGTAATATTTGAAAATGATTGTTCTCCATAAATCAAGGGAGTTCACAATGCTATGATTGAATCCAAAAATCTGAAGTCCAATGATGTGTTATTTGTTGAAGGGTTAAAACAAAATTTTCTTAGTGTGAGCCAACTATGTGATGATGGACATGAGGTGTTGTTCAAAAAGTATTAATGTGTCATCAAAAGCTCAAAGTATGTAAGAATCATCACATAGGGAAAAAGAACCACTATAAATATATTTCAAATTGGTGATTCTATTAATTCCTGTTATTTGAGTTACAAGGATGAAAACAACCTATGGCACAAAAGACTTGGCCATATTGATCAAAGGAGTATATGAAAAATCCTGAAGTATGACATTGTGAGAGATCTTCTCAAATTGAAAAGAGAAAGGGATGAAGTTTGTGAAACATGTCAAAAAGGAAAATTGACTCAAAGTTCACACAAAGGAGTGGATATTCTATCCACTAGGCCACTTGAACTTATTCATATAGACATATGTGGGCCAATGAGACAAAAGTATACAAGAGGTGATCTATATTTTATAACATTTATTGATGATTACACTCGAATAAATAATGTCATTTTTATTAAACACAAGTCAGAGGCAACCAAAATGTTCAAAAAATTTAGAAGGCAAGCTGAGAAGGAGTTGGGTATCTGTATCAAGAAAGTGAGATCAGAAAATGGTAAAGAGTATAGTTGTGAAGATTTTGAAATCTATCTCTGCAAGCATGGAATCAAGAATCAATAAAACACACCATATACTCCACATCAAAATGGAGTAGCTATAATAAAGAACATAAGCATAATTGAAATGGGAAGAACTATATTGGTTGAACATAACATCTCGAAGTTTTTCTAGAGAGAAGATGTATGCACTGCCATACATATACAGAATAGATGTCTTCTCAGACCAGAAACAAAAATGACATCTTATTAAAAGTGTTACAATAGAAAACCGACTGTTAAATACTTCATAGTTTTTTTAAGTCCCTACATTATAAAGATTAAGAACATTAATCTGGGAAACTTTTATGAAAAGGATGAAGAAGGTATCTTCATGGGCTACCTACCTGATGGTAAAGGATACAGATGTTGGAACAAAAGAATAAACAAGTTGGTTGATTGAAGTGATGTTATAATTATTGAAAACAATATCAAATCAGATATTGCTGAGAATGGTGATTCAGAAGACTAGACAAAAAATGACATGACTATGGAACAAAATAATGATGAAGCATCTAGGACAAAACAAAACAATGTTGACATCAATTATGAACATACCAGTGATGTATAAGAATCTGATGAAAATAAAATAAAATGGTACAAAAAATTAAAGAAACATGTTGAGATAGAAAATGCCATTGGTAATCTACAATCTCTAGTGAAATTAAGAAGAAGATTGAGAATTGAAGATCAAACTACACTTATTTCACAATTTTAACCTCATACAATGGATGAGGTAGTTGACCATGAGGAATGGAAACAAGCTATGCATGAGGAGCTTGATCATATTGAAAATAATTTCATTTGGGATCTTGTGTCAAGACCGAGGAATAAAAATGTTATTGGCACCAAGTGGGTTTTTAGAAATAAGCTAAATGAGAAATGGGGATTTTCAAGAAATAAGGCCAGAATGGTATGCAAGGGATATTCACAAATGGAAGGATTTTAATTTCAATAAAAAAATTCACCAGTAACAAGATTGGAAACCATTAGAATGTTATTATCAATTTTAGCACATAAGAATTATAAGGTTTATCAAATGGATGCGAAATATGCATTTCTAAATGGAGATCTTGAAGAAGAGGTATATATCGAACAACCAGATAGTTTTATTCTAGAAAAAGATGGTATCATGGTATGTAGTTTGAGAAAAGATCTGTATGGTTTAAATCATGACCCTAGACCCTGGTAATCCAAATTTAACAGTTTTCTAAGGGATATGAAGTTTGTCAAGGGTACAGTTGACAATAATCTTTGTGTCAGAAAATTGGCCACGGGTACTCTCATAATTATTATATATGTGGATGACATCATATTTTCTAGAGACAAGGAAGGTCTATGTGAAGAATTTGCTGAGCAGATGAAGAGAACCTTTGAAATTTCCATGCTTGGTCAAATGACATATTTTCTGGGATTTTAGTTTGAACAAAAACAAAATTCCATATTTCTATCACAGGAGAAGTATTCAAGGGAATTGGTGAAAAAGTTTGGAATGGAAAATGAAAAAGAGGTTTCAACACCCATTTTAGTTGGAACCAAATTATGCAAGGATGAAAATGGAAATAGTATTGATCAGAAATATTTCAGAAGAATCATTGGAAACCTATATTATCTTATAACATCAAGGCCCGACATAACTTTGGTAGTGACTTTATGTGCCATATTTCAAAGTGATCCAAAATAGTCTCACTTATCAGTAGCTAAAATAATTTTAAGATATGTGAAAGGAACTCTAAACTATGGGCTTTTATACAAACATAGTACAAACATGAAGTTGTTGGGATTTACAAATGCTGATTAGGATGGTGATTGTACTGGTAGGAATCTACATCAGGTGGAAACTTATTTCTGGGAGAAGTATGTGTTAGTTGGTATAGTAAGAAATAGAATTCTGTAACTTTTAGCATAGCTGAGGTAGAGTACGTGGTAGCCACACATGCATGTACACAGATTATTTGGATGCAAGGGCAGCTAGCAGATTTGAGAGTTGAAACTGAGAGACCATTAAAGAATCTATGTGATAATAAAAGTTCCATTGGATTATCTAATAATCTTATACAAAATTCAAGATCCAAGCATATTGATATCAGATATGATTTTATCAAAGAAAAGGTGGATGGTGGAGATATCAAGCTAGAATACATTTCTACTAAAGATCAAGTTGTAGATATTTTCACCAAAGCAATGCCAACAGAGAGGTTTTTTGAGATAAGGCTGAAACTTTATGTATATCCTTATAATCTCACTTGAATAACAATAAAATGTACCTCCTTTTTCTCTAAATATATATACATGATTTTGTACTAATTTTAAGGGAATTGAAGGAGATGAATGCATCACTTGAGGGGGAGCATTGTTTGTTGAAGTTTGTGCAGGGTTATTATAGTTCAGTGAAGAATCTGTCCACTTCCATATCCTTGGATATGAGTTGATACATTCTAAGAATGATTTCTCATATATGGTTGTCTCTAGATAACATTGAAAACCTTGGTTATATCTCTCTTGTTTTGTACACTGGGTTATCCCATGTAGACTTAGAGTTGATTAACTATGGGCTCTTTGCTAAGTGAATCATGTGATATCATCCATTTGCATTTGTTTTCCAATAAGGGGGAGAAAACATCATAGCACACATATTGACTCTACCAGAGTGTGATTTGGAGATATTGATAACAAAATAAAAAGGGAGAGATTTTTGATCCCAGTGGTTTCATTTTTTGTCAATAACATGTTAATATGTGCCTAATGAGGGAATGACTGAAGTAATGATGATTTGAGAATCCATAAATCTGAAAATTGTAGAACTAGTCTTATGTTCTAAGACTTGTATCAAGGTGATACAATGTTACAACACTTGAATAAGTTCATGCAATACTCAATTTCATGAGGAAAGAAGTAATGATCCGTCCATAGTTACTAAGTGGATGAAGTGTTGAAAAACCAAGCATTATGAATTATGCTTTAATGCCTGAGGAATGAAGACATGATCCATGCATCATCCATGATTGGATTAAAGGAATATTGATGATTTTGGAGTTATTATTTCAAAAATAAAAATAAGGGTGTTGTTTAAAGATGAATAAGAGAGGAGGATGGTCTTAGTAGGAAGAAGCTGTCCATGCACTCTTGTACACTTGGTTTTTAACCAAGTAGGGCCTTATAGTAAAACTTTAGACCAACCATGAAGGCCAGATGAGGACCTCATCCTCAAGAATATGCGGGACCCGAGGGTCAACCGCGCCTGAGAGAATCCCTCAAGGCTAGCCCTGCATGAGGCAGGGTGTGCGGGCCGTGTATAAGTCCGCAGGTGCGTGCATGGTGGTGAACCCATGCCGAGCATGCATAGTGAGAGCCAGTAGCACTCCCGGAGGATGCAGAGTGGGCGCTAAGAGCACACCCACATAACACCAGTGAGGGGCGACACCAGGATACGGGGAGGATAATTCTGAGCCGTAGCAGCTGGTGATTGATATTTAAACCACACAAATTCCACGGCACGTTTCTATATGGGACGCATTTTTAAAAACACGGATGCAATCCTCACCATTCATCTAATATCGAAATCAATCTGAGGCGCACACTCCATCTCGCATCCTACATTATAATCTGGCTATCTGTGATCGATCCAATGATCGTGGCATCATCTTCAACCTCCGACCACATAGAGAGCCACTCGAAGCCGCTGCTCGTCGTCTCCACTACCGATCCACCTTGAAAGATCTCCCGGCCACTATCGAGGATGAAAAATCTTTCATAGTGATCGTTCGGATGAACCGAACACATACATTCATTAAAAGTGGCATGCATGCGATTGAAATGAAGAATCAATGAAGGCCGAAGCAACTGAATGTGCGAGGCCATGTCATGCCACTCGAACGTTCAATGAGATTATTTTCATGCATTCAAAAACACATGCACATTAGGATTATATTCACTGAGAATTAAGGATCCCATGGTTGAAATGGAAACAACCTAGATTTGTGTAATATATCTATCCCTCATTTGAAATATTCAAAGCCGATGATCTCGGCTATTCAAATCTTTGAAACCCACAACATCTCACGAGGAATTTGAACACATAGTAGTGACCATCCTCGCCTATAAAATAAGAAGCTCCTTAATGCATTCTATTGTTGGTAGAATTGAGAGAAAGGCACATCCCGTAGAGCAGTATATCGCACCCTACGCGAAGGAGTATTCCATGCAGATTCTATTTATGTGCAGAAAGGTGACCTCCCTGTGGTAACCCTACACTAAGGAGAAGCCATCCATGAACACTCAACAAGTGCTTCTCACTGTTGAGTTTCTTTGTGAAGAACTGGATCGTGAAGCCATACAAGGATAGTGCCTTGCACCTCCTTCGTTTTTACGACACACCCAAAACCAAGAATGCTCCTTGGTTCATGTGTTTTAAGGATCCTCGAAGATAAGTGTATATATACACTATATTTTGAGAAGAACAACCAGCGAACCCAAATAAAATATCCAACCGGGTTTGTTTTTGTATGGTTGAGAGGTAGTATAGAACAACCTATGTGTTTGTTTTTTGAAGAAGTGTACATTGAGAAGTCTTAATAAATAGTGAATATCTAAAGAAGGAAGGAATAAAATCATGGTATATTCGGGTTTCATAATACATAACCAAGATCGTACATTAACTTGTGTATACCCATGCACATGTGGAGAAAAGATTGTTCATGAAAATTAATTTGATCATAAATAAAAAAAATTGGACAAATTGTGAAAGACCATTCTTGCATAATCATTGTTTTCAAGAAAGTGTGTGAATCACTTGCATGTGACGAAGTGAGGCCATGACTTCTGTCAGAATGAAGAATTTTCAGCTTGATCATTTATTGCAGTGAGGCGAATGATCATTATTGGTGATCAGAATATTTGAGAAAGACCGACATATTCAATCAGAGTTTGTTGAAGCTACTTGAATACAAGGAAGACTATCAATCCATTCAAAGGAAGAAGTTGAAACTAGGGGGAATAACTAATTTCTGAAATAAGTATAAGGTTCAGTGAAGTTGGGGGGTTAAAAAACTTTTAATTGGTGGGTTTAACCAATTACTATTTGTAATCATCTTCTGATAAAGTGAAGAATACATGTTGGAGAGAATAACCAACATGGAAAGGATTAGGTCTTTGTACTAAACCTTTTAAATCCTTATGTTTTGTGCTTTTGTTTTACAACATCATTTGAAAAGTGGATCAAGGCCTTAACTGGTCACAGAGGTTGAATTGAAAAATAATTCAATTCATGAAAAGAAAAAATTATAAAGGGTATCACTGATTCACCCCTCCCCTCTAAGTGATCTTGTACTATTCTGGGTATTTCATCTTGCATTAGTTCCGGTTCGAGTCTAGCTCAAAGTGGTGTTTTCTGGTTTTACCCCTAGGTACATTTGTGTGAGAGCTACATCCATCTATTTGTATCCAGACACAGATTGTATTTCTTAGATAACCATATAATTTTTATGCTACCAAATTTCTTAAACACTTAATCCAAATTTATTCTATTGTTAATCTATACTTAATCATTACTAATAATAACTATTATTTCAAACTATATATAACAAAATAAACTAATTAATATAAAAAATATTTAGAACTAACATAACTACTTAAAAAATAACATATTTAGAACTAAAAAAATTAAATTAAATAAATAAATAACTTTAAATTAAATAAAAAATACCTCTAAATGATTTTTCACAAAGAAACTGAGACTTCTTTTAGAGCACCAAATCCACCGCACGTGAAAAAGGCTTTTTTTGAGAGAGAGAAGTAGTGAAATGAAGAGAAATGGGGGAAATGGGAGTGAGGAAAAGGGGAAGTTACCTTTTATAGTGTGTTGAGGCAAAGGCGAAAGCAGGGGTGCTGTCTTTTCCATGTCATAAATCCTGGCCAAAACCAGCGGGGTGGATGGAAGGCAGCAGCCCCGCTGCTGCCTATGGATATAAACCAAAAGGTGGCAGTGCGCCTGCAGCCTTTGAAGAATATTTTTTAAAAAAATAACCTTGACATATTTAATTTTTTCTTCAAAAACACATTAAAAAACTCCAAATTTACCAATAATAAATAAAATATAAAATAACAACAACAATAAAAAATGACATGATGTCATTTTTTAAAAGTTTTTTTATGTATTTTTTTTACATGTATGATAATTACCGTTTGATATATTTATGTTTAATTTTTTAAAATGTTTTAAAATTAAAATGGTATAACATCATTCTTTATCTAATTTATATATTTTAATTATAATAAAAATTCATATTATAAGATCAATTTTATACATCCATGATAATATTTTTAAAATGTTTTAAAATAAAAAATTATAATGTGCATTGTTTTTTCATAGATATATATATATATATAGAGTTATATATTATTTTAAAAAAAATAATTATTTATATTTTCTTTGAGAAAATATATTTTAATATAATTTATTTAAATAAACAAAAAAATTGAGGGATAAAAGGGGATTTACTCATTGGGGATGGCCAAAGATTAACCTTCGGAATCCAAGGATCAAAGGTGGAAAGGAGCTAAAAGATCCTAAAAACCGCATCGGGGTTTCCCATGTAATGACTCATATTTTTCAGTGAATTATTTTTGGATATTGTATGGATAATTTTCGAGAGAAGGCATTGAGATGGTGTATGATTCTGAGGACCGGTGTTCCTGGAAAAAATGTTTGAAATATATTAAATATATTAAATAGCATGAGCGACCAATTTTCCTGAAAAAGTTGAATAAATTCAAAAATGAGGCAAAAATAAAAAAATATAAGGGAACCATTGAGTTCATAATGTGGGTTTTACCTTAAAGGTGACATAAGGTTGGTCAGTGCTGGATGTTTGTGAAAAAGTCACCTCGGGTGTAAAATGAATAAAATAATTAAATAAATTATTTTGTTTCATTCATTGACACATCGACCTAATTTCATATATAAGTATACAATTATGACAGATTCTTAGGGTTATCCGCATAACCTTGGATCCATTGGAGAACCATTGGATAGAGTAGTGGAAGATATCTCTCAGAAGAACGACAAATGAATCGAAGATCGATGACCGGTGTGCGATGGAATCAAAGGATCTCACCAACGACTACAAGGCAACTTCATTCTTTGTTAGTGATTGATTTGAAATCAAGGTATGACATTTTTTTATTTTTATTTCATCCCCATTATTTATTTCTACGAGGAACACAAATCAATCAACCAACAGATTGATTCTTGGGTCATTTGTTTTGTGAGATGAATTTATCTGTCGAGATAATATTTTGAGAAATTCCTCCATGTTTGTATGTTTATCTCTTTATTTGTAGTTCTAATTACAACAGATCGAGTCCAACACAAACATTGTACGAGGTTTGTTCCTTATGGTTGTGATTTCACCTTTCTCCCCTATTTTATTCACTCATTTCTGGGGTTTCATTTTCCAGGTGGTTTGACCCAAATACCGAGTAATCAGTCATTGCACACTCGTTTCATGGTGCAATGATTCAATATGTAGATATGGACTCGGTATAGCACAAGGATCATGAGACAGTGGTTGTGGAGAATAGATCATAGCAGGTTGGAGACCTCTAGGTTCAAGTTGTGCATGCGATGACAATGGGGATGAACCAACACTGATTCTCATGCGAATTGGACGACTGAAATCTAGTGAACAATAATTGACAAGGGTCAGACGGACTAGATCCACCATCCCCAAAGTGATTCCTGACCATATTTGCTATTGGAGGAGCGGATGACTCCATAGGAGGAAGAACAATGGGATTCTGGAAATCCCGATCTACATGGCATGTAATCAGGGATTACATGACATGTGAGACTACTGGTGCAACAGCTAGGGTTAGCAATGTGAAACGGATAGGTTGGAGTAGAAAGGGCTAAGACCACACAGGTTTGAGCCTCTTCGGGATTAAAATTAAAAAAACATCATTTCAAATGGATAAATTTATCACATGTTAAGAAAGAACTGGTGAATAAATGAGTCTTTTCATTAAAATAATATCACGAACCAGCCCAAGTCGACACTGAACCGGTCACATAGGCCAGCCCGCAACAAGTCCCAAGAGGCATTCTTGATCCTCCCGGGATGGCGACAAGCACCGAGGGAATCAATACAGTACACAAGGGAATTATTTCTCCAAAATATAAACAATCAAACAAACAACGGAAAGAAATGGACATCCCAAAATACATGTACATAAAAATTGAACTGAACATTTTTTGTACAAGAAACTGAAAATATAACTAAACCAACAACACAACTGACCAAACCTGATAACCAAATAACTCTATGTGACCCCTCTGGTAACTCTCCAACACAATGATCACACATATCCCAAGTCGATCGAACTCAATTTGAAACCTGCAGAAGGGCTAAAAACATAAGAAGACTATAGGCGTCAGTATTAAAACTCAGTAGATTAGCCTGATATTCTATTCCCAATGCACATACTTTAAAATAAAAGAAACATAAATTTTAAATTTTAAATACAATATATAAAGGTATGTTTTCCAAATGAGTTCCCATGCTATAAAAAATTTACCTGACAAAAATTTTCATGTTTTATAAACAAGAATTCTAGTAACAATTTTCAAAGAGGTGAAACTTCAAAATGAAAACAGTTTTCAAGAGGGCTGCTTTAAAGAATGTACAAATTTAAATAAATCACACACACTTCTGAATTTACCAACCAAACACACCATATACCTATGGTGAGTACAAAATATCCAATGATCACAAGTCACAAGAACACCCCTAGGCACTAGTTAGTTGTGAGCCCTAGGTACCTCGTATCTCAGTGAAAGTAACCATAATAAATATCAGTTCTCGTGCACACGAGACACTATTAGGGAGCATACCCATAACATAGTGGTACCCAAAAAACATCATCATAATATTTCAGTTAGTGTTTTCATCGTCAAAATTTCTACGCGAAACAGGGGTCAAACCCCACGGGATCACTAGCATACTAGTATACATACACCCACCTAGATACCCAGGTTTCCCCTTTTTGTGCTCAAATAAGTTACACATCTATAAAATAACATTTTATAATGATTATTCCATTTAAAAATCATACACACATGAAACATGACACACACATGTATCACATTTCTTTCACGGATCAATAAACCACCAAAAGTTTCATAAAACAATTTCAAGAATTATAACGAGGCCTTGCACATAAAATTCATTCCAAAAATGATCTTTTAAAGAAAAAAACCCATAAATTACATATCAACCTAGATTTGGAATCCCCAAAACCAATTAATAAATCAATTTCATGAACCATAAAAATCCCCCAAAATATATAACATGAAATACACATGGAAACCGTTTTTATAAGAAAAAAAGTACCAAACGGGCCTTTAATCCTTTCTCAAAACTAACATTTGACAAAGGTATGAATTTACATTTTATTAAGGAGGTGTAAACACACCATTTAAATCAAGAAAACACATTCATAAACCCCTTAAAACACTCAGATTACATATTCAAAACACAACCATTTTCATAAGGATGTGAAATGGGCCATTTTATGGCAACTCGGGCCAAAACATGTTGTAAACCAAAACCCATTTGTTTATAATACCAAATACAAATTGCAAAACCATAGAAGAAACCAAAAATACCATTTTTAATTCTTCCAATGCATTTATAAATCCAATCAAATAATTTTTAAGTCAAACTTAACATATAAAATCCAATCGGGCAATTTACCGAACACATGACATTCCCTTTTAAACAAAAGAAATTTATTTTAAGCAATTGAAAAGGAATAAAACACCAATTTCATCCCATATTTTATACAAGATACTAGAACATATTAAAAATACCATAAACCAGGTGCTAAACCTCACAAAATAGTTTTGAAAGATAGTGGAACATTTAAACAAACACTTGGTGTGCAGTTTTATAACAAAACAACACTACCTTTCACAAAACAAGGCTTAAACAACCATTTTTCACACCAATAAAATTATCCAAAGGCTGAAAAATAATAATAAACATATATATCAGATTAAAACAATAATAAAATTATGAAACTCAAATGATAAAGGCAGGTTCAAGGGATATCCTACCTCAAATTCTTGGCATAATGGAAACGCGCACCCAATATCACCATCTGAGGGTTTACAAACCCTAAACCTATGATGACCAGCCTCAAACAAACAAAACCCCCATAAAAAATCATGGTATAATAGAACCCTAGGTTGATCATGACAAGGGGATATTATAAAACTAATAAATAATTAAAGGAGTAAGAAGAGGGAGGAGAAAGGAGAAGGAATCTCACGCAGGCCATTAGTCAGACTCCCCTTGTCGTATCCCAGCACCAAACAATCAAACAAGAATAAAAGACACTAATAAAACTGAACTTCCCATGGAAACCTGAGGATCAGAACGAGAAAGAGTTCACAATGCTCTTCCCTCACTTACCCCTAAAGTCCCAACAATCATACTCTATCTTCCTTGACATCCCCCAAATAACAAGGGCACTCTAAAAAGAAAGGTCTACTAAGATCTGACCTCCTTTGATACCATTTTTGTCACGAACCAGCCCGAGTCGACCCTGAACCGGTCACCTAGGCCAGCCTGTGAAAAGTCCCAAGAGGTGTTCCTGATCCTCCCAGGATGGCAAAAAGAACTAAGGGAATCAATAGATTACACAAGGGAATTATTTATCCCAAATATAAACAATCAAATAAACAGTGAAAAGAAATGGACATCCCAAAATACATTTACATAAAAATTGAACTGAAGATTATTTGTACAAGAAACTTAAAGTACAACTAAACCAACAAAGAAACTAACCAAACCTGATAACCAAATAACTCCATGTGACCCCTATGGTCACTCTCCAACATAATGATCACACATCTGCCAAGGAAATCTAACTCAAGTTGAAACCTTCACAAGGGCTAAAAACAGAAGAAGACAATAGGCATGAGTATTAAAACTCAGTAGATTAGACAAATATTTTATCCACAATGCGCATCCTTTAAAATAAAAGAAACATCAATTTCAAATTTTAAAAACAAGATATAAAGGTATGTTTTCCAAATGAGGTCCCATTCTATAAAAAAATTACCAAAAAAACCTTGCATGTTTTATAAACAACAATCCTAGTAACAATTTTCAAAGAGGTGCAACTTCAAAATGAAAACAGTTTTCAAGAGGGATGCTTTAAAGAATGTACACATTTACATAAATCACACACACTTCTTAATTTACCAACCAAACACACCGTATGCTGATGGTGAGTACAAAATATCCAATGATCAGAAGTCACGGTAACACCCCTAGGTAGTAGTTAGTTGTGAGCCCCAGGTACCTCGTATCTCGGTGAAAGTAACCCTAATAAATATTCGTTCTCGTGCACCTGAGCCACTATTAGGAAGAATACCCATAACCTAGTAGTCCCCCAACAACATCATCATCATAGTTTAGTTAGTGTTTTCATCTTCAAATTTTCTACGTTTCATAGGGGCCAAACCCCACAGGATCACTAGCATACCAGTACACGTCTTCCCACCTAGATACCCGGGTTTTCCCTTTTTGTGATCAAAAAAGTTACACATATAAAAAATACCATTTTATCATGATTATTAAATTTAAAAATCATACACACATCAAAATTCCACACACATGTCTCACATTTCTTTCACGGATCAATAAACCACCTAGATTTTCATAAAACGATTTCAAGAAGTATAACGAGGCCTTGCACATAAAATCCATTCCAAAATGATATTTTAAGGCCAAAAAATCATCAATACCATATAAAACCAGATTTTGAAGCCCCAAAAACAATTAATAAATCAATTTCATGAACCATAAAATGGCCCCAAAAGATAGAACATGAAATACACATGGAAACCATTTTCATAAGGAAAAAAATGCCAAACATGCATTTAAGCCTTTCTCAAAACTAACATTTGACAAAGGTATGCATTTAACTTTTATTAAGGAGGTGTATAAAAACCATTTAAAGCAGAAAACCACTTTAATAAATCCCTTAAAACACTCAGTTTACATATTCAAAACACAACCATTTTCATAAGGATGTGAAACGGGTCATTTTCTGGAAACTCAGGCCAAAACATGTTGTAAACCAAAATCCATTTGTTTGTAATACCAAATAAAAATTGGAAAGACATATAAGAACCCAAATATACCATTTTTAATTCTTACAATTAATTTATAAATCCAATTAATTAATTTTTAAATCAAACTTAACATATAAAATCCAATCGGGCAATTTACAGAACACATGACATTCCCTTTTAAAAAAAATTATTTTAAGCACTTGAAATGGAATAAAACACCAATTGCATGACATTTTTTATAAAAGATACTGTAAAATATTAAAAATACCATAAATCAGGTTCTAAACCTCAAAAAACAGTATCGATAGATAGTGGAACATTTAAATAAACACTTGGTGTGCACTTTTAGGACAAAACAACACCACCTTTCACAAAACAAGGCTTAAACAACCATTTTGCACACCAAGAAAATTATCCAAAGTATGAAAAATAATAATAAACAAATTTATCAGATTAAAACAATAATAAAATGATGAAACTTAAATGCTAAAGGCATGTGAAAGGGATATCCTACCTCAAATCCTTGGTGTAATGGAAACGTACACCCAATATCACCATCTGAGGGTTTACAAACCCTAAACCTATGACGATCAGACTCAAATGAACAAAAACACCATAAAAAATCATGGTATAATATAAACCTAGGTTTATCATGACTATGGGAGATTATAAAACCAAGAAATAATGAAAGGAGGAAGAAGAGGGAGGAGAAAGGAGAAGGAATCTCACCTTTTCAACTAGAAAACTTTTTGTCTTCCATTATATCTGCATCCTTAGAGAAACGATAATGGCTTGGAACTTCTTGGAGAGGCTCCTCAGGTATTTATGAACCAGGAAAAAAATATTTATGGGAAAATAGTACGAATTGAATGATTTATTTATGAAACAATTTACCTTTTCAATTCTTGACGATTTGAGGAAACCTGAGAACTTTCACCCTAATATGCGATTCAAATGAGGTACAAAGAGGTAAAATTGATAATGAGGGTGAGTATAGATATTTTTTATTTGAGTGGGAGGTAGAATCACCAAAAAATATTAAAAAAATGAAAAATATATAAAAGAAACAATTTATTTTTTTAAAACTGGAAATGGTCCCACAGGGTGGCCCAATACCTAAATAAGTAACCCAAATTCAAAATGACTATGAATTATTAAGGGGTAAAAAAGGATATGGTGGTTTGAATATGTCATTTGAGGAAAATTATGAAGTTTAATGGGTTCAAAATTTTTAAAAACAAAGGAGTTATAAAAGAAAAAAATTTGGTTTTTAAAACTGGAAATGGGCTCACGGTTGGCCCAAATCATGAAGTAACCACCCTTTCTCCAAAAAATCCTAAACAAGAAATTGGGAACCCAAATTAGGGTTAATAAGGGTGAATGGCTTGAAACAAAAGGAAGGTTTATATTTCTCATAATATTTTCACCAGTATTTAAACACAATACCATCTGAATCATGCTAATTTTAGTTACTTCCAATTATTTTTACTTGGAACAAATGGAAATAAAAACCATGTTCATTCATAGTGATTTGAAGGAATACATTTACATTAATTATCCAGCTAGTTTATTGGATGATATTAAAAATTACATGGTGTGTAATATAAAATTTAGTCACTTTAGTTTGAAATAATCACCAAGACAATGGATCCCAAAATTTGATGCATTTATGGTTAATAAGGGTTTCATGTAGAGAAACTCATACCATTGATGCTATTCAAAGGTGTTTGTGGATGATTTATTTATCCCAATCCTATTTTATGTTTATGATATAATTGTGGTAAGTCTAAACATTCAACATATTCTGGGATTGAAATGTGAGTTATACAAAAGTTTCAAAATAAAAGATCTCATAAGATTCAAGAAAATTATTGGGAAAATGATTAAAAGTGACCAGAAATATAGATTTTTAGTTTTTTCTCAAAAGGATTACATCTAGAATATAATCGAGTGATTTTCAATGACAGTATGTATGGTGGTTTCAACTCCTCTAGTCACGTACTTTAAAATTTTAAAATGATAAACACTGAGATTGAAAGATGAGGCAAGATGCACGACTAAAGTCATGTTTACTTGAAAAATAAAAAGTTTTATATATGATATAGTATGAAATTTACCTATTCACTGGTATCCATCATCTAGTATTTGGTAAATCCATGGAAGGAACACTGGGATGCTTTCAAATAGATCATCCAATATCACAAAGGAACAAAAAAATACATCCTTATGCTTTATGTTATCTTAACCATTGCAAGGATGTGTTGATGCTGACTTTTGGGGAGATTATATTACTTTAAAGAGTATAGCTGAATATGTGTTTACATTAGAAGAGACAATAATAAGTTTTATTTCAAGGATATAATCAATGGTTACACTCTCTTCCATGGATTCAGAATATATGGAAATAATGGCAGTGATGAAGGAGTTGGTTTGGTAGAGTCAGCTTTTGGAGGAATATAGAATGTGATGGGAAAGTGGGTTACTCTACTATGAAAGTAAGAGTGTAATTCACTTGGAAAAAAATCCAGTGTTTTATTAAAGGACTAAACATATCAACCAAAAATACCACTACATTCAAAAGTTTCTAGAGGATGGAGATTTGTATATATTGAGGATAGTTAGGAAGAAAATTTTGGTGGATATGTGTACCAAGGTATTGGTCTAGGAAAGCCTAAGATAACACTCTACCTCAGTGGTATTGGGATGACTAGAAAGTAGTGGGTATAATTTCATGTTGTGTAAGGAGAGTAGATGTTCAAACATTACTAAATGTTGGAGGTTTCCAAATTTTCCTTGAAATAGTATTCAAATGGGATACTATTAGGATTATAATGCTATTTTTATTTTCCATTAGATTCAACTAGGAGAAGAGGTGACCTGAATGTAATATTTCATTAAATGTGTGGATAGAAATAGTAGAACTCCTCATAGCGGCGGGTTTTTATGAAGTTGGATAAATTATGATGGAGGTGTTTGGTTTGATCAGTTCTACAGAAGGGGTATCTGTGGACGGATCAATTAGACAAAAAGGGGTGGTGATTTATTTTATCAGCAATAAATGGTCAATATGAGGTATCCTATATGAGATTGGAATTTATATTTTCTTAATGGAAGGACCCCCACAAAAGTGGGAGATCGATGCTACTAAATGACTGGTTGGATTTCTCTATAAAAGAGTGGTGGGACCATCTGCACAGTGTATCTGATTTCATTATGATCTTTGAGTTTAGTGATCTAAATGGTAGTAGAGTCAAAATGATTGTATACTCTTGTATATTTTAGAAAATTAGTAATAAACATTCATTAGTGTTCTCCTATGAACATAGGATGTAATTTCCAAACCATGTAAAATTAAAAGTGTCCTTTTAATTTTTTATTTTTCAATTGGTTTCTTTGTATGCACATGTGTGTGTGTGAAAATATTGAAAGTCTTATCTTGGAAATTTTGGGAGATATCAAGCTATCTAATTTCTAGTTCACTAATCTAAGTAGAGAAGGTATTTTTCTGTGCATGAATTTTTAAGTTCTATGTCCTAGTGGATTGGTGTATCCTAGTGTTGGTGAAGTTGATTTCCTTTAAACTCAAGGTTTCAAATTTTTATCGCCAATAGTTTCCAATTTGACTTGATAGTGTAAAACAATCTGTAAATTGTCCCAAAATAATCCTGAGACTTACACATACCTCATTAAGGTTTGGTTCTAAATTTATCATGGGTTGTGCCAAAATGTCATGGGTTCATTCCACTTTATGGAAATATTTCACATATGACAGTTTATTAGTAAAGGGGTGTAAAGTTTCATGGGTGTTTCACCAAATAGCATGGGGTCATGAAAATTTATGAATCCAAGAATCTATCTTATGTTGTGTATTTGTAGTGTGTTTATGTATAGTGATATTATGTGTGGTGAATTACTCATACAAAATGGATTGAGAGGAAGTTATGGAATTTTTTTACACCATAAATATGAAGAATGTTAGTGATAGGTTGAGTTACTCCCTATGATTGAGTGGTGGTAGACCTAGCTGGGAGCACAATATATGTATGTCTTTTGATTAAATTCCTTAGGAAATTTTTATTTGTTGTGGCCTAAGTGGGAGGATAAAATTAATATAGGGGCATAAATCCTTTCTTTTGATATATGATAGTTATGTGGAAGTTGTGAATAGTTATGAGACAATCCACTATAGTTAGGTTGTTATGATGATGAGGATAACATAGTAGATAGTGGTGATTATTGCGTGGATATTATGGATAGTCCTGGATTATATGTGATGTGGTGATGATGATTCATGTTAAGGAGGGGAGAATTCCTGAGGGTGGAACCCATGTAATATAGTGAGAGTCCTCAGGGGTGGAAAACTACCCAAATGATGCAGGTTGTGATGGGGAGATTCCCTAGGGGTGGATGCTCAGAATCCAATACTAATCCCCATGGGTGTACAATGACACAACCAATGGATTGATATTTTTTAGCGACGATGATATGGGTTTTGGTGGGGAATGTCCCTGAGGGTGGACATTTGGAAACTAGTGAGAGTCAATGTGGGTGGACAACAACCCATCAAACTGTTGCAGATGGTATCTCAAAGAATTCCTTATGGGTGGATATATACTTATTGATGGATATGTGCTTAGAAATTTCCATGTAGGTGGAGAGATACATCCTGTATTTGATGATATTATAGAGAGTTATTGAGGGTATATAGATACTCAGTGATGTTGATTTTGATGTGGATATTCAGTGGGTTCTATGCCAGTGGACAACTTTTTAGTAGCAGTTTTGTATTGATGAGGTATCACTTGGTGTATGGTGATTTGAGAATATTGTGTGGAAGTCCCTATGAGTGTAAATATTATTGGTTACTCAAAAGTAATTTTATAATTGGATTTATAATTTACATATGATGAGATAAAGTGTATCTAGAATATGATAGATGAAGGAAAATGTACATTTTGAATAATGAAGTACTGAGAAGGCTTACATTTCCATAATATGAGTTGCAGATGAAAACTATTGTGTATCAAAAAGTTGAAGTACTAAGAATATAAAGTACTGAAAATACACATTGAGAGTTGATTTAGAGTGATTTGAGGTTCCTTGAGAATTTTTGAATAATTTCTATGTGTATTTAGAGAAGTTCTGGAATTCTTTATTGGAGGTGAAAATTTGGAAAACGCATACCAAATATTCCCTAGAATAGGATATTGGAAAATTATTGGAGCTCATTGTGATATGTAAGATTGTCAGGATGATATTTAAGTACATTGAGCTAGAGATGAAGATTTTTTCAAAGTTATTGGGAGTTTATTATGATGAGTAACATGTTTTTTATAGTGAATATGATTTTATAATTTATTTGTAATATATCCTAGTGCATGAATAAGATATATATTAAAGAGTATGCTGAAATTAGGTGTTGGGGAGAGTGAGGCAGGTTGCCTATCGGTTGCAGTAACCTCATAGGTACCGGGAAATGCATGAAGTCTTCCACATTTCTCACCTTCGATGTTACTTCTCAGACCTGTCTCATATTTTCCAACCCGAGGAGGTTGAGCTCAAGGTGGACGCATCTTTCGAAGAGCATCCTATCTGGATTATTGATCGAAGTGAGAAGTTCTCCATGGACGGTCTGTTCCTATGGTATGAGTGTTGTGGAAGCACGGACGAGTACAGGAAAAGACTTGGGAGAGGGAGGCTGATGTACGATTGTAGTGGTCAGAGCTGTTCGAGGTTTCTTCTTCTACACTGTCTTGCTAGGGAAATTTGGGGATGAATTTATTTAAGGGGGAAGTTTATAAGAACCTAGATCTTCTTTTCAGGTATGTTTTTCTTTTCTGGTTGTCTTTGAGGAAAAAGGGGGTTTTTTGAAAAAATAAGAAGTACACATCATGTATTTATAAGTACATGTCGTGTAATCAGTTGCCGCGAGTGACCATGTATTGGCCGGGTAGCGGACGAGTACATGGTCGTGTGTGGTGACCTGGAGACCACCTAAAGTGGAGGCTGGAAAAGGAAAGTACACGCCATGTACTTTTAAAGAACACACCATGTAATTTCTTTTTTTTATTAAACCAACAGGGGTCATGTCTATCAGACAGAACACACTTCTTCTCGACCTATCTCCTCTAGGAGTGTACTTACGACTGTGGATCTTCTCTGAGCCCCCGACTCGCCGTCTATTCTCCAAATCGACCGTCGTTGATTGCGTTGGAAACGCATCAGTGATTTCTTCTTTCTTCTTGAAATTCATCTCCTGATTTATCCTCTTCTACAATATATCATCGATTGAACGTCTTAAGTGTTTTTGTAGATCTACTACATTCTAGGTTGATTCAAGGTCTGAGGTTCAAGTATATCGATCTCCAAACTCCAAGGTACGTGGTTTGTACCTTTCCGTAGTTAGTCTTTGAGTTATATGTGCAAAAGTGACCAATACCCTCATTCGGGGTATTGTGTGTTTATGGTTTTAGCCCTTTTATTTTATTATTATGCTCTGTTTGATTGTATAGAGGTTAATTGTTTGAGAATAGGGTTATCTTTTCCAAGATATGGATGTTTTTCCCATGTTTTCTTATTTTTGACCATTTGATCTATCCTTGCATGTTAGGCTACTGCTTGCTTTCCATGGCTAGTATTTTTGGGTGGAGTGATTATTATTTGACATGCTATGATCTGTTGTAGTTGTTTAGCCATGTAGTTCTTGATGTTTACTTTAGCTGCTAATTATCATTTGAGCATGATTTATTTACACAGGACTACGAGAACCTAGTGTAGTGAAACCATAGGTGAAATTGACGTTGAGGGCTTTCCCAGAGTGTCTATTTTAATTATCACGCTGCAAGACCATAGTTGGGATTGACGTTGAGTGTTCCCTTAGAGTGTATATAGTTATGTTACGAGGCCATAGGAGGAATTGATGTTGAGTGCTTCCTTAGAGTTCCTGTAGGTTACCATTAAAAGAATATAGGGGGGATTGACGGTGAGTGCTTCCTCAAAGAGTTTTTGATCACACATGACTAAAGGGGGAATTGACGATGAGTGATTCCTCAGAGATTCTTTTATATATCTTCTCTTGTATTTTGAAACAAAGGGGTTAGGCTATGAGAACTACCCAGAGGGTTGCTTGTATTTTTTTTTGTTGATTAAATATTTAAAAGTAAATGGTTGTAAATGAAACTGTAGGACTGTATACTTTTGAGTACTTCTGTGTTCACTGGTTCTCTTTGCTTATTGCCTGCCATATATATTCACTGATTATTCACCATAGATATTTGGGTGGTTGCCTACTGGGATTAGTCTCACACCCTATTTTGGTCATGCTTTTGGGCCCAAACAGATTATATTGTTGCGGGTATAGATAAGGGAAACCACCCTTCTACTTCAGGTACTTGATTGCTGTGGAGCTAGGGAGCATCGGACCAAGCTGAAGCTTGTGATGTTGTGGAGTTGTTTACTTGATTTTATTTTGTACTTTGGTTTAGTACTAAGTTCCAGCATTATGATTTTTTGGCTTCTTTCCTAGGCATATATATCATGCATCATTTATATATATGTGCGTGCTTCAGTTTTTTATTACTTCCACTATTTACTTATTACATGTTTTACTGCTTCCACTATTGCTATCTATTTTACTTCCACCGTATTACTTTTCCAATGATGTCATATTTTCTCCACTATCACACCCAAGGCCCTCGCTGCTGGTCGGCAGCCTCTGGCATTTGGGGAAATGCGCTTGAGGCCATGTGACCAACCGGGTACGGGGCACCTCTGGGCGGCTCCCGAAACTGGGATGTTACAAAGTGGTATCAGAGGAATTCTTTTCTTATTTAATTACTATTTGGATCCTATATCCAGGTATAGGAAGAAAATAGGTACTTGGTAATAAGATGTGCCCATAAGTAGCTAACCCGTGTAGAGGGAAAATCCAATTTACCTTGTTATTTCAATTTTTCTGGTTTTGCAATTTTACAGTTGTTTTGATGTCACCATTGGGTGATTCACATGTTTTTTGCTATTATTGTTGATATTATTGAGGTTCTATTTCTGTTGGAACACAATGAGATGTGGTTATTCCATCCCATGCATCATATAGGCACTTGCTAGACATCACATGTCATGCATTCTTACCATGCCATTTAGGGTGCATTAGCAATTGCATGTTGTTGTGATAGAATTTGTGTTACATATTCTTGTTGTTGTGATAGATTCCTTGATAATAACACCTACTATTTGATAGGTTATTGAATTTTGTAAATATTTAGTTTTAATGAACGCCAAACTTTGGTTGTTGAGGTGTTTTGGGCCCTCATGGACCAGAATTTGGTGGATCATTTCTCTGTTATGTTTATATATAACTTGTATAAGATGAAAAGATTTGATTCGTGGGGAGTATGGGACCTCACGGACCATAATTTGGCACCTTAATGCTCATTTCAGTGTTTTATGGATTCTGAAGTAGTTTCTAAGGCTTACTATCTGAAAAAACCCAGAATGCATGGCGTGTAATGATGAATACATGCCAGGTGTCCTTATGTTCGGGAAGGAACTATTTTTTTTAGTACACATTGTGTACTGTATATAAGTTTTTTTAGTCTCTAACTGTTTCACTGGCTGTGTGGATAGAGACACAGGGTTGGGAAATATTTAGTGAGACACGTTGTGTGCCGAATGTACACACCGTGTTGTGTAGACAATGTGTCCACCCTCGTGACTAACAACACAGATAGATAAAACTTAGGTTATACATGCCATGTCAATATTGAACACGCCATGAATTATAACCCTTATATCCAATTGTGTAATGAACAACACGGGGTGGTTGAATCCTTCTTGTAAACGTCATTTCTTTCATAAACACATTGTGTAGAGTCAGCTATATAATCGGTTGTGTGACTAACAACACGGGTCAGTGAAGTTCATCTAGTACATGCCATGTCTGGAACTAACATGCCATGTAGACTTGTTCTAGGAGAACTGTGTGTCTTAGCTGTGTAGAAAAACTTGGGCAGGAGAAGAGGATTCAAGTACACACCATGTGTTAGGACAACACGCCATGTGTATGGAGTGTTACACGTCCTGGGTTGACAAAATTACACGCCCATGTGGATTCTTAAGGGAACACATCATTTAGTAGATATACTCTCTATATATCCATGTTTTGAATATCTTGAATGATTTCTTTCTCCAGTTCTCTTCAAACACTTCTATGTTTCGGTCCTTGATAATATTGATCTAAGGTGTGCACTTGACCTTGTAGAGTATTTCCACCAAGATGTCCTCCAGTTTTACTCTAGTTACAGGGTAGTGATCAGACATGGAACATGGAAGATCAGGGACCACAAGTAGATCCTCCAGTCGTTCCTATATTGGAACCAGCCATTATGTCGAATGTAGGTGCCGATGCACAATTCCAAGAGGGCTTTATGAGGATGATCTAGACCTTTCAGGGAGCACCGCATCCTACCCATCCTATGGCAGAGCTGACTCGGGTTTTTCAATAGAAGAATCCTCCCACTTTCTCAGGGGATGGAGGACCCCAGGCTGCAGAGTCATGGATAGAAGCCATGATGATGATCTTCGAGCATCTGAAGACGCCTCTAGAGAGTAGGGTCAAGCTCACTATGTATATGATTTGGGATTCCTCCAAGAGATGGTGGGATGTTATCTCAGAGGTGGGATGCTGAAAGGTTATGGTTTGGGAGGAGTTTCAGCATACCTTCTATGAATTTTTCTACCTAGATACTTTGAGGGATGATCGAGCCCGAGAGTTCATGAGTTTAGAGCAGGGCACTCTTTCAGTTATGGGGTATTCTTCTCGCTTCATAGAGCTGTAGCGTTTTACACCCTTTCTAGGAGGTGATGAGTTATTCCTGGAAAGTAAGTTTGAGGATGGTCTCAGACACGACATTTGGGCTCATGTGAACATCTTCAGGTTGACTTCCATGACTTCTATAGTCAATCAGGCGCTGATCAAGGAGCGAAACCTGAGGGATTATGGAGCTGTGACCCAGGGAGGTTTCGCATCCAGAGTTAGTTCTTCTCCGGATGATAGCAGGAAGCGTCGTAGGGAGTCTACACGTGGTGATCCAAGTAGGCGGGATGCACCTTTAGGTGGTACGCTACCAATGTGGAAGAGTCAGGCATACCAAACCACTTTGCCCGAGAGACCCTGTGGAGTGCCGATATTGCAGCAAGATGAGTAATATTCAGCACTTCTGTCAGATCTTCTCACTAGTAGCTGGTGATAGGGGTTCTTCTATGACTCCACGTTCATGAGTAGCACAACCAGTTTCTCATCAGTAAGGGAAATGGAGTTCTTCTAGCCATTCAGGACGAGGTGGAGGTCATGGCCAGGGTATCTAGTCGCCAGGATTTCAGCGATAGTAGGGAGGATCAGCTTAGGGTAGTGAGGCGGGGTCACAGGGCCACGATGCAGGTCAGACTTTTGTGGTGGAGTAGACCCAGCTATAGAAAGATCTCGGACCCTCTACAGTCTGAGGTACGATCCTAGTCGCCTCAGTTTTATCTTCTTCTCTTTTTGATACATGGTCTTCCCATAGCTGTATATCTGTTATTGTTATAGAGAGCCTTGGGCTCTGTATTTTTTCTTCTGCTTATATCTTAACACTGGAAACTCCGTTAGGGACTAGAATGGATAGTGTACGTCAGTACAAGGAGTTCCCTCTTGAGGTCGGTGGGTGTCACTTCTCATGGGACCACTATGTCATAGAGATGATAGGCTATGAAGTTATTCTCTAAATGGATTGGTTAGTTCCCTTCCAGGATGTTGTTGATTGCTATCTCCACAGGGTGAGTTTTACGTCACTAGAGGGTGGTATGTTTCTGCATGAGGGCGAGTGGGATTTTAAGGCAAGTAGACCAGGACCCGAGCATCATGGGTTTGGAGGAGTTATATCCCAGATTGCTAGTTTATATCTTGATGACCAGGGGACTTCACAGATGTACTTTCCTCTAGTGGTGGATCGTTTCATAGATATCTTTCCAAAGGACTTTTCAGGATTGCCTCCAGAGTGTGATGTAGACTTTTTTATTGATCTCGTGCCATGAGTAGCACCGGTGTCCATTCCTCCTTATATAATGGCTACACTAGAGTTGTAGGATCTCAAGAAGCACTTGGAGGAGTTGCAGGAAAAGGGTTTCATCTAACCCAGTACTTCTCCTTGGGGTTTTCCTATCCTATTTGTGAAGAAGGAGGACGATACCCTTAGAATTTGTTTGGATTATCGGAAGTTGCACCAGTTTATGGCCAAGAACCAATATCCCTTACTGAGGATTTATGATCTCTTTGATCAGCTTTGAGGAGCCCGGGTGTTCTTAAAGATTTACTTGAGTTCTGGTTACCATCAGTTGTGCGTTAGACTATCAGATGTGCCTCTTACAGCCTTTCGGAGTAGGTATGGTCTATACGAGTATGTGGTTATGTCGTTCGGTCTCACGAATGCACCTGCAGTTTTCATGGCACTGATGAATCAAGTGTTCCATACATACTTGGATTCTTACGCGGTAGTCTTTGTGAATGATATCTTGGTGTACTCTCACACTCGACACGACCATACCACACATCTTGAGATCGTTTTGAGTACACTGAGAGAGCATCATTTATATGATAATCTCTCAAAATTCCACTTTTGGATGGACCAAATTCACTTCTTGGGTCATGTTATCTTAGAGACAGAAGTATCAGTAAACCTAGAGAAAGTGAGAGCAATAGTTTTATAGGAGCATCTGAATATTGTATTTGAGATATGAATTTTTCTAGGGCTGTCTGGTTACTACATGCATTTTATACAGGAATTTTCACGCTTAGCAGTGCCACTGACAGACCTGACTAAGAAGGGTGCTAAGTACTTGTGGTCAGATTCTTGTGAGTCATCCTTTTCGGAGCTGAAAGGGAGGTTGAATTCAGCACTGATACTAGTATTTCCAGATCCAGGAAAGAGATATATTGTATACTGTGATTCATTAGGTATCAGGTTGGGAACATTTCTTATACAAGGATAAGGATTCATTGCGTATAGGTCTCGGCAGTTAAGGCCACATGAGAGGAACAACCCGATGCATGATCTCGAGCTAGCTGTAGTTGTTCATGCTTTACGCTATTGGAGACATTATCTTATGGGAGATAATTTTGAGGTTTTCACTGACCACAAGAGTCTCAAATATATCTTCACTTAGCGCGATATGAATTCAAGAGAGTGAAGTTGGGTTGAGTACATTCAGTCATTTGACTTTGAGCTTTCCTACAAGCCTGGGAAAGAGAACATTGTGGGTGATGCGTTGAGTAGGAGGACTCAGATACAGGCATTTCAGGAGGCCAGCAGTGAGTGGCAGCTTATGGCTCTATTCTATGAGATGCATTTGGAGGTGCACGTCAATCAAGGGAAGACGTTTCTTTCTTCTGTAGAGGTTACCTCTACTCTACTTGATCTAGTGCGAATGAGGTAGCTATCAGATTCTAAAGGCCTAGTCCTATGGGGGAGTGTTTCAAGAGAAGACCCTATTCCTGGATGGACAGTAGGAGAGGATGAGATCTTACGTTTTCATGGATGTGTGTGGGTTCCAGCAGACATATGTGAGGATATGATATGAGACTTTCGTTCCTCAGTTTGGGAAGTGCATTCTGGTGTCACCAAGATGTATCGAGATTTGCACCGTCAGTATTGGTGGCCAGGTATGAAGAGAGATGTTGCTGGTTTTTTCATGAGGTGTTCCACCAGTCAGTTGGTGAAGGCAGAGAATCAGTGACCATCAATGCTTTTACAGTAGTTACCCATTCCCGAGTGGAAGTGGAATGATGTCACTATGGATTTTGTAACAAGTTTTCTGAGGTCGCATCAATGGAATGATGCAGTATGGGTTTTCATTGATAGACTCACGAAGGTTTCCCACTTCTTGCTGATTAAAAATACCTTCAGTGTTGATGAGTTGGGAAGTCTGTACATCTGAGAGATTTTATGTTTACATGGAGTTAAACACTCCATTGTTTCAGACAGGGACGCCCATTTTACTTCTCAGGTCTGTCAGGGACTTCAGAGGGCTTTGGGAACACAGGTACTTCTGAGTACAACTTACCATCCCCAGACAAATGTCCAGTCTGAGCATACAATTTATGTTCTTGAGTACATGCTTCAGGCATGCATTCTATATTTTGGAGGTTCGTGGGAGAAGCACATGCCTCTTGTGAAGTTTTCCCACAATAATATTTTTCAAGCAACTATTCAGATGGCACCTTATGAGGCTTTGTACGGTAGGTCATTCCGATCACCCTTATACTGGATGGAGGCTAAAGAGGCAGCTATGCTGGGACCTCGACTTGTCTAGGAGACCACAGAGTAGATACAGTTGATTCGAAAGAGGATTAATACAACACACTAACGACAGAAGTCTTATGCTGATTGACGGAGATGACCTCTAGAGTTTGAGATCAGAGATCAGGTTTTCCTATGTGTCACATCGAGGTTGGGACACAGGAGGATAAGAAGAGAGGGTAAGATTTGACTAAGATACATCGGTCTCTTTCAGGTGTTGGGGAGATTCGGGTGAGTTTCCTATTAGTTGTAGTTACCTCAGAGGTACCAGGATATGCATGATGTCTTCCACGTTTCTTAGCTTCAACGTTACTTCTCAAACCCATCTCATGTTTTCCAACTTGAGGAGGTTGAGCTCATGGTGAAAGAATCTTTCAAAGATAATCCTATCCAGATTGTTGATCAAAGTGCGAAGGTTCTATATGGTTGTATGTTCCTCTGGTACGAGTGATATAGAATCACAGGCGGGTATAGGGCAAGACCTGAGAGAGGGAGGCTGATGTATGATCATAGTGGCCAGAGCTGTTCAAGGTTTCTTCTTCTACATCGTCTTGTAAGGGAAATTCGGGGACAAATTTCTTTAAGGGGGGAAGTTTTTAAGAACCCGGATCTTCTTTTCAGGTATGTTTTCCTTTTCTGGATGTCTTTGAGGAAAAATAGGAGTTTCTAAAAAATTCAGGAGTACACGCCATTTATTAATAAGTACACATCGTGTACTCGGTTGCCATGGGTGACCGTGTACTAGCCGGGTAGCAGCCGAGTACATGGTCGTGTGTGGTGATCTGGAGACCGCCTAAAGCAAAGTCCGAAAAAGGCAAGTACACATCGTGTAATTTTAAATAACATGTCGTGTACTTTCTTTTTTTTATTAAATGGACTAGGGTCGCATCTGATGGACAGAACGCACATCTTCTCAACCTATCTCGTCCAGGAGCGTCTGTATGGCCGCAGATATTTTCTGAGCCCCCGACTCAATGTCCATTCTCCGAATTCACTTTCATCGATTGAATTGGAATCGCATAGCTGAGTTCTACTTTCTTCTTGAACTTTATCTCATGATTTCTCCTCTTCCGTAAGATATCCTCAGTTGAACGTCTTAAGCGTTTTTATAGATATAAAACATTCTAGGGCGATTCAAGGCCTAAGGTTCATGTATATCGATCTCAAGATGCTGAGGTAGGTGGTTTGTGCCTTTCCGTAGTTAGTCTTTGAGTTATATTTTCAAAAGTGACCAATAACCTCATTCGGGGTATTGTGTGTATATGGTTTTAACCCTTTTATTTGTCTGTTATGCCTTGTTTGATTGGATAGAGGTTAATTGTTTGAGAATAGGGTTACCTTTTCCAAGTTATGGATGTTTTTCCCATGTTTTCTTGTTTTTTACCATTTGGTCTAGCCTTTCCTGTTAGGTTTCTGCTTGCTTTCCATGCCTAGTATTTTTGGGTGGATTGATTATTATTTGACATGCTATGATATGATGTAGTTGTTTATCCAAGTGGTTCTTGAGGTTTAATTTGGCTGCTAATTATTGTTGGTGCACGATTTCTTTACACTGGGCTATGGGAACCTGGTGTAGTGAGACCATAGGGGAAATTGACGTTGAGGGATTTCCCATAGTGTCTCTTTTAATTATCACGTTGCGAGACCATAGGGGGGATTGACATTGAGTGCTCCCTTAAAGTGTTTATAGTTACGTTATCAGGCCACATGAGGAATTGACATTGAGTGCTTCCTCAGAGTGCTTGTAGGTTACCATTAAAAGACTATAGGGGGAATTGATGGTGAGTGCTTCCTCAGATAGACTTTATCATGTTTTTTGAGAAATTATTTAAACAACATCAAAATGAGTTTTGATGATTGATTTGATCAAGGTCTAAATAATATTAAATGTATAATATTTAGATTTTGTAAATTTTTTATATAACAGAAATTGGGTTATAAAATTTTTATATTTCATTAATATCATCTATCTAAATTAAATATAATATAATGAATAATATGAGGCATCGAGCCTCTAGTCAAGTGGTACAAGCACCCTCTTGGCATCCAAAGACCTAGGTTGAAAACTGGGCAAGGGGTGGATTTCTGAGTTGCTGTAGTAATGGAACTATTCACCCCATTTGGACCTATGAGCCATAGAATTGGGCCTTTGGGACATAAGTAATTAGGGCCACTGTTGGCCTTTGAGTCATAGGGCGTTCGGGCCACCATAGAGAAGTAGATGATGTAGAGTGACTAGTTGATCGGTTTAGTGCATCGGGTAGGCAGTGTAGTATGGATTCAGGGAGTATTGTCAAGTGGGAAGCTTGAAAGAGCGATAGGTATATTGGAACCTATCAAGTGGCCTTCTAACCACTTAAGATAAAGGGGTTCTCTTCCATGTAATTTGAAAAGGACAGCATAGTGTAATGGTTCATGGAAGATAGGGCAATGCATCATGTGAATAATGATGACCAGATAGGAAAAGAAATTCAACTTGGTAGGCAGTGTGTCCTGGAGAGATGCAGGTGTTGTTGGGTGGGAATCTCGATAGAGCGATGGGTGTACTGGAACCTATCATCTGAATCTCTACCCAGACATGGGTTAAAGATGGTTGTTTTTTCATGTCTTTATGGTGGGTTAGTGTAATGAAAATGGATAATGGTAGGGGCATCATAGTGTGAATATTGGGATCATGATGAGAAGTTTGATTGATCAACTTGGGACTTCGGGTCACCACATTTAGCTTTCAAGCCACATAACCTTTAGTCCATCAAAATTTTAATGGGTCTTCGAGCCACTGGACCTTCAGGTCATGTAAGGGGTTACCTCTAAACCTAGTTGAAAAGAGGACTTTCTTTACTTAATAAATAATGGGGCACTTCCTCCTACTTGTTAAAAAAATAAATAATATGAAATATTTCATGCTAGTAAATGAATATAAAGTGTTTATATTCAAAATTATGGAATATATATAATGAATAGATAAATTATAAATTGTTTATTTTTAATTTTACTTTTGAATTATTCATAAAGGTTTATCTCATGCTTAAACTTATGAATTATTATTTTATTTAAGTTTATTTGATGCTCTATTCATATATATAATTATTATACTATGAATTATGGTGTATGATTTAGTTTAAAGGTGTTTAAATTACTTCTAAGTCATCATACATGCATTTAAGGAGTTACATGTTAGGTATGATAATGAATTTAGTTTTCATCTACCTTGAACTCAAATTGTGAATAAATTTATTTGATTGAATTTAGTTATTAAATATATTTTATTCATATTAGGTATTAGAGTTGTGATGAATTGGAATCTCTCTTGAGTAAATTATCTCTAGGTAGAGGTAATTTTAGCCAAACTTCCCACTATCCTGGAGGATTATGATTTTGTTCTAGAAATATAGGGGTTAGCTATTTGTGGAACTAGGCTTACACATGTGAGGATTGTTAATATCATATAATTTTATAGCTTTACATTAAATGTTATTGTACCTTATGCATAGGATATATTTGGATATGTGAAAATATATTTGGCTTCTATTTTTGGGTGAGTAACACAAACTGTGAGTTGTGTAAAGAGTTGTTCACAAATATGATTTGAACATATTAGTTTAGTGTAGGGAATATGATGAAAAACTAAATAATTATAGGCATTCATACATCTAAAATTAATAACATGTGATAAGTTGGTGAGATTAAATTCTCATTCAAAGTACTAAGTGTTAGATTCATTCTAAAGAAGATCGGTTCAAGTCCTTGATTATTTAATCGAGTAAGGTCGCGCCAAAGAGGGGTTTCCCTAGATTATCTTAAGTAATGAAATCAATTAATGAGGTGGACATAAGAGTTATTTTCCTTATTCTTGGAATTTTCTTTAGGTTAGAATTAGCTCGGAGACCCTAACGGATAGGATACTAAAGGAATAGAGTTGGGTTTATCCATAATATGGATTGGACAAAGATTCATACACTTAACTATACAAGATTCATATATGATATTTTCAGGATGATTTCCTACATAAATAGCTAAGTGGTGAGTTTCATACCAAAATGCGATAATTTTCTTAGTTAAATATGGATCTTAGACCACTAATGGATATGATGGATTTAAAAGGGGTCATTATTTGACTGAGAAAAAATTTAATAAAAGCCCTTATTAAATGTTTGTAAAAATTGAAACTCATATGATAAAATTTATTATTGTAGATAGATAGAATCATTATCATCAAACTTAAATTTGATTTTAACTCTTGAAAATGAAAAGCTTAATCTAAGAAACTCCTAATATTGGTAACTTAAGAAAAGTTCCCAAGATAAATTTTATATATTGGGGTAAAACCTTCCCAAGAAACCAATAGTTAAAGTAGTTAAAAAATGAATCTATATGCTTTTTAGAATCATAAATTTATTTACCTATGGTTTGAAAGGAATTAGTAGAATACGGGGTGAATTAAATATTATAGGGATTAATCTCAACCATTGGATGAGATCTCATGTACTCTCTAAATATGGTGATATGTTAATGAAATGGGATGTACTTTTGGCTCTAAATTGTGTTCTCTACTTCTTTTATTTATCTTGTATTTATATTTCCATTTGTTATTATCATCATCATATGAAAATTCGATATTCGCTTTCTCAATGATGCTCTTCATCTACGATCGATCTTACATTTTCGGTTTCGAAATGTTTCCTGGTTTCAATCGATGTTTGATCAATTTAACAACACATTATTAGCATGATCGTCTTCTTTGAATTTCATGTCGTTATGACGCTGCCTTCATCCCCATCATTGGCATAAGAAAAACATCATGGGAAAAAGGTATGCCACATGTTTTTATAAACATTCTTATTTTCAAATACTCTTTCACATGCGCATTGACTCCACTCATTTGAGGATCTATGTCAAAAGGTGATCCTTATTTTATATTTAATATATTGTTACATTTATTTTTCACCTCTTAATAAATTTGAAAATAATATATGATTTTCTTAATATTTTGTTGCGGGAAAAATAATGAGCTCCTGAAGAGCCGTAATGACTCACGATTGAAAATTTCACTTCATTCCCTAGAGAGAATGGGTTTGATTAATAACCGATGTGATAGATGTCTATACAAACACCATTCATCAAATGAATAAAAACTTGTACCATCGAAAGTGGTTGAATGATGAACATCGCGTACTCGTTGAACGTCGAGCTGAAGTTTGATGAACATCATATACCCGTTGTACGTCGAGCTGAAGTTTGACGAACATCCCATACCCGTCGTACGTCGAGCCAAAGTTTGATGAACATCATGTACCCATCGTACGTTGAGATTAAGTTTTATGAACATCGCATATCCATCGTACGTCGAGCTGAAGTTTGATGAACATCGCATACCCGTAGTACATCGAGCTGAAGTTTGATTAACCTCGCGTACTCTTCGTACGTCGAGCTGAAGTTTTTTTATCATCGTGTGCCCATCGTACATTGAGCCAATGTTTTTTTATCATCTTGTACCTATCATATGCCTATCCAAAGTTCTCTAATCATTCCATGAACAGTGAAATTTCATCTCACTTGTTCGTTTGTTCACCCTGAATGTGGAAAGTTTGATTATGATATATAAAGTCTCATAATGAAGATGATATTTACTTTGAATATTTGTAGATATTTGTTTTATTTATTTTCTATTTATTTTATTTCTTATAAAAAAAATTAGAGAAATTAAATATTCTTGACTAACAAGATTAAATATATTTTATATATATTAATCCCCCAAAATGGATAAAATTGATGAAATTAATGAATTGAATATTCATTAAATTGTCTTTAAGACACTATAAAACTCAAACAAATAATTTTATTCTCTTCCCTAGAGTGAATGAGAATATTTATTCAAAATGATTTATTTCATTCCACAAACTGAATGCAAATATACTTGGTTTTATTATAAATCATGTTCGAGGTGAATATGATTTTGTGTGAATTATCATTGTGTTGTATTTGTTTATAACAAATAATCAAAATATAACCACCAAAAATGGTTTAATGATAGTAAATATATACAGAGCATAATGAATTTTATTAATATTTATAAAATAATGCATCTCTGAAGGATGATATTAAAATAATTTCCTTTGACATTATATTGAAGAATAAATTCATTTATCATTTATTGTTCCTGTAACAACAATATCAAGGGAGACATTATTACTTATCATATTCTTATGGATTATCAATATCATCTCATGTAATTCATTTATCCCCTGCAGTGGATGTAGCTATTTCTATAGTTTACAAATGAAATCCGATATATATTATGAAAATGATTTTACCACCTAAAGTGGTTAAAGTAATGATCATCATAATCAATAAAATTTATATTTTATTCAAGATGATCATTATTGATAAATAATAAATTATCATTCATGGATCATGAAATCTGATGAATGAATTCATTCCCTGATGTGAATGTAGTATTAATTACTATATCTAATTCCTTGAAGCGATTGAAATTATTCATGAAAAAATTGATATGATCATGAATATTTGAGAGTTGATGAGGTTTGATCAAATGATTTATCCTTCATCTGATAAAGTGAATATTGTTTATGAATTATTATTTTGGATGGTGATAAGGTATGTGTTCTGAATCCAGAATATTCTTCCACATTAGTTATCACTACCACATTCACTAGCTTCAAAAGACGTGGGGGCTCCTATCCCAAGTAGATATATTGTAAAATAATATTTGGGCCTAAAGTTCCAAAAATATTTTGTCCAAAAGTTCTAAATTATGAAATAATCCGCTTGGTGATGGACCTAACTCGTTATAATTATATTATGAATTCATCAACCACCATAAGTGGAAATTATAATGAAAAATATGAGTTTACATAATGAAAGATCTTGTAGATCTTATATGCATCGATCTTGAAGAAAAATATTTATAAATATTATTTTGATTAAATGCTTCAAAATAAATCATATATGCGTTAGTATATGCTCATATAAGTACATTTACCAGTAGAGAAAATTAATTAAAAACCCCAGAAGGGAGAATATATTCCTACCTGGTAGTACAAATTCTTAATGATTTGTTATATCTGAAGTCTCAATGATATATATAAATGATATTCTTGAAAATTAATATCATATGGAGACATTTGATAAAAGTTGTACCTCGATATGTAACAAGCATTCATAAAAGTTATTATAAAGAATTTGTTATGTGCAATCGAATAAATAATGGTAAACCAAAAGTTTACCGATCCTGAAACTTTAAATATATGACAAAATGGTTTAGTCTATTCAGGATAAATTATAATGAAAGATATTGATTCAAGTATACACAAGCATCGATTTATTGATAACATAGAAGACATCCATCAGGGGGAGAATGATGAATTTATGTAATGGATGCATGTATACTAAATTATCAATGAACTCATTCGCATTAAGTTATTATGAATTCCCCTTGTATAATAATTTACCCTTAAGTACCCATTTTTGAGGTAAATTATTTATATCATTAGCATCTATAATGGAAATAAATTTCCCATATACTTATGAAGAAGTATATATGGGCGTTCTCACCTACCATGTGATCCATCTATATAAAATATTCATCCACTAAATGATCACATGTTTTATTTTCTGCTGGGGAGTATACATTGCATGCTATGCATGTTGATTAAAATAAATACTGAGTATCATATATTATATGGTCCTGCATAACCATTGATAAGATGCTCACAACACTTACATGAATGTAAAGTGTTGGAAATCAATAGTCCGATTATACACACCTGAAGTGCGGTAGAAATGATTATATAAAATGATTGTTCATCATGAGTAGAAAGTACTAAATATATTTTCCCTTAAAGAGGAAAATGAATATATTAAAAACATTGTATCTTTTTAGATATTGTCCCTAAAGTGACACTAGTAGTAGAAAAATTATGAGATCACAATCAAATATTGCTGATGATATATTTTCTATGAATGATTTTAAAACTCATTAATGAAAATGTATTTTTACAGATGTCGACATCATAATAATTGGCCAAAATTCACTAATGGAATCTGGTGTTTTTTCAACGGTTTCTTCAAATCGTTTCTATACTGTAAAAAATGCCACATTTGCCAAGATTTTGGTCAAACCATTGGCAATGTGTAAATATACTTAATATTTCCCGACATTTTGAAAAAACCATTAGGAAATATTTAGTTTCTCTAAGATATACCAATGGTTAATTAAAACCATTGGTAAAGAGAGACTTTCCCAACGGTTTTTAAAAATGTTGGCAATGTTTTCCCCCATATAACCCAGAACCCCAGCTCCCACTCGCCCGATTGCAGAACCTAATCGAGAGATCCTCCTGAAGTTTTCTCGGCCGCGAAACCATCTTCAATCAAACAATTTTTTTTCTACACTTTAAATTAGTAAGTTTTACATTAGTTTTAATGTTCTCTCTCTATTTTTTCTGTTTGGTGTTTTGATTTCAGCTAAATTAGAGTTTGTATTGTTTGTGAAGTACCGAACCCTTTGATTTATTTTTTGTTTTTTTTCTACACTTCAAACATGGTAAATGGTTTGTTTAGTGGGGTGATATGTTAGTTTATGTGGAATTTAGTTTAGTTTAACATTGTATTTGTATTTTGTATTTATAGGTATTGATATTGAGGTTGAATTGGCATTGGTTGGGTGATAGATTGGAGTTGTGAACACCTCCCACCCCACCCCCTTGGACACCTACCACTTGCCTGGACAACCCCCCCCCCCCGAACCCCCCCCCATTAGACATCCCCCACCCCCTACACCCCCACCCCCCATGGACACCCCACCCCTTGGACAACTCCTTCCCCCCCACCTCCCTTAGACACCCCTACCCCAACCCTCCCGGGACACCCCCCATCTCCCATGGACAGCCCACCCCCCCTAGACACCCCCACCCCTTGGACACCCCCACCCTTTGGACAACCCCCACCCCCTAGACACCCCCACCCCCTTGGAAACCCCCAGCCTTTGGACAAACCCCTCCCCCCCACACCCCCTAGACACCCCCACCCCCTAGACACACCCACCCCCACCTTCCCTGGACACCCCTCACCCCCATGGAAAGACCCCCCACCCCCATGGACAGTCCCCCCACCCCCTTGGATAGCCCCCCCCCCCCCACCACCCCTAGACACCCCCACCCCCCTGGACACCCTCCACCCCTTGGACAACCCCCACCCCCTTAGACAGACCCCTTGGACACCACCACACCTCCGAGACACCACCGCACCTCCTAACTGCTTGACCCAATTTTTAAATTGGAATTAACAATGTAATTGATTTACCCTTTTCACAATGACATTTTCTAAGTGACCCATAGAGATTTATAAATTGAATTTTTCATGTTTTGATAAATTGAATTTGTCATGTTTTGATAAATTGAATGGGTTGTTTGGAATGAAATGGCTAATGCATGATGGTTTTACTTTCTTAATTAATAAAATGATTTTCAATAAAATTACCCTAAGGGGGCTGCAGGAGGGGTAGGGGGATGTCCAGGTGTGGGGGGATATATAGGTAGGGGTGGGTTGTCCAGGGGGTAGGGGCAGCAGGGTGCATAGGGGGGTTATAGGGGTGTGGAGGAGGAGGTATGGGATTCCCAAGGAGGGGTGTGGGTTGTCCAGGGGGGGTCAGGGTGGGGTGTCCAGGTGGGGGAGGGGGGTGTGGGCTGTCTAGTGAGGGGGTGGGCTATCTGGGGGGCTGTCCAGTGGGGGGTGGGGGCGTGGGTTGTCCAGATGGAGGTGGGGGGGCTGTCCAGGGGGGCTGTGGGGGAGGGGGTGTGGGATGTCCAGGGAGGGGGTGGGTTGTCCAGGGGTGGTGGTGGGTGGGTTATCCAGGTGGGGTAGGAGGTGTGGGCTGTCAAGGGGGGTGGGCTATCCAAGGGTGTGGGAGTGGGTTGTCCAAGTGGGGGGGTGTTGGTTGTCGAGGGAGGAGGGGGTGGGCTGTCTAGGTGTGGTGGGGGGTGTCCAGGTTGGGTGGGGGGGCTATCCGGGTGGGGGTGTAGGGGGGTGGGGGTGTGGGCTATCCAGGGAGGGGGGTGGGTTTTCCACTCTGATACTCTACAAAAAATTGGAATCAAATATAACTGATGTATAGTTGCTTTCACATGTTAAGAAGTTTCTTGAAGTTACATACCAACACTCACTCTTACCCTTCTGAGAAGAAGTGATCTCTAAAAAGAAATATCACTCAGGTTCTTATCCACTATCCATATTGATCTCATACAAATTTAACATTCGTACAACTTCATATCACCTAATGATATAACAGGGCTCATACTTCTATGAGTAGTGTCCCATCAGAACGTGGCTCATAAAATCTAATCCACGTATGATATTTGGTGGTGTGTTTACAATTGGGTGTGTTGTGATTTATATGTATGATATTCATGGTTTACACCAACAGTCTTCTCAGTCATCTATAATAGGCTTAAAATCATGATACAATTGGATAAAGATTAGATTTAACGACCCTAGTTTGGGGGTGGACACCCCCACGCCCTTGGACAGCCCCCACCCACTTGGACAACCCCCCCCCTGGACAGCCCTACCACCCCATGGACATCCCTTCCACCCCCATGGATAGCCCCGCCACCCCCATGGAGAGACCACCCTCCCCCTGTGGATAGCCCACCCACCCCCTGAACACCTCATACCCCCTTGGACAGCCCCACCACCCTCATGGACAGCCCGCCCACCCACCCCATACCCTCCAGGGCAGCCCTGCCGCCCCCTGGACAGCCCGCCCACCCCTTGGACACCCCTACCCCCGGGACAGCCCTGCCACCCCCGTGGATAGCCCGCCCACCCCCTTGGACCCCCAACCCCATGGACAGGCCCGCCACCCCTGTGGACAGCCCGCTCATCCCCCCTGGACACCTCATACCTCCTGTACGGCCCCCCACCCCCACCCTTGTGGATAGCCCACCCACCCACCCAGTACCCCCCTGGACAACCCCACCACCCCCTAGACAGTCCGCCCCCTGGACACCTCGTACCCCCTGGACTGCCCCCACCCCTGGAAATCCCCCCCCCCCACCCCCTAGACACCCTCGACCCCCTTGGATAGCCCTGCCACCCCCGTGGACAACTCGCCCACCCCCCTGGACACCCCGTACCCCCCTGGACACCCCACCATTGTGGACAGCCCACCCACCCCCTGGATAATTCTCCTCCACAAGTGTACATGATATTGTACACTCATGTATATTTATTCAAATATATTTTGTTATAAATATAGTATTTTGTTGTCTATTATATTATAATTCTCATATAGAGTAGCATGCCAGTTATGGTTTCATATAAAGTGAACAATTCTCATTTACTTAAATATATTTTCGACGAAAATTCAATCTTATTGAATTGCTTTTGATGAAATGAATTATTACAAGTTTTTTTACAGAATGGATAGAAGTTGGATGTATTAAACTGATCGGATCTCAATCAATTTCCAAAACAATCTGGAGATCTTTTTAGATTTTTTATTTCACAATGCTTTAGATAGTGGTCACATACACTACCCATGTTACAATTGTGTTGTAAGACCATGGTTGAGCCATGAATAAGTCAACTAACACTTAACCAAATATGGTTTTCAAGGAAACTATTATGTGTGGTATTAAAATGGGGATAAAATGACATCTCAATTTGTTGATGATCCAAATGAGAAGACTGGATTAGAGAATTTTTTATATAACTGATTTCTATTTATTCATCATCATGAAAAAGAAAGGATTCTGACCCAAGAAGATTTTGATATGAGCACACATGATGCGTCTAATGAAAATGATGATGTTGTCAGGGTGAAAAAATTGAATAATGTTTCCACGACTCCAGTATATCTACAATGCGGTAAAATGAAGAAGCTGGAATTTTTAATCCAATTGTTTCATGGGAAAACTATGAATGGAATTTTTAATAAGACAATCGATTACATCATTACATTCTTTAAGGACTTACTTCCAGATGATTCAGATATTCCCTCAAACTACTGTATGGCATGGAATTTAGTTTAGGAACTTCGATTTTCAAGAAAAAAATTCATGCTTTCCCAAAAGATTGTAGTTTATTCTGGGAGAAAAATGTTGAACGAAATGATTGTATAAAATGTGGCACATCCCCCTGAAATATAAAAGCTGATGGAACACTATCCCGTGTTCCACATAAAGTAATGTGGCACTTTTCATTAATCCCCATACTCTAGAATCTTTTTATGTCTGATGAAATATCTATAAAAATGAAATGTCATGATACTGAGAGAAAGAAGACTAATGATGAGTTGTTTCACCCTGAAGATGAATTTTCATGGCAGAGATTTGATGCTCGATATCCTGATTTTTTAGCTGACGTGCGTAATGTGAGGTTGGTTCTTTCATGTGACGATTTTAATCCATTTGGGTAAATGCTTACATCGCACAGAACATGGCCGGTTTTTATACACATTTGTAATCTTCCCCTATGGTTGTGTATGAAAAAACCTTTCACTTTCCTGAGTATACTCATATTTGGCCCTTCTGATCCCAGCAATGATATATATGTATACATGCAACCTTTAATAAAAGAGTTGAAATTTCTTTGGGATGTGAGTGTGTGCACATATGATGCATGTTCGAAAGACATATTTCAGATGCGATTTGTGCTTATGTGGACGATCAATGATTTTCCTGCTTATGCAATGATGTCTGGATAGAGCACTAAGGGAAAACTATCATGTCCTGTTTTTATGAAGAATACATTATCCATAAGACTGAAACATCGTTGTAGTTTCAGTTTTATGGGACATTGATGATTCTTTCCAATGGACCATCCAAATATAAATAATAATTGAAGATTTGACAATACCATGGATACCGATGATCTACCTCAGCATATGTCTGGAACTGATGTGCTTAATGAATTGAAAGATTTTAGTTTTTCATTCGGGAAGGGTCAAATGAAATCTAAAAAGAGAAAGAATGTTTCCACTGAAACCTATTACAATTGGAAGAAGAGAAGTATTTTATTTTATTTTCCTTATTAGTCAACCAATTTTTTACGTCATTGCTTAGACATAATGTACATTGAAAAAAATATATGTGAAATGTTGCTATCGATTCTTCTAAATGTTAAGGGAAAGAAAAAATATGATTTACTATCTCGGCATGACTTGGTAGATTGGGGCATCAGGAAAGAATTGCATCTTGTGCGTATCAGTGAAAATAAATGGAAAGTTTAATGTGATTCTTATGTGATGACACCTACAGAAAAAATAAATTTCTAGAAGTACTAGAGACTATTAAATTTCCTAATGGATATTCAAGCAACATATCCAAACGGGTCAACCGAAGAGAGTTGAAGTTAAAATCTATGAAGACTCATGATTATCACATCCTTCTGCATGAGTTTATTCCAAGAGAAATTCATCATAGTTTTTCCAATAATTTAAGGGTGGTTGTTATTCGGTTGTGCCATTTGTTTAGAGATATTTGTGCGAAGAAGTTTTCCAAGTATTTCTTGCAAAAAATGTTGGCAGATGCCCCATTAATTTTGTGGGAGTTAGAGAAACTATTTCCTCCATCATTTTTCACATGCATGCTACATCTGACTATCCATAGTCCAACTGAAATAATTCTCATAGGACCTATTTCTTTTCATTGGATGTTTCCTACTGAAAGAAATATGTACACAATAAAGTCTTATGTTCTTAATAGGAATTTTCCCAAAGGTTCTATCGTGAACGGTTACTTGGCTCAAAAATGTATGGATTTCTGCTCTATGTATTTGTCTGATCTTACTATAAGAATTAATAGACCAATGAGAAATGAATAAGAATGGTATGAGAAAATTGAACCCATTTTTCCATCACTTCTTCAAATAAGAGGAATTCCTGGATCATATACATTGATGACATTAATCCTTGAAGAGCGGGAGATGGCACATCGCAGAGTTTTTTTCAACTGTGATTTGTTAGATGACTACATCTTGTAAGTAAATTCAATATGTATATCTTATATATATATATATATATATTAATCTATTCCTATTTTTATCTATAGGTAACATAAAGTGATGATAAATATAAAGCACCGTTCTTCATCTTTGAGAAGAAGGGAGACTTTGCATAGCAAAGAGTTTTCTGCTTGGTTAAAATTGAAGGAAATAATATTACTGTTTAAAATAATTAAAACAATATTTAATTAAGTTTAATATTGATTTATATTTTAGGTATTGAGTTTTCCTGCAGACTCTATCTTTGAAGAAATAAGAGCTTTGACTTTTGGTCCTAATACTGTGGTTCGTGTCTGTAAATCAATTTTTATCAATGGGTACATATTTATTATCACTGAATGAGCAAAGAACATGAGAAAAAAACGTGATGGTGTTATGGTTACTATCACAACAGACTGTTATGCTAGTGCATCAGATATTAGAGCACGATTTGAAAATGTAGGTTATTATGGATTTGTTGAAAAAATAATAATATTGGATTATTATTCTCATAGACGAGTCACGATGATGAAATGATAGTGGTTTGATTCGATGACAAGGCAGTGCACATTTATTGATGAATTTGGATTTCGAATAATTGATATGACTCACACTCTTACTACCGATGAACCATATGTATTGGCATTAATGATGAAACAAGTTTTTTATGTCAAAGACCATCTTCAGCCTGAATTTGGTGTCATTATTGAAGTAATTCCATGACATATTTTTGATTATGGTGATTATGGAATTGAAACCATCCCTAATGCCATTAGAAACGATCCAGTTTTTACTTTTGATGACTCTAATAGCTCAATTTTTAGAGTTGACTATGAACCTAAAGTTGTAGTGGAAAATATATAAAATCATCAATTCATGTTCTCAATTATTTTGGTTTACCTCAACTTGGGATGTTAAGGTTGGTACTATTCAAATTTATTTAATATTGATTACAAATATGTTGTATCCGACTAGACCGTTATTTTAATTTTCAATGTTTATTGGTTGTAATTTTATTTGAATTGTATTTTCTAATTTGGAATTGAACTTTATTCAAACCTACGAAACCAACATTTCTAACTTGGTGAACATTTCAATGATTCAACTGTGATTTGTATAAAATTTGTAAAACCCTAAGACATCTCTTTAACATTTTACTAGGTAATGAACATGACGGTTTGTATTCTTCTGCAAAACATGTATTGAAACCTCCATCATCTACCTGGGCTAAAGAAATTAAATTTTTCCTTAATTTTCACAACTGCTTTACCCCTTATGAATCCGGTAGAATCAATGTTCCATGATTTTAATAGAATGGTGACACTTAGTAAATAACCATATTGCTAAAAATTAAATTTCTTTATTACATATTATACGATTTATTAACTTCATTATATATTTTTTCAAGCTCACCTAAAACAATGGGTAGTTAAATTATCCCCGAATTCCCCTATTACCTCTCATTTATTTTGTTTTTTGGGTTACACATTAGTTATATTTTTCTATTTACTTCCATATTTGTTTTCAAATGTAGTAAATGAAACCAATTGAAGAGAGGTGATGAAAATAGATTATGGACAACAATCGTCGCCTGACTGAGCTGGGATTTCCACCACTAATGCCTATAGTGAGTATTTTATTTCAAATATATTTATTTAAATAACATATAATGTCATGTGATTAATTTTTTTAAACATTTTTTTAGGATCCATCTATTAGGTGACAGTTATTTGATGAGAAGCCTAGTAGTGGTCCCAGTACTCGGGGTGTTCGTACGGGAGGGGGGGTGGTATGGGAGCTAGATGATATGGTCGGCGTACCTGATTAGACTCTGACCCTCCCACTAACATACCATCCATCCCACTTTCTGATCTCAGTGTGCCATTAGGGACACACGGGATATTTAGGCCTCCCATGTTTTCACCACCCTTTGCATCTGAGCCTCCTCACCCATCATTACCATATCCGATGATGATTCCCACTCCCCATCCAGTATTTGGATAGCCATCCCTGTCATATTCTTTTACTTATACTTCCTTCTCTTTGGGCTTTTATATTCCATTTTCTTTGACTTCTACTCTTCCAGAGTTTGTCCCTACAGAGCATAAATTGGGACCCACTCCATCTGTATACAGCGTTCCTTCATTTTATGCGGATCCAGTGGTGCCCATTGATCATATTATCCCATGTATACTTATACAACCTGAAAAAAAATTACACCATTATTTATTTTCATTAAAACATGTATTGATAAAATATTTTTTTTCTTTCATAATAGATACATATACTGATAGGAGGAAGGGTGGGGAAGTACATGCATGTGTGTGGTGTGGAACCGCCGAACACAGTTGATGGTGGACTACAATGAAGATAGTCAAATGATTGAAAAATCAGGGCAGCAATGTCAGAGTTTTTTGGAGATGCTTTCCAAATACTATGACATCATTCATGTCTTCCCGCTCTCATGGAGACACCTATCAAATGATGTCAAGGATAAAGCTTGGGTAGAGATATGGGTAAAAAAATATGTTTTATTTAATACAATATATTTTTTTATATGAATTAATATTTGGGTGTCAGCTACGGTTTAATTTCCTCGATGGTGATGTTGCACGACCAACATGTCTAAAGGATTTATGCAAGCTTTGGAGAGATTATAAACACAAGATGTACATTGGATGGCATGCTAGAGTGGGCACAGAGTTAGAGGTGGTCCCTTTCATGGATGATTTTCTATTAGAACAGTACCAAAAGATGATTATTCATTGGACAACTAGACAATTTAAGGTATTAATCACATCAGAGGTATTTAAATAAAAATTTCATGTTTTTTTAATAATAATTATTGAATTTTATTTAGGATTCATCTGGAAGAAATAAAAAATATATTGATGCTAAAAAATACATCTACACATTGGGACATACTACGATGCCAGATCATGAGGGGCAGCAGGTATGACAATTTATAATTTTTCTTTACAAATTTCACTTTCTATTGCTACCTCCATAATTTATTTGATTGATAAAGTTGTTATATAATTTTAGTTATGTAATTAATTATTGGTATAATATTTTTAATTATGGTTTCCTACTTTCAATGTCATTTTAGTGGAATAAATTGAATATAGAAGGACGTGTTCCTCGATCAAAACTGTTTTGCTCGAGTAGAAGGAAGAAAGATGGAAGTGCGGTTAATGAACCGACTCAGCAGCAGATTTTAAGTTTTACTTTGTAGATTTAAGATTTTAATCTCTAATTTGTAACTTAATAATCTATTTATATTTGTAACAGGATCATTCAAAGGCCCTTGATGCCCAGGAACCTGACAATTTTGGGCCAAACGATCACTTACATCAAGTGTTGGGAGATGAGCACCATGGTCGAGTACGCTGCTAACTTGGGAAGAGTATGGTTCTGATGAGTTATTGGTCCTCCTCAGGTATGAGTTGTAGTGCCATTAAGTTCCAGCAGGTTAAGTCACAGGTAGAACAGAATGAAAAAAGGGCCATAGAGATAGAAGAACAGTCTTCTAGGGAAAACACGGCATTTATGAAACTGATGGAAGTTTTATGTCCAACACTTCCACCAGAGGCTAGCACAGCTTGTGATGAATATATTTCATCAATGCGTTATATATATGGCACACCAGGTGACTGTTTTAGGGGAGGTAGAGACGATGGTGAGGAGGAGGTCGAGGCGGAGGAGGAGGAGGGCGAGGAGAAGACCGAGGCAGAGAAGGAGGGTGAAGCAGAGGAGGAGGGCGATGAGGAGGTTGAGGCTGAGTACGAGGGAAAGGAGGAGGTCATTGAGGAGGTCGGGGACGATGATGAGGACGAAAATGAGGATGAGGGTGATGTTGATGATGACGGTGATGATAGTTATGGTGATGAAGGACAGATTGATCCGTTACATTTTTTACTGATATTACTGACCTTTGATGCTTATTGATTTGTTGTGCCGGAATATATGTGTGATTAGATAGGCCACATTATCTTTATTATTTTATCTATAAATAATAAAACTTGACCTGATAATTTTTTGTGACTGATTCACCCCACCCCTTAGATAGCTCGCCCACCCCCCTGGACACCCCGTACCCCCTAGATAGCCCCGCCACCCTCGTGGACAACCCGCCCACCCCTGGACAGCCCCTCCCCCTGTGGAAAGCCCCCCACTCCCATGGACAGCGCGCACACCCCCTTGTAAAACCCTTACCTCTCATGGATAGCCCCTCTACCCTCATGGGTAGCCCCCCCCCCACCCACCCTTATGGACAGCCAGCCCACCCCCGTGGACAGCCCCCACCCCCCCCCCATCCCCATGGACAGCCCGCCCACCCCCCTAGACATCTCGTACCCCCTAGACAGCCACGCCCACCCCCTGGATACCCCATACCCCCTGGACATCCCCACCCCAACCCACTAGACAGCCCCACCCACCCCCCTGGACAGCCCCGCCCACCCCCCTGGTCAGCCTGCCAACCCCCCTGGACAGCCCCTCCCCCCGTGGACACCCCGTACCCCCCTGGACACCCCCTCCCACCCCCTGGACAACCCCGCCAGCCCTGGACAGCCCCCCCCCCCCCACCCTCGTAGACAGCCCGCCCACCCCCGTGGATAGCTCTGTCACCCCCTTGGACAGCCCGCTCACCCCCGTGGATAGCCCCCCCCCTGGACACCCCCTACCCCCTGGACAGCCCTACTACCCCCGTGCAAAACCCGCCCAGCACCCTGGGAACCTCGTACGACCCTAGACAGCCCCGCCCACCCCCTGGACACCCCTACCCCCTGGAAATCCCCCCACCCCCATGGACAGCCTCGCCCACCCCCCTGGACAGCCCCTCCACCCCCGTGGATAGCCCCCACCCCCATGGATTATAGGGTTTCTAACAACTTGAAGATCCCATTAATCATAGATACCCACTTTTTTGCCTCCTGGGAACCTTGATCACCAGTAAAAAATAGTGGATGGTATTTTAAAAACTCCCATGCATAATAAATGATCTAAGAAGAACATGGTTATTCCACTTCCACAAAAGTTTGAGTAGAGACCAAGACTAGAAAGACAATAGCTGGATCACAAGAATGACTACCTGAGATATCCCCTTATGGAATTTTTGATTCATTTATAATGGAAACATTAAAAAAGAATTATCTAAAATAAAACCTTTAGTAAAATAATCAGATGTTCTAAAACAAGGGATACAAAATCAAAAATCCCATAAGATACAGCATAAATAATTCTTTATAAAACCATTTCAAAATCACATAATATAGACTTATTTAAATTTAAAACTCCCCAATGGTTTATAAAAATCTCTTTTAAGGTTCCATCTCAAAAATCATATAGTATTTTTGTCCCACAATAAAAATGTAATCCATTTCCTAAAAACTAAATCCCCCTTCCTACCATACATACCAAAAGCATTCATTTTTTCATAAAGAAACACATACTATTGAAATAAACAATATTTCAAAACTATTTTAAAAATACCAATGATCTTAAAATCTATGAAATTAATTCCATTAAAACCATTAAATCCCCCACCCCTTGTACACCACCCCACCCCCTGGAAACCCCCATGGACACCCGCCCCCCACCACCCTGGACAGCCCCCCCTGGACACCCCAACCCCTTGGATGGCCCCCACCCCTCCTAGACACCACCCCACCACCTGGAAACCCCCACCCCCTGGACACCCCCACCCCCATGGAAAGCCACCCCCACACCCTAGACATCACCCCACCCCCTTGGACAACCCCCCACCCCCTGGACCACCCCTACCCCCTTGGACACCACCCCACCCCTCTGGACACCACCCCACCCCTGGAAACCCCCACCCCATGGACACCCCCACCCCTAGAAAGCCCCCCAAACCACCTGGACACCACCCCACCACCCTATACACCCACATGGACACCCCCCCCCCCACCCTGGATAGCCCCCCCCCCATGGACACTCCAACCCCCTAGACGCCCCCACCCCCTGGACACCACCCCACCCCCTGGACACCACCCCACCAACTGGACACCCCCACCCCTAGACACCCGCACCCCCATGGACAGCCACCCCCACCCCATGGACATCACCCCACCCCCCTTGGACAGCCCCCAACCCCCTGGACCACCCCACCCCCCTGGACACTACCCCACCCCCTGGACAACCCCACACCCTAGACACCCCCACCCCTGAAAATCCCCCCAACCCCATGGACACCACCCCACCCCCCTGGACACCCCATGGATAGCCCCCCCCCCCCCCCCACCACCCTGGACAGCCCCCATCCCCCATGGACACCCCCAACCCCCTAGACGACCCCCACCCCCTAGATACCCCCACCCCGTAGACACCACCCCCCACCCCCTGGACACCCCCACCCCCATGGACAGCCACACCCACCCCCTGGACACCACCCCACCGCCTTGGATAGACCCCCCCCCCCCCAACCCCCTGGATCGCCCCCACCCTCCTTGGACACCACCCCACCCCCTGGACACCCCCCACCCCCTAAAAATCCCCCCAACCCCCTGGACACCCCCACCCCCCCTGGACACCACCCCACACCCCCCCCCCCCCCCAACAACACCCCACCCCCCTGGACACCCCCATGGATACCCCCCCCCCTCTTGGACACCCCCCCCCCACACCACACAAACACACACACACACACACCTCTTGGACACCCCCATTCCCCTGGACACCCCCACCCCCTGGACACCCCTACCCCCCTTGGACAGCCACCCCAAACCCCTGAACAACCCCCAACCCCCTAAATTTTTAATTGAATTCTTTATGTATTTAATTAACTTATGAATTATGTGTTAATGGTGTATGGGTATACTTGTTGTATGTGTATACTTACTATAATTACCTTATGAATTATGTGTTAATTTGGTATGTGTGTAGAGGTTAATTAAATACATAATTTGATGTATTCATATTTATGTATGAATTATGTGTTGGATGAATTCTGTATGAATTCATATAGAATTCTGTATGTATTATGGAGGCATACTTGTTAATGGTGTATTTTGTTACTTGTTGTGTGTGTATGTATTATGCAGGTCTTTTGTGTATGAATTTTTGTGGAATTGCTACAGCTGCATAGGGGGAATTGTTGCAGCTGCACAGGGGTTGTTTCACCTACACAAGGGGAGGCCAGGAATTCGGCTTGCTATAAGTACAAGGGATATGCCAACCATTTACAACTGTTGGCATATGTGTAAAAGCATAGCATATTTACCAACGGTTTTTGGGAAACCGTTGGTAAAATTCTATCCCAATGGTTTTCTAAACCATTGGTATAGATATAATTCTTCCTATTACCTATGGTTTAAAACTATTGGGAAACATTTATACCAACGGTTTACTAAAACTGTTGGTATATACTGAATTTTTCAGACATGTCCCAACCGTTCTATGAGAACCATTGGGATATGTCTGTCCCTACGGCTCAAGACCCAATGGTTTTGGACAACCATTGTTATAGTTTATACCAACAGTTTTCCAGCCTTTACCAATGATTTTAAATCTTTGGTAAAGCTAAATTTTCCAATAGGGATTATTAAAGGAACTTATGAAATGTTCAACATATAATGTTTTGGATTGATTATCCAAACTATCAAGAATATTGAATATATATGATCATATTATAATAAATATTCTTCGTTTTATATTTGTATATTTATATATGAATCCCAGAAGGGTTTGAAATGCCCGAAGCATATTAATTAATTATGAAATTTTCACCCAATATGATAAATTATGGTGTGAAATAAATAAGATGTATCCATATTAATTTAAGGAAGAATGTAAATTGAATTTATCATCCCATGATTTGTATAAATCATTGTATTCTTCATATTATTAAGGTGTTTTGAAAAACATCTAAACTCTTGAAGAGTTTTTTAAAATCAATGAATTATTTGATCATGAAATTACATAGAATATCCTTGTATTTTGAATTAATCATCCTGGAGAAGAAATATTAAATTTTGGAATGGTTTTAACCTTCATTGATAATTAAACCTCTTGCTTACAATAATGATAGATTTCATACATAAGGGGTTGATGAAGAGCATAATTATCCCAAAAAGTTTAAATATAAATGCAGATTTTATTTATCCTTAAAGGATATACCTGTACATGTGCATATGTACTTTGCAAATAAAAATAAATAATATTATGATGCAAGGTAATGTTCTTCCTTATTCATTGAAATATAAAGGGTATAAGTTATCAATATTCCTAAATTCAAAACTGAATGTTTTGGTTATGAATTGATCATGGACATTCTATGAGTTAAATGTAGCGATGATCACTATGAACGGGAGATGTAACTGTTGTAATATTTTTACCTTAGACAAGCTTTTCCCACTGGGTTTTCTTGATATGGTTTTGAACGAGTCAACACTCTGGGGACTTGATGTTACTATACTCTTTTTCCCTAATCGAATGTTTTTCCCTGAAGGTTTTTTCCTTGATGAGGTTTTTAATGAGGAAATAATACATCATAATAGATATCCAAGGGAATGTTATAAATTATTATGGATATCTATAATTAATGGAAATTGTTGTCCTTCCCCATGAGTCATAATTTTCAATGATACCATTCATTATTACCTTTGTTCTTCCTCCCATGTCTCAAAGACATAATTAAATAATAATATTAATTGATGTTCTGAAGACACAACTAAATGATATAATCAGGGGGATTTGGGAACACTGCTCTCTTTTTCCATTCATAAGCTTTTTCTCACTGGGTTTTACTGATAAAGTTTTTAATGAGGCAGCATGACATGGAATTCTTTTATTTTGTCTTCACTTATTTTTCCCATTGGGTTTTTTTTAAGTGAAGATTAAATAAGGTTCCATGAAATTATGACATCTAAGGGGGAGTGTTATGAAACATTATTAATGGATGTCATAATTATGACAATAATAACCACTCCTAAATTTCCAATTAATTTCCCTCTTAATGACCAACCTTACATATTCTAAAACCATTGGTATTCTAGCCATTGGATTAAATATTGTAGGGATTAATATCAACCATTGGATCATATCTCATATACTCTATAAATATAGTGATATGTTAATGAAATGGGATGGACTTTTGGATCTACATTGTGCTCTCTACTTCTTGTATTTATTTTGTATTTATATTTCCATTTTTTATTATCATCGTCTTACACAAATTTGACATTCGCTTTCTCAACGATGCACTTTGCCTATGATCGATCTTACATTTCTGGTTTCAAAATGTTTCACAGTTTGAATCGGCATTCGATCAATTTTACAACAATTATTTCATTTTAAATAATTGGACAAGATTTCCGACTGCCCCTCATGTAAACCACTTCAAAACACAAATTTACCAATAATAAATAAAATATAAAATAACAATAATAACAAAATAAAATGACATGATGTCGTTTTTTAAAAGTTTTTTATGCATTTTTTTACCTATATGATAATTATCGTTTGAGATATTTATGTTTAATTTTTTTAAAAAGTTTTAAATTAAAAAAGTATAACATAACTTTTTATCTAATTTATATATTTTAATTATAATAAAAAATCATATTATAAGAGAAATTTTATACATCCATGATTATATTTTTAAAATTTTATAAAACAAAAAATTATAATGTGCATTGTTTGTTTCATAAATATATATATATAGGGAGAGAGAGAGAGAGTTATATATTGTTTTAGAAAATTATAATTCTTAATAATTTCTTTGAGAAAATATATATTAATATAAGTTATTTAAAGAAACAAAAAAAATGAGGGAGAAAAGGGGATTTACTCATTGGGGATGGAAAAAGATCAACCTTCAGAATCCAAGGATCAAAGGTGGAGAGGGGCTAAAAGATCCTAAAAAATCGCATAAGGTTTTATTATGTAATGATTTAGATTTTTCCATGCATTATTTTTGGATATTTTATGGATAATTTTTGAGATTAGGCACTGAGATGTTATACAATTCTGAGACCCAGTGTGCCCGGAATAAATGTTTGAAATATATTAAATATATTAAATAGCACGAGCGAACATTTTTACTGAAAAATAGAATAACTTCTAAATGTAAGATTAGATAAAAAATTTAAGGGTACCATTGAGTTCATAACATGAGTTTTACCTTAGGTGCGAAATAAGCTAGGTCGGCGCGAGACGTTTGTGAAAAATTCATCGTGCGTGTAAAATGAATAAAATAATTAAATAAATTATTTTATTTTATTTATTGACACGTCAACCTAATTTTGTCTATAAGTATACTATTATGAAAAATTCCTAGGTTTACCCTCATAAATTTGGAGCCATTGAAGAACCATTGGAGAGAGCATTAGAATATATCTCTCAGAGAAAAAACAACTGAATTGAAGATCGATGACCGGTGTGAGATAGAATTGAAGGATCTCACATACAACTACAAAGTAGCTTCATTCTTCGCCAGTGATTGATCCAAAATCAAGGTATGACATTTTTTTTATTTGTATTTCATCCTCGTTATTTATTTCTATGATGAACACGAATCAATCAACCAATAGGTTGATTCGCTGGTCATTTGTTTTGCAAGATGGGTTTATCTACTGGGATCCTTTTTTGAGAAATTTCTTTGTGTTTGTTTGTTTATCTATTTATTTATAGTTCTAATCATAACAGATCAAGTCCAACACAAACATTGGACGAGGATCATTCCTCATGGTTGTGATTGTGCCTTTCTCCCCTATTTTCTTCACTCATTGTTAGGGTTTCATTGTCCAGGTGCTTCGACCCAAATACTGAGTAACCTATCATTGCAAACATGTTTCTTGGTGCTACGATTTGATATGTAGATATGAACTCAGTATTTCTTAAGGATTGTGTGATGGTGGTAGTGAAGAATATATCAGATCGGATTGGAGACCTCCAGGTTCAAGTGGTTCATGCGACAATAATGGGGATGAACAAACACTGATTCTCATGCGAATAAGATGACTGAAATTAAGCGAACAATAGTGACAAGGGTCAGGCGGACTAGATCCACCATCCTCGATGCGATTCATAACCATATTTGCTACTGTAGGAGCAGACGACTCTACAGTAGGAAGATCAACGGGATTTTGGAAATCTCGATCTACGTGTCATGTAATCCAGGATTACATGACGCGTGAGACCCCTAGTGCAGCAACTAGGGTTAGCAATACAAAACGGATGGGTTGGAGTAGGATGGGCTAATTCCATGTAGGTTTGAGCCCATCCATTGTTAAACCACAAAAACCAGTATATCAAACAAATGAATTTATCACATGTTAATAAAGAACTAGTGAATAAAGGAGTATTTTCATTAAACTAATAAGTTAATAGAAGTAAGAGGTACAAGTCTAGGCCAATGGTGAAAGGCTTGCAACAAAAGCAAGGGGTAGATTTCTCAGAAATATTTTCACCGGTAGTTAAACACACTACCATCTGAATCATACTAAGATTAGTTTTTGACAATGATTTTTAATTGGAACAAATGGAAATAAAAACCATTTTCATTCATAGTGATTCTAAGGAAGACATTTACATTAATTAACCAACTAGTTTAGTGGATGATCTCAACAAGGACATGGTGTGTAATCCAAAAGTTAGTCTCTTCAGTTTGAAATAATCACCAAGACAATGGATCCAAAAATTTGATTCATTTATGGTTAGTAAGGGTTTCATGTAGAGAAACTCAGACCACTGATTATATTCAAAGGTGTTTGTGGATGATTTCTTTATCCTCCTCCTCTTTTATGTTGATGATATACTCTTGGTAAGTCCGAACATTAAATAGATTCTGGGACTAAAATGTGAGGTATCCAAAAGTTTCAAAATAAAAGATCTCGGAACATCAAATAAAATTACTGGGAAAAGGATTAAAAGTGACAAAAAAATATAGATTTTTAGTTTTGTCTCGAAAGGATTACATCTGGAATATAATCAAGAGATTTTTAATGATAAGATGTATGGTGATTTCAACTCCTATGATGTACTTTAAACTTTTAAAGGGATAATCACTGAGATTGGAAGATGAGGTGAGATGCATGGCTAAAGTCATGTTTACTTGAACAATCAAAAGTTTGATATATTCTATAGTATAAAAGTTAACTATTCAGTGGGATCCATCATCTAGTATATAGTAAATACAAGGAACACTGATATGCTTTCAAATAAATCACCCAGTATCCCAAAGGAATAAAAAATATATCCTTATGCTTCAAGTTATCTAAACCATTACAAGGGTGTGTTGATGATGACTTTTGTGGAGATTATATTACTCAAAAGAGTACAACTGACTATGTGTTTACATTCGAAGAGACAATAATTATTTGTATGTTAAGGATACAATCAATGGTTTTACTCTCTTCTATGGATGCAGAATATATGGAAATAATGGAAGTGATGAAGGAGTTGGTTTGGTTGAGGCATATTTTAGAGGAACATAGAATGTCATGGGAAAGTGGGTTACTCTACTATGACAGTAAAAATGTAATTCACTTGGAAAAAATATAATGTTTTATTTAAGAACAAAATATATCAACCTAAAATACCACTACATTCAAAATTTTCTGAAGGATAGAGAGTTAGAGCTATTGAAGATAATTAGGAAGCACAATTTGGTGAATATGTGCACCAAGGTATTGGTCTAGGAAATAATGAGACAACACCCTACCTCAGTGGGATAGGGGTGAATAGAAGGTAGTGTATAGAATTTCATGTTGTGGAAGGAGAGTGGATGTTCAAACATTCCTAAGTGTTGGAGGTTTACAAATGTTCCTTGAAATAATATTCAAGTGGGATACTATTATGATTATGAATCTATTTTCATTTTCTATTAGATTCAACTTGTAGAAGAGGTGAAATAAATATAATGCATCATTGGATGTGTGGCTAGTAGCAGTAGAACTTCATATAGTGGCAGGTTGGTCTGAAGTTGGCTAAATTCTGATAGAGGTGTTCAGTTTGATCAGTTCTGCAGAAGGGGTCTCTATGGACGAATCAATTAGAAAAAAGGGGTGGTGCTTTATTTTATCAGCAAGAAATGGTCAAGATGACGTATCCTATATGATATTTGAATTTATATCAGCTTAATGGAAGGAATCCCACAAAAGTGGGAGGTCGGTGATACCGAATGATTGGTTGGATTTCTCTATAAAAGAGTGGTGGGACCATCTGCACAGTTTATCTGATTTCATTACGATCCTTGAGTTTAGTGATCTAAGTGGTAGTAGAGTGACAATGATTGTAGACTCTTGTATATTTTAGATAAGTATTAATAAACATGAATTAGTGTTCTCCTATGAACATAGTATGTAATGTCCAAACCATGTAAAATCAAAGTGTCCTTTTTACTTTTCTATTTTTCACTTGGTTTCTTTGTATGCGTGAGTGCGTGTGTGTGAAAATTTTGAAAGTCTTTATGACAACCTATATTTTATTACAAACTTAAACATGATTTATTACATAAAACTTAACTTGATACAACAAAGAAGATCGAAAGGTTTAGTGTCTTTAGGGCTTAGGATAATTACATAAAAACTTAAAACATGAAATACAATATCTTTATTGAAAACTTCCTTTACATGACCACTACATTTCCTCGTACTTAGCATTGCATGGGATAACCTGAGGACATGCACAAGAAAAGGGTGAGCTATAAAGCCCAGTAAAGGAGTACACATGGAATAACATGAGGAGTACAATAAATTTTAGGCAATAGGCATATCAATAGATCATAAGAGAAACATGAACATAATGGCCTGATAAAGCATGATAATCTTAACATGGAAATGTGGCAACAACACTTAACATAGAATTAGCATGATCCATGGCCCATTGCACATAGAGCATGAGTAAATCCTCATTGCACATGAAGCACGAGTAAACCCTCATTTTACTTGAATTAGCATCATTCAACACTCATTTCACATGACGTATCATGATACTATACTTTACCCAATGCATTGGAGCGCTTTAAGGGTGCACCCTTCTTAAACATTTCATTTCATGCATAAGTGTGCCACATGGATCATAAAACAGGGATTCATAAAACATAATAATTTATTACATGATAAAGGAATGTGGAATTAATACATGAAACTTTATAATCAATAAGTAAATGTGCATAAAGTTGAATACCCTTGATGGAGAAATGGGCATGGTATTCACTACACAATGACATTGGCTTAGAAAATCGGTGCGATTTCGGCAGCGTAACGGCGTGACATAAGAATTCATAAAAATGGTTGATGAGAGAGAAAGGGGTTACTCATCATATTTACATGTAATGGACAGTAAGGAGGTCATATAGATACATGTACCAACAATTGTAATGGAATTTCAATTCATGATACAAAAGTATTGCTTGAATGTAAAAGACGAGAGAGAAGTTCCTTTCAGAATTTCGGCATAGTAACAGGTGTACATGGGAGGAATTTAATGAGAGATAAAGGGTCTCCCATCATTAAAAAATAAAGAGGGAAGTATTATGGAGGTTTTAAACCATACCCCAACATTCATAATTGAAATTAAAATGGAAAAACAACTTAAAGAAAATTGGACAAAAATGAGAAAGGAAGAAAAAACTCTTACATGGAAGTGTGCTTCCAAAGGCTAGAGAGAGGATTGTGAGAGGCTTATTGGGAGATTGGGGAACCTTGGGATGATTTTATAGAGAGTAGGGCATAGGTTGGAATAACTCCAAAGGCTTTGAGTGAGGAGGAAGTGGGATCTTGGGTGGGTTTATATAGGAAAGGTGAGGGAATTCTTTATTATTTAGGTTTGGGTCCCCTTACATTAAACTAATCCAAACCACAAACCATCCCATGGTTTTTGCCCATTGTTTTTGGAAAAGGGAAGAGGAAAACAATATTTTATAAGGCCAAAGTCCGAACTTCTTAAAATAATGAGGTTGCTTATGTGGAGGTGAGTCACACTCCCATGGAAAATAATTTAAAAAGACAAGATGTTTAATAAGTCTTGAGGGGTCCATTAATGCTTTCAAAAGTGGGTCAAACAAACCCAAAATTACATTATTTTAATGGTAAAACATATATTGGCCGAAAATAAAGATTATAGTATTTTATTACATCACTATTGGTTCATTATGATGCCATAAAACACATTATATATTTAAACGGTATTTAATTTTTACCCAAAAATTTGACTGTCTCAGAAAATTATGAAAAATTCACCGTTGGATAATCTCGACGTCCTAATTCTAGAAATAACATTTATTTTATCTAAATATTTTTCTAAATATGTTAATTTTTACTTTTAAAATAAAAACCGACATTTATCGAAAACTCACGGGTTTTGACATAAATGGCTTTCAAACCTTAATAAAAATTACAATTGCATTCATAAAATTATAATATCATTTATATTTAATAAAAATTAATTTAATAATAATAATAATATTTTATTAAAATATTATTTAATTCAAAAATCCCTTAATTTAATAAAATAGGATTCTTAATTAAATAAAACTGAAAACATTATTTGTACTTTAAAAACTATTTACAATGTATCAATAATCACAAGAAAGTATATTCATTATTATATACAAAATATAATGTACATGAATATAGTACAATTTATTTGTTACATAACCCCTTAAAACAGCTGCATAAGACCTAAGGGTAAGGTGTGCGATGGTGACAGACTCTTGGGGTGGCTTGGATAACATTGCTCGAGTGGTAATTTCTATCAACTTCCACTTCTCCTATAAACGGTCTCGTTCGAGCTTGACATGATAAAGCTCAGCTTGGGATTGGTCAAGATAGAATCCCAAGGATGCCACCTCTTTTCCAAGATCCGACAAATGGGATTTGTATGGAGCAATTCTACTGTATGAGGCCATCGCTTCCTTTGTTTGAGTAAATTGGATTTGTTAAAGTCCTATATTTATACTAATCATGTGATCAATGTTCAACGGCTATATTAGCAACGGTAAAAATTCTTATCATAAAACCAAAGAAGTTGACATTTTATATAAACATAAATAGACATTTAATTATATCAAGAGGGATTTCCATTAATGAAACTTTGGGTCGTTACAATATTCCCCCCTTAAGAAATTTCGCCCTCAAAATTTTCCTTTTCCCACACTAAAACAGATGTCGGTAACTTAGCTTCATCATTTCCTCTAATTCCCAAGTTGCTTCTTCAAACATGTGGTTTCTCCACAACACCTTAATGAGGGTCATTGTCTTATTTCTTAGAACGTTTTCTCTATGATCTAAGATCTTCACTGGTTGCTCCTCATAAGAGAGATCATCTTCCAATTGTACCACCTCAGAAAAGAGTACATGTGAAGGGTCCGGTATATACTTCCTTAAGAGGGGTAAATGAAAGACATCATGTACTTTGGCCATAGTGGGTGGAAGTTCTAGTCGATAGGACACAGCCCCGACACGTTCAAGAATTTAGAAGGGGCCAATGTACCTTGGACTTAACTTCCCTTTCTTTCCAAACCTCAGGACCTTCTTCCACGGAGATATGCATAGAAAAACCATGTCTCCAACTTTAAACTCAAGGTCTCGTCGACGATTATCTGCATAACTCTTTTTTCGACTCTGGGATGCCTTGATATGCTGCTGAATGGTTTTCACCTTCTCCACCATTTCCTTGACCATTTCGGGTCCAAGCAGCTTACGTTTACCGACCTCATCCCAACATGCCGGTGTTCTGCACCTTTTCCCATACAGGGCTTCATATGGTGCCATTTGGATGCTCGAGTGGAAATTTTTATTATAAGAGAACTCGGCCAGAGGAAGGTGTTGATCCCATCCTCCTTTAAAGTCCATTGAGCACGTTCTCAACATATCCTCCAGTGTTTGGATAGTTCGCTCGGATTGGCCATCAGTTTGAGGATGATAGGCCGTACTGAAGTTCAGTTCAGTATTCAGAGCATGTTGAAGACTCTTCCAAAACTTAGAGGAGAATCTTGGATCTTGGTCAGACACAATAGATAGTGGTACACCATGAAACCTTACCACTTCCCTGATATATATCCATGCCAGTTGATCCAATGAGAAATCCTCCCAAATAGTAATGAAGTGTGCAGTCTTTGTAAGATGATCCACAATAACCCAGATTGCATTGTTGCCTTTGGATGTCCTCAGAAGTCCGGTGACAAAGTCCATGGTGATGTTCTCCCATTTTCATTCTGGTATGGGAAATTTTTGCATCATCCCCTTAGACTTCTGCCTCTCTTCCTTCACTTACTGGCACACTAGGCACTTTGATGTATATTCAGCGATCTCCTTCTTCATATTATCCCACCAAAAGTTTTCTCGGAGATCTTGATACATCTTTGTGCTCCCTGGGTGAATAGAGAAATTTGAACTATGTGCATCATCCAAAAGTTCCTTCTTCAGCTCCATACTTGATGGAACACATATTCTTTTCCCAAACTGCACAATTCCTTCTTCATTAACATTAAACTCTGAGGATTTTCCTTTTTCGATAGATTCTTCTTTTTCTTGAATTACCACATCATCCTTTTGAGCATCCTTTAACATTTTCAAAATAGAAGGTTGAGCAATCATTTTTGAAAGGATTGATAATATTCCCTTATCTATGATTCCCATGTCTATCTTCATCAAGTCTAAGAAGATTGGATCCTTCTCAGTTATCACCATTGATAGAATCGCTGGATCCTTTCTACTTAGGGCATCTGCCACCTTGTTCGCTTTCCCAGGTTGGTAATGTATTGAATAGTTATAATCCTTGATGATATTTATCCATATTCTATGGAACATATTAATCTCTTTCTGTGTGAATATATATTTAAGACTCTTGTGGTCCGTATATATCTCACATTTCTCTCCATAGAGATAATGCCGCCATATTTTCAAGGCAAAGATCACCGCCGCCAACTCCAGATCATGTGTTGGATAGTTTTTCTCATTTATTTTCAACTGACTTGAGGCATAGGATATAACTTTATCATTCTGCATCATCACACAGCCTAATACCTTCTTCGAAGCATCACTGAATACCACAAAAATTTCCCCACTTGTGGGTAAAGTGAGCACGGGCGCAGTGATAAGACTCCTTTTCAACTCCTTAAAGATTTCTTCACATTCATCACTCCAAGAAAACTTTACTCCCTTTCGAGTTAACTTGGTAAGAGGGTTGGACAATTGTGAGAAATTTCTCACAAATTGTCGATAATATCCAACTAACCCCAAGAAGCTACAGATATCCGTTACCGATGTTGGCCTCGGTCATCCCTCAATTGCATCTGTTTTGGAGGGATCCATAGATATCCCATTGCGTGTGATGATATAGCCCAAGAATGATACTTCCTTCAACCAGAACTCACACTTGTTGTACTTTTCATAGAGCTTCTCCTTGCGCAAATTCTCCAGTACAGTTCTTAAATGCTCCTCATGATCCTCTTTGGTTTTGGAGTATATTAGAATATCATCTATAAAGACTACCACAAATTTGTCCAGGTAATCTTTAAAGAATCTATTCATTAAGTCCATAAATATTTTTGGAGCATTAGTGAGTCTGAAAGGCATTACTATGAATTCATAGTGCCCGTATCTTGTGCGAAAAGCAGTCTTGGGGATATCTTTCTTCTTCACCCTTACTTGATAATATCCCGACTGCAAGTCCACCTTAGAGAAGTATTGTGCTCCACGTAGCTGATTGAAAAAGTCATAAATTCTTGGGAGAGGATACTTGTTATTTATCATGATTTTTTTAAGTTCACAATAATCGATGCAAAGCCGCATTGAACCATCCTTTTTCTTGACGAAGAGGACTGGTGCACCCCATGGTGAAGCACTTGGGAATATAAACCCTTTATCCAGATTCTCCTGTAGTTGTTTCTTCAGCTCTTCAAGCTCTACAACAGCCATTCTATATGGAGTCTTGGATATTGGTAAAGCCCCGGGTATAAGTTCAATTGAGAATTCAACATCTCTTCTAAGAGAAAGACCAGGCAGTTCCTCGGGAATCACTTCCGTTAATTCCCTCATAATAGGCATTTCTTCAAGGATGGTTTCTTCCTTGGACTCAATCATCTGAGCCAGATATGCATGGTCATAGGGCAGTAATATCCATGCTTGAGATTATGGAGCTAAAGGAGATTCATCTTCCTCCTTACACTTGTAAAGAATCGGGGGTCTATTCTCCATATGGAGTGTGATTTCCCTCTCCCGACAATTTATATTGGATCTATATAAGGAAATCCAATCCATGCCAAGAATTGCATCAAATTCCACCAGAGGGAGTATGACGAGGTTTTCCAGGAAATTCAATCCACAGATTATAACAAGGGAGGACTTATATTCATGGGATGTAATGATTTCCCCATTTGTCGTACTCACCGACATCTTCACCTCCATGATTTTTGGTGGTGTTGGGATTGTTCTACTAAACTTTAGAGATATAAAAGAATTCATAGAAACTGAATCAAAAAGTACGTTCACTATTTTTTAATGAATAACTAGCGTACCTATCACCACTTCGTTTTCGGGGTTCACTTCAACAGAAGTGATGGCAAAAGCTCTTCCTTTCTACCTTGGAGGTTGTTGGTTGCCATCTAAAACCCTTGGATTAGGGAATTGATTTGAAAAATGACCCGGTTCTTGGCATTTGTAGCATTGAACAACACATTTCGGTTCAAACGGAGCATTCCTCTCCTCTGTCGCAGCCGCAGGTCTTTCTTGCCGACAATTAACAGCTAGGTTCCCTTCTCTTCCACAGCTGAAGAATTTTCTCGTCCCCTTAAATCAATTTCTAGGGTACTTCTTTCCGCACTTTTGGCAAGTGGGGTGCTGGATCTTCTTAGCACCATTGGATTTATCCATCGGACCACCATCATTGAAGTCCACCTTACGCTTCTTGTCCCCATGATATCCCTGTGATTCCACTATCTCTATTTTGACCTTGAGGGCACATCGGACAATATCCTCATAGCTGTCGAAGTCACGGATCACCAATTATTTCTACAGGCTAGGATTCAGCCCACCAAAGAAGCGGTCAACTTTTCATTCGAGGGTAACGACAAAGCCGGAAGCGTATCATGCAAGCCTTGTGAAGTTTTCCTCATACACTCCAACAGATTCTTCATCTTTTTTTCTTGAGGGAAGGAAGTCCCTTTCCATCTTAATCTGGAGGGTGCGCGGAAAATAATTATCGAAAAACATCTTCCGGAAATCCTTCCATTCCAATGCCTCGATCTCCTCCGCAGGCTTTGTATTTTTTATCAACATCCACCATTGATCAGCTTCACCCTCCATACGATAAGCAGTCAGGAGAACCTTCTCTTGTTCAGAACATAGAAGGATGGAGAATATCTTTTCAATGGAGTTGATCCATTGTTCAGTGATCATGGGATCAAATGATCCACTAAAAGTAGGAGGCCTTTGTCTCATGAAGCTCTCGATAGTGACTTGTTCTTTCTTAGGGGGGGTTGAACGTTCCTCTTGACCTGTGTTTCTATTCAAAATTTGAGTTAGCTGAGAGAGAAGCATGACAAAGTTCACGATTACCGCTCCCATTGGATTGGGAATCTCATTAGTACAGTCATCACACTGATCTTCACAATGGTTGTTAGCATGAGTCCTCCTATTACCGGCCATTGGATGGAATAAAAGGAAACTTAGGGGTAAAACATAAAGGGTAATCCAAAGACAAATGTTGATGAGTTATAAATAAACTTTTATTTCCTTCACTCATGAGTCTATAGGCTTCAATCTAGGCTTTTCATGATCTACTTTCTAACATATATTCTTAAGGGAATTTTTTTATTCCCTTAATAAGGGTTCATACTAAGCTTGTGAATTTACCAAATCATATCCCCCGGGAGTGTCATAACTAAGAGTGCAGAAAGGACCGTTGTCATGCACCAGTTCCCGTTCGAGTCTAGCTCAAAGAGGTGTATTCGGGTTTTACCCCTAGGATACATATGTGCCAGAGCCGCCTCTACCTGCTCGTATCCAGACAGGGATGTATTTTCTTGATAACCCACTTACTCAATACTCACCAAAACTTAGGGACGTATTTATTGTACTTAGTCTTGTATCTAAGGATCTACAAGGGTTTTCTAATACTAATCCCAAAAATAACTAAACCTATCCTCTAATACCAACTATGACAACCCAGATTTTATTACAAACTTAAACATTATTTATTACATAAAACATTAATTGATACAACAAAGAAGATCGAGCAGTTTAGTGTCTTTGGGGATTAGGATCATTACATAAATACTTAAAACATGAAATACAACATCTTTATTGAAAACTTCCTTTACATGACCACTACATTCCCTCGTACTTAGCATTGCATGGGATAACCTGAGGACATGCACAAGAAAAGGGTGAGATATAAAGCCCGATAAGGGAGTACACATGGAATAACATCAGGAGTACAATACCTGTTAGGAAATAGAAATATCAATAGATCGTAAGATAAACATGAACATAAAGGCATGATAAAGCATGATAATCATAACATGGAAATGTGGCAACAACACTTAACATGGAATTAGCATGAGCCATGGCCCATTGCACATAGAGCATGAGTAAATACTCATTGCACATGAAGCACAAGTAAAACCTCGTTTCACTTGAATTAGGATGATTCAACACTCATTGCACATGATGTATCATGATACTATACTTTACCCAATGCATTGGAGCGCTATAAGGGCGCACCCTTCTTAAACATTTCATTTCATGCATAAGTGTGCCACATGGATCATAAAACATGGATTCATAAAACATAATAATTTATTCCACGATAAAGGAATGTGGAATTCATACATGAAACTTTATAATCAATAAGTAAATGTGCATAAAGGTGAATACCCTTGATGGAGAAATGGGCATGGTATTCACTACACAATGACATTGGCTTAGAAAATCGGTGTGATTTCGGCAGCGTAACGGCGTGACATAAGAATTCATAAAAATGCTTGATGAGAGAGAAAGGTGTTCCTAATCATATTTACATGTAATGGACAGTAAGGAGGTCATATAGATACATGTCCCAACAATTGTAATGGAATTTCGATTCATGATACAAAAGTATTTCTTGAATGTAAAAGAGGAGAGAGAAGTTCCTTTCGGAATTTTGGCTTAATAACGGGTGTACAAGGGAGGCATTTAATGAGAGAGAAAGGTTCTCCCATAATTCAAAAATAAAGAGGGAAGTATGAGGGAGGTGCGAAACCATACCCCAACATTCATAATTGAAATTAAAAGGGTAAAATAACTTAAAGAAAATTGGACAAAAATTAGAGTATGTCAGCGCCGCCGCCTCCCCTCCTCGGACTGCTTCAGCTGGGGAGGGGGGATCCTTCTTCTCCGTCCCGTCCGATTCCCCCTCGATTACCCTCTTTCTCCCCCTTCACAGATCCATCCTCCCTTCATCATTTTTCTGCGATCGATATAAGCCCTAAAGTTCAATCCTTTGTTAATGGAGTTCCGTCGGTTCATATTTCCCCTCTGGAGTTCACAGAAGCATCTGCGTTACTGGATCTCACGTTGGTAGCCCGATTCGGAAAGGATCTTCCATCGGTCAATGTGTTTGATCGGTTTGTGTTATCCTCTTGGAATTTGAAGGATCGTGTTACGGTAGGCCTTTTAGATGCAAGACATTTACAGCTTCGATTCTCTAACAAAGATGACCTTGTGCATGCTTGGGCCTTTGCTCCGCATTCTATGAAGGGGTTCAGGTTCTCTTTATTCTGATGGACCTTAGACTTTCATCTGAGATGTGATCCTCCGACTGTAGCAATCTAGATATCCTTACCTGGTCTCCCATTGCCGTTTCAGAACTCGGCAATACTCCGGCTGATAGGAAATCTGGTTGGACGCTATCTTTGTTCTGATTCCCGCACCAAGGTCGTCTGCCACCCAGTTGAGCCAAGGATTTGTGTTGAAGTAGATTTATCTAAAGGCCCACTAGAGTCTATTGTCATCGAAATTGAGGGAGAGCTTTGCTGGCTTCAGAAGGTACGTTACGAATACTGGATTTCCTTTTGCTCGGGCTGTTTCCGCATAGGACATGATGTCTCCAGGTGCTGGAGAAGCCTCTCCGGTCGACCTTGGTCTGGTCCTCCCAATCTAATGAAGGATGACACCGTTGATGTATGTAATCTACCTGGTGGTGCCATGTAAGAGAAGGAGGATGCGGTTGTCGACCGAGTTTGTATTAGGGAGTCTCAGGGGACCTCTGATCCTCCATCTTCCATACAATGTAAGGAAAGGAGGTTGAAAGAAAATACAAAGGTGAATGATGTGTTTGATCGGCTAAAGCAGGACCTGGGTGTACCGTTGAAGGAGTCAGGAGCTATTGAGGAGCAACAGGCCTGCACTGGTTCTGAGCAGACATCTGCTACCAGGTCTTCAGTGGAGATGAAGAAACTCACTCAATGTGAGTAGGAATGTGCAGCAATAGAGGCTGGCAAGGAGGCAAAACTTCCTGGGAATTCAAAGGAGGTGACTGTGTCTACCGAGGTGCCCCACACTTTTAAAGGGAGGCCTGAGGAAGGCAGGGTGACTGAGCCTCCTAGGATACAGAAGGTGTATAAGGTTGATGATATGGTGCCTAGTATTGGGAGTCGGGAGGAGGGGAGTGTGTTGGGTCCCTTGGACCCAAACACTCTCCAACCCCCATCCTATCTAAAGGTTGCATCTTCAGGGGAAAACAAGAGGTCCCCCAGTGAGCTGAGCAAGCAGTTTGGGCAGAATCCCCCCACTGAGGGCTTGAGGGTTGAGCTAAGGAACTGCTTTGATAGTCTGGTGGATCAAGATCAAGTAATGTTGCATGAGGAGGATGATTCAGGTGTTGATATCTTTAGTCAAATTTCAGCGGACAGCTGGGATCGTCTTCAAGGGAAAGGTCCTCACAGCCCTAGAAGTAATAAGGGTCTCAAAGGAAAGCGTGACTCCAGAAAATGTATTGTGGTTCAGGGGAAAAAACTAAAGGGATGTAAAGACTATTCTTACCTGCCAAAACCAATGGAAACAAGGTCAGCCAAGAAAAGTGGAAGCAAGGGAAGCAACGCCCCGAAGGACAGTGATAATAGTGATCTAAGTAGAGAACCAAAGTTAATAGAAGAAGAGGTTAGGGATTTCCTAAAGCTCATATTTCACTCCAAGGAAGAAATGATTGAGAAAGACATGAGGCTTAATGCCTCAATTGAGGAAATTTCTAAAATTTATGAAAGAAGGTTGCAAGTTGAGGCCACTGAGGAGCAGGAAGCGTGGATTGACAAGCAAGATCGAATAATTGCTCGGGGTTTCAAACAAGGAAAAATATCTTTGGAAGAATTCATTCATACAATGGACAGGATGATCTCTCATCTTGAAGAACTACTTAGGGAGGATCCAAACACACAGGTTAGCACTTTGCAATGGAAATTATATAGAGTGGTTGATTCAAATAACCTCAGTCTGGTGTTTAATAATTTTTTGATCTCCTTTAGCACGTAGTGGTTGTGGTTTTTCGAACGATGGTTTCCCACTTGTCCTTAAAGTGGATTTTTAATAAAAAAATTATATTTGGATAAGAGAAAACCCTTACTTGGAAGTGTGCTTCCAAAGGCTAGAGAGAGGCTTGTGAGAGGATTATTGGGAGCTTGGGGTGCCTTGGGAGGATTCTAGAGAGAGTAGGGCATAGGTTTGACGAACTTCAAAGGCTTTGAGTGAGGAGAAAGTGGGAGCTTGGGTGGGTTTATATAGGAAAGGTGAGGGAATTCTTTATTATTTAGGTTTGGGTCCCCTTACATTAAATTAATCCAAACCACAAACCATCCCATGGTTTTTTCCCATGGTTTTTGGAAAAGGGAAGAGAAAAAAAATATTTTATAAATCCAAAGTCCGAAATTCTTAAAATAATGAGGTTTCTTATGTGGAGGTGAGTCACACTCCCATGGAAAATAATTTAAAAAGACAAGATGTTTAATAAGTCTTGAGGGGTCTATTAATGCTTTGAAAAGTAGGCCAAACAAACCCAAAATCACATTATTTTAATGGTAAAACATATATTGGCAGAAAATAAAGATTATAGTATTTTATTACATCACTATTGGGTCATTATGATCTCATAAAACACATTATATATTTAAACGGTATTTAATTTTTACCCAAAAATTTGATTGTCTCAGAAAATTATGAAAAATTCACCGTTGGATAATCTCGGCATCCTGATTCCAGAAATAACATTTGTTTTATCTAAATAATTTTCTAAATATGTTAATTTTCACTTTTAAAATAAAAACCGACATTTATCGAAAATTCACGGGTTTTGACAGAAATGGATTTCAAACATTAATAAATATTACAATTGCATTCATAAAATTATAAGATCATTTATATTTAATAAAAATTAATTTAATAATAATAATAATATTTTATTAAAATATTATTTAATTCAAAAATCCCTTAATTTAAAAAAATAGAATTCTTAATTAAATAATAACTAAAAACATTATTTGTACTTTAAAAACAATTTACAATGTATCAAGAATGACAAGAAAGTATATTCATTATTATATACAAAAAATAATGTACATGAACATAGTACTATTTATTTTTTACATAACCCCTTAAAACAGCTGCATAAGACCAAAGGTTAAGGTGTGCGATGGTGACAGACTCTTGGGGTGGCTCGGATAACATCGCTCGAGGGGTAATTTCTATCAACTTCCACTTCTCTCGTAGATGGTCACGTTCGAGCTCGACATGATGAAGCTCAGCTTGGTCTTGGTCAAGTGAAAATCCCAAGGATGCCACCTCTTTTCCGAGCTCCGACAAATGGGATTCGTATGGGGCAATTCTACTGGATGAGGCCATCGCTTCCTTTGTCTGAGTAAATTGGATTTATTAAAGTCCTATATTTATACTAATCATGTGATCACTGTTCAACAACTATATTAGAAACGGTCAAAATTCTTATCATAAAACCAAAGAATTTTACATTTTATATAAACATAAAGTGACATTTAATTATATCAAGATGGATTTCCATTAATTAAACTTTGGGTCGTTACAGTCTTAGCTTGGAAATTTTTGGAGATATCAAGCTACCTAAGTTCTAGTTCACTAATCTCAGTAGAGAAGGTATTTTTATATGTGTGATTTTTGAAGTTCTATATCTTGGTGGATTGGTGTATCCTAGTTTTGGTGAATTTGATTTCCTTTAAACTCAAGGTTTCAAATTTTTATCCCCAATAGTTTCCAATTTGACTTGATAGTGTGAAACTATCTGTAAATTTCTCCAAAATAATCCTAAGACTTACACGGACCTTGTTGAGGTGTTGTTCCAAATTCATCATGGGTTGTTCCAAAATTTCATGGGTTTGTTCCACTTCATGGAAATATTTCACATATGAAAATTTATCAGTATAGGGGTGGTAAGTTGCATGGGTGTTGTACCAAATAGCATGGGGGTCATGCAAATGTATGAATCCAAGAATCTATCTTATGTTGTGTATTTGGAATGGGTTTACGTATAGTGATATTATATGTGGTTAATTACTCATACTAAATGGATAAATAGGAGTTTATGGAATTTTTTTACACCATGGATATGAAGAATGTTAGTGACAGGTTGAGTTTCTCCCTATGATTGAGTGGTGGTGGACCTAAGAGGGAGAGTCACATATGTATGTGGTCCTATTAAATTCCCCAGGAAATTTGTATTTGTGGTGGCCTTGGTGGGAGGGTAAAAGGAATGTGGGGGCATAAATCCATTCTTGTGATATATGATAGTTATGCGGAGGTTTTGAATAGTTATGAGACAATTCACTATAGTTATGTTGTTATGATGATTAGGATAACATAGAAGATAGTGGTGATTATTGAGTGGATATTATAGATATTCAAGGAGGATATGTGATGTGGTGATAATGATACATGTTAAGGAGGGGAGAGTTCTTGAGGGTGGACCCATGTAATATAGTGAGAGTCCTCGAGGGTGGAAAACTATCCAAATGACGCAGGTTGTGACAGGGAGTTCCCCTGGGGGTGGACAAGGATAGCATAGAAGATAGTGATGATTATTGATTGGATATTATGGATATTCATGGAGGATATGTGATGTGGTGATAATGATACATGTTAAGGAGAGGAGAGTTATTGAGGGCGGACCCATGTAATATAGTGAGAGTCCTCAAGGGTGGAAAACTATCAAATTTTTATCCCCAATAGTTTCCAATTTGACTTGGTAGTGTGAAACTATCTGTAAATTTCACCAAAATAATCCTAAGGCTTACACGGACCTTGTTGAGGTGTGGTTCCAAATTCATCATGGGTTTTTCCAAAATGGCATGGGTTTGTTCCACTTTATGGAAATCTTTCACATATTAAAATTTATCAGTAGAGGGTTGGTAAGTTGCATGGGTGTTTCACCAAATAGCATGGAGGTCATGCAAATGTATGAATCTAAGAATCTATCTTATGTAGTGTATTTAGAATGGGTTTACGTATAGTGATATTATGTGTGGTTAATTACTCATGCGAAATGGATAAAGAGGAGTTTATGGACTTTTTTACACCATGGATATGAATAATGTTGGTGATAGGTTGAGTTACTCACTATGATTGAGTGGTGGTGGACCTAGGATGGAGCATCATATATGTATGTGGTCCGATTAAATTCCCTAGGAAATTTTTATTTGTGGTGGCCTTGGTGTGAGGATATAAGTAATGTGGGGGAATAAATCCATTCTTGTGATATATGATAGTTATGTGGAGGTTGTGAATAGTTATGAGACAATCCACTATAGTTATGTTGTTATGATGATGAGGATAACATAGCAGATAGTGGTGATTATTGAGTGGATATTACGGATAATCATGGAGGATATGTGATGTGGTGATAATGATACATGTTAAGGAGGGGGGAGTTCTTAAGGGTGGACCCATGTAATATAGTGAGAGTCCCCAAGGGTGTAAAACTATCCAAATGACGCAGGTTGTGATAGGGAGATTCCCTGGGGGTGGATAAGGATAACATTGCAGATAGTGGTGATTATTGAGTGGATATTATGGATAGTCATGGAGGATATGTGATGTGGTGATAATGATACATGTTAAGGAGGGGAGAGTTCTTGATGTTTGACCCATGTAATATAGTGAGAGTCCTCGGGGGTGGAAAACTATCAAATTTTTATCCCCAATAGTTTCCAATTTGACTTGATAGTGTGAAACTATCTGTAAATTTCACCAAAATAATCCTAATACTTACACGGACCTTGTTGGGGTGTGGTTCCAAATTCATCATGGGTTGTTCCAAAATGGAATGGTTTTGTTCTACTTTATGGAAATCTTTCACATATGAAAATTTATCAGTAGAGGGGTGGTAAGTTGCATGGGTGTTGCACCAAATAGCATGGGGGTCATGAAAATGTATGAATCCAAGAATCTATCTTATGTTGTGTATTTGGAATGGGTTTACGTATAGTGATATTATGTGTGGTGAATTACTCATACTAAATGGATAAAGAGGAGTTTATGGAATTTTTTTAAACCATGGATATGAAGAATGTTAGTGACAGGTTGAGTTACTCCCTATGATTGAGTGGTGGTGGACATAGGAGGGAGCATCATACATGTATGTGGTCTGATTAAATTCCCTAGGAAATTTGTATTTGTGGTGGCCTTGGTGGGGGGATAAAAGGAATGTGGGGGAATAAATCCATTCTTGTGATATATGATAGTTATGTGAAGGTTGTGAATAGTTCTGAGAGAATCCACTATAGTTATGTTGTTATGATGATGAGGATAATGTAGTAGATAGTGGTGATTATTGAGTGGATTTTATGGATATTCATGGAGGATATGTGATCTGGTGATAATGATACATGTTAAGTAGGGGAGAATTATTGAGGGTGGACCCATGTAATATAGTGAGAGTCCTCAAGGGTGGAAAACTATCCAAATGACGCCGGTTGTGACAGGGAGATTCCCTGGGGGTGGATGCTCAGAATCCAATGAGATTCCCTATGGGTGGACAATGACCCAACCAATGGATTGATATGTTTTAGTGATGATGATAGAGGTTGTGGTGGGTAAAGTCCCTAATAGTGGACATTTGGAAACTAGTGAGAGTCCCTATGGGTGGACAACAACCCATCAAATAGATGCAGATGATATCTCAGAGAATTCCTTATGGGTGGATTGATACTTATTGATGGATATATGCTTAGAAAGTTCCATGTAGGTGGATAGATACATCCTTTATATGTTGATATTATAGATATTTCTTGAGGGTAGATATATACTCAGTGATATTGATTTTGATGTGGATATTTAGTGGGTTCTATATAGGTGGATAACTTCTTAGTAGAAATTTTTTATTAACGAGGTATTACTGGGTGTATAGTGATTTGAGAATATTTTGATGAAGTCCCTATGAGTGGAAATATTGTTAGTAAATCATAAGTAATTTTAGAATTGTATTTCTAATTTACAAATGATGAGATAAAGTGTATCTAATAGATGACAGATAAAGGAAAATGTACATTTTGGATAATGAAGTACTGAGAAGGATTACACTTCCATAAAATGAGTTGCGGATGAAAACTATTGTGTATACAAAAGTTAAAGTACTAAGAAGATAAAGTACTAAAAATACAGGTTTAAAGTTGATTTAGAGTGGTTGGAGGTTCCTTGAGAATTTTTGAAGAATTTATAATCTTATTTAGAGAAGTTATGGAATTCTGTATTGGAGGTGAAAATTTGGAAAAGGCATACCGAATATTACTCAGAACAGGATATTGGAAAATTGTTGGAGCTCATTGTGATGCCTAAGATTCTTAGGATGATATGTAAGTACTTTCAGATGGAGATGAAGAATTTTCAAAGTTCTTGGGTGTTCATTATGCTGAGTAATATGTTTTATATGGGGTATAAAATTTTCTGATTTATGTGTAATATATCCCAGTGCATGTATAAGATATATATTAAAGAGCATGTTGAAATGAGGAAAATGAAAGATCTTCTGTTAATATGTAATGGTGCATAGTGAATACATAAGACTACTCGGAAAGGAAAATTAAACTAAAAAAATTACTTAGTACATAAAGGTATTCTTGAATTTACAATCTTTATATAAGATTCACTCTGAAGAGTATGTAAGATTTGATATAGAGGTATCAACAAAAAAGGCAATGAGTAAGGGTTACCCTATGGAAAATGAGATAATTAAGGGTCAACTTATAGAAAATGAAATATGTAAGTATTTCTCAGACCTTAAATATTGGAATTTACAAAAGTATTGATTCATAATGTGATATATCAAGGTAAGTTTCTTGATACGTAAAGATTATCACAATGATTTGTAAGGGTACTCAGAGGGCAGAAGATTTGAAAAATTATCAGTGCCACATTGTGATATGTATGGGCGAATACAAATTTTTAATACATGAATAATATTTAACATGAATGATATGTAAGGGTAATATAAAATTTTAAAGGATATATAAATTATTTCAAGATAATACGTAAGGGTAAACTAGTCTTCCCAATAGATATTTAAAAGTAACAAATCCACATGTATGGGTTAACAGTTTGAGAAAAAATGTGATATTTATAGAGAATATAGTTAGATGATGTTTCCTTTTTCTTCAATTATTAAATACCATGATGTCATTGATTAATTATTGATTCAAACTGGGTCAAAAGGAGGATTGAATGGGAGTAAATTGACAAGATCGTTGTCCGGTTATTCTAGGCTTTTCAATTATGAAGATTTCAAAATAATTTATAGTTATAAAATATATAGAAATTATTAAAATAATTATTTGACTAGGTTATATAATAAGATGTATATTTTTTGGAATATCACTTGAGATAAGTTATTATAAGAATAATAATATTCTGAAATAATGGGGAGTAGGCCCATATTATTTTGTTGACAAGTTGAAATAGAATATTAAGGAGATGATGATGCGGATTATCATGGAATTTCTATGTTAAAAATATAGAAATTATATTCACATCATTATAAGAATAAATTAATGAATAAGGAGAAGTATATTTTTGTGGTCTTGGTTAAATTATATATGAATTTAATTAATGGAATAAATATTATTCTCAAGATCATGGAATAATTTTATTCAAGTTACAATTATTTCATAAATTAAATAAAATATATTTATTTATTTAATTGAACATTTAATAAATATTTATTTACTAGTTTGTAAATAAAATATTTATTTAAGAGAATAAATTATTTATTTATTTATTCGGGTGTTCAATAAATGGAAGTGGAGTTCGAGCGGACTAAGTTTGGTCTGGTAGTAAAATAATTATTTGCAAGATGGTAAATAATTATTTAACTAGTTGGCACAGATCAAAATAACGCTTCTATTATTTCATGACGCAGAATTTTATTTATAATTCCATTTTGTGCAAGTTGGCACATCATAAATAATTACGCGGTATTATTATTAAATTCATGAGTTTTCTCTAAGTTCATTAATGTATTTAATTGTTATTATGCAATTAAATATTGTAACTGAAATTCCATGTATATAAATAGGCAAGTAAGCCTATTGTGCTAGACACCACACCACACGCCTGGTGAATTGATAATTATTGAGCCAAACAATTTCTCTCTCGAATCCTCTTATCTCCCCTATCAATAATGAGAGACGTTCTTCAAGGCCGAAGAACAAGCGGTCAAGAACGACCGAGACAAGACACTCGCTTCACCGCGCTAGCACATGGAGAATGAGCGATGTCGATCAGAGGCCATCGAAGCACGTGTGGATCACCACTAGAGGGATTCTAGTTTAGATCCTTACAAGCACAATGAGATAATCCGTAAGGGTAATTTCAGATGATCAACATCATCAACGAAGAAAAATACCAAAGATACATATATTATTTTTCTTTATGAAAATTAATTAATTTAATTATAAACATGATGTGAAAGATCCTCTCTAAGGTTTCAAGCCTCTTTCTGCTTTATCTAAATCTTTGATTATATTCTGTGGAGACTGACATTCATCATCATATTGATCCCAGAATAATCATTGATCATGGTAAAAATCAAAGTTGGGTCCCGTCCTAATCATGCTTCCATTGCACCAGGAACCTTCAAATGGTATCAGAGTGGTTACATCATAGTTTATAATTATTTAAATATTTCGTTGATGAATTACGCATTTAATAATTTAGTTGTTTCAATTCAAGTTAATCATTCTACAAATCTAAATCTTGAGATCTATTCCTCCTCTTTCATTTCTCGTTCACCTTACAGAAATGATCTTTTCTATTAATTTTGATTAAAATAAAATAGAGGATACCATCCAGAGGTGCCAAATCTTCCTGTACATACAACACCATAACGCACAACATGTATTCGGTAGTACACGCTGTGTATCCAAGATTCAATGCATCGGAATGGTCCGCCAAACCAACCTGTGTGTTGGAGTCTTTGTAAGTCTTAAATGAATCTATGTGTTGACCAAGAACAAGTGGCACGCGGTTTCTGGATTACACGTTGTGTGGCCCAATGGACATGGCGTGTACTCCCTTCGGGTTAGGGTTGGACAGTGTACCCTATACATGGCTTGCTCGACTGGAGACTGTGTAACGAGGAACTACATGGTGTGTGACCCACTGGACATTCCGTGTATTCCGAAGATTTCCAAGTATACTCACACGTCGTTTCCCCGGGCGTGTACTTCAGATAGACGGTGAAAAATAATACACGTCATGTAGTTGGAACTACACGTCGTGTACTCATCCAAATTACGCAGATTTATTAAAATTTATTATTATATTATACAAACCCTTGAGATGTGTACCATCGTGCGGGCATAAAGCTGAGGCACAACACATGATAGGTGTTTTATATATATGTGTTTAATTTAACATCTTCTTAATGTTCATTTCTACTAATTGGGTAGTTATGAATAAGAATTCGCCGGGTTTCCTCCAAGGTACAAGTTACGTACCAATATAATTTTATATGAATTTATTTGTTTAAAATTATGATGGATGGGAATCTCAATTAAATTCAGAAAACGGTTTAAGATAAAAGGATTGATTAACTAAAGTTAATAATTAATTGATTCGAGTGTGATTTATCTTAAACAATAATGATTAAATAATTGATTACTAGTTTTATTTATGCGTAAATATCATTGCATGTATGGATGATCATGAGATAGACCAATATCTTTTTATGGGGATGGTTTCTTTTAATTTATTTATTTGAATTTAATTTTTTGGCCTGCGAGCCTTCTCCTCATTAATATGTAGGGACTTCGTGCCCAAGGTTTCTTTTATGTAAAACCACTTTTTACCCCTCACCTACACGTGAGTTAAAAAAGGCATATGTAATGGATGGAACTCATAAACTAGTGGAGGCAGTTCTAGCTAAAACCGAGACACAACCAATCCAAGGAGATACATAGGTGGACGGGTGGAAGCTGTAAACACGAACCCAAAAGGTTTAAGGAGTTTCTACCCTAAGTCAGGGTTAGTTTATCAACTGCTAGATAAACTAACCATTAGAAAAGATCATGATCATTCCATTTAATTTATTTTATTTTTGTCAGTTGCATGTTTTATCATTATGGATGTGTTGTCACGATCACATAATTAATGAATTAAACAAGAACGTAAGATGGAACTAAAATAAACTAGACTTATGCGTAAATATTATCAATACATGGTTAATCACTTAAGTGAGTTCCACTTAATATTAACAAGCATGTGATAATGATAATAATAAATTCACGCATAAGAGATAAAAAATCCCTTAAATAAAATATTAATTCAGAACAAGCCTTTCATTACTTGATTAAGGTAAAAACTCAATAAAACTATGTGTTTGACCAACCCTTGTTGGGACACTTACTTTTATACAGGAATCCCTTATAAAAGGTTTCGGGTTGACTTAACCATATTACATCAAGAGGAGTATCCATTGCTAGACTTGGTGTAATATTGGAGGTAAGAGTTGAGGAAATACAAAGTCATGATTTCAGGATTGGGGTGTCCACTCAACATATCAAGGAGTTGAAAGACTACAGTTGGAAAAGAACTGCCTACCTAAATACCTTCTAATATCTTGAACAACCCTTATTGGGGTTATGTGAAGGGGAATATGGATCCTTGCCACTAGAATTTCATGGAAACTGGACATTCATAGTTCAATGGTGAGGGCTATTGGGAATTGATAAAATAGTGGGAGACATAATAAAAGTTATTATTTTTTATAAAATGTAATCAAGAAAGTAATAATGATCTGCTCTTCTAATTTTAGAATAAAAATGACAAACTTTTCAACCACACTATCCCTACAATCAATTCTAGATAAAGACAACATCCTCACTGGTAGTAAATTCCAGGAATGGTTTAGACACCTTCAAGTTATCCTACACCATGAATAGAAATCTTACGTGCTGGAGTCAGCATTACCTGATCCGCCTGCCAGAGAGGCAAGTGACGAGGATTTCCTGGTATATGAGAAATATATGAACGACGCGGTCGACATTTAATGTTTGATGCTATCATCAATGTCTAGTGATCTCATGAAGTCTCATGAAAACATGGATTCTTATAGCATGATCAATCACCTCTGTTGTCTTTACCAGGAGAGAGAAAGACAATAAAGGTTTAAGATCTCTAAGGCACTCTTTCATAATAATCTTGGAGGAGGTTCCCCATCTGGGCCTCATATAGTCAAGCTCATTGGGTACATTTAGCGCTTGGAGGTTTTAGGGTGTAAACTCCCTGAAGAACTGGTCACTAATCTCATTCTCGCATCACTCCCTCAGATCTTCTCTAACATTGTTGTCAATTTCAATATGAACAACATTGAGAAGTCCTTATCTGATCTTCTTATCCTCATTCACCAATTGGAGAAAGATATGAAGTGCAAAAAGCCTTCTGTCCTTATGGTGAATAATAGAAAAGGTAAGGCGAAGAGATTTAAGCACAAAGCTTCTTCACGGCCTTCTAAGAAAAGGAAGATCAAAGGGGAGGAAAGGGAATAGGAGGCTGTTTGTTTCGCATGTGGCCAAAAGGGCCACTGGAAGAAGAACTGCACCCAACCTAAGAAGCAAGGGGAAGCTTTAGGTGAATTTTTTATCGAATGAAATCTATATGTTTCTACAAATTGGGTATTAGATACAGATTTTGGTTCTCACATATGTATCCAAATACAGGAACCAAGTAGATTTAGAAAGATTGATCGAGGGAAGGTAGATCTATGAGCAGCCAACGGAGCCAGACTTGTTGTTGTAGCTGTCGGGGACTACCACCTCATGTTGCCAACTGGGATGATCTTGGTGTTAAAGGGTTGTTATTATGTGCCTTATGTTACTAAAAACATTATTTCTCTATCCAGGTTAGATACAGATGGATTTGTTTTCATGTTTTTAAATGAATGTTTCTTCTTTTACAAAGATAGCATTTGTTACGGTAGGTAAAATTTATACAACGGAATTTACAAGTTGGATTACACAAACCAAGTAATGGAAATCGATAACAAAGATACTTCACATGACTAATACCACACCCAACTTTGGCATCACCGGCTAGGTCATGTAAACGAGAAATACTTGACAATGTTACATCAAGATGGATATTTAGATTCTTTCGAACTAAATCTACTTGGCGTATTTCATGTATGTTTACAAGGAAAAATGACCAAATCCCCATTTAGTGGGAAAGGTGAAAGAGCTAAATAACTTCTTGAATTGGTTCATATCGATGTGTGTGGACCATTTCTAATTGAAGCAAGGGGAGGGTACTCATACTTCATAACTTTTACTAATTATTTTAGCAGATCTAGATATATCTACTTAATGAGGTATATGTCAGATTATTTTGATAAGTTCAAAGAATACAAGAATGAAGTTGAGATCCAGCTTGGTAAGAAGATTAAGAAACTCCGCTCAGGATAAGGTAGAGAATATCTTAATCAAGACTTCATTGATTACTTACGGGAGTTTGGGATCCTATCCCAACTCACTCCTCCAAACACACCCCAATGGAATGGTGTGAGTGAAAGGATAAACTGCACCCTGTTGGACATGGTGAGATCAATGATGAGTCATGCGAGTCTTCTATTATCCTTTTGGGGATATGCGTTACAAACAACGGCACACATACTAAACCAAGTACCAACTAATCGATAAATGGTATTCCATTAGAGTTCTGGAGTGGAAGAAAATCCATGTTATCGAATTTACATGTGTGAGGTAGCAAAGCGTTTGTTAAGGCCTCTTCAAGTAACAAACTCACACCTCGAGGCACAAAGTATACCTTTATAAGATACCCCAAGGAAACAAGGGGGTATTACCTATACAACCCCTTATACAAAAAGGTTATAGTTCCAAGAAATTCCATATTCCTTAAGAGGAAGCACGTATCTAAAAGAGATAGTGGTAGCGAGATAGACTTCGATGAAGTCGAGGCTCAAGGTACACAAGAGTTGGTACAGGAACAGATTCCACAAAGCCCTGTGGAAGAAGAATCTGTTCCAGAGACACAAGTATTGCGTATGAGTAAAAGAGAGGTTAGAGAACCAGAATGGTATGATTTTCTAGTTACCAAGGATATTAACTCCTTATTAGTTGATAATAATGATCCTCTAACCTACAAGGAAGAAGTAAGTGGCACAGACGTTGCAAAGTGGAAAGAAGCCATGAATTCTGAAATGGATTCCATGTACCAAAACCAAGTCTATATTTTGGTAGATCCTCCAATTGATGTAAAGCTTGTCAGTTTCAAATGGGTATTCAAGAAGAAACTAGACATGGAAGTACAAGTCAGTGCCTATAAGGCATGACTGGTTGTAAAAGGTTTTAAATAATGTTAAGGAATTGACTACGATGAAACCTTCTCAGCAGTTTCAATGATGAAATCCATCAGAATTATACTTGCCATTTAGTCTTACCATGACTATGATATTTGGAAAATGGATGTAAAAATAGCATTCCTTAATGGGAACCTTCAGGAAGATGTCTACATGACACAACCTGAAGGGTTTTTGACTCCAAAGGATGCTAATAAGGTATGAAAGTTACAGAAATCCATTTATGGATTAAATCAAACATATAGGTCATGGAACATTCGTTTTGATGAAGCCATAAAAGAATTTGGTTTTATCAAGAATGAATGTGAGCCTTGTGTCTAAAAACAGTTTAGTGGGAGTGCAGTCATTTTCCTAATAGTATATGTTGATGAAATATTACTCATTGGAAATGAGATACCAGTCTTATAGTCTGTTAAGGAATGGTTGAATCAATGATTCTCCATAGAATACTTGGGCAAGGCAGCATATATTCTTGGGATCAAGATACATCGTGATAGATCCAAGATATTGTTGGGCCTAAGTCAAAGTACATATAAAGAGATTCAATATGGAAATATCCAAGAGGAGATTGTTTCCAACGTCACATGGCATTCATCTTTCCAAGAAAATGTGTCCTCAGACACACGAGGAAAGAAAGACAATGGAAATGACTCCATATGCATCAGTGATTGGGTCAGTCATGTATGCCATGCTATGTACTAGGCTGGATGTCGCCTACACATTGAGTGCAGTAAGAAGATATCAAGATAACCTAGGTGACCTCCATTGGATGGCAGTCAAAACTATCTTAAAGTATCTGAGGCGTACTAAGAATATGTTCCTGGTTTATGGAGGAGATGAGGAACTAGTCATCAAAGGATATGCAGATGCTAGTTTCCAGACTGATCAAGATGACATGAAGTTGCAAATAGGATACATCCTCACTTTGAATGGAGGTGTAGTGAGCTGGACGAGCTCAAAGTAGAGTGTGGTCACAGATTCTACAACAGAGTTTGAGTATATCTCAGCTTCTAAGGCAACTAAAGAAGTAGTTTGGATGTGAAGTTTTGTCCAAGAGCTATATGTGATACCTAGCAGTAAAGATCTCATCACACTGTACTCTGATAATGTTGTAGTGGTGGATCTCGCAAAAGAGCCAAGTTCACATCTGTTGAAAAAGCACATACTTCAGAAGTATCATCTCTTGAGGGATTTTTCTTAGAGAGGTGAAGTTTCAGTGAGTTTTATTTCCACAGAAGACAGCGTGGCGGACCCCTTGACTAAATCCTTGACTCAGTAGAAACATGATCATTATCTGAGGTATAGAGGACTGAAATTCATAGGATGTTGGCTCTAGTTAAAGTGGGAGTTTGTAAGAGTTGGTGTCCTAGAACCAACTAGTTTTACTTTGATTACATGGATATTTAATGTATTATTACGTATTGTTTATTGTTCTGCATGACTATAATGTAAAAATGTCCTAGAGTATTTGTTGCATTGATAATGTCATGGAAGTTCCCCACTATGATGAGAACCTTGAAATGCTATAACAATATTCTTAAATACAGTTCTGTGGTTGAATGACATGCTGTTATGGGACAAATATCATACAAACTGTCGGGTGTGAGTACTCATAAGCAGATGAGACTTCCTCTCATGAAGTTCTCACTTGGTAATCTCTAAGATAGGAGATTAGGATAATAGACCCGCTAGTAGAAATTCTTCATGTTTTGGTGTCATCGTATATCTCTATCTGTGAGCATGTGTAATGATCCTTAGACTTTAATATTATCATTAATACATGTCACGACTTACACATTTTTATTTAATAACGAAAACCATCACCAAGACAGTTGGCAGGAAGTAGGGTATGTTGGGTGTGTCACGATTGGAATGTTATTAATGGATAAGTCAAGGAAGGATTTATCCATTCCATTTATGGAAGTTGATATCTTGGACCTTTTATTAAAATATAACTGTCGCACAAAATTCCATGGCCATGGTGTAACAACGAGTTTATTTCAGGTAGTCAAAGAACGACGTATCAAGCATAAAAGTTGATGACATAATCATGAAACCTTCTTGATGAGATATTGCGATAAAGGGATTATATTACATAGTGAGCATTCGTATGTGGATGTTGTTATTGTGAATTTACATTCTTTATCTTGGGTTCCTTGACCCGTTGTTAGACTGTACTCTTGGACTTTAAGCAAGCCCGCCTAATTCCAATGAGAAGAAATCCTGAAGGGTTACACACTAAGTGTTTTTGGTGGTCTCAGTTAAATTCTATTTGAAATTAATTAATTAAATAAATATTATTCTTAAGACCATGGAATAATTTTATTCAAGTTACAATGATCGTATAAATTAAATGAAATATATTTATTTATTTTATTCAACATTTAATAAATATTTATTTACTAGTTTGTAAATAAAATATTTATTTCAGAGAATAAATTATTTATTTATTTATTCGAGTGTTCAATAAATGAAAGTGGAGTTCAAGTGGACCATGGTCGGTCTGGTAGTAAAATAATTATTTGCAATATGTTAAATAATTATTTAACTAGTTGACACAAATTAAAATAACGCTTCCATTATTTTATGACGTGGAATTTTATTTGTAATTCCGTTTTTCACAAGTTGTCACACCATAAATAATGACGCGATATTATTATTAAATGCATGGGTTTTATCTAAGTTCATGAATGTATTTAATTGTTTCTATGCAATTAAATATTTTAACTGAGATTCCATGTATATAAATAGGCAAGTACACCTATTATGCCAGACACCACACCACACGCCTGGTGAATTGAGAATTGTTTAGCCAAACAATTTCTCTCTCGAATCATCTTCTCTCCCCTCTCAAGAACAAGATACGTTCTTCAAGGTCGAAGAACAAGAAATTAATAATGATCGACATAAGACACTTGCATCGCCGTGCTAGCACTAGGAGAACGAGCGATGTCAATCGGAGGCCATTAGAGCACGTGTGGATCACTGCTAGAGGGATTCTCGTTTGGATCACTACAAGTGCAACGAGATAATATGGAAGGGTAATTCAGGATGATCAACATCATCAATGAAGAAAACTACCAAAGATGCAGGTATTATTTTTCTTTTTGAAATTAATTAAATTAATTATAAACTTGATGTGAAAGATCCTCTCTATGGTTTCAGGCCTCTTTCTTCTTTATCTAAATCTTTGATTATATTCCGTGGAGACTAGCATTCATCGTCGTATAGATCCCGGAATAATCATTGATCATGGTAAAAATCAAAGGTGGTTCATGTCCCAACCACGCTTCCGTTTTTCCTGGAACCTTCACCAATGTCATGTGGAGGGTCCCTATGATGAAAATGGGGCGCTCGACACACCCTGATCAGTCGAACCTCACCACTGTCTAACACGGCCTAGGAAACATGCATATGCTGCTCAGGGAGTAGTATGGTATCATCCATATGTATGTAAACAAATGAAATGATTCAAAAGTGTAAAATGTAAATATAATGTTGTGGTCAGTAGAATGTTATGACTTGTATAATGTAAAACATGCCATGTTTATTCACATTGTTTTATGAAGTTATTTCATACCAAAAGAAAGGTACATGTCTTCATGTTTTTCAAATCATATTACTAAATTGTTTTTAAGATATGATTTTACCTAGAAAATGGTGTTTTATATATTTATATATATATACATTTTTTCTTCGTTATGTAAAAGTTTATTAGAAAATGACATGTTTTGTAATTCATGTATGATTTTCCACATGATGGTATGTTTTATGATTATTTTTTCACATGTATACTTTATAGTTTAGCCATGGATAGATTTATTATGCGTTAATTTCACCTCAAATGAACTTGTCATATTCTTTTTAATGTGAGTATGAAAGGCTTATTGTTATTTGATAGTAAAAGTATTTGGTGAAGTTATAAATTTATATGAAATGAAGAATCTTATTCACATATACACATGCTGCAATACCGATCATATATCAAAAAAACAAGGTATGTCTTCAAACTGAGAAAGAATCTTCTTATAGTACACAACCAATAATAGTGGTTATTATAGCTGATTCTATAACACTAAGTGAACTTCAAGAAAAAAAATTGTGGGAAATGAACCACGGCGCAAGAGGAACGGTGACAACGATGACGGTGATGGTTGATCATATAATCTTTATTATACTGAAATTTTTAAATGTATTTTTATACCCTAATATATGATACTATTGTTTTATTATATAAAATTTTATTAGAATACCAGTCACAGAATATTTTGAAAACTGATGTAAAAAGAAGAGAAAACATCATATAATTTACAATATGAGAATATCACAATGGAGATAATACATCATTATGGATAAGTGTCTGAACTCGACCCAAAAATATCAAGTAATCATTTCCGATTATAAATTTCTTGATGACATATGATGCGTCTCAAAATTTTCCATTATTCTTGAGGCCAATCCATCTTATTATGCATCATGTTGTCCTTCTATCTACCACGGGTACACATCTGGTTGATGTTAGGTATCACTATCAGTTGGCCTTTGGGAATTGGGAAATAACAAGACTACCCAACAGGCATCCATGGTGTAGCATAATAGTTAGTAATGGTGTCCATTCGGTACAATGGATCAACATATTATTCCCATGATATGTTCACAGATGTACATGGTATGATGGAATGTGCACATGGAAACCATAAGGCCTGAAAGTTTCCACATTAACATTTCCTCGCTTATAGTAATACCACCATTTTTTATCAATGTTATTTGTGATGAGATCTGAATGCTATTGAACTTAAAATTGAGAGTCTTCTTGGTAGAAAAGTATGACATGATAACTAGAAGCTTCTTCAATGTTCTTTTCAATCTCTTATTGAAAGTGTCTTTTATACCTTAGCCCCTGCTGAATTATGTCCGAGGCTAGTTTTTGTCTATCAAAAAAGTACTTCACGAAACGATATAATGTCTCTTGAACTAGGGAAATTATAGGTAACTTTAAAATCCCCTTGAAGATACTATTGATGCACTCCATGATGTTTGTGGTCATGTGTCTGTACCTCTTCCGCTCCATCACATGCTAATGTCCATTTTTCTTTTGGAATTTGTATTATATAATCATACACTTCTTGATTATCCTTGAAGATTTGTTTAAATTGTTCTTCAAACCATCATTGATCTAGATCATATTCTACATAGAATTGATCATATTTCATATAAATTGTTTTTATCTTTACGTTGAAATGATAACAAATAACAAATACATTGCATACCTATCCACATGATTTCCTTATTCATAGGTTTGTTGTGGAATTTTTTACTCACATTTCTAGAAATGTGTATAATGAAGAACCAGTGATGTGAATTTGGGGGTCTCCATGTATTAGGGTCCACATTTATTGCCTCATTGATTTCCCGATACTGGTCAGATATCAAATAGATACCCTGAATTCAGGTGAAATGGTTGCTGATGCATGCCAAAAACCAATTCCATGATTCATAGTTTTCCTTCTCCATAATAGAAAAGGCAAGATGAATAGATGAACAGTTGTCATCTTGGGTTGCCTCAATCAACTATATGCCCTTGTATTTTCTATATAGAAACATTCCATAAATATTAATGAACTGTTTACTGAAACAAAATGCGAAGATACAAGGGAGTAATGCCCATAAAAACCGATAAAATTGAAAACAAGATGGATAAAGTTGGTTATCTTGAGACACATTTTTGTTTGTATCAATATAGAAGATGAATTGGTTATGGTGCCTCAATATGGCTAGTAATTTTGGAAACACCTGATACGATTCATCCCAATCACCATAGACCTTCACAATGGCCTTTCGTTTCTCCATCCATGCCTTATTATAGGAGTCTTATAACTGAATGTTTGTCATATCCTCTCTTGCATAAGGGATATAAGAACATCTTGGCATGTCCTAATCATCTCAATGATAATGGATGACACAAATTCAGCATCCAATGAGGAATGATCTTCTATTAGGCTTGGCTGAACACAAGTATGAGCTGCCTCAATCCTCGAGATTCTCCAACCTCCAAATGCAATGTCCAAAATTACCCTCAATTGGAATCTAAAATCATCCCCATACTTCTCACACCGTATGAGATATTTATTATGGACCAATTCCTGAACTATATATTTGCAGTTCCTCTCAATGTGAAATCACTTTAGCATGATTTTTAATGCATCTTTACTTGGAAAATTCCTTCCAACATATAAGGTTTTTTCCATCTCACTAAACCTATCTCATAAAACTCTAGGAAACTCAGTTGTGGGTGTGAGAACATTGCAGTTGAATTTAGGCACACATTTCATTACTTCTAACCAAGATGAAAAGAGTGGTGGGTGATTTATTGTGGGTCGAGGCTGGTGTACAACTAATTCATATCTACAAACTACCTCCCCAACTTCCACTACTCCCTCCTCATCAGCATTGTTGTCACCATCTATTCCATCATTACGAAACTCCTCTTCATAAGTCAGATTAACATGTATATCTAGAAGATCATATAGTGAGTCCTCTTTTGCATCATTTAGAATATGCTTAATTTCATGGGAAATACCATCTTCAACCACTTATGTAAGTCTACGTATTCATACAACTAGATGATGTTGTTGTACAATAGAAACATCAATAAATAACTCCATCATGGTACTATCTGACCGCTAAGAAAATAAATTTATTGATTGTAACCACTATGCATCAACAACCAATGGACAAGCTAGATTCCATAATGTTTCCATGAATTGAAAATGTCTGTAGCTCATATAATCCATCTCTTGATCGGGTCCTAGATTTAAGGAACCACAAATTCAGTCTTGAAGGTCACTTAGGGTTACACAATCAGCTGTACTAACCACTGTTGTTGGTTGTATACTGTAAGAATCTCATTTCTTAGTTTAAATAACCTCCCTTTAGTAGTACACATAGGCAAACATGACTCTCCAAGTCAAAAATGATTTTTTGATAAAGATTATGATAGTGTAACTAATATTGACAAAGATGGTTGACTATATAAAATTTATTAGAATGAAATATTAGGGAGTCTTTTTATACCCTAAAATATGATAGTAATGTTTAGTTATATAAAATTTTATTAGAATATAAATCACAAAATGTTTTGGAAACCAAGGTAAAAAGAAGAGGAAACATCAAATTATTTTATTTATCATTGATAAAATGAAAATTATGAACATATAAAGTGTAATAGATAATAACAAACTCATTAAATAACACATTAATGTTTTATAACATACAAGAAATACCTTAAAATTTTTCAATAGAATGTTGTTTGGATGAGATGAGCCTCATTTAGGACGTGAGGTAAAATCCAGTTTATTTTCAATTCATAGCTTAATAACATCTTCTAAAGATATGTACTTAACTTTTGAACTTTCAAAAGATTTCATCCTTCTAATGACCTATCTTAGATGTCATTAGAAGGTCGAAAAGTTTTTAAAGTTCAAAAGTTAAGTACATATCCTTTGAAGATGTTATTAAGCTACCAATTAAAAAAAGATGAATTTTACCTCATGTCTGAAGTGAGGCTCATCTCTTCCAAACCACATTCTATTGAAAAATGTCAAGGTATTTCTTGTATGTTGTAAAGAATTCATGTGTTATTTAATGCATTTGTTATTATCCATTTCACTTTATATGATCATAAGTATCATTAGATAATAATTATATGTATTCATTTTTTAATCATATGTTATTCATTAATTAATCTATAATTAATCATTACTAATAATAATATTATTTCTAAACTATATAATATTTATGATACTAAAATTTTAAAACATTTTCTTATATCCTAAACTATGATACTAATGTTTCTTAGTACAATTGTTACTTAGTTAATCGTTCTTTAATAACTAGTTAATCATTACTAAGTTTTTCATTAGTTAATCATTCTTCAATCACTCTATAATCAGTCCTTATTCAATCATTAATCATATGATATTTATTAGTTAATTATTATTAACTAATCATTATATGTATTTATTTTTTTAATCTTAAGTTATTCATTAATTAATTTATACTTAATCATTACTAATAATAAGTATTATTTCTAAACTATATATAACTAATTAAACTACTCAATAAATAACATATTTAAAACTAACTAAAAATAATTCAATTACTAATAATAAATTTCATTCTTTAATGTCTTTGTCCTTGTCTATTTAATTTTATATCATCATAATTATCATTTTATCATTGATAAATATACTGATTTGATTTTTATTTTCTTAGAAATTTTAGTAGTTTATAAAGAAAATATGAATCATCTATAGCATATCCTCCTAGAGTGTCAAACCAGGAGTGCTGCAAGGCTCGTTGTCGTGTGTTGAGCCCATAGGTTGCATTTGTTGTCAATAACGTGTCAATATGTGCCTAATGATTGAATGACTGAAGTAATGATGATTGTAGTATCCATAAATATGAATATTATAGAAATGGTCTTAAGTTCCAAGACTTGTATCAAGGTGATACAATGTTACAACACTTAAATAATTCCATGCAATACTCAATTGCATGAGGAAAGAAGTAATGATCCGTCTATAGTCACTAAGTGGATGAAGTGTTGAAGACCATTCATTTTTCATTATGATTTAATGCATTAGTAATGAATACATGATCCATGCATCATCCATGATTGTATTAAAGGAATGTTGAAGCTTTTGGAGTTGTTATTTCAAAAAGAAAAAGAAGGGTGATGTTTGAAGATGAAGAAGAGAGGAGGATGGGATTAGTAGGAAGAAGGTGGCCAGGCACTCTTGTACACTTGGTTTTTAACCAAGTAGGGACTTATAGTAAAAATGTAGGCCAACCATGGAGGCTAGTCGAGGACCTAATACTCAGGCACATGCAGGACCCGAGGGTCAACCGCGCCTAAGGGAAGCCCTCAAGGCCAGCCCTGCATGAGGCAGGGTGTGCAGACCGTGTATAAGCCTGCAGGTGTGTGCACAGTGGTGAACTCATGTGGCACATGCATAGTGAGCACCAGTAGCACGCCCGGAGGAGGAAGAGTGGGCACTAAGAGCGCGCCCGTAGAACACCGATGTGGGGCGGCACCGGGAGAGGGGGGAGGAGAATTATGAGTCGTAGCCACCGCAGATTGATATTTAAACCGCACAAATTCTGAAATGCGTTTTGATGTGGGACGTTTTTTAAAAAACACGGATTCAATCCTCATTGTTCATCTAATCTCACGACCTATCTGAGCCACATGCTCTATCCCGCGTCCTGCATTCTAATCAGGGTCGTCTTTGATCGATCCAATGGTCATGGCATCGTCTTCAACCTCCGACCACATGGAGAGATACCTGATGCCACTGCTCACTATCGCCATTACTGATCCACCTTGATTGAGCTCACAACCACTGTCGAGGATGAAAATTCCTATATGGTGATCATCCAGACGAACTGAACACATGCATGCATTAAAATGTTCATGCATGTGATTGAAATGAAGAATCAACAAAGGCCAAAGCAACTGAAGGTGTGAGGCCACGTCATGTCACTCGAGAACTCAAGGAGATGATTTACAAGCATTAGAAAATGCATGCACGTGAGGATTATACTCGTTGAGAATGAAGGAGCCCATGGTTGAAAAGGAAACAACCGAGATTTGCGTAATATCTCTATCCTACGTTTGAAATATTCAAAGTCAATGATATTGGTTATTCAAATTTTTGAAACCCATGACATCTCACGAGGGATTTTAATGCGTAAAAATGACCATCCTCGCCTATAAAATAAGGATCTCTTTGATGCATTCTATTGTTGGTAGAATTAAGAGAAAGGCACATCCTGTGAAGTAGTATATCACACCCTATGTGGAGGAGTCTTCCTCGCAGCTTCTGTTTGTGCACAGAAGGGTTTGTTAATTCTAACAGTGAAGATGATGAAAATGAATGGACATACTTAGAACACATGTTGAAGAATGAATTGGAAGCTTGTCTTGAGAAAAACAGAAAATTCAAGAAAGAGAAGACATTATTGCTGAAAGAAACAGAAAATCTTACTGAGGAAAAAGAAGAATGCACAAAGAAATAAACCTTTTATATTGAAGAAATCAAAAGTCACAAACTGAAGGTAGATGAAATGGAAAAGATGGTAAAATACCTTGTGTAAAAGCTTCACCTCAAAGAATAAGAATAATCATTGATTCAGTCTAAATGACTGGAAGCACAAAATAGGTTCAATAAGATCAGAGAATATTTCAACAAGGTTATTGAGGTCAAGGAAAAATTATCACACACTGGTGAAATGATGGGATCAAAAAATAAGGTCAATCCAACACTCATCAAATCTCAAAATACATCTGTTATTTCTAACAATGTAGGTCCAAAAACAAATCTAAGAAAAGTTTAGGGCACAAAGGCTAGTGAAAATTCTTATTCTAATCAAAAGGAAGAGGGAACCTCTTAAAGAAGATTTATTCCTTCATAATAAAGACAAACTTAGGGTCTGGAAACAAAACAAAAACAATCTTCAAGACAAGGCTTTTATCAAAGGGGGATGTCAAGGTTTAGAGGATACTACTGGTGTTGTGGTGTGTTTGGAAACAAAGAATATTTGTGTTGGTATAACATGTCCCTATTAGATGGCTATCATGACTGTGACTTCAACTGATGCGAGCATATCTCGAAAGTGATCTCCTCATTTGGTGTGTCTAGATTTTGAATTTGGCTCACAACTGTGAATCCCGCTTGATTTTTTTATAATGTTATGGTTACCGCTCACCTCAAAGAGGTCTTTTTGAAAATCAAATAAAAAGTTGTTTGGCAGTGGAAGGGGGAGCTATTCTGAGAATAGAAGAGAAATAAAAAGTAGGAAAGCTATCTTGAAAAACTAATCTGATCTGCCAACTCAGAATAAATTTGATTTCTTAAAAGAAGTCTGTGGAAGATGTGATCAACAAGTGAATAGTACTGAAAAATGTATGATTACACTTCTTGATCAAACAATCAAAATCAAGAATGGAAAGGGAATTCAAAAAATAAATGAAGAAAACTCATGTTTTTCTAAAGTTTCATTGAAATCTAGTAGTAAAACCAAGTCATGGATTCTCGATAGTGGATGTTCATCACACATGACTGGTGATACAAAAATCTTAAGAAACATAGAAAATCATGAGAGAGGACCTGTAATATTTGAAAATGATAGTTCACCAAAAATCAAGGGAGTTCACAAAGCTATGATTGAAGCAAAAAATCTAAAGTCCAATGACGTGTTATTTGTTGAAGGGTTAAAACAAAATTTTCTTAGTGTGAGCCAACTATGTGATGATGGACATGAGGTGTTGTTCAAAAAGTATTCATGTTTCATCAAAATCTCAAAGTATGGAAGAATCATCACTTAGGGAAAAAGAACCACTATAAATATATTTCAAATTTGTGATTCTATTAATTCCTGTTATTTGAGTTACAAGGATGAAAACAACCTATGGCACAAAAGACTTGGCCATCTTGATCAAAGGAGTATATGAAAAATACTGAAGTATGACATTATGAGAGATCTTCCCAAATTAAAAAGAGAAAGGGATGAAGTTTTTGAAACATGTCAAAAAGAAAAATTGACTCAAAGTTCACACCAAGGAGTGGATATTCTATCCACTAGGCCCCTTGACCTTATTCATATAGACATATGTGGGCCAATAAGACAAAAGTATATAAGAGGTGATCTATATTTTATAACATTTATTGATGATTACACTCGAATAACTAATGTCATGTTTATTAAACACAAGTCAGAGGCAACCAAAATGTTCAAAACATTTAGAAGGCAAGCTGAGAAGGAGTTGGGTATATGTATCAAGAAAGTGAGATCAGACAATGGTAAAGAGTATACTTGTGAAGCTTTTGAAATCTATATCTGCAAGCATGGAATCAAGAATAAATAAAACACACCATATACTCCACATAAAAATAGAGTAGCTAGAAGAAAGAACAAAAGCATAGTTGAAATGGGAAGAACTATATTGGCTGAACATAACATCTCGAAGTTTTTCTAGAGAGAAGCTGTATGCACTGCCATACATATACAGAATAGATGTCTTCTCAGACCAGAAACACAAATGACATCTTATGAAATGTGGTACAATAGAAAACCAACTGTTAAATACTTCATAGTTTTTGGAAGTCACTACATCATAAAGATTAAGAACATTAATCTGGGAAAATTTTATGAAAAGGTAGAAGAAGGTATCTTCATGGGTTACCTACCTGATGGTAAAGGATATAGATGTTGGAACAAAATAATGAACAAGTTGGTTGATTGCAGTGATGTTATAATTATTGAAAACAATATCAAATCAGATATTGCTGAGAATGGGGATTCAGAAGACTTGGAAAAAAATGACATGACTATGGAACAAAATAATGATGAAGCGGCTAGGACAGAACAAAACAATGTTGACATCAATTCTGAACATACCAGTGATGCAGAAGAAGCTTATGAAAATAAAATAAAATGGTACAAAAAATTAAATAAACATGTTGAGATAGAAAATTTCATTGGTAATCTACAATCTCCAGTGAAATTAAGAATAATATTGAGAATTAAAGATCATACTGCACTTATTTCTCAAGTTTAACTTCATAAAGTGGATGAGGTAGTTGATCATGAGGAATGGATACAAGATATGCATGAGGAGTTTGATCGTATTGAAAATAATTTCACTTGGGATCTTGTGTCAAGACTGAGGAATAAAAATGTTATTGGCACCAAGTGGGTTTTCATAAATAAGCTAAATGAGAAATGGAAAGTTTCAAGAAATAAGGCCAGAATGGTATGCAAGGGATATTCACAAATGGAAGGAGTTGACTTTCAAGAAACTTTTGCACCAGTAACAAGATTGGAAAACATTAGAATGTTATTAGCAGTTTCATCACACAAGCATTATAAGGTTTATCAAATGGATGCGAAATATGCATTTCTAAATGGAGATCTTGAAGAAGCGATATATATCGAACAACCAGATAGTTTTATTCTAGAAAAATATGGTATCATGGTATGTAGTTTAAGAAAAGCTCTATATGGTTTAAATCATGACCCTAGATCCTGGTAATCCAAATTGGATGGTTTTCTAAGGGATATGAAGTTTTTCAAGGGTACAATTGACAATAATATTTGTGTCAGAGAATTGGCCACTAATACTCTCATAATTATTATATATGTGGATGAAATCATCTTTTCTGGAGATAAGGAAGGTCTATGTGAAGAATTTGCTGAGCAGATGAAGAGAACCTTTGAAATTTCCATGCTTGGTCAAATGACATATTTTTTGGGATTTTAGGTTGAACAAAAACAAAATTCCATATTTCTATCACAGGAGAAGTATGTAAGGGAATTGGTGAAAAAGTTTGGAATGGAAAATGAAAAGGGGGTTTCAACACCAATTTCAGTTGGAACCAAATTATGCAAGGATGAAAATGTAAATAGTATTGATCAGAAATATTTCAGAAGAATCATTGGAAACCTACATTATCTTATAACATCAAGGCCTGACATAAATTAGGTAGTGACTTTATGTGCCATATTTCAAAGTGATCCAAAATAGTCTCACTTATCAGTAGCTAAAATAATTTTAAGATATGTGAAAGGAACTCTAAACTATGGGCTTTTATACAAACACAGTACAAACATGAAGTTGTTGGGATTTACAAATGGTGATTAGGATGGTGATTGTACTGATAGGAGATCTACATTAGGTGGAACCTTCTTTCTGGGAGAAGGATGTTTTAGTTGGTATAGTATGAAATAGAATTATGTAACTTTTAGCATAGCTGAGGCAGAGTATGTGGCAGCCACACATGCATGTACATAGATGATTTGGATGCAAGGGTAGCTAGAAGATTTGAGAGTTGAAACTGAGAGACCATTAAAGATTCTATGTGATAATAAAAGTGCCATTGGATTATCTAAGAATCCTATACAACATTCAAGATCCAAGCATATTGATATCAGATATAATTTTATCAAAGAAAAGGTGGCTGGTGGAGATATCAAGCTAGAATACATTTCTACTAAAGATCAAGTTGTAGATATTTTCACCAAAGTAATGCCAACAGAGAGGTTTGTTGAGCTAAGGCTGAAACTTCATGTTTAGCCTTATCCTCTCACTTGAAGAACAAGAAAATGTCCCTCCTTATTCTCTAAATATATATACATGATTTTGTACTAATTTGCAGGGAATTGAAGGAGATGAATGCATCCCTTGAGGGGGAGTATTTTTTGTTAAAGTTTGTGCAAGGTTATTGTAGTTCAGTGAAGAATCCATCGACTTCCATCTCCTTGGATATGAGTTGATACATTCTGAGAATGATTTTTCATATATGGTTGTCTCTAGATATCATTGAAAACCTTGGTTATATCTCTCTTGTTTTGTACACTGGGTTATCCCATGTAGACTTAGAGTTGATTAAAGATGGGCTCTTTGCTAAGTGAATCATGTGATATTATCCATTTGCATTTGTTTTCCAATAAGGGGGAGAAAACATCATAGAACGTATATTGACTCTACCAGAGTGTGATTTGTAGATATTGATAACAAAATACAAAGGGGGATATTTTTGAGCCCAATGGTTTCATTTTTTGTCAATAACATGTCAATATGTTCCTAATGAGGGAATGACTGAAGTAATGATAATTTGACTACAGGAAAATGGTAGTTTCACGGCGGTTTTTTAAATAACCACCACGAAATAGTGGTGGTTTGGGTAAAACCGCCGCGAAATGAAAGGAAAAAAATAAAAAAAACATGAGAAGCCCCGAAATCAGTAAAACGACCATAACTTTTGATACGGTCGTCCGTTGGAGTGCCACGACCAGTCAAATAGAAGCTCATGAAGAGATCTAGAGGCATGTACAATCAAAACTATGAGACAGTCTAAGGTGTGGAAGATATGAGAGTTATAATAAAGTTGAAAAAAGTTCTCCAACTTCAAATGGCCATAACTTTCACTCCGGGTGTCCGTTTGGACTCTACCACATATCAAATCAAATCTGGCGAAGAGAGATACGCACCAGTTTGACATAAGCAATCTTTTGTTGTATTTTCAAACCCCAAAAACCCCTCTGAATGCCTCCAAAACCCCATTTCTGTCACCGATGTCCCGTCGAACTTGTCTTCAAACAGACCTAACTTTCGATCCACATGTCAGTTCGGACTCCTCCACCTGCCAGATCGTAGTTCGTTCCATGAGCTTCAGTTTGACTGGCTGTGGCACCCACATGGACTTCTGGATCATAAGTTATAGCCTTTTTAGTGGGTATCAGGTTTGTTATGTTTTTTAATGCCTCGTTTCTAGCACCTGTTCCCCGTCAGTTTTTTTTAAATGGTCGTAACTTCCGATCTGCTGGTCCATTCGGTCTCTTTCACCTATCAGCTCGAAGATCATTTTAGGATCTTTGATTTGACTGGTCGCGGATCTGGAACGGACTCTCAGATCATAAGTTATCTCTGTTAATGTAAGTCCAATGTTTTTGTCACTTTATGACCGTTTTGACGGGTTTTAACAGTTGCTACATTTATTTCTATTTAATTGGGTTTTCATGACTTGTTATCTTTATCAATGGTTTTTTGTGGGTTATTATGATGATTATGTTGAATTCTTAAGGGGTTTTCCAGAGTTCTCATGAGTTTTCATGGGTTCTCATGCTTTCTAATGCTTCCTTCTTCATGCTTCTCCATCCGTTTTCATGCGTTTTCATGATTTTTCATCCCTTATCACGTCTTTTCATACTTTTTCATGTGTTTCATATATTATTTATTTTTTATTTTTTATTTTTTATAATATACTTTAATTTATTTATTATCTATTATTTATTACTGATTTTTTATTATTTATTATTTATTATTTATTATTTATTATTTATTATTTATTATTTATTATTTATTATTTATTATTTATTATTTATTTATATTTATTTATTATTTATATTTATTTATTATTTATATTTATTTATTATTTATATTTATTTATTATTTATATTTATTTATTATTTATTATTTATATTTATTTATTATTTATTATTTATTATTTATTATTTATTATTTATTATTTACTATTTATATTTATTTATTATTTATATTTATTTATTATTTATATTTATTTATTATTTATTATAGATTATTTATTATAGATTATTTATTATTATTATTATTATTATTTTATATATTATATATTATATATTATATATTATTATTTATTATTATTGTTTATTGTTTATTGTTTATTGTTTGTTATTTATTGTTTATTTTTATTGTTCATTATTTTTTATTTATTTATTTATTTATTTATAATTATTAATTATGTGTTATTTATTATTATGATTATTTATTGTTTATTATTATTATTTATTATTTATTATATATTATTTATTATTATTATTATTAATATTTTATTTATTATATATTATTTATTATTTATTATGTATTATTTATTATTTATTATTTATTATTTATTATTTATTGTTTATTGTTTATTATTTATTGTTTATTATTTATTATTTATTGTTTATTGTTTATTATTTATTATTTATTATTTATTATTCATTATTTATTTATTTATAATTATTATTTATGTGTTATTTATTATTATTATTATTATTTATTATTTATTATTTATTGTTTATTATTTATTTTTTATTTTTTATTTTTTATTTTTTATTTTTTATTTTTTATTTTTTATTATTTACTATTTTTTATTTTTTATTTTTTATTTATTATGTATTCTTTATTCTTTATTCTTTATTATTTATTATTTGTTATTTGTTATTTGTTATTTATTTTTATTTATTTTTATTATTTATTATTATTTATTATTTATTCTTTATTCTTTATTCTTTATTCTTTATTCTTTATTCTTTATTCTTTATTTGTTATTTATTCTTTTTATTTTTTATTTATTGTTTATTGTTTATTATTTATTATTTATTATTTATTATTTATTATTTATTATTTATTATTTATTATTTATTTATTTATAATTATTAATTATGTGTTATTTATTATTTTTATTATTTATTATTTATTGTTTATTATTATTATTTATTATTTATTATTTATTATTTATTATTTATTATTTATTATTATTGTTAATAATATTTTATTCATTATATATATATTATATATTATTGTTTATTATTTATTATTTATTATTTATTATTTATTATTTATTATTTATTATTTATTATCTATTATTTATTATTTATTATTTATTATTTATTATTTATTATTTATTATTATTTATTATTTGTTATTTGTTAATTATTATTTATTATTATTTAAAATTTATTGTTTATTATTTACTATTTATTATTTATTCTTCATTATTTTTTGTTTATTTTTTATTTTTTATTATTTATTCTTTATTATTTATTATCTTTTATTTTTTATTTTTTATTTTTTATTTTTTATTTTTTATTTTTTATTTTTTATTTATTATTTATTATTTATTATTTATTATTTATTATTTATTATTTATTTATATTTATTTATTATTTATATTTATTTATTATTTATATTTATTTATTATTTATTATATATTATTTGTTATTTATATTTATTTTTTATTTATATTTATTTACTATTTTTATTTATTTATTATTTATATTTATTTATTATTTATATTTATTTATTATTTATATTTATTTATTATTTATTATTTATATTTATTTATTATTTATTATAGATTATTTATTATAGATTACTTATTATTATTATTTATTTATTATTATTTATTGTTTATTGATTATTATTTGTTATTTATTGTTTATTTTTATTGTTTATTATTTATTATTTATTATTTATTATTTATAATTATTAATTACGTGTTATTTATTATTATTATTATTTATTACTTATTATTTATTTTTTATTATTATTATTTATTATATATTATTTATTATTTATTTATTATTATTATTATTATTTTATTATATATTATTTATTATTTATTATTTATTATTTATTATTTATTTATTATTGTTTATTGTTTATTATTTATTATTTATTATTTATTATTTATTATTTATTATTTATTATTTATTATTCATTACTTATTTATTTATAATTATTAATTATGTGTTATTTATTATTATTATTATTTATTATTTATTGTTTATTGTTTATTATTATTATTTATTATATATTATTTATTATTATTATTATTATTATTATTTTATTTATTATATATTATATATTATATATTATATATTATATATTATATATTATATATTATTATTTATTGTTTATTATTTATTATTTATTATTTATTATTTATTCTTTATTCTTTATTATTTATTATTTATTATTTATTATCTATTATTTATTATTTGTTATTTTGTTATTTATTATTTTTTATTTTTTATTTTTTATTTTTTATTTTTTATTTTTTATTTTTTATTATTTATTATTTATTATTTATTATTTATTATTTATTATTATTTATTGTTTATTATTTATTATTTATTATTTATTCTTCATTATTTATTATTTATTATTTATTATTTATTATTTATTATTTATTATTTACTATTTATTATTTATTCTTTATTCTTTATTCTTTATTCTTTATTATTTATTCTTTATTCTTTTAGTTTTGTAATTTTATTATTTTATTATTTTATTTTCATAGTTTTATAATTTATGTAAATATTATTATAATTTATGTGTTATTTATTATAATAAACATTAAATAATAATAAATAACTCAATAAATAACTAATAAATCAATAATTATTAATTATTAATTATTGGTTATTAATTATTGATTATTGCTTATTGTTTAATTATTATTGAGTTTATATCTATTAGTTATGTATTATTTGTTTTTTCAATTAGTATATATAAGTATATTAAATTCTATTTATTAACCACATGACGAGCTTGCTGGAGTGGTAAAGTCTTTGGAAAATATGCAAGAGGTTAGGGGTTCAAATCTCACCAAACGCAGTATTTCTTTATATTGCATGGGCATGTGCATGCATTGAAATAAATAAAATAAATACGAAATAAATAATTAAAATACAAAAGAAATAAATAAATTAAATTAAATATGAAATAAATAAAATAAATAAATAAATAAATAAATAAATAAATAAATAAATAAATAAAATAAATAAATAAAATAAATAAATAAAATAAATAAATAAAATAAATAAATAAAATAAATAAAATAAATAAATAAAATAAAATTAATAAAATTAATGAAATAAAATAAAATAAAAAAATAAAAAAAAAAGAAAAAATAAAGAAAACTGCCGCTAAAAAACCGCCGCAAAACGTTCTACGACGGGTTTGAAAACCGCCGCTAATAGTTTCCCAATGCACAATTTAGCGGCGGTTTTTCAAAACCGCCGCCAATCGATTTAACAGCGGTTTAAACCGCCGCGAAACAAAAAAACAAACCGCCGCTAAAGCCTTATTTTGTCGTAGAGTGAGCATCCATAAATCTGACAATTGTAGAACTAGTCTTATGTTCTAAGACTTGTATCAAGGTGATACAATGTTACAACACTTGAATAAGTCCATGCAATATTCAATTGCATGAGGAAAGAAGTAATGATCCATCCATAGTCACTAAGTGGATGAAGTGTTGAAATCCATGCAGTATGCATTATGCTTTATTGCATGAGGAATGAAGACATGATCCATGCATCATCCATGATTGGATTAAAGGAATATCGAAGCTTTTGGAGTTGTTATTTCAAAAAGAAAAAATAAGGGTGTTGTTTAAAGATGAAGAAGAGAGGAGGATGGGCTTAGTAGGAAGAAGGTGGCCATGCACTCTTGTACACTTGGTTTTTAACCAAGTAGGGCCTTATAGTAAAAATTTAGGCTGACCTGGTAAGCTGAGGACCTCATCCTCAAGAACATGCGGGACCCGAGGGTCAACCAGGGTGTGTGGGTTGTTTATTAGTTCGCAAGTGGGCGCTATGAGCACACTCTTGTACCAAGTAGGGCAAATAAACTTGGTTTTTAACCAAGTAGGGCCTTATAGTAAAAATTTAGGCTGACCTGGTAAGCTGAGGACCTCTTCCTCAAGAACATTCGGGACCCGAGGGTCAACCAGAAACCCTAAAATCTCGCCCTGTGTGTGGGCTACTTATTAGTTCGCAAGTGTGTGCTTGGGGCGCTAAGAGTACACCCGCATAACAACACTACGGGGCGACACCGGGAGAAGGGGAGGAGAGTTCTGAGCCGTAGCAGCTGCTGATTGATATTTAAACCGCACAAATTCCACGGAACATTTCGATGTGGGACGCAATTTTAAAAACACGGATGCAATCCTCGCAATTCATCTAATATTGAAACCAATCTGAGCAGCACACTCCATCTCGCATCCTGCATTCTAATCAGGCTGTTTGTGATCAATCCAACGATCGTGGCATCGTCTTCAACCTCCGACCACATAGGGAGCCACTCGAAGCTGCTGCTCACCGTCTCCACTACCGATCCACCTTGATAGAGCTCCCGGCCACTGTCGAGGATGAAAAATCTTTCACAGTGATTGTCCGGACGAACCAAACACATACATTCATTAAAAGTGGCATGCATGTGATTGAAATGAAGAATCAATGAAGGCCGAAGCAACTGAAGGTGCGACGCCACGTCATGTCGCTCGAACGTTCAAGAAGATGATTTACATGCATTCAAAAACACATGAACATGAGGATTATATTCACTGAGAATGAAGGATCCCATGGTTGAAATGGAAACAACCTAGATTTGCATAATATCTCTATCCCTCATTTGAAATATTCAAAGCCAATGATCTCGGCTATTCAAAGCTTTGAAACCCACAACATCTCACTGGGGATTTGAACATAGAGTAGTGACCATCCTCGCCTATAAAAGAATAATCTCCTCAACGCATTCTGTTGTTGGTAGAATTGAGAGAAAGGCACATCCCATGGAGCAGTATATCGCACCCTACGCGAATAAGTCTTCCATGCAGCTTCTGTTTACGTGCAGAAAGGTGACCTCCCTGTGGTAACCCTACACGAAGGAGAAGCCATCCATGAACACTCAACAAGTGCTTCGCACTCTTGAGTTGCTTTGTGAAGAACTGGATCGTGAAGCCATACAAGGATAGTGCCTTGCACCTCCTTCGTTTGCACGACACACCCAAAACCAAGAATGCTCCTTGGTTCATGTGCTTTGAGGATCCTCGAAGATAAGTGTATATATACACTATCTTTTGAGAAGAACAACCAGCGCACCCAAATAAAATATCCAACCGGGTTTGTTTTTGTATGGTTGAGAGGCAGTATAGAACCACCTATGGGTTTGTTTTGTGAAGAAGTGCACATTGAGAAGTCTTAATAAACAGTGAATATCTAAAGAAGGAAGGAATAAAATCATGGTGTATTCGGGTTTCATAATACATAACCAAGATCATACATTAACTTGTGTATACCCATGCACATGTGGAGAAAGGATTGTTCATGAAAAGTAATTTGATCATAAAAAAAAATTGGAAAAATTGTGAAAGACCATTCTTGCATAATCATTGTTTTGAAGAAAGTGTGTGAATCACTTGCACACAACGAAGTGAGGCCATGACTTCTATCAGAATGAAGAATTTTCAGCTTGATCATTTATTGCATTGAGGCGACTGATCATTACTGGTGATCAGAATATTTGAGAAAGACCGACATATTCAATCAGAGTTTGTTGAAGCTGCTTGAATAGAAGGAAGACTATCAATCCATTCAAAGGAAGAAGTTGAAACTAGGGGGAATAACCAATTTCTGAAATAAGAAGGTGCGGTGAAGTTGGGGGGTTAAAAAACTTGTAATTGGGGGGTTTAACCAATTACTGTTTGTAATCGTCTTATGATAAAGTGAAGAATACATGTTGCGGAGAATAACCAACATGAAAAGGATTAGGTCTTTGTACTGAACCTTTTAAATCCTTGTGTTATGTGCTTTTGTTTTACAACATCATTTGAAAAGTGGATCAAGGCCTTAACTGGTCACAGAGGTTGACTTGAAAAATAAGGCAATTCATGAAAAGAAAAAATTATAAAGGGTATCACTGATTCACCCCTCCCCTCTAAGTGATCTTGTACTATTCTGGGTATTTTATCTTGCATTAGTTCTGGTTTGAGTCTAGCTCAAAGTGGTGTTTTCGGGTTTTACCCCTAGGTACATTTGTGTGAGAGCTACATCCATCTGTTTGTATCCAGACACAGATTTGATTGCTTAGATAACCATATAATCTTTATGCTATCAAATTTCTTGAACATTTAATCCTAATTTATTCTATTGTTAATCTATACTTAATCATTACTAATAATAACTATTATTTCAAACTATATATAACTAAATAAACTACTTAATAAACAAAATATTTAGAACTAACATAACTACTTAGAAAATGACATATTTAGAACTAAAAAAATTAAATTAAATAAATAAATAACTTTAAATTAAATAAAAAATACCTCTAAATGATTTTTCGCAAAAAAACCGAGTATTCTTTTAGAGCACCAAATCCACCGCACGTGAAAAAGACTTTTTTGAGAGAGATAAGCAGTGAAATGAAGAGTGATGGGGGAAATGGGAGTGAGGAAAAGGGGAAGTTCCCTTTTATAGGGTGTTGAGGAAAAGGCGAAAGCAGGGGTGCTACCTTTTCCATGTCATAAATCTCAGCCAAAACCGGTGGGGTGGAGGGAAGGCAGCAGCCCCGCTGCTGCCTATGGATATAAACCAAAAGGCGGCAGTGCGCCTGCAGCCTTTGAAGAATATTTAAAAAAAATTAACCTTGACATATTTAATTTTTTCTTCAAAAACACATTAAAAAAACTCCAAATTTACCAATAATAAATAAAATATAATATAACAACAACAATAAAAAATGACATGATGTCATTTTTTAAAATTTTTTTATGTATTTTTTTACATGTATGATAATTACCGTTTAATATATTTATGTTTAATTTTTTAAAATTTTTTAAATTAAAATGGTATAACATCATTCTTTATCTAATTTATATATTTTAATTATAATAAAAATTCATATCATAAGAGCAATTTTATACATCCATGATTATATTTTTAAAATGTTTTAAAATAAAAAATTATAATGTGCATTGTTTTTTTCATAGATATATATATAGAGAGAGTTATATATTATTTTAAAAAAATATAATTATTTATATTTTCTTTGAGAAAATATATTTTAATATAATTTATTTAAATAAACAAAAAATTGAGGGATAAAAGGGGATTTACTCACTGGGGATGGCCAAAGATCAACCTTCAGAATCCAAGGATCAAAGGTGGAAAGGAGCTAAAAGATCCTAAAAACCGCATCGGGGTTTCCCATGTAATGACTCATATTTTTCCATGAATTATTTTTGGATATTGTATGGATAATTTTTGAGAGAAGGCATTGAGACGGTGTATGATTCTGAGGCCCGGTGTTCCTGGAATAAATGTTTGAAATATATTAAATATATTAAATAGCACGAGCGACCAATTTTCCTAAAAAAATGGAATAAATTCAAAAATGAGGCACAAATCAAAAATATGAGGGAACCATTGAGTTCATAATGTGGGTTTTACCTTAAACGTGACATAAGGTTGGTCAGTGCGGGATGTTTCTGAAAAAGTCACCGCGGGTGTAAAATGAATAAAATAATTAAATAAATTATTTTGTTTCATTCATTAACACATCGACCTAATTTCATATATAAGTATAAAATTATGATAGATTCTTAGGGTTATCCGCATAACCTTGGATCCATTGGAGAACCATTAGAGAGAGTAGTGGAAGATATCTCTCAAAAGAACGACAAATGAATCGAAGATCGATGACCGGTGTGCGATGGAATCAAAGGATCTCACCAATGACTACAACGCAACTTCATTCTTTGTTAGTGATCGATTTGAAATCAAGGTATGACATTTTTTATTTGGATTTCATCTCCGTTATTTATTTCTATGATGAACACAAATCAATCAACCAACAGATTGATTCTCAGGTCATTTGTTTTTGTGAGATGAGTTTATCTGCTGAGATCATTTTTTGAGAAATTACTCCATGTTTGTATGTTTATCTATTTATTTGTAGTTTTAATTACAACATATCGAGTCCAACACAAACATTGTACGATGTTTTTTACTTATGGTTGTGATTACACCTTTCTCCCCTATTTTATTTGCTCATTTCTGGGGTTTCATTTTCCAGGTGGTTTGACCCAAATACCGAGTAATCAGTCATTGCACACTCGTTTCTTGGTGCAATGATTCAATATGCAGATATGGACTCAGTATAGCACAAGGATCATGCGACAGTGGTTTTGGAGAATAGATCATACCAGGTTGGAGACCTCTAGGTTCAAGTTGTGCATGCGATGATGATGGGGATGAACCAACACTGATTCTCATGCGAATTGGATGACTGAAATCTAGTGAACAATAATTGACAAGGGTCAGACGGACTAGATCCACCATCCCCAAAGTGATTCCTGATCATATTTTCTATCGGAGGAGTGGATGAATCCATAGTAGGAATAACAATGGGATTCTGGAAATCTCGATCTACATGGCATGTAATCAGGGATTACATGACGTGTGAGACCACTGGTGCAATAGCTAGGGTTAGCAAAGTGAAATGGATAGGTTGGAGCAGAAATGGATAAGCCCACACAGGTTTGAGCCCCTACGGGATTAAACTGAAAAACCCATCATGTCAAATGGATGAATTTATCACATGTTAAGAAAGAACTGGTGAATAAATGAGTCTTTTCATTAAAATAATGTCAGGAACCAGCCCAAGTCGACCCTGAACCGGTCACCTAGGCCAACCCGCAACAAGTACCAAGAGGCATTCCTGATCCTCTCGGGATGGATACAAGCATCGAGGGAATCAATAGAGTACACAAGGGAATTATTTCTCCCAAATATAAACAATCAAACAAACAACGGAAAGAAATTTACATACCAAAATACATTTACATGAAAATGGAACTGAACATTATTTGTACAAGAAACTGAAAATACAACTAAACCAACAACGCAACTGACCAAACCTGATAACCAAATAACTCCATGTGACCCCTCTAGTCACTCTCCAACACAATGATAACACATCTCCCAAGGTGATCAAACTCAATTTGAAACCTGTACAAGGGCTAAAAATAGAAGAAGACTATAGGCGTCAGTATTAAAACTCAGAAGATTAGCCTGATATTCTATTCCCAATGCACATCCTTTAAAATAAAAAAAACATAAATTTTAAATTTTAAATACAATATATAAAGGTATGTTTTAAAAATGAGGTCCCATGCTATAAAAAAATTACCAGACAAAAACTTGAATGTTTTATAAATAAGAATGCTAGTAACAATTTTCAAAGAGGTGCAACTTTAAAATGAAAACAGTTTTCAAGAGGGATGCTATAAAGAATGTGAAGGTTCCGGGCGCAGCGGAAGCGCGTGGGTGGATGTGCCCACTTGTATTTTTTTCATTAGAAATGATCAATCCGGGATCAATAAGATGATAAATGCCAGTCTCCACGGATCGAATCACAGAAAAAGACAAAGAAGAAGGTTTTTCCTGGAACCACAAACAAGGATCGTTACAGGTTGATTATAATTAATTTAATTAATTATAAAGAAATACCTTTTGGGTGTTCTTTCTTCATTGATGTTCTTGATCACGTTGTCTATGTGATCCATCGTTGCATCGCATAAGCCAAGTGTAGACTCCCTCTAGCGGTGATCCACACGTGTACCTCGTATCTTTGGACGTCGCTAAAGGATTCTCCGGGTGCTAGCGTGGAGAAGTCTTTGCTTGCGTTGTCTGCCTTAGATCCTCTTGATCTGATGGAATAGGATCTCTCCTGGTCTTGAGAGCGTTCTTGGAGGAAGAGGTTCTTTTAGACTTGAAAGAATTCTCCAGAATTGTTGTGTCTCACACGGGGTTGGAAAAGAGTTGGGGTTGTGAGGATATTTATAATCAGGTTTGAGGTTGTAGAGTTATGATAATAAATAAACGCGTTACGTGTTTTATTTATTTCATTGACTCTTATTTAAAACCCCCATGTCAAATAATTAATTCCTTGACATGAACCCACACTGATTATAATAAATATCATTTAAAACAATATTATATCCTCAAAATCCCGACTGGAAAAACTACACGGCGTGTATTAATAAATACACGGTGTGTACTTGTTTTTCATTGAAAACTACACGGTGTGTACATTCAATGTACATGGCATGTATATATTGTTTTAATTTATTCATTTCCTTTCCATAAAGAAATCTACACGGCGTGTAATTATTGATACATGACGTGTACTTGTTTTCCATGAAAAACTACACAGCGTGTAATCTTTAATACACGATGTGTATATCTTGTTTTTCACTTCCTTCTTCCTCCATCATTAAAACGATTTAGGCTTCCTTGAATAATTATTAAACCATGTATGGGAATAATCTTTATTCTACTTGAGATACTTGAATACACTTAGTGTGTGACCCTCTAGGCCTCTTTCTCTTTGGCATTAGGCGAGCTTGCCTAAAGTCCAAGATTACTGTCTAGCAACGGGTCAAGGCACCCAAGAGAAAGAAGTTGGTGACACATTGACGTATCACCTCATACGAATGCTTACTGTGTAATTTAATCCCTTTGTCTCGATATCTCATCAAGTAGGTTTCATGGCAGTGTCATAAACCTATATGCTTGATTCGTCGTTCTTTGACTACCTGAAATAAACTCGTCGTTCACACCATGACCATGAAATTTAATGCGACAGTTCTATTTCAATCAAAGGGACGAGATATCAACTTCCATAAATGGAAGCGACAAATCCTTCCTCGACTTATCCATTAACAACATGTCACTCATGAAGCACCCAACGTACCCTACTTCCAGCCAACTGTCTGCGTGACAGTTTTTGTCAGTAAATCTAAGTGCGCAAGTCATGACATGAGTTAATGATAATATTCCTGTCTAAGGACCATTACACACGCTCGTAGATAGAAATGTCTGATGCCACCAACACATGCAGAATTGCTATTGGTGGGCATGTTCTCATAATCTCCCATCTTGGAGATTACCAAGTGCGAACTCCATGAGAGAGAGTCTCGTCTTCGTACGAGTACTCGAACATGACAGTCTATATAATATGTGTCCTATCATAGTATGTCATTCAACCATAGAACTTTATTTAAGAATATTATTATAGCATTTCGAGGTTCTCATCATAGCGGGGATCTTCCATGACCTTATCAATGAAACAAATATTCTGGGACATTATTATATTACAGTTATGTAGAACAATGAACAATATATAATAAGTGAACATTCATGTAATCAAAGTACAAAACAGTTGGTTCTTAGGACACCAACCCTTACAAACTCCCACTTGGACTAGAGCCAACTGCCTACGACTTTTAGTCCGCTAGACCTCACATGATGATCATGTTTCTGCTGAGTCAAGGCTTTAGTCAAGGGGTCTGCCACGTTGTCTTCTGTGGAAATACTCTTCACTGTAACTTCACCTCTCTGAGAAAAATCTCTCAAGAGATGATACTTCTGAAGTATGTGCTTTGTCTGCTGATGTGACCTTGGCTCTTTTGCAAGTGCCACCGCTGCAATATTATCACAATAGAGTGTGATAAGGTCTTTACTGCTCGGTACTACATCCAACTCTTGAACGAAGTTTCGCATCCATACTGCTTCTTTAGCTGCCTCAGAAGCTGCGATATACTCGGACTCCGTTGTAGAATCTGCCACCACACTTTTCTTTGATCTCTTCCAGCTCACTGCACCTCCATTTAAACTGAAGATGTATCCAGTCTGCGACTTCATGTCATCTTGATCAGTCTGTAAACTAGCATCTACATGTCCTCTGATGACTAGTTCCTCATCTCCTCCATAAACCAGGAACATATACTTAGTACGCCTCAGATACTTAAGGATATTCTTGACTATCATCCAATGGCGGTCTTCTGGATCATCTTGATATCTGCTTACCGCACTTAATGCATAAGCAACATATAGCCTCGTACATAGCATATCATACATGACTGACCCAATCGCGGATGCGTAAGGGATACTTGCCATTCTCTTTCTTTCCTCATGTGTCTAAGGACACATTTTCTTGGAAAGATGAATTCCCTGTGACACTGGCAATAATCCCCTCTTGGATTTTTCCATACTGAATCTCTTCAGTATCTTTTCAACATATGTACTTTGACTCAGACCCAGCATTCTCTTGGATCTATCACGATGGATCTTGATCCCAAGAATATATGCTGCCTCTCCCAAGTCTTTCATGGAGAAGAATTTGTGCAATCATGACTTAACTAACTATAAGACAGGTACTTTGTTTCCAATTAGTAATATGTCATCAACATATACTATTAGGAAAACAACTGAACTCCCACTAAACCTCTTGTAGACACAAGGCTCACATTCATTCTTAACAAATCCAAATTTTGTTACAGATTCATCAAAATGAATGTTCTATGATCTTGATGCTTTCTTTAATCCATAAATGGATTTCTGCAACTTGCATACCTTGTTGGCATCCTTTGGAGTCACAAACCCTTCAGGTTGTGTCGTGTAGACATCTTCCTGGAGGTTCCCGTTAAGGAAAGCTGTTTTGACAACCATTTTCCAAATTTCATAGTCATGGTAAGCAGCAATGGCCAATAGGATTCTAATGGATTTCAGCATCGTAACCGTGAAAAGGTTTCATCATAGTCAATTCCTTGACGCTGTCTAAAACCTTTTACAACCAGTCGAGCCTTGTAGGTGCTGACTTTCCCCTCCATGTCCAGTTTCTTCTTGAATACCCATTTATTACCAATAGGCTTTACATCAACTGGAGGATCTACCAAAATCTAGACTTGGTTTTGGTAGATGGAATCCATTTCAGAATTCATGGATTCTTTCCACTTGGCAACATCTGTGCCTTCAACTGCTTCCTTGTAGGTAAGAGGATCATCATTGTAAACCAATAATGAGTCACCATCCTCGGTGACAAGAAAACCATATCGTTCTGGTTCTCTCACCTCTCTCGTGCTCCTACACAGTTCTTGTGTCTCTGGAACAAATTTTTCTTCCACGGGGCTTTGTGGAATCTATTCTTGTACCAACTCATGTGTATCTTGAGCCTCGAATTCATCGAAGTCTATCTCGCTCTCACTATCTCTTTTGGAGATGTGCTCCCTCTCAAAGAATATGGTGTGTCTTTCCACTGTAACCTTTTTGTCTGAGGGGTTGTATAGGTAATATCCCCTTGTTTCCTTGGGATATCCTATAAAGATACACTTTTTATCTCAGGGTGCAAGTTTGTTACCTGAAGAGGCCTTAACAAATGCTTCGCTACCCCACACATGTAAATTCGATAACATGGCTTTGTGTCCACTCTATAACTCGTATGGAATACCATTTATCAATTTAGTTGGTACTTGGTTTAGTATGTTCGCTACTGTTTGTAATGCATATCCCCAAAAGGATAATGGAAGACTCGCATGACTCATCATTGATCTCACCATGTCCAACAGGGTGCGTTTCCTCCTTTCTCTTACACCATTCCATTATGGCGTGTAAGGAGGAGTGAGTTGAGATAGAATCCCAAACTCCCATAAGAAATCAATGAAGTCCTGATTAAGATATTCTCCTCCTCTGTCTGAGCAGAGTTTCTTAATATTCTTACCAATATGGTTCTCAACTTCATTCTTGTATTCTTTGAACCGATCAAAAGAATCTTACTTATACCTCATTAAGTAGATATATCCATATCTACTAAAATAATCAGTAAAAGTTATGAAGTACGAGAACCCACCCATTGCTTCAACTAGAAATGGTCCACACACATCTGTGTGAACTAATTATAGAAGATCTTTATCTCTTTCACCTTTCCCACTAAATGGGACTTTGGCCATTTTGCCTTGTAGACACGCATGACATACACCAAGTGGTTTTAGTTCAAAAGAATCTAAATACCCATCTTGATGTAATTTTGTCAAACGTTTCTCATTGACATGACCTAGCTGGTGATTCCAAAGATGGGTGTGGTATGAGTCATGTGAATTAACTTTGTTATCAATTTCCATTACTTGGTTTGTGTAGTCTAACAAATAAAGGCCGTTATATAAATGTGCCCTACCAAAACAAATGCTATCTTTATAAAAGTAGAAACATTCATTTCCAAACTTGAATATGAATCCATCAGTATCTAATATGGATACTGAAATAATGTTTTTAGTAACAGAAGGCACATAATAACAACCTTTCAAAACCAAGACCATCCCAGTAGGCAATGTGAGGTGGTAGTCTCCGACAGCTACAACAGCGAGTCTGGCTCCGTTGGCTGCTCGTAAATCCACCTCACCTCGATCAATCTTTTTGAATCTACTTGGTTCCTGTATTTGGATACAGATGTGAGAACCACAAGCAGTATCTAATACCCAATTAGTAGAAACAGATAGATTGCATTAGATAACAAACGCACCTGAAGCTTCCCCTTGCTTCCTTGGCTGGGTGCAGTTTTTCTTCCAGTGGTCCTTCTTGCCACATGCAAAACAAACACCATCTTGTTTCTTTGCCTCCCCTTTGATCTTCCTTTTCTTGGAAGTCCTTGAAGAAGCTTTGGGCTTAAAGCTCTTCACCTTCCCTTTCCTTTTATTCACCATAAGGACAGAAGGCTTTTCATGCTTCATGTCATTATCTACTTGGAGAATAAGGATAAGAAGACCAGATAGAGACTTCTCAATGTTGTTCATGTTGAAATTAACAACAATGTTCGAGAAGCTCTGGGGGAGTGATGCAAGAATGAGATCGGTGCCCAGTTCTTCAGGGAGTTTAAATCCTAGAACCTCCAAGCCCTCAATGTAGCCAATGAGCTTGACTACATGAGGCCCAGCTGGGGCACCCTCTCCAAGCTTTCTTTGAAATAGAGCCTTGGAGATCTCAAACCTTTCCTGTCTTGCTCTCTCCTGGTATAGACCACGGAGGTGCTCGAGCATGCTATAGGCATCCATGTCTTCATGAGACTTCATGAGCTCACTAGACATCGATGATAGCATCAAACATTGAACGTCGAGAGCATCGTTCAAATGTTGATCATAGACCAGGAAATATTCATCACTCGCCCATGGGGCAGGAGAATCAGGAAGTGAGGACTCCACCACGTAAAACTTTCGTTCATGGCGTAGGATAACCCAAAGGTACCTAAACCATTCCTGAAAGTTACTTCCGGTGAGGATATTGTCTTTATCCAGTATTGATCGCAGAGAAAATGTGGTTGATGAGTTTGTCATCTTGATTCTACAATTTAAAAGAGAAGATTTATTAGTAATTTCTTGATTACAAGTTATGAGATATAATTAATTAATTAATTAATTCTCCCACTATTTTATCAAGTCCCAATGGCCCTCACTATTGAACTCAAAATGTCCAGTTTCTTTGACATTCTAGTGGCATGGATCCATATTTCCCTTCGTATAACCCCAACAATGGTTGGTCAAGCTATTTGAAGGTATTTAGGTAGGCAGGTCTTTTCCAACTGTGAGCTTACAGTTCCTTGATCTATTGAGTGGACTCCCCAATCCTGAAATCCTGACTTGGATTTCCTCAACTCTTGCCTCCAATATTACATCAAGTCTAGCAAGGGCTACTTATCTTAATTTAATATGGTTAAGTCAACCTGAAACCTTTCATAAGGGCTTCCTTTATAAAAGTAAGTGTCCCAACAAGTGTTGGTCAAACACATAGTTTTATTGAGTCTTGCCTTTAATCAGGTAACAAAAGGAATGGTCTGACTTAATATGGTATTGAGGGATTTTATTCTTTATGATTAGTTTTGCATTATCACATTCTTGTTAATATTAAGTGATTCTTTCTTAAGTGATTAACCATGTTCTGATAATGTTTACGCATAGTCCGGTTTTTATTTTATTCCATCTTTGCATGATTGTTCATTTTATTAATTATGTGATCGTGACAACACATACATAATAAATAAAACATGCAATCAGACAAAAATAAAATAAGATGGCATGATCATGAGATTCTATTGGTTAGCTTATCTAGCGGTTTTGATAAGCTAACCCTGACCTAGGGAAAACACCTTGAACCTGTTGGTTCATGTTTTGCAGCTCCCACCTGTCCACCTTTGTATCTTCTTGCATCAGTTTCGCCTCAGCTTCAGGATTTGAACTGTCTCCTCTAGCTTGGGAGATCCTCCATTACATGGGTTTACATTAAAGAAACCATGGGCACGCAGACCCTACATTTTATTGGAAGAAGGCTCGCAGGCCAACAAATTTAAATTAAATAAATTTAAATGAAACCATACACATACAAAGGTTCTTTGGTCTAGCTCATGATCATCCATATTATGCAACAACATTTACGGATATTTAGAATTCAAATTGTTTTAATCGTTCTTTTATTTAAGATAAGATGCGCTCGAATCCAATTAATTATGATCTTATAATTAATCAATTCTTTATCTTAAATTCCTTTCTGAATTTCCTTGAGATTCTTATCATCCATATCCCTTGTACGGGTCTTTGTACATTGGAGGAAACCTGGTGAAATTCCATTTCTGGAAAGTACACGGCGTGTAGTTTATAATTACACGGCATGTATTTTTCTTTTCACCCTTTATCCAAAGTACACGCCGGGGCTTTGGCGTGTTTTCTGTACGTTGGAAATTTTGGAGTACATGACGTGTAGATGAATCATACACAGCGTGTACTTCCTTGTTATGTGGTAACCGGCCTGGCAATCCCATGTACGCGGTACGCGGCTCATCTTTGTACACGGTTTCACCTGGGCCGAAACGGACTACACGGCGTGTTGCTCCAACATACACACCGTGTATTCTGGTTTCCACGTGCCGTTCAATTCTGGTCAACACGACGTGATTAAAACTTAGACATAATCAATTCACACGGCGTGGTTTGGCGGACCAGTGCTGGTTCGTTGAACCTAAGTACACGGCGTGTAGTTTTAAGTACATGCGGTGTAATCCCATGTTGTACAGACAGAAAGAGTGGCTCCTCCGAATGAGTTCCTCATTTTTATTTTAATCCAAATTAAAATTAAAAGGTTGTTTTTGTAATATGAATCGAGAAATGAAGGAGGAAGAACAGATCTCATTTATTCATATTTATAGAACGATTTATTTCGAATTGAATCAAATATAAATGCGTAAATTATCAATGAAAATTAAATAACTATAATAAAAGTTGTAACCTCGCTCTGATACCATTTGAAGGTTCCGGGCACAGTGGAAGCGCGTGGGTGGATGTGCCCACTTGGATTTTTTTCATTAGTAATGATCAATCCGGGATCAATACGACGATAAACACCAGTCTCCACGGATCGAATCACAGAAAAAGACAAAGAAGAAGGTTTGTCCCGGAACCACAAACAAGGATCATTACAAGTTGATTATAATTAATTTAATTAATTATAAGGAAATACCTTTTGGGTGTTCTTTCTTCATTGATGTTCTTGATCAGGTTGTCGATGTGATCCGTCGTTGCGTCGTAGAAGCCAAGTGTAGACTCCCTCTAGTGGTGATCCACATGTGTACCTCGTATCTCTGGACGTCTCCAAAGGATTCTTGGGGTGCTAGCGTGGAGAAGCATTTGCTTGCGTTACCTACCTTAGATTGTATTGATCCGATGGAAGAGGATCTCTCTCGGTCTTGAGATCATTCTTGGAGGAAGAGGTTCTTTCGGCCTTGAAATAATTCTCCAGAATTGTTGTGTCTCACATGGGGTAGGAAAAGAGTTGGGGTTGTGAGGATATTTATAATCAGGTTTGAGGTTGTAGAGTTATGAAAATAAATAAACGCGTTACGCATTTTATTTATTTCATTGACTCTTATTTAAAACCCCCATGTCAAATAATTAATTCCTTGACATGGGCCCACAATGATTATAATAAATATCATTTAAAACAATATTATATCCTCAAAATCCCGACTGGAAAAACTACACGGCGTGTATTAATAAATACACGGCGTGTACTTTTTTTCATTGAAAACTACACGACGTGTACATTCAATGTACACGGCGTGTATATCTTGTTTTTATTTATTCATTTCCTTTCCATAAAGAAAACTACATGGCGTGTAATTATTAATACACGACGTGTACTTGTTTTCCATGAAAAACTACACGGCGTGTAATCTTTAATACACGGAGTGTATATATTGATTTTCATTTCCTTCTTCCTCCATCATTAAAACGATTTAGGCTTCCTTGAATAATTTTTAAACCATGTATGGGAATAATCTTTATTCTACTTGAGATACTTGAATACACTTAGTGTGTGACCCTCTAGGCCTCTTTCTCGTTGGCATTAGGCGAGCTTGCCTAAAGTCCAAGATTACTGTCTAGTAACGGGTCAAGGCACCCAAGAGAAAGAAGTTTACGACGCATTGACGTATCACCTCATATGAACACTTACTGTGTAATTTAATCCCTTTGTCTCGATATCTCATCAAGCAGGTTTCATGGCAGTGTCATAAACCTATATGCTTGATTCGTCGTTCTTTGACTACCTGAAATAAACTCGTCGTTCACACCATGGCCATGGAATTTAATGCGATAGTTCTATTTCAATCAAAGGGAAGAGATATCAACTTCCATAAATGGAAGGGACAAATCCTTCCTCAACTTATCCATTAACAACATGTCACTCGTGACGCACCCAACGTACCCTACTTCCCACCAACTGTCTGCGTGACAGTTTTCATCAGTAAATATAAGTGCACGAGTCATGACATGAGTTAATGATAATCTTCCAGTATAAGGACCATTACACATGCTCGTAGATAGAAATGTCCGATGACACCAACACATGAAAAATTTCTATTGGCGGGTCTGTTCTCATAATCTCTCATCTTGTAGATTACCAAGTGCGAACTCCATGAGAGAGAGTCTTGTCTTTTACGAGTACTGGAACATGACGGTCTATATACTATGTGTCCTATCATAGTATGTCATCCAACCATAGAACTTTATTTAAGAATATTTTTATATCATTTCAAGGTTCTCATCATAGAGGGGATCTGCCATGACCTTATCAATGCAACAAATATTCTGGGACATTATTATATTATAGTTATGCAGAACAATGAACAATATATAATAAGTGAACATTCATGTAATCAAAGTACAAAACAATTGGTTCTCAAGACACCAACCCTTATAGAATGTACAAATTTAAATAAATCACACACACTTCTTAATTTACCAAAAAAATACACCATATGCCAACGGTGAGTACAAAATAACCAATGAGCACAAGTCACAGGAACACCCCTAGGCACTAGTTAGTTGTGAGCCTTAGGTACCTCATATCTCGGTGAAAGTAACCATAATAAATATCTATTCTCGTGCATACGAGTCACTATTAAAGAGAATACCCATAACCTAGTGGTACCCAAACAACATCATCATAATATTTTATTTAGTGTTTTCATCGTCAAACTTTCTACATGAAACAGGGGACGAACCCCACGGGATCACTAGCATACTAGTATACGTCTGCCCACCTAGATACCCAGCTTTCCCCTTTTTGTGCTCAAAAAAGTTACACATTTATAAAATACCATTTTATAATGATGATTACATTTAAAAATCATACACACATCAAACATTCCACACACATGTCTCACATTTCTTTCACGGATCAATAAACCACCAAAATTTTCATAAAACAATTTCAAGAATTATAACGAGGCCTTGCACATAAAATTCATTCCAAAATGATCTTTTAAGGAAAAAACCATAAATACCATATCAACCCAGATTTGGAAGCCCCCAAACAAATTAATAAATCAATTTCATGAACAATAAAAATACTCCAAAATATATAACATGAAATACACATGGAAACCATTTTTATAAGAAAACATATGTCAAACGGGCCTTTAAGCCTTTCTCAAAACTAACATTTGAAAAAGGTACGAATTTACCTTTTATTAAGGAGGTGTATACACACCATTTAAATCAAGAAACCACATTTATAAATCCCTTAAAACACTCAGATTACATATTCAAAACACAACCATTTTCATAAGGATGTGAAACGGGCCATTTTCTGGAAACTCGGGAAAAAACATTTTGTAAACCAAAACCCATTTGTTTGTAATACCAAATACAAATTGGAAAACCATAGAAGAAACAAAAAATACCATTTTTAATTCTTAAAATTCATTTATAAATCCAATCAAATAATTTTTAAGTCAAACTTAACATATAAAATCCAATCGGGCAATTTACCGAACACATGACATGCCCTTTTAAACAAAACAATTTATTTTAAGCAATTGAAAAGGAATAAAACACAAAATTCATGCCATATTTTATACAAGATACTGGAACATATTAAAAATACCATAAAACAGGTTCTAAACCTCACAAAATAGTTGTGAAAGATAGTGGAACATTTAAACAAACACTTGGTGTGCAGTTTTATGACAAAACAACACTACCTTTCACAAAACAAGGCAAAAACAACCATTTTGCACACCAATAAAATTATCCAAAGGCTGAAAAAAAAAAATAAACATATATATCAGATTCAAACAATAATAAAATGATGAAACTCAAATGATAAAGGCATGTTCAATGGATATCCTACCTCAAATCCTTGGCGTAATGGAAACGCACACCCAATATCACCATTCGAGGGTTTACAAACCCTAAACCTATGATTACCAGCCTCAAACGAACAAAAACCCCATAAAAAATCATGTTATAATAGAACAATAGGTTTATCATGACTAGGGGAGATTATAAAACTAAGAAATAATGAAAGGAGTAAGAAGATGAAGGAGAAAGGAGAAGGAATCTCACCTTTTCAACTAGAAAACTCTTCGTCTTCCATTAGATCTGCATACTTAGAGAAAAGAGAATGGATTATAACTTCTTGGAGAGGATAATAAGGTCTGAATAAACTAGGGAAATAATATTTGTGTGAAAAGGAGTACTTATTTAATGATTTATGTATGAAACAATTTACCTTCTCAATTATGGACGATTTGAGGAAACCTGAGAACTTTTTCCCTAATATGTGATTCAAATGAGCTCCAAAGAGGTAAAATAGATAATTCGGGTGAGTATCGGTATTTTGGATTTGAGTGGAATGTAGAATAACTGAAAATATTAAAAAATAAAAAATATATAAAAGAAACAAATAATTTTTTTAAAACTGGAAATGGGCCCACGGGTTGGCCCAATACCTAAATAAGTAACCCAAATTCACCATGATTATGAATTCTTAAAGGTACAAAAGGATATGGTGGTTTGAATATGTCTGTTTAGGAAAAGTATTAAGTTAAATGGGTTTAAAATGTTTAAAAAAATGAGTTATAAAATAAAAAAAATTGGTTTTTAAAACTGGAAATGGGCTCACGGTTGGCCCAAATCATGAAGTAACCACCATTTCTCCAAAAACTCCTAAACAAGCAATGGGGAACCCAAATTAGGGTGATTAGAAATATATGGTAGTTAAAAACTCAAAATTAATCTCACCCAACACCCAATAAAAGGATCAGGATTTTCAATAAACTGGATCAAAACCATGACATGAAAAGAAAAAAAACCAGGTGTGACAATTCTCACCACCATTAAAGCTTTCCACCCCTGAAAATCCATAATTCTTTCAACTAACAGAACAACACCTAAGGATTCCTTATCAAAATAATACAGCCTCTAAATAAAAGGAAATATCATTCATCAACAATGTAACTTAATACTCTTTCCCAAACAAAACACCAACTCACAACCACTTTCGGAGAATCAATGGAAAGATCAAGCCACCACCTCCACAACCAAGCCAAGAACTAGATTGTTGGGACTTCTCCAAATGAACCCAACAATCACCCAAACCATAGTTCACTCACAAAATCCAATGACTTTGGGTGGAGGCCGAAATGATCACCCCACCATTAAATCACAACTACCATCTGACAAATCCTAAAGGAAAGATCTTCAAGACCCGTTGTGGGTCTCCCCACCATTAGAGACCAACTCGAAATGAACAAAAAAAGAATTCAAAATGAACTAGAATTGGTCCTCACCTACACAGGACCACAAAAAATCTCCCACAACAACCTACAAACCCAAGTTAATAGGGTTACAACAATAACATCTAAACCACCCACTCTCGAACAGAGGGCACAAGAACTGGGCCAACACTTTCAGCACGAATCCGGACCCCCACCACTCAAGGAGGGGAGATAAGGGGACCCAGTAATTAGGCCACTAAAACCAAAAAATAAATAAAGGAACTACCCAACACTCTCCACCTATGAACAGGTAACACCAATACCGCACCCGATTTTCACAGGCGGTCCACACAGGGACATTGATCGAAAACCCACATCCATGAAGGCATAACCATAGACACTATGTGAGGGGTAAGTCCACCATGCTTATTGTGAAAAAGGGAAATTAACAATAACGAGGAACCAAAATAGATACATAGAAACTACCATACCACAATGGTGGAGGCAATATCCTAGTCAAGCTCACCACACCTCTATAGATTTCCTGACTGCGTGAAAAGATTCACTCTGAGGCCTATGGATGGAGCCCTGAATCTTGAAGCATCTACTACACCGCAGTTAGGTTCTAAGGGTCGCACCACTAAAAAACTCACTTGATCAACAAAACACCTTCATATAAATAGGAAATCACAAATACATATCAAAATTCTATCTCACTCCGAACGAGGAGAAAAATGGGCAAGGAATATAGTGAAACACATCAACATCACCGAACACAACTGCTATGTCCAAAATAATTATCACGACCTATAATCACTTTAAATCGATCCCAAACAGCTCTCTATTTCAACTAACATGATGAGGAATTATTTGATAAGGTGGATCTAGCTTGTGAAACATGAGAAAGAATCCTTAGGTTTATCAATTGGAGATCTTTCAAACATAGAACTATCTGTGTCCACATCACAATATCCAACACATATTTAGAATCACACTAAACATTACTCCAAAACTGAGCCACTATCAAGATCTCATCTCAAGATACAATAAGAGTATGAATTCTAGATCACATGGAAGATTAATGAATAAAAAACTCTTCTAAGACAAAGAAAAAAACTATCCACATAAAAATTGGTTTATAAAAAAGGCCACAATTTTTAAGCTCAAAACACTTTTGAAAAACAAACTAATTTGGTGGGTTTCCACATTCACCAATGGTGTTTCATATAGTCTCACCCACATGCACATTTCCATCCCACCCAGGCACCCAACCACCATTCCATATATTCCATCCTTCCAGTTATCAATAAAACCATGCATGTGAGCACCCATGAAAACACCAAAGGTTAAAACAAAACAACATCATTCCAAAAAAACATGTACTTTCCAAAGAAACACTAACCACCAAGTCAAAAACCCTTTTCATATTTCACAAAAAAAACCAAAATTCATCAAGAAACATTTTATTAAAAACCTACCCCTTTTCATTTTTAACAACTTTTAAAACAACCAAGCTACTACAAACAACCCCTTCCCATTTTCTAAAATTCAGCAAGGTATCTTTTCATAATCTGATGTCCATTGAGAACAATACCCTTTCTAGGAAAACACCAACCACTCAAAACCAATTTCCAAAAACAATTCATTAGATTCAAACACTATTCAACATCCCAAAACACCCCATTTAAATAAAAGATTCAGAATCACCTTAAAATGATTCACACTTTCAAAACATTTTTTTTTCAACAAACCACATGTTTAGATTAGGGAAAATCCAATCACGTTAAATCATTTCCACTTCCTCCCCGAAATTTATTTAAAAAAACACAACCTTCCAAAACCATTCTTATATTTATTTTTTAAAACCCATTTTCCACTTTTAAAAAACCAACCACTCCTTTAAAACTAATTTTTACAATTCTCACACAAGGATTTTCAAAACAAAAATTCAGAATTCAAGAAAAGTGCAAGAGACCCAAAAAAGGAACTAGTGTCAGTGGGTGAATTGACCATATGGTTGGCGGCAATATGTCAAACACAACACCAACACTGAGAGACTTATTAGGACCATGCCCTGGCTCCACATGGCTTTCCAAGACCCGTGAGCTCACAGATTCCATTAGTCATACTCCCCTTGTCATATCCCAACACCAAACAATCAAACAAGAACAAAAGATACTAATAAAACCGAACTTCCCATGGAAACCTGAGGATCAGAACAAGAAAGAGTTCACAATGCTCTTCCCGCACTTACCCCTAAAGTCCCAACAATCATACTCCATCTACCTTGACATCCCCCAAATAACAAGGACACTCTAAAAAGAAAGGTTTTCTAAGATCTGACCTCCTTTGATACCATTTTTGTCATGAACTAGCCCGAGTCGACCCTGAACTGGTCACCAAGGCCAGCCCGTGAAAAGTCCCAAGAGGCATTCCTGATCCTCCCAGGATGGTAACAAACACCAAGGGAATCAATATAGTACACAAGGGAATGATTTATCCCAAATATAAACAATCAAACAAACAGCGAAAAGAAATGGACAACCCAAAATACATTTAAATAAAAATTAAACTGAAGATTATTTGTACAAGAAACTGAAAGTACAACTAAACCAAAAATGCAACTAACCAAACCTGATAACCAAATAACTCCATGTGACCCCTATGGTTACTCTCAAACATAATGATCACACATCTCCCAAGGCAATCTAACTCAAGTTGAAACCTTCACAAGGGCTAAAAATAGAAGAAGACTATAGGCATGAGTATTAAAACTCAGTAGATTAGCCCGATATTCTATTACCAATGCACATCCTATAAAATAAAATAAACATCAATTTCAAATTTTAAAAACAAGATATAAAGGTATGTTTTACAAATGAGGTCCCATGCTATAAAAAAATTTCCAAACAAAAACTTGCATGTTTTATAAACGAGAATCCTAGTAACAATTTTCAAAGAGGTGAAACTTCAAAATGAAAACGGTTTTCAAGAGGGATGCTTTAAAGAATGTGCACATTTACATAAATCATACACACTTATGAATTTACAAACCAGACACACCATATTCTGATGGTGATTACAAAATAGCCAATGATCAGAAGTCACGGTAACACCCCTAGGCACTAGTTAGTTGTGAGCCCCAGGTACCTCGTATCTCGGTGAAAGTAACCTTAATAAATATCTGTTCTCATGCACGTGAGACACTATTAGGGAGAATAACCATAACCTAGTGGTCCCCCAACAACATCATCATCATATTTTAGTTAGTGTTTTCATCTTCAAACTTTCTACGTTTCATAGGGGCCAAACCCCACAGGATCACTAGCATACTAGTACACGTCTTCCCACCAAGATACCCGGGTTTTCCCTTTTTGTGATCAAACAAGTTAAACATCTATAAAATACCATTTTATCATGAATATTAAATTTAAAAATAATACACACATAAAAAATTCCACACACATGTCTCACATTTCTTTCATGGATCAATAAACCACCTAAATTTTCATAAAACAATTTTAAGAAGTATAACGAGGCCTTGCACATAAAATCCATTCCAAAATGATATTTTAAGGACAAAAACCCATCAATACCATATAAAAACAGATTTGGAAGCCCCAAAACCAATTAATAAATCAATTTCATGAACCATAAAATGCCCCCAAAAGATAGAACATGAAATACACATGGAAACCATTTTTATAAGGGAAAAAATGCCAAATGGGCATTTAAGCCTTTCTCAAAACTAACATTTGACAAAGGTATGAATTTTACTTTTATTAAGGAGGCGTATAAACACCATTTAAAGAAAAAAAACACTTTAATAAATCCCTTAAAACACTCAGTTTACATATTCAAAACACAACCATTTTCATAAGGATGTGAAACGGGTCATTTTCTGGAAACTCGGGCCAAAACATGTTGTAAACCAAAACCCATTTGTTTGTAATACCAAATAAAAATTTTAAAGCCATATAAGAACCCAAAAATACCATTTTTAATTCTTAAAATTCATTTATAAATCCAATTGATTAATTTTTAAATCAAACTTAACATATAAAATCCAATCGGGCAATTTACCGAACACATGTCATTCCCTTTTAAACAAAACAATTTATTTTAAGCACTTGATAGCGAATAAAACACCAATTGCATGAAATATTTTATAAAATATACTAGAAAATATTCAAAATACCATAAATCAGGTTCTAAACCTCAAAAAACAGTTGCAATAAATAGTGGAACATTTAAACAAACACTTGGTGTGCACTTTTAGGACAAAACAACACCACCTTTCACAAAACAAGGCTTAAACAACCATTTTTTACACCAATAAAATTATCCAAAGTCTTAAAAATAATAATAAACATATGTATAAGATTAAAACAATAATAAAATGATGAAACTTAAATGATAAATGCATGTGAAAGGGATATCCTACCTCAAATCCTTGGTGTAATGGAAATGCACACCCAATATCACCATTCGAGGGTTTACAAAACCTAAACCTATGAAGACAAGACTCAAATGAACAAAACCCCCATAAAAAATAATGTTATAATATAACCATAGGTTAATCATTACTAGGGGATATTATAAAACCAAGAAATAATGAAAGGAGGAAGAAGAGGGAGGAGAAAGGAGAAGGAATCTCACCTTTTCAACTAGAAAACTCTTTGTATTCCATTAGATCTGCATACTTAGAGAAATTATAATGTATTATAACTTCTTGAAGAGTCTCCTCAGGTCTTTATAAACCAGGGAAAAAATAATTATGGGAAAATAGTATGAATTGAATGATTTATGTATGAAACAATTTACCTTCTCAATTCTTGAAGATTTGAGGAAACCTAAGAACTTTCGCCCTAATATGTGATTCAAATGAAGTAAAAAGATGTAAAATTGATAATGGGGGTGAGTCTAGATATTTTTTATTTGAGTGGGAGGTAGAATTACCGAAAAATATTAAAAAATTACAAAGATATAAAAGAAAAAAAAAATTTAAAACTGGAAATGGGCCCACGGGGTGGCCCAATACCTAAATAAGTAACCCAAATTCAAAATTAATATGAATTATTAAGGGGTACAAAAGGATATGGTGGTTTTAATATATCAGTTTAAGCAAATTAAGAAGTTTAATGGGTTCAAAATTTTGAAAAACAAAGGAGTTATAAAAGAAACAAATTTGGTTTTTAAAACTGGAAATGGGCTCACGGTTGGCCCAAATCATGAAGTAACCACTCTTTCTCCAAAAACTCCTAAACAAGAAATGGGGAACCCAAATTAGGGTGATTATACATATATGGTAGTTAAAAACTTAAAATTAATCTCACCCAAAACCCAAGAAAATGATCAGGATTTTCAATGAACCGGATCAAAACCATGACATGAAAAGAAAAAAAACGGGTGTGACAAATAATAAGTTAATGGAAGTAAGAGTTACATGGACAATCCAGTAGTGAAAGGCTTGAAACAAAAGGAAGGTTTATATTTCTCATAAATAGTTTCACTGGTATTTAAACACACTACCATCTGAATCATGCTAATTTTAGTTTATACCAATTATTTTTACTTGGAACAAATAGAAATACAAACCATGTTCATTCATAGTGATTTGAAGGAATAAATTTACATTAATTAGCCAACTAGTTTAGTGGATGATCTTAACAAGTACATGGTTTGTAATATAAAAGTTAGTCTCTTTAGTTTGAAATAATCACCAAGACAATGGATCCAAAAATTTGATGCATTTATGGTTAATAAGGGTTTCATGTAGAGAAACTCAGACCATTGATGCTATTCAAAGGTGTTTATGGATTATTTATTTATCCCGATCCTCTTTTATGTTGATGATATACTCTTGTTAAGTCCAAACATTAAATGGATTCTAGGATTGAAATGTGAGTTATAAAAAAATTTCAAAATAAAATATCTCAGAAGATTCAAGAAAATTATTGGGAAAATGATTAAAAGTGACAAGAAATATAGATTTTTAGTTTTGTCTCAAAAGGATTACATCTATAAGATAATCGAGTGATTTTTAATGATAGTATGTATGGTGTTATTAACTCCTCTAGTCATGTACTTTAAACTTTTAAAATGATAAACACTGAGATTTGAAGATGAGGCAAGATTCACGACTAAAGTCATGTTTACTTGAACAGTAAAAAGTTTTATATATGCTATAGTATGAAATTTACCTATTCACTGGGATCCATCATCTATTATTTGCTAAATCCATGGAAGGAACACTGGGATGCTTTCAAATAGATCATCCAATATCACAAAGGAACAAAAAAATACATCCTTATGCTTTAAGTTATCTTAACCATTGCAAGGGTGTTTTGATGCTGACTTTTGGGGAGATTATATTACTTGAAAGAGTACAGCTAAATATGTGTTTACATTCGAAGAGAAAATAATAAGTTTTATTTCAAGGTTATAATCAATGGTTACACTCTCTTCCATGGATTCAGAAAAATATGGAAATAATGGAAGTGATTAAGGAGTTGGTTTGGTAGAGTCATCTTTTGGAGGAATATAGAATATGATGGGAAAGTGGGTTAGTCTACTATGAAAGTTAGAGTGTAATTCACTTGAAAAAAAATCAAGTGTTTTATTCAAGGACTAAACATATCAACCTAAAATACCACTACATTCAAAAGTTTCTAGAAGATGGAGATTTAGAGCTATTGAGGATAGATAGGAAGAAAAATTTGGTGGATATGTGTACTAAGGTATTGGTCTAGGAAAGCCTAAGATAACACTCTACCTCAGTGGGATTGGGATGACTAGAAAGTAGTGGGTAGAATTTCATGTTGTGGAAGGAGAGTTGATGTTCAAACATTCCTAAATTTTGGAGGTTTCAAAATTTTCCTTGAAATAGTATTCACAAGGGATACTATTGGGATTATAAAGCTAGTTTCATTTTCCATTATATTCAACTGGGAGAAGAGGTGACCTGAATATAATATGTCATTAGATGTGTGGATATAAATAGTAGAACTCCTTATAGCGGTGGGTTTTTCTGAAGTTGGCTAAATTCTGATGGAGTTTTTTGGTTTGATCAGTTCTACAGAAGGGGTCTCTATAGACGAATCAATTAGACAAAAAAGGGTGGTGGTTTATTTTATCAGCAAGAAATGGTCAATATGAGGTATCCTATATGAGATTGGAATTTATATCAGCTTAATGTAAGGACCCCCACAAAAATGGGAGGTTGATGCTACTAAATGACTGGTTGGATTTCTCTATAAAAGAGTGGTGGGACCATCTACACAGTGTATCTGATTTCATTATGATCCTTGAGTTTAGTGATCTAAATGGTAGTAGAGTCACAATGATTGTATACTCTTGTATATTTTAGATAATTAGTAATAAACATTCACTAGTGTTCTCCTATGAACATAGGATGTAATTTCCAAACCATGTAAAATTAAAAGTGTCCTTTTACTTTTTTATTTTTCACTTGGTTTATTTGTATGCACATGTGCGCGTGTATGAAAATGTTGAAAGTCTTAGCTTGGAAATTTTGGGAGATATCAAGCTATCTAAGTTCTAGTTCACTAATCTCAGTAGAGAATGTATTTTTCTGTGCGTGACTTTTGAAGGTCTATGTCCTGGTGGATTGGTGTATCCTAGTTTTGGTGTAGTTTATTTCCTTTAAACTCAAGGTTTCAAATTTTTATCACTAATAGTTTCCAATTTGACTTGATAGTGTGAAAAATTCTGTAAATTGTACCAAAATAATCCTGAGACTTACACAGACCTCGTTGAGGTTTGGTTCTAAATTCATCATGGTTTGTGCCAAAATGGAATGGGTTCATTCCACTTTATGGAAATCTTTCACATATGACGGTTTATTAGTAAAGGGGTGGTAAGTTTCATGGGTGTTTCACCAAATAGCATGGGGTCATGCAAATTTATGAATCCCAGAATCTATCTTATGTTATGTATTTGGAGTGTGTTTATGTATAGTGATATTATGTGTGGTGAATTAATCATACAAAATTTATTGATAGGAATTTATGGAATTTTTTTACACCATGGATATTAAGAATGTTAGTGATAGGTTGAGTTACTCCCTATGATTGAGTGGTGGTGGACCTATCTGGGAGCACATTATATGTATGTGTTCTGATTAAATTCCTTTGGAAATTTTTATTTGTTTTGGCCTAAGTGGGAGGATAAAATGAATATGGGGGCATACATACTTTCTTGTGATATATGATAGTTATGTGGAAGTTGTGAATAGTTATGAGACAATCCACTATAGTTATGTTGTTATGATGATGAGGATAACATAGTAGATAGTGGTGATTATTGAGTGTATATTATGGATAGTCATGGATTATATGTGATGTGGTGATGATGATTCATGTTAAGGAGGGGAGAGTTCCTAAGGGTGGAACCCATGTAATATAGTGAGAGTCCTAAAGGGTGTAAAACTACCCAAATGATGCACGTTGTGATGGGGATATTCCCTAGGGTGGATGCTCAGAATCAAATTCTAGTCCCCATGGGTGTACAATGACACAACCAATGGATTGATATTCTTTAGTGATAATGATATGGGTTTTGGTGGGGAATGTCCCTGAGGGTGGACATTTGGAAACTAGTGAGAGTCACTGTGGGTGGACAACAACCCATCAAACAATTGCAGATGGTATCTCAAAGAATTCCTTATGGGTGGATATATACTTATTGATGGATATGTGCTTAGAAATTTCCATGTAGGTGGAGATATACTTCCTATATTTGATGATATTATAGAGAGTTATTGAGGATATATAGATACTCGGTGATGTTGATTTTGATGTGGATATTCAGTGGGTTCTATGTGGGTGGACAACTTCTTAGTAGCAGTTTTGTATTAATGAGGTATCACTTGGTGTATGGTGATTTGAGATTATTGTGTGGAAGTCCCTATGAGTTTAAATATTCTTGGTAACTCATAAGTAATTTTATAATTGGATTTATAATTTTCATATGATGAGATAAAGTATATCTAGAATATTATAGATGAAGGAAAATGTACATTTTGAATAATGAAGTACTGAGAAGTCTTAAATTTCCAGAAATTAGTTGCGGATGAAAACTATTATGTATCAAAAATTTGAAGTACTAAGAAGATAAAGTACTGAAAATACATGTTGAGAGTTGATTTAGAGTGATTAGAGGTTCCTTGATAATTTTTGAATAATTTCTATGCGTATTTAGAGAAGTTGTGGAATTATTTATTGGAGGTGAAAATTTGAAAAATGCATACCAAATATTCCTTAGAACAGGATATTGGAAAATTATTGGAGCTCATTGTGATATGTAAGATTGTCAGGATGATATTTAAGTACATTGAGTTGGAGATGAAGATTTTTTCAAAGTTATTGGGAATTTATTATGATGAGTAACATGTTTTTTATAGTGAATAATATTTTCTAATTTATGTGTAATATATCCTAGTGCATTAATAAGATATATATTAAAGAGTATGCTGAAATGAGGTGTTGGGGAGAGTCAGGCTGGCTGCCTATCGGTTGCAGTTACCTCAGAGGTACCAGGCTATGCATGAAGTCTTCCACATTTCTCAGCTTCGATGTTACTTCTCAGACCTGTCTCATATTTTCTAACCCGAGGAGGTTGAGCTCAAGGTGGATGCATATTTTGAAGATCATCCTATCCGGATTATTGATCGAAGTGCGAAGGTTCTCCATGGATGGTTTGTTCCTCTGGTATGAGTGCTATGGTAGCACAGGCGAGTACAGGACAAGACCTGAGAGAGGGAGGTTGATGTACCATCACAGTGGTCGGAGCTATTCGAGGTTTCTTCTTCTACACTATCTTGCTAGGGAAATTGAGGGATGAATTTATTTAAGGGGGGATCTTGTAAGAACCTAGATCCTATTTTCAGGTATGTTTTTCTTTTCTGGTTGTCTTTGATGAAAAAGAAGAGTTTTTGAAAAATTCAGGAGTACACGTCATGTATTTATAATTACATTCCATGTACTCAGTTTCCGCGAGTGACCATGTATTGGCTGGGTAGCAGCTGATTACATGGTAGTGTGTGGTGACCTAGAGACCGCCTAAAGTGGAGGCTGGAAAAGGAAAGTACATGACATATACTTTTAAAGAACACACCATGTACTTTCTTTTTTTCATTAAATGTAAAGGGGTCACGTCTATCAGAAAGAACACACTTCTTCTCGACCTATCTCATCTAGGAGTGTCCGTACGACCACGGATCTTCTCTAAGCCCCTGAATCGTCATCTACTCTCCAAATCGACCATCATCGATTGCGTTGGAATCGCATCAGTGAGTTCTTCTTTCTTCTTGAAATTCATCTCTTGATTTCTCCTCTTCCACAATATATCCTCAGTTGAACGTCTTAATAATTTTTGTAGATATAATACATTCTAGGTTGATTCAAGGTCTGAGGTTCATGTATATCGATCTCAAAACACCAAGGTAGGTGGTTTGTACCTTTCCATAGTTAGTCTTTGAGTTATATGTGCAAAAGTGCTCAATACCCTCGTTTGGGGTATTGTGTGTTTATAGTTTTAGCCCTTTTATTTGTTTGTTATGCCTTATTTGATTGTATAGAGGTTTATTATTTGAGAATAGGGTTATATTTGCCAAGATATGGATGTTTTTCCCATGTTTTCTTGTTTTTGACCATTTGGTCTAGCCTTGCCTGTTAGGCTACTGCATGCTTTCCATTCCTAGTATTGTTGGGTGGAGTGATTATTATTTGACATGTTATAATATGCTTTAGTTGTTTATCCAAGTAGTTCTTGAGGTTTACTTTAGTTGTTGATTATCTTTTGTGCATGATTTATTTACACGGGGCTGCGAGAAGCTGGTGTAGTGAGACCATAGGTGAAATTGACGTTGAGGGCTTTCCCAGAGTGTCTGTTTTAATTATCATGCTCCAAGACCATAGTGGGGATTGACGTTGAGTGTTCCCTTAGAGTGTATATAGTTACATTACGAGGCCACAGTAGGAATTTATGTTGAGTGCTTCCTTAGAGTTCTTGTAGGTTACCGTTAAAAGACTATAGGCGGGATTGACGGTGAGTGCTTCCTCAAAGAGTTTTTGATCACACATGACTAAAGGGGGAATTGACGATGAGTGCTTCCTCAGAGATTATTTTCTATATCTTCTCTTGTATTGTGAACCAGAGGGGTTAGGATATGATAACTACCCAGAGGGTTGCTTGTATTTTTTTTTGTTGATTAAATATTTAAAAGTAAATGTTTGTAAATGAAACTGTAGGACTGTTTACTTTTGAGTACTTCTGTGTTCACTGCTTCTTTTTGATTATTGGCTACCATATATATTCACTGACTATTAGACACAGATATTTGGGTTGTTGCCTACTGGGATTAGTCTCACACCCTATTTGGGTCATGATTTTGGGCCCAAACAGATTATATTGTTGTAGGTATAGATAAGGGAAAGCACCCTTCTACTTTAGGTACTTGATTGTTGTGGAGCTAGGGAGCATGGGACCAAGCTGAGGCTTGTGATGTTGTGGAGTTGTTTACTTTCTTTTCTTTTGTACTTTGGTTTAGTACTGTGTTCCAGCATTGTGATTTTTTGGCTACTTTCCTAGGCATATATATCATGCATCATTTATATATGTGTGTGCTTCAGTTTTTTATTACTTCCACTGTTTACTTATTGCATGTTTTACTGCTTCTGCTATTGTTATCTATTTTAATTTCACTGTGTTACTCTGCCAATGAGGTCATAGTTTCTCCACTATCACACCCAAGGCCCTCGTTGCTGGTCGGCAACCTCTGGCATTTGGGAAAATGCGCTTAAGGACATGTGACCAACCGGGTATGGGGCACCTCTAGGCGGCTCCTGAAACTGGGACGTTACAAAGTGTTATCAGAGGAATTATTTTCTTCTTGACTTACTATTTGAAGCCTATATCCCGGGATGGGAAGAAAATAGGTACTTGGTAATAAGATGTGCCCAGAAGTATCTAACCCGTGTAGAGGGAAAATCCAATTTACCTCGTTATTTCAATTTTTCTGGTTTTGCAATTTTATAGTTGTTTTGATGTCACCATTGGGTGATTCACATGTTTTGTGCTATTATTGTTGATATTATTGAGGTTCTATTTCTGTTGTAACACAATGAGATGAGGGTATTCCATCCCATGCATCATATAGGCACTTGCTAGACATCACATGTCATGCATTCTTACCATGCCATTTAGGGTGCATTAGAAATTGTGTGTTGTTGTGATAGAAGTTGTGTTAGATATGCATGTTGTTGTGATAGATGACTTGATAATAATAACTACTATTTGATTGGGTATTGAATTGTGTAAATATTTAGTTTGAATGAACGCAAAACTTTGGTTATTGAGGTGTTATGGGCCCTCATGAACCGGAATTTGGTGGATCATTACTCAGTTATGTTTATATATAACTTGTATAAGATGCCAAGATTTGATTCGTGGAGAGTATGGTACCTCAAAAACTGGAATTTGGAACCTTAATGTTCATTTCAGTGTTTTATGGGTTCTGGAGTAGTTTATGAGGCTTACTGTCTGAAAAAAACCTAGAATACACGGCGTGTAATGATGAATACATTCCATGTGTCCTTATGTTTGGGAAGGAACTATTTTTCTTAAGTACACGCTGTGTACTATATATACATGTCGTTTAGTATCTAACCATGTCATTGGATGTGTGGACAGAGACACGGGGTTGGGAAATCTTTGGTGAGACACGCTGTGTACCAGATGTACACACCGTGTTGTGTAGACAATGTGTCCACCCATGTGACTAACAACACAGATGGATAAAACTTAGTTTATAAATGTCATGTCAATATTGAACAATCCATGCAGTATAATCCTTATATCCGACTGTGTAACAAACAACACGGGGTGGTGGAATCCTTCTAGTACACATCGGGTCTTTCATAAACACATTGTGTAGAGTCAGCCGTGTAATCGGATGTGTAACTAACAACATGGTTCAGTGAATTTCATCTAGTACATGTCATGTTTGGAAATAACATGCCATGTAGACTTGTTCTAGGAGAACCGTGTGTCTTAGCTGTGTAGAAAAACTTGGGCAGGGGAAGAGGATTCAAGTACACACCGTGTGTTAGGACAACACACCGTGTGTATGGGGTGTTACACGTCCTGGGTTGAAAAAAGTACATGCCCATGTGGAGGCTTAAGGGAACACTCCATGTAGTGGATATACTCTCTATGTATCCATGTTTTGAATAAATTGAATGCTTCCTTTCTCCAGTTCTCTTCATACACTTCTATGTTTTGGTCCTTGATAATATTGATCTAAGGTGTGCGCTTGACCTTGTAGAGTATTGCCACCAAGATGTCCTCAGGTTTTACTCCAGTTGCAAGGCTGGGATCGGACACCGAACATGGAAGATCAGGGACCACAGGTAGATCCTACAGTCATGCCTATATTGGCACCATCCATTATCCTAGATGTAGGTGTCGATGCACAATTCTGAGAGGGATTTATGAGGATGATCTAGACCTTTCAGGGAGCACCGCATCCTACCCCTTCTATGGCAGAGCTAACTTGGGTTTTTCAATAGTATAATCCTCCCACTTTCTCAAGGGATGGAGGACCCCAGGCTGCAGAGTCTTGGCTAGAATCCATGCTGACGATCTTCGAGCATCTGAAGACGCCTCTGGAGAGGAGGTTCAATATCACTATGTATATGATTTGGGATTCCGCCAAGATATGGTGGGATGTGATATCACAGGAGAGACGCTGATAGGTTATGGTTTGGGAGTAGTTTTAACATACCTTCTATGAGTTTTTCTACATAGAGACTTTGAGGGATGATCGAGCCCGAGAGTTCATGAGTTTAGAGCAGGGCACTCTTTCAGTTATGGAGTATTCTTCTCTCTTCACAGATCTGTAGCGCTTTACACCCTTTACAGGAGGTGATGAGTTATTCCGGGAAAGGAAGTTTTAGGATGGTCTCAAACATGACATTTGAGATCATGTGAACATCTTCAGGTTGACTTCCATCACTTCTATAGTCAACCAGGTGCTGATCAAGGAGCAAAACCTGAGGGATTCTGAAGCTGTGATCCAGGGAGGTTCTGCATCCAGAGTTAGTGCTTCTCCAGATGATAGCAGGAAGTGTCGTAGGGAGTATACATGTGGTGATCCAAGTAGGCGGGATGCACCTTCAGGTAGCTAGGTGGTATGCTACCAGTGTGGAAGAGTCGGGCATACCAGACCACTTTTCCCGAGAGACCCTATGGAGTGCCGATCTTGCAGTAAGATGAGTAATCTTCAGCACTTCTATCAGATCTTCTCACCAGAAGATGGTGAAAGGGGTTCTTCTATGACTCCGCGTTCAGGAGTAGCACCACCAGTTTCTCATCAGCAAGGTAAATGGATTTCTTCCGGCCATTCAGGATGAGGTGGAGGTCATGGCCAGGGTATCCAGTCGCCAGGCTTTCAGCGACAGCAGGGTGAATCAGCTCTGGGTGGTCAGGCAGGGTTACAGGGCCACGATGCAGTTCAGACTTTTGTGGTGGAGTAGACCCAGCAGTAGCAAGATCTCAGACCCTCTACAGTCTGAGGTACGATTCTAGTCATCTCGGTTTTAGCTTCTGCTCTTTTCTATACAGGGGCTTCCCATAGATTTATATCTGTTGTTGTTATAGAGAGCCTTGGGCTCTGTATTTTTTCTTCTGCTGATATCTTAACACTGGAAAATCCATTGGGGACTAGAACGGCTAGTGTACGTCAGTGCAAGGAGTTACCTCTTGAGGTCGGTGGGTGTCACTTCTCATGGGACCACTATGTCATAGAGATGATAGGCTATGACGTTATTCTCTAAATGGATTGGTTAGTTCCCTTCCAGGATGTTGTTGATTGCTATTGCCACAGGGTGAGTTTTACGTCACTAGAGGGTGGTATGTTTCTGCATGAGGGCGAGTGGGATTTTCAGGCAAGTAGACCAGGACCCAAGCATTATGGGTTTGGAGGAGTTATAGCCCAGATTTCTAGTTTATATCTTGATGACCAGGGGACTTCACAGATGTACTTTCCTCTAGTGGTGGATCGTTTCATAGATATCTTTCCAAAAGACTTTTCAGGATTGCCTCCAGAGTGTGATGTAGACTTTTTTATTGATATTGTGCCATGAGTAGAACCGATGTCCATTCCTCCTTATAGAATGGCTACACTATAGTTGCAGGATCTCAAGAAGCACTTGGAGGAGTTACAGGAAAAGGGTTTCATCTGACCCAGTACTTCTACTTGGGGTTTTCCTGTCCTATTTGAGAAGAAGGAGGAGGATACCCTCAGACTTTGTTTGGATTATTGGAAGTTGCACCAGTTGATGGTCAAGAACCAATATCCCTTAATGGGGATTGATGATCTCTTTGATCAGCTTCGAGGAGCCCGGGTGTTCTTAAAGATTCACTTGAGGTCTGGTTACCATCAGTTGTGCGTTAGACCATCATATGTACCTCTTACAGCCTTTCGGAGTAGGTATGGTCTATACGAGTATGGGGTTATGTCGTTCGGTCTCATGAATGCGCATGCAGTTTTCATGGCACTGTTTAACCGAGTGTTCCATCCATACTTGGATTATTTCATGGTAGTCTTTACGAATGATATCTTGGTGTACTCTCACACTCGACACGACCATGACACACATCTTGAGATCATTTTGAGTACACTGAGAGAGCATCATTTATATGATAAGCTCTCAAAATTCCACTTTTGGATGGACAAAATTCACTTCTTGGGTCATGTTATCTCAGAGACAGAAGTATCATTAGACCTAGAGAAAGTGAGAGCAGTAGTTTTCTGGGAGCATCTGAAAATTTTATTTTAGGTACGGAGTTTTATAGGGATGTATGGTTACTACATGCATTTTATACAGGAATTTTCACGCTTAACAGCACCACTGACGGGCCTAACTAAGAAGGGTGCTAAGTACTTGTGGTCAGATTCTTGTGAGTCATCCTTTTAGGAGCTGAAAGGGAGGTTGACTTCAGCATTGATACTAGTATTTCCATATCCAGGAAAGAGTTATACTGTATACTGTGATGCATCAAGTATCGGGTTGGGAGCATTGCTTATACAAGGAGAAGGAGTTTTTGCATACAGGTCTCGGTAGTTGAGGCCACATGAGAGGAACTACCCGACGCATGATCTCGAGCTGGCTGTAGTTGTTCATGCTTTACGCTGTTGGAGACATTATCTTATGGGAGATAATTTTGTGGTTTTTACTGACCACAAGAGTCTCAAGTATATCTTCACTCAGTGCGATTTGAATTCGAGATAGTGAAGGTGGGTTGTGTACCTTTAGTCCTTTGACTTTGAGCTTTCCTACATGCCTGGGAAAGAGAACATTGTGGCTGATGCATTGAGTAGGAGTACTCAGATACATGCAGTTCAGGAGGCCAGCAGTGAGTGGTAGTTTATGGCTCTATTCTCTGAGATGCATTTGGAGGTGCACGACAGTCAAGGGAAGACGTTTCTTTCTTCTTTGGCAGTTACCTCTACTCTACTTGATCAAGTGTGAATGAGGCAGCTATCAGATTCTAAAGTCCTAGTCCTATGGGGGAGTGTTTCAAGAGAAGACCCTATTCCTGGATGGACAATAGGAGAGGATGAGATCTTGCGTTTTCATGGAAGTGTGTGGGTGCCAGCAGACATATGTGAGGAGATGATATGAGACTTTCATTCCTCTGTTTGGGAAGTTCATTTTGGTGTCACCAAGATGTATCGAGATTTGCACCGTCATTATTGGTGGCCAGGTATGAAGAGAGATGTTGTTGTTTTTTTATGAGGTGTTCCACCAGTCAGCAGGTGAAGGTAGAGAATCAGCGACCAGCAACACTTTTACAGTAGTTACCCATTCCCGAGTGGAGGTGGAATGATGTCGTGATGGATTTTGTGACAGGTTTGCTGAGGCCTCCTCGAGGGAATGATGCAGTATGGGTTTTCATTGACAGACTCACGAAGGTTTCCCACTTCTTGCTGATTAAGAAGACCTTCAGTGTTGATGAGTTGGGAAGGTTGTACATCTGAGATATTGTACGTTTACATGGAGTTACACACTCCGTTGTTTCAGACAGGGACGCCCATTTTACTTCTCATATCTAGTAGGGACTTCAGAGGTCTTTGGGTACACATGTACTTCTGAGTACGACTTACCATCCCCAGACAGATGTCCACTCCGAGCGTACGATTTAGGTGCTTGAGGACATGCTTCGGGCATGCATTCTGGATTTTAGAGGTTCATGGGAGAAGCACATGCCTCATTTTAAGTTTTCTGACAATAATAGTTTTCAAGAAACTATTCATATGGAACCTTATGAGGCTTTGTACGGTAGGCCATGCCGATCACCCATATGTTGGCTGGAGGTAGGAGAGGCAGCTATGTTGGGACCTCGACTTGTCTAGGAGACCACAGAGTAGATAGATTTGATTCGAAAGTGGATGGATACAACACAATAACGACAGAAGTCTTATGCTGATTGATGGACATGACCTCTAGAGTTTGATATCAGAGATCAGGTTTTCCTATGTGTCACATTGAGGTTGGGACACAGGAGGATAAGGAGATAGGGTAAAATTTGACTGAGATATGTTGGTCAGTTTGAGGTTTTGGGGAGAGTCGGGCCAGTTTCCTATCAATTTCAGTTACTCTTCCACGTTTCTTAGCTTCGACGTTACTTCTCAAACCCATCTCATGTTTTCCAACCCAAGGAGGTTGAGCTCGAGGTGGACGCATCTTTCAAATAGAATCCTATCCAGATTTTTGATCAAAGTGCAAAGGTTCTCCATGGTTGGTATGTTCCTCTGGTACGAGTGCTATAGAATCGCAGGCGAGTATAGGACGAGAACTGAGAGAGGGAGGCCGATGAATGATCGTAGTGGATAGAGTTGTTCGAGGTTTCTTCTTCTACATCGTCTTGCAAGGGAAATTCAGGGACAAATTTCTTTAAGTGGGGGAAGTTTTTAAGAACCTGAGTCTTCTTTTCAAGTATGTTTTTCTTTTCTGGATGTCTTTGAGGAAAAATAGGAGTTTCTAAAAAATTCAAGAGTACACGCCATGTATTTATAAGTACACGCCCTGTACTCAGTTGTCGCGGGTGACCATGTACTGTCCAGGTAGCGGCCGAGTACATGGTCGTGTGTGGTGATCTAGAGACCGCCTAAAGTGGAGGCCGGAAAAGGAAAGTACATGTTGTGTACTTTTAAATAACATGTTGTGTACTTTCTTTTTTTTCATTAAATGGACCAGGGTCACGTCTGATGGATAGAACACACTTCTTCTTGACCTATCTCATCCAGGAGCATCTGTATGGCAGCAGATATTTTCTGAGCACCCGACTCATCGTCCGTTCTCCAAATCAACTTTCGTCGATTGAATTTGAATCGCATGGCTGAGTTGTCCTTTCTTCTTGAACTATATCTCCTGATTTCTCCTCTTCCGTAAGATATCCTCGGTTGAACGTCTTAAGAATTTTTTTAGATCTACAACATTCTAGGGAGATTCAAGGCCTAAGGTTCATGTATATCGATCTAAAGATGCCTAGGTAGGTGTTCTGTGCCTTTCCATAGTTAGTCTTTGAGTTATATGTGCAAAATTGCCTAATACCCTCATTCAGAGTATTGTATTTTTATGGTTTTAACCCTTTTATTTTTCTGTTATGCCTTGTTTGATTGGATAGAGGTTAATTGTTTGAGAATAGGGTTATCTTTTCCAAGTTATGGATTTTTTCCCATGTTTTCTTATTTTTGACCATTTGGTCTAGCCTTGCCTATTAGGTTGCTGCTTTCTTTCCATGCTTAGTATTTTTGGGTGGAGTGATTATTATTTGACATGCTATGATATGTTTTAGTTATTTATCCAAGTAGTTCTTGAGGTTTAATTTGGTTGTTGATTATCGTTGGTGCACGATTGCTTTACACGGGGCTATGGGAACCTGGTGTAGTGAGACCATAAGGGAAATTGACGTTGAGGGATTTTCTAGAGTGTCTGTTTTAATTATCACACTGTGAGACCATAGAGGGGATTGACATTGAGTGCTCCCTCAAAGTGTCTATAGTTAAATTACGAGGCCACAAGAGGAATTGACGTTGAGTGATTCCTCAGAGTGATTGTAGGTTACCATTAAAAGACTATAGGGGGAATTGATGGTGAGTGCTTCCTCAGAGAGTCTTTGATCACACATGACTAAAGGGGGAATTGACGGTGAGTTCTTCCTCAGAGAGTCTTTGCTATATCTTCTTTTGTATTGTGAACTAGAGGGGTTAGGTTGTGAGAACTACCTAGAGGGTTGATTGTATTTGTTTTTTTTTTGATTAAATACTTAAAAGTAAATGTTTGTAAATGAAAATGTGAGACTATTTACTTTTGATTACTTTTGTGTTCCCTGCTTCTTTTTGGTTATTTCATGCTATATATATTCACTGACTGTTAGGAACATATCTTTGGTTGGTTGCATACTAGGATTAGTCTCACACCCTGTTTGGGTCATGCTTTTGGGCCCAAACAGATTATATTGCTTCAGGTATAGATAAGGGAAAGCACCCTTCTACTTATGGTACTTGATTATTGTAGAGTTGGGGAGCATGGGACCTAGCTGAGGCTTGCGATGTTGTGAAGTTGTTTACATTCTTTTCTTTTGTACTTTGGTTTAGTACTATATTCCAGTATTGATATTTGTTTGGTTGCTTTCCTAGGAATATGTATCATGCATAATTTATATATATGTGTGTCCTCCAGTTGTTTATTAGTTCCATTGTTTACTTATTGCATGTTTTACTACTTTTTTTATTTCTATCTGTTTTACTTCCGTTGTGTTACTTTGCCAATTAGGGCATAGTTTCCCCACTATCACACCCAAGGCCCTCGCTACTAGTCGGAAGCCTCTGGTGTTCAGGGAAATGCGCTTGAGGCCATGTGACCAACTGGGTATGGGGCACCTCTAGGAAGATCTCAGAATCAGGACGTTACAATATATATTAAAGAGAATATTGAAATGAGGCAAAGGAAAGATCTTTTGGTAATATGTAATGGTGCATGGAGAATTCATAAGAATACTGAGAAAGGATAATTAAATTTAAAAAATTACTTAGTATAGAAATGTATTCTTTAATCTACACTCTTTATATAAGATTCACTTTGAAGAATATTTAATATTTGATGGAGAGGTATCTATGAAAAAGGAAATGCATAAGGGTTACCCTATGGAAAACTCAATACTTAAGGGTAACCTTATAGAAAATAAAATATATAAGGGTTTCCCATACCTTGAAGATTGTAATTTACAAAATTATTGATTCGTAATGTGATATATCAAGGTAAGTTGCTTGAAATGTAAAGATTATCACAATGATATGTAAGGGTACTCAGAGGGAAGAAGATGTGAAAAATTATCAGTGTTACATTGTGATATGTATGGGTGAATCCAAATTTCCAGTACATGAATTATATTTAACAGGAATGATATGTAAGGGTAATCTAAAGTTTTAAATGACAGATAAATTCTTTCAAGCTAATACATAAGGGTAAACTGATTTCCCTATAAGATATTTAAAAGTAACAAATCCACATGTATGGGTTAACAGTTTGAGAAAAAATGTTATATTTATAGAGAATATAGTCAGATGATGTTGTCATTTTCTTCAAGTATTAAATACCATGATTCTAGTGATTAATTATTGATTCAAACTAGGTCAAAAGGAGGATTGAATGGGAAGAAATTGAGAGGATCACTATCTGATTATTCTAGGATTTTCAATTACGAAGATTTAAAAATAATTTATGGTGATCAAAGATATAGAAACTATTGGAATAATTATTTGATGGGGTTATATAAGAAGATGTATATTTTTGTAATATCACTTGATATAAGTTATTATAAGAATAATAATATTATGAAATCATGGGGAGGAGGGCCATATTATTTTGTTGACAAATTGAATGAGAATATTGAGAAGATCACGATGTTGGTTATCATGGAATTTATATTTTAAAAATATAGAAATTATATTCACATGATTATAAAAATATATTAAAGAATAAGGATAAGTACATTTGTTTATATTGGGTGAAAAATTGATATTGCATTCTATTGTTAATCTAGTGTATCAAAAAAACATAGTGAGAGAGAAGTACTTGATATTGTATTATGTTGCTGATTTTATGTACCGAATAGGTCAAGAATGAGGAATATAATGTGGTCATGTTATTTCATACTCCATTATCATTTAATAATAATAAATGTGAAATAAAATGAGTGAATTCATGCCCTACAATATCCCGATATCGTAAAAGCTGAATATAAAGAAGGAAGAAGGTGGGTTGAGTAAGGGTGACATTGTTGTCGCATGTTCTTCATCTGTATATTAAGGATATTGAAAATGAAGAAGAAGAAGAAGAAGAAGAATATTGAGTGATAAATACTAATAATTCCAATTATAAATAAGTTTCAAATGTTAGGATTCTTGAAGTGATAAGATCAGTGTGCATGTTGATGTAGCAAAAGATAGATTGGTAGTTGAAGAGCTGTTACTAAAGAGAAAGATCACACTAATGTGATGTGGTGACATTCAGAGTAGAGAAGAATATCTTATCCATTTACTACCACAAAACCGGGTTTCCGCAGTGCCACCCTTTAACAGCGCTAAAAAAAGTGCTGATAAAGGGTACTGTTAATAGTACTAAAAAAGTGTTGTTAAAAGTGACCCTTTATTAGCCCTTTTTTAGTGCTAATAAAGGCACCCCCTTTATCAGTTCTTTTTTTAGTAGCGTTGATAAAGGAAGGGTTTTATCAGTGTTTTTTTTTCTAGCATTGATAAAGTGTATATTTTAACAAAAATTATATTTTATAAAAAATAATATATTGATATATAAGTATATAAGTATATTTATATTGATATAAATTTAATATATATTTTTTAAATATGTTTTAGATAAGTATAAATAAACATTTACACTTAATATATAAGATATGTAGTGAAAATGACTTATAAAATATATCAAAAAATTATTAATTCACAATTTTCTAATTATAATCGACTAATAATCATTTAATAACAATTTGAAGACAAAAAAATCAACAAAAAAAATAAAAGATCTAAAATAAGTTGAAAACGTAACTCAAAATTCAAACGACCATAACTTTTGATCCGGGTGTCCGTTTGAGCTCTACAATATATCAAATCAAATCCTGTGATGAGCTATACGCACCAAATTCCTAAGAAAACATTCTGTCACATTTTTAGGCCAAAAAAGTCCCATAAGTCCTCCAAAACTAAATTTTTAGTTTGGATACCCAAATTTTTTAACATTTGATGGAATTTCAGCCTCATTTAAGGGGGTCATTTTGCCCTTTTCAGTGGGGAATGAGTTTATTTCAATGTATTACATTCATATTCATATTATGGATTTAAAATTTAATCATTTTTCATAATTTACTATTTTTTATAATCAAATATATAACAATATATACATATTTTTTATATATTCGCACATAAAAATTTAATTTTATAAATAAATAAGTAAACATATTTACATATAAAATATATTTCCTAATATATAAGCCTTATCTAAATAAAAAACTAATATCCATTTTATTTAAAATACAAATATATGAATATTTTTATACCTATATAATGTGTACATGTATATATATATATCTGTGTGTGTGTATGTGTGTGTGTGTATTGACAAACTGGTATATATTATCTATATATTCTAAACATATATATATACATATTAATATATAATATTTGTAAATATATATAAATATGTATAATTATACTAACAGATACACATATAATATGTGTGTGTGTGTGTGTGTTGTATATATGTATTTATTATTTATAAACACACATAAAAAAGTATATTTTAAAAATGCATTCAAAACTGATCTTATAAATATATATTAATATATGAATAAATATATGGATAAAAAATATAAATATAACTATATATGTATATATATATATATTAATATACGGATATATATATATATATTAATATAACTAAATATATATATTAATATAAATATATATTAATATACGAGTAAATATAACTAAATATATATATAAATAGATAGATATATTATTAAATGGAGAGAAAAGCAATATGGTGGAGTGGTAAAGGTTTAGGCGCGCAGACAAGAGGTTCCGGGTTTGAATCCAGGGGGAGGTAGGGCACGCGGGTTGGTGGAAATGGGGCTAAGCGTTGTTAAAGGCTGGGGGTGGATTGGGCATGTGGGTTGGGGTGGGGGCACTGTTGAAGGGGGCTTCAAGCGCTGTTGAAGCCCCTCCCTGAATTGCAGAAATATTTTTTTATTTTTTTTTATTTTTTTTTTAACTTTTATCAGCACTTTTAAAAAGCTCTGATAAAAGGGGTATTTTATTAGTGCTAAAAAAGAGTTTATAAAGGACCCATTTATCATCATTTTTTTAATGATGATAAAAATCCATTTTATTAGTACTTTTTTTGTATTGATAAAAGGGTTCTTTATCAGCAATTTTTTTAGCACTGATAAAAGGGATCCCCTTTATCTTCGCTGAGATTAATAGTGCTTTTTTAGCACTATAAATGGACTTTTCTAGCGCTTTTAAAGGCCATATTTTCAGTAGTGATTAATGTGATGGGTGGATCATTTAATAATGGTGGGATCTAGTAAAATATAATCCAAACCAGTTGAGAGGCTATCTAATATCAAGAGATTGTGATTTTCTTAGGGATGTGGATACTGACCTTGCCTTAAGGTTTTCTTTCGAGTAAAATCATCAATGTAGGTGTTGAGTTAAGAATGACACATTTTTACCCATTTTAATCACTTTTATACACTAGTGATAAATATGTGTCTCATAATCAACCCAAGCACGGTAATGAGTAGATACTCACATTGGGAGAAAACCATGTAAAAATATTGTGTGTTATTGTCTCTTGTTTATTTACTATTTTTCATGTGGTGGTGTATGTTGGGAATATATATAGATCCATATATCTTAACTGAGTTATAGGTTTGAATATTAAGGATGGGAATAAAAAAGAGAGGTGAATTCGATAAAAATGGTCACACTAATTCACCCCCAAAGTGAATGCATGATCTACTTGGCACTTAATATACAATATAAGTGATATTGTAGGCTATGATAGAAGCCTGGGTTTCATGAAAAAAAAGTATCACGTCATAATTTTTATATAGGTTATATCACCGATTATGATTCACCCATATATAAGGGTATCCCATTTGCATGGCTTAATACATAAGGCTCACTCTCATAAATTAGAGCTACTCGATATGTAAGGGTCACTTACTTTGTGTGATATAATTTATTATAAGCATTGGTTCCAATCAAGGCTTATAATTGATAATACCCCAATCAATTTTAAAATATGAATTAAGCAAAAAATGATAAAATTTAATATTTTGGATAAAAATTATTCTAGTATATAGATTTTTCATAAAGTTTTGTGTCAGGTATTGTAAATAGGATATTTTCATTCCTAAATAAAATATGAAATGTTAATATTTATATCTCATGTTTTGAAGATAAATGAAATGTTTATTTTTTTTTTATTCCTTTTAAATATTAATTTATATAATTTGTTTATATAATTTGAATATTGTGTATGGATTAATAGATAAGTTAATATTTATAGATTTGTAAGCATGTATAAAGGAATAAAACATGAGACAACAAAGATTGCATGATATGTAGTATTTAATTAATAATACCTTTTTAAATTATATGGCATAACTTATAATTTAGATATAAATGGTTTATATATAAATTATAAGGTAATTTATAAATTTTTTATAAATTATAAAATAAGACTTAAATATAATTGTTTATATGTGAAATTATGAATTGATCAGAATTACTTAATTTGAATTGTTCAAATTAATGTCTTATTTGAGAAATTATTTAAACTACATCAAAATAAGTTTTGATGATTGATTTGATCAAGGTCTAAATAATATTAAATGTATGATATTTAGATTTTGTAAAAATTTTATATAACAGAAATTGGGTTATAAAATTTTTATATTTCATTAATATCATATATCTAAATTAAATATAATATAATGAATAATATGAGCCATCAAGCCTCTAGTCAAGTGGTACAAGCACCCTCTTGGCATCCAAAAGACCTAGGTTTAAAACTGGGCAAGGGGTGGATTTCTGAGTTGTTGTCGCAATGGAACTATTCACCCCATTTGGACCTATGAGCCATAGAATTGTGCCTTTGGGCCATAAGTCCATAGGTCCACTATTGGCCTTTGAGTCATAGGGCCTTCGGGCCACCATAGAGCAGTAGATGACGTAGAGTGACCAGTTGATCAGTTTAGTGCGTCAGGTAGGCAGTGCGGTATGGATTCAGGGAGTATTGTCAAGTGGGAATCTCAAAAGAGTGATAGGTATGTTAGAACCTATCAAGTGGCCTTCTAACCACTTAGGATAGAGGGGTTATCTTTCATGGAATTTTCAAAGGATAGCCTAGTGTAATGGTTCATGGAAGATGGGGAAATGCATCATGTGAATAATGACGACTAGATAGGCAAAGAAATGCATCTTGGTAGGCAGTGTGTCCTGGGGAGATGCATGTGTTTTTGGGTGGGAAGCTCGACAGAGCGATGGGTGTGCTGGAACCTATCATCTGAATCTCTACCCAGACATGGGTTAAAGATGGTTGTTTTTTCATGTCTTTATGGTGGGTTAGTGTAATGAAAATGGCTAATGGTAGGGGCATCATAGTGTGAATACTAGGATCATGATGAGAAGTTTGATTGATCAACTTGGGACTTTGGGTCACCACATTTAGCTTTAAAGCCACATAACCTTTAGTCCATCAAAATTGTAATGGGTCTTTGAGCCAATGGACCTTCAGGTCATGTAAGGGGTTACCTCTAAACCCAGTTGAAAAGAGGACTTTCTTTACTTAATAAATAAGGGGGAAATTCCTCCTACTTGTTAAAAAAATGAATAATATGAAAGATTTCATGCTAGGAAATGAATATAGAGTGTTTATATTCAAAATTATGGAATATATATAATGAATAGATAAATTATAAATTGTTTATTTTTAACTTTATTTTTGAATTATTCATAAAGGTTTATCTCATGCTTAAACTTATGAATTATTCTTTTATTTAAGTTTATTCCATGATCTATTCATATATATAATTATTATATTATGAATTATGGTGTATGCTTTAGTTTAAAGGTGTTTAAATTACTTCTAAGTCATCATACATGCATTTAACGAGTTACATGTTAGGTATGATAATGAATTTAGTTTTCATCTACCTTGAAATCAAATTGTGAATAAATTTATTTGATTGAATTTAGTTATTAAATATATTTTATACATATTAGGTATTAGAGTTATGATGAATTATAATCTCTCTTGATTAAATTATCTCTAGGTTGAGGTAATTTTAGCCAAACTTCCCGCTATCCCGGAGTCTTATGATTTTGTTCTAGAAATGCAGGGGTTAGCTATTTGTGGCACTAGGCTTACACATGTGAGGATTGATAATATCATATAATTTTATAACTTTACATTAAATGTTCTTGTACCTTATGCATAGGATACATTTGGATATGTGTAAATATATTTGGATTCTATTTTTGGGTGAGTAACACAAATTGTGAGTTGTGTAAAGAGTTGTTCACAAATATGATTTGAACATATTAGTTTAGTGTAAGGAATATGATGCAAAATTAAATAATTATAGGCATTCATACATGTAAAATTAATAACATGTGATAAGTTGGTGAGATTAAATTCTCATTCAAAGTACTAAGTGTTAGATTCATTCTAAAGAAGAAATTTTCAAGTACTTGATTATTTAATCGAGTAAGGTCGCGCCAAAGAGGGGTTTCCCTATATTATCTTAAGTAATGAAATTAAGTAATCAGGTGGACATAAGAGTTATTTTCCTTATTCTTGGAATTTTCTTTAGGTTAGACTTAGCTGGGAGACCCTAACAGATAGGATACTAAAGGAACAGAGTTGAGTTTATCCATAATATGGATTGGATAAATATTCATACACTTAACTATACAATATTCATATATGATATTTTCGGGATGATTTCCTACATAAATAGCTAAGAAGTGAGTTACATGCCAAAATGGGATAATTTTCTTAGTTAAATATGGATCTTAGACCACTAATGGATATGATGGATTTAAAAGGGTTCATTATTTGACTGAGAAGAAATTTAATAAAAGTCATTGTTAAATGTTTGTAAAACTTGAAACTCATATGATAAAAGCTATTATTTTAGATAAATAGCATCATTATCATCAAACTTAACTTTGATTTTAACTCTTAAAAATGAGAAGCTTAATCTAAGCAACTCCTAAGATTGGTAACTTAAGAAAAGTTCCCAAGATAAATTTTATATATTGGGGTAAACCCTTCCTGAGAAACCAATAGTTAAAGTAGTTAAAAAATGAATCTATATGCTTTTGAGAATCATAAATTTATTTACCTAAGGTTTCAAAGTAATTAGTAGAATACGGGGTGAATTAAATATTTTAGGGATTAATCTCAACCATTGGATGAGATCTCATGTACTCTATAAATATGGTGATATGTTAATGAAATGGTATGGAATTTTGGCTCAACATTGTGTTCTATACTTCTTGTACTTCTTTTGTATTTATATTTCATTTGTTATTATCATCATCATACGCAAATTCGACATTCACTTTCTCAATGATGCGCTTCGTCTACGATCGATCTTACGTTTCCGGTTTTGAAATGTTTCGTGGTTTCAATTGATGTTCGATTAATTTAACAACACGTTATCAGCATGATCGTATTCTTCGAATTGTATGTCGTTACGACGCTTCCTTAATCCCCATCATTTTCATAAGAAAAACATCATTGGAAAAAGGTATGCCACATGTTTTTATAAACATTCTTATTTTCACATACTCTTTCGCATGCGCATATACTCCACTCATTCGAGGATCTACGTCAAAAGGTGATCCTTATTTTATATTTAAGATATTGTTACATTTATTTTTCACCTCTTGATAAATTTGGAAATAATATATGATTTTCTTAATATTTTTTTTCGGGAAAAATAATGAGCTCCTGAAGAGCTGTAATGGATCACGATTGACAATTTCACTTCATTCCCTAGAGAGAATGTGTTTGATTAATAACTGATGTGATCAATGTCTATACAAACACTATTCATCAAATGAATAAAAAACTACACCACTAGAAGTGGTTGAATGATGAACATCACGTACCCGTTGAACGTCGAGCCGAAGTTTGATGAACATCGCGTACCCATCATACGTCGATATGAAGTTTGATGAACATCCCATACCCATTGTACGTCGAGCCGAAGTTTGATGAACATCGTGTATCCATCGTACGTTGAGATGAAGTTTTATGAACATCGTGTACCCATCGTACGTCGAGCTGAAGTTTAATGAACATCGCATACCCGTCGTACGTCGAGCCGAAGTTTGATTAACCTCACGTACCCGTCATACGTCGAGCCGAAGTTTGTTGATATTCACGTGCCCATCGTACGTTGAGCCAAAGTTTTTTTATCATCTCGTACCTATCATATGCCGATCCAAAGTTTGCTAATCATTCCATGAACCGTGAAATTTCATCTCACTTGTTCGTTTGTTCACCATGAAGGTGACAAGTTTGATTATGATATATAAAGGCTCATAATGAAGATGATATTTACTTTGAATATTTGTAGATATTTGTTTTATTTTTTTTCTCTTTATTTTATTTCTTATAAAATGTTTTAGAGAATTTAAATATTCTTGACGAACAAGATTAAATATATTTTATATATATTAATCCCCCAAAGTGGATAAAATTAATGAAATTGATGAATTGAATATTCATGCAATTGTCTTGAAGACACTATAAAACTCAAACAGATAATTTTATTATGTTCCCTAGAGTGAATGAGAATATTTATTGAAAATTATTTATTTCATTCCCCAAAGTGAATGCAAATATACCTGGTTTTATTATAAATCAAGTTCGGGGTGAATATGATTTTGTTTGAATGATCATTGTGTTGTATTTGTTTATAAAAAATAATCAAAATATAACCACCAAAAATGGTTTGATGATAGTAAATATATACAGTGCATAATGAAATTTATTAATATTTATAAAATAATGCATCTCTGAAGGATGATATTAAAATAATGTCCTTTGACATTATATTGAAGAATAACTTCATTTATCATTTATTGTTCCTGCACCAACAATATCAAGGGAAACATTATTATTTATCATATTCTTATGGATTATCAATATCATCTCATATAATTCATTTATCCCCTGCAGTGGATGTATCTATTTATATATTTCATAAATGAAATCCGATATATATTATGAAAATTATTTTACCACCTGAAGTGGTTAAAGCAATGATTATCATAATCAATAAAATTTATATTTTATGCAAGATGATCATTATTGATAAATAAAAAATTATCATTCATGGATCATGAAATCTGATGAATGAATTCATTCCCTGATGTGAATGTAGTATTAATTACTATATCTAATTCTCTGAAGTGATTGAAATTATTCATGAAAAAATTGATATGATCATGAATATTTGATAGTTGATGAGGTTTGATCAAATGATTTATCCTTTATTTGATAAAGTGAATATTGTTTATGAATTATTATTTTGGATGGTGATAAGGTATGTATTGTGAATCTAGAAGATTCTTCCACATTAGTTATCACTACCACATTCGCTAACTTCAAAAGATGTGGGGGATCCTATCCCAAGTAGATGTATTGTAAAATAATATTTGGGCCTGAAGTTCCAAAAATATTTTGGTCAGAAGTTCTAAATTATGAAATAATCCACTTGGTGATGGGCTTAACCCGTTATAATTATATTATGAATTAATCAACCACCATAAGTGGAAATTATAATGAAAAATATGAGTTTACATGATGAAAGATCTTGGAGATCTTATATGCATCGATCTTGAAGAAAAATATTTATAAATATTATTTTGATTAAATGCTTCAAAAGAAATCATATATGCGTTAGTATATGCTCATATAAGTACATTTACCGGTAGAGAAAATTAATTAACAACCCCAGAAGGTAGAATATATTCCTACCTGGTAGTACAAATTCTTAATGCTTTGTTATATCTGAAGTCTCAATGAGATATATAAATGATATTCTTGAAAATTAATATCATATGGAGACATTTGATAAAAGAGGTACCTCGATATGTAACAAGCATTCATAAAAGTTATTATAAAGAATTTTTTATGTACAATGAAATAAATAATGGTAAACCATAAGTGTACCGAATCATGACACTTTAAATATATGGAATGATGGTTTAGTCTATCCAGGATAAATTATAATGAAAGATATTGATTCAAGTATACATGAGCATCGATTTATTGATAACATAGAAGACATCCATCAAGGGGAGAATGATGAATTTATATAATGGATGCATGTCTACTAAATTGTCAATGAACTCATTCTTATTAAGTTATTATGAATTCCCCTTGTATAATAATTTACCCTGAGGTACCCATTTTTGAGGTAAATTATTTATATCATTAGCATCTATTATGGAAATAAATTTCCCATATACTTATGAATAAGTATATATGGGTGTTCCCACCTACCATGTGATCCATCTATATAAAAGATGCATCCACTAAATGATCACATGTGTTATTTTCTGCTTGGGAGTATACATTGCATGCTATGCATGTTGATTAAAATAAATACTGAGTATCATATATTATATGGTCCTACATGACCATTTATAAGATGCTCACAACACTTACATGAATGTAAAGTGTTGGAAATCAATATTCTGATTATACACACCTAAAGTGTGGTTGAAATGATTATATAAAATCATTGTTAATCAAGAGTAGAAAGTAATAAATATATTTTCCCTTGAAGAGGAAAATGAATATATCGAAAACATTGTATATTTTTAGATATTGTCCCTAAAGTGACACTGGTACTAGAAAAATTATGAGATCACAATAAAATTTTGTCGATGATATATTTTCTATGAATGCTTTTAAAACTCATTGAGGAAAATGGATTTTTACAGATGTCGAAATCATAATAATTGGCCAAAATTCACTATTGGAATCTGGTGTTTTTCCAACGGTTTCTTCAAATCATTTCTATACTGTAAAAAAGGCCACATTTGCCAACAGTTTGTTCAAACCATTGGCAATGTGTAAATATACTTAATATTTCCCAACAGTTTGAAAAAACTATTAGGAAATATTTAGTTTCTCTAAGATACACCAATGGTTTATTAAAACCATTGGTAAAGAGAGACTTTCCCAACAGTTTTTAAAAATCGTTGGGAATGTTTTCCCCCAAATACCCAGAACCCCAGCTCCCACTCGCCCGATTGCAGAACCCAATCGAGAGATCCTCCCAAAGTTTTCTCGACCACGAAACCATCTTCAATCAAACAATTTTTTTTTCTACACTTAAAATTAGTAAGTTTTATGTTAGTTTTAATGTTCTCCCTCTATTTTTTCTGTTTGGTGTTTTTTTTCAGCTAAATTAGAGTTCACGTTGTCTGTGAAGTACCGAACCCTTTGATTTATTTTCTGTTTTTTGTTCTACACTTCAAACATGGTAAATGGTTTTTTTAGTGGGTTTATATGTTAGTTTATGTGGACTTTAGTTTAGTTTAACATTGGATTTGGATTTTTTATTTATAGGTGTTGATATTGAGGATGAATTGGCATTGGTTGGGTGATGGATTGGAATTGTGAACACCTCCCACCCCACCCCCTTGGACACCTCCCTCCTGCCTGGACAACCCCCCCCCCCCCATTGGATAGCCCCCCTATGCCCTGCACCCCCACCCCCCATGGACACCCCACCCCTTGGACAACTCCTTCCCCCCCACCCCCCTAGACACCCCTACCCCCACCCTCCCTGGACACCCCTCACCTCCCATGGACAGCCCACCCCCCTAGACACCCCCACCCCTTGGACACCCCCTCCCTTTGGACAACCCCCACCCCCTAGACACCCCCACCCCCTTGGACACCCCCCACCCCTTTGGAAAACCCCCTCCCCCCCCACCCCCTGGACACCACCACCCCCCTAGACACCCCCACCCCTACCTTCCCTGGACACCCCTCACCCCCATGGACACCCCCCCCCCCCACCCCCTTAGACACCCCCCCCCCAACCCACCATTCCTAGACACCCCCCACCCCCTGGACACCCTCCACCCCTTAGACAGCCCCCCCCCCACCCCACCCCCTTAGACAGCCCCCTTGGACACCACCACACCTCCGAGACACCACCGCACCTCCTAAGTGTTTGACCCAATTTTTAAATTTGAATTAACAATGTGGTTGATTTCCCCTTTTCCCAATGACATTTTCTAAGTGACCCATAGAGCTTTATAAATTGAATTTTTCATGTTTTGATAAATTGAATTTGTCATGTTTTGATAAATTGAATTTTTCATGTTTTGATAAATTGAATGGGTTGTTTGGAATGAAATGGGTAATTCATGATGGTTTTTATTTCTTAATTAATAAAATTATTTTAAATAAAATTACCCTAAGGGGGGCTGTAGGAGGGGTAGGGGGATGTCCAGGTGTGGGGGGATATCTAGGTGGCGGTGGGTTGTCCAGGGGGTAGGGGGCAGCAGGGGGGGTAGGGGGGATATAGGGTGTGGAGGGGGGGGGGGTATGGGATGCCCAAGGAGGGGTGTGGGCTGTCCAGGGGGGTCAGGGTGGGGTGTCCAGGTGGGGGAGGGGGGTGTGGGCTGTCTAGGGAGGGGGTGGGCTGTCCGGGGGGGTTGTCCAGTGGGGGGTGGGGGTGTCGGTTTTCCAGGTGGGGGTGGGGGCTATCCAGGGGGTAGGGGGCTACAGGGGAGGGGGTGTGGGATGTCCAGGGAGGGGGTGGGTTGTCCAGGGGTGGTAGTGGGTGGGTTATCCAGGTGGGGGAGGGGTGTGGGCTGTCAAGGGGGGTGGGCTATCCAAGGGGATGGGAGTGGGCTATCCAAGTGGGGTAGGGGGGTGTTGGTTATCGAGGGAGGAGGGGGGTGGGATGTCCAGGTGTGGTGGGGGGTGTCCAGTTGGGGTGGGGGGCTATCCGGGTGCGGGTGTAGGGGGTGGGGGTGTGGGCTGTCCAGGGAGGGGGTGAGTTATCCACTCTGATACTCTACAAAAAATAGGAATCAAATATAATCGATTTATAGTTGCTTTCACATGTTAAGACTTTTCTTGAAGTTCCATACCAACACTCACTCTTACCCTTCCAAGAAGAAGTGATCTCTGAAAAGAAATATCACTTAGGTTTTTATCCACTATCCATATTAATCTCATACAAATTTAACATTCGTAAAACTCCATATAACCTAATGATATAACAGGGATCATACTCTTATGAGTAGTGTCCCATCGGAACATGGCTCATAAAATCCGATCCACGTATGATATTTGGTGGTGTGTTTACAATTGGGTTTGTTGGGATTTATATGTATGATATTCATGGTTTACAACGACAGTATTCTCAGTCAAATATAATAGGCTTAAAATCATGATACAATTGGATAAAGATTGGATTTTATGACCCTAGTTTGGGGGTGGACACCCCCACCCCCCTTGGACAGCCCCCCACCCCCTTGGACAACCCCCCCCCCCCGGACACCCCCACCCCCTGGACAGACCTACCACCCCCATGGACAGCCCTTCCACCCCCATGGATAGCCCTGCCACCCCCATGGAGAGCCCACCCACCCCCTTTGGACAGCCCACCCACCCCCTGAACACCCCATACCCCCTTGGATAGCCCCACCACCCTTGTGGACAGCCCGCCCACCCACCCCGTACCCTCCTGGATAGCCCTGCCACCCCCCCTGGACAGCCCTCCCACCCCTTGGACACCCCAACCCCCCTGGACAGCCCTGCCACCCCCGTGGATAGCCCGCCCACCCCCTTGGACCCCCAACCCCCTGTACATCCTCGCCACCCCCGTGGATAGCCCGCCCATCCCCCTTGGACACCTCGTACCTCCTGGACGGACCCCCACCCTCACCCCTGTGGACAGCCCACCCACCCACCCCGTACCCCCCTGGACAGCCCCACCACCCCCTAGATAGACCACCCACCCCCCTAGACACCTCATACTACCTGGACAGCCCCCACCCCTAGAAACCCCCCCCCCCCCCCACCCCCTAGACACCCCGTACCCCCTAGACACCCCACCATTGTGGACAACCCGCCCACCCCCTAGATAATTCTCCTCCACAAGTGTACATGATCTTGTAAACTCATGTATAGTTCTTCAAATATATTTTGTTATAAATATATTATTTTGTTGTCTTTTATATTATGATTCTCATATAAATTAGAATTTCAGTTATGGTTTCATTTAAAGTGAACAATTCTCGTTTACGTAAATATATTTTCGATGAAAATTCAATCTTATTGAATTGCTTTTGACGAAATGACTTATAACAATTTTTTTTATAGAATGGATATAAGTTGGATGTATGAAACCGATCGGATATCAAGCGATTTTCAAAACAATTTGGAGATCTTTTTAGATTTTGTATTTCACAATGCTTCAGATAGTGGTCGCATACACTGCCCATGTTACAATTGTGTTGGAAGACCTTGGTTGAGCCATGAAAAAGTCAGCTACCACATAACCAAATATGGTTTTCAAGGAAAGTACTCTGTGTGGTATTATAATGGAGAGAAAATGACATCTCAATTTGTTGATGATCCAAATGAGAGGACTGGATTGAAGAATTTTTTATATTACTGATTTCTATTTATTCATCACCATGAAAAATAAAGGATTCTGACCCAAGAAGATTTTGATATGAGAACACATGATGCGTCTAATGAAAATGATGATGTTGTCAGGGTGAAAAAAATTGAATTATGTTGCCACGACTCTAGTATATTGACAATGCAGTAAAATGAAAAGGCTGGAATTTTTAATCCAATTGTTTCATAGGAAAACTATGAATGGGATTTCTAATATGACCATCGATTACATTCTTACATTCTTTAAAGACTTACTTCCAGATGATGCAGATATTCCCTCAAACCACTATATGGCATGGAAGTTAGTTGAGGAACTTAGATTTTCAAGAAACAAAATTCATGATTTCCCAAAATATTGTAGTTTATTCTGGGAGGAAAATGTTGAACGAAATGATTGTATAAAATGTGGCACATCCTGCTGAAAGCCAAAAACTAATGGAACACTATCCCGTGTGCCACAGAAAGTAATGTGGCACTTTCCATTGATCCCCAGACTCCAGAATCTTTTTATGTCTGATGAAATATCTATAAAAATGAAATGTTATGATACTAAAAGAAAGAAGACTAATGATGAGTTGGTTCACCCTGCATATAGATTTTCATGGCAGATATTTGATGCTCGATATCTTGATTTTGTATCTGACGTGCGTAATGTGAGGTTGGGTCTTTTATGTGATGGTTTTAATCTATTTGGGTAGATGCTTACATTGCACATCACATGTCCGGTTTTTATACACATTTATAATCTTCCCCTATGGTTGTGTATGAAAAAACCTTTCATTTTCATGAGTATACTCATATCTGGCCCTTCTGATCCCGGCAATGATATATATGTATATATGAAACCTTTAATAAAAGAGTTGAAACTTCTTTGGGATGTGAGTGTGCACACATATGATGCATGTTCGAAAGACATATTTTAGATGTGTGTTGTGCTTTTGTGGATGATCAATGATTTTCCTACTTATGCAATGATTCCTGGATGGAGCACGAAGGGAAAACTATCATGTCCTGTTTGTATGAAGAATACATTATCCATAAGACTGAAACATCGTTATAGATTCAGTTTTATGGGATATCAACAATTCTTTCCAATGGACCATCCAAATAGAAATAATCATCTAAGATTTTACAATACCATGGATACCGATGATCTACCTCAGTGTATGTCTGGAAATGATGTGATTAATGAATTTAAAGATTTTAGTTTTTCATTCGGGAAGGGTCAAATGAAATCTAAAAATAGAAACAATGTTTCCACTGAAAACCATTACAATTGGAAGAAGAGAAGTAATTTATTTTATTTTCCTTATTATTCAACCAATTTGTTACATCATTGATTAGACATAATGAACATTGAAAAAAATATATGTGAAATGTTGCTATCGATTCTTCTAAATGTTAAGGGAAAGAAAAAAGATGATTTACAGTCTCGGCATGACTTGGTAGATTGGGGCATCAGACAAGAATTGCATCCTGTGTGTATCAGTGAAAATAAATGGAAAGTTCAATGTGATTCTTATGTGATGACACCTACAGAAAAGAGAAATTTATAGAAGTACTAGAGACCATTAAAGCTCCTGATGGATATTTAAGAAACATATCCAAACGGGTCAACAGAAGAGAGTTGAAGTTAAAATCTTTAAAGACTTGTGATTATCACATCCTTCTGCATGAGTTGATTCCAATAGAAATTCGTCATCTTTTTTCCAATAATGTAAGGGTAGTTGTTATTCGTTTGTTCCATTTTTTTAGAGATCTTTGTGCTAAGAATTTTTCCAAGTCTTTCTTGAAAAAAATGTTAGCATATGCCCCATTAATTTTGTGTGAGTTAGGGAAAATATTTCCTCCATCATTTTTCACATGCATGTTACATCTGAATATCCATATTCCAACTGAAATACTTCTCAGAGGACCTATTTATTTTCGTTGGATGTATTCTACTAAAAGAAATATGTACACAATAAATTATTATGTCTGTAATAAGAATCATCCCGAAGGTTCTATCATGAACGGTTACTTGGCTCAAGAATGTATGGATTTCTGCTCTATGTATTTGTCTGATATTAAAGAATGAACAGACCAATGAGAAATGAAGAAGAATATTATGATCAAATTGAACCTAATTTTCCATCACTTCTTCAAATAGGAGGAATTCTTGGATCATATACATTGATGACATTAATCCTTGAAGAGCGGGAGATGGCACATCGCACAGTTTTGTTCAACTGTGATTTGTTTGATGACTAAATCTTATAAGTAAATTCAATATGTATATCTTATATATATATATATATTAATCTATTCCTATTTTTATCTATAGGTAACATAAAGTGATGATAAATAGAAATCATCATTCTTTATCTTTGAGAAGAAGGGAGAATTTTCATAGCAAAGAGTTTTCTGCTTGGTTAAAATTGAAGGAAATAATATTACTGTTTAAAATAATTAAAACAATATTTAATTAAGTTTAATGTTGATTTATATTTCAGGTATTGAGTTTTCCTGCTGACTTTATCTTTGAGGAAATAAGATCTTTGACTTTTGGTCCTAATACTATGGTTCATGACTGTAAATCAATTGTTATTAATAGGTACATATTTATTATCACTGAATGAGAAAATAACATGAGAACAAAATGTGATGGTGTTATGGTTACTATCACAACAGACTGTTATGCTAGTGCATCAGATAGTAGACCGTGATTTGAAAATGTAGGTTATTATGGAGTTGTTGAAAAAATAATAATATTGGATTATTATTCTCATAGATGAGTCACGATGATGAAATTCTAGTGGTTTGATTCGATGAAAAGGTAGGGCAGATTTATTGATGATTTTGGATTTTGAATAATTGATATGACTTTCACTCTTGCTACCGATGAACCATATGTATTGGCATCAATGATGAAACAAGTTTTTTATGTCAAAGACCATCTTCGGCCTGAATTTGGTGTCATTATTGAAGTAATTCCAAGAAATATTTTTGATTATGGTGATTATGGAATTGAAACAATCCCTAATTCCATTGGAAATGATCCATTTATTACTTTTGATGACTCTGATAGCTCAATTGTCAGTGAACCTCAAGTTGTAGTGGAAAATATATAAAATCATCCATTCATGTTCTCAATTCTTTTGGTTTACCTCAACTTGGGCTGTTAAGGTTGGTACTATTCAAATTGATTTAATATTGATTACAAATATGTTGTATCCGACTAGATCGTTATTTGAATTTTCAATGTTTATTGGTTGCAATTTTATTTGAATTGAATTTTCTAATTTGGAATTGAACTTTATTCAAACATACGAAACCAACATTTCTAACTTGGTGAAAATTTCAATGCTTCAACTATGATTTGTATAAAATTTTTAAAACCCTAAGACCTCTCTTTAACATTTTACCAGGTAATGAACATGATGGGTTTTATTCTTCTACAAAACATGTATTGAAACCTGCATCATCTACCTGGGCTAAAGAAATTAAATTTTTCCTTAATTTTGAAAACTTCTTTACCCCTTATGAATCTGGTAGAATCAATGTTCCATGATTTTGATAGAATGGTGACACTTAGTAAATAACCATCCTACTAAAAATTAAATTTCTTTATTACATATTGTACGATTTATTAACTTTATTATATATTTTTTCAAGCTCACCCAAAACAATGGATAGTTAAATTATCCCTGAATTCCCCTATTCCCTCTCATTTATTTTGATTTTTGGGTTACACATTAGTTATCTTAATCTATTTACTTCCATATTTGTTTTCAAATGTAGTAAATGAAACCAATTGAATAGAGGTGACGAAAACAGATTATGGACAACAATCGTCGCATGAATGAGTTGGGCATTCCACCACTAGTGCCTGCAGTGAGTATTTTATTTCCAATATATTTATTTAAATAATATATAATGTCATGTGATTAATTTTTTTAAAAAAAAATTCAGGATCCATCTATTAGGTGACAGTTATTTGATGAGCAGCCTAGTAGTGGTCCCAGTACTCGGGGTGTTCGTACGAGGGGGGTGGTATGAGAGCTAGATGATCTGGTCGGTGTACCTGATTAGACTCTTCCCCTCCCACTAACATACCATCCATCCCACATTCTGATATCAGTGTGCCATTAGGGACACACGAGATATTTAGGCCTCCCATGTTTTCACCACCCTTTACATCTGAGCCTCTTCACCCATCAGTACCATATCCGATGATGATTCTCACTCCCCATCCAACATTTGGCCAGCCATACTTGTCATATTCTTTTACTTCTGCTTCCTTCTCTCCGGGCTTTTATATTCCATATTCTTCAACTCCTACTCTGCCAGAGTCTGTCCTTCAGTTTATACAGATCCAGCGGTGCCCATTGATCAGACTATCGCATGTATACTTATACAACCTGAAAAAAAATTTACACCATTATTTATTTTCATTAAAATATGTATTGATAAAAAAAATTTCTTTCATAACATATACATCTGCTAATAAGAGGCAGGGGTGGGGGCGTACACGCATGCGTGCGGTGTGGAACCACCGAACACAGTTGATGGTGGACTATAATGAAGATAGTCAAATGATTGAAAAATCAGGGCAGCAATGTCCGAGTTTTTTGGCGACACTTGCCAAATAATCTGACATCATTCCTGTCTTCCCACTCTCATGGAGACACCTGTCAAATGAAGTCAAGGATAAATCTTGGGTAGAGATATGGGTAAAAAAATCTGTTTTATTTAATGCAATATATTTTTTTATATGAATTAATATTTGGGTGTAAGCTACGGTTTAATTTCCTCAATGGTGAGGGTGGACGACCAACAGGTCTAAAGGATTTAGGCAAGCTTTAGAGAGCTTATAAGCATGATATGTACATTGGATGGTATGCTAGAGTGGGCACAGAGTTAGATGTGGTCCCTGTCATGGATTATTTTCCGTTAGAACAGTACCGACAGATGATTATTCATTGGAAAACTAGACAATTTAAGTTATTAATCACATTAGAGGTATTTAAATAAAAATTTCATGTTTTTTGTTAATAATAATTATTGAATTTTATTTAGGATTCATCTGGAAGAAATAAAAAATATATTAATGCTAAAAAATACATCCACACATTGGGATGTACTATGATTCCAGATCATGAGGGGCAGTAGGTATGACAGTTTATAATTTTTCTTTACGAATTTCACTTTCTATTGCTACCTCCATAATTTATTTGATTGATAAAGTTATTATATAATTTTAGTTATATAATTAATTTTTTGTATCCTATTTTTAATTATGTTTTCCTACTTTCAATGTCATTGTAGAGGCATAAATTGAATATAGAAGGACGTGTACCTCGAGAAAAACTATTTTGCTCGAGTAGAAGGAAGAAAGATGGAAGTGCGGTTAATGAACCGACTCAGCAGAAGATTGTAAGTTTTACTTTGTATATTTAAGATTTTAATCTCTAATTTTTAACTTAATAATCTATTTATATTTTTAATAGGATCATTTAGAGGCCCTTGATGCCCAGGAACCTGACAATTTTGGGCCAAACGATCACTTACATCAAGTGTTGGGAGATGAGCACCCTGGTCGATTACGCTACTGACTTGGGAAGAGTATAGTTCCAACGAAGTATTGGACCTCCTTAGGTATGATTTGTAGTGACATTGAGTTCCATCAGGTTAAGGAACTGGCATAATAGGATGAAAAAAGGGCCACAAAGACAGAAGAACAGCCTGCTAGGGCAAACACTGCATTTATGAAACTGATGGAAGTTTTATGTCCAACACTTCCACCAGAGGCTAGCACATCTTGTGATGAATATATGTCATCGATGCATTCTATATATGGCACACCAGGTGGCAGTTTAAGTGGATGTAGAGATGATGGTGAGGAGGAGGCCGAGGCGGAGGAGGAGGGCGATGAGGAGGTCGAGGTTGAGTATGAGGGCAAGGAGGAGGGTATTGATGAGGCTGGGGACAATGATGAGGAAAAAAATGAGGATGAGGGTGATGCTGATGATGAAGGTGATGATAGTTATGGTGATGAGGGACAGATTGATATGTTACATTTTTTATTGATATTACTGACCTTTGATGCTTATTGATTTGTTGTGCCGGAATATATGTGTGATTAGATAGGTCACATTGTCTTTATTATTTTATCTATAAATAATAAAACTTGACTTGATGATTTGCTGTGACTGATTCACCCCTCCTCTAGATAGCCCCCCACCCCCGTGGACAGCCCGCCCACCCCCCGGGACACCCCGTACCCCCTAGACAGCCCCGCCACCTTCTTGGACAACCTGCCCACCCCCTGGACAGCCCCTCCCTCGTGGAAATCCCCCCACTCCCATGGAAAGTGTGCCCACCCCCTTGGACAACCCCTACCTCCTGTGGATAGCCCTGACACCCTCGTGGGCAGCCCCCCCCCCACCCCACCCCACCCTTGTGGACAGCCCGCCCACCCCCGTGGACAGCCCCCCCCCCCCCCCCCACCCGCATGGACAGCCCCCCCACCCCCCTGGACACCCCGTACCCCCTGGATAGCCACACCCACCCCCTGGACACCCCGTGCCCCCTGGACATCCCCACCCCACCCCACTAGACATCCCCACCCACCCCCTGGACAGCCCCGCCCACCCTCCTGGTTAGCCTGCCCACCCCCCTGGACAGCCCCTCCCCCTGTGGACACCCCGTACCCCCCTAGACACCCCTTCCCACCCCTTGGATAGCCCTGCCACCCCTGGACAGCCCCCCCCCCCCCACCCCCACCCTCGTGGACATCCCGCCCACCCCCGTGGATAGCTCTCCCACCCCCTTGGACAGCTCGCTCACCCCCGTGGACACCCCCCCTGGACACCCCTACCCCCTGGACAGCCCTGCCACCCCCGTGGACAACCCGCCCACCCCCCTGGACACCCTGTACCACCATATACATCCCCGCCCACCCCCTGAATAGGCCCGGCACCCCCGTGGATAGCCCCCCTGGACAGCCCCAACCCTCGTGGATTATAGGGTTTCTAACAACTTGAAGATCCCATTAATCATAGATACCCACTTCGTTGCCTCCTGGGATCCTTGATCACCAATAAAAAATGGATGGTATTTTAGAAACTCCCATGCATAATAAATGATCTGAGAAGAACATGGTTATTCCACTTCCACAAGAGTTTGAGTAGAGACCAATACTAGGAAGACAATAGTTGGATCACAAGAATGACTACCTGATATATCCCCTTATGGGCTTTTTGATTCATTTTTAATGGCAACATTTTAAATAATTATCAAAAACAAAACCTTTAGTACAATAATTGTTGGCCGAAGAAAAAGGGAGTGATGGAAAGAGGGGGGGTGAATTGCCTTTTAAAAAAAATTAACAAATTAAAATCAAAGTGAAATCAAAGTATGTGCAGCGGAAAATAAAAGAGGCAATCACACAAGAATTGATAACGGAGTTCGGCCAAAAACTCGGCCTACGTCTCCGCTCCCAACTAAACCGTTGAGAGATTCTACCGCTTGCTTTTCAATGGTTTTAGCAAGAAACCCACTAGGCTTTGAGGTAGCACTAGAACCTATTACAGCTTGCTTTTGGTGGTTAAGCAAGAACCCACTTGCTTTTAATGGTAGAGCAAGAACCCACTATCCTTCTTACAGGTGAAGGCTAGCTCACCTATGACACAAGCCTTTTAAAAGGAAAGGCTTGAAGAAACCTCTTCACACCTTAGTGGTGATGTGAAACCCAAAAGAAAGAGAGATGAGAAAAGGTGTTGGGGTTTGTAGGCACAAACACAAATTTAAAGCTCAAAATAAATATACAATAAAAACCGTATATGAGAAGAAGCCTTAGGCGCCTTTGAATGATTGGAGATGTTGAAGGCCGCTTCCAAGCTTCTTTGGTGGAGCTCCTTGGATGTGGAAGTTGTTGGAGCACTTGAGATTCCTTTGAAGGAAGTCGCCGGAGGTTGGCCAATTGATAAAAAATATGTCCGTTGGCTTCGTATATGATCTGGGTGGGTGTCCGGGGCTTCCTTGGCCTTTATTTATAGGCATGGAACCCTTGGGGAGTCTTCGGAGCCGTTGTAAAGGGCCTCGGAGCCGTTGGAGGCCAAATGGGAGTTGACTGGTCAAAGCCAACGGCTAGTTTGACTGGGCTACCGGCTGGCCGGTGCAGGGCCACCGGCTGGCCGGTGCCTTGGATGTTGAGAAGGCCTTCTGCCCAGGCAGCACCGGCTGACCGGTGACAGAGCCACCAGCTGGCCGGTGGTGAGGCAGTAGCCATCACTGTTGTATCAGGTTGCCACCGGCTGGCCGGTGACAGAGCCACCGGCTGACCGGTGGAACCTGGCAGTGGGCAATGCCTCTGCCAGGTCCACCGGCTGGCCGGTGCTATCACACCGGTTGGCCGGTGGACTGAATTTCAGTCCACTTCTTGTCCATTCTTGGGCCAACTTCTTGGCAACCTTGTGCCTATCATTCAAAAACACTTCAAACAAAATTAGACAAATAAGAAAGTGATTGTGATCATGAAAATTAAACCACGAGGGGATACGAGAGGTACAGCAATCTCCCCCTATTTTGATGATCACAATCACCGAAACAATCAAAGTAGAATACTGAAAGAAAGACATGCTTAAAGGATAAAGAAAGTAAATGCTAAGCATGATCAAAAGGATTCTCCCCCAATCAATCAAGAATTTATCCCCCTTTGTGATTATCAAAATAGCACGGGGCATAAAACTTGATTGAGGGAAAATTGAAAATCAAGATCAATTGGAATTTTTGAAAATTGAATTGAAAATTTTGAATAACAGTTTGAATTGAAAGTTTTGAATAAAATTTTGAAATGAGAATTTGAAATTTAAGAAATTTGAAATGAAAGTTTGAATTGAAAGTTTAAATTAAAAAATGAATTGAAAGTTTTGAAATTGAAAGATTGAATAACAGTTTGAATTGAAAGTTTGAAAACAAAAAATGAATAACAGTTTGAATTGAAAGTTTGAATCAAAAATTGAATAACAGTTTAAAAAATTTGAAACCAAGTGTTGAAATTGAAAGTTTGAATCGAAAATTTTGAAAATGAAATCAAAAGGACTTAAACGATCCTAACTCCCCCTAAATAAAAACAACAAATCACTGGGGAGAGGATTATCAAACCGAGATAAATTTTGGCCCGGAGAGACTCGCTAAGAGGGATTTTTCAATCCACACTTGTCTAGTGGCGGGTCTTCTCCTATAAAATTCATCATTTAAGAAAATAGATTTGGGGCGGCCATACCGGGCATTTTTGCAATTGCACTCATAAATTAAGTGTCCGGGTTTTTTACAATAATTGCAAAATTTATAACTAGAGCTCCCCCTTACAAAAACAGTGGGTGCATGGGAGGAGGAGGCTTGGTTGGTATAGCCAAGTCCTTGAGTGGTCCTAGAAACACTTTGAGAACCCAATAATTTGGTCAAATTTTGTTCACCTTGGGTGAACTTGGCTAAGGATTCTCTAAGGTCCTTGATGGTTGATTCCAAAGAATCAACATTTGGGAAATTTTGGATTTTTAGGGAGAGTTCCTCCTTCTCTTTGAGAAGTTGTTCTTTTTCGGAGGAAAGTTTTTTGAAATTCTTTTTCAAAGAAACAAATTTAGAAGAAAGTTCATGAAAACCATTTTCTAATTGGTCTCTAGCATGTTGGAGTTCTTCATATGATAAATGATTAAAAGAATTAGAAGAACTAGAGGATGATGAGGAAGAAGAGTCGGAAGATGATACCTCATGTTTTGGCATTAGGCATTTTGTACCTTGGTCGCTTGAGGAGGAGGAGGAGGAGGATGATGAGGTGTCACTCCATGTCGCCTTGAGGACCTTTTTCTTTCCTTTTTCCTTTTGCGTGGCCCATTTTTTGTTGAGTGGGCAATCGGGCTTGTAATTCCCTTTTTGGCCGCACCCGTAGCATTTTACCTTGGGCTCGGATCTTGCGGTGGGTTCTTGCTTTCGCGCCTTGCGAGATTTCTTCTTCTTCTTGTGATTCTTCATAAATTTGTGCATTTGGCGGGCGAGATTCTCCATTTCCGAGTCGCCGCTTGATGATGAAGAAGATGAAGATGATGATGATGAGGAGGAGCTTACTTCTTCTTGTACCTTGAGGGCGATGTTCTTTGGTGTCTTGATTGGTGTGACCTCCTTTTGAGCTTGCCTCCTCATGGTGATCTCGTAGGTCATTAGGGATCCGATGAGCTCTTCGACCGGCATGTTCTTTACATCCTTAGCTTCTTGGATAGTCGTCACCTTAGGTGCCCATGAGCTCGGAAGGACCCATAGAATCTTCTTGACCATTGCTTCAGCTGAAACATCATCACCAAGAGATTTTCTACCATTGCAAACGTCAGTGAAGCATGTAAACATTTCAGAAATAGACTCATTTGGATGCATGGAAAAACTTTCAAAATCTTGTCTATACATGTCTAACCGAGTATCCTTAACTTTGTTAGTGCCCTCATGGGTCACTTCCAATAGTTTCCAAATTTCATGAGAAGATGAGCAAGTAGAAACACGATTAAATTCATTTCTATCTAACCCGCAATGAAGAGCATTCATGGCTTTACCATCAAGCTCAAAATTCTTAATATCGGCGGGGGTCCATTTGGATTCGTCGGGGGAAGACAAAGAATAACCTTGCATGACAATTTTGTAAATAGGATATCCTATGCTTCTTTAAAAAGTGGTCATGCGGGTTTTCCAATAATTATAGTCGGTTCCATCAAAAAATGGAGCACGACCCAAAGAATAGCCTTCGGGGGCGAAAGAGGTTGATGCCATCACAATGGATCTTGAATTTGAAACCGGTTAGGGTATTACTCAAATTTTCCTCTGATACCAATTGTTGGCCGGAGAAAAAGGGAGTGATGGCAAGAGGGGGGGTGAATTGCCTTTTAAAAAAAAATTAACAAATTAAAATCAAAGTGAAATCAAAGTATGTGAAGCGGAAAATAAAAGAGGCAATCACACAAGAATTGATAACGGAGTTCGGCCAAAAACCCGGCCTACGTCTCCGCTCCCAACTAAACCGTTGAGAGATTCTACCGCTTTCTTTTCAATGGTTTTAGCAAGAAACCCACTAGGCTTTGAGGTAGCACTAGAACCTATTACAACTTGCTTTTGGTGGTTAAGCAAGAACCCACTTGCTTTTAATGGTAGAGCAAGAACCCACTAGCCTTCTTACAGGTGAAGGCTAGCTCACCTATGACACAAGCCTTTTAAAAGGAAAGGCTTGAAGAAACCTCTTCACACCTTAGTGGTGATGTGAAACCCAAAAGAAAGAGAGATGAGAAAAGGTGTTGGGGTTTGTAGGCACAAACCCAAATTTAAAGCTCAAAATAAATATACAATAAAAACTGTATATGAGAAGAAGCCTTGGGCGCCTTTGAATGATTGGAGATGTTGAAGGCCGCTTCCAAGCTTCTTTGGTGGAGCTCCTTGGATGTGGAAGTTGTTGGAGCACTTGAGATTCCTTTGAAGGAAGTCGCCGGAGGTTGGCCAATTGATACAAAATATGTCCGTTGGCTTCGTATATGATCCGGGTGGGTATCCGGGGCTTCCTTGGCCTTTATTTATAGGCATGGAACCCTTGGGGAGTCTTCGGAGCCGTTGTAAAGGGCCTCGGAGCCGTTGGAGGCCAAATGGGAGTTGACTGGTCAAAGCCAACGGCTAGTTTGACTGGGCTACCGGCTGGCCAGTGCAGGGCCACCGGTTGGTCGGTGCCTTGGATGTTGAGAAGGCCTTCTGCCCAGGCAGCACCGGCTGACCGGTGACAGAGCCACCAGCTGGCCGGTGGTGAGGCAGTAGCCATCACTGTTGTATCAGGTTGCCACCGGCTGGCCAGTGACAGAGCCACCGGCTGACCGGTGGAACCTGGCAGTGGGCAATGCCTCTGCCAGGTCCACCGGCTGGCCGGTGCTATCACACTGGTTGGCCGGTGGACTGAATTTCAGTCCACTTCTTGTCCATTCTTGGGCCAACTTCTTGGCAACCTTGTGCCTATCATTCAAAAACACTTCAAACAAAATTAGACAAATAAGAAAGTGATTGTGATCATGAAAATTAAACAACGAGGGGATACGAGAGGTACAACAATAATCAGATGTTCTAAAACAACGGACACAAAATCAAAAATCCCATAAAGATACATCATAAATAATTCTTCATAAAACTATTTCAAAATCACATAATAGAGACTTATTTCAATTTAAAACTCCCCAATGGTTTATAAAAATATCTTTTAAGGTTCCATTTAAAAAATCATATAGTATTTTTGTCCCACAATAAAAATGTAATCCATTTTCTAAAAACCAAATCACCCTTCCTACCATACACACCAAAAGCATTCATTTTTTTCTAAAGAAACACATACTATTGAAATAAACATTATTCCAAAACCATTTTAAAAATACCAATGATCTTAAAATCCATGAAATTAATTCCATTAAAACCATTAAATCCCCCCCACCCCCTGGACACCTTCCCACCCCCTGGAAACCCCCATGGACAGCCCCCCACCACCACCACCCTGGACAGCCCCCCTGGACACCCTAACCCCTTGGATGGCCCCCACCCCTCCTAGACACCACCCCACCGCCTGGACACCCCCACCCCCTGGACACCCCCACCCCCATGGACATCCACCCCCACCCCCCTGGACATCACCCCACCCCCTTGGACAACCCCCAACCCCCTAGACCACCCCCTACCCCCCTGGACACCACCCCACCCCTCTGGACACCACCCCACCCCCTGGAAACCCCCACCCCCTGGACACCGCCACCCCCTGGAAAGCCCCCCAAACCCCCTGGACACCACCCCACCCCCCTAGACAACCTCATGGACACCCCCCACCACCACCACCCTGGACAGCGCCCCCCCCCCCTCCCCCCCCCATGGACACCCCAACCCCCTAGATGGTCCCCCCACCCCATGTACACCACCCCACCCCTTGGACACCACCCCACCACTTGGACACCCCCACCCCCATGGACATCCAACCCCACCCATGGACATCACCCCACCCCCTTGGACAGCCCCCAACCCCCTAGACCACCCCCACCCCCCTGAACACCACCCCACCCCCTGGACACGCCCACCTGCTGGACACCCCCACCCCTGAAAAGCCCCCCAACCCCATGGACACCACCCCACCCCCCTGAACACCCCATGGATAGCCCCCCCCCCCCCCCCACCACCACCACCACCCTGGATATCCCCCACCCCCTGTGGACACCCCCAACCCCCTAGACGACCCCCACCCCCTGGACACCCCCACCCCCTAGACATCACCCCACCACCTGGACACCCTCCACCCCCCTAGACACCCCCACCCCCGTGGACAGCCACACCCACCCCCTGGACACCACCCCACCACCCTTGGATAGCCCCCCAACCCCCTAGACCACCCCCCACCCTCCCTGGACACCACCCCACCCCCTGGACACCCCCACCCCCTGGACACCCCCACCCCCTAAAAAGCCCCCCAACCCCCTGGACACCCCCACCCCCCTAGACACCACCCCACCCCACCCCCCCTCGACACCACCCCACCCCCTGGACACCCCCATGGACCCCCCCCCCCCTCTTGGAACCCCCCCCCCCACACACACACACACCTCTTGGACACCCCCATCCCCCTGGACACCCCCACCCCCCTGGACACCCCTACCCCCCTTGGACAGCCACCCCAAACCCCTAAACAGCCCCCAACCCCCTAAATTTTGAATTGAATTCTTTATGTATTTAATTAACTTATTAATTATGTTTTAATGGTGTATGGGTATACTTTTTGTATGTGTATACTTACTATAATTACCTTATGAATTATGTGTTAATTTGGTATGTGTGTAGAGGTTGATTAAATACATAATTGGAGGTATTCAGATTTATGTATGAATTATGTGTTGGATGAATTCTGTATGAATTCATACAAAATTCTGTATGTATTATGGAGGCATACTTGTTAATGGTGTATTTTGTTACTTGTTGTGTGTGTATGTATTATGCAGGTATGTTGTGTATGAATTTTTGTGGAATTTCTATAGCTGCATAGGGGGAATTGCTACAGCTGCACAGGGGTTGCTGCACCTACACAGGGGGAGGCCAGCAATTCGGCTTACTGCAAGTACAAAGGATATGCCAACGGTTTACAAATGTTGGAATATGTGTAAAATCATAGCATATTTACCAACAGTTTTTGGGAAACTGTTGGTAAAAGTCTATCCCAACGGTTTTCTAAACCATTGGTATAGAGATAATTCTTCCTATTACCTACAGTTTAAAACTGTTGGGAAACATTTATACCAACGGTTTAATAAAACTGTTGGTATATACTGAATTTTTCAGACATGTCCTAATGGTTCTATGAGAACCATTGGGATATGTCTATCCCTATGGCTCAAGACCCTATGGTTTGGACAACCATTGGTATAGTTTATACCAACAGTTGTCCCGCCTTTACCAACAATTTTAAATCCTTGGTAAAGCTAAATTTTCTAGTAGGGATTATTAAAGGAACTTATGAAATGTTCAATATATAATGTTTTGGATTGATTATCCAAACTATCAAGACTATTAAATATATGTGATCATATTATAATAAATATTCTTCATTGTATATTTGGATATTTATATATGAATCCCATAAGGGTTCGAAATGCCCGAAGCATATTAATTAATTATGAAAGTTTCACCCAATATGATAAATTATGGTGTTAAATAAATAAGATGTATCCATATTAAGTTAATGAACAATGTAAATTGAATTTATCATTCCATGATTTGTATGAATCATTGTATTCATCATATTATTAAGGTGTTTTGAAAAACATCTAAACTCTTGAAGAGTTTTTTAAAATCAATGAATTATTTGATCATGAAATTACATAGAATATCCTTGAATTTTGAATTAATCATCTTGGAGATGAAATATTAAATTTTGGAATGGTTTTACCCTTAATTAATAATTAAACCTCTTGCTTCCAAGAGTGATAGATTTCATACATAATGGGTTGATGAAGAACATACTTATCCCAAAAATATTAAATATAAATGCACATTTTATTTATCCTTAAAGGATATACCTGTACATGTGCAATGTACTTTGCAAATAAAAATAAATCATATTATGATGCAAGTTAATGTTCTTCCCTATTCATTCAAATCTAAAGGGTATAAGTTATTATTATTCAAAAATTCAAAATTTAATGTTTTGGTTATGAATTGATCATGGATATTCTATGAGTTAAATGTAGCGATGATCACTATGAATGGGAGATGTAACTGTTGTACTCTTTTTACCTTAGACAAGTGTTTCCCACTGGGTTTTCTTGATATGGTTTTGAACTAGTCAACACTCTAGGGACTTGATGTTACTGTACTCTTTTTCCCTAATCGAGTGTTTTTCCCTGAAGGGTTTTTCCTTGATGAGGTTTTTAATGAGGCGATAATACATCATAATAGATATCCAGGGGAATGTTATAAATTGTTATGGATATCTATAATTAATGGAAATTGTTGGCCTTCCCCATGAGTCATAATTTTCAATGAGACCATTCATTATTACCTTTGGTCTTCCTCCCATGTCTCGAAGACATAATTAAATAATAATATTAATTGATGTCCTGGAGACACAACTAAATGATATAATCATGGGGATTTGGGAACACTGTACTCTTTTTCCATTCATAAGGTTTTTCTCACTGGGTTTTACTGATAAGGTTTTTAATGAGGCAGCATGACATGGAATTCTTTTATTTTGTCTTCACTTATTTTTCCCACAGGGTTTTTTTAAGTGAAGATTAAATAAGGTTCCATGAAATTACAACATCTAAGGGGGAGTGTTATGAAACATTATTAATGTATGTCATAATTATTACAATAATGACCACTCCTCAATTCCCAATTAATTTCCCTCTTAATGACCAACCTTACATATTCTAAAACCATTGGTATTCTAGCCCTTGGATTAAATATTGTAGGGATTAATATCAACCGTTGGATCAGATCTCATGTACTCTATAAATATAGTGATATGTTAATGAAATGGGATGGACTTTTGGCTCTACATTGTGTTCTCTACTTATTGTATTTATTTTGTATTTATATTTCCATTTGTTATTATCATCGTCATACACAAATTTGACATTCTCTTTCTCAACGATGCACTTTGCCTATGATCGATCTTACATTTCTGGTTTCAAAATGTTTCACAGTTTGAATCGGCATTCGATCAATTTCACAACAATTATTTCATTTTAAATAATTGGACAAGATTTCTGACTGCCCCTCATGTAAACCACTTCAAAACACAAATTTACCAATAATAAATAAAATATAAAATAACAATAATAAAAAAATAAAATGACATGATGTCATTTTTTAAAAGTTTTTTTATGCATTTTTTTACCTGTATGATAATTATTGTTTGAGATATTTATGTTTAATTTTTTTAAAATGTTTTAAATTAAAACAGTATAACATAATTTTTTATCTAATTTATATATTTTAATTATAATAAAAAATCATATTATAAGAGAAATTTTATACATCCATGATTATATTTTTAAAATTTTTTAAAACAAAAAATTATAATGTGCATTGTTTTTTTCATAAATATATAGAGAGAGAGAGAGAGAGAAAGTTATAAATTTTTTTAGAAAATTATAATTCTTAATAATTTCTTTGAGAAAATATATATTAATATAAGTTATTTAAAGAAACGAAAAAATGAGGGAGAAAAGTGGATTTACTCACTGGGGATGGAAAAAGTTCAACCTTCAGAATCCAAGGATCAAAGGTGGAAAGGGGCTAAAAGATCCTAAAAAATCACATGAGGTTTTATTATGTAATGATTTATATTTTTTCATGCATTGTTTTTGGATATTTTATGGATAATTTTTTAGATTAGTTGCTGAGATGTTATACAATTCTGAGACCCAGTGTGCCCGGAATGAATGTTTGAAATATATTAAATATATTAAATAGCACGAGCAAACAGTTTTCCTGAAAAAATAGAATAACATCTAAATGGAATCTCGGATTAGAAATTTGAGGGTAGTGTTGAGTTCATAACATGGGTTTTACCTTAGGCATGAAATAATATTGGTCAGCGTGAGATGTTTGTGAAAAATTCATCACGGGTGTAAAATGAATAAAATAATTAAATAAATTATTTTATTTTATTTGTTGACACATCAACCTAATTTTGTCTATAAGTATACTATTATGACATATTTCTAGGTTTACCCTCATAACTATGTAGCCATTGGAGAACCATTGGAGAGAGCATTGGGATATATCTCTCAGAGAAACAACAACTGAATTGAAGATCGATAACCGGTGTGAGATAGAATTGAAGGATCTCACCAACAACTACAACATAGCTTAATTATTCGCCAGTGATCGATCCAAAATCAAGGTATGACATTTTTTTATTTGGATTTCATCCTTGTTATTTATTTCTATGATGAACACGAATCAATCAACCAATATGTTGATTCACTGGTCGTTTGTTTTGCGAGATGGGTTTATCTACCTGGATCCTTTTTTTGGAAATTGCTTCATGTTTGTTGGTTTATCTATTTATTTATAGTTATAATCATAACAGATCAAGCCCAACACAAACATTGGCCTAGGTTCATTCCTCATGGTTGTGATTGTGCCTTTCTCCCCTATTTTCTTCACTCATCATCAGGGTTTCATTTTCCAAGTGCTTCGACCCAAATACTGAGTAACCTGTCATTTCAAACACGTTTCTTGGTGCTACGATTCGATATATAGATATGGACTCAGTATTGCGTAAGGATTGTGTGACGGTGGTAGTGAAGAATATATCAGATCAGATTGGAGACCTCCAAGTTCAGGTGGTGCATGAGACAACGATGGGGATGAACAAACACTGATTCTCATGCGAAAAAGATGACTGAAATTAAGCGAACAATAGTGAAAAGGGTTAGGAAGACTAGATCCACCATTCTCGATACGATTCATGACCATATTTTCTACTAAAGGATCAGACAACTCTACGGGAGGAAGATCAATGGGATTATGAAAATCTTGATCTACGTGGCATGCAATCCAGGATTACACGATGCGTGAGACCCCTAGTGCAGCAACTAGGGGCAATACGAAATGGATGGGTTGGAGTAGGATGGGCTAAGTCCACGTAGGTTTGAGCCCATCTGGGGTTAAACCATAAAAACCAGCATATCAAACAAATGAATTTATCACATGTTAAGAAATAACTAGTGAATAAATGAGTCTTTTCATTAAACTAATAAGTTAATGGAAGTAAGAGGTACAATTCTAGGCCAATGGTGAAAGGCCTGCAACAAAAGGAAGGGGTAGATTTCTCAGAAATATTTTCACCGGTAGTTAAACACACTACAATCTAAATCATACTAAGAATAGTTTTTGCCAATGATTTTTACTTGGAACAAATGGAAATAAAAACCATGTTCATTCATAGTGATTCTAAGGAAGACATTTACATTAATTAACCAACTAGTTTAGTGGATGATATCAACAAGGACATGGTGCGTAATCTAAAATTTAGTCTCTTCAGTTTGAAATAATCACCAAGACAATGGATCCAAAAATTTGATTCATTTATGGTTAGTAAGGGTTTCATGTAGAGAAACTCAGACCACTGATGCTATTCAAAGGTGTTTTTGGATGATTTCTTTATCCTCCTCCTCTTTTATGTTGATGATATACTCTTGGTAAGTCCGAACATTAAATGGATTCTAGGACTAAAATGTGAGGTATCCAAAAGTTTCAAAATAAAAAGATCTCGGAACATCCAAGAAAATTATTGGGAAAAGGATTAATATTGACAAAAAAATATAGATTTTTAGTTTTGTCTCAAAAGGATTACATCTGTAATATAATCAAGTGATTTTCAATGATAGGATGTATGGTGGTTTCAACTCCTCTGATGTACTTTAAACTTTTAAAGGGATAAGCACTGAGATTGGAAGATGAGGTGAGATGCATGGCTAAAGTCATGTTTACTTGAACAGTTAAAAGTTTGATATATGATATAGTATAAAAGTTAACTATTTAGTGATATCCATCATCTAGTATATGGTAAATACAAGGAAGTAACACTAAGATACTTTCAAATAAATCACCCAATATCCCAAAGGAATAAAAAATACATCCTTATGATTCAAGTTATCTAAACCATTGCAAGGGTGTGTTGATGATGACTTTTGGGGATATTCTAGTACTCGAAAGAGTAAAACTGACTATGTGTTTACATTCGAAGATACAATAATTAGTTGTATGTTAAGGATACAATCAATGGTTTCACTCTCTTCCATGGATGCAGAATATATGGAAATAATGGAAGTGATGAAGGAGTTGGTTTGGTTGAGGCATCTTTTAGAGGAACATAGAATGTTATGGGAAAGTGGGTTACTCTACTATGATAGTAAAAGTGTAATTCACTTGAAAAAAATATAATGTTTTATTTAAGAACAAAACATATCAACCTAAAATACCACTATATTCAAATTTTATGAAGGATGGAGAGTTAGAGATATTGAAGATAATTAGGAAGAACAATTTGGTGAATATGTGCACCAAGGTATTGGTCTAGGAAATCATGAGACAACACTCTACCTCAGTGGGACAGGGGTGAACAGAAGGTAGTGGATAGAATTTCATGTTGTGGAAGGAGAGTGGATGTTCAAACATTCCTAAGTGTTGGAGGTTTCCAAATATTCCTTGAAATAATATTCAAGTGGGATACTATTATGATTATGAATATAGTTTCATTTTCCATTAGATTCAACTTGTATGAGAGGTGACCTAAATATAATGCATCATTGGATGTGTGGCTAGTAGCAGTAGAACTCCTTATAGAGGCAGGTGGGTCTGAAGTTGGCTAAATTCTGATAGAGGTGTTCAGTTTGATCAGTTCTGCAGAAGGGGTCTCTATGGACGAATCAATTAGAAAAAAGGGGTGGTGCTTTATTTTATCAGCAATAAATGGTCAATATGAGGTATCCTAGATTGGAATTTATATCAGCTTAATGGAAGGACCCCCACAAAAATGGGAGGTCGGTGCTACCGAATGATTGGTTGGATTTCTCTATAAAAGAGTGGTGGGACCATCTGCACAATTTATCTGATTTCATTATGATCCTTGAGTTTAGTGATCTAAGTGGTATTAGAGTCACAATGATTGTATACTCTTGTATATTTTAGATAAGTTGTAATAAACATGCATTAGTGTTCTCCTATGAACATAGTATGTAATGTCCAAACCATGTAAAATTAAAGTGTCCTTTTTACTTTTCTATTTTTCACTTGGTTTCTTTGTATGTGTGAGTGCGTGTGTGTGAAAATGTTGAAAGTATTAGCTTGGAATTTTTGGGAGATATCAAGCTACCTAAGTTCTAGTTCACAAATCTCATTATAGAAGGTATTTTTCTGTGTGTGATTTTTGAAGGTCTATGTCTTGGTGGATTGGTGTATCCTAGTTTTGGTGAAGTTGATTTCCTTTAAACTCAAGGTTTCAAATTTTTATCCTCAATAGTTTCCAATTTGACTTGATAGTGTGAAACTATCTGTAAATTTCACAAAAATAATCCTAAGACTTACACGGACCTTGTTGAGGTTTGGTTCCAAATTTATCATGGGTTGTTCCAAAATGGCATGGGTTTGTTCCACTTTATGTAAATCTTCAAATATGAAAATTTATCAGTAGAGGGGTGGTAAGTTGCATGGGTGTTTCACCAAATAGCATGGGGGTCATGCAAATGTATGAATCCAAGAATCTATCTTATGTTGTGTATTTGGAATGGGTTTACATATAGTGATATTATGTGTGGTGAATTACTCATACTAAATGGATAACGAGGAGTTTATGGAATTTTTTTCCACCATGGATATGAAGAATGTTAGTGACAGGTTGAGTTTCTCCCTATGATTGAGTGGTGGTGGACCTAGGAGGGAGCGTCATATATGTATGTGGTCCGATTAAATTCCCTAGAAAAATTTTATTTGTGGTGGCCTTGGTGGGAGGATAAAATGAATGTGGGGGCATAAATCCATTCTTGTGATATATGATAGTTATGTGGAGGTTGTGAATAGTTATGAGACAATCCACTATAGTTATGTTGTTATGATGATGAGGATAACATAGCAGATAGTGGTGATTATTGAGTGGATATTATGGATAGTCATGGAGGATATGTGATGTGGTGATAATGATACATGTTAAGGAGGGGATAGTTCTTGAAGGTGGACCCATGTAATATAATGAGAGTCCTCGAGGGTGGAAAACTATCCAAATGATGCAGGTTGTAACAGGGAGATTCCCTGGGGGTGGATGAGGATAACATAGCAGATAGTAGTGATTATTGAGTGGATATTATGGATAGTCATGGAGGATATGTGATGTGGTGATAATGATACATGTTAAGGAGGGGAGAGTTCTTGAGGGTGGACCCATGTAATATAGTGAGAGTCCTCGAGGGTGGAAAACTATCAAATTTTTATCCCCAATAGTTTCCAATTTGACTTGATAGTGTGAAACTATCTGTAAATTTCACCAAAATAATCCTAAGACTTACATGGACCTTGTTAAGGTGTGGTTCCAAATTCATCATGGGTTGTTCCAAAATTGAATGGGTTTGTTCCACTTTATGGAAATATTTCACATCTGAAAATTTATCAGTAGAGGGGTGGTAAGTTTCATGGGTGTTGCACCAAATAGCATGGGGGTCATGCAAATGTATGAATCCAATAATATAACTTATGTTGTGTATTTTGAATGGGTTTACATATAGTGATATTATGTGTGGTGAATTACTCATACTAAATGGATAAATAGTAGTTTATGGAATTTTTTTACACCATGGATATGAAGAATGTTAGTGACAGGTTGAGTTACTCCCTATGATTGAGTGGTGGTGGACCTAGGAGGGAGCATCATATATGTATGTGGTCTGATTAAATTCCCTAGGAAATTTATATTTGTGGTGGCCTTGGTGGGAGGATAAAATTAATGTGGGGGCATAAATCCATTCTTTTGATATATGATAGTTATGTGGAGGTTGTGAATAGTTATGAGACAATCCACTATAGTTATGTTGTTATGATGATGAGAATAACATAGCAGATAGTGCTGATTATTGATTGGATAGTATGGATAATCATAGAGGATATGTGATGTGGTGATAATGATACATGTTAAGGAGGGGAGAGTTCTTGAGGGTGGACCCATGTAATATAGTGAGAGTCCTCGAGGCTGGAAAACTATCCAAATGACGCAGGTTGTGACAGGTAGATTCCCTGGGGGTGGATGAGGATAACATAGCAGATAGTGGTGATTATTGAGTGGATATTATGGATAGTCATGGAGGATATGTGATGTGGTGATAATGATACATGTTAAGTAGGGGAGAGTTCTTGAGGGTGGACCCATGTAATATAGTGAGAGTCCTCGAGGGTGGAAAACTATCAAATTTTTATCCCCAATAGTTTCCAATTTGACTTGATAGTGTGAAACTATCTGTAAATTTCACCAAAATAATCCTAAGACTTACACGGACCTTGTTGAGGTGTAGTTCCAAATTCATCATGGGTTGTTTCAAAATGGCATGGGTTTGTTCCACTTCATGGAAATCTTTCACATATGAAAATTTATTAGTAGAGGTGTGGTAAGTTTCATGGGTGTTGCACCAAATAGCATGGGGTCATGAAAATGTATGAATCCAAGAATCTATCTTATGTTGTGTATTTAGAATGGGTTTATGTATAGTGATATTATGTGTGGTGAATTACTCATACTAAATGGATAAAGAGGAGTTTATGGATTTTTTTTACACCATGGATATGAAGAATGTTAGTGATAGGTTGAGTTCTCCCTATGATTGAGTGGTGGTGGACCTAGGAGGGAGCGTCATATATGTATGTGGTCCGATTAAATTCCCTAGGAAATTTGTATTTGTGGTGGCCTTGGTGGGAGGATAAAAGGAATGTGGGGGAATAAATCCATTCTTGTGATATATGATAGTTATGTGGAGGTTTTTAATAGTTATGAGACAATCCACTATAGTTATGTTGTTATGATGTTGAGGATAACATAGCAGATAGTGGTGATTATTGAGTGGATATTATGGATAGTCATGTAGGATATGTGATGTGGTGATAATGATACATGTTAAGGAGGGGAGAGTTCTTGAGGGTGGACCCATGTAATATAGTGAGAGTCCTCGAGGGTGGAAAACTATCCAAATGACGCAGGTTGTGGATATTCAGTGGATTCTACACAGGTGGATAACTTCTTAGTAGCAATTTTGTATTAATGAGGTATCACTGGGTGTATAGTGATTTTGGAATATTGTGATGAAGTCCCTATGAGTGGAAATATTGTTAGTAACTCATAATTAATTTTAGAATTGGATTTCTAATTTAAAAATGATGAGATAAAGTGTATCTAGTAGATGATAGATGAAGGAAAATGTACATTTTGTATAATGAAGTACTGAGAAGGCTTACACTTCTAGAAAATGAGTTTCGGATGAAAAATGTTGTGTATTCAAAAGTTGAAGTACTAAGAATATAAAGTACTAAAAATACATGTTGAAATTTAATTTAGAGTGATTGGAGGTTCCTTGAGAATTTTTGAATAATTTCTAAGATTATTTAGAGAAGTTATGGAATTCTTCATTGGAGGTGAAAATTTGGAAAAGGCATACCGAATATTACTCAGAACAAGATATTAGAAAATTGTTGGAGCTCATTATGATATGTAAGATTATCAAGATGATATGTAAGTACTTTTAGATGGAGATGAAGAATTTTCAAAGTTCTTGTGTGTTCATTATGATGAGTAACATGTTTTATATGGTGTATAATATTTTCTAATTTATGTGTAATATATCCTAGTGAATTCATAAGATATATATTAAACAACATACTGAAATGAGGCAAATGAAAGATCTTGTGTTAATAATTAATGGTGCATATAGAATACATAAGACCACTCAGAAAGGAAAATTAAATTAAAAAAAATACTTAGTACATAAAGGTATTCTTGAATCTACACTCTATATAAGATTCACTTCGAAGAGTATGTAAGATTTGATATAGAGGTATCAACGAAAAAGGCAATGCGTAAGTATTTCCCCATGGAAAAGGCAATACTTAAGGGTCACCTTATGGAAAATGAAATATGTAAGGGTTTCCCAGATCTTAAAGATTGGAATTTAAAAAAGTATTGTGTCACAATTTGATATATCAATGTAAGTTTCTTAATACATAAAGATTATCACAATGATATGTATGGGTACTCAGAGGGAAGAAGATTTGAAAAATTATCAGCACCACATTGTGATATGTATGGGAGACTCCAAATTTCTAGTACATGAATAATATTTAACAAGAACAATATGTAAGGGTAATCTAAAATTTTAAAGGATACATAAATTATTTCAAGCTAATACATAAGGGTAAACTGGTCTTCCCAAAAGATATTTAAAAGTAACAAATCGACATGTATGGGTTAACAGTTTGAGAAAAAATGTGATATTTCTAGAGAATATATTTAGATGATGTTTTCTTGTTCTTCAAATATTAAATACCATGATTCTAGTGATTAATTCTTGATTCAAACTGGGTCAAAAGGAGGATTGAATGGGAATAAATTGAGAAGATCATTGTCTGATTATTCTAGGCTTATCAATTATGAGGATTTGAAAATAATTTATAGTTATCAAAGACATATAAATTATTAGAATAATTATTTGACTAGGTAATATAAGAATATGTATATTTTTTGAATATCACTTGAGATAAGTTATTATAAGAATAATAATATTCTGAAATCATGGGGATCAGGCCCATATTATTTTGTTGAAAAATTAAAATAAAATATTAAGAAGGAGATGATGCTGGTTATCATATAATTTCTATGTTAAAAATATAGAAATTATATTCACATGAGTATAAGAATAAATTAATGAATAAGGAAAAGTACATTTGTTTAGATTGGGTGAAAAATCAATATTGTTTTTTTTATAATATAGTGTATAAAAAAAGAACATAGTGATAGAGAGTACTTGATATTGTATTATGCTGCTTTTTTTGTGTACCGAAGAGGTCAAGAATGAGGAATCTGAAGCGTTCATGTTATTACATACTCTATTATCATTTAAGAATAAAAAATATGAAATAAAATTTGTGAATTCATGCCCTAAAATATCCCTATATCGTAAAGGATTAATATAAAGAAAGAAGAATGTGGGTTGAGTAAGGCTAACATTGTTGTTGCATGTTCATGATCTGTATATTGAGGCTCTTGAAAAAGAAGAATGAGAAGTAGAATATTGAGTGAGAAATACTAATAATTCCAATTATAAATAAGTTTCAAATGTTAGGATTCTTGAAGCGATAAGACCAGCGTGCATGCTGATGTAGTAGAAGATAGATTGGGAGTTGAAGAGATGTTACTAAGGAGGAAGATCACACCAATGTGATGTGGTGACATTAAGAGTAGAGAGGAATATATTTTCCCTTAATGTGTTGGGAGGATCATTTAAAAATGGTGGGATCTAGTAAAATATAATCCAAACTAGTTGAGAGGCTATCTAATATCAGGAGACTGTGATTTTCTTAGGGATGTGGATATTGACCTTGACTTAATGTTTTCTTTGGACTCAAATCATCAATGTAAGTGTTTAGTTAATAATGATACCTTTTCACCCATTGTAATTTCTTTTCTACACTAGCGATAAATTTGTGTCTCATACTCAACCCAAGCACGATAATGAGTAGATACTCATATTCGGAGAAAACCATGTAAAAATATTGTGTGCTATTGTCTCTTGTTTATTTACTAGTTTGAATGTGGTGGTGTATTTTGGGAATATATATGTAGATTCATACATATTAACTGAGATGGAGGTTTGAATATTAATAAGGGAAATAAAAAAGAGAGGATAATTCAATAAAAATGGTCAAACTAATTTACCCCTAAGGTGAATGAACAATCTACTAGGAACTTAATATACAATATAAGTGATATTGTGGGCTATGATAGAAGCCTCGGTTTCATGAAAACAAAGTATCAAATCATAATTTTGATATAGGTGATATCATCGATTATGATTCTCCCATACGTAAGGGTATCCTATTTACATGGCTTAATACATAAGGTTCACTCTCATAAAGAAGAGTTACTAAATATATAAGGGTTACTTCCTTTGTGTGATATCATTTATTGTAAGCATATATCCCAATCAAGGATTATAATTTATAATACCCCTATCAATTTTAAAATACAAATTAAGCCAAAAATGATAAAATTTAATATTTTGGATAAAAAATATTATAGTATATAGATTTTTTATAAAGTTATGTGTCAGGTATTGTAAAAAGGATATTTTCATGCCTAAATAAAATATGATATTTTAATATTTATATCTTATGTTTGGAAGATAAATGAAATTTTTATTTTTTTATTCCTTTTAAATATTAATTTATATAAATTGTTTATATAATTTTAATATTATGTATGGATTTATAGATAAGTTAATATTTATAGATTTTTAAGCATGTATAAAGGAATAAAACAAGGGACAATAAATATTGCATGATATGTAATAGTTAATTATTAATACCTTTTTAAATTATATGACATAACTTATAATTTAGATATAAATGGTTTATATAGAAATTATAAGGTAATTTATAAAAAAATTTATAAATTAAAAATTAAGGCTTAAATATAAGTGTTTATATGTGAAATTATGAATTGCTCAGAATTACTTAATTTGAATTGTTCAAATTAATGTCTTAATTGAGAAATTATTTAAACCACATCAATGTGAGTTTTGATGATTGATTTGATCAAGTTTTAAATAATATTAAATGTATGATATTTAGATTTTGTAAATTGTTTACATAATAGAAATTGGGTTATAAAATGTTTATAATTCATTAATATCATATATTTAAATTAAATGTAATATGACGAATAATATGATCCACTCAGCCTATAGTCATGTGGTACAATCACCTTCTTGGCATCCAAAAGCCCCATGTTCAAAACTGGGAAAGGGGTGGATTTTTGAGTTGTTGTAGCAGTTACTATAGCAGTGGAACTATTCCCCTGATTTGGACCTGTGAGCCATAGAATTGGGTCTTTGGGCCATAGGGCCTTAGGTCCACCACTGGCCTTTGGGTCATAGGGCCTCTGGGCCACCATAGAGCTGCAAATGAAGTAGAGTGACCAGTCAATTGGTTTAGCGCATCAGGTAGGCAGTGTAGTCTGGCTTCAGGGAGCATTGTCGAGTGGGCAGCTCGAAAGAGAGATAGGTATATTGGCACCTATCAAGTGGACCTCTCACTACTTAGGATAGAGGGGTTCTATTATATGGAATTTGCAAAGGGCAGTATAGTGTGATGGTTCTTGGAAGATGGGGCGATGCACCGTGTGAATAATGATGACTAGATAGGAAAAGCGAGGCATCTTGGTAGGCAGTGTGTCATGGAGAGATGTAGGCATTATTGGGTGGACAGCTCGAAAGAGTGATGGGTGCACTGGCACCTATCATATGGATCTCTACCCAGACATGGGTTAAAGAGGGTTGTTTTTTCATGTCTTTATGGTGGGTTAGTGTAATAGAAATGGCTAATGGTAGGGGAATCATAGTGTAAATACTAGGATCATGATGCAAAGTTTGATTGATCAGTTTGGGACTTTAGGTAACCTCCTTTAGCTTTCAAACCACATGACATTTAGACCATCAAAATTGTAATGGGCCTTCAAGCCATTGGGCCTTCATGTCATGTAAGGGGTTACTTCTAAACCTAGTTGAAAAAATGACTTTCTTTACTTAATAAATAAGAGGGTGTTGCCTCCTACCAGCTAAAAAATGAATAATATGAAATATTTCTTGTTAAGAAATGAATATAAAGTGTTTATATTAAAAATTATGGAATATATACAATGAATAGATAAATTATAAATTTTTTATTTTTAACTTTACTTTTGAATTATTCATAAAGGTTTATCTCATGATTAAACTTATATAATATTTTTTTATTTAGGTTTATTACATGCTCTATTCATATATATAATTCTTATATTATGAATTGTGGTTTATTCTTTAGTTTAAGGGTGTTTAAATTAATTTTAAGTCATCATACATGCATTTAAGGAGTTACATGTTAGGTATGATAATGAATTTATTTTTCATCTACCTTGAACTCAGATTGTGATTAAATTTATTAGCTTGAATTTAGTTATTAAATATATTTTATACATATTAGGTATTAGAGTTATGATTAATTGGAATATCTATTGAGTAAATTATATTTGGGTAAAGGTAATTTTATCCAAAATTTCCACTATCCTGGAGGCTTATGATTTTGTTATAGAAATGTGGGGGTTAGCTATTTGTGGCACTAGGCTTACTCATGTGGGGATTGTTAATATCATATAATTTTATAACTTTACATTAAATTTTCTTGTACCTTATGCATAGGATACATTTGGATATGTGTAAATATGTTTGGCTTCCATTTTTTGGTGAGTAACACAAACTATGAATTGTGTAAAGAGTTGTTCACAAATATGATTTGAACATATTAGTTTAGTGGAAGGAATATGATTCAAAACTAAATAATTAGAATCATTCATACATGTAAAATTAATAACATGAGATAATTTTGTGATATTAAATTCTCATTCAAAGTACTAAGTGATAGATTCATTCTAAATAGGAACTTTTCAAGTCCTCTATCATTTAATCGGGTAAGGTCACACCAAAGTGGGGTTTCCCTAGATTGTATTAAGTTATGAAATCAAGTAATGATATGGACCTACGAGTTATCGTCCTTATTATTGGCATTTTATTTAGGTTAGACTTAGCTAGGAGACCCTAAGAGGTAGGATACTAAAGGAATAGAGTTGGGTTTATCCATAAGATGGATTGGATAAATCTTTATACACTATACTATTCAAGATTCATATATGATATTATTAGGATGATTTCCAACATAAATAGTTAAGCGATGAGTTTCATGCCAAAATGGGATAATTTTCTTAGTAAAATATGGATCTTAGACCACTAATGGATATTACGGATTTAAAAGGGGTCATCATTTTAGTGGTATTTTTTTTAATAAAGGTTCTTATTAATTGTTTGTAAAACTTCAAACTCGCCTGATAAAAGATATTGTTGTAGATAAAAAACATCATTATCATCAAACATAACTTTGAGATTAACTCTTAAAAATGATAATCTTAATCTAATCCACTCCTAAGAGTGGTAACTTAATAAAAGTTTCCAAGAAAATTTTTATTTATTGGGGTAAACCCTTCCTAAGAAACCAATAGTTAAAGTAGGTAAAAAATGAATTTAGATGCTTTTGAGAAGCATAAATGGATTTACCTAAGGTTTCAAAGGAATTAGATGAAAATGGACTAATGAACTTTATACTCCACTTAGATAATCAATATAATTGATTGGGTTAATGATTTGATCAAATTGAAGATATCCTCTAGGACTTGTTCTGGTAAAGGAATTAATTTTGATTTAATCAATGGAAATGTTATAAAAATGTGAATGTATTCAGAAAATGTTTAACCAATTTTATCAAAATGTTGAGAATAGATGAATTAGGAATATTATTTCTAGGTTTAGGTGTATTTTACGAAGTATAAGTGTGTAAAATTTCAAACCGAAAGAAGAAAAGTTAGTTGGAGTGTCCAAAAATGTATCTTAAAGTATCCAGTCAAGGTCATTGAAATATAGAGTTGTTGGGAAGGAGAAGAAATATTTTCATATGATTTAATTGTCTAAAATACCTAAAGGTGTTTGTGTAACTCCATGGAATGTCCTTATCAGTTATTAGAGTTATAGAAACCAATTCTTTAATTTTTAAAGGTATATAATCCCAAATGTGCACTTTAGAAACATTATAAATATTCAAGAGTTCAGAATCAAGGTAAGGATCAATAGATCTTGTAGTTTTCATTCAAGTGATGAAGCGAAGAGTTTCTACATCAAATATTTGAATACAAAGGAATATATCAAGCTCTGATGGATCTATGTAAAGGATGTGTATATTCATCTAATTTCTCTTATATGATAAGAGAATTTTTTATTAACAAAGTGTTTTTATGAACAATATCAGATAATGGATTCAATATGCATGGTTTATGATTCACTGAATTATATAATATGTTTTGAGATGAAGATAAGGATAAAAAAATTATCCAAGATAAAAATGTTCATCTGGATGTTTGTTAAAATATGAGGAAAAGATATTACACCACCATCAGTGGCATATTTTAAATAATAAAGACTTTTTTTCAAGAAAATTCTCCAAACACATGGAATATCATATATGATGTGGATATAATAGTTTGTTTTCTAAATATTACCACTTAAGGAAATAAGTTTTATTTCCTAACAAAAAAGTGTTTGTGTATCTTAGCGTGATATTTTGAAGAGAATATAGTGTCTAAGATTCTAGGGAGAGAATATTTGAACTTTGAGAAGTTTAAGGTAAACAAATAAAATATTATGTCAATCAAAAATTAAAGTGAATTTCACTTAATATCCTAAATAGTTTAGGGTATGTTAGTAATGAGAAATGTAAATGATTTCATTTAGTTACCATAACAAAGTGAATATCATTGTATCCTAAAAGATTTTAGGATGTGTTGGTAAAGTTATAATGTAAATAGTTTCTTTAGTTACAAAAGGATTTCAAGAAAAAAGTTTGATAGAAAAGATTCCAAGGATGATGATGATAAACATAAAATGGGTTTTAAGTGAACGACATAAGTTATTGACATCATAACATTTCATGTTGTGAAGTTAAGAAGTTTGAATATGTTTCATGAGTTGAATGTTAGGAATATAACTCCTAAATCTCACCATTATTCAAACTTTCTTTCTTTATAGATGTTATTCTCTAAACAGTTTAGTGGGAGGATTTTATCAGGGGGTCACATGGATATGTGGTAGGAATTATATAGAGATGTAATGAGTTTAACAAAACTCTAAAAGTGCATCAAACATAAGGTTGATTTGGAAACCTATCATATATAATATGATATATAGCCATCTATGTATGGTTTTGTTAAAATTCTTAAAAGGAATTTAAGAATATAAAATGTATCACGCTGCACAAAAAGAAATCTCCACTTTATAATTCTTTCACGTTATACGCATATATTTTGTGAAGTTAAATGATAATTATCCCTTCAAAGTATGACTTTGAGTTTTCCTCAATCAATGATCATTACGGTGTATTATGGTTGTAATGATATGTTAAGGTTAGTGTGAGTATAATTTTATAATCAATATAAAGAGTTGTATACAACATACATAGAATAAATTCATGAGGTAATAAATTGAGACTTAATATCGAGACTGATCCGCTAAAGTATATCATATGGAATATCATACAGTCATTGATATACATTGGAGTGTATATGAAGGTTCCGGGTGCAGCAGAAGCGCGTGGGTGGATGTGCCCACTTGGATTTTTGTCATTAGCAATGATCAATCCGGGATCAATATGACGATAAATGCCAGTCTCCACGGATCGAATCACAGAAAAAGACAAAGAAGATGGTTTGTCCCGGAACCACAAACAAGGATCGTTACAGGTTGATTATAATTAATTTAATTAATTATAAAGAAATACCTTTTGGGTGTTCTTTCTTCGTTGATGTTCTTGATCACGTTGTCGATGTGATCCATCGTTGGGTTGCAGAATCCAAGTGTAGACTCCCTCTAACGGTGATCCACACGTGTACCTCGTATCTCTGGACGTTGCCAAAGGATTCTCCGGGTGCTAGCGTGGAGAAGCCTTTTCTTGCGTTGTTCGCCTTAGATTTTCTTGATCCAATGGAAGAGGATCTCTCTCGGTCTTGAGAGCGTTCTTGGAGGAAGAGGTTCTTTTGGCCTTGAAATAATTCTCCAGAGATGTTGTGCACAATGATTCTCTTGTGTAGGAAAAGAGTTGGGGTTGTGAGGATATTTATAATCGAGTTTGTGGTTGTAGAGTTATGACAATAAATAAACGCGTTATGCATTTCATTTATTTCATTAAATCTTATTGAAAAACCCCATGTCGAATAATTAATTCCTTGACATACGCTCACGCTGATTATAATAAATATCATTTAATAAAACGATATTATATCCTAAAAATCCCGACTGGAAAAACTACACGGCGTGTAATAATAAATACATGGCATGTACTTGTTTTTCATTGAAAACTACATGGAGTGTACATTAAATGTACACGGTGTGTATATCTTGTTTTCATTTATTCATTTCCTTTCCAAAATAAAACTACACGGCGTATACATTTAATAATACACGGCGTGTACTTGTTTTATTTTATTTTTCCTCCATCATTTAAAACAACTTAGGCTTCCTTGAATAATTATTAAACCACGTACGAGAATAATCTTTATTCAACTTGAGATACTTGGATACACTTAGTGTGTGACCCTCTAGGCCTCTTTCTTGTTGGCATTAGGTGGTCTTTCCTAAAGTCCAAGATTACTTTCTAGCAACGGTTCAAGGCACCCAAGAGAAAGAAGTTGACGCCGCATTGACTTATCACCTCATACGAACGCTTACTGTGTAATTTAATCCCTTTGTCTCAATATCTCATCAAGAAGGTTTCATGGCAGTGTCATAAACCTATATGCTTGATCCGTTGTTCTTTGACTACCTGAAATAAACTCGTCGTTCACACCATGGCCATGGAATTTAATGCTACAGTTCTATTTCAATCAAAGGGTTGAGATATCAACTTCCATAAATGGAAGGGACAAATCCTTCCTCGACTTATCCATTAACAAAATGTCACTCGTGACACACCCAACGTACCCTACTTCCCGCCAACTGTCTGCATGACGGTTTTCGTCAGTAAATCTAAGTGCACGATTCATGACATGAGTTAATGATAATCTTCCAGTCTAAGTACCATTACACACGCTCGTAGATAGCAATATCCGATGACACCAAGACATGCGGAATTACTACTGGCGGGTCTGTTCTCATAATCTCCCATCTTGGAGATTACCAAGTGCGAACTCCATGAGAGAGAGTCTCATCTTCTTATGAGTACTCGCACATGACGGTCTGTATACTATGTGTCCTATCATAGTATGTCATCCAACCGTAGAACTTTATTTAAGAATATTGTTATAGCATTTCAAGTTTCTCATCATAGCGGGGATCTGCTATGACCTTATTAATGCAACAAATATTCCAGGACATTATTATATTATAGTCATGCAGAACAATGAAAAATATATAATAAGTGAACATTCATGTAATCAAAGTACAAAACAATTGTTTCTGAGGACACCAACCCTTATAAACTCCCACTTGGACTAGAGCCAATTGCCTACAACTTTTAGTCCGCTAGACCTCACATGATTATCATGTTTTTGCTGAGTCAAGGATTTAGTCATGGGACTGCCACGTTGTCTTCTGTAGAAATACTGCTCACTGCAACTTCACCTCTCTGAGAAAAATCCCTCAAGAGATGATACTTCCGAAGTATGTGCTTTGTCCGCTGATGTGACCTTGGCTCTTTTGCAAGTGTCACCGCTGCAGTATTATCACAACAGAGTGTGATAGGATCTTTACTGCTTGGTACAACATCCAGCTCTTGGACGAAGCTTCGCATCCATACTGCTTCTTTAGCTTCCTTAGAAGCTGTGATATACTCGGACTCCACTGTAGAATCTGCCACCACACTTTGTTTTGAGCTCTTCCATCTCACTGCACCTCCATTCAAACTGAAGATGTATCCAGTCTATGACTTCATGTCATCTTGATCAGTCTGGAAACTATCATCTACATGTCCTCTGATGAATAGTTCCTCATCTCCTCCATAAACCAGGAACATATCCTTAGTACGCCTCAGATACTTAAGGATGGTCTTGACATCCATCTAATGGTAGTCTCCTGGATCATCTTGATATCTGCCTACCGCACTTAATGCGTAAGCAACATCTAGCCTCATACATAGCATAGCATACATGACTGACCCAATCGCGGATGCGTAAGGGATCCTTGTCAATATCTTTCTTTCCTCATGTGTCTAAGGACAGATTTTCTTGGAAAGATGAATGTCATGTGACACTGGAAATAATACCCTCTTGGATTGTCCCATAATGAATCTCTTCAGTATCTTTTCAATGTATGTACTTTGACTCAGGCCCATCATTCTCTTGGATCTATCATGATGGATCTTGATCCCAAGAATATATGCCGCCTTGCCCAAGTCTTTCAGGGAGAAGAATTTATGCAACCATGACTTAACTGACTGTAAGACAGGTACTTCGTTTCCAATTAGTAATATGTCATCAACATATACTTTTAGGAAAACGACTGCACTCCCACTAAACCTCTTCTAGACACAAGGCTCACATTTGTTCTTAACAAATCCAAATTCCATTACAGATTCATCAAAACGAATGTTCCATGATCTTGATGATTGCTTTAATCCATAAATGGATTTCTGCAACTTGCATACCTTGTTGGCATCCTTTGGAGTCACAAACCCTTCAGGTTGTGTCATGTAGACATCTTCCTGGAGGTTCCCGTTAAGGAAAGCTGTTTTGACATCCATTTGCCAAATTTCGTAGTCATGGTAAGCAGCAATAGCCGATAGGATTCTGATGGATTTCAGCATCACAATCGATGAAAAGGTTTCATCATAGTCAATTCCTTGACGTTGTCTAAAACCTTTTTCAACTAGTCATGCCTTGTAGGTGCTTACTTGCCCTTCCATGTCCATTTTCTTCTTGAATACCCATTTATTACCAATAGGATTTACATCAACTGGAGGGTCTACCAAAATCCAGACTTGGTTTTGGTACATGGAATCCATTTCAGAATTCATGGCTTCTTGCCACTTGGCAACGTCTGTGCCTTCAACTGCTTCCTTGTAGGTAAGAGGATCATCATTGTCAACCAATAATGAGTCACCATCCTCGGTGACAAGAAAACCATATTGTTCTGGTTCTCTCACCACTCTCGTGCTTCTACGCAGTTCTTGTGTCTCTAGAACAGATTGTTCTTCCACGGGGCTTAGTGGAATCTGTTCTTGTACCAACTCATGTGTGTCTTGAGTCTCGACTTCATTGAAGTCTATCTCGCTCCCACTATCTCTTTTGGAGATGTGCTCCCTCTCAAGGAATATAGTGTGTCTTTCCACTGTAACCTTTTTGTCTGAGGGGTTGTTTAGGTAATATCGCCTTGTTTCCTTGGGATATCCTATAAAGATACACTTTGTGCCTCGGGGTGCAAGTTTGTTACCTGAAGAGGCCTTAACAAATGCTTCGCTACCCCACACATGTAAATTTGATAACATGGATTTGTGTCCACTCCATAACTCGTATGTAATACCATTTATCAATTTAGTTGGTACTTGGTTTAATATATGCGATGTTGTTTGTAATGCATATCCCCAAAAGGATAATGGAAGACTCGCATGACTCATCATTGATCTCACCATGTCCAACAGGGTTCGGTTCCTCCTTTCACTTACACCATTCCACTGCGGTGTGTAAGGAGGAGTGAGTTGAGATAGAATCCCAAACTCCTGTAAGAGATCAATAAAGTCCTGATTAAGATATTCTCCTCCTCTGTCTGAGCAGAGTTTCTTAATCTTCTTACCAAGCTGGTTCTCAACTTCATTCTTGTATTCTTTAAACCGATCAAAAGAATCTAACTTATACCTCATTAAATATATATATATCCATATCTACTAAAATCATTAGTAAAAGTTATGAAGTACGAGAACTCACCCCTTGCTTCAACTGTAAATGGTCCACACACATCTGTGTGAACTAATTCTAGAATCTCTTTAACTCTTTCACATTTCCCACTAAATGGGGCTTTGGTCATTTTGCCTTGTAGACACGCATGACATACACCAAGTGGTTTTAGTTCGAAATAATCTAAATACCCATCTTGATGTAATTTTGTCAAACGTTTCTCATTGACATGACCTAGCCGGTGATTCCAAAGTTGGGTGTGGTATGAGTCATGTGAATTAACTTTGTTATCGATTTCCATTACTTGGTTTGTGTAGTCTAACACATAAAGTCCGTTATATCAATGTGCCCTACCAAAACAAATGTTATCTTTATAAAAATAACAACATCCACTTCCAAACTTGAAGATAAATCCATCAGTATCTAATCTGGATACTGAAATAATGTTTTTGGTTACAAAGGGTACATAATAACATCCTTTCAAAACTAATACCATCCTCGTAGGCAATGTGAGGTGGTAGTCCCCGATAGCTATAGCAGCAAGTCTGGCTCCGTTGGCTGCTCATAGATCTACCTCCCCTCGATCAATCTTCCTGAATCTACTTGGTTCCTATATTTGGATACAGATGTGAGCACCAAAAGAAGTATCTAATACCCAATTAGTAAAAACAGATAGATTGCATTCGATAACAAATGCACCTAAAGCTTCCCCTTGCTTACTTGGCTGGGTGTAGTTTTTCTTCCAGTGGCCCTTCTTGCCACATGCAAAACAAACAGCATCATGTTCCTTTGCCTCCCCTTTGATCTTCCTTTTCTTGGAAGGCCTTGAAGAAGCTTTGGGCTTAAAGCTCTTCGCCTTCCCTTTCCTTTTATTCACCATGAGGACAGAAGGCTTTTCACGCTTTATGTCAGTGTCCACTTGGAGAATGAGGATGAGAAGATCAGACAGAGACTTCTCAATGTTGTTCATATTGAAGTTCACAACAAAGTTTGAGAAGCTCTGGGGGAGTGATGCAAGAATGAGGTCGGTACCCAGTTCTTCGGGGAGTTTAAACCCTAGAACCTCCAAGCGCTCAATGTAGCCAATGATCTTGACTACATGAGGCTCGGCTAGGGCACCCTCTCCAAGCTTGCTCTGAAATAGAGCCTTGGAGATCTCAAACCTTTCCTGTCTTGCTCTCTCCTGGTATAGACCACAGAGGTGCTCGAGCATGCTATAGGCATCCATGTCTTCATGAGACTTCATGAGCTCACTAGACATCGATGATAGCATCAAACATTGAACGTTGAGAGCATCGTTAAAATGTTGATCATAGACCAGGAAATCTTCATCACTCGCCCCTAGGGCAGGAGAATCAGGAAGTGAGGACTCCAGCACGTAAAACTTTCGTTCATGGCGTAGGATAACCCGAAGGCGCCTAAACCATTCCTGAAAGTTACTACCGGTGAGGATATTGTCTTTATCCAGTATTGATCGCAGAGAAAATGTGGTTGATGAGTTTTTCATCTTGATTCTACAATTTAAAAGATCAGATTTATTAGTACTTTCTTGATTACAATTTATGAGAAATAATGAATTAATTAATTAATTCTCCCACTATTTTATCAAGTCCCAATGGCCCTCACCATTGAACTCGGAATGTCTAGTTGATTTGACATTATAGTGGCAAGGATCCATATTTCCTTTCGCATAACCCCAAAAAGGGTTGGTCAAGCTATTTGAAGGTATTTAGGTAGGCAGGTCTTTGCCAACTGTGAGCTTACAGTTCCTTGATCTGTTGAGTGGACTCCCCAATCCTGAAATCCTGACTTGGATTTCCTCAACTCTTGACTCCAATATTACACCAAGTCTAGCAAGGGCTAATTCTCTTGATGTAATATGGTTAAGTCAACCCGAAACCTTTCATAAGGGCTTCCTTTATAAAATTAAGTGTCCCACCAAGGGTTGGTCAAACACATAGTTTAATTGAGTCTTGCCCTTAATCAGGTAACGGAAGGCTTGGTCTGACTTAATATGGTATTGAGAGATTTTATTCCTTTATGCGTAGTTTCGCATTATCACATGCTTGTTAATATTAAGTGATGCTTTCTTAAGTGATTAACCATGTTCTGATAATGTTTACGCATAGTCTGGTTTTTATTTTATTCTATCTTTGCATGCTTGTTCATTTTATTAATTATGTGACCGCGACAACACATACATAATAAATAAACCATGCAATCAGACAGAAATAAAATAAGATGGCATGATCATGAGCTTCTATTGGTTAGCTTATCTAGCGGTTTTGATAAGATAACCCTGACCTAGGGAAAACACCTTTAACCTGTTGGTTCATGTTTTTCAGCTCCCACCTGTCCACCTTTGTATCTTGCGTCGGTTTCGCCTCGACTTCGGGATTTTAACCGTCTCCTATGGCTTGGGAGATCCTCCATTACATGGGTTTACATTAAAGAAATCATGGGCACACAGGCCCTACATTTTATTGGAAGAAGGCTCGCAGGCCAACAAATTTAAATTAAATAAATTTAAATGAAACCATACACATACAAAGGGTCTTTGGTCTAGCTCATGATCATCCATAGTATGCAACGACATTTAAGCATATTTAGAATTCAAATTCTTTTAATCGTTCTTTTATTTAAGATAAGACGCGCTCGAATTCAATTAATTATGATCTTATAATTAATCAATTCTTTATCTTAAATTCCTTTCTGAATTTCCTTGAGATTCTTCTCATCCATATTTCTTGTACGGGTCTTTGTACATTGGAGGAAACCTGGTGAAATTCCATTTCTGGAAAGTACACGGCGTGTAGTTTATAATTACACGGCGTGTATTTTTCTTTTCACCCTTTATCCAAAGTACACGCCGGGGCTTTGGCGTGTTTTCTCTACTTTGGAATTTTTGGAGTACACGGCGTGTAGATGAATCATACACGGCGTGTACTTCCTTGTTACGCGGTAACCAGACTGGCGATCCCGTGTACGCGGTACGCGGCTTATCTTTGTACACGGTTTCACCTGGGCCGGAACGGACTACATGGCGTGTTGCTCCAACATACACGCCCTGTATTCCGGTTTCCACGCGCCGTTCAATTTTGGTCAACACGGCGTGATTAAAACTTAGGCATAATCAATTCACACGGCGTGGTTTGGCAGACCAGTGTCGGTTCGTTGAACCTAAGTACATGGCGTGTAGTTTTAAGTACACGTCGTGTAATCCCATATTGTACAGACAGAAAGAGCGGCTCCTCCGGATGAGTTCCTCATTTTTATTTTAATCAAAATTAAAATTAAATGGTCGTTTCTATGATATGAATAGAGAAATGAAGGAGGAAGAATAGATCTCGTTTATTCAGATTAATAGAACAATATATTTCGAATTGAATCAAATATAAATGAGTAAATTATCAATGAAAATTAAATAACTATAATCAACGTTGCAACCTCGCTCTGATACCATTTCAAGGTTCCAGGCGCAGCGGAAGCACGTGGGTGGATGTGCCCACTTGGATTTTTGTCATTCGCAATGATCAATCCGGGATCAATACGACGATAAATGTCAGTCTCCACGGATCGAATCACAGAAAAAGACAAAGAATATGGTTTGTCCCGGAACCACAAATAAGGATCGTTATAGGTTGATTATAATTAATTTAATTAATTATAAAGAAATACCTTTTGGGTTTTCTTTCTTCGTTGATGTTCTTGATCACGTTGTCGATGTGATCCGTCATTGCATCGCAGAATCCAAGTGTAGATTCCCTCTAACGGTGATTCACACATGTACCTCGTATCTCTGGACGTCGCCAAAGGATTCTCCGGGTGCTAGCGTGGAGAAGCCTTTGCTTGCGTTGTCCGCCTTAGATTGTCTTGATCCGATAGAAGAGGATCACTCTCGGTCTTGAGAGCGTTCTTGGAGGAAGAGGTTCTTTCGGACTTGAAAGAATTCTCCAGAGATGTTGTGCACAACGATTCTCTTGTGTAGGAAAAGAGTTGGGGTTGTGAGGCTATTTATAATCGAGTTTGAGGTTGTAGAGTTATGACAATAAATAAACCCGTTACGCGTTTCATTTATTTCATTAACTCTTATTGAAAACCCCCATGTCGAATAATTAATTCCTTGACATGTGCTCACGCTGATTATAATAAATATCATTTAATAAAACGATATTATATCCTCAAAATCCCGACTGGAAAAACTACACGCCGTGTAATAATAAATACACGGCGTGTACTTGTTTTTCATTGAAAACTACACGGCGTGTACATTAAATGTACACGGCGTGTATATCTTGTTTTCATTTATTCATTTCCTTTCCAAAATAAAACTACATGACGTATACATTTAATAATACACGGCGTGTACTTGTTTTATTTTATTTTTCCTCCATCATTTAAAACAACTTAGGCTTCCTTGAATAATTATTAAACCACGTACGAGAATAATCTTTATTCAACTTGAGATACTTGGATACACTTAGTGTGTGACCCTCTAGGCCTCTTTCTCGTTGGCATTAGGCGGGCTTGCCTAAAGTCCAAGATTACTGTCTAGCAACGGGTCAAGGCACCCAAGAGAAAGAAGTTGACACCGCATTGACGTATCACCTCATACGAACACTTACTATGTAATTTAATCCCTTTGTCTCAATATCTCATCAAGCGGGTTTCATGGCAGTGTCATAAACCTATATGTTTGATCTGTCGTTCTTTGACTACCTGAAATAAACTCGTCGTTCACACCATGGCCATGGAATTTAATGCGACAGTTCTATTTCAATCAAAGGGTCGAGATATCAACTTCCATAAATGGAAGGGACAAATCCTTCCTCGACTTATCCATTAACAAAATGTCACTCGTGACGCACCCAACGTACCCTACTTCCCGCCAACTGTCTGCGTGACGGTTTTCGTCAGTAAATCTAAGTGCGCGAGTCATGACATGAGTTAATAATAATCTTCCAGTCTAAGGACCATTACACACGCTCGTAGATAGCAATATCCGATGACACCAAGACATGCAGAATTACTACTGGCGGGTCTGTTCTCATAATCTCTCATCTTGGAGATTACCAAGTGCGAACTCCATGAGAGAGAGTCTCGTCTTCTTACGAGTACTCACACATGACGGTCTGTATACTATGTGTCCTATCATAGTATGTCATCCAACCGCAGAACTTTATTTTAGAATATTGTTATAGCATTTCAAGGTTCTCATCATAGCGGGGATCTGCTATGACCTTATTAATGCAACAAATATTCCAGGACATTATTATATTATAGTCGTGCAGAACAATGAACAATATATAATAAGTGAATATTCATGTAATCAAAGTACAAAACAGTTGGTTCTGAGGACACCAACCCTTACAGTATACTTATTATGAATCTTCATTATCTGAGGTTGGTGAGATGCCTAGCATGAGAACCTTCGTAATTTGATACCTTTATTACGCAAGTCACGAGGCATAACTAATCAAGGGGTCGTTAGGTATGTTGTTGATCACATCGTTGGTTGGATCTTAACCAAGATGTGATCTGTCCACTTGTACGACATGTAAAAACATATGGGCCCTTGATCGAATTAGATCGGGGAAATGCATGGTCATGTTTAGTTTAATGACATGTGTTCTACTACTTGGATGAATGACGTGTGATATATTCATTCATACTGGTCAGTCTATTTTGGTGAATCGTGAATGTATGAAATGACCTATACTAGATTGACATGTTCCATATATAGAGGTTGCTGATAACATGGAAAAATGGATTATATAGATATGCATATAATGTATATGATGCATTTTGTGGTGGATATGTTTATATGAAGATACGAGTATGTGTGATCGAGATCACGCCAGACGTCTGTAGCTTGAGTAGCATTGATGTTTTGTTAGAGGTCACTCTTTGCTTGTATATATGAAATTAAGATTTCATATTTGTTGTCAACACTGCAAAGGATAGTAGGATCTCATAGTTTAGCCTTAAGATAAGGATTAAATTTTGGACAAATTGTTTATTCCTAAATGAAGAGGGCTTAATAAATCATATCCAAAAGAGTTTGGATGGATTCACAACTATTTGTAAAGTTTTGCATAAAAGTCCTTATGAGATTTTAGTGCTAGCAGAAGATTGTTTGAAATACACTGAAATGAGTACATTTTATTGTACGATAGGCCTTAAGTCGTAGTTTGTGATATAGCATGCAAATGCCTCTATCGTAGCATACAATCACTATCTATCTATTGTAGTGCATGGGATTCTATCACATAACTATCATACATCACAAGGTAGATTTGAGCCTCAACCACGCCTCAAGAAGACATTGACAAAAGTGTTTGCAAGCGTAAAGTTAGTTTGTTAGTTGAGGGCATCATTGAAGTTGCTACAGATTTGTTGGCTTTAATTAGGAAGAAGTATGAGCACAACAAGGGGGTGATGATTTATCAAGTAAAGCTGGTTTGCTAGTGGAAAACGAAATTGATCCTCATGAAGGGAACTGGTACAGTGGATCGAACTCCTGTTAGACATGATTTCAAGGCACCCTCATCCAGGGATGCGGTCTGTGTGTTTGAAGGGGGTGATGATTTATCAATTAGGTCCTCTTTTGTCCTTCGTATCATTGCCCCTTTTAACATTGCCGGCCCTGTTTTGGAAGGGCACGGGGGAGGGGGGGATCCCACAGTGACAGAGAGCGTGGGCCGTACGCCATCACATGCAGCCTCCCATTTTCAGGGGGCACACGAGAAGCCGGCCCCTCCACCTGTATCTTCCCCATTGTCCTGCAAATCCCACCATGGTTCTGATCATGAAAACCATGTCTGCAACCTATAATCATACCACTCATGGAAGATCCACACCAGACGATGAAGAAAATCCCGCACTATAACTGGCACGAACCACCGCGAGCCGAGGGGGGCCGGGGAAATCATCCAGGGGCCATCTCCGTCGAGGGCGCCGAGGATAGGAGTTCCAGCACGGTGCTCATGGCCCGGATCTGCATCTCCAGTGCCGGTATGTAGTCGATGGCCTCCTCCAGGATCGCCGGGAACGCCTCTCCCCGGCAACCGGAGACCAGGCTGCCCAGGAACCGCCCGTTCCGGCGCCCCGGAACCCTCCTCTTCAGCCGCACCGCACTCCCCGCCCCCGACGCCGCCGCGGTCCTTCCCTTCATCTTGCGCTTCCTGAACTTGAGCTTCGGCTCGTTAGCCAGGATGGCCCGGCTCCACCTCGTCCTTCCCTTGGCGGCCATGGCGAGGGTTCGATTCGTTGCGTCGCGCACGGCCCGAGCGCGCACCAGAACCGGCGGCGCCGCCCCCTCGGCGGGGGGAGAAGAAGAAGAGCTTCGACGGCGGACCCGACGCAGAGCCCGGAGAAAGTTGGTCGAGTAGTTTCGCTGCTCTGCATCCGTCCTCCACCTGTTGCGACGGCTCTGGAAGCGAGTCTGGCTCTTCTCGCGTTCACGTTTGCTGGAGTTTTCTACAGGATTCGAGATGCCGGACGCCGCCATAACCGGAACGGTTTGATTTGATGCGACCCCGCCTGCGGAGAAAGCGAAACAGATGATGTTGACGACGAACACCTGGACGAAAAACAGGGCAAAAAACCAGATCCAAAAAACAAGAGCAAAACAGGGCAAAAAACCAAATCCAAAAAACCAGAGCAAAACAGGGCCGGTTACCTTACCGGAATGCGGGATGAATCGAAGACAGGTGAGCGGCGGTTGCGAAGAAGAGGGAGGCGAAGAGAAAAATGGTGGGGCGGCGCCGCCGTGGTGCATTCAATGATTCATCGCCCCACTCCGGTCCCTCCCTGTCTGTGCTGCGTGGGGGAGAAGGAAATACAGGGGAAGGTTTAATATGTAAGAAATAAATGGGGGGTGGCCACGCGTCGCCTCCTCCATCACATCTACTTCTTGGTCTGGAATTGAGCGCCCCCACCACGGAACCTGAGGGTGAGATTGTAGGTCAGATGTCTGCACGCCTGGAAAGGTCACGTGTCACCACATCTGTTTTTTTTTAATTCAAACAATTTATAAAAATTAAATTATTTCATTTTAAATAGTCGGTCAAGATTGCCACCTGCCCCTCGTCTAAACCACTTCAAAACACAAATTTACCAATAATAAATAAAATATAAAATAACAATAATAAAAAAATAAAATGACATGACGTCGTTTTTTAAAAGTTTTTTTGTGCATTTTTTTACCTGTATGATAATTACCGTTTGAGATATTTATGTTTAATTTTTTTAAAATGTTTTAAATTAAAACGGTAATGTATATATTTTAATTATAATAAAAAATCACATTTTAAGAGTTGTGAAATTCGTCGTTTGAAGTCGAAGTGAAATGAAAGTGTATGATGATGTCGATTGATCAGAATGACGATGGCGAAATAAAACGTCTCAATCACAATAGAACAAGAAAGAAAGAAAGAAAGAACACAAGTATATGGCCACACAAAATCACATCATTTCCATTATCATGCCACCGTATTTATAGATTACAAAAGGTTTGATCCAACGGACATAATTAATTCCAATCTAATGGTGGGAATACAAACGGTTTGGCCATATGAAGAGACTTGATGGGTAATGAATAGACCTCATTCATTATGATTTATGACATCCACACCATTAATGATAATTCATAACACTCCCCCTTGGATGTCATAATCCTATGGATTCTAATATAAATCTTCACTTAAAAAACCTTGTGAGAAAAACAAGTGAAGTCAAATTAAAATGATTTCATGCTATGATGTCTCATTAAAAACCTTATCAGAAAACCCAGTGGGAAAAACTGATTAAGGGAAAAAGAGTACAGTGTTCCCAACCCCCCCTCATAAAATCATGATAGACTTTTCAGTTTTCGCATTCCAATTTTATAAATCAATTTCTCAAATGTTGAAGTTGGCAATGCCTTTGTGAACAAATCTACGAGATTGTCACAATACCTTATTTGCTGGACATCAATCTCACCATTCTTTTGAAAGTCATGGGTGAAAAAGATTTTTGGTGAGATATGTTTTGTTCTGTCACCTTTAATAAACCCACCTTTCAACTGTGCTATGAAAGTATTATTATCTTCATATAATATGGTGGGAATATTATTATTCATATCTAATCCACATCAATTTCGAATATGATTAATCACTGATCTCAACCAAACAGATTCTCGGCTTGCTTCATGAATAGCAACCAACTCAGCATGGTTGGAAGAAGTCGTAGTAATGGTTTGTTTTGTAGAACACCAAGAAATAGCAGTTCCACCATATGTAAACACATATCCAGTTTGAGATCTTGCTTTGTGTGGATCAGACAAGTATCCAACACCAGCATAACCAACCAACTTTGGTTCTGAGGATTTGGAATAAATTAACCCCCAATCTTTTGACCCTTGAAGGTATCTTAATACATGTTTGATATCATTCCAATGCAGAAGAGTAGGAGAAGAACTATACCTTGCCAATAAATTCACAGAAAATGATATATCAAGTCTTGTATTATTTGCAAGGTACATTAGTGCTCCTATAGCACTCAAATATGGTACTTCAGGACCAATTAGTTCTTCATCATCCAATCATGGTTTAAAAGGATCATTATCACGATCAAGAGATCGTACAACCATTGGTGTACTTAATAGATGCGATTCATTCATGTTAAATCTTTGTAGGACTTTAGCAGTATAACGTGATTGATGAAAAAAATGTCATTCTTAATATGCTCAATTTGTAATCCAAGGCAGAACTTTGTCTTTCCAAAGTCTTTCATTTCAAATTCTTTCTTCAGATATTCCACTGTCTTGGAAAGTTCATCATTAGTCCCAATTATATTTAAATCATCAACGTATACTACAATGATAACAAATTCAGATCCAATCTTCTTAATGAAGACACATGGACAAATTGGATCATTTTTATAACCTTCCTTCATCAAATATTTACTCTGACGGTTATACCACATACGCACTGACTGCTTTAATCCATATAATGATTTATTCAGCTTAACTGAATAAAGATCTCGAGATCCAGGATATTTTGCCGGCAAATTGAATCCTTTAGGGATTTTCATGTAAACATCATTATCAATATCACCATAAAGATATGCAGTCAAAACGTCCATCAGGCGTAATTCAAGTTGCTCATGTACAACAAACGTCATGAGGTACCGAAAGGTTATTGCATCCATTACAGGAGAGTATGTTTCATCATAATCAATCCCGAGTTTTTGTGAGAAGCCTTGAGCAACCAGTCGTGCTTTATATCTCACGACTTCATTATTTTCATTTATTTTTCTCACAAAAACCCATTTGTATCCAATAGGCTTAATCCCTTCAGGGGTTTTCATGATCGACCCAAAAACCTCACGTTTAGCAAGTGAGTCTAACTCAGATTGGATTGCAACTTTCTATTGATCTCAATCTGTCCTTTCACGACATTCATTAACAATTTTAGGTTCTTGATCCACATCCATGATTTCAAGGGCTACATTGTATGAAAATGTGTTATCAATAATGGTCTTCACTCGGTTCCAACATCTTCCAGTGTTGGTGAAATTTATTGAAATTTCCTCTTGATCATGTTCATGTACTTCTAGTACATTTGCATCATCTTCAAATTCATTATCATCAAGCTTAACTTTTAGATTAACTCTTAAAAATGAGAATCTTAATCTAAGCAACTTCTAAGACCGGTAACTTAAGAAAAGTTCCCAAGAGAAATTATATGTATTGGGGTAAACCCTTCCAGAGAAACCAATAGTTAAAGTAGTTAAAAAATGAATCTAGATGCTTTTGAGAAGCATAAATGGATTTACCTAACGTTTCAAAGGTATTAGATGAAAATGGCCTAAGGAACTTTAGCCTCCACTCAGATACTCAATATAATTGAGTGTGTTAATGACTTGATGAAACTAAAGATATCCTCTAGGACTTGTTTTGGTAATTGAATTAATTTTTATTTAATAAATGTAAATGTTCCAAAAATGTGAATGTATTTAGGAAATGGTTAAACTATTTTATCAAAATGTTGAGAATAGAAGAACTAGGCATATGATTTCTATGTTTGGGTGCTTTTATAGGCAGTATAAGTGGGTAAAATTTCAAACCAAAAGAAGAAAGGTTAGTTAGAGAGTCCAACAATGTTTCTCAAAGTATCCAATCAAGGTCATTGAAGTCTAGAGTTGTTGGGGAGGATAAGAAATATTTCCATATGATGTAATTGTTTAAAATACCTGAAGGTGTTTGTGTGACTCCATGGAATTTCCTTGTCGGGTATTAGAGTTATAGAAACCAGTTCTTTATTTTTTTAAAGGTATATAATCTCAAATGTACACTTTAGAAATATTGTAATTATACAAGAGTTCAAAATCAAGCTAACGATCAATAGATCTTGTTGCTACATTCAAGTGATGAAGAAAAGAGTTTATACATCAAATATTTAAATGCAAAGGAATATATCAAGATTAGATGGATCTAAGTAAAGAATGTGTATATTCATCTCATTTCATTTATATGATAAGAGATTTTTTTATTAACAAAGTGTTTTTATGAACAGTATGAGATAATGGATTCAATACACATGGTTTTTGATTCATTGAATTCTATGATATGTTCTAAGAAGAATATAAGGGTAAAAAAATATCCAAGATAAAAAAATTATCCAGATATTTGTTAAAATATGAGGAATATATATTACACCACCATCAGTGGCATATTTTAAAGGATATAGACTTTTTTCAAGAAAATTCTCCAAACGCATGGAATATCATATATGATGTGGATATAATAGTTTGTTTTCTAAATATTCTCACTTAAGGAAATAAGTGTTATTTTCTAACACAAAAGTGTTTGTGTGTCTTAGCATGATATTTTGAAGAGGATATAGTGTCTAAGAGACTAGTGAGAGTATATTTTAACTTTGAGAAGTTCAAGGTTAACAAATAAAATATTATGTCAATTAAAAATTAAAGTGAATTTTACTTAATATCCTAAATATTTTATGGTATGTCAGTAATGAGAAACGTAAAGAGTTGAATTTAGTAACCGTAATGAAGTGAATATCACTAAATATTAAAGGAGTTTAGAATGTGTTACAGTTATAATGTAAATAGTTACTTTAGTTACCAAATGATTTCAAGAAAAAAATTTGATAGAAAGGATTTGAAGGATGATGATGATAAACATAAAATGGGTTTTAAGTGAATGACATAAGTTATTTACATCATAACATTTCATGTTGTGAAGTTAAGAAGCTTGAATATGTTTCAAGAGTTAAACGTTAGGAATATAACTCCTAAATCTCACCATTATTCAAACTTGCTTACTTTATAGATGTTATTCACTAAAGAGTTTAGTGGGAGGATTTTATGAGGGGTCACATGGATATGTGGTAGGATTATACAGAGATGTAATGAGTTTAAGAAAACTCTAAAAGTGCTTCAAACATAAGGCTGATTTGGAAACCTATCATATATAATATGATAGATAGCCATTTATGTATGGTTTTGTTAAAATTCTTAAAAGCAATTTAAGAATATAAAATGTATCATGTCACACAAAAAGAAATCTCCACTTTATAATTCATTCACGTTATATGCATATATTTTGTGAAGTTAAATGATAATTATCCCTTCAAAGTACGCCTTTGAGTTGTCCTCAATCAATGATCATTACGGTGTATTATGGTTGTAATGATATGTTAAGGTTAGTGTGAGTAGAATCTTATAATCAATATAAATAGTTGTATACGACATAAAAAGAATAAATTCATGATGTAATAAATTGAGACTTAATATCGAGACTGATCAACTAAAGTATATCATATGGAATATCATATAGTCATTTATATACATTGGAGCGTATACTTATTATGAATCTTCATTATTTGAGGTTGGTGAGATACATAGCATAAAGCCTTCATAATTTGTTACCTTTATTATGCAAGTCATGAGGTATAGCTAATCAAGGGGTCGTTAGGTATGTTGTTGATCATATCGTTGGTTGGATCTCAACCAAGATGTGATTTGTTCACTTCTACGACATGTAAAAACATATGGGCCCTTGATCGAATGAATGTATGAAATGACCTATACTAGATTGACATGTTCCATATATAGAGGTCACTGGTAACATGGAAAAATGGATTATATAGATATGCATATAATGTATATGATGCATTTTGTGGTGGAGATGTTTATATGAAGATATGAGTATGTGTGATCGAGATCACGCCGGATGTCTTTGTAGCTTGAGTAGCATTGATGTTTTGTTAGAGGTCACTCTTTGCTTATATATATATGAAATTGAGATTTCATATTTGTTGTCAACACTGCAAAAGATAGTAGGGTCTCATAGTTTAGCCTTAGGATAAGGATTAAATTTTGGACAAATTGTTTATTCCTAAATGAAAGAGCTTAATAAATCATATCCAAAAGAATTTGGATGGATTGACAATTATTTGTAAAGTTTTGCATAAAAGTTCTTATGAGATTTTAGTGCTAGCTGGAGATTGTTTGAAATGCACTGAAATGGGTAAATCTTATTGTACGATAGGTCTTAAGTCAGTCTGTGATATAGCGTGGAGATGTCTCTATCGTAGCATACAATCACTATCTATTGTAGTGTATGAGATTCTTTTAACATAACTATCATACATTACAAGGTAGATTTGAGCCTCAACCATGCCTCAAGAAGACATTGACAAAAGTGTTTGATGGTGTGGTTTGGTTCTATTATGCCTAATAAAGTAGTTAAAGCTAGTTTGTTAGTTGAGGGCATCATTGAAGTTGATACCGATTTGCTGGCTTTGATTAGGGCAAAGTATGAGCACAAAAGGGGGTGATGATTTATCATGTAAAGCTGGTTTGCTAGTTGAAAACGAAATTGACCCTCATGAAGGGAACTGGTACAGTGGATCCAACTCCTGTTAGATATGATTTGAAGGCATCCTCATCCAGGGATGAGGTCTGTGTGTGTGAGAGGGGATCAAGCAATTAGGTCCTCTTTTGTCCTTCATATCATTGCCTCTTTTAACATTGCCGGCCCTGTTTTGGAAGGGCACGGGGGAGGGGGGGATCCCACAGTGACAGAGAGCGTGGGCCGTACGCCATCACATGCAGCCTCCCATTTTCAGGGGGCACACGAGAAGCCGGCCCCTCCACCTGTATCTTCCCCATTGTCCTGCAAATCCCACCATGGTTCTGATCATGAAAACCATGTCTGCGACCTATAATCATACCACTCATGGAAGATCCACACCAGACGATGAAGAAAATCCCTCACTATAACTGGCACGAACCACCGCGAGCCGAGGGGGGCCGGGGAAATCATCCAGGGGCCATCTCCGTCGAGGGCGCCGAGGATAGGAGTTCCAGCACGGTGCTCATGGCCCGGATCTGCATTTCCAGTGCCGGTATGTAGTCGATGGCCTCCTCCAGGATCGCCGGGAACGCCTCTCCACGGCAACCAGAGACCAGGCTGCCCAGGAACCGCCCGTTCCGGCGCCCCGGAACCCTCCTTTTCAGCCGCACCGCACTCGCCACCCCCAACGCCGCCGCGGTCCTTTCCTTCATCGTGCGCTTCCTGAACATGAGCTTCGGCTGGTTCGCCAGGATGGCCCGGCTCCACCTCGTCCTCCCCTTGGCGGCCACGGCGAGGGTTCGATTCGCGGCGTCGCGCACTGCCCGAGCGCGCACCAGAAGCGGCGCCGCCGGCCCCTCGGCGGGGGGAGAAGAAGAAGAGCTTCGGCGGCGGACCCGACGCAGAGCCCGGAGAAAGTTGGTCGAGTAGTTTCGCTGCTCTGCATCCGTCCTCCACCTGTTGCGACGGCTCTGGAAGCGAGTCTGGCTCTTCTCTCGTTCACGGTTGCTGGAGTTTTCTATTGGATTCGAGATGCCGGGCGCCGCCATAACCGGAACGGTTTGATTTGATGCGACCCCGCCTGCGGAGAAAGCGAAACGGATGATGATGACGACGAACACCTGGACGAAAAACAGGGCAAAAAACCAGATCCAAAAAACAAGAGCAAAACAGGGCAAAAAACCAGATCCAAAAAACCAGAGCAAAACAGGGCCGGTGACCTTACCGGAATGCGGGATGAATCGAAGACAGGTGAGCGGCGGTTGCGAAGAAGAGGGAGGCGAAGAGCAAAATGCTGGGGCGGCGCAACCGTGGTGCATTCAATGATTCATCGCCCCCCTCCTGTCCCTCCTTGTCTGTGCTGCGTGGAGGAGAAGGAAATACAGAGGAAGGTTTAATATGTAAGAAAAAACGGGGGGTGGCCACGCGTCGCCTCCTCCATCACATCTACTTCTTGGTCTGGAATTGAGCGCCCCCACCACGGAACCTGAGGGTGAGGTTCTAGGTCAGATGTCTGCACGCCTGGAAAGGTCACGTGTCACCACATCTGTTTTTTTAATTCAAACAATTTATAAAAATTAAATTATTTTATTTTAAATTGTCGGAAAACATTGCCACCTGCCCCTCGTGTAAACCACTTCAAAACACAAATTAACCAATAAAATATAAAATATAAAATAACAATAATAAATATATAATAATAAAAAAATAAAATGGCATAACGTCCCTTTAAAAAAAGTTTGTTTTGATGTATTTTTTTATATGTATAATAATTACCATTTGATATATCTTTGTTTAAATTTTTATAAAATGTTTTAAATTAAAACCGTATAACATCATATTTTTCAAATGTATATATTTTAATTATAATAAAAATTAATATTATAAGAGCAATTTTATACATCCATGATTATATTTTTTTTAAATGTTTTAAAACAAAAAATTAACATAAATGTATCATATTCATCACACCGCCACATCATTAACATTTTAAAAAAAATCACATCACCGTGTCACATCACGAATTTAGAAAATATTAGTACCATCCAGCAATAAACCACGTCATCACGATGAAGTTGTCTCCTTGACCCTCTACACAATACCACCAAACACCATGATAAATGAATATCGTTGCTAAATCTATACCGGTACTAAAATTGTTTTATTATTTTTTATTTTTTAAATATTTTTAGCGGCGGTTATTGAAAAATCGTTGCTAAATCTATTTTTTTTAGCGGGGGTTTTTAAAAACCAAAAAACATATTAAATACTAAATATTTAATTATTATTTAATAATATTAATAATTTATTATTATGCGTTAGTAATTAATTAATTAATTAATAAGTATTTACTATTTATTTAATAATAATTTATTGATTTATTATTGATTTACTACTTAATTATTTATTATTAACGTATTATTTGTTTATTTATTTATGATTTATTTATTTGTTATTTAGTTATTATTTATTTATGGCTTAATTATTATTATTTTATTATTATTTTATCGATTTATTATTAATTTATTATTTATTTCCTACTATTTATTATTTATTTAATACTTATTATTTATTATTAATAATCATTGTTTATTATACATAATCATTTATCATTTATTATTAATTAATTAATTAATTACTATTTTTTAAATTGATTGGGGCTCGGAGACCCCTTTATTAAAATAAAGAAAAAAAATGAAAGAGGAACATACAATACAAAAATATCCACAACCAGACAAGGAATCAATGCCCGAAAAACATCATGTAGCTCAAGATCGAGTGTGCGTATTGTGGTGAGGGGAACGCCCACCCTTACCATGAGGATGTCGCCCCCTCCTCCATGTCTTGACCTGCTGCCAATGCCCGCCTCCATCATCTGGAGGCTTAACATCAAGTCCTCCCTCGCATCTTCTGCTACACCATCACTTCGGTGACCATCTTTCTCATCGCTTCAAGATGCAAGCAACTCAAAGGAGTTATGCGTGCATACCTTCATGCTCACCTTATTGACATCCCGAGCAGGAGCAAAGATCATTGGAGAAGAAGTAACATTTGATCAATCCAACTTGAAGGTCTCTTGTTTTGAAGCTTCTGATCTCTCAATATTATTAACATGGGCCAAGCTCATGGGGTGTTTTTGAACCCAATATTTGTCAGTCCCTTTAGAAATATCCAGCTTCGATGCCGGAGGTGTTGCACCAACGTCATTTGGGACTTCCCTTCCATGAATAGTGGTTGTCACCATCCCAGTTCACGGATGGTCACTTATTGTAGAATCAATAGGAACTTGCCCATCATGTTGCTTACCACTACCCATAGACTTTTTCACTCACATTTGAAACACCCCAAAATGATTACTGGCCTCCCGAGTATGGTGACCCATCCTCTTTATGACCACAAAATTAAAGGGAGGGAGAAGAATTTACCTTTGAATCACTCAAAGCCAGATTCCTATATGAAGACCCCATCGAAATATCCATATATTTTGAGGCGGTGGACTGGTTAAGTGGTACTGACACCACCTCTTTGCCTTTCTCAAGGGTAGATATGCATTTTTCATCTTTCTCTAGTTCAATTGAAACCGAAGTCATTTTGAGTTTGGATTTCATTGAGGTGGCCGCTTTAATTTTAGCTTTTCCATTGCATCCCTTGGCAACAACCATCGTACGTTCCTACCACAGATTGAAATCCACATCAACCTGTGCATAAACTTCGTTGGCAGACCGACCGTCATCAAATTCCTCATCCGCATGCTCATCAACTAATCCTTTATACAAGGCATCTTTAAAGGATGCTACAACACTAACCAAGTGAGTCCCATCTTCAATGTCAACCCAATGCATAAGAGGATTTGGATTCACTAACACAATTTCACCCCAATGGAAGGGGGTAGCAATCTTAGGATTAGTGCTCTCTGCACACCTAGCCTTCTGAGGAAAACACCTAGAATCAATCCCTGTCGTCTCAAGTACCTTCAACATTCAAGTGAATCTGTTCCTCTGAGGGATTTGAATTTCCAATAACAGGCACATGGATAGAAGAATCCCTCACTTGATCAATGAAATGATTCTCGATTAACTAGGAAGTCCCATCACTCTTCCTTTTTCAGAAATAGAGAAAATAATGACCTCTCAAATGGAAGTTGGTACAAACAAGACCTCCCCTGCAAACATACTTCGAATCCCCATAATTCGACAAGAATCACAGAAGGGGGGAGTCCTTTCATACTCAATTCTAAGGCTAACATTGTCTTGTGGTGTAGAGAGACATTTTGTCAATTAGGATAGAACTTATATCTATTTCAATCAGTATCCTTGCAAAGTGTCCAAAACTAAAAAAATTTGTATTGTTTTCTATCCTAATTGGAATACCAATCACAGAAGCAATATCATATAGGATTTTTGGATTCTATAGGACCCAATTTAAACCATGGATTTTAACCCATACCCGTGTGCAAGTTTCTTTAAAATCATATAGATTAAAGATCAAGTTCCAATCATGAATCCTCAAGGTTTCTGGTCTTAAGTTGACTGAGCCTGTACTCCAAGCTTTTCCTTTCAATTTCACGGAAGGGAAGTGAACATGAACAAATTACTGGAGTGTTAAAGTTATTGTAGAAAAACCAAGAGGTAAGGGGTTTAAATCCAACTTAACTCATATATATGCTGAATTGGTGCATCACATTCATGGAATATGCATGCATGGTAGGATAAATAATAAGTAAAAAAATAAAAAATAATAAATAAATAAATAATTACATAAAAAAATCAAAAAATTAAAAAAACTACCGCTAATCAGTTAACTGCAATTTAAACCATAGTTGAATGATCTGGAGCAGTTCTAACTGCTGCGAAATGTTTCGTGACACCGCATTATGTAGCAGTTTGGAAAATAATAATAATAATAAATGATGGCTTATACCAACACCTCCTTATTTTAATGATTCTAAATCATGTTTATAATGTTATAAATGAATTTCATGTTTTCTGTTAGTAAATGGTTTTCTGGCCAAACTTATAAAATTGGCTAAGTTTGGAACTTACCATGACACCCTACCGCAAGTGTAATGTACTTACCATATGAAGAATTTGAACTAACTGTGAAAGTCAAGTGATCATGTGGAACCAACTTCATGTTGTACCCCACCTGATAGCAAGAACAAACTACCTACCATGCATCAAATGAGAAATTTCTATCTAATTCGTGAACTGACTGTGCGTTGAAGATATACCTACCATGCATTGAACAAACCTACCTAGCGTTGAAGAACACCTAACCGCACAAACAACCAACCAACTACGAAATAGGTAATAAAAATATTTCCAAGTCATATATTGTAAAGACCCAAAATTTTCATTTTTTTTTAAATATATGGGAGTTTTACGAGTTCGCGAAAATTGATGGCGCGTGATTCCGAGGCCCGGTGTGCCTGAAATGAATTTCTGAAGTTTTTTTGGGTACGTTCAGTAAACATGCGAGCGGGTTTTTGTAACTTTTGAACCGATGATTGGAATTGAAATCCGAGGGCACCATTGAACTCACAGTGCCTGTATTTGCTTAAGGAGACCTTCACCTCGATCGTAGTGGGTCGAGAGTGAAAGATAATTTTTGTGCTTATTCGTCAAAGAATAAAATAAAATAAAATAATGTAACATTTTATTTTCTTTTAAACCTCCCATGCGAGGTTATGGAGGTGGGGACCACCGAACCTAAAACCCCCAATTTGAATTTAATGGTAGGGACCACCCGAACCCTCCTAATGTGAGAAACCTCTTGAATTCCCTCTTTAATGAGGGAGGTGACATTTGATATCCTTTAATTTAATTATGCCAACACAACCCATTTAACGATGCCAATTAAATGATGCCAACAATTAAAATGTTAAATCATATTTTATGTAGGCACCTCATCCTTTGAGAGAGGATTTTTGGGTTGGCAAAGGAGAGTGGAGAACTTGTGGAAGAGCTTCTCCAACGAAGAACACCAACGAAGAACACTTCTCCTCAATCAATGATTGACCATGTGTATCGGTATTTGTAGTAACCGCAAGAACAACTACCTACCATTGTTGGAACCAAGGCTATTCTTTGCCGGAAATGGAGTATGGTTTGTGTTAGTTGTCAATCCTCACATGGAAGATCAGAGAGTTTTCAAGGAAATAGATCTTACAGTTCAACCTGACAACAATATTGAAGGTGACGCCGTTTCCTAGTGTTTGCTAAATTTTTGGGTCCAAAATTTGGAAGTTGTCTAGCATCACAAAAAGTGTATTTCCTTGATGGCCTTATGAAAATATGGAAAAGACATGAGTTTCATGAAGATGGGCTTCGCAAATGGTGTTTTGTGAAGGATCAAGGAAAGTTGACGGTGATCTATGTGACAATGACGAGCATCGTGAATGACGAAGAATTGGAGCATCGCGAACGGTGACGGTGATCTCCACGATTATGAGAATTGGAGTATCACGGTGTGTGATGGTTTTATAGAAAGCTTCGCGACAATGTCAAATCAAAATGGAGCATCGCGAATGGAGGAGCTACGTAAAGATGGTTTTGAAAGATCCGAAAAATCCTCTAAGAGGTGGTGGAGCATCATGAAAGGCTGAGCCTATAAATATGTGGCTACCCCTCTTCACTTCACACGATATTTTCCAAGGAAAATCTGGCATCGCTCTGATTTCACGAAGCCAGGGGGAGCTTCGCAAATCTGACATTCTATGTGAGCTTAAGCATTGTGAAAAGACTTGTTGAGTCTTGAATGATGCCAATGCTTTAGATTAATGAGTGCTTCGTGATGATGGGGTATTCCATGTTGACTTAGTGAGCTTTGTGAAGGTTGTTTGTTCCGCGAAGGTAGGGTGCTTTGCGAAGGTAGTGAGCTTCATGAAAGACAGTTTTAAACATTAGTTTTTCAATGATCAGTGCTTTCAGAGTGCATCAAATCAGGTCTATGGTGCAATCAGAGTCTCATGCTAGGCATGGAAAAAGACTTTAATGCAAATATATTGAAGCAACCTTCAAATCGATAAACTGAGTTAGACTTCTCTCAAAGCAATGAGCTAGGGGGAGTCGATGGAAGTGTTCCGAAGGACGTAGTGAGTTATCCCTAAAATCTTATAAAGGAAGTGTGTCTAGAACAGAGTGACTATGTCTGAACTCTTTTATTCCACAACTAGTGAAGATTATTGGATTTAGGTACGACCGACACACTGTTGACGTATGCTCCTTGGACTAACCCTTAGTGGTGAACCAAGTAAAATTGTTGTGTTGTCTCTTTGCATGTGATTGATTATTTTTTGCACTTTCCCATCAGATAGGTTTAACAGGTTCCTACCAATGTGGGAACAAGATCCATCACATTAGGAGAAAAAGTTGACACCTCGATTCATCCCTCCCCTCTCAGGGTGTTCTGGGGTCCTTCAACCGTGAGTACACATGAAGTGATCTTGTGAAGTAACGAAGATGTCATGTGACAAAGTCAAGTGACCGGATGAAGAAAAGAACCTACTGCATGAAGGAGTGAAGTGACCATGGATAGTTTCCATTCCAACTAACCATTCCAATCAACTGCGACATCAAGTAACCATGTTTTAAGTGTAGACAACCTGTAACGACCCAAACTTTCATTAATGAAAATTCTTCTTGATCTAATTAAATGTCTTATTATGGTTATATAAAATGTGAACTTCATTGGTTTTATGTTTCTGGATTTTAAAATACCGTTATGAATTGTGATCGTTGCTAATATAGCTGTTGAACAGTGATTACATGATTAGTATAAATATAGGGCTTTAACAAATCCAATTTACTCAGACAAAGGAAACAATGACCTCATCCAGTAGACTTGCCCCATACAAAGCCCATTTGTCAGATCTCAGAAAGGAGGTGGTGTCATTGGGCTTCGCTCTTGACCAAGCCTAAGCCAAGCTTGAACATGTTAAGCTTGAGCAGAACCGACTATGGGAGAAGTAGAAGTTAATAGAGATTACCACCCGAGCGATGTTATCTGAGCCACCCCAAAAGTCCATCACCATCGCACACCTTACCCTTTGGTCTTATACTGGTGTTATAAAAGGTTATGTAACAAGGCCCTAGCACTATGACTATGTACATTATTTTTTTTATAAAGAATGTGCATTCATTTTATTATTGATACTTTGTAAATAGTTTTTAAAGCACAAATAGTATTTTTAGTTAGTATTCAACTAAGAAATCTATTTTGATGAATTAATGGATTTTTGAAGTAAATAATATTTTAATAAATTATTATTATTATTAAATTACTTTTTATTAAATATAAATGATCATATAATTTTATGAATGCAATTGTAATTTTTATTAAGGTTTGAAAGCTGTTTTTGTCAAAACCCATGAATTTTCGATAAATGTTGGTTTTATTTTAAAAGTAAAAATTCACATATTTAGAAAATTATTTAGATAAAATGAATATTATTTTTGGAATCAGGACATCGAAATTATCCATTGGTGAACTTTTCATAATTTTCTGAGACGATCGAAATTTTGGGTAAAAATTAAATACCGATTAAATATATAATGTGTTTATGACATCATAATGACCCAATATTGATGTAATAAAATACTATAAACATTATGTTCGGCCAATATATTTTTTACCATTAAAATAATGTGATTTTATATTTGCTTGATTTATTTTACAAAGCATTAGTGGACCCTTCAAAGCTTATAAAACTTTTTGTCTTTTTAAATTGTTTTCCTTGAGAGTGTGACTCACCTCCACATAAGCAACCCTATTATTTTAATAAGTTCAACCATTGGAATTATAAAATATTTTTTTCCACTCCCCTTTTTCAAAAACCATGGGAAAAAACCATGGGCTGGTTTGTGGTTTTGATTAGTTTAATGTGAGGTGTCCCAAACCTAAATAATAAAGAATTCCCTCTCCTTTCCTATATAAACCCACCCAAGCTCTCACTTCCTCTTCACTCAAAGACTTTTGAGTTCGACTAACCCTTGCCATAATATCTCTAGAATCCTCCCAAGGTGCCCCAAGCTCTAAATAATCCTCTCTCAAGCCCCTCTCAAGCCTTTGGGATCACACTTCCAAATAAGGGATTTCATCCTTTCTCATTTTTGTCTAATTTTCTTTAAGTTGTTATGCCCTTTTTTTTCAATTACAAATGTTGGAGTATGATTTATCACCTTCCCCATACTGCCGTCTTTACGTTTGGATGATGGGATACCCCTTTCTCTCTCATTAATGCCTCACATGTACACCTGTTACCATGCCAAAATTCCATGAGGGATTTCTCTATCCTCTTTTACATCCAAGTAATTCTTTTGTATTATGCATCTAAATTCCATTACGTTTGTTGGGACATGTATCTATATGACTCACTTACTGTAAATTTCATGTAAATATGATGAGACACCCCTTACTCTCTCATCAAACATTTTTATGAATTCTTATGTCACGCTGTTATGCTGCCAAAATTGCAGCGCGATTTTCCAAGGCAAAGTCATTGTGTAGTGAATACCATGCTCATTTCTCTATCAAGGGTGTTCACCTTTATGCACATTTACTTATTATTTAAAGAGTTTCATGTATGAATTTCACACTCCTTTATCGTGGAATAAATGATGATGTTTAATGAATCCATGTGACACAGTTATGCATGAAATGAAATGATTAAGAAGGGTGCACCCTGATAGCGCTCCAATGCATTGGGTAAAGTATAGTATCATGATACGTCATGTGAAATGGGTGTTGAATCATGCTAATTCAAGTGCAACGAGGGTTTACTCATGCTTCATGTGCAATGAGGGTTTACTCATGCTCCATGTGCAATGAGCCTTGGCTCATACTAATTCCATGTTAAGTGTTGTTGCCACATTTCCATGTTATGATTATCATGCTTTGTCTTGCATTTATGTTCATATTTCTCTTGTGCTCCATTGATATGCCTATTTTCTAACATGTATTGTATTCCTCATGTTATTCCATGTTTATTCCCTTATTGGGCTTTATAGCTCACTCTTTTCTTATGCATGTCCTCAGGTTATCCCATGCAATGCTAAGTACGAGGGAATGTAGTGGTCATGTAAAGAAAGTTTTCAATAAAGATGTTATATTTTATGTTTTAAGTTGTTATTTAATGATCCTAAGCCACAAAGAAACTAGACCTCTCGATCTTCCATGTTGTATCAAGTGAATAGTTTATGTAATAAATCATGTTTAAGTTTATAATAAAAGCAGGGTTGTTATAGTTGGTATTAGAGGATATGTTTAGTTTTTTTTGAGATTAGGATTAGCAAACCCTAGTGAAGCCTTAGAGACAAGACTAAGTATAATAAAAATGTCCCTAAGTTTTGGTGAGTATTGAGTAAGTGGCTTATCTTGAAAATACATCCCTGTTTAGATACGAGCAGGTAGAGGTGGCTCTGGCACAGATGTATCCTAGGGGTAAAACCTGAAAACATTGCTTTGAGCTAGACTCGAATGGGAACTGGTGCATGACAATGAGCCTTGCTGTACTCTTGGTTACGACACTATCGGGGGATATGATTTGGTAAATTCATAAGCTTAGTATGAACCCTTATTAAGGGAATTAAAAAATGCCCCTAAGAATATATGTTAGAAATGAGATCATGGATATCATAGATTGAAGCCTATGGATTCATAAGTTAATGAAATAAAAGTTATTTATAAGTAATTAGTTTTGTCCTTAGATTACCCTTTATGTGTTACCCCTAATTTTTCTTTTATTCCAGCCAATGGCCGATAATAGGAGGACTCAGGCTAACAACCAATGTGAAGATCAATGTGATGACTATGCAAATGAGATGCCCAATCTGATGGGAGTGGGAATCATGAACTTTTTCACACTTCTCTCTCAGTTAACTCAAGATTTGAATAGAAACATGGGTCAAGAGGAACGTTTAACCCCCTAAGAAAGAACAAGTCGCTATCGAGAGATTCATGAGACAAATGCCTCCTACTTTTAATGGATCGTCTGATCCCTCAATCGCCGAACAATGGATCAACTCCATTGAAAAGATCTTCTTTATCCTTCAATGTTCTGAACAAGAGAAGGTTCTTCTGGCTGCTTATCGTATGGAAGGTGAATCCGATCAATGGTGGGCGTTGATAAAAAATATGAAGCCTGAGGAAGAGATCGAGGCATTGGAATGGAAGGATTTCCAGAAGATGTTTTTTGATAAATATTTTCTGTGACCCTCTGGCTTAAGATGGAAAGGGACTTCCTTTACCTCAAGAAAAAAGACGATGAATCTATTGGATAATATGAGGAAAAATTCACAAGTCTTGCACGATACACTTCCAACTTTGTCGTTACCCCCGAATGCAAGGTTGACCGCTTCTTTGGTGGGATGAAACCTAGCCTCCGGAAAGCACTAACGATCCGTGACTTCGACAGCTATGAGGAAATTGTCCGATGTTCCCTCAAGGTTGGAATAAAGATCGCTGAATCTCAGGGGTATCATGGAGATAAGAAGCGTAAGGTGGACTTCAATGTTGGTGGTCTGATGGATAAATCCAACGGTGCTAAGAAGATCCATCACCCCACTTTCCAATGGAAAGAAGCACCCTAGAAATTGCTTGAAGGGGACGAGGAAATGTTTTAGGTGTAGAAGAGAAGGGAACCTAGTTGTTAACTACCGACAAGAAAAACCCACAGCTGCAACAGAGGATAGGAACGCTCCGTTCGAACCAAAATGCGTTGTTCATTGCTACAAATGCAAAAAACCAGGGCACCTTGCAAATCAGTGCCCTAAGACAAGGGTTTTCGGAGGCAACCAATAACCTCCAAGGAAGCAAGGGAGAGCTGTTTACATCACTACTGCCGAAGTGAACCCCGAAAATGAAGTGGTGATAGGTACGCTAGTTATTCATTCAAGAATAGCGAATGTAATTTTTGTTTCAAGTTCTACGCATTCTTTTATATCCCAAATGTTTAGTAGAACAATCCCAGCACCACCAAAAATCATGGAAGTAAAGATATCGGTGAGTACGAAAAATGGGGCAATCATTGCATCCAATGAATATAACTTTTCCCCTATCATAATCTGTGGATTGAATTTCCCAGCGAACCTCATCATACTCCCTCTGGTGGAATTTTTTGAAATTCTTGTCATAGATTGGCTTTCCCTATATAGAGCCAACATAAATTTCCGTGAGAGGGAAATCACTCTCCATGTAGAGAATCGACCCCCAATTCTATACAAGTGCAGGGAGGAAGATGAATCTTCTTTAGCTACATCATCTCAAGCATGGATATTACTACCCTATGAGAACGCGTATCTGGCTCAGATGATTGAGTGTAAGGAGGCAACCATCCTTGAAGACATGCCTATTGTGAGGGAATTCGCTGAAGCGTTTCCCGAGGAATTGCCTGGTCTTCCTCCTAGAAGAGATGTTGAATTCTCAATTGATCTTATACTTGGGGCATTGCCAATATCCAAGACTCCGTATAGAATGGCTATTGTGGAGCTTGAGGAGCTGAAGAAACAACTACATGAGAATTTGGATAAAGGGTTTATACGCCCAAGTGCTTCTCCTTGGGGTGCACCAGTCCTCTTCATCAAGAAGAAAGATGGGTCAATGCGCTTTTGCATCGATTATCGCGAGCTTAACAAAATCACGATAAAGAACAAGTATCCTCTCCCACGAATTGATGAATTGTTCAATCAGCTGCGTGGAGCACAATACTTCTCCAAGGTGGATTTTCGATCGGGATATTATCAAGTAAGGTAAAGAAGAAAGATATCCCCAAGACTGCTTTTCATACAAGATATGAGCACTATGAATTCATAGTAATGCATTTCAGACTCACTAATGCTCCAACAATCTTCATGGACTTGATGAATAGAGTCTTTAGGGATTAACTCGACAAATTTGTGGTAGTCTTTATAGATTATATTTTGATATACTCCAAAACCAAGGAGGATCATGAGGAAAATATAAGAACTATACTAGAGACCTTGCGGAAGAAGAATCTCTATGAAAAGTACAACAAGTGTGAGTTCTGGTTAAAGGAGGTCTCATTCTTGGGCCATATCATCACAAGCAATGAGATATCTGTGGATCCCTTCAAAACAGATGAAATTGAGGGATGGCCAAGGTCAACATCAGTAATAAATATCCGTAGCTTCTTGGGGTTAACTGGATATTATCGACGATTTGTGAGAAATTTCTCATGATTGTCCAACCCTCTTACCAAGCTAACTTAGAAGGGAGTAAAGTTTTCTTGGAGTGATGAATGTGAAGAAATCTTCAAGGAGTTAAAAAGGAGGCTTATCACTGTGCCCGTTCTCACTTTACCCACAAGTGGAGAACTTTTTGTGGTATTCAGTGATGCTTCGAAGAAGGGCCTAGGTTGTGTGTTGATGAAAAATGACAAAGTCATTGCCTATACTTCAAGGCAATTGAAATTTCATGAGCAAAATTATCCAACACATGATTTGGAGTTGGCTGCGGTGATCTTCGCTTTAAAAATTTGGCGGAATTATCTCTTTAGGGAGAAGTGTGAAATATATATGGACCACAAAAGCCTCAAGTATATATTCACACATAAAGATTTGAACATGCGCCAATGAAGATGGTTAGAGCTGATCAAAGACTATAACTACTCAATCCATTACCACCCTAGGAAAGAGAACAAGGTGGAAGATGCTCTAAGTAGAAAGGACCCAACAATTCTATCATTGATGATAATTGAGAAGGATTCAATCTTCTTATATTTGATGAAGATGGACATGGGAATCATAAATAAGGGAACATCATCAATCCTTTCACAAATGATTGCTCAACCGTCTCTTTTGGAAAGGTTAAAGGATGCTCAAAAGGATGATGTGAGAATTCAGAAGAGAGTGGAAGCTATCAGAAAAGGGAAATCCTCGGAGTTCAATGTTATTGAAGAATGAATTATGAGATTTGGGAAAAGACTATGTGTTCCATCAAGTCTTGAACTGAAGAAGGAACTTTTTGATGACGCATATAGTTTAAATTTATCTATTCACCCAGGAAACACAAAGATGTATCAAGATCCCTGAGAGCATTATTGGTGGGATAATATGAAGAAGGAGATCACTGAGTATACATCAAAGTGCCTGGTGTGTCAGCAAGTGAAGAAAGAGAGGTAGAAGTATAAGGGGATGATGCAACCATTACCCATACCATCATGGAAATGGGAGAACATCACCATGGAATTTGTCACCAGACTTCTGAAGACATCCAAAGGAAACAATGCAATCTAGGTTTTTGTGGATCTTCTTACAAAGTCTGCACACTTCATTGCAATTTGGGAAGATTTCTCATTGGATCAGTTGACAAGAATATATATCAGGGAAGTGGTAAGGCTGCATGAAGTACCACTATCTATTGTATCCGATCGAGATCCAAGATTTAACTCTAAGTTTTGGAAGAATCTTCAACATGCTTTGGATACTGAACTGAACTTCAGTACAACCTATCATCCTCAAACTGATGGCCAATATGAGTGAACTATTCAAACACTGGAGGATATGTTAAGATCATGTTTTATGGACTTCAAAGGAGGGTGGTACTGACATCTTCCACTGGTTGAATTATCCTACAATAACAATTTCCACTCGAGCATCCGAATGACACCTTATGAAGCCCTGTATGGGAAGAGGTGCAGAACACAAACATATTGGGATGAAGTCGGTGAGCGTAAGCTGTTAGGACCAGAAATGGTCGAAGAAATGGTGGAGAAGGTGAAAACCATTTAGAAACATATCAAGGCAGCCCAGAGTCGAAAGAAGAGTTATGAAGATAACCATCGAAGAGACCTTGAGTTTAAAGTTGGAGACATGGTATTTCAATGCATATCTCCATGGAATAAGGTTATGAGGTTTGGAAATAAAGGGAAGTTAAGTCCTAGGTACATTAGCCCCTTCTAGATTTTTGATCGTGTTGGGGCTGTGGCCTATCAACTAGAACTTCCACCTACCATGGCCAAAGTAAATGATGTCTTTCATGTATCCCTCTTAAGGAAGTACATACCAAACCCTTCACATGTAATCTCTTCAGAGGTAGTACAACTAGAGGATGATCTTTCTTACGAGGAGCAACCGGTGAAGATATTAGATCGTAGAGAAAACGTTCTATGAAATAAGACAATGCCCCTCGTCAAGGTGTTGTGGAGAAACCACAAGTTTGAAGAAGTAATGTGGGAATCAGAGGAAGTGATGAAGTAGAGTTACCCACATTTTTTTTAGAGTGGTAAAAGGAAATTTTGAGGGCAAAATTTCTTAAGGGGGGAAGATTGTAACAACCCAAAATTTTATTAACGAAAATTCCTCTTGATCTAATTAAATGTCTTATTATGGTTATATAAAATGTGAAATTCATTTGTTTTATGTTTCTGGATTTTAAAATACCATTATGAATTGTGACCGTTGCTAATATAGGCGTTGAATAGTGATCACATGATTAGTATAAATATAGGGCTTTAACAAATCCAATTTACTCAGACAAAGGAAGAGATGGCCTCATCCAGTAGACTTGCCCCATAAGAATCCCATTTGTTGGAGCTCAGAAAGGAGGTGGCGTCATTGGGCTTCACTCTTGACCAATCCCAATCTGAGCTTGAACACGTTAAGCTTGAGCAGAACCGACTACGGGAGAAGTGGAAGTTAATAGAGATTATCACCCGAGCGATGTTATCCGAGCCACCTCGAGAGTCTGTCACCATCACACACCTTACCCTTCAGTCTTATGCAGGTGTTATAAGGTGTTATGTAACAAGACCCTAGCACTATGACTATGTATATTATTTTTGTATAAAGAATGTGCATTCATTTTATTATTGTTACTTTGTAAATAGTTTTTAAAGCATAAATAGTATTTTTAGTTAATATTCAACTAAGAAATATATTTGATGAATTAATGGATTTTTGAATTAAATAATATTTTAATAATATATTACTATTATTAAATTAATTTTTATTAAATATAAATTATCATATAATTTTATGAATGAAATTGTAATTTTTATTAAGGTTTGAAAGCTGTTTTTGTCAAAACCCATGAATTTTCGATAAATATTGGTTTTTATTTTAAAAGTAAAAATTTGCATATTTAGAAAATTATTTAGATAAAATGAATATTATTTTTGGAATCAGGACATTGAAATTATCCAACGGTGAATTTTTCATAATTTTCTGAGACAGTCGATTTTTTGGGTAAAAATTAAATACCGATTAAATATATAACGTGTTTTATGACATCATAATGACCCAATAGTGATGTAATAAAATAATATAAACATTATTTTTGGAAAATATACGTTTTAACATTAAAATAATGTGATTTTATATTTTTTTGATTTATTTTACAAAGTTTAGTGGACCCTTCAAGGCTTATAAAACATTTTGTCTTTTTAAATTGTTTTCCTTGAGAGTGTGACTCACCTCCACATAAGAAACCCTATTATTTTAAGATGTTAGGCAATTGGACATATAAAATATTGTTTTCCACTCCCCTTTTTCAAAAACCATGGGCAAAAACCATGGTCTGGTTTGTGGTTTTGATTAGTTTAATGTGAGGTGTCTAAAACCTAAATAATAAAGAATTCCCTCTTCTTTCCTATATAAACCCACCCAAGATCCCACTTCCTCTTCACTAAAAGCCTTTTTAGTTTGACCAACCCCTGACCTCATCTCTCTATAATCCTCCCAAGGTTCCCCAAGCTCCCAAGAAGCCTCTCTCAAGCCCCTCCCAAGCCTTTGGTATCACACTTCCAAGTAAGGGATTTCTTCCTTTCTCATTTTTGTCTAATTTTCTTTAAGTTGTCATGCCCTTTTGTTTTCAATTAAAAATGTTGGGTTATGATTTCTCACCTTCCCCATACTACCCTCTTTATGTTTGGATGATGGTAGACCCATTTCTCTCTCCTTAATACCTCCCATGTACACCCGTTACCATGCCGAAATTCCACGATGGATTTCTCTCTCCTCTTTTACATCCAAGTAATTATTTTGTATTATGCATCTAAATTACATTACATTTGTTGGGACATATATCTATATGACCCACTTACTATCCATTTCATGTAAATATGATGATAAACCCCTTTCTCTCACATCAACCATTTTTATGAATTCTTATGTCACGCCGTTATGCTGCCAAAATTGCACCACGATTTTCCAAGGCAAAGTCATTGTGTAGTGAATACCATGCCCATTTCTCTATCAAGGGTATTCAACTTTATGCACATTTACTTATTGTTTAAAGAGTTTCATGTATGAATTCCACACTCCTTTATCGTGTAATAAATGATGATGTTTAATGAATCCATGTGGCACACTTATGCATGAAATGAAATGATTAAGAAGGGTGCACCCTGATAGCGTTCCAATACATTGGGTAAAGTATAGTATCATGATACATCATGTGAAATGGGTGTTGACTCATGCTAATTCAATTTAAATGAGGGTTTACTCATGATTCATGTGCAATGAGGGTTTACTCATGCTCCATGTTCAATGAGCCTTGACTCATGCTAATTCAATGTTAAGTGTTGTTATCACATTTCCATGTTATGATTATCGTGTTTTGTCTTGCCTTTATGTTCATGTTTCTCTTGTGATCCATTGATATGACTATTGTCTAACATGTATTGTATTCCCCATGTTATTCCATGTTTATTCCCTTACTGGGATTTTTAGCTCACCCTTTTCTTATGCATGTCCTCAGGTTATCCCATGCAATGATAAGTACGGGGGAATATAGTGGTCATGTAAAGGAAGTTTTCAATAAAGATGTTATATTTCATGTTTTAAGTTGTTATGTAATGATCCTAAGCCCAAAATACACTAGACCTCTCGATATTCTATGTTGTATCAAGTGAAGAGTTTATGTAATAAATCATGTTTAAGTTTGTAATAAAAGAAGGGTTGTTATACAACCCACCGTATATATCTTAGTAGTGGGGCATTTTCCAATCTCAAATGAATTGTTTTTTAAGAATTAATTATAGAATCATTGAAATTAAGGCTACATTTGTTTTCCCCCAATGGATAATTTTAGATTAATTTCTTTTTAAGAAGAAGGACCGATTGTGTGAAAGATGGTGGATATATTGAGAATAATAGAGACATTCTAGTGCACCTGTGCTGTTTAGAGGGATTATTCAGATATTTTCATGACTCTTTGTATTCCCGAACCTTATTTGAAACTTATTAAAGTTTATTCAAAATAAAAATTCAAGGACTCTCGGAAAACTGGAGCTATTCAGATTGATCATCACCACATCTTCTCATATCTCATCTCTTTCACTTTTAATTTGTGTTTTACATTCGAGATGTGTTTTGTATTGCTCTGTTTATCTATAAAACACAGTCTCCTACATTAAACTAGTGAGTTCTTGATACTCTATTTAAATTATTTTAATCTATAAAACCACATATAACTGTGTAAGAGGTCATGTGTAACTTGTAACCTTTTTTCCCACATAGAACTGTAAAAGAAGCTCTATGCCTAGATAGCCTTGTGAGATGTTGTGTAAAAACCCAATCTAGGCTGTGAATTAGTTTATTATCTAATAAAATACTCGGAAGAAGGTGATTACCAAGTGAAGGGGATTAGGTCTTGGATTAAGACTGAACCCCTTGCTTAAATTCCATTGTTCTTTAACTGTTTTGTTTTTACCTATTTTAAATAAACAATCCTGTATTTTGTTTTCAAAAATATTTAACAAAACATTACTATGATAGTTGGCTTTAACTAGTGTTTTATATGAGGTATTTTTTACAAGTATATTTGCTTAAAAATTTAAAGTGTTTTCAAAATTACTTTAACTAAGTTTTGATCAAATTGTTGAGAATCTTTTCAAAAGCACAAATTATATAATTATTCTATTTTAATCAACTGGGCTTATTTTATAAATTGGGGGATTTAAGTTTTTAAATTATTTTAATAGAAATTTTATTATAAAATCAATTCACCCCTCTTGAGTGTTCCACTTCGACCAATAATAAACAAACAAACAAACAAACAAACAAAGAAACAAACAAACAAACAAAGAAAGAAATAAATAATTTCATAAATAAATAAATAAATAAATAAATAAATAATTAATTAATTATGTAATTAAAAAATATTTTTTTTAAAAACCTAATGCTAAATTATCTACATCAGTTCTAGAAACTATTGCGAAATGTTTTGTGACACTGCATGATGTGGCGGTTTGGAAAACCACCGCTAAACAACAAAAAAACGACCACTAAATGGTCTTTTTGGCGTAGTGGAATTACCCCCATTAGTAATATAGGTCAAAAAATAGAATGAATAAACACTAAGAAACTCCAACACATAATATGAAAGTAAACTTGAAACCATCCCACAATGCCAATAAATACAAATAAAGGTCTCCAAGTAAAAACCAAAGACAATTCCTATGCCAGCGACTCAACAATAGCTCCAAATCAAAGCTAGTAATGTCCAATTTGATCCCCAAAACCTCCTAGAAACTTGAAATATAGTTTATATATATGCAGGGTGAGATGATATATATACTTAGTAGGATCATAGACAAGGTCTCTAGTGAACATGTGAAAGAATCATACTAATGCACTAATAAAAAAAAGGAAAACCAATATGCATGTAAGAAGGCCAACTAACCAATCGTAGCCTCACTATAGCACACTCAGCAAATCACACATCCAATATAGTAACACAATATCAAAATAACATAAAGAAAATATTCCTCACAATCGATTCTCCACTTATTTTCCAATCTCATGCCCCAACATCAAACATCCCATGTTCTCATCCCCTTCATACATATCACATCGTATATCCAACTATCTCTGATGTGGGTCAGGACACATCCCTACCTATCCCAACCTTCCATAGGGTCTAGTATATGGTGAAAACATTATTCATCATCACATCACAACCTCATCACATAAGAAGGGTAGTAGGGTATCATAGATGTGAAGGACATTAACATCATTGTCTCCTCCTACTATGCGTGACCCCCACTACATATCACATCCTCATCATCACTGAGTGATATCCAACAACAACCTATCATCTCATCACTTGGTAATCTATAGCACCAACCTACATCACTGGGTAATCTCCAACACTAACTCGTATCATCACTATTGCCAAAGGGAGAGTGGGGAAGGTGGGGTAGTCAACCATCTGAATTACCACCAGCCTGGATCTTGGGGAAAACACCCTAAATCCAAAACATTTAGATGCTGGTAAGGTTATCTAACTTAGGTTGGAAGCTTAGAAAAATAACATGAAAATATTAGATAGGTAGATAAAATACATTACCCAACCTTTGGGTTGACATCAACTATGCTAGCATACTCAACATCACCACCACTGCACCTCATGTCATCCATCATAATTTCTACCACCACTAAATGCATCACACAATATAACCACCACACATAGACACACAATTCCACTTATAATTACGGGATCCACCATTTTTCAGAATTAATGAGTTTCCACTAATTCTCATTTACTAAGCTATTTCATTCACATTAGCACAACATATTAATTTATTATTCAAATTTATCTCATGCTTATTAATTTACCAACCTATGTCATTTCATTTTTAGCACTTCAAATTCATTTAATGAATAACCAAGAAACTAACACAACCATACCACATAACAGATCATCCATCTCATATCCACCACTACCACAACACATTGTAATCCAAGCCAACTCTCCACAACCTAACTATCTCACAACAAAAACCACACATCAAAACCACCACACACTATCCCACATCACATCCCATGCTAACCAACCATCGTATCTCTACCCAACACATTCCAAAACCCAAGCCGGTCACTACCATCACCACACAACACCCCACATCACATAAGGAAAAGCACATCCACACATATCAAAACACTTCAGCTTCTATAATTTACCACAATTCCAGATTTAACAAGGGATTCAATTACATTACTTCATTAGTTAGTTTGAGGATTCTCACACAAATTATAGATTTCCATGGGCAACTGATTGATTATCCATGCATATATACATTCCTACCCTTTTATTTAGGGTGATATCAAACAGGAAACACAACCATGGGCCTCACAATAATCACAAATACAACATAAGCAAGGCTCCCAACAACCATGTTTTTTAGCATCGTCAAAAAGAATGTATAATAACAAAGGAAATAACATCAAAAATAGTAAAAACATGTGATTCCTCTCCATTAACATTCAATTTTAGATTTATCCAATTAATTAACTTCTTATAATGACCCATACTATCCACCCAAAGGAAAAAAATGCATGACATCTCCACACATGCACATAATTAGGGAGATAATGATGACCCCTTGCCTCAAGGAAGCTTTCTGAATTTCCATGCATAATAGGGTGAATGAGAAATAACCGGGAGACCACAACCACACAAGGAAACATCAAATTGACCTGAATCACATCAATTTTAATCAAAATTGCAGCCCTGAATGCTCATCGAGCCAAAACAACATCACCATCAAATATTCCCAAAGAGGAACCAAATAAATTGAGGGAGAAAAGGGGATTTACTCACTTGGGATAGCCAAATATCAACCTTTGGAATCCAAGGATCAAAGGAGGAAAGGGGCTAAAAGATCCTAAAAAATCACATATGGTTCACCCATGTAATGACGCAGATTTTTCCATGTATTATTTTTGGATATTGTATGGATAATTTTCAAGAGTAGGCGCTAAGAAAATGTGCAATTCTGAGGCCCGGTGTGCCCCGAATAAATGTTTGAAATATATTAAATATATTAAATAGCACGAGTGGGAATTTTTCCTGAAAAAACTAGTGTAACATACCGAACCTAGTTACCCATAGTCGGTTCATTATTACATAACATTGGCATGATACAAGGAATCATGTCCCGAAAGACCGATCAATTTAGTAGTCTTGGAAGTACTAGATACATACATAAGTTTTACATTAAATCATGAAATAAAAAACATTGTGTCCCATTTTAACACACTCATATCCTTTGGACAATCCCTACAGGTTAATCATAATATACTTCTTCACATCCTGGGAAAAAGAAATCATAAGAAAGGGGTGATCTCAGATGCTCATTAAGGATAACAATATAGCGGAAACTTTCATAAATAAGCATAAACATTTAAGGCAATGTATAAGACTAAAACAAAATCCTTTTAAACTTAAAAAATTTAGCATAATATGGAAAAGATAAATCAAATAATTCCATTTATTTATTCACATGGATATTCTACTAGTCAAATAATCACATGTAATATCAATAGCAAATTTCACAATGATAGAATGCATAATTCCGGACATCATAACCACATATTCATGACCTCATTCCAAGAATACAAATAAGATTTTGTCAAGGCCTTGTGCTAAGACACAAATTTGTCTCATAAGACCTACCGATGAATCGAGGAGCTATAGCGGGCTCCACCTGTCACTTACTAAGTCCAATGCATTCCTCATATGAAAAGGTTAAAACATAATCTAAACATTCATATTAAAACTATCATACGAAATGTCAATATTTTAACCACAAACCATGAATGGTATAAAAATAACACATCCACAGTAAAAAATAACTCATTAAATACAATATGGAAGATATTATTATAATAAATTAACCTCAATCAAGAATAATGAAGGATATTGACATAGATAAAAATAATCATCAAAACTATTTGAGAGAAATATCCTCCTTTTTCTTGAAAACATTTAAAAGTCTCACTATTTATCAAGAAGTAGTTTAAAATAGATTTTTGAATCAAAGTGTCCCATACCACTTTGAAACTTTTAAAAGGAATTTTAATTTTAAAACATTAATGTCCATATAAATAAATCTTTAAAACCATTTTTAAATCATGGGCATTAATGAGAAAGATTTAGAAGAATAAAATTTTAAACCATTTAAAATGATATTTTAGTTAGAGTTCCTAACCAAATGAGAGACGATTGAATACAAATAATTGAGGTAATAAAAACTTTATAATATCATGAGAATAAAAGGATTTAGGATATACTATGTCAAAGTAAAATATATACACCATATAAAAGTGAATTGGCGCATAACAACCAAGAAGTCTCAATGGAATGTAAGTTGTGATGAAATCCCTTATAAAGACCATATCCTTAGGTTAAGGATAAATCAATGAAACAATTATGTGTGAAAAATATAAATATAATAAATATTATTAGATATTTAGTTTAAATTAATCAGAGGAAATTCACACATATTCATGTAAAAAAAACACCAATTACTTGGATGTTTAACTCAATGAATAGAAATTGAGTTAAAATTACTCTTATCAAGTTCATATCGATGACTTGAGAATTTATCAATGGAGTGATTATGTGTATCAAAAGTATATATACACAAAGGGGAGTGGAAATTACTACATAAGTAAATAAATAGCGATTTCACACATAATCTTGGAGTAAAATAATCAATGAAGTTTACGTTAAACCCAATGAGTGGAAATTGAAATTTAAAATTCCTTTACCGATTTGGTAACTTACAAAACATACACCCCATGAAAGAAGGATCATACAATGATGATGTAAATACCCAAAAATTAAATTATATTACACAAAGAATAAAATCATGGGTAGTACATACACCACAAAAAAGGCAATAGTGACAAATATAGCATGAATCTCACGAGAATAAAAGTGAGATGAAAACCCCTTACCACGTTGTAATCAATCGAATCGTATGACCAAAAGTTAATAAACACCAAATTAATCACATAATACCATGAATATAAAGAGAATAAAGATAATATATATCAAATGGCACTACAAAATACACCACATGCAATAAATAAGTGGCAAACAATGGAAATCGCACGGAATTAAAAATGAGATAAGAAACCCCTTACCTCGTGTTCGACTTGACTCATTTGTTCCTTGTTCTTCTTGAATAATAAACTTATGTAAATTTCTACTTGATTCAGAACATTTTTTAAAGTTTATTATTCCTTTTATATCACTTATTACTTTTCTATAACAATTTTTTAATTATTTGAGTTCATATCAGACATTTTGTCGATGTTCGAAATTTGAGTTAAAAAAATGAACTTGTTATAATTAAAATTTGTCCATGTGGTCAAAATTCCATTATCTACATAATGATATTAAATATTTAGATATCATATATATCATATATATTCAGTATATGTGTATTTATAATAGTCCATAATATTTGGACATAAGAAATGAAATGCACCGTTCATGGAGACGGTAAGCCGTACGTACGCATGAACACTACTTTCATTTCTTTATCATTTTTAAAGGAATGAAAACTAAATGATAAATAGGTATATTATAATTCTATTATGTCATATTTTTTACATAAGTTCATAAATTCCATCCTTTATACGTTCCATGTATAGCATGAACGAGTCATATCACTTTGATGGGGTGGTAGTCCACACTTTCTCAAATGAAATTATCGTATTTACACGTTATGGAAAGCATAAAGGTATGCTGTAAATGAAAAATACAGAAGTATAGAGATAATATAAATATAATATATATCACATATAAATACAGTTCCATCATAATGGCCACCATAATAGGTGGTAGTATAAGATTGAACAATCATCATTTCGTGAGGCAGTAGTTCACCATCCATAGAAACAGTATGTTCTTTACCCATTGATAGAGGTGTGTGTAAGTTTATTTCGAATCCTTATCATAAAAAAACCTAGTATATTAAGGATAATGGTGTTGTTATAAAATAAATGAATAAAAAGAGTTAAGGGGTTGGAGAAGTAAAATAAAATAAAATAACTTAAGAGAAGATGTTACCTTTAAATTGGGTATCTCCCTTTGGTTTGAACCAAAATGATTACTTGAAGTGTCTTATGCCTAAGGTAAGGATTCTATAAGGAAGATATGGATGTAAGGAGATTATTTGGGCAGAGGTTGGATGAGCCAATGGGCTTGAGAAGTGTGAGCAATGAGTTATAAGTGAGGGCTTTTAATAAGGGGGAGGAGGGGCTCTTTAGGAAAGTTTGAAAATATTATTTTATTATATAATGATTTTTGGCTTCTAAAGGTCCAAAACTCATTAAAGTCGAAGATAAGATGAATATTTTTCGAAATAAAATCATCAAATAATAATTGGATAGGTTTTGGATATTATTTTAATTTTTATAATCTTATTTATTTAAATCATTCATTAATGAGGTAAACACTGCATCATTTTGTGTCATAAATAATTTTATTTATTTGATGTCTAAAAATTATAAAAAAATACCATGATGTAGGAAATATTTTTATATTTATAATGAATATTTATAGTTAAAGATATAACTTATATAACTTCAGGTAAAAATTGATTTACTAAAAGATATATGTTTATGTCATTTTTGTCTTTACTTTAAATCAATTAATATAAAGTGTCATTATCACTCCCAAGTGGCTACATGGGGTACCAAAATCGACCTAAGGATGACCATGGTCAGAAATGTATCAAAAAATAGGATTAATACACGTGTTAAGGTAATTTATTATTATTATTATAATATTACTTTTTTACCCTTATTTTCCAGATTTATCCTTTAACCAAGGTAAATAAAATATTTACTGAAGTAAATATTCCTAATGTCTAAAAATAAAAGTTACCTATTTACATAATTTGGACCTCCTGATTCCAAATATGGAATCCATTTTTTAAAATTCAAAACAAAGAAGTGGCAGAAATTAATTTAAAACCAAATCTCGTTGTCAAAACAAAAGCGTGTTTTTAAGAAATAATAACTATCAAAAGATTGACACTAGTTTATATCCAATTTCAAAGTGAAATTACTTAAAATGACCAAAATTGGATTAAATGGTAAAAATATAATATAATAAAACTTTAAAAAAATTTAAAAAGATAATCTAACCATATAAATAAAATATATTAAAAGGCAGTTTTGAATTAAAATACAGTATTTTTCACTATTCATTAAAAAATGAACTTTATCAGAAAAATACCAAAAAATTACCCAAATTAAATTTTGATGTTAGGATTATAAAGAAGAATTTTATTTTGTCAAATATGACATATAAAAGTGACAAATACTAGATTTAAAAAGGGTTCACCATTAAAAGGCGATAAATCGACCTTTTAAAGAATAATAGAGTATTTATGCTTAAAATTGGATTCATTCACATTTTAAGCCTCTAAAATTTATTGGATAAATGTAAAAACATTTAACAAACACATATAATAATATTTTAGTTAGTTCTATTCATTCCCGCCAATACAACGACTAGGCATTAACTACTATTTAAATTAATAATAATATTATATTATTTTTTCGGTATAACTCAACGTTGTGTGCAACATAAGTTTTCAATGAAACCGATTGTTTCATATCAGGAAAGCCATCGAACATAGCATACCATTTGAAGTAAAATTAATATTTAATTTACAAATATTAATAAATATGAAAAATGTCATATTCTTTATTTACCTGGGATGTTACATCCTTCCCCCCTTTTAGAAATTGCGTCCTCACAATTTTAAAATTGGGACTGGAAACTTCATTGAAAGTCCCAAATCATAAAAAGAGTAAATAAAACCATCACTTTAAAAGAAATAAATATATGTACAAAGGTCACCCTAGATAACTCATACTAGGATTCCACGAAAACATGGATATGGAGGAGAAACTAAGTGTCAAGTTCTGATGGAGAGTGATAGAAAACATGATTAGGAGAAAGTTAATTACCAGAAAATCACAAACTTGTGATGGGTTAAATGGTCTTTGATTCCCCAGTAGGAACAGTTAATGGAAAACATTTTTGTTTTATGTTACTTTTCATAAATTTGAGGAATTTATTTATGATCTTAACTAAAAATATAAGAAAACATACTTACTTATTATGTAGACTTTCATCCTTTAATAAATTTCTACCACAAACTCATCTGTTCCCCCAACGAAGAGTATTCCAAATGACTTGGTCACAACTGAAGTGCTAGAATCAAATTCTAGAGTATCACATAATCTACAAAAGATGAACTATATATTTCCCCCGTATTTAGACATCAACCAAAACAAAAAAGGTTAGCACAAGATCAGATAATCCCCACAAAGGATAATCATTTATAAAAAGATATACTACTCTTAAGCTCCAAAATTGAAAAAACAATACCCAAAGTTCAACAAAGACCATTAAATATACAATTGTCCTTAAAAACCCTCAATATAATCCTAACTAAGATTGAAACCCAAAACTCATAAGGATTTAATCACATAATCTTTCACAACAAATCTTAAAATTTATCTCCAAATAACATCGACTACTCTTAAAGTCTCACACTAAAAAGTAATTAACCTAATCACATATTCTCTATGACAGGTTAATCACTTACTTAAATAACCCAAAACGCTTATAAGTCCACAATAAAAACATACATTCTTACAAAATAAAAATCCACCATTACTCCTCAAATGAAATCTGTCACGAACCGACTCAAGTCGACCCCAAACCGGACACCCGGGTCACCGGAGTCGGCCCGCGACATGGCCTCAAGCGCGTCTCCCCTTACGCCAGAGGTTGCCGACTAGCGGCGAGGGTGTAAGGTAAGTCAGGGGGGAGACTATACCCTCTTATCAAAGTGGAACAAAGGGACAAAAAAATACAGCAACGGAAGTAGTGTAAATAATAATAAGAAAACAGCGGAAAACATTCTTCATTTATAAGGTTTGAATAAATTTGGCGAACGACAATTTATATAAGAGATGCATGCATGACATGCTAATGATACAATGAAAGCATTAAATCACGCGACATACTTACACATCAATGCAGAAGTAAATTAACAAAAGTCTCCAGCCCTGAGGGCGATCTCCATGAGCATCCCGAGCCCCAACTCGGTCCTTTGCTCCTAACTCCAAGTACAAGGAACAGCAACAACACGGTCCTGCAACCAAATGGAATCTACTCAGGTACCCCAGTGCAATGGCGGCCCGAGTAGGGTGTGAGATATATATATCTCAGTAGGCCGGAACCACCGGGGTCTAGCCCACTCTAGACCATGAAATATAATTAAACAAAGTGCTGGTATTTTCAAACAATAACGACACAATGCAAACAATAAACGCCCGTCCAGGTTCCAGAAAGGACACCTGGCGGCACTACCTGCTTCAGCCCATAGCCGGGATGAAAACTTGTTTAAAACAACACAAGTAAATTTGGTTCAAGCATAAAAACACTTTTTATCATTTTGCTCACTTACTCTATTTATTCACTTATCATTTCAACTCAGACTGGAAATCCACTCATTCTTGCCTTTCTTTATTCGATCACAATTCACTCGGGTTTTACCCACATCTCTCATTCTTTTCATAAACCATTATTATCATTCGCTTGGTGTCAAGTACCATTGGGGAGGAACGCCATGTCCAAACCCATATTTTAAGTCGATCTAGAACGCCATGTCTAGGACCCAAAATCTCATTCGGTGTAGATCGTCATGTCTAACACCCTATATCACAAGCTTGGATAACCATTGAGGAGGAACGCCATGTCCAAACCCAGATTTTAAGTCGATCTAGAACGCCATGTCTAGGACCCAAAATCTCATTCATTTATCACTTAATTAATCAATCGACACAATTCTCATTTCATGATTAATTCTTCACATTTAGTTATCCAAATCAGATCTCAACTTTTTATAATCAATTCTCATAATTAACTATCCTTGTTCAACATTCTGGAACTTGCACGAGCAATTGAAGGTAAACAAAAGCATATGGCTCCAACATGCCTCTATGTTAGGTGATTAATGACATTAGATGGTACAAGTACAAGCACGCCATTGATAAAGTATAATGTCAAGCATAAAGTGTCATAAGACTTTTAAGAAAGCAATCACAAAAAAAGAAATCTACTACTACACGTTTATTTTGAAGGCAGCTCACCTCCATTGGAGGAGTTTTATTAGAAAACATGTCGTTACTTTATCAAACAATTCATTTAGTGATATTTATCATTTACTTCAAAACTCATTCAACACTTAACAAAGTTAAGAAGCCAAACAATAGGAAAGGCAATCATGAAATTCTATTGCTACATTTTTAGATTGAAGACAGCGCACCTCGAAAGAGGGGTTTTATTATTAAATCGTTAGTTTAGTGACCAAACAACCTCTTTTATCTTATTCCTGCAATTCACACGATTTGCACAGAAGCATTTAATCGGAACTAAACTTGCATAATTAAAATGATAAGTGCAATATTAAACTCACTATTACTTTACTTAAATTTAAAAGGGCATGGAGAGGGACCCTACCTCAAGGTGGATCCATCCGTCCACTCCGGATCTTGGCACTTTCTAACTAAAGCTGTCGCAGCTGCTCCCCCACGAGGCATATGTGATTTCACATACGTATAAGGACACCTAGCCCCTATGCACACGCTCCGCATGGCCATGAGCGTGCGCAAGGGGATCCTTACACATATGCTTATACCCATAAGCCTGTCTCCACCCACCTGCACATGCACTTTTTATATATGTAATGGGGACAACTAGCCCCGTACGTGTGTATATTCGCTGCCATGGACAAATATACGCACGCCGAGGGAACCCACGTACATATAAATACGTACCTATGCCTGCGCAGGTGAGTCGCCTAAACTCCGGCAACCCGAAATCATACCGAAACCTCCAGCGCACTATAAGACAACCACTACGAACCTTAAGACACAAAGATAAACCAATTTAAGTGAGGCAAGACCAACCAACGGTATTAAATCCTTACCTCGGGCGTTGGCGACAAACCAAAACGAAGGCGAACCCACACCGCAAGCTCAACGCACTGCCAACAACAAACCAGGGACTCATAAACATCAAAAGCCCCAAATTTAACAAGTGCAAAACAAGGGGAAAGGTGAAAACCTCACCCCGAAACCATTCCAAAACTCGAACGGACTAAACCAAACCAACCAGGAACCTCTAAAACAACCTGATAAATTAATTTAGAGGCTGCGAAAACCAAAAACCAGTAGAAACCTCACCTCAGAAACCAACCGGCGGACCGAAATAACCGCAAACCGCCTCGCCTTCGGCGGCGGACACCAAACGTGCACCCACGATGTCCCGAGAGACCTTCCGCATAACCCTAGAGCAGGAGAAACAAGAAAAAGGAACGAAATCAAAAACTAACCCAAAACTAGGGTTCAGCCGAACCTCACCGGGCGCCGATTAGGTCAAAATGAAGCCGGAAACGGGGAGGAGAAGGGAGAGAATAGCTTACCATGATGATTCGGAGCGAAGCCGAGAAGAAAAACCGAGAAGACGGGGAAGGAGGCGGCGCCGTGGAGGGGGGGGGGGGGGGGTCGTGCGCGACTCGCCGGGGGAGAAGGGAGGGGGGTCGCATGTTGAGTGAGGGGAGGGAGCTAGTTTGGGTTTTTTTTTAATTTTTTTTTATTTTATTTGATTTTAATTTTAAACAAAAATTAAAACACACCTAACCCGCACGGTTTTATCCGCACTGTCAGAAACACCGTGTGCAGCCCGCGCGCCTACAACCGGATACCCGGGGTACCCCGCACGCCTGACCCGCACGGTTAAACCTACCGCGTGTGGTCCGATATCGCCGCTTAAAACGGCTCCATACCTCGGGACCTCGTTCCAAAGCTCGGTTTTAAAAATCGACCCGTTGATAAAAGAAAAAGTTCAAAAACCTTCGCATTTTATCCGCTCTAAAAAAAACGGTTCGTTACAAAATCCCATAGTATTCTATTTTCCTTAGGTATATAGTGTTCCCAAAAGAGAAAACGTCTTCCAAAATAACATTTATCACTTAATCACCAAATCATTTTCCTATAATAAGGATACATCATAAGTTCCCAAAATCAGCATATTATTGATCCATAAAATCATTTAACTAAAAAGAATTAGTCATACTAACCAGGGACTTCATGTAGTCCAGTGGTAGGCGATAAATCCCAGCCTCACTTTGGTTGTGGGTTCGATTCCCATAGCTTTGTATGACGCAATGGGTTGGCACACAGTCTGTGTGTTGTCCTTTTTAAAAAACTATATAATTTTATAACATTCCCAGAAATGAGATAAATTCCTCAAAAAATAACCATAACATATTTTAACCACAAATGTTATCTCACACATTGCATTTTCTTCCCAAAAAGTAATGACTTGTAATTGACTCAAATTCAAGGATCATATAAACCCAAAAGGTTCTTTATAACTATATCCAAAAAAGAAGAGATAATTCTTCCTCAAATAGCATTCTCACATAACAAACTATAGGGTTATACATACAAGAGAAAAGTATTCCAAAGTAATCCCATCAAGAAAGAGCATTAATAATTTTATACATTTCACCATCCATTTATTTCCACATAGGTTCTTCCTTAACTTATAGGTTATCCTATAGAATAGTACATTGACTCGGGTAATTCCCAAATCCCCTAAATTTACAACAAATGACTGTAAATGGATTGTTAGGATCATTTTTATTTTCTTACATAATACTCTTCATTTTTTCTTGACAATTATTTACTTTATGTCCTTCTTTCCCACACATAAAGAATTTCTTTGTTCCATAGAGACACTTTCCTGGGCATCTCCTTCCAAATTTACTATAGGATAGAAATTCAATTTTCCCTTCTTCACATTATTTCCATTTCTGGAGTGTTCAACAGATCTCTTTTTCTCTTGCTTTGCTTTAAAGTCGTAAGACTTAGAGAATTCCTTTTCTGTCTTGATAGCACATGAGACAATATCTTCGTACGATGAGAAGTATTGTGAGACTAATTCTAGAAGTAGAAATGGTTTTAACCCATCAAATAATTGATCAATATTACTCCTTGGGTTACATATATAATCTGATGCATGCCTTGATAACCTTGTAATGTTAGCCTCATACTTTGCGACATTCTCATCCTCCTTGTGCCTCAGACTCAGAAATTGTCTTTCCATATCTGCTCGATGGTCACAAGGAAAGTATTTTTCTAATAAAATCTCTTTAAACTCCCTCCATTTTATATTTGATAATTCTTCATCTTCCTTTGTGTTTTTAATTAATGAACACTATTGATCTGCATCTCCCATGAAAACTACGATGACAACTTTTTCCCTTTCATTACTCCCCAAAGCATGCAATATTTTCTCTAAGGAACTTATCCATTGATTAGCTACCAATGGATTTTTAGTACCATTGAATGTTGGTTTTTGTTGCCTCATGAATCAGTCCAACATTGATCCTCCGCGTTGTGGATCAGGGTGCTCCATACGGGTAAGGTTATTATTCATAAACTGAGTGAGTTTTCTCAGTATTGTGATAAACTGATCAGCACCGGTTGTATCACCAGATCCACTATAATTATATTGAGTAGGATGGAAATCCCTACATGGATTACGTGTATTGATATGGTTTCCATTCCTTCCAATAGGTTCCATTTCTAAACAATGGCATACACTAGATTAGTTTATGAATCACAATACATAATTCCAAACTTGTAAAACACTTAACATAAATTGAACAGTTTAGGGATATAATCCATAATCATAAAAATGTTTTATTTGATGAGTTATATACTCATAAATCATTGATAATGGTTTGTAAAGAAAATGTGAATTATTTTAAGCATATCTCCTGGGAGTGTCGTAACCAAGAGTGCAGCAATGCCCGTTGTCGTGTACCAGGATACCTCAGGTCAAGCCCGAAGCACCTTGTCAGAGTTTTCACCCCTAGGTACATCTATGCCAGAGCCGCCTCTACCTTCTCGTATCTAGACTGAGATGTATTTCTTGGAAAATACAAAAAATCTCTACAATACCAAAATTCTAGGAAGTTATTCTAGACTAATCCTCAAAGTCTATCTTAGGGTAATGTTCTCTAATAAGAGTTTTTTTCTAAATCTATCTTCCAAGGTTTGTGCTAAAATTCCTCTAATACTAATTGTAATGACCCAACCCCAGTTACCTAGAGTTAGTTCATTATTACATAAAATTTTCATGATACAAGGAATCATGTTCAAAAAGACGGATTAGTTTAGTATCCTTGGAAGTACTAGATACATACACAAGTTTTATATTACATCAAGAAATAAAAAAACTTTGTGTCCCCTTTGAACACACTCATATCCTTTGGCCAATCCCTGCAGGTTAATCATAATATACTTCTTCACATCCTAGGAAAAAGAAATCATAATAAAGGGATGAGATCATATGCTCAGTAAGGATAAAAATATAGTGAAAAATTTCATAAATAAGCATAAACATTTATGGCAATGTATAAGATTAAAACAAAATCCTTTTAAACTTAAACTTTAGCATAATATGGAAAAGATAAATCAAATAATTCTATTTACTTATTCACATGGATATTAATCTAGTTGAATAATCACATGTAATATCAATAGCCAATTTCACAATGATTTAATGCATTATGTCGGACATCATAACCACATAGTCAAGGCCTCGTCCAAGAATACAAATAATATTTTGTCAAGGCCTTGTGCCAAGACACTAGTTTGTCTCATAAAACCTACCGATGCATCGAGAAGCTATAGAGGGCTCCACCCGTCACTTACTAAGTCCAATTCATTCCTCATATTAAAAGGTTTAAACATAATCTAAACATTCGTATTAAAACTAGCATACTAAATGTCAATATTTTAACCACAAACCATGAATGATATAAAAATAGCACATCCACAGTCAAACATAACTCATTAAATACAATATGGAAGATTGTATTATAATAAATTAACCTCAATCTTGAATAATGAAGGATATTGACATAGATGAAAATAATCATCAAAACTATTTAAGAGAAATACCCCCCCTTTTCTTGAAAACATTTAAAAGTCTCACTATTTATCAAGAAACAGTTTACAATAGATTTTTGAATCAAAGTGTCCCATAAAAATTTGAAACTTTTAAAAGGAATATTAATTTTAAAACATTAATGTCTATATAAATAAATCCTTAAAACCATTTTTAAAACATGGACATTAATGAGAAAGATTTAAAAGAATAAATTTTTACAACATTTAAAATGATATTTTAGTTAGAGTCCCTAACCAAATGAGAGACGCTTGAATAAAAATAGTTGAGGTAATTAAAACTTTATAATATCATGAGAATAACAGGATTCATGATATAATATGTCAAAGTATAGTATATACACCATATAAAAGTGAATTGGAGCATAACAACAAATAAGTCTCAATGGAATGTAAGTTGAGATGAAATCCCTTATAAAGACTGTATCCTTAGGTTAAGAATAAATAAATGAAATAATTATATGTGAAAAATATAAATATACTCAATATGATTGGATATTCAGTGTAAATCAATCAGAGGACATTCACACATATTCTTGTAAAACCAATACCAATGACTTGGATCTTTAACTCAATGAATATAAATTGAGTTAAAATTACTCTTATCAAGTTCATATCGATGACTTGAGAATTTATCAATGGAGTGATTATGTGTATCAAAAGTATATCCACAAAAATGGGATTGGAAATTAATACATAAGTAAATAAATATTTATTTCACACATAATCTTGGAGTAAAATAATCAATGAAGTTTGCATAAAACCCAATGAGTGGAAATTGAAATTTGAAATTCCCTTACTGATTTGGAAACTTACGAAACATACATCCCATGAAAGAAGGATCATAAAATGATGATGTAAATACCCATAAATTAAATAATATTACACAAAGAATACAATCATGGTCAGTACATACACCGCACAAAAGGTAATAGTGACAAATATAGCATGAATCTCACAGGAATAAAAGTGTGATGAAAACCCCTTACCACGTTGCAATCAATCGAGTCGTATGAAAAAAAGTTAATAACCACCAAATGAATCATATAATACCATGAATATAAATAGAATCATGATAATATATATCAAATGGCGGTACACAATACACCACATTCAATAAATAAGTGGTGAATAATGGAAATCTTACAGAATTAAAATGAGATAAAAAACCCCTTACCTCGTGTCCGACTTGACTCGTTTGTTCCTTGTTCTTACTGAATAATAAAATTATGTCAATTTATACTTGATTCAGAATTTTTTAAAGTTTATTATTCCTTTTATATCACTTATTACCTTTCTATAACAATTATTAATTATTTGAGTTCATAGACATTTTGTCGATGTTCGGAATTTGAGTTAAAAAAATGAACTTGTTTTAATTACAATTTGTTCATGTGGTCAAAATTACATTATCTATAGAATGATATTAATGATTTATATATAATATATATCATATATATAATATATATTCAGTATATGTGTATTTAGAATAGTCCATAACATTTGGACATAAGAAATGAAATGCACTGTTCATGGAGACAGTAAGCCGTACGTATGTGTGAATGCTACTTTCATTTCTTTATCATTTTTAATGGAATGAAAACTAAATGATACATAGGTATATTATAATTATAGTATGTTATATTTTTTATTTTAGTTCATAAATTCCATCCTTATACATTCCATGTACAACATGAACGAGTCATATCACTTTGAGGGGGTGGTAGTCCGTACTTCCTCAAATGAAATTATCGTATTTACACGTTATGGAAAGCATAAAGGTATGATGTAAATGAAAAATACAGAAGTATAGAGATAATATAAATATAATATATATCACATATAAATACAGTTGCATCAAAATGGCCACCATAAGAGGTGGTAGGAGAAGATTGAACAATCATCGTTTCGTGAGGTAGTATTTCGCCATCCATAGAAACAATATGTTCTTTACCCATTAGATAGAGGTGTGTGTAAGTGTAGTTTGAATACTTATCATAAAAAAAACCTAGTATATTGAGGATACTGGTGTTGTTATAAAATAAATAAATAAAAATATTTAAGGGATTGGAGAAGTAAAATAAAAGAAAAGAACTTAAAAGAAGACATTACCTTTAAATTGGGTATCTCCCTTTGGTTTGAACCAAAAGGATTACTTGAAGTATCTTCTTCCTAAGGTAAGGCTTTTAGGAAGAAGATAGGGATGTAAGAAGATTATTTGGGCAGAGGCTAGATGATCCAAGGGTCTTGAGAAGTGTGAGGAATGGGTTATAAGTGAGGGTTTTTTATAAGGGGGAGGAGGGGCTCTTTAGGAAAGTTTGAAAATATTATTTTATTATATAATGATTTTTGGTTTCTAAAGGTCCAAAACTCATTAAAGCCAAAGATAAGATGAATTTTATTCGAAATAAAATCATACAATAAGAATTGGATAGGTTTTGGATATTGTTTTAATTTTTATAATCTTATTTATTTAAATCATTCATTAATGAGGTAAACACTCCATCATTATTGTGTCATAAATAATTTTATTTATTTGATGTCTAAAAATTATAAAAAAAATACCATGATGTAGGAAATCTATTTATATTTCTAATGAATATTTATAGTCGAAGATATAACTTATATAACCCCAGGTAAAAATTGATTTACTAAAAGATATATGTTTATGTCATTTTTGTCTTTACTTTAAATCAATTAATATAAAGTGTCGTTATCACTCCTGTAACACCCCAAGATTTCATAGTATGCTATTTCTTCAAAGTAATTCAATAACTTTCACTACATGCAACACCAAGTTCTAGCGCACCATGACTTACCAAACAAGCCGTTCAAAAGCAGTTATGAATAGTATTAACTGAATTTTTAACTTTATCCTTATAATTTTAGAATTCATATTATGAGTTTCTTAGACATAATGTAATAACAAATAAATTTTTTTCCAGATAAAAGAAGTATTTTTCAAAAAATGCAATTTTACCGCCTTTTAATGGCGAAGCCTTTTTAAATCCAATATTTGAAACTTTTATATATTCAATTTGAAAAAGTAAACTTCTTCTTTAGAATCGGGACATAAGAATTTAGTTTCAATAAGGTTTTTGTGTTTTTCTGATAACTTTCATATTTGGGTGAATAGTGAAAAATAATATATTTTAACTGAAAACAACTTTTTTAATCAAAATAATTTATATTGTTAAATTATACATTTTAATGGTATGGAAGTATAAAAATATTATATTTTTACCATTTAATCCAATGATGGTCATTGTAACTAATTTCACTTTGAAATTGGACATAAACAAGTATCAAACTTTTGATAGTTATTAAAAATACGCCTTTTGGTTTTAATAGCGGGAATTAATTTTAAATTAATAAATGAAACTTTTATGTTTTGAATTTGTTAAAATAGACTTCATTTTTGGATTTGGAATATTGAAATTATCTTAGGGTAAAATTTTGGTACTTTTCTGATAACTTTCATATTTTGATGAATAGTGAAAATTACTAAATTTTAATTAAAAACAACTTTTTTAATCGAAATAATTAATAGTGATAAATTATGAATTTGAGTGATTTTAAAGTATAATTAGATTATAATTTTATCATTTAATCCAATTTTGTTCATTGGACATAATTTCATATTTAAACTAGACATAAGAAAGTGTCAATCTTTTGATAGTTATTATTTGTTAAAAACACGTTTTTTGTTTCGACAACAGGAATTGATTTTAAATCAATTTCTGCCACTTCTATATTTTGAATTTGGAAAAATGGATTCCATATTTGGAATTAGGATGTCCAAATTGTGAAAATAGGCAACTATTATTTTTAGACATTTTGAATAATTCGGTAAATATTTTATTTACCATGGTTAAAGGGTAAATCCGGTAAATAAGGGTAAAAAAATAATATTATAATAATATTAATTTACCCTAAAACGTGTCCTAACCCTATTGGTTGATACATTTACGACCATGGAAATCTTTGGGTCGATTTTGGGACCCCATGGAGCCACTTGTAGGTGATAAGGACACTTTATATTAATTAAGTTAAAGTAAATACAAAAATGACATAAGCATATATCTTTTAGCAAACCAATTTTTATATAGGGTTATATATGTTATATTTTCGACTATAAATATTCATTATAAAGGTAAAAATATTTCCTACATAATGGTATTTTATATATAATTTTTAGACATTGAATAATTAAATTTATTTATGACACAATAATGATGTAGTATTTTCCTCATTAATGAAAGAATCAAATAATTAGTATTATAAATGTTAAAATAAATATAATTTGAAAGTTAAGATTTCATAAATGAATTTTATTGGTTAATATGACATGTTAGTATTGCTTAAATAAATTTTGTTCAAATTAATAAAGTTGTTAAGACTTTAACAAAAATCAATTATTAAATATTGTCAAAATTGACATAAATGAGTTTTTAAAACAAATATTATATTATTAATTGATATTATACTCTTAAAAATCTATTTTTCGGACAAAGGACTTATATCATGATAGGTGTATCATTAATTTACAACTTGGGGGTCTCTTGGATGTATATAGTAAGTTTATTAACTATGTAATATAAAAATATAAAGTGACATGGTAAATGTCAAACTAATTAACTAAGAGTTAAAACTAAAAGATAATGTTAATATAATGACCCAAACCTATCTAAAATCTATTGGTAGAATGTATTTAGACCCATTAGCACCTTATACTTTGAATAATCTACTTTTGAGCCATTAGAAACCGAATATGAATTTATTATAAATTAATACTTTAAGTTTTCCCAAAGAACCCCTCCTCCCCCTTATAAAAGGACACCACTTCTAACCAATTTCTCACACCTATCAAGCCTTTTGGTTCGGCCAAACCCTACCCAAATATTCTCTCAACTTCCCTCACTTAAACCTAGAGGCCTTATTTTTATCATAAATCCAACCTAAGGAGACCTTTTGATCAAATCAAAAGGAAGAACCCGAAGAAGAGGTAATATTTTCACCACCCACTTTCAAGTTCCTTTCTTCTTCAACTTCTTCTTTCTTTTTTTATTTCAATTATAAAATAATAACTCTAGTATCTCCTATATACTGTGATGTTATTATAAATATGTTACAACCATATTCAGTATTCTATCCATCCTTTGAATGACATGTCACCATACGTGCGTACGTACGACCTACCGTCTCCACGTCGTGGTGTAATTGTCATTCAATACACTATTATTTGGATGGCTATAATAATGTAAATAATAAATATAACATGATAATGATTCTGTATATATGATATACCATCCAATTATATATTATTTTAATATCAAAAGAATGATATTGTCGCTCGTTAGTACGTACAGACTACCGTCTCCACGAACACGATGAGATTCATTCCCCATCGTATCCATTCAAGTATAATTCTCATTTGATGATTAAAAATAATGTTTAAGGACTTGATATAATTCTGGATATGAATAAGATACAACCTATCCATAACAAACACATCTTATGTAATAAAACATATAAAATAAAATAAGTAAGTTAACACTCGAAACGACGATAATACTAAAATATTATTAACAAGGCAATATTAAAAGATCATATATGATATCATATTTTTGTATATGATTATTTTATAATTTAATAAAAATTATTTAACTATCATATAGGAGGTTAACCTACCCTTGACCAAGGAAAAGTACAAGGTAAGGGGTTTTCATTTCACTCCTTATTCCCGTGAGATTCATGCCATATTGCCACTATTACCTTTTGTGAGGTGTATGTACTGACCATAATTTTATTCTTTGTGTAATAAAATTTATTTTATGTGTATTTACATATTCACTGTATGATACTTCTTTCATGGGGTGTATGTTTCATAAGTTACCAAATTGGTAAGGTTTAATTTCACAATCTCTTTATTATCCGAGGTTGTTTTTACGTAAGTATCTACTGGGACATATTTATTATCCATGTCCATGTTTCATAAAACAGTTTTCAAAGGGATTATTTTAAGGTACTTTCTACTAAAACATCATTTTAAATGTTTTAATGATTTATTTTTCTAAACCATTCTCATTAATGTCCATGTTTTCAAAATAGTTTTAAGGATTTATTTAAATAGAAATGAATGTTTTAAAATATTAATTACTTTAAAAAGTTTCAAAGTGGTATGAGACACTTTGATTCAAAAATGTCTTTAAATGTCTTTCTTTCTAAATTGTGTGACTTTTAAATGTTTTCATGAAAAGGGATATTTCAATCAAAGAGTTTTACAAATCATTTCCATCTATTTCAAATCCTTTAATGGATTTTAAACTTGTTTTGAATTTGATTGATTATGATACAAAACTTCCATATTGTATTGAAGGTTTTGTGATATGTTTGACTGTGGATGTCCTATTTTTATACCATTCATGGTTTATGGTTAAATTATTGACATTTCGTATGTAAGTTTTAATACGAATGTTTATGATATGTTTAAACATTTTCATATGAGGAATGTATTGGACTTAGTAAGTGACGGGTGGAGCCCGCTATAGCTCCTCGATGCATTGGTAGGTCTCATGAGACAAATAGATGTGGAATTGGCCGAGGCCCTTTCCCAATTTGATTTATGGTTTTGGCCGAGGCCTTAATAATTTTTAGATGTCTTGGCCGAGGCCTTGACAAAATGTTTCAGAATGTCCGACATTATACATTCCCTCATTATGGAAATAATATTGATGGTTCATGTGGTCATTCGACTAGTAGAATACCCATGATTATGTTTTATTATGGAATTATTTACTCAGATTATATTCTTTCCATAAAAGTATTCATGTTTATTATTGGTAAAGGCATGTGGTTTCAATTATTTACCATGCTTAATATTTATGTCATTTTCCGCTGTATTACTTACCCTTACTGAGAATTTGAGCTCACCCCTTTTCTTATGTTTCATTTTCCCAGGATATAAAGAAGTTAGTTATGAGTGACCTGTAGGCATAATCTAGGAGGCTTGGATGTTTCTAATGAAATATATTTGTGTTGTATTTCTCTTCAAGATGTAAAGTTGAACTTATGTATGAATCTTGTTTCCATGGCTACTAAACTAATCGGACTTTCGAGACTTGATCTTTTGTGATCATGCCAATGTTATGTAATAATGCACTGACTCTGGGTAACTGGGGTCGGGGCGTTACAACTCCCAAGTGGCTCCATGGGGTCCCAAAATAGAGCCAAGTATGCCCATGACCGTACATGTATCAACCAACAGGATTAAGACATGCATTAGGGTAATTTATTATTATTATAATATTTTTTTACCCTTATTTACCAAATTTACCCTTTAACCATGGAAAATAAAATATTTACTAAAGTAAATATTCATAATGTCTAAAAATAAAATTTACCTATTTACATAATTTGGACATACTGATTCCTAATATGGAATCCTTTTTACAAAATTCAAAACACCTAAGTGGCAGAAATTAATTTAATATGAATTCCCGTTGTCAAAACAAAAAGCACGTTTTTAAGAAATAATAAATATCAAAATATTGACACTAGTTTATGTTCAATTTCAATGTGAAATTACTTCCAATGACCATAATTGGATTAAATGGTAAAAATGTAATCTAATTACACTTTAAAACCATTTAAAAAGATAATTTAACCATATAAATAAATTATATTAAAAGGCAGTTTTGAATTAAAATACAGTATTTTTCACTATTCATTAAAAAATGAACTTTATCAGAAAAATATCAAAAATTTACCCAAAGTAAATATTGATCTTTCTATTATAAAGAATAATTTTATTTTGTCAAATAGAACATATAAAAGTGACAAAAACTAGATTTAAAAAGGGTTCTCCATTAAAAGGCGGTAAATCAACCTTTTAAAGAATAATAGAGTATTTATGCTTAAAATTGGATTCATTCACATTTTAAGCCTCTAAAATTTATTGGATAAATGTATAAACATTTAAAAAACATATATAATCATATTTTAGTTAGTTTTATTCATTCCCACCAATACAACGGCTCGACGTTAACTACCATTTAAATTAATAATAATATTATATTATTTTTTGGTATAACTCAATGTTGTGTGCAACGTAAGTTTTCAAAGAAACCCCATTGTTGCGTATTAGGTATGCCATCGAATATAGCATCCCCTTTAAAGTAAAATTAATATTTAATTTAAAAATATTAATAAATATGAAAAATGTCATATTCTTTATTTACATGGGATATTACAACTAGAATAACTTCTAAATGGAGGCCCAAATCAGAAATTAAATGGAACAGTTGATTTTATAATGTGAGTTTTACCTTAGGAATGACATAAAATTGGTCGGACCAGGGAGTTTATGAAAAATTCATCATGGTTCTAAAATGAATAAAATAATAAAATAAATTATTTTATTTTATTCACTAACAAACTGACCTAATTGTGTCTATAAGTATATTGTTATAATAGATTTTCAAGGTTATTCTCATAAACTTAGATCCATTGGAGAACCATTGGAGAGAGAATTAGAAGATATCTCTGAGAAGAACGACAACCAAATCAGAGATCGAGGATTAGTGTGCGACAGAATCAGAGGACCTCGCCAACGACTATGATGCGACTTCATTCTTTATCAGCGATCGATCTGAAATCAAGGTAGGACAATTTTTTATTTGGATTTCATCCCCGTTATTTATTTATATGATGAATGTGAATCAATCGACCAACAGATTGATTCGCGAGTCAGTCATTTTGTGAGATGGGTTTATCTACAGGGTTACTTTTTTGGGAAATTGACTTGTGTTTGTTTGTTTATATATTTGTTTGTAGTTCTAATGATAATGGATCAAGACATAAAAAAACATCTGTCGAGGTTCATTCCTCATGGTTATGATTGTGCCTTTCTCCCCTATTTTCTTCATTCATCACCGGGGTTTCATTTTCCAGGTGGTTTGACCTAAATACTGAGTAATCAATCACTGCACACTTTTTTATTTATGCAATGATTCAATATGAATATTTGGACATAGTATGGTGCAAGGATCGAGCGACGGTGGTAGCGACGAATAGATCAGACCATATTGGAGACCTCTGAGTTTTAGTGGTGCATGCAACAACTACGGGGATGAACAAACACCAATTCTCATGCGATTTGGATGACTGAAATCTAGTGAATGACAGTGACAAGGGTCGACCAGACTAGATCCACTATCCCCAGTGTGATTCATGGTCGAATTTGGTGCTGGAGGAGCAGACGACTCTGCAGGAGGAAAAAAATGGGATTCTAGAAATCCTGATCTATATGGCGTGTAATCCGGGATTACTCGACATGTGGGACCCCTAGTGTGGTAGCTAGGGTTAGAATTTTGAAACAGATGAGTTGGAGTGGGATGGGCTAAGCCCACGTGGGCTTGAGCCTGTGTGGGATTAAACCTCAAAAACCAGCATAGAAAACAAATGAATTTATCAGGCCTGCCCCACCCCATAGAGGATGAGGGCTAGCCCATGGGCATCCCATATTCTTCATTTTTATACAAAATTGATAAATACCAACCTACAATGCAAATAATAATTATAATGAATATTATTGATAAATTAAAATGATAAATTAAAGTTATAATATTTTTTGGAATTTATTTTCAATAATCAAAATCATGTAATATATTTAAATAAATATTATAAAATTATAATCAAATTCTTAAGATGTCAATACAGATGGCCCTCCCTGGGTGTGCATAAGGTGGTAATGAGGATAAAGGGGGCCCGTGGGGAAGGGCAGCCCCACTATAGTGTCGAGGAACCTCAACATGTTAGATAAGTTGTCATAATGAGAGGGAGGGGAACCTATTCTCAGGTGACAGATGGTAATTGACAAAAAAACAACAATGAGGAGATCATGAGTGAAGTGGAGGAAGAAAAGTCACATAGTGTTGTACGACTTTGAGTTGGGGAATAGGAATGTGAAACCATTTCCGTGTAAAAAGACAATGATTGGTACTCAGCCGTCGTCGGTGTTAGGGAAGAAGAGGGGGAGGTAGAGGTTGAGAGAGGCATCAATGGTGACATTAGATGTCTTGACGCCATTCATGGTTCACAGATTATGGTTAGGGGCAATTTGATGTCGATGAATTTATCAAGGATGTTGTTGATGGTGGAGACAAAGAAATAGGTGGAATCAAAGTGATGGAGTAACGAAGGCAAGGAACAAGATAGAAATCTTGGTCCTCTATGGGAGCAGAATTGGTTGCCCATTCATCTTTCTTGGCTGATGATAATGAAAAGGAAAGAAAGATAAAACCAAACTCAATTGTAGATTTGACGTGGAGACTATGGTTCCATATTTATAATAGCATGATTCTTCTCTTCCCATGGATCTCAGGCGACTCTTCCTAGGTGTGATATTCCACCTTCCCATGTGATGTGACATTCTAGGTGACATTATCTTTTCCTAGGAAAGAAATTATCCTTTCCTAGGTGCGATGTTCTCTCTTATGAGGCATCTTTCAATCAGGCATGGCATCCCAAACCACTTCTTCATAAGACTCCTTCATGTTTTTTTGATTCGAGAGCCTATAATATATATATATATATATATATATATATATATAATCATTTTAAATACCCAGGCCTGCAGTCCAGCCTGCATCAGTGTGGGATTAACCCACCTTAGCTCACATCAGTATGAGATTAGACATGCTGTGTACTCCCAATTGGATGAGGCCATGTCGGATGTACATGATATTAGCCTTGTACTTGGACACATGAAGTAGTACATGGGCATGGGAACACCATGTACTTCCACATGAACAAAGGCACATGCCGTTTGTATGGGTAAGACCCAGTGCCAATGGGACACGCCGTATACTCCAAGTACACATTGTGTACTCCTTCAAAGTTGGCTTGGAGCCCTTGTCCTCTATATCTTGGACAAGTTTTTTTAGGGTGAATTCTCTATATCCATTCCCTAAGGGTTAGTATGGAATCAAATCCTACACATAGGATGGTGGTCCCTTCAACATGACTTTTTGGATAGAGTTTTTGAAATCCTTATGTGATTCATGAAGTGAGATCCTCTATAATCTTCTTTCCCTAGGTGGAGTTCTTGGTATCATCATGACCAACACTACACAAGAACAAATCATATACTTTATAGGTTAATACATATTGAGTTATTGGTATACCCCGTGACCTGAGAGTGTTCCTTATATGTGTAATGTATCTCTTTGGACTTCTAGTGTATACTTTTTGTGGTGAGACCTGAAGAGAACTACCTCTCGGACGAACGTCATCAGTGCTATCTGACTTGTGGTGTGTGTTCTCCTAGATGAGTGATATGTGGAGCTTTTGAGTAGGAATCCTAGGCTAGAATTATGGTTGTGACTTTACTTTGATATTTTGTGTTTCTGTTGAATATATCTAGATATTATTATTATATGTGATGTAGAAATATACCTATATAGAGATGAATGATATTATTTTATTATATGCTTTTTGGTTTTGGGGTGTCCTACTGGGTATTGTTATACTCACCCCTGCATAGGCTTTGGCTGCATGTGTCATGTATTATGAAGATGATCAAACTTATGATAAAGACCTAGAGGGACCAGGACCAGACATTGCTTAATGAGATGGAAAGACTGGGGTGTATTCCTATGGTATCCTGACACTAGTCCCCATCTTTAATTTTAGGTTTGAATTATTTTCAGACTCTTTAGTGGTGGGCTTGTATTTGGCCCCATTTAATTTACATTATTTTTTTCATACCCGGGTTGTGGGATTAGATGTATTCTTGCATGGTTTATTTCAATTGTTTTTACATTTCAATATTGTATAATATTGGAAATGTGTGCATGTGTATAGTTACTTAGGCTTTGGCCTCCCGTGTTAGTGATATGCCTACTCATCACTAACCACCATCCACTGGCCTATTAGAGGTGGGATTGGGGAGTCATGAAATGGGCCCCATTGGGACGGGTCGTGAAAGAGTGGTATTAGAGCAGTCAGTTCTACCTTAGGACCAGATTTTGTGAGATTGGTTTGGGGAAACAATATTAAGTGTTTTGAGTTCAACTTTCAGGTCAGGGGCTCTAGTGTTGGTACGGAGGCTGTCGTATGCATACACTGGGACTCTGATCACCTGAATTTATACTTGGTACATGAGAACACTAGTTTTAGGGAAAAAAATGGTATATGCATCATATATGAATTATTTGTGATTTTCCATGTTCTTCTTGAGTCATCTCTCTAGATATACTCATTAATCATGATACATCTTTTTTATTTTAGGATACCTCTATGACGTGTGCCAACTAGGATTCAACATCACAATCACAAGAATGATCCCCTCAGTGATGAGGTATCAATAAAGGGACCACTTCATAATGTGTTAACTCTAGGTGGTGTACCGGCTATACTACCACCTGTTGAGTAGTAGATGATACCCAAAATACCAGTGGATGAGGTGCATAGGATGAGTACACTTCACGAGTTCCAGCAACAGCGACCCCTTAGGTTCTGAGGAAATCTTGATCCACAAGCGGTTAAGGACTCGCTTGAGGAGGTGAGCCAAGTTTTTAGACTGGTCAGGATACCAGCAGATCAGATGGTGGTTCTGGCAGCGAGTCTTCTCCATGTCTCAATAGAACAATGGTCGGGTTTGGTGACCCAGTCTTACGACGAGGTGACTCTATCATGGTCAGAGTGTGAGCACATTTTTAGAGAGGATTTTTCTCCAGATACACTAAGGGGTGTACATATCTAGGAGCTTTTGTAGCTCTAGTAGGGCATCACGATAGTAGATGAGTATTCATCGAGGTTCATAAACCTCTCCAGGAACTTGATGGATATGGTTTGGGATTAGTTCTTCTAGGATCAGAACTTCGAGAGAAGACTTCATAAGGACACCTGATCCATTTTTATACCTCTGTGCATTAATTCCTATGTTGGGGTGCTAGAGTGAGTTTTTGTGGTTGAAAGTTTCCTAGATGAGTAGACGTAGAAAGTGGTTACCGACAGTGGGTATACAAGATAAGAGATTTTGAAAATAGGGATCTGACGATGGTCTCAGGGACCTAGACATCTAAGACGTTTCAAGAGGGGGTCCCAAGATAGAGGTCATGTGATTCAGTGCTCACAGGATGGGTTCAGTCAGTCCAGGGAAGGGCGATGCTACTCTTGTGATGCTAGGGGACATCTTCATGAGATTTTACAACCCACCGTACAGTTGACAGGGAGACAGTGGATGGACCACCAAGCCAAAGATATTAGTAGGAGCAGATAGGTCTAAAGGGTGGTGGATGCAGAAGAGGAGTTGAGAGAGTAACTAGAGGTGGTAGACTCTTCGACTTGTTACCACCACCACCCCCAGGTTGTGATGACCTAAAATTTTATCAATGGAAATTCCCTTCTTATAATTATGTCATATAGTATAAAACACATAAAATCAATTTGAAAACACAATACAAACTTTATAAATAAAAAGTAAATAAAATAATAAGTATTTCTAGAAGTTAATGAACCTTTACCAATGAAATAGTAACTTGACTTTTGGAATAGTAATGCAACCATTAAGAATATTGAATCGTCTAATAGAATAGTAACCTCATCTATAAAAGTATAATTAAAATTTAGGCATCTTATAAATTATAATATGATATAATTATATCATAGTATAAGTAAATAAATATTTTAAAAAATATTAGTTAATTGTTGATATTTTTATAAAACATAAATATTTATTTATAATTTTATAATCAATATATTTATTTAAAATAATATTTATTTCAATAAAATATATTCATAAATTAATTTTTTTTCTTATGATTATAATATAATATTATGAGACCTTAATTAATTTTTCAATGTGTTATAAAATCAGTTATAATTTTTAAAATCGGTATTTTTCGAATAAATGATGATTTTAGTTAAAAATTAAATTTCTTATATTTAGAAAATTATTTTAATAAAATTATTTTCATTTTTTAATTCTATATGTTTAAAAATGGTTAGGGTGAATTTTTTGTATTTTTCTAAAAAAACTTGAATTTTTGGTGAATAGTAAAATACGATAATTTACGATAAAAGCTAAATACATGAATTATTGAGTCATAAATGATGTATGGATAATGTAACCACTAAATTTTAAACTATACTTCATTATTTTAATATATTTTGTGATAATTCTCTAACTATTCATAGTCTTGAACCAAAATAATAAACTAATGAATAAAATAATGAGAAAACACCCCTCTATTCCCCTATAAATACCACCCTCACCACCTCTTCTTCTCACACCTACCAAGATTTGAGACTTGTAAAAGTTATACACAGTACCCTTTCCAATCCCCTCCCCCATGTACATTATCCCTTGGTCTCATCAATAGAGCAAACTCTTTTCTCTAAGGATGTTCACAAGGAGGAGAAATTCAAGAGGTAGAATCCTCTTTCTTTTTATTTTGTTTTCTTTTTAATTTCATTATTTTCTTATCCTATTCTCACCTCCAAATATCCAAGAGTCATTATAAATCCAGTATATTTTATATACTAGAATTTTATTATTTTAATAGAATAATTCTTCTTCAAGTCTCCTCCCTTTTTTTTTCTTCTAAACATGAAAATATCGTCTGTGGTGTCTCGATTTACCACCACTGTGGATGATGCATTTTTATTTTTTAGTACTACCTTCAAGTATGGTCATAAAACCATCATTATGGTTAAACAAGATTTTATTTTACATATTATAAGTTTTATAATGTTCTAGATTCAATATATAAACATGATGTTAAATAAAATGATATAATCTCATAATGGTCGTAAAACCGCTAAAACTAATTGAATCATTTTCATTAACGTTAAATCTAATAAATCATCCTCATACAATATAACAAAATGATATATGATAACATTTAATCTTATGAAATTTCATTAATAACATATAATTTCAATTATGGATAACTATTCTAATTTTACATGAACTTCTATACTCATATACAAGCGAATTAATCGTGAAAACAAAGGAAACGAACACCCCCGAATGATGAAATTAAAATCTATAACTCATATAAAAGACCACAAATGAAATTAATAAAACTATAATGAGTCAAATTCACGTATTAAAGGTTTTTTATTTGTTAATTAATGAATTTAATTTTATTATCCAGGATATTAAAGTGAAGAAATCATTTAGACATAAGGTAAGGGTATTCTCAAGCCCAACTCTCTTTGGGTTTTCCATCATTCATTCCATTTGTAGTATGTATGTTACTTTAATATTCCTTAAATATAATTTATTTTTCCTTCGGTTTTCTTTTTTGGGATATACATGTTTCTAATATGTTTTTATGATAAATGCAAATATTTTTCCAAAAGAACTCTTCTTTAAAAAAAATATATCTTTTACTTCTCATGAGATTGTTTCTTCTTCACTCAAGATTGATGAATATTATACAAAGTATGTTATTACCTATTTCTTTTGGGAAACCCAAAGTTTATTCATGAATTTATTCTTTGTAAAATGTAATCCATTACTTTCCATAGTTTATTTTATGCTCAAGATTGATATACATTCTATATGACATACATGATAGTGAGAATGTTATGATGTGACAAATGCAACAAGAATTATATATAAATCCATTGTATTGGTTAATGTGATGTATCTTATGAGATAATGTGCAATATGCTTGAACATGATGCTATATTTGTTCACAACTATGTATGGTAGTTCAACACTAAGACATGATGTTTCATTTTTATACATTTCCATATTACTTGCCTTTATCTAATTCTTACTCTCATGGTTATGATGGTGACCCTTTTATTATGTTATGATGATGATGTTTATGCTCAACCATGTTTCATGTCTCTTATTCATCCTCTTACCAGGATTTTATTTCACCCCTTCTTTTGGTTTATATCCTCATGTGAATACTTATACTAAGGAGAACACAAGGGCCAATAAGAAGCCAGAGAAGAAGGAATTAAATAAATATTTATTTTTATTATGTAAAAGTTACATATGGTCCCAATTTTCCTAATACACTAAACCTTTGGATCCTAGTTTCGTAGCACTATTATGTTGTTTATATTTAAAATGATGTAATAATCATGTAAGAAAAAGTAGTGTCTCTATAGTTTCTATCAAAACACAGTTTGGTTATTTTTGGAATTAGGATTAGAGAACCTTAGTGAAATCCCTTAGTATGAGACTATGTATACGAAAGCACCCAAGAATCTTTGTTTTAGAAAAATTCTAAACACAAGGATCCCACAAGATATTCCTTTAGAGTTAATTTCACAATGGAATAAATTTTTTATTCATGACTTATTGAATAAATTTTGTTAAAACCTTTTTCATTTTAGAAAATAGTGGGAATAGGAGAAACCAGGCCAATAACTGATGTGATGGATAATTCATTGATTGCCCAAATGACATACCCAATGCCTTGGGAGATGGACTTCAAAATTTGATGGTAATTTTTACCCATATTTCTTGAGATATGAACAATAAACTGGAAAATGTTGAACTTCCTCCTTCATCTAAGAGGGAGAAACTGGCTATCGAGTCTTTTATGTGGCAACAACCAGTGACATTTTTTGGATATTTAAATCCACTAGTCAAAGAAAAGTGGGTCAACTCAATGGATAAGATGATTTCTGTACTTTTTTGTTCTAAGATAGAGAAGGTGACTCTGGCCATTTATCATCTAGATGGAGAGGCTGGCCAATGGCAGGCGTTTATTAAGAATACCAATCCAAAGGACAAAATTGAAGAGATGGAGTGGGAAGAATTTAAGATAATGTTTCTTAAAAAGTATTTCCATTTAAATCTTCATAAAAATATGGATAGAGAATTCATAGAGCTAAAACAAAAGGAAGTTGAATCTTTTATGACCAATGAAGAAAATTTCACAAGGATTACAAGGTATGCTTCGATTTTTTTTATCAACAATGATAGAAAAATTGATAGATGCTTTAGTGGTTTAAAACCAAACCTTCAAAAGGATCTAGAAATTTGAGAATTTGGGAGTTACGAAGAAGTTGTTCGATGTGATATCAAAGTGGGGATGGAGTTTGGAGAATAGTCCTATGGATATGGTGATAAGAAATGAAAGATGTAGTTTCAAGTTGGGGGATCTAAGGAGAAATACAGAAAGAAAATTCAACCACTCACATGTCAAAAATGTGGGAAGAAGCATCATGGGAATAACTTCAAAGGGAAGGGGAAATTCTATAAGTCTGGGAGAGAGGGCCACCAAGCTCATGAATGTCGAAGAGACATAAATAATCCTATCAATATGATGGAGGAAAATAGATCACCACTGATGGTTCATGTAACACGCCAAGCTTCCACGGTACACTTCTCTTTGAATAATACAATAGCATGTGTTGTACCCAACTTCGAGTTCTAACACACACCACAACCAATCAAACTAGCCGTTATGAATAGTAATACCCACCTTTTGAAAATTTATACATTTTATCTTTCAAAATGGACTTCATTTTTGGATTCGGAATATCGAAATTAGCTTAGGGTGAATTTTTGGTACTTTTCTGATAACTTTCATATTTTGATGAATAGTGAAAATTACGAAATTTTAATTTAAAACAACTTTTTTAATAGAAATAATTAATAGTAATAAATTATGAATTTGAGTGGTTTTAAAGTATATATATAATATATTTTTACCAATTAATACAATGTTGGTCATTGGATGTAATTTTACATTTAAACCAGACATAAACAAATGTCAATCTTTTGATAGTTATTATTTCTTAAAAACACGCTTTTTGTTTTGACAGCGGGAATTAATTTTAAATTAATTTCTGGCACTTCTGTGTTTTGAATTTGAAAAAATGGATTCCATATTTGGAATCAAGATGTCCAAATTGTGTAAATAGGTAAATCTTATTTTTAGACATTTTGAATAATTCGGTAAATATTTTATTTACCATGGTTAAAGGGTAAATCCAGTAAATAAGGGTAAAAAATAATATTATAATAATATTAAATTACCCTAAAACGTGTACTAAACCTATTGGTTGATACATTTCCAACCATGGTCATATTTGGGTAGATTTTGGGACCCCATGGAGCCACTTGTAAGTGATAATGACACTTTATATTAATTAAGTAAAAGTAAATACAAAAATGACATAAGCATATATCCTTTTAAAAAATAATTTTTACATAGGGTTATATATTTTATATTTTCGACTATAAATATTTATTAGAAATATAAAAAGATTTTATACATAATGGGATTTTATTTAAAATTTTTAGACATTGAATAATTAAATTTATTTATGACACAATAATGATGAAGTATTTTACTTATTAATGAAAGAATCAAATAATTGGTATTATAAATGTTAAAATAAATATAATTTGAAATTTTTGATGAAATCCACGAATTTTATTGGTTAATATGACATGTTATTATTACTTAAATTAATTTTTTTCGAATTAATAAAGTTTTTAAGACTTTAACAGAAATCAATTATTAAATAGTGTCAAAATTGACATAAAAGAGTTTTTAAAACAAATATTATAATATTAATTGATATTAAATTTCTAAAAATCTATGTTTCATCCAAGAGACTTATATAATGATATGTGAATCATTAATGGACCACTTGGGGGTCTCTTTAAAGTATATATTATGTTTATTAACTATATAATATAAAAATACAAAGGGACATGGTAAATGTCAAACTATTTAACTAAGAGTTAAATATAAATGATAAGGTTAATATAGTAACCCAAACCTGTCTAAAATCTATTGTTTGAAATTATTTAGACCCATACCCACCTTATACTCTAAATAATTCACATTTGATCCATTATAAACCAAATATAAATTTATTATAAAATAATATTTCTAGCTGTTCCTAAGGTGCCCCTCACCCTCTTATAAAAGGGCACTCACCCTTCTCTCAATTTCACACCTTCAAAGCCTTTTTGTTCGGCCAAACCCTACCCAAATATTCTCTCAACTTACCTCAATTCAACCTAGAGGCATTAGTTTTATCAGAAATCCAACCTAAGGATCCCTTTTGATCAAATCAAAAGGAAAAACCCGAAGAAGAGATAATGTTTTTACCACCCTCTTTCAAGTTCCTTTCTTCTTCCACTTATTATTTCTTTGTTATTTACATTATAAAATAATAAATCTAGTATCTTCTATATAATGTGATGTTATTAAAAATATGGTACAACCATATTCAGTATTCTATCTATCCTTTTAATGACATGTCACCATACGTGCGTACGTACGGCCTACCGTCTCCATGTCGTGGTGAAATTGTTATTCAATACATTATTATTTGGATGGGTATAATAATGATATTTAATTAATGTGAATAATAAATATAACATGATAATGATTCTGTAAATATTATATAATATCCAATTATATATTATTTTAATATCAAAAGAATGATATTGTCGCTCGTGCGTACGTAGGGACTACCGTCTCCACGAACGCGATGAGATTCATTCCCCATCGTATCCGTTCAAGACTAAATTTCATTTGATGATTAAAAATAATATTTAGAGACATGATATAATTATGGATATGAATAAGATACATCCCATACATAAACAATATGGCTCACATAACAAAGAATATAAAGGAAAACGAATCCGTTAACACCCAAAACGACGATAATACTAAGATATTATTAACAAATCAATGTTAAAAGATCATATATGATATCATATTAATGTGTATTATTCTTGTATAATTTAATAACAATTATTTCACCATTATATAGGAGGTTAACCTACCCTAAACCAAGAAAAATTACAAGTTAAGGGTTTATTTCACAATCTCTTCATTATCCAAGGTTGTTTATACGTGATTATCTACTGGGACCTCTTTTTCATCCACATCCATGTTTCTTAAAAATGTATTTCAAATCATTCTTACTATTTTACAGACTATGGTTTAAAGTCATTTGTACCCTTTTTTGACCTTTTATAAGATGTTTATAAAGGAATATTTCCGTCATTTTCCAAACAAGGTCCTTTTAACCTTTTTGACAGAATTAAGGTAAGATTGTCCTTTTTAACTTACACTGCGGGTGTGACTATTTTACGCCGTTATAAAATCTTCAAAGCTTCCCTTAAAAGATTATAAGAATATTTCCAAAGTAAATTTTTTAATTACGTGGCTTTTAAATGATTTCAAAAACAGAGATATTTCTCTCAAATAGTTTTGATTTCATCTATGTCAACATCCTTTGATGGATTTTAAGCTTATTAGAAGTTGATTTATTATGATACAAAAATTCCATACAGTATTGAAGGTTTTGTGATATGTTTGACTATGGATGTGTTATTCTTATACCATTCATTGTTTATGGAGAAAGTATTGACATTTCATATGCTAGTTTTAATACGAATGTTTATTTTATGTTTAAACCTGTTCATATGAGGAATACATTGGACTTAGTAAGTGACGGGTGGAGCCCACTATAGCTCCTCTATGCATCGGTAGGTCTCATGAGACAAAATAGTGTCTTGGCACAAGGCCTTGAGAAAATATTATTTGTAGTCTTGGAACAAGGCCTTGACTATGTGGTTATGATAGTCGGGAATTATGCATTCAATCATTATGAAAGTGGTTATTGATATTGCATGTGATTATTAGACTAGTAGAATATCCACGTGAATAAGTAAATGGAATTATTTCATTTTATCTTTGCCATATTATGCTGAATTCCAAGTTTAAAAGACTTTTGTTTTAGTTATACATTGCCTTAAATGTTTTTGTTTATTTATGAAAGTTTCCGCTATATTGTTATCCTTAATAGGCATCTGAGCTCACCCCTTTCTATGTTTTATTTTTCCCAGGATGTGAAGAAGTATTTTATGAATGACCTTCAGGGATAGTATAAGGGGATATGAGTGTGGTCTATAGAGACAAGATGTTGTTGTAGTTTTTCACTTTATGATGTAATGTAAGACTTATGAATATATCTAGTATTTCCAAGGCTACTAAACTAATCGGTCTTTCGAAACTTGATCTTTTGTGATCATGCCAATGTCATGTAATAATTCACCGACTCTGGGTAACTGGGGTCGGGGCATTACAGTTGGTATCAGAGGAAGTTTAGTATAAACCTTAGAAGCTATATTTAGATAAACTCTGATTAGAGCACATACCCCTAAGGTAGACTTTGAGGATTAGTATAGAAGAACTTCCTAGAATTTTGGTATTGTAGAGATTTTGTGAGTTTTACGAGCAATACATCTCTATCTAGATATGAGTAGGTAGAGGTGGCTCTGGAAAAAATGTACCTTGGGGTAAAACCTGAAAACACCGCTTTGAGCTAGACTCGAACGGGAACTGGTGCATGAAAACGGGCCTTGCTGCACTCTTGGTTACGACACTCCCGGGGGATATGCTTAGGATAATTCTCATTTTCTTTATAAACCATTATGAAGGGTTTATGATTATATACTTCCTCAGAGAAAACATTTTTATGATTATGGATTATATCCATAAACTGTTCAATTTATGTTAAGTGTTTTACAAGTTTGGATTTATGTATTGCGATTCATAAAATAATCTAGTGTATGTCATTATTTAGAAATGGTGCCTAGTGGAAGAAATGGAAACCATATCAATGCATGCAATCCATGTAGGGATTTCCCTCATGCTCAAGATAATTATAGTGGAGTTGGTGATGCAACTGGTGCTGATCAGCTAATCACCATACTGGGACAACTCACTCAGGTTATGAATAATAACCTTACCCATATGAAGCACCCTGATCCGCAACGTGGAGGATCAATGTTAGATCGATTCATAAGGTAAAAACCACCAACATTCAATGGGGGTAAAAATCCACTATTAGATGAGCAATAGATAAATTCCTTAGAGAAAATATTCCATGCCTTGGGGAGTAGTGAAAGGGAAAAAGTTTTCATGGCAGTTTACCGCCTCATTAGAGATGCTGATCAATGGTGGTCATTGATTCAAAACATGAAAGAAGATGATGAAGTATCAAATATGGAATAGAGAGAGTTTAAAGATATTTTCTTAGAAAAATACTTTCCTCATGACCATCGAGCGGATATGGAAAGAAAATTTCTGAGTCTGAGGCAAAAGGAGGATGAGAATGTTGCAAAGTATGAGTCTAACTTTACAAGGTTAGCAAGGAATGCTGCAGATTATATAAGTAACCCAAGAATTAATATTGATCATTTTTTATGGGTTAAAACCATTTCTCCATTGAGAATTAGTCTCATAATCCTTCTCGTCGTATGAAGATATTGTTTCATGTGCTATCAAGATTGAAAAGGAATTCTCTAAGTCTTAAGACTTTAAAGCAAAGCAAGAGAAGAAGAGATCTGCTGATCACTCTGGAAATGGAAATAAGGGGAAGAATGGAAAATTTGAATATCCATCCTATAGTAAATGTGGGAATAAACACTCTGGTACTTTCTTAAAGGGAATGAGAGTCTGTTACAAGTGTGGGGAAAAAGGCCACCAAGCTCGTGATTGCAAGGGGAAGAAAGAAGCTACCGATGTTCAATGCTAAAATTGCAGGGAGATGAGACATTATGAAAATGAATGTCCTAAGCGTCAGAGGAACTTACCTCAGAAAAGGCCAAGGGGTCAAGGCCAGACTTATGCTATCACTACTGCTGAGGTAGAAGCTCCGAAAGACGTGGTGGCAGGTAATTTAATGGTTTCCTCAAGTTTAGAAAATGCTTTATTTGATTCTGGATCATCGCATTGTTTCATATATTCCCAGTTTACTAAGAAAATTAGATATTTAAAATTTGATTTAATAATGGATTTGTCAGTCAAAACTCCTAAGGGAAGTATCATTGCAACAAAGTTTTGTGAATGAGTCCCCATTAGAGCACATAAATGTTCTTTATCCACTGATCTCATTGTCATACCCATGATTGAATTCGATATAATCCTCGGTATGGATTGTATTTCAGACCATGATGCGAAGATTTATTGTAAGAATAAGGAAGTTACGATTTTTGATGATGATGATAAAGAACACCTTATCTTTAGATCAGAATCATCACCACTTGATTTTTATCTAGATCCACCCCCAGTAGCTCAACTAAATTCAATTATCAGGGAGGAAGAGAATGAAATAACTGTGGGCGAGGAACGAAATGTTCAAATAGAGGATGTACCTATTGTGAAAGAATATTTTGATGTTTTTCCAGAGGATTTACCCGGACATCCTCCAGAATGAGAAATTGAGTTTTCCATTGATTTAATTCCTGGATCAAGGTCCATATCGAAGACCCCTTATAGAATGGAAACTGTGGAATTAGTGGAACTAAAGAAACAACTATAGGAATTGAGTAATAAGGGATTTATTCACCCTAGTGTTTCTCCATGGGGAGACCCTGTTCTTTTTGTTAAGAAGAAAGATGGATCTATGAGGTTATGTATCGACTATAGGGAGATCAATGCTATAACAATAAAGAACAAGTATCCCCTACCTCGCATTGATGATTTATTTGACCAACTGCATAGAGCTCAATACTTTTCAAAGATTGACCTTGGATCTGTATATCATCAGTTGTGTGTGAAGAAGGAAGACATTCTGAAGACAACATTTCGAACTAGGTACGAGCGTTACGGATTTACAGTAATGCCTTTTGGGCTGACTAATGCACCCTCTGTTTTCATGGATCTAATGAACAGAGTTTTCAAGGAATATCTTGATGACTTTGTAGTGGTATTTATTGATGATATCTTGGTATACTCCAAAATCTACGAGGATCATGAAAATCATTTACGCATTATTCTAAAGACTCTTAGAAGACATGAATTATATGGGAAGTTTAGCAAGTGTGAATTTTGGCTTCAGGAGATTTCTTTTCTTGGACATATTGTCTCTAAGGATGGATTCTACATTGATCCTTTTAAGACAAGAGCAATCCAAGAATGGCCAGCACCGATGAGTATAACTAAGGTACGCAGTTTTATTGGTTTAGCAGGATATTATCGACGTTTCGTCCAAAATTTTTCCCGGTTGGCTAACCCATTAACAAAGCTCACATGTAAAGGGGTTAAATTTGTTTGGAAAAAGAGTGTGAAAAATGTTTCAAAGAACTAAAGAAATGATTAGTCAATGCTCCTATATTGACTCTACCATCTGAGAATGATGGGTTTGTTATTTATAATGATGCATCGAAGAAAGGACTTGGATATGTCCTTATGCAGAATGATAGGGTTATTGCCTATGCATCACGAGCAAAACTATCCTACTCATGATCTTGAGTTAGCTGCTGTAATCTTTGCTTTGAAGATATGAAGAAATTATCTCTATATTGAAAAATGTGAGATATATACCGATCACCAGAGTTTGAAGTATATTTTCTCACAGAAAGAACTCAACATGAGGAAAAGGCAATGACTTGAACTACTCAAGGATTATGAGTGCATGATACACTACCACCTAGGGAAATCAAATAAGGTGGCATATGCTTTGAGCAAAAAGGATCATGGAGTTTTGAACAAGATGAGAGTTGAAAGAGATCCTATTTTCATGGATCTAGTAAAGATGGATATGAGAATTACCATGGAAGGTGAAACATCAATACTTTTTCAAATGGTTGGCAAACCATCTTTACTAGAAAGGATAAAGAGTTCTCAGACCGATGATGAAGAATTTCAAAAGAAGATTAAAGCTGTGAATGATGGGAGATTGAGTGACTTTGTGTATGAAGATGGAATTTTGAAATTTAGGAAGAGACTTTATGTTCTCGATATACCTGATCTAAAAAGGGAATTGTTGGATGATTCTCATAGTTCCAATTTCTCTATACACCATGGGAGCACCAAAATGTATAGAGATTTGAAGGAACATTTTTGGTGGGACAACATGAAGAGGGAGATTGCTGATTTTGTGTCAAGATGTATGGTTTGTCAACAAGTGAAAGCGGGAAGGCAACAACCTGGAGGAGTCATGCAACCTCTTCCCATACCTGAGTGGAAGTGGGATAATATTACGATGGACTTTGTAATGAGACTACCAAAGACTCCTATAAAGAACGATGCAATATGGGTCATTGTTGATCGTCTTACCAAGTCAGCACATTTTCTTGCTATAAGAGAAGATATACCACTTGAAAGTCTAGAAAGGATATATATTAATGAAGTTGTGAGACTTCATGGAGTACCCCTATCAATTGTTTCTGATCATGATCCACATTTTACATCAAGATTCTGGAAGAGTCTTCAGAAGGCCTTGGATACTGAACTTTGTTTGAGCACTGCCTACCACCCCCAAACTGATGGACAATCAGAACGGACTATTCAAACCTTAGAATACATGTTGAGATCTTGCTCACTTGACTTTCAGGGTATGTGGGATCAATATTTACCTCTGGTGGAATTTTCTTATAATAATAGCTTCCATTCAATTATTCGGATGGCACTATATGAAGCGTTATATGGAAAGAGATGTCGCACACCAACCTGTTGAGATGATGTTGGTGAAAGAAAACTCGTAGGACCAGAACTGGTCGAGGAAATGATGGAAAAGGTAAAGGTAATCCAAAACCACATCAAAGCAGCTCAAAATAGGCAGAAGAGCTATGCCGATAACCGAATGAAGGATTTGGAATTTCAGGTAGGAGATCATGTTTTCTTGAAGGCATCTCCATGTAAGGGAGTTATACGTTTCGGTAAGAAAGGTAAATTGAGTCCCAAGTACATCGGAACTTTGGAAATTCTAGAACGAATTGGGGCTGTAGCTTACCTTTTGGCAATGCCGCCAAGTCTCTCCAAAGTTCACGATGTGTTCCACATATCACTGTTGAGAAAATACATGCCTGACCCAATGCATGTACTCACTTATGAGGAAGTAGAACTGGAACCCGATCTATCTTATTGCGAAAAGCCCGTCAAGATTCTTGATACTAGAGAACAAGCACTGAGAAACCGGATGACTCGCCTGGTAAAAGTTCTATGGAGAAACCATAAGATGGAAGAGGCAACGTGGGAACCCAAGGAACTTTTGATGAAAAACCACTCAAGTATTTTCATGCGGTAGTATTCTAAAAATTTTTAGGACAAAATTATTTTAAGGAGGGAAGAATGTAATACCCCAAACTTCCACGGTATGCTTCTCTTTGAATAATACAATAGCGCGTATTGTACGCAATTTCGAGTTCTAACACACACCACAACCAATCAAACTAGCCGTTATGAATAATAATACCCACTTTTTGAAAATTTATACATTTTATATTTGAAAATGGACTTCATTTTTGGATTTTGAATATCAAAATTAGCTTAGAGTGAATTTTTGGTACTTTTCTGATAACTTTAATATTTTGATGAATAGTGAAAATTACTAAATTTTAATTAAAAAAAACTTTTTTAAACGAAATAATTAATAGTGATAAATTATGAATTTGAGTGGTTTTAAAGTATATATATAATATATTTTTACCATTTAATACAATGTTGGTCATTGAACATAATTTCATATTTAAACCGGACATAAACAAGTGTCAATCTTTTGATAGTTATTATTTCTTAAAAACACGCTTTTTGTTTTGATAATGGGAATTCATTTAAAATTAATTTCTAGCACTTCTGTGTTTTGAATTTAGAAAAATGGATTCCATATTTGGAATCAGGATTTCCAAATTGTGTAAATAGGTAACTCTTATTTTTAGACATTTTGAATAATTACTTCAGTAAATATTTTATTTACCATGGTTAAAGGGCAAATTTGGTAAATAAGGGTAAAAAATAATATTATAATAATATTAAATTACCCTAAAACATGTCCTAACCCTATTGGTTGATACATTTCTGACCATGGTCATATTGGGGTCGATTTTGGGACCCCATAGAGCCACTTGTAAGTGATAATGACACTTTATATTAATTAAGTTAAAGTAAATACAAAAATGACATAAACATATATCTTTTAGCAAAGTTTTTTTTACATAGGGTTATATATGTTATAATTTCGACTATAAATATTCATTAGAAATCTAAAAAGATTTCATACATAATGTAATTTTATTTATAATTTTTAGACATTGAATAATTAAATTTATTCATGACACAATAATGATGCAGTATTTTCCTTATTAATGAAAGAATCAAATAATTGGTATTATAAATGTTAAAATAAATATAATTTTAAAGTTTTGATGATATAAAATAATTTTATTGTTTAATATGTCATGTTAGGATTACTTAAATTTTTTTTTTGAATTAATAAAGTTTTTAAGACTTTAACAAAAACCAATTATTAAATAGTGTCAAAATCGACAAAAAAGAGTTTTAAAAAAAACTATTATATTATTAATTGATATTCAATTCCTAAAAATCTAAGGTTCATACAAGAGACTTATATAATGACAGGTGTATCATTAATGGACCACTTTGGGGTCTCTTGGAAGTATATAGTAAGTTTATTAACTATATAATATAAAAATACAAAGAGACATGGTAAATGTCAAACTATTTAACTAAGAGTTAAATATAAACGATAAGGTTAATATAGTGACCCAAACTTGTCTAAAATCTATTGGTTTAAAGGATTTCGACCCATACCCACCTTATCCTAGAAATAAGTCACTTTGGAGCCATTATAAACCGAATATGAATTTATTATAAAATAATATTTCTAGCTTTTCCTAAGGTGCCCCTCACCCCTCTTATAAAAGGGCACTCCCCCTTCTCTAAATTTCACACCTTCAAAGCCTTTTGGTTTGGCCAAAACCTGACCAAATATTCTTTTAAATTCCCTCAATTCAACCTATAGGCCTTAGTTTGATCATAAAGCCAATCTAAAGAGCCCTTTTGATCTAATCAAAAGGAAGAACCCGAAGAAGAGGTAATGTTTTCACCACCCTCTTTCAAGTTCCTTTCTTCTTCCAATTCTTCTTTCTTTGTTATTTCCATTCTAAAATAATAAATCCAGTACCTTATATATACTGTTATGTTATTAAAAATATGGTACAACCATATTTAGTATTGTATCCTTACTTTGAATGACATGTAACCATACGTGTGTACGTACGGCCTGCCGTCTCCACGACGTGGTGTAATTGTTATTCAATACGTTATTATTTGGATGGGTATAATAATGATATGTAATTCATGTAAATAATAAATATAAAATGATAATGATTCTATATATATGATATAATATCCAATTATATATTATTTTAATATCAAAATAATGATATTGTCGCTCGTACGTACGTACGGACTACCGTCTCCAGGAACGCGATGAGATTCATTCCCCATCGTATCCGTTCAAGACTAAATTTCATTTGATGATTAACAATAATGTTTAGATACATGATATAATTATGTATATGGATAAGATACATCCCATACATAACAAATATGGCTCACATAACAAAGAATATAAAGGAAAACGAATCTGTTAACACCCGAAATGACGATAATACTAAGATATTATTAACAAATCAATGTTAAAAGATCATATATGATATCATATTAATGTGTATGATTCTTGTATAATTTAATAAAAATTATTTAACCATTATACAGGAGGTTAACCTACCCTCAACCAAGGAAAAGTACAAGGTAAGGGTTTATTTCACAATCTCTTCATTATCCGAGTTTGTTTATACGTAATTATCTACTCGGACCTCTTTATCATCCACATCCATGTTTATTAAAAATGTATTTCAAATCATTCTTAATATTTTACAGAATATGGGTTAAAGTCATTTATACCCTTGTTTTACTTTTTATAATATGTTTATAAAGGAATATTTCTGTCGTTTTCTAAACAAGGTCCTTTTAACCTTTTCGACAGAATTAAGGTAAGAATGTCCTTTTTAACTTATACGGTGGGTGAGGCTATTTTATGCCGTTATAAAATCTTCAAAGCTTCCCTTACAAGCCTATAAGAATATTTTCAAAGTAAATTTTTTAATTATGTGTCTTTTAAATGATTTCAAAAAAAGAGATATTTCTCTCAAATAGTTTTGATTTCATCTATGTCAACATCCTTTGATGGATTTTAGGCTTATTTGAAGTTGATTTATTATGATACAAAACTTCCATATAGTATTGAAGGTTTTGTAATATGTTTGACTGTGGATGTGTTATTTTTATACCATTCATGGTTTATGGAGAAAGTATTGACATTTCGTATGCTAGTTTTAATATGAATGTTTATGTTATGTTTAAACCTATTCATATGAGGAATTCATTGGACTTAGTAAGTGACGGGTGGAGCCCGCTATAGCTCCTCGATGCATCGGTAGGTCTCATGAGACAAACTAGTGTTTTGGCACAAGGCCTTGACAAAATCTTATTTGTAGTATTGGCACAAGGCATTGACTATGTGGTTATGATAGTCTCACATTATGCATTCCATCATTATGAAAGTGGTTATTGATATTGCATGTGATTATTCGACTAGTAGAATATCCATGTTAATAAGTAAATGGAATTATTTCATTTTATCTTTTCCATATTATGCTGAAGTCCAAGTTTAAAAGGATTTTGTTTTAGTTATACATTGCCTTAAATGTTTATGTTTATTTATGAAAGTTTCCTCTATATTTTTATCCTTACTGGGCATCTCAGCTCACCCCTTTCTATGTTTTATTTTTCCCAGGATGTGAAGAAGTATTTTATGAATGACCTGCAGGGATAGTATAAGGGGATATGAGTGTGGTCTATGGAGACAAGATGTTGTTGTAGTTTTTCTGTCACATACATGACTTATTTTGATTTTAAATTCCATTTAATTTCCATTCATTCTTTGTTTTGAGGGTTTCCCAAGCATTTATGGAGGAATGGGTGAGTTTTTATGAATTGGGCCAAAACGTGAGCCCAATTCCAGATTTAAAAAATAAATTTTGATTCCTTTATAAATCCTTAATTTTTAAACATTTTTCATCCATTCCAATTCCTAATTGTCATCCCCTAACCTATTAACACCACCATATGAATTTGGACCATTTAGGAATCCATAATCATGGTGGATATGGGTTTTTATTTAAGGGATTGGGCCTGCCCGAAAGCCCATTTTCTGCATTAAAAATAAATTTTAATTATTTAATATCTCCTTCACTATTTGGGTTTTTTCGGTGATTCCAACTCTCACCTGAGCCCACTTACCTAAGGAGATCCCCAATTCCCTCATCCCACAATTTGGATCTCGATAGAATCAAGAAAGTGGTCGAAACGTCTCTAGATTTCAGAAATCATCAAGATTTAGAGAGGTAAATTGATCCTTTCATAACTCATTATATTTTTACTCTTTTTCCACCATTCCAATTCCTACAAGATATTATAATCTTTGTTTGAACCTCCCATGAATTGTTGGATGTTTTAAAATTCAGATGCTGGTGGGTTTTGGGTCGTTTTCTTCAAGATTATTTTGGGTAAGTGTTTCTCTCTTCAATCCCATCCTTCTCTTTAGGGTTTCCTCTCACTTTCATGAATTTATAGAATGTCCATAAGTTAGGGTTCGAACCTAGGGTTTTATTTGGTGTATTTTTGGTCAAATATTGTGTTCTAGGTATGTATTTATCTTCTTTGTGGTGTGGTGGTGGTGCGGTTGATGTTTCACACCAAGTTTTGAGGGATTCGACACTTTCGGTAGGTGGTTCCATGTGTGAACAATTATTGATGAGTTAGCTTGCTGTATTTCTTAATTTTTCATATTCCTCATATGTTAGGTGTGGTGAAAAAACTGTTTATGATTAATTTGGATAAGTGTTTTATTTTATAGTTGCATTTTAACTTGGAATTGGGTGTTTTCGTGTGTAACTCATGGGGTATTATTTGGGTGTATTTTATGACATATGGAATTGGTATACTAAATATTTTTTGGCTAGACAATTATGGTTTGGTAATGTATTAGTGTCATGTGGTCCTAAAAATAGGGTTTTTGAATAGGTTTTATGTGTAAAACATTGTTATACTTCTTGAGAGTATTTTATGAAAATGTGTGTTTTCATTTGGATCATTTGTAGTATTATTCAAGGTGATTTTATAAGACTTGAAAGTGGTTTTATAAAGGTCTATAGGGCTTACAATTATGTTTTGTATAGGAATTGGTATGGTTTTTGGTCTTAACTTGGGGTTTTGAAATGAGTTTTGTGTGCAAGACATATTTACAACACTTGGGTTCTTTTTATGAAAATTGTAAATGTTTTAGTTGGTTAAACAAAGTGGGAAAAGGGTTCATATGTACTATTTGGTATGTTTGTTCACCTATTATAGTGTTTTTAAAGGTTAAGTGATGTTTTAAGATGTCAAAAATTTTTATAATGTTTTGTAAATTTCTGAAATGTTTTATTAAATTGCGATGTTGGAGCGAAACTTGTTTGTGGGCTGTTTCGTGTAAGTTTGATGATAAAATGATTTTGAAGGTAAAAAGGGTATTATGTAACAATTTAGTGGGATTTTATTAGAGTTTTAATATATTTTAATGTTTTTATAAAATTGTTTAATGGATTTTTGTAAGTGTTAAAGAAATGTGAAAAGTGTTGTGGGCTATTTTGGTGTGAGTTGGATTTCAAAATCATTTTGAATGAAAGTGGACTTTTGTGACTTGTGTGGTATAAATGTGGGATGTTTGGTGAATTTATGATATGGAAATGATATTTTAATGTGAAAATTATATTCATTGACTTTTTGAACTTGTTTGACCACAAAGGGAAAACCCGGGTATCTAGGTGGGTGGACGTGTACTAGTATGCTAGTGAATCCGTGGGGTTTGGCCTCAGTTTCACTTAGCAAGATTGATGCTTAAAACTATAACTAAACTATGATGATGATGATTATTGGGGACCACTAGGTTATGGGTATGTTCCCTACTAGTGGCTCATGCACGAGAATAGATATTTGTGATGGTTACTCTCACCGAGATATGAGGTACCTGGGACCCACAACTAGCTAGTGCCTATGGGTTTTTTCCCTTTGCTTGTGCTCACTAGATATTTTGTGCTTACCGTCGTCATACGGTATGAGTGGCTGGAAAATTAAGTAGCTTTGGTATTCATTTTAAAAGTGTTTATTCTTTAAATTGGCCCACCTGAAAGTTGTTTTTATTTAATGTTGCATCTTTTAGAAATTGTAACTAGCATTTCATGTTTTTGAAAACTTGAATTCTTTTCATCTTTAAATGTTTATCACATGGAATATATTAGTGGTGGTATCCTAATGAGCATTGTCTCACACCCTAATTACACCCTTTGGTGTAAGTATACTTGGTTATTTTTTTGTTGTCGCAGGTTGGGCACAGTTTTTATTGCTAGTGGTTCAGGTTTTTAGCAAGTCCTTGGTGGTGAAGTCTTGTGGGGATTTCTTGAGGAAGGTGCCTCTTGACATGTGGAGGTTCTTGGGCTGTCCTTATTTGGTTTTGTAACTTTTTAATGGTCTTTAAACATAGTTTTAACTCATGTAATTCAGTTCTGAAACTTTGTAAAAGACGGTTTTAGTTGAAAAATCCAGATTTTTTTATTGAGTTTGTTTGTTGTTTAATGTTTATAAAGTAGGGTAAATCATTCCCAATCATCATTATATGATACCTGAGCACTTTTTCCAGACCGTGGGGATCAGGAACGCCCTTCGGACCTTTTCACGGGCTGGGTTTGGGGCTGGGTTTGGTGGCGACCATATTCGGTTCGTGACAAAATGGTATCAGAGGAGGTTCAGGTTAACTCTTTGGGTCATGTTATTTAGGGAAGAGTCAGGATAGTATGGATTTAGGATTTTAGGGACTTGGTATTCTAGTTATGGGTAGTGTTCCTGATCACCACACCTCATGACATGATTCAAGTTTCCAGTGGAAGTCAGGATTTATCTAAGTCCTTTGGTTTTCTTGGTTTGATGATGGTTAGGGGAAATAAAAAGAGAGTTGGGTTAATGGTCTCAGTGAGCTCGCAGGGCCTGGAAAGCCATGTGGATCTGGGGATCTTCCCCAGAACACTCTCTATGATAGTGAAGTGATTGGAATATGGTCTCCAACCATATGTCCAAGTCACCCACTGAAAATAGCTTTCTCTCGCATTGTCTTGTGTTCTTTAGTTTTGAAATATTGGAACTTTGGTTTTAAAGAGACTTGGTTTTAAGAAGCGTAAATTTTTTTTAAATGATTTTCAAATAATGAGGGAATGGTTTGGTTAATGAAATGGTGAAACTTAATTTTCAGAATTTTTTTTGAATGGAAAATGGTGTGCTTACACATATTTTGAAAGCAGGAACTATATTGATGTTGGGTTTGGAAAGTGTTTCTAATAGAGTTTTCTAAACAATAAAAGGGTGTTTTAATGGGATGAGATGTTTTGAAATTGATGTGAATATCTTGAAAGTGAGTTCTTTTCAAAATGGTTGTCTCTTCCTGAAAGTTTTTTTTGATGTGAGTTGGTATTTTGATCTCGTGGTTAGTGGTTTTGAGAAAAAGGATGTGTTGGTTTACCATTTTGGTTTTAAAAAGTGGAAAGATTTTTTTTAACCTTTGGTATTTCCATGAGCAACCACATGAATGGGGTTATATGGGATGATGGATGGTTGATGGCACGAATGAATGAGTGTTGGGATGGATATGAGGAGGGTGCCCAGTGTGGCACAGAAACATGCATGTGTAAGGCCCATGGGGTACCATTGGTGGATACGCTAACCACTGAACCGTTTGTTTTCCAGAAATGTTTTTAAATAAAAACATGATGTCTTGATGAATTATTTGGGCTGGATTATATTATGTGTTTTTGGAAAATGTTTATGTTGTGGGATGTTTTGAGTTCAAGAACCCCTCTTGTTCGAACCATGTTTTGGGTTTGTGTTTGGACGACAAGTTGAGTAGAAGGATCAGTTAGTAGTCTCTTCTGAGATATGTTTTGGGACACCTTTATGGTTGTTACCTTCATGTATTTGGATCTGGTTTATGGATTTTTTGACCAATGTACCAGCTTGGTTGGGTCCTTGGGTTCTCTCATTGGATAAGGTATGCCCCCATTAAGGGTTAATGCATAACTGAAGTGCAACCCGGATTGTTTCTCCATTGGAAAATCCCCCAGTTGATCAAAATAAGGAACCTTTTATCAATCTTTGTTGATTGAGTCTACAAACATTCCTGTCTTTGATTTTTAGATCCTCTGGTAGTGGGAAAGTTCTCATGGAAGGTTGAGAGAGTTAAGTTTCCTAATTCGTCGAAGCTGGAAGTAGTCTAGGGTTCTTAGTGGGGATGAGTGTCTCAATGGTGTCTAAGAGGGCCTCTGGGTTCTTCAAAGTTTCTTTGAAGCATGAGTTAATGTTAAAACACAAGTGTGATAAATATGGTCATGATAGGATATTGTGGCCACTTTCTAGAATTGTGTGTTGTTTGGGGATGTTGTATAAGGTCCCTCTCCATGAATTGTTTATATCAGTCGCAATGGTCATGTTCGGTGATGCCTTATGATGTCTTGTGCTCGATTGACCGTAAAAGTGAAAGTTGGGCAATCATCTGAGAGTCTCTATTATGTTGGGAGAATGTATACCTTGTAAAAACATAAAAATATTCCATTTTAGAGGAAGGTTAGTATTGGTTTTCTTTACTTCTATTGTTTCTCACCTGAACAAACAAGGTGTGATGTGTGTGCATATTCTAAGCCCTTGTTTCAGTGAATTACCGAGTTAGGGTAAAGTGAGTTTAGAATGTATTATGTCTTGGGAAACTTATCAGGGATTGTGTTGTAGTTGTTGGTTGCACCGAAAGAATAATTCTCATTCATGGGGTTTCCAAAGCCTAACTACGAGGCCAAATATGCTTCAATCATTTGAGCTCCAGCCATAGGTCTCGGAGAGAAGCTGGATCGTAGTCAGGGGAAATCATAGGGTTGTTTAAACCCTTGTACAAAGTTCTATCCTCAGTATGAAAGTTAGGAAGAGTTTAAACCTATAGTGTCATCATCTTTCTTCTGTTGTTCATGTTCGGTGGAAATAGGTGGAGGGCCATGTATCCATGTCATCGCCCAATGTTTTTCCCTCCCCCTTTGGTTTCCAATGAGTCTTTAGAGAAAGGTTTGGAGTTTGGCTAGACTGGTTGAGAACACGGTTTTCACTTGGTTAATAGTGACCATGCCCAAGAAAACCATGTGGATAGAAGGATCCACACTGTTAGCGCATGGTTTCCCAAATCATGCAGACTAACCATGTGACCTTCCAAACTCTTCAAATTTTGGGGTCTTTCTGTACTGGCCCATGCTGGTCGGTTATGATGGTTAGTTCTTATGGTGGGGAGACCCACTATAAGTCTTATATAAGTTATTTCATAAAGTTCTGATGGAAGTATACCCATTTTACTGGGGAGTCCGTTCAGGCCTCCCCCTATTAGTGTCCTGATTCTATCTTAGAAAAAATATAGGTTATCTCTTATGGTGGGGAGCCTATTTTTGTTCCCCCGTACCAGTAACTCAGATTTATCCATGATATTGGCTTGGCGGTAGGTAGTCTCGTTTGGAGATATCAATCTACCTATATCTTTCTTGGGTAAACATTGATATTGGAGAGTGCCCAATGGTATAGTTATAGCAAGGTAAGTGTAACCTTGTTCGATGTTGTTGTTCGTTTGGGTGAATTTCTTGAGTCTTGTTTGGATAGTTCTTAAGGAGTTTTATTTTGGGATAAAGGTTTAATGTAATTGATCATTTCAGGAAAGTGGTGTAAGTTTTGGTTGTGAGAGTAAGCCTTCATTAATTGATCACTGGAGGTGTTTTGGCCTTTGGGGGTGAAACCTGACAAGGGAGTACCTCTTGGTTTCTCTGTTGGGATTAATTGTTACTTTGGCCTTAATGTGACTTTTCAGGGCGGAAATTTTTTATGGTGGGGAGAATTGTCACATATATGACTTATTTTAATGTTAAATTCCATTTAATTTCCATTCATTCTTTGTTTTGAGGGTTTACCAAGCATTTATGGAGGAATGGGTGAGTTTTTATGAATTGGGCCAAACCGTGAGCCCAATTCCAGATTTAAAAAATAAATTTTTATTCCTTTATAACTCCTTCATTTTTAAACATTTTTCATCCATTACAATTCTTAATTGTCATCCCCTAACCTATTAACACCACCATATAAATTTGGACCATTTAGGAATCCATAATCATGGTGGATATGAGTTTTTATTTAAGGGATTGGGCCTGCCCGAAAGCCCATTTTCTGCATTAAAAATAAATTGTAATTCTTTAATATCTCTTTCACTATTTGGGTTTTTTTCGGTGACTCCAACTCTCACCTGAGCCCACTTACCTAAGGAGCGCCCCCATTCCATCCTCCCCCAATTTGGAGCTCGATAGAATCGAGAAAGTGGTCAAAACTTCTTTGGATTTCAGAAATCGTCCAGATTTAGAGAGGTAAATTGATCATTTCATAACTCATTCTATTTTTAATCTTTTCCCCCCATTACAGTTCTTAAAAGATCTCCTAATCTTTTTTCTAACCTCCCATGAATTTTTGGATGTTTTAAAATTCAGATGCTGGTGGGTTTTGGGTTGTTTTCTTCAAGATTATTTTGGGTAAGTGTTTCTCTATTCAATTCCATCCTTCTCTTTAGGGTTTCCTCTCAGTTTCATGAATTTATAGAATGTATAGAAGTTAGGGTTCGAACCTAGGGTTTGATTTGGTATATTTTTGGTCAAATATTGTGTTCTATGGCTGGATTTATCTTCCTTGTGGTGCGGCGGTGGTGCAGTTGATGTTTCACACCAAGTTTTCAGGGATTCGACACTTTCGGTAGGTGGTTCCATGTGTAAACAATTATTGATGAGTTATCTTGCTGTATTTATTAATTTTTTATATTCTTAATATGTTAGGTGTGGTGCGAAAACTATTTATGATTAATTTGGATAAGTGTTTTATTTTATAGTTTCATTTTAACTTGAAATTGGGTGTTTTCGTGTGTAACTCAAGGGGTATTATTTGGGTGTATTTTATGACATATGGAATTGGTATACTAAATGTTGTCTGGCCTTCCAATTCTGGTTTGGTAATGTATTAGTGTCATGTGGGCCTAAAAATAGGGTTTTTGAATAGGTTTTATGTGTAAAACATTGTTATACTTCTTGAGAGTATTTTATGAAAATGTGTGTTTTTATTTGGATCATTTGTAGTATTATTCAAGGTGATTTTATAAGACTTGAAAGTGGTTTTATAAAGGTCTCTAGGGCTTCCAATTATGTTTTGTATAGGAATTGGTATGGTTTTTGGTCTTAACTTGGGGTTTTGAAATGAGTTTTGTGTGCAAGACATATTTACAACACTTGGGTTCTTTTTATGAAAATTGTAAATGTTTTAGTTGGTTAAACAAAGTGGGAAAAGGGTTCATATGTACTGTTTGGTATGTGTGTTTACCTATTATGGTGTTTTTAAAGGTTAAGTGATGTTTTAAGATGTCAAAAATTTTTATAATGTTTTGTAATTTTCTGAAATGTTTTATTAAATTGTGATGTTGGAGCGAAACTTGTTTGTGGGCTGTTTCATGTAAGTTTGATGATAAAATGATTTTGAAGGTAAAAAGGGTATTATGTAACAAGTGAGTGGGATGTTATTAGAGTTTTAATATATTGGAATGTTTTTATAAATTTTTTTAATGGATTTGTGGAAGTGTTAAAGAAATGTGAAAAGTGTTGTGGGCTATTTTGGTGTGAGTTGGATTTCAAAATCATTTTGAATGAAAGTGGACTTTTGTGACTTGTGTTGTATACATGTGGGATGTTTGGTGAATTTATGATATGGAAATGATATTTTAATGTGAAAATTATATTCATTGACTTGTTTAACTTGTTTGATCACAAAAGAAAATCCCGGGTATCTAGGTGGGTGGACGTGTACTAGTATGCTAGTGAATCCGTGGGGTTTGGCCTCAGTTTCACTTAGCAAGATTGACGCTTACAACTCTAACTAAACTATGATGATGATGATGATTGGGGACCACTATGTTATGGGTATGTTCCTACTAGTGTCTCGTGCATGAGAACAGATATTTGTGATGGTTACTCTCACCGAGATACGAGGTACCTGGGAACCACAACTAGCTAGTGCCTAGGGGTTATTTCCCATTGCTTGTGCTCACTATATATTTTGTGCTTACCATCGGCATACGGTATGAGTGGATAGAAAATTCAATAGCTTTGGTATTAATTTTAAAAGTGTTTATTCCTTAAATTGTCCCACCTGTAAGCTGTTTTTATTTAATGTTGCATCTTTTAGAAATTGTAACTAGCATTTCATGTTTTTGAAAACTTCATTATTTTCATCTTTAAATGTTTATCTCATGGAATCTCTTAGTGGTGGTATCCTACTGATCATTGGATCACACCCTACTTACACCCTTGGGTGTAAGTAGACTTGGTTATTTTTTTGTTGTCGCAGGTTGGGTACAGTTTTTTGTGCCAGTGGTTCAGGTTTTTAGCAAGTCCTTGGTGGTGAAGTCTTGTGGGGATTGCTTGAGTGAGGTGCCTCTTGCCATGTGTAGATTCTTGGGCTGTCCTTATTTGTTTTTGTAACTTTTTAATGGTCTTTAAACATAGTTTTAACTTATGTAATTCAGTTCTGAAACTTTGTAAAAGACGGTTTTAGTTGAAAAATCCAGATTTGTTTTATTGAGTTTGTTTGTTGTTTAATGTTTATAAAATAGGGTAAATCATTCCCAATCATCATTATATGATACCCAGGCACTTATGACAGCCCGTGGGGATCAAGATTGCCCTTCGGGCCTTGTCACGGGCTGGGTTTGGGGCCTGGTTTGGTGGTGACCAGATTCGGTTCGTGACATTTTCACTTTATGATGTAATGTAAGACTTATGAATATATCTAGTGTTTCTAAGGCCAATAAACTAATCGGTCTTTCGAGACTTGATATTTTGTGATCATGAAAATGTTATATAATAATGCACCGACTCTGGGTAACTGGGGTCGGGACGTTATAGTTTAGTGCTTCAACTGTAGGGACAAAGGGAACTATACAAGCTATTGCACTAATCCTCGAGTCCTCGAGGGTAATTAGAATCATCAACCACCAAAGCCAAATGAAAAAGGGAAGTCTTATTCCATCACTATTTCTGAGGTGGATCCTGATAATGATGTGGTGATAGGTATGTTGGTTATTCATTCAAGAATAGAAAACATACTATTTGATTTTATTTCTACGCATTCTTTCATATCCGGCAAGTTTATTAGAACTATTAAAACATCCCCTCAAAATATAGAGGTTGAATTATCTATGAGAACATAAAATGGGGAAATTATTGAATCCAAAGTATATAACTACTCCCTATTTAATGTTTGTGGACTAAACCTCCTAGAAAATCTAGTCTTACTTCTTTTGGTGTAGTTTGATGCTATATTGGGCATGGATTGGCTATCATTATACAAAGCCAACATCAACTATTGGAAAAGGGAGATCACTATTCACATCCCAAGGTATCCTCTAATTTTGTACAAGTGTAAGGAGGAGGATGAATCTTTTTTGGAGACATCATCTCAAGTGTGGATATTATTTCCATATGAGAAAGCATATCTATCTCAAATGATTGAGACAAAGGATAGAATCATGCTAGAATACATGGAAATTTTGAGGGACTACAATGATGTGTTCCAAAAAGAATTTCTTAGCCTTCCTCCTAACTGAGAGGTTGAATTCTCAATTGAACTTATTCCTAGATCTTTTCCTATATCAAAGACACCTTATAGAATGACCACCATTGAGTTGGAGGAACTAAAATAGAAGTTACAAGAGAACCTAGAAAAAAGTTTTATACACTTGAGTGCTTCACCATGGGGTGCCCCAGACCTCTTCATCAAGAACAAGGATGGATCAATGCGTATCTGCATTGATTATCATTATCTCAATATAACCATGATAAAGAAAAAGTTTCCCCTTACACGGATAGATGACTTGTTCGATCATATATTATTACCTTTCTCAAAAATAGATTCCTTGACAAAATTAATGTGGGAAATTCAAACTACATTAGTTCTTCCATTTAGCCTGCCATAAAACACTCCTTTACCAATATTATGAATAATTCTAGATGGATGGTCTCCAAAAAATCTTCCATCAAATTCTAGTTGGATAACTGGACTGGAACACCTTTAATTTCTATGCTATCTTCTGATAAAAATCCTAAAAATATCAACAACACTACGAGAGATATTTTAAAATCTCAACATGATCGCCTCCTTGATACTATTCCAAATTTCATTAAAAACTACTCCTTCACTCACACGGATGATTTCTTAATTTGGGAACTAGCTCACAATGGTATGATTAACTCAAAAATTTCAACAATCATTATTTCTGTAACTCTAAGAATGATTACAGATAGCTAAAACATTTTAACAAACCTTGGATTAAACCTTCGAGATTTACTCTCATTTGGAATCTCGCACACAACAGAGTCCCCACTGACATTTGCCTCCAATCCTTTGGAATCCAGTTTTACTCTAAGTGTAAAATATGTAGTCAACACAAAGAAGATGCTAACCACCTATTCCTTTATTTTTCTACTACTTCTAATCTTTGGAACTATATTTTTGACATTTTTAATTATAGATGGTTGATTCCTGACTCTGTCAAAATTCAACTAATGAAATTTGCAGAAATGGAAGGCTCTCAATAAATCAGGAACCTTTTCCGTACTACTATTGCTGAGCTTCACCATATGATCTAGTATGATCAAAATAATATTATTCATAACAATTAATCACTCAATCTAAATGCAGGTTGAATTTGGATCCTTATTGCCATATATTATGCTTCTCTGTTGAAAAAGTGACATTTCCATAACAACGTGCACAACTTTGAAATCCTGAAGTGTTTACAAATTAACGAAAATTTTTGACAACCGCATCGCACTCTGGAGATGTTCTGGAGAGCCCCTATCCCTGGATGGATCAAAATCAATATTTATGGTTCTTACAAGGGAAACCCGAGCCCTACAGGGTGTGGTGCTATCTTCAGGAATCACCTCGATCAGATTCTTGGATGTTTCATGCGTAATTGTGGCATTTCTACTACCCTTGAAGTTGAGATGCTGAGTTTGATACATGCCATTGATTTTTCCAAACTCTTTGGTTGGAACAACCTATAGATTGAAAGTGAATCGATGACCATCATTAAAGTTATTTGGAATGGCGTAACTCATCTTACATGGCCAATTACTACACGACGGATGAAATGCAATCATTCACTCATCGATATTAACTATATCATCACACATGTTTATCAGGAAGAAAAAATAGTTGCAGATGACCTGGAAAACATGGGAGTAGATCAATACATTTCCTAGTTTGCAGAACTCCCCGATGATCTTATTTCCTTTCATGAAAATTATTGTAATATGATCCCTTATTTTTGACTCCGGTAAACTTACTTTTAATAATATTTGTGCTTCGGTTATTCAGGGCCAAGGCATCACCTTCTTAAAAAAAATATTCTTAAGACTGCCTTTTGAACAAGGAATGGACACTATGAGTTCATGGTGATTACTTTCAGACTCACTAATGCTAAAACAATGTTCATGGACTTAATGAATAGAGTCTTTAGAGATTACCTCAACAAATTTGTGTTATTTTTTATTGATGATATTCTGATATACTCCAAGAGAAAGGGGGACATGAGGAGCATTTGAATACTATGGTAAAAACTTTTCAAATAGAGAAAATTTATACAAAGTATAATATATATGAGTTTTGGATGGAGGAAGTATCATTATTGGGGTATGTTATCACCAACAAAGGAATATCTGTGGACCATTCCAAGACAAAGGTAATCAAAGAGTGGCCCATGCCAACATATGTAATGGTGATCCGTAGTTTCCTTGGTCTAGCTGGGTATTACCAATGATTTTTGAATATTTTCTTATGATTTTCAAACCCACTAACCAAGCTGACTTGAAAGGGTGAAATGTTTTTATGGACCAATGAATGTGAATATTGCTTCAAAGTGTTAAAAAAGAGACTTATCACCACACTAATACTCACACTTATAACAAGTGGGGAACTATTTATAGTATACAATGATGTTTAAAAGAAGGGATTAAGTTTTTTACTGATGAAAAATGATAAAGTTATATCCTACACCTTAATCCAGTTAAAAATTCATGAGAAAAAATATCTGACGCATCATCTAAAGTTGGCAGTTGTGATCTTTACGTTGAAAATTTGGTGTCATTATCTCTATGGGGAGAAGTGTGAAATATATACTGATCATAAGACCCTCATATATATATTCACAAAAAATGAGCTTAATATTTTCCAGTGAAGATGGTTAAAGCTCATCAAGGATTATGACTATTCAATCCACTACCATCATGGAAAAGAGAATATAATGTCGAATTCTAAGTAGAAAGGATCCTGTAACATTATCAATGATGAGAATTGGAAAGGATCCAATATTCTTATATTTAAAAAGTATGGACATGGGAATCATTAAGGAAGAAACACCAGAAAACCTTTATTAAATGATTTCTCAACCATCCCTCATGGATAAAATAAAGTATTCTCAAAGAAATGATGTATAAATTTAGAAGAAGGTGGAAGATATGAGAAAAGGAAAATCATCAGAATTTAAAATTGACAAGGAAAGAATTTTAAGATTTGGTTCATGAATATGTGTACTAATTTATCCAAAGATAAAGAAGGATATTCTGAATGATTCACATAACTCAACCTTTTATATTCTTCCAGGGAGCATAAAGATATATTGAGATATCCTAGAGAACTATTATTGGGACAATATGAAGAATGAAATCGATGAATATACATCAAAGTGTCTGGTATTTTAGTAAGTGAAGGATTAAATATAAAAGTCTAAGGGGATGATGAAACCATTACCCATGCCAATATTTAAATGAAAAAACATCACCATGGACGTTTTAACTATACTTGAAAATACATAGAGAGGAAACAATGATATATGGGTTTTTGTGGATCATATCACAAAGACCACTCAGTTTATCACAATACAAGAGGACTTTTCACTGGATCAACTTTCATGGATATACATCAGATAAGTGGTAATGATTCATGAAGTAACACTATTGATTGTATCCTATTGAGATCCTAGATTCACCTTAAAATTTTAGAAAAGTCTCCATCATGCTCTAAACACTAAGCTGAAATTTAGTACGAATTATCACCCCCAAACTGATGGCCAATCTAAGTGGACTATTTAGACTTTGAAAGACATGTTGATGGCATCTTATATAGACTTAAAAGGAGGATGAGACCAACATCTTCTTCTAATTGAGTTACCTTACAACAAAAGTTTCCACTCTAGCATCCAAATGTCTCTATATAAAGCCCTTTATGGGAAAATATGTAGAACACTAGTATGCTCAGATGAAGTTGGTGAACTTAAGGTACTAGGACCTGAAATGGTCGAATAAATGGTGAAGAAGGTGAAAATCATTCAACAGCACATAAAGGCATACCAAATTCAGAGACACGATATTCCTCTACATAATTCCATGGAAGAGGATCATGAGCTTTGGGAATAAGGGAAAGCTATTTCCTAGGTACATCATCCCATTTGAGATTATTAATCGAGTAAAAGTTGTTGCCTATCAATTAGAACTTCCACCTACCATGTCTTAATTACATGATGTATTCCATGTATCCCTCTTGAGGAAGTACATACCAGATCCCTCACATGTACTGAATCTGGAGGTGGTACAATTGGAAAATCATCTCTCTTACGAGGAGCAACTAGTAAAGATCTTGGATTGTAGAGATAAAGTTCAAAGAAACAAGACTAATCAACTGGTCGAAGTATTATGGTGGAACCATAAGTACAAAGAGGAAACATGAGAACTAGAGGAAGTGATGAAGGAGAAGTATCCTCACTTTTTTTTCACCATGGTATGTAAAACAAAATTTCGAGGGAAAAATTTAATAAGGGGGGAAGAATGTAATGACTCAAAATTTTATTAGTGGAAATTACCTTCTTATAATTATGTTATATAGTATAAACCACATAAAATTACTTTTATAACATAATAAAAACTTTATAAATGAAGAATGAATAAAATAATAGGTATTTCTAGAAGTTAAGGAACCCTTACCAATGGAATAGTAACTTGATATTTGTAATAGTAATGTGACCATTAGGAATAGTAAATCAACCAATAGCATACCTTATCTATGAAATCATGATTAAAATTTAGGCATCTTATAAATGATAATATGATATAATTATATCATAGTATAAGTAAATAAATATTTTAAAAATTATTAGTTGAGTGTTGGTATTTTTATAAAACACAAAATTTTATTTATAATTTTATAATCAATATATTTATTTAAAAGAAAATTTATTTTCATAAAATGGATTCATAAATTAACATTTTGTTGTCTTATGATTATAAGATAATTTTATGAGACCTTAATTAATTTTTCAAAGTATTATAAAATTAGTTATAATTTTAAAATCGATATTTTTCAAATAAATGATGATTTTAATTAAAAATTAATTTTCTCATATTTAGATAATTATTTTCATAAAATGGAGTTTATTTTTTAATTCTACACATCAAAAAATTATTAGAGTGAACTTTTGGGTTTTTTTTCTAGAATACTTTAATTTTTTATGAATAATAAAATATGATAATTTATGATAAAAGCTAAATACATGAATTATTGAGTCATAGATGATGTATGTATGATGTAAAAAAAATCTTAAACTCTCCTTCATTATTTTAATATATTTTTTTATAACTATCTAACTTTTCGTAGTCTTAATCCAAAATAATAAACTAATGAATAAAATAATGAGAAAACACCCCTATACTCCCCTATAAATACCACCCCTCACCGCCTCTTCTCCTCACACCATCCAAGATTTGATCCTCATCCAAATTCTACCTAATAATATTTAAAATCCCATACCCCACATTTAGGATCCCTTGGTATCATAAAAAGACCAAACCCTTTTCCCTAAGGAGGTTCTCAAGGAGAAGAAATTCAAGAGGTAAAATCCTCTTTCTTTTTCTTTTATTTTCTTTTCAATTTAATTATCTTATTATCCTCTCTTCACCTCCACCTATCCAAGAGGCATGAAAGCTAAAGTATATTTTATATAATATAATTTTATTATGTTAATGGAATAATTCATCTTTAAGTCTCTTCTATTTTATTTTTTTCTAAACATGAAAATATCGTCCGTGGTGTGTCGATTTAACACCACCGTGGACGATGTGTTTTAATTTTTCACTACCTCCTTCAAGGGTCATAATAAAACCATAATTATGGTTAAATAAGTTTGGATTATACATATTATAAGTTATATAATATTCTAGATGTAATATACAAATATGATGTTAAATAAAATGACATAATATCATAATGGTCATAAAACCACCAAAAATAATTAAATCATTTTCATTAATGTTCAATATAATCCTCACACCATATAAAAAAATGATAAATAAGATCATTTAATATTATTAAATTTCATTAATAAAATATAATTTCAATTCTGGATAACTATTCCAATTTTAATTGAACTTCCATACTCATATACAATCGAAACAATCATGAAAACTAAGGAAACGAACACTCCTGAATTATGAAATTAAACTACATAACTAATAAAAAAGTCCATAAATGGAATTAATAAAACTAAAATGAATAAAATTAATGTATAAAAGGTTCTATATTTTTTAATTAATTAATTTAATTTTATTATCTACGATTTTAAAGTAAATAAAGCATTCAGACATAAGGTAAGGGGATTCTTGAACCCAACCCTCTTACTTTGGGTTTTCTCTCTTTCACTCCATTTTTAGTACATATTTTCCTTTAATATTAATTAAATATAATTTATTTTTCCTTACCATTTCATTTTTTGGATATACATGTTTCCAATCTAGTTTTATGACAAATGTAAAGATTTTTCCAAAAGAACTCTTCTTTCAAAAATTATATCTTTTACTTCTCATGAGATCATTTCTTATTTACTCAATATTGATGATTATTATACCAAGTATGTTATTACCTATTTATTTTGGGGACCCAAAAGTTTATTCATGAATGTATTCATTGTGAAATGGAACCCATTCCTTTCCATGGGTTATTTTATATTTAATATTTATACATGTTCTCCGTGGAATGAATGATAATGTAAATGTTATTATGTGACAGGTGAACCCAGAATTATATAGCACATGTGAATGTTATGATGTGATGACTGCAACTAGAATTATATAGCACTCCAATACATTGGTTAATGTGGTTTATCTCATGAGATAACGTGAAATATGCATGAACCTGATGCTATCTTTGTTCAAAACTATGTATGGTAGTTCATCATTAAGACATGATGTTTCATGTTTATACATTACCACATTACTTGAATTTATCTAATTATTCATCTCATGATGATGATGATGAAATTTTCTTATGTTATGATGATGATTTTTATGCTCACCCATGCTTCATGTCTCTTATTCATCCTCTTATTGGGATTTTAGATCACCCATTCTTTTAATGTATATTCTCTGGAGAATAATCGTACTAAGGAGAACACGAGGAACAATAAGAAGCTAGAGAAAAAGGAATTAAATAAATGTTTATGTTTTATTTTGTAAATTTTTTGTATGGTCTTAATTTTCCCCGGACACCAAACTTTTGGATCCTAATTTTATAGCACTATTATGTTGTTAATATTTAAAGTTATGTTATAATAATGTAAGAAAAAGTAGGGTCACTATACAGGTGGTCCACGCCAGGCTAAGAGAGCTAGAGGACAGGGGTGGGGGAAGCTGCAGGTAGTAGAGACTTACAACCCAGAGGCTCTAGGAATGATACAAGGTATGGTATATTTCTTTTCTACCTTAGTTACAATACTTATAAACACAAGTGCTAATCATTCCTTTATTTCTTCCTATCTAGTTCAAGATTTAGATATTCTGGTTGAAACCTTGGCTCGACCCTTTTGCTTGGATACTTATAATGGAGATGACTTAGTGATTACACACTTGTGCCGATAGTGTGGCCTGAATCTTGGAGGTGAGAGTTTTTGTTGGGATATCTTTATAACAGCGATGGGGCCTTACAACATTATCTTAGGTATGAAATGGTTATCCACAGTTTATGCCCAGATTGACTGTTTCATGCAGAGGACACAATGGATCTAATGTAATGGGACTAGTTTTTCTTTTGTGGGTGAAAAGGAAACCCGTACAGTGTAGGATGGACTCATGCATATGAGGGCACAACCGATTACTCATCGGTTGGATAGAATGACCCTTTGTACATTGGATTTTATGAGTTTTTAGTTCCCTACAGTGGTGGAAGAGTATGAGTACGTCTTTACTAATAATGTTTTAGGATAACCTCCCCACTGAGAGATATACTTCTACATTGATATACAACCTTGGATGGAACTTATATCTGCACCAACATATCAGATGGATCTCATAGAGCTTTGTGAGTTAATGGTGCAATTAGAGGACTTGTAGAGGAAGGGATTTGTTAGACCCAACATTTCACCATGGGAATTCTCTGTTTTGTTAAGAAAAAAGGCATATGGGATCTTGAGGTTATGTGTGGACTACTGACGCTTGAACTGGGTGACCATAAAGAACAAGTATCCAATAATGAGGACCAATTTACTCTTCGATCAGTTAAGAGGGGAACAATGGTTCTCAAAGGTTGACCTCAGACTAGGTTATCACCAGTTGAAAGCACAGGATGAGGATATACCAAAGATAGTACTCAGATGTTTCTACGATCACTATGATTACTTGGTGATGCTATCTAGCTTGAAAATAAACCTAGTAGTGTTGACAAGACTCATGAAATTGTTCTTTAATCCATTATTAGACTAGTTTGTGGTAGTCTTGATCGATGATATCATTGTGTACTCGACATCCAAGGAGGATCACACAAGACACTTGAGGATGGTTCTAAACGTACCCCAAGAGCACCATCTTTATGGGAAGCTCTCTATGTTCCATTTCTAGATACAAGATATAAGGACCCGACCTTATTACATACATAATCTTGAATTTAGTCAAGAAAAAAAACTTCCTTTTACATTGAGTATCTTTTCAAGTTTAGAGCTTTATAGAATTAGGACAATACATTCATAACATTACACATTATTACATAGTGGATACCATAAAAGCAGTTTCCATTATTTTTTTCAAAATCTAAAACATTAAAACACAAAACAAGACTCCTTGAAAATTATTCAACATTTAACATGGCTTCCTTACTTGTCTTACACATACATTAACCTTTGAAGATAATTTAAAAACATGGGATGAGCAAAAAAGCTCAGTAATGGATGAAAAAGAAGGAAAGAGCACATTAGTCCATGAATACTCATAACGTATGAAAACATTTTCAAAAGACATTCTTGTCACCTATATATAATTACTTTGTGTAACATGATATTTACAAAAGATCCACAAAAAGAAACATGAGAACATAAATATAATCATAAAGTTATCTTGTGGAATTACTTACATAATCTTGTAACCATTCTTGGATACCTTATAATTTGTAACCCTCACGGCTACCATACTTTGTGTAACCATCACAGTTACACTTGGAGTAACCATACGGCCGACCTCCAACTTACTCATACACAATGCATTGGAGGGAGATATAGGTCCCAACCTTCATCATAAATAATTTTCAATAACTAAAACATAATCATACAACATGAATAATTCCATAAAAACATTACTTTGGAATTTCGTAAAACCGAATTTAAAAAGAGGATTTTTAAAGAAAAGCTCCTTATAAATATCATAAAATTGAAGAGAGACTTAATAGAGTGGATGTAGTATGTATATATACTTTAAATACACATAATAAAACATAATATAAACATAACCCATCACACAAATAATTTAAATAGCACATAAATAATGAAGTATAAGGTTAACCCAAAGAATGGAAATCGGGTTAAGAATTCCCTTACCTTGGGCTTTTCTTACTTAAAACTTGTTTAAAACTAATTTATAATGGTTAAAAGAGTGTTATTAATATATTAAATAAATATTTTCATGTTTATAACATCTTATATGATCATTTCATAACCTCATTTCACCCCTTAATTGTTAGTATTTTGTCCTTGCACTGTTTTGGGTGAGTTCCTTACATGATTTCCATGATTGGTTCATGATGGATGTTCTTGTCGATTGGAAGTGAAACTCCAGAATTAGAATGAAATGGTATTTAAATATTTCCAGTACCATAAATTATACCATTTATCATTTTGATGTTTTATATGAGGATGATTCATAAGTTTAAACATTAATGATGTTCGTTTAGATCTTTTAGTGGTTCTTTGATAACAACAACCTCATTTTGTCTTATAATTTAGATCCATGAGTAAAAACTAATTCCAGAACAATGGATGAGATATAATACATATATTATAACCTGGTTAAATCATAAAAATGGTTTTGTTACAACACTTTAAGAAATTAATTCAAATTGAAATCACATTGTCCACGATGTCGGTAATTCGACATATCACGGACAATATTTTAATTCCTTGAATAAGTGGGGGAGGATAAAAATAATGATGATGAATTTTACATGTACATGAGATCATCCAGAATATATAAGATTCTAGAGATTTCATGCCTCTTGGTTAATAGGAGGTTAGTAAAGAGGAAGAAAATAAATGAATCTTAAAATAAAAGAAAACTTGATAAATTTCTCACGAAAATTGGGCAGCCTAACAGCGTCTCTTAAAATTTCATAAAAATAGTTTTATAAGAGTAAGGTGATATATCATCATTAATACATAATATGGGAAGTAAGGGGGGATATTTAATGAAATATCCCATCATAATACAAAGGGAATAGAAGAGAATAACATAAAATGAATGAAAAGAAAGAAAATAAAAGAGGATGTTTACCTCTTGATCTCTTCTCCTTGAGATCCTCCTTAAGGGATTTGGTTTTGGTCTTTTGGTGAGACCAGAAGCTCTAGGAGGTGGGTAAGATGATTAGGGAGGTAATTGGGAAGAAATTAGACAATATTCAAGGCTTGATAGGCATGGGAGGAAGACAGGAGTGATAGTGGTATTTATAGTGGAGGAGAGGGGGTATTTTTCATTATTTTAATCATTATTATAATATTTTTGCTCAAGACTATGAATAATATTAATTATTGTGACCCAAAATAGTAATAATGGCATGTGAGTTCTAACCAAGTGGGATTAAATCATCCTTGAATCACCTATGATGCAGTAAATCATGTTTTTAGCATTTATCGTATTTTATCGTATTTTACTATTCATAAAAAATTCTTGAATTTCAGAAAAATCCCAAAAATTTACCCTAGACATTTTTCAATGTGTAGAATTAAAAAATGAAGTCCATTTTTGAAAAATAATTTTCTAAATATCATTAATTTAATTTTTAAATAAAATCATACTTAATTAAAAAATAAACAGTTCTAATTCTACAACTACTTCTTTATCACAATGAAAAATTAACCAAGATGTTATTATATTCTATCCTTAAGAAAATAAAATAATAATAAAATTTACTATTCATTAGGATCATATTACTATTCATATTACTATTCATAAGGGTATGTTACTATTAAAAAAAAACAAGTTGGTTTCATCAAAATCCAAATAACTTACTGAACACAATTTTAGATGACAGTTTCTTGAAATTCAAAACACTGTGGTAGTAAAGTTATTTTTAAAGGCTAGTTATAAATATCTACTTTAAACAAAGTTTCATGCATTTAAATTTATTTTTAGAAAACCTTGGGGTGTTACATTATCCCCACCTTCTTGAAATTTCATCCTCACAATTTTATTTACTTATTAAACAAGTGAGGGTACCTTTCCCTCATAGAATTTCCGGACTCCCATGTTACTTCTTCAACCATGTGGTTTCTCTACAAAACCTTTACCTAGTGGATTACCTTATTCTGCAATACTCATTCTCTTCGATCAAGAATCTGAACTGGTTTCTCTTCATAAGAAAGGTTCACTTCCAGCTGAACTGCTTCTGGGCTCAAGACATGTGATAAATCTGGCACATACTTTCTCAACATCGAAACATGAAAAACATTGTGTACCTGAAATAAGCTCGGAGACAAAGCTACATGGTATGAAACTGTTACAACATTATCCAAGATTCCAAAAGGACCGATGAACTGTGGACTTAGCTTCCCTTTTTTACCGAAAAACATCACACTTTTCCAAGGAGATATTTTAAGGAAAACATGGTCACCTACCTCAAAAGAGAAGTCTTTCCTTATGTTATCTGCATAACTTTTCTGCCAGCTCTGAGCTGTCCTCATGTGCTGCTGGATCATCCTCACTTTCTCATCCACTTCTTCAATTAATTCTGGCCCCATCAAATTTCTTTCACTGACTTCATCCCAAAACACTGGAGTCCGAAACCGCTTCCCATACAAGGCCTCAAAAGGTTCCATCTGAATACTAGAATGAAAACTATTATTATAAGAAAACTCAACTAAAGAAGGATGTTGATCCCAACTTTCCTGGTAGTCCACTGAATAATCTTGAAGCATATCCTCCAAAGTCTGAATCGTTCGTTCTGACTACCTATATGATTGAGGTTGAAAAGCTGTATTGAAATTTAACTTTGTGCCCAACAAATTCTGAAGTCCCTTCCAAAAGTTATAAGTGAACCTGGGATCTCAACCAGGAACAATGGAAAGAGGAACTCCATGTAACCTAACAATCTCCTTGAGGTACAATTGGGAAAGATGATCCAAAGACATTGTATCTCGAATAGAAAAAAATGTACATACTTTGTTAGCCGATCAAAAATAACCCAAATCGCATTGTTACCTCAAGAAGTCATTGGTAGTCCCACAACAAAGTCCATGGATACATTCTCCCATTTTCACTCTGGCATTGGCAAAGGCTGAAGCATCCCCTTCGGTAACTGCCACTCTGCTTTAACCTACTAACATGTCAAACATTTCATGGTAAAATCAACAATATCTCTTTTCATTCCATCCCACCAATAATACTCCCGAAGGTCTTTGTACATCTTAGTACTGCCAAGATGAACAGAAAATGGAGAACTATGAGATTCGCACAAATAATCTTTCTTCAACTGAGTATCACTAGGAAGACACAACCTTTTTCCAAATCACAAAACACAATCTTTGTCAAGGTTAAATTCTGGAAACTTACCCATTTTAACCAATTCTACCTTTTTCTATAGCTCAATGTCTTCCTTCTATGCTTTCTTAATTCTGTCTGACAATGAAGACTGCACTGAAACCTAAAACAAAACAAATGTATTCCCTGCACCGACAACTTCTAAGCCAAAATTCATCAAATAATTAATCAAGGGATCATATTCCAAATGTAACATGGTTAATGATGCATGATTTTTCCAACTCAAGGCATCCGCCACTTTGTTTACTTTTCCAGGATGGTAATTGATCGTGCAGTCATAATCCTTTATCAGTTCAAGCCATATTCTATGCCTCATGTTTAATTCTTTCTGAGTGAATATATACTTTAGACTTTTATGGTCAGTATATATTTGGAATTTGATTCTGTATAGATGATGCCTTTATATTTTCAAAGAAAAAACCACAGCTACCAATTCCAAATCATGTGTGGGATAATTTAGCTCATGAGGTTTAAGTTTTCTTGAAGCATAGACAATTAACCGATCATTCTGCATTAAAACATAACCAATTCCCTTCAAAGAAGAATCACTGTAGATGACAAAATCACCATTTCAGTAAGATAAGGACAAAGATAGAGCATTCACCAATCTCTTCTTCTGTTCTTGAAAACAAAAATCACATTCCTCTATCCAAACAAATTTAACCACTTTCCGTATTAACTTAGTTATTGGGCTAGATAACCGTGAAAAGTTCTTAACAAACTGCCTGTAATAACCTGATAACCCAAGAAAACTAAGAATCTCTGTAACATTTATGGGTCTTGGACATTCATCAACTACTTTTGTTTTGGTAGGATCAATTGTTATTCCATCCTTATTTATAATGTGCCCAAGAAAAGAAATCTGTTGTAACCAAAAATCACACTTGCTGAGTTTTCCATACAGTTTTTTTTCTTTTAAAGTATGCAAAACAACACTTAGATGTTTTTCATGCTCCTCTTCATTTTTAGAAAATACCATAATGTCATCAATAAATACAACCACAAACTTATCCAAGAACTCATGAAATACTCTATTCATAAGATTCATCAATACATAAGGTGCATTAGTTAATCCAAACAACATAATATCAAATTCATAATGCCCATATCTAGTACGAAAGGCTATTTTCGGGATGTCATCCTCATTCACCTTCATTTGATGGTATTCGGATCTCAAGTCAATCTTGGAAAAGTATTGAGATCCCTGGAGCTGATCAAACAAGTCATCGATATGAGGCAAAGGATACTTGTTTTTAATAGTGATGTTATTCAAAGCTCTATAATCAATGAAAAGTCTCATGGAACCATCTTTCTTTTTAACAAACAAAACAGGGGCTCCCCATGGTGAAGTGCTAGGACGAATGAAGCCTTTTTCAAGAAAATCCTGCAACTGATTTTTCAATTCAAGAAGTTCTATTAGAGCCATATGATATGGGGGTTTTGAAATTGGCTTAGTATCAGGAACTAAGTCAATTGTGAATTATACTTCTCGATCAGGTATAACATCGGGTAACTCATCAAGAAAAACATCAAGGTATTCATTTACCACTGGAACATCATTAATTTTAATAGTTCCCTTATTTTCAACAATATGAGCAAGGTAAGTTTCATTTCCATCTTTTAGTAGTTTCTCAGCTTCCTAATATGTTATCAATTGTATGGGTTCATTCTTGTACACAAACTGAAACTCTTTCTGAAAAACAACTTCTTTAGCTCTACAGTCAATCTTAGCATGATAATCAGAAAGCCAGTCCATTCCCAAAATAACATCAAACTCGACTAAGGGTAAAACAAAAATGTTTTCAAGTAAAGTCTTTCCACAGACAACAATAGAAAGATTCTTATAATTCTTATTTGCTATAATATTTCCCCTTGGTGTTTTAACAACAAGTTCGGGTCTCATTTGTTGAGGTGAAATTTCCAATTTACCAGAAAATTTCTCAGAGATGAAGGAATGTGAAGACCCCGTATCAAACAAAACTTTAGCAAAATCTGAGTGAACAAAAAAAATTACATGATACAACTTCGTGGTATGGCCCGACATCTGCTGACGTAGTTGCAAAAGATCTCACTACACCTTTCTGCTTGTAGTCTAGTTTTTTTGCATCATTCAGATCTCTCTTTGGGCAGGCATTTTTATAATGACCCATCTCACCACATTTAAAACACTTTACAGTCTGCTTTTCAGGATTAGTCTTATGATCATTTTCATTGCAATATCGGGCCATATGTCCAAACTTACCACATTTAAAACACTTCCAAGTTTTTCTAAGACATTCCCAGGGTGTTTCTTGCCACACTTTTCACAAACTAGAAATTGGATTTTCTTACCATCAGATTTCTTTGGTCGATTATTACCCATTTCTTGCCAACTAGACCTCTTCTTATCTTTTTTTCCAAAATGCACGTGATCATCAGCAAGCTCCATCTCTACCCTCTCAGCACATCAGACAAGTTTCTCGTAACTTTTGAATTCATGGGAGGCCAACACCCTTCGATACCTTGGCTTCAATCCTGAGTAAAAGCGGTTGATTTTGCTATCAAGATCCATAATAAGATTTGGAGCATACCTCGCCAGTCGAGTGAAGTTCGCTTCATACACAGCCACTGAATCTTCCTCCTTCTGTTTCAATTCAGGGAATTTCTTCTCCATCCTAAGTCGTACCACCTTAGGAAAATATTTTTCAAGGAAAAGACTTTTAAATTCAGCCCACTCTAAGGCATAAAAATTCTCTCTACCCCTGATATTCCTTACAATTTACCACCACTGATCAGCTTCCCCTTCAAAATGATAAATGGAAAGACTTACCTTTTGATTGTCTGAACATCCCATAACATCAAATATCTTTTCAAGGGCTTTGATCCATCCTTCGGCTGCTACTGGGTTAGAAGATCCATTGAATGCAGGAGGCTGTGGTCTCATAAAATGTTACACTACTGTCATGTTCCGTTGTGGTACCTCTATTGGTTCTCTTGCATGGATGCCAACACCATTTATTTTCTATGTTAGCTGATCCATTACTGTCACAAAATGCTCAGTTCTAATCCCTACCATTCCGGACTATAGTTCCGGAAGGATGTCATTTTGTCAGTGCCTCTCCTCTTAAGCATCCTTGTTCCTTCTGCGGACAACAATTCTGAACAAATTTGTCATAGATGAATCAACATGGTAATATTTAAATTCTAAAACATTTCAAATTAAACATAGTGTGAAAATCATTTATAGAATTCTATTAACATCACCCTAACCCCTAAAGTTATCTAAACCATCATCTGATACCAACTATAAGGACCCGACCTTATTACATACATAATCTTGAATTTAGTCAAGAAAAAAAACTTCCTTTTACATTGAGGATCTTTTAAATTTTAGAGCTTTAGAGAATTAGGACAATACATTTGTAACACTACACATTATTACAGAGTGGGTACCATAAAAACAGTTTCCATTTTTTTTTCAAAATCTAAAACATTAAAACATAAAACCAGACTCCTTGACAATTCTTCAACATTTAACATGTATTCTTTCCTTGTCTTACACATCCATTAATCCATGAAGATCATTTAAAAACTTGGTATGAGCACAAAATATCAGTAAGGGATGAAAAAGAAGAAAAGAGCACATTAGTCCATGAATACTCGTAACATATGAAAACATTTTTAAAAGATATTCTTGTCACCCATATATACTTAATTTGCGTAACATGAGATTTACACAAGATCCACAAAAAAAAAACATGAGAACATAAATATAATCATAATTTTATCTTGGAGAATTACTTACATAATCTTATAACCATTCTTGGCTACCTTATAATTTGTAACCCTCACGGCTACCATACTTTGTGTGACCATCGCAGTTACACTTGGAGTAACCATACGACCATCCTCCAACTTACTCATACCCAATGCATTGGAGGGAGATATAGGTCCCACCCTTCATCATAAATAATTCCCAAGAACCAAAAAATAATCATAAAACACGAATAATTCCATAAAAACATTACTTTGGAATTTCGTAAAACCGAATTTAAAAAGAGAATTTTTAAAGAAAATCTCCCTATAAATATCATACAATTGAAGAGAGAATTAATAGAGTGGATGGAGTATGTATATATACTATAAATAAACATAATGAAACATAATATAAACAGAAACCATCACACAAAAAATTTAAATAGCACATAAATAATGAAGTAGAAGGTTAACCCAAAGAATGGAAATCAGGTTAAGAATTCCCTTACCTCGGGCTTGTCTTACTTAAAACTTGTTTAAAACTCCTATATAATGGTTAAAAGATTGTTATTAATATATTAAATAAATATTTTCATGTTTATAACATCTTATATGATCATTTCATAACCTCATTCCACCCCTTAATTGTTAGTATTTTGTTCTTGCACTATTTTGGGTGAGTTCCTTACATGATTTCCATGTTTGGTTCATGATGGATGTTCTTGTCGATTGGAAGTGAAACTAAAAAATTGGAATGAAATGGTATTTAAACATTTACAGTACCATAAATTATACCATTTATCATTTTGATGTTTTATATGAGGATGATTCATAAGTTTAAACATTAATGATGTTCATTTAGATATTTTAGTGGTTCTTCGATAACAACAACCTCATTTTGTCTTATAATTTAGAACCATGAGTACAAAAGAATTACATAACCATGTATGAGACATAATACATATATTATAACCTGGTTCAATCAAAAAAATGATTTTATGACCAGACTTGAATGAATTAATGCAAATTGAAATCACATCGTCCGCAATGTCTGTAATTCGACACATCACAGACAATATTTTAATTCCTTGAATAAGTGGGGGAGGAGAAAAATAATGATGATGAATTTTCCATGTAAATGATAGAATCCATAATATTCAAGATTCTGGATATTTCTTACCTCTTGGTTAATAGGATGTGAGGAAAGAAGAAGAAAATAAAGGAATCTTAAAATAAAAGAAAACTTGATAAATTTCTCACGAAAATTCGGCAGCCTAACGACGTCTTTTAAAATTTCATAAAAATATTTTGATGAGAGTAAGGGGATATCTCATCATTCATACATATTATGGGCAGTAAGGGGGGATATTTAATGAAATATACCATCATAATCCAAAGGGAATGGAAGAGAATAACATAAAATGAAAGAAAAGAAAGAAAATAAGAGGATGCTTACCTCTTGATCTCTTATCCTTGAGATCCTCCTTAAGGGATTTGGTTTTGGTCTTTTGGTGAGACCAGCTGCTCTAGGACGTGGGGAAGAAGATTGGGGAGGGAATTTGGCAGAAATTATACAATTCTCAAGGCTTGAGAGGTGTGGGGGGAAGAGGGGAGTGAGGGTGGTATTTATAGTGGAGGAGAGGGGGAATTTTTCATTATTTTAATCATTATTATAATATTTTTGCTCAAGACTATGAATAATATTAATTCTTGTGACCCCAAATAGCAATAATGGAATGTGAGTTCGAACCAAGTGGTATTACATCATCCTTGAATCATCTATGATGCAGTAAATCATGTTTTTAGCATTTATTGTATTTTATCGTATTTTACTATTCATAAAAAATTCTTGAATTTCAGAAAAATCCAAAAAAATTTAATGTAGCCATTTTTCGACGTGTAGAATTAAAAAATGAAGTCTATTTTTGAAAAATAATTTTCTAAATACTATTAATTTAATTTTTAAATAAAATCATACTTAATTCAAAAATAAACAGTTCTAATTCTACAACTACTTCTTTATCACAATGAAAAATTAACCAAGATGTTATTATCTTCTATCCTTAAGAAAATAAAATAATAATAAAATTTACTATTCATTAGGGTCATATTACTATTCATAAAGGTATGTTACTATTCACAAAAAAACAAGTTGGTTTAATCAGACTCCAAATAACTTACTGAACACAATTGTAGATGACAATTTCTTGAAATTCAAAACACTGTGGTAGTAAAGTTATTTTTAAAGGCTAGTTATAAATATCTACTTTAAACAAAGTTTCATGCATTTCAATTTATTTTTAGAAATCCTTGTGGTGTTACACAAGTGATACACTTTCTAGGAAATGTTATCTTAGTGGATGGTGTAACACCCCGAGCTTCCACGATACGCTTCTCATTCAATAATGCAATAGCTTGCATTGTACGCAACTTCGAGTTCTAAAACATCGCGACAAATCAAAGTAGCCGTTATGAATAGTAATAACCACTTTTTAAAATTATAGAAATTTTATATTTCAAAATGGACTTCATTTTTGTATTCCTAATATTGAAATTAGCCTATGTTGAATTTTTTGTAATTTTCTGAGAACTTCAAAATTTTTATGAATAGTGAAAAATACTTAAAACAACTTTTTTAATCAAAATAATTCATAGTGATAAATTATACTATTGAGTGGTTTTAGAGTATAATTAGAATATATTTTTACCATTTTATCCAATGGTGGTCATTAGAATTAATTTGACATTGAAATTGGACATAAACAATTGTCAATCTTTTGATATAAATTGTTTCTTAAAAACACGCTATTTTTTGTGACAGCGGGAATTAATTATAAAATTAATTAATGCAACTAATATGTTTGGAATTTTGTAAAATAGACATCATTTTTCAATTCGGAATATCAATTATAGCTTAGGGTGAAATTTTGGCCTTATTCTGAAAAACTTCAATTTTTGATGAATAGTGAAACCACTAAGTGGTTGTTAAATAACTGATTTTTCGTTTAAATGAAATATTACCACTTCTGTGATTTGATTTTCAAAAATCCGACATACATGGTTGTCATTAAGAAGTAAAATGTGGTTCAATGAGATTATAATAATTTTTTGGTGAATAGTAACTTATTAAGTTCTTAATCGCGATTAGTGGTAATTAGGGTAGTTTAAGGTATAAATAATACTTTAATAATATTAAATGACCTAGACACATGTCCCAACCTCATTGGTTGTGTCATGGCCGACCAAGACAAGCCATGGCCTAACTTGGGGACCCCATGGATCCACTTTTGTTGGGAAATAACATAAATTAGTTTTTATTTAATGTTAAAGTGAAAATGACACTAACATAAATTGTTCTACTAAAACAATTTTTAATTGGGGTTATACAAGTCCAAATTTTGATTATAAATAGTCATTGGAAAGCTAAAAAGATTTCCTACATCATAGTATTTGTTTTATAATTTTTAGACATTAAATAAATTAAAGTATTTATGACATAATAATGATGCAGCGATGACATCATTATTTGACGATTTAAATAAAATGAGAAGATAATGCAAAATCCGAGGCTTACAATTGTCCAAAGCCTATTGGATGAAGATATTTCGAAACCTTATCACCTTAGCCTCGAATTATATAGATGTGGGACCTTTAGAATCCGAAAAGCATTTTGAAATAATGTAACATTTCATTACTTTCCAAAAGTGCCCCTCCTCTCCACTTATAAAAGGCCCCCACCTCTCCCACCTTATTCACACCTTCAAGCCATTTGGCTCGGCCAACCTCTGCCCAAATACTCTCCCAACATCCCTCTCTTACTCCTAGAATCCTCACTTTGGGCAGAACTCTTCCCAAGGAAGCCTTTGGCTCAAATCAAAAAGAGTTACCCGATTTTGAGGTAATGTCTTTTATAATGTTGTTTTGTTTTATTTTTCTTCTCCAACCCCCTAAACTCTTTTTATTCATTTCTTTTGTAACAACACCAGTATCCTCAATATACTAGGATGTTGTTATAAGAAGGATTCGAGCTACACTTACACACACCTACATCTAATGGTTAAAGAACATACGGTTTCTGTGGATGGCGAATTTCTGCCTCACGAAGCGATGATTGTTCAACACTCATATAACACCTTCAAAGGTGGCCATTAAGATGTCACTATTTTTATATATGATATATAATATGTTTTTGTTTTACTTATGCTTCTGTATTTCTCATTTATGGCATACTTTATGATTTCCATTATGGGTAAAACGCGATAATTCCATTTTAGGAAGTGCGGACTACCGCCCCCTCAAAGTGATTTGAATCGTTAATGCCATATGTGGGATGTATAAAGGATGGAGTAAATGGTATTATACACTATATTATACTGGAATTATATTATACATTTATATCATTATGATTTAGTTCCATTAAATATGAAATTGAAATGAAAGTAGCGTTCATGCGTACGTACGGCTTACCGTCTCCATGAACGGTGCATTTCATTTCTTACCTCTAAATGTTACGTGACATTATGAATGAATGTATATACTGTATATATGATATATATGATATCTACATCATGAATATAATTCCGGATATAATGGATATTTCACCACATGAACAACTTGTAATTATAAGAAGTTTATTTTTGACTCAAGTACCAAAGATCGACAAAACGACCGTTATTAACTTAAATAATTACATAATGTTCATATCATTGTAATAAGGGATATAATAAGGATAATGAAATTGAGAATGGTTCTTAATAAGGTATATATTAACTCTAGTTTATTATTCAGGAGGTTAAAGAACGGTTGAGTCAAGTCGGACACAAGGTAAGGGAACTTCTTAACCCAACTTCCATTCTTTGGGTTAATCTCCTACTTTCAAATTATGTCATGATATTATTATGTCTTATTTTGTATTTTTACTTTCTTTATGTGTACCTATAGTGAATACACATAATATATCTATTTTATTTTAAAAATGATCTTTTTAAGGACTTCGTCTCAATCTCCTTTCATTGAGGCATATTTGGTTTTATACACAACTTTCTTTTATACGGTGTATAAACCCCTTTGACTTTTAAGTTTATTCAAAAGGAATCTTTTTATACGAAGCATTTTACTAAACGACAAAAAGGGAATGTTTTTCATTCCGTACTTATGCGGCGACAACGACTTCTCCGCCGCCGTGAACATTATTTGAGTTTCGGCTTCCTTTACAAGCCATACCTTTTTTTAAAAAGAAAAATAAATACAATGTTTTAACATTCTTTTATTTTGGTATTGAAAATGGTTTTGAAAGCGTTTTTATTATATCAATGTTTTGTATTGATATCTTGTGATTGAAATGTGGAAATGTTATGTTTCCTTTATGCATTGTTTATGTGATATAATTATGTTATGGTTTATGATATGTTTAAACCTATTCATATGAGGAATGCATTGGACTTAATAAGTGACGGGTGGAGCCCGCTATAGCTCCTCGATGCATCGGCAGGTCTCATGAGACAAACTAGTGTCTTGGCACAAGGCCTTGACAAAATCTTATTTGTGGTCTTGGCACGAGGCCTTGACTACGTGGTTATGATAGTCTGGCATTATGCATTCCATCATTATGAAAGTGGTTATTGATATTGCATGTGATTATTCGACCAGTAGAATATCCATGTGAAGAAGTAAATGGCATTATCTCATTTTACTTTTGCCATATTATGTTGAAGTTCATGTTTAAAAGGCTTTTGTTTTAGTTATACATTGCCTTAAATGTTAATGTTTATTTATGAAAGCTTCCGCATTATTGTTATCCTTACTGAGCATTTGAGCTCACCCCTTTCAATGTTTTAATATTTTCCAGGATGTGAAGAAGTATTTTATGAATGACCTGCAGGGATAGTCAGAAGAGGATATGAGTGTGGACTATGGAGACTTTGTTATTGTAGTTTTTCACTTTTTGATGTAATGAAAGACTTATGAATGTATCTAGTGTTTCCAAGGCTACTAAACTAATCGGTCTTTCGAGACTTGATCCTTTGTGATCATGCCAATGTTACGAAGTAATGCACCGGCTCTGGGTAGCTGGGGTCGGGGCGTTACAATTGGTATCAGAGGCAGTTTAGTACTAACCTTGGAAGCTAGATTTAGATAAACTCTGATTAGAGCACATAGCCCAAAGATAGACTTTGAGGATTAGTATAGAAGAACTTCCTAGAATTTTGGTATTATAGAGATGTTATGAGTTTCCGAGCAATACATCCCTGTCTGGATACGATCAGGTAGAGGCGGCTCTGGCACAGATGTACCTAGGGGTAAAACCCGAAAACACCGCTTTGAGCTAGACTCGAACGGGAACTGGTGCACGACAACGGGCCTTGCTGCACTCTTGGTTACGACACTCCCGGGGGATATGCTTAGGATAATTTTCATTTTATTTACAAACCACTATGAAGGGTTATGAGTATATACTTCCTCAAAGAAAACATTTCTTTTTATGATTATGGATTATATCCATAAATAGTTCAATTTATGTAAAGTGTTTTACAAGTATGGAATTATGTATTTTGATTCATAAACTAATCTAGTTTATGCCATTGTTTAGAAATGGCGCCTAGTAGAAGGAATGGAAACCGTATCAATGCACGAACTCCGTGTAGGGATTGCCCTCCTGATCAAGATAATTATTGTGGATCTGGAGATACAACTGGTGCTGATCAACTTATTACCATACTTGGACAACTCACTCAGGTTATGAATAATAACCTTACTCGTATGGAGCACCCTGATCCGCAACGTGGAGGATCAATGTTAGACCGCTTCATGAGGCAACAACCACCAACCTTCAATGGGATTACAAATCCTACAGTAGCTGAGCAATGGATAAATTCCTTAGAGAAAATATTCCATGCCTTGGGGAGTAGTGAAAGAGAGAAGGTTGTCATGGCAGTTTACCGCCTCACTGGAGATGCCGATCAGTGGTGGTCGCTGATTCAAAACACAAAGGAAGATGATGACGTATCGAATATGGAATGGAGGGAGTTCAAAGAGCTTTTCTTAGAAAAATATTTTCCTCGTGACCATCGAGCAGATATGGAAAGGCAATTTCTGAGTCTGAGGCAGAAGGAGGATGAGAATGTCGCAAAGTATGAGGCTAACTTTACAAGGTTAGCGAGGCATGCTGCCGATTATATACGTAACCCAAGGAGTAAGATTGATCGTTTCTTTGATGGGTTAAAACCATTTCTCCGTCGAGCTTTAGTATCACAATCCTTCTCATCATACGAAGATATAGTCTCATGTGCTATCAAGACAGAAAAGGAATTCTCTAAGTCTTATGACAACAAAGTAAAGCAAGAGAAGAAGAGAACGGTGGAACAAGAGACAGATAAAGGGAAAAAGGGAAAGAAGGATTTTCCATTATGTGATAATTGTGGGAAGAATCACCCTGGTACTTGCCTAAAAGGAATGAGAGTCTGTTATAAATGTGGAGAAAAAGGTCACCAGGCACGTGATTGCAAGGGAAAGAAAGAGGCTGTCAAAGTTGAATGCTACAATTGTAGAGAAATGGGTCATTACGCAAATGAATGTCCTAAGCGTCAAGTAATCTTACCTCAGAAAAGGCCAAGGGATCAAGGACAATCTTATGCTATTACTACAGTTGAAGCAGAATAACTAATGTATTGATGCTTTCGGACTCATGGATTATATTCTGGTTATTAGAATAATGTGATCTATATAAGGATTGTACTGTAGTACTTGTTGGTTTCAGTAAGGTTTTAATATGATTAAGGTAATCATATTTTTAGTATGTGACAATAAGAGAAACTTTTCTTTGTTTGGGGAATCTGATGTTACAATTGATTTTGGAATTAAGAGACCTTTTAGAGAAAGTTTGGACAGAGGTATTTTGGATAACTATAAATGTTGGGATGGATTAAGTTGAACTTTGAATAGTATTGTTTAAGGTTAAAACTTTTCTGAAGATTATTTCTGGAATACTATAATACTATATTTTTAGAAAAAGGACAACCTGCAGGGTGGGGAATAACCCGTCGCGTCGGACACAGCTGCAGGAATCGAACCCACAACCATAGTGCGACAAGCCTTTATTTCCTACCACTAGCCTACAGGAAGTCCCTGGTTATTACAAAATCGTTTTACTAATCTAAATGGTATGTGTTAACATTTGGAACCTTATACAATTAGGATAAATAGAATATTTTTGAGTTCCGTTACCATTTGGAGTAAAAGATGGGTTTGTGGCAAAAATTTATTAACGAATGATAGTATACATAACAAGTATGTATATTCCCTTACGTTCTTAGTAAATCTCCTAAATAAATTCCTCAACATTATAAAAGGTAACTTAAAACAAAAATATTGTCGGTTAACTTTTCCAACTGGGGATTCAATGACCGTTTAACCAATCACAAGTTTGTGATTTTCTTGTGGTTAAACTTTCTCCTAATCCTGTTTTCTGTAACTCTCCATCAGACCTTGATGGTTTGTTTCTCCTCCATATCCATATTTTCATATAATCCTAGAGTGGGCTATATCGGGTGACCTTTGTACTTATCCTGCTTTCTTTTAATGTTATGTATTTATTAACCTTATTTCCGATGTGGGTTTTCCTCAAAGGTATTTTCTCTTTTCAACCTTTTATTTTCCAAGAAAAATTTCAAATTGCGAGGACGCAATTTATTGGAGGAGGGGAGAATGTAACACCCCGAGCTTCCACGATACGCTTCTCATTCAATAATGCAATAGCTTGCATTGTACGCAACTTCGAGTTCTAAAACATCGCGACAAATCAAAGTAGCCGTTATGAATAGTAATAACCACCTTTTAAAATTATAGAAATTTTATATTTCAAAATGGACTTCATTTTTGTATTCCTAATATTGAAATTAGCCTATGTTGAATTTTTTGTAATTTTCTGAGAACTTCAAAATTTTTATGAATAGTGAAAAATACTTAAAACAACTTTTTTAATCAAAATAATTCATAGTGATAAATTATACTATTGAGTGGTTTTAGAGTATAATTAGAATATATTTTTACCATTTTATCCAATGGTGGTCATTAGAATTAATTTGACATTGAAATTGGACATAAACAATTGTCAATCTTTTGATATAAATTGTTTCTTAAAAACACGCTATTTTTTGTGACAGCGGGAATTAATTATAAAATTAATTAATGCAACTAATATGTTTGGAATTTTGTAAAATAGACATCATTTTTCAATTCGGAATATCAATTATAGCTTAGGGTGAAATTTTGGCCTTATTCTGAAAAACTTCAATTTTTGATGAATAGTGAAACCACTAAGTGGTTGTTAAATAACTGATTTTTCGTTTAAATGAAATATTACCACTTCTGTGATTTGATTTTCAAAAATCCGACATACATGGTTGTCATTAAGAAGTAAAATGTGGTTCAATGAGATTATAATATTTTTTTGGTGAATAGTAACTTATTAAGTTCTTAATCGCGATTAGTGGTAATTAGGGTAGTTTAAGGTATAAATAATACTTTAATAATATTAAATGACCTAGACACATGTCCCAACCTCATTGGTTGTGTCATGGCCGACCAAGACAAGCCATGGCCTAACTTGGGGACCCCATGGATCCACTTTTGTTGGGAAATAACATAAATTAGTTTTTATTTAATGTTAAAGTGAAAATGACACTAACATAAATTGTTCTACTAAAACAATTTTTAATTGGGGTTATACAAGTCCAAATTTTGATTATAAATAGTCATTGGAAAGCTAAAAAGATTTCCTACATCATAGTATTTGTTTTATAATTTTTAGACATTAAATAAATTAAAGTATTTATGACATAATAATGATGCAGCGATGACATCATTATTTGACGATTTAAATAAAATGAGAAGATAATGCAAAATCCGAGGCTTACACTTGTCCAAAGCCTATTGGATGAAGATATTTCGAAACCTTATCACCTTAGCCTCGAATTATATAGATGTTGGACCTTTAGAATCCGAAAAGCATTTTGAAATAATGTAACATTTCATTACTTTCCAAAAGTGCCCCTCCTCTCCACTTATAAAAGGCCCCCACCTCTCCCACCTTATTCACACCTTCAAGCCATTTGGCTCGGCCAACCTCTGCCCAAATACTCTCCCAACATCCCTCTCTTACTCCTAGAATCCTCACTTTGGGCAGAACTCTTCCCAAGGAAGCCTTTGGCTCAAATCAAAAAGAGTTACCCGATTTTGAGGTAATGTCTTTTATAATGTTGTTTTGTTTTATTTTTCTTCTCCAACCCCCTAAACTCTTTTTATTCATTTCTTTTGTAACAACACCAGTATCCTCAATATACTAGGATGTTGTTATAAGAAGTATTCGAGCTACACTTACACACACCTACATCTAATGGTTAAAGAACATACGGTTTCTGTGGATGGCGAATTTCTGCCTCACGAAGCGATGATTGTTCAACACTCATATAACACCTTCAAAGGTGGCCATTAAGATGTCACTATTTTTATATATGATATATAATATGTTTTTGTTTTACTTATGCTTCTGTATTTCTCATTTATGGCATACTTTATGATTTCCATTATGGGTAAAACGCGATAATTCCATTTTAGGAAGTGCGGACTACCGCCCCCTCAAAGTGATTTGAATCGTTAATGCCATATGTGGGATGTATAAAGGATGGAGTAAATGGTATTATACACTATATTATACTGGAATTATATTATACATTTATATCATTATGATTTAGTTCCATTAAATATGAAATTGAAATGAAAGTAGCGTTCATGCGTACGTACGGCTTACCGTCTCCATGAACGGTGCATTTCATTTCTTACCTCTAAATGTTACGTGACATTATGAATGAATGTATATACTGTATATATGATATATATGATATCTACATCATGAATATAATTCCGGATATAATGGATATTTCACCACATGAACAACTTGTAATTATAAGAAGTTTATTTTTGACTCAAGTACCAAAGATCGACAAAACGACCGTTATTAACTTAAATAATTACATAATGTTCATATCATTGTAATAAGGGATATAATAAGGATAATGAAATTGAGAATGGTTCTTAATAAGGTATATATTAACTCTAGTTTATTATTCAGGAGGTTAAAGAACGGTTGAGTCAAGTCGGACACAAGGTAAGGGAACTTCTTAACCCAACTTCCATTCTTTGGGTTAATCTCCTACTTTCAAATTATGTCATGATATTATTATGTCTTATTTTGTATTTTTACTTTCTTTATGTGTACCTATAGTGAATACACATAATATATCTATTTTATTTTAAAAATGATCTTTTTAAGGACTTCGTCTCAATCTCCTTTCATTGAGGCATATTTGGTTTTATACACAACTTTCTTTTATACGGTGTATAAACCCCTTTGACTTTTAAGTTTATTCAAAAGGAATCTTTTTATACGAAGCATTTTACTAAACGACAAAAAGGGAATGTTTTTCATTCCGTACTTATGCGGCGACAACGACTTCTCCGCCGCCGTGAACATTATTTGAGTTTCGGCTTCCTTTACAAGCCATACCTTTTTTTAAAAAGAAAAATAAATACAATGTTTTAACATTCTTTTATTTTGGTATTGAAAATGGTTTTGAAAGCGTTTTTATTATATCAATGTTTTGTATTGATATCTTGTGATTGAAATGTGGAAATGTTATGTTTCCTTTATGCATTGTTTATGTGATATAATTATGTTATGGTTTATGATATGTTTAAACCTATTCATATGAGGAATGCATTGGACTTAATAAGTGACGGGTGGAGCCCGCTATAGCTCCTCGATGCATCGGCAGGTCTCATGAGACAAACTAGTGTCTTGGCACAAGGCCTTGACAAAATCTTATTTGTGGTCTTGGCACGAGGCCTTGACTACGTGGTTATGATAGTCTGGCATTATGCATTCCATCATTATGAAAGTGGTTATTGATATTGCATGTGATTATTCGACCAGTAGAATATCCATGTGAAGAAGTAAATGGCATTATCTCATTTTACTTTTGCCATATTATGTTGAAGTTCATGTTTAAAAGGCTTTTGTTTTAGTTATACATTGCCTTAAATGTTAATGTTTATTTATGAAAGCTTCCGCATTATTGTTATCCTTACTGAGCATTTGAGCTCACCCCTTTCAATGTTTTAATATTTTCCAGGATGTGAAGAAGTATTTTATGAATGACCTGCAGGGATAGTCAGAAGAGGATATGAGTGTGGACTATGGAGACTTTGTTATTGTAGTTTTTCACTTTTTGATGTAATGAAAGACTTATGAATGTATCTAGTGTTTCCAAGGCTACTAAACTAATCGGTCTTTCGAGACTTGATCCTTTGTGATCATGCCAATGTTACGAAGTAATGCACCGGCTCTGGGTAGCTGGGGTCGGGGCGTTACAGATGGTGTAGCGGTGGATCCAGTGAAGGTTGATGTAGTGTCAGCTTGGGATCCACCCAATATCATGAAATATATATAGATATTACTTGGTTTGGAAGGATATTACTGAGGATTCATACCTGAATTCTCCAAGATATCTTCTCCCATGATAGTTTTGACCTGAAAGGGGAATCCTTTTGTGTGGAAGGAGACATTCCATTAGGCCATTCAGGAGTTGGGGCAAATATTGATGAGCGCTCCCATATTGAAATTTCCAGAGTAGGGTGTCGAGTACATGGTGTTCTGCAATGCATCAAAAACCGGGCTTGGTTGTTTTATTATTTAGAGGCTGGAGGTGATTGCCTATGGCTCAATTCAATTGATACCACATGATAAGAACAACATGACCCATGATCTTGAGTTAATAGTGGTGGCGTACTCACTAAATATGCAACAACACTACCTAATGGGTGAGCGGTTTATCGTCTATTTTTACCACAAGTGTCTCAAGTATATCTTCTATCAAAAGGATATTAACTTGTGATAGTGGATATTTCTAGAGTTCCTTCAGGATTATGACTTCAATATTGTTTATACTCCTAGGAAGGGGAACATGGTAGAAGATACTCTCAATAGGAGATCTTGTTCATAGTTGCTAAATTTGGCGTCAGAGTAGTTGGCCTCATTGTGTTTATCCTTTATGGATGGATATAGACCAGCTTACCTCCATTCGATAGTTGTCACCTATCCACTCTTATATAAAGTTATGTAAGATCATATTGGGGATATCTAATGTGATACCCTATGCACTCAGATATCCTATGGACATGTTCCTGATGGATTTTCTAAAGGTGGGGTGTATGTCATTCTTTTTAGAGGATGCATGATGGTACCGATGATGTTGTGGGAGTAAGTTATGAGATAATTTCATAAATCTCTTTTATAGGCACATCCAGGTGTGGAAAAGATGTAACATGACCTCTGATATTAGTTTTGGTGGATAGAGATAAAGAAGGGAGTTGCAGAGTTTGTCCCTCAATGCCTTACTTATCAGTAAGTTAAGGTTTAGCACTAAGTTCCATTGGGTTTAGATCAACCCCTTGAGGTGATAGAGTAAAAGTGGAATGGGATATCCATGTAATTTGTGAAGGTATTACCACATACATCCAGAGGACACGATTCTATCTGGGTGATCATAGAATGACTCACCAAGTAATTCCACTTCCTAGCTATTAGAGAGCAGAGTTCAGTGGAGATATTGAGATGCCTCTATAAATAGGAGATAGTCCAACTCCATGGATTTTAATCAATGATTATTTTTGAATGTGATTCTCACTTCATATCACAGTTATGGGAGGGATCACAAGAGGTGTTTGGGACTCAGTTATTCTTGAGCATAACATTTCACCCCCAGGATGATGGCCAAACTGAGCAGACCATTCAGGTTTTGGAGGATATGCTAAGAGCATGCATGTTGGAATTGTTTTTTAGTTTAGAGGATAACCTACCACTGGTGGATTTTTTGTACAACAACAGCTACCATTCCACCATTGATATGGAATCATTCAAGGTCTTGTATGAGCAACCCTGTAGGGTGACCCTTTGCTGGACTCACCTAAGAGATTCAACACTCATGGGCCTAGAGTTGGTGTGAACCACTACTAAGAAGGTGAAAATCATCTAGGAGTGGATGGGGATTCCAAAAATTTGTTAGAAGTCTGATGTAGATAGACAATAAAGGCCTTTGGAGTTCAAGGAAAGAGACCATGTGTTCCTACGAGTTTCACCTTGACATGGATTATAGAGGTTTCATCAGGGAGACAAACTATCTCCAAGATTCATTGACCCTTTCCAGATACTATATAGAGTTGGTGAGGTTGAGTACTTCTTGTATCTCCTTCCACAGTTAGACTGGTTATACAACATCTTCCATGTGTCGCAACTGAGGAGCTATATGCACGATCCGTCACATGTTATCAACTGGGGAGAGCTAGACATCGAGGATGAATCTACCTTTGCTGAGTACCTGATGAAGATCGAGGATCAACAGAACAAGATCCTTCATGGGTGATTTATTCATTTAGTTCATGTCTAGTGGCCATAGGTAAATCTTCAAGAGAGCACCTCAGAGTGGGAGGCTCATATTCATGCTCAGTACCCACATCTCTTTGTGTAACCACTTGTTTGAATTTTTAGGATATAAGCCCCCAAGGTGGGGAGAATGTAATGACATGGATTTTTTCATGTATTATTTTTTGATATTGTATGTATTATTTTTGAGACTAGGTGCTCAGACAGAATGCGATTTTAAGGCTCGGTGTGCCTGAAATAAATGTTTGAAATAAATTAAATATATTAAATAGCACACACATACAGTTTTCCTAAAAAAGTGTAATAACTTATAAAAGGAGCCCCATATCAGAAATCAAAGAAAACTTTTGAGTTTAGAATGGGATTTTTACCTTAGGTGTGACATAAACTTGGTTGGTGTGAGGAATTTTTGAAAAATTCACCATGGACATAAAATGAATAAAATACTTAAATAAATTATTTTATTTCATTTGTTGACACAAAGACCTAATTTATTCTATAATTATATAGTTATAAAAGATTTATAAGGTTATCCACATAACCCTGGAGCCATTAGAGAACCACTGGAGAGAGATTTTTAGGATATCTCTCAGATGAATGACAATCTAATCGAAGATCGATGACCGATGTGCGATGAAATCGAAGGATCTCACCAATGACTATGATGCAACTTTGTTCTTCATCAGCGATCGGTCCAAAATTGAGATAGGATGTTTGTTTATTTGGATTTATTACCCATTATTTATTTCTATAATGAATACAAATTAATCTACCAAGGGATTGATTCGCGGGTTGGTTGTTTTACAGGATGGGTTTACCGGGGGTGATACTTTTTTGGAAAATTGCTTCATGTTTTTTTGCTTATCTATTCATTAATCATTATAATGATAACATATTAAGGGCAACATGGACCTTTTCCAAGGTTCGTTCATTGTGGTTGTGATTTTTCTTTTCTACCCTAATTTTTTCATTCATCATCGGGGTTTTGTTTTCTAGGTGGTTCGACCCAAATACCGAGTAATCAATCATTTCACACCCATTTATTGGTGCAATTATTTGATATCATGGATCTAGACTTGCTATGGCATGCGGATCTTGTGATAGTGGTATTGGTGAATGGATCATACCGGATTGGAGAACTCCTTGTTCGAGTGGTGTGTGTGACATCGACAAGGACGAATGAAAACCAATTATCATGTGTATAAGATGTCCAAAATTCTAAGAACAATGCTAGAAAGGGTTGGCCGAACTAGATCCACCATGCCCGACATGATTCATGGCTAGATTTGGTTCCGGAGGAGAGAAAGACTCCATGGGAGGAAGAACAATGGGATTATGGAAATCCCGATCTACATGGTATGTAATCTAGGATTACACAGCATGTGGGACCCTTGGTGAAGTGGTTAGGGTTTTCATGTAAAGTTAAGGATCATACGACATGTTAACCCTATGACATGACATGTTGTGTCTTCCCTAGAGGCTTGTTGTTCACCTTAAAGTGTACACAGACATGGGTAAGAGTACACAGGCTTGAACATTCCATGTAATCCCATATGAACACGGACCAGCCAGATGTACATGGGCTCAACCATATACCTGGACACAGGCATAAGTACATGAGCATGGGCATGATGTGTACTTACACACAGACATGGGCACATACCATTTACATAGGCTAAACCTAGTGTTGAGGGAACTTTCCATACACTCATATTACACTTAGTGTACACCTTCAAAGTTGTCTTGGAGTCCTTATCCTCTGTATCTTGGACAAGTTTCATTAGGGTTCATTCCCTATATCTATTCCCCAAGGGTTAGTATGGAATATTATCCTATACATAGGATGGAGACCCCTTCCATTGTAATTCTTGGATAGAGTTGTTAGAATTCTTCTATGAATCCTAGATTGAGATCCTCTATCATGTTCTTCCCCTATGTAGATTTCTTAGTATCATCATGAATAACACTATACAGGCACCGATCTTCTACTTAGTGGGTTAATCCAGATTGAGTAGTTGGTATACCTCATGACCTTGGGATTATCATCCTCTGTGTATCGTATATCTTCAGACTTCTAGTGTATAATTATATTGGTGATACCCAATAAGAACTACCTCTTGGATAGATGTCATAATTTATATCTGACTCATGGGAGTGTTCTCCTAGATGAGTTCTATGTGGAACCTTCGAGCATGAATCTTAGGCTTGTATTATGGTTATGACTTTACCTTGAGACTGTGTGACTTTGTTGAGTATATCTGGATATTCTTGTTATATGTGTTATAGACATATACCTATATAGAGATTATTTTCATTCTTTTTTTATATGATTTGTGGTTTTGGGGTGTCCAACTGAGTATTGTTATACTCGCCCATACATGGGCTTTTTCCACACATGTTGTGTCTTGTGAAGACAATCAACCTTTTGACAGAGACCTAGAGAGACTAGGACCAGGTTGTGATTAGTGAGCCGAATATGCCGAGGTGTGTTCCTATGGTATCTTAATATCACTCCTTATATTTACCTTTAGGATGGGCTTGTTTTTAGACTACTCGGTGGGCTTGTATTTGGCCCTATTTACTTTCCATTACTTGTTTTCATACACTGGTTGTGGGATTAGATGTATGCATGAATGGTTTCTTTCACTTGTTTTTACATTTAAGCATTGTATGGGCTTGGAGACATGTTCATGTGTACAAGTACTTAGGATAAGGCCCTCCATGTTAGTGATATGCCTACTTGGTGCTAGTTTCCAGCCCATGGCCTACTGGAGGTGGGCTTGGGGAGTCACAGCATGGGCCCCATTTGGACAGGCTATGACCATCCAAGATTTGAGGGAAATGAGAGATGAATGAATGAATTTGGGAGAGCTGAAAAATTTATGAACAAGATAGACCTAGAAATATTCATGATATGAAACCTAGATACACATCGTGAGTTTTTGTGAGGTCCTCAAATTCAGAACATGAAATAAATTCAGGTTTTGAGTCCCTCAAATTCATAACTCAATGAATATCCTCTGATTTTCATGGCACCTTTTCATTGAATTAATTCATTCCATGAATTATTCTTTCACATTGTGTGTCACTTAAGCACAGCAGGGTCTCATAGTTTATCCTTTGGATAAATATTAAATTTTGGACAAAGTGTTTTCTCTTAAATGAAGAGAGATTGATAAATCATATCTAAATGAGATTGTATGGATTTATAACCAACTGTAAAGTTTTTCATAAAGTCCTTATGGGATTTTAGTGCAAGTGGGGGATTGTTGGAAATGAACTGAAATGGGTATATCTTATTGCACAATAGTCCTTAAGTCATAGCTTATGATATGGCATGCATATGCCTCTATTGTAACATATGATCACTATTTATTATAGTGTATGATAAGATGGAAATATGGGATATCAAGTTCATAGAATTATCACACATATTCCTCATGGTTTCCTTAGGTTATGAATCAATGGATTAATTCATTTATAGACTAAAAACTCATTTGAATCATTTAAATGATAATATTCTCAACAGGTGTGCGTTATGGGTAACACACATCAGCTACTAAGTGATGAAAATCAACCCTCAAATTCCATCACTGCATTAAGCGAGCCTATATAAAGGATACAATCATCTAGATGGGTGATGTAACACTATGTGATAGTATAATATCATTAATTCATACTTAAATCCTACTCTTCCTCCCTGTCACCATTCATCTTCGCAGAGAATGTTCTAGTACACATATGGTGTTCAGGGGTCCTCTCATAGTGTATGAGGATCCTAGTGGTTTATGTATTACCTATGGAGGTGTGTTAATTGGTTATCACTAGGTGATCATGATCAAGTGTATTCCATCATGCATGGAAAATATGAAGCACACAACATATGAGGTACGCCTGTTATATTTAATGTTCTTCATACATCATATTAATTTGATGATGACAATTCATGCTATTTAAATAGGAATACTTCATTGTTTTGATCACACAATGATCCTCTAAACCCCATCAATTTTTTAAAAGAATTTAGATAATTGAATGTGAATCAGGTTGTGAAAGAGGGAGGGTTCTCTTTTAGTATCAAGTTGGGAAATTTGAATAATATTTTTTCTCCCCAGAATATTGGATATAAGTAAGTGGAATTACTTGAAAAAGGTAGATTTGAGCATCTAACCGTAACTTAGGGAGACATTGAAAAAAGTGTTTAAAGCTATGGTTGGTTCTATATGCTTAATAAAGTAGTTCAAGATAGTTTTCTAGTTGAGAGCATCATTGAAGTTGGTGGAGGGAAAGAGGAAGTGACTACAAATTTGTTACTTTTTATTAGGGAGAAGTATGAGATCAATAATGGGTGATTATTTATTAAGTAAAGCTGGTTTGTTAGTTCAAAAACAATTAAACCTCATGAAGGGAACTTGTACAGTGGATCTATGTTTATTTTTTATTAAATGTTTTAAATTAAAACTATATAAAATAATTTTTTATCTAATGCATATATTTTAATTATAATAAAAATTATTATTATAAGATCATTTTTATACATCCATAATTATATATTTTTATATGTTTTAAAACAAAAAATTATAACGTGACTTGTTTGTTTCATAAATAAATTATATATATATATAGTTATATATTGTTTCAAAAAGTTGTAATTCTTAATATTTTCTTAAAAAAAATATTATTTAAAGAAACAAAAAAACTTGATATTGGTGTATATGTTCATGTACATATAATTCTAAATATTTTATAGTGAAAATTATCAATGTAAATTTTAGCAGTTGGGGTATTGACCTAGTGGTAAGGTATCCCCCCTAACATCACATTGAATTTAGGGTTTAAATCATGATGGTCTCCATTTATAGGGATATGAAGGGTGGTGTGCCTTGGGTGCATATTTGCAAGGATGAACCAAAGGGCTCCATGTCAATGGGGGAAGACCGCATAGAAGAGGGTGGTGTGTCTTGGGGAAAGATTTGTGAGGTGGACCTTGATGGTGATCGATAGTGGTAGGGGAATTCGGCGGGCACGATCAAAGATGGTGATTATTAAGATAGTAAATTATTTACCTACTGCTGCATCGATAATCACAAGGTATAATAAAGTGAAATGTACAGAAACATATAGACACCAGATGTAACATGGAAAACCCCCCAAAATTAAAGGGGTAAAAAACCATGGGAAAATAAAAGGATCACTATGGGTTAAAATGGGTACACACTCCCTCACCCTTACAAGGAGAAAACCCTCATAAATATCTCTCTTGAATAAGTGGGGAAACTAACTCACAAAATATCACTCAAAATGAACCGATGATAAGAAGATTAGTGAAGCTATTGATAATGAAAATGTTGGGGGGAGATCCCCTTTTATAGGCTATATCTCCCCCTCCTACTACCTTCTCCCACTAAAGGTTTGGTGGGTTTTGGCCCCCAACCACCTACCTAGATGCTAGCCACTCCCGCCTCCCATGACAAAGTAAGGGGGAAGCCACCATCCTGAAAAAATTCTACTGACACATCTCCCACTTGAATATTTGATTGAGAACCATTAACATATCCACACAACCTTGCTATCTACCAAACATGCTGATCATGTCTCAGTAGGGACAATCAAGGATCTTCATAAACTAAACCTATCAGAGTCAACCACCTTTATCAGAAAATCAGCCAAATTTTATTTAGTTTTAATTTTCTACATTTCCACACTTCCTTACTCTACCACATCTCAAACAAAATGATACTATACCCCAATTTGATTTGTCTTGGAATGAAAATATAGATTCATATTAATGTGAAAGTCACTCTAACTATCACAAAACAAGGGAATATACTCCAATCTATGCCCAAGATCCTCCAACAACCTTCTCTTCCAAATACCCTCTTTGCAAGATCGTGTAGTTTCCATGTAATCCTTCTCTGTCATGGATAATGCCAAAACTAATTGTAAATTTGAAATATAGCTCACAACTCCTCCTGTAAGAGTAAACAAATAACTAATAGTGGATTTACTATATTCAGAATCACCTAAAAAATACGAAACAACATAGCCTCTAATAGTTAAATATGATCCTTTATAACATAATGTAATATTTGAGGTCTCTTTGATGTATCTCGAGATCATATTAACTATGATCCAATGATCCTATCCTGGATTCTCCATGCACCGAATAACTACTCCCATTGCATGTGAAATGTCTGGTCTAGTACAAACCATAGAGAACATCATACTACCCACTGTTGATGCATATGGTACTTGAGACATCTCCATACTATCTACTTAACTACTAAGACTAATCATAGAGGATTAAATTAATATAAATTAGTGTTGATATGGGATTATAGTCTTTCATGTTAAATCATTTCAAGACTCTCTGTAATTAATTCTTCTATGATAGCATAATATTCCCATTATTTCTATCTCAATAAATCTACATCCCAAGAATCTTTTTTTCTAGTCCCAAGTCATTCATATCAAAATCCCTATCCAATTGTGCCTTCGTATCCTAGATTTGATATTTGTTGGGGCCTACAACCAATATGTCATCCACATAAAATTGAATAATGATGAAATCATTACCATTAAAACCCCTAAAATATACATAATGATTTGAATGAAGTCTATTGTATCCAAGGATCATGATATAGGAATAAAATATCTTGTACCAACACCTCGACACCTGTTTGAGACTGTACAAATATTTTTTCAACCTTCAAACCAAGTTCTCTTTTCCTTATTCTGAAAAAACTTCTAGTTGGAGAATATAGATCTCTTTATCAAGATCACCATGGAGAAAAGAAATATTTACATCAAACTTCTATAGATGAAAACTGTATGTAACACACATTGCTAGAACTATCCGAACATTCATTATTCTAAGAACAGGAGAAAATATTTTATCGAAATCAATACCAGCCTTTTGAGCATATCCTTTGACCACCAGTCTTGCACAATATCTTTCCACCTGGTTCTTTTCATCCTAATTGATCTTGAATACCCATTTGTTTTCAATAGCCTTCCTTCCATGAGGTAATGGAACAAGATACCAAGTCTTGTTCTTGTACATGACTTCAAGTTCCTCCTGCCTCGCCACCGTCCATGAGGATACATCTAGACTCTACATCACCTCCACAAAAGAAGATGGATCTCTATCCTCCATCAATAAAAGGTATGCAATATTTATCTTAGTGAAATATTCTGAGTTCCATATTGGTGCTCCTTTCTCCCTAATTGACTGTCATGGTACAGACTCAATCGGTACTTGATCTTTATGATCTATTAATTCCTCATACGAAACTGGTTCTTCCTTGGATTTTTCCTCTTATTTTAATGTTTTAGTTTATGTATTCTCTTTCTCCATGTCTCCATCAATTTTTATTTTCAACATGTATTCTGAAAAAATGACATCTCTGCTGATGATAAGTTTGTGGGAAGTGGGGTCCCACAAATGATATCCCTTCACACCGTCTGCATATCCCAAGAAGATACATTTCCTAGATCTTGAATCCAACTTCGATCTAACTTGGTCATTAAATAATGAATATACATGACTTCTAAAAGTATGTAATTGAGAATAGTTAGCAGGTTTACCAGTCCACATCTCCATTGGTGTTTTATGATCAATCACCAGTAAAGGAGATCTATTGATCACATAACAGGTGGTATTCACTGAATCTACCCAAAAAGTTTTGAAAATTCCTGCAGTCTTTAACATAAACCTTGTTTTATCCAACATAATTATATTCATCCACTATATCAATACATTCTATTGAGGAGTGTAAGCCATTGTGAACTATCTCTTTATGCCTTCTTGTTGAAAAATATTATCAAACTCCTTGCTTGTATATTCTCCACCATTATCAGTCCTCAGACACTTGATCTTCTTTCCATATTCAAGTTCCTTCTGCGCTTTTAATGTTTTGAAGACTTTAAAAACATCCTCCTTTATCTTGATTGGTTACACCCAACATCTATTGTAATAATCATTAATGAAGGATACAAAGTACCTTGCTTTTCCAAGGTATATAACTATTGCTTTTCAAATGTCGGAATGGATCGACTGTACGATCTAATGAATTATTTTTGTTGATGTCCCAAACTTTAACCTATGTTTCTTAATCAAAAAAAAAAATGCTCAAAAAATGGTAAGGATACCTTTGTTAGTCCAAGAAACAACTTATGATCCACATTAATCTTTAGTCCTCATTATGATATATGGATAAACTTATGATACCATAATTTCGTCAATGATTTTGTTGAGGTAGTTGATGCAACAACTATCTCATCATCCTTGTACGTTTCACCCATAAGAATGTACAAGTTCATTAAGATATTCTCCACCTTCATTACCACAAGAGCGCCCTTCAAAATTCTCATCACTCTATTCTTGGTGTGAGTATTTCATTCGATATCATCAAATTTCCCCAAGAAAATATGTTCTTCTTCAGGACCTTCACATGGCGTACTCCTTGGATGATCCATATTATGACATCATGCATCTTCAGTTTCATGGTAATGACTCCAACAATCTTCAGGGTGTGATTATTCCCTATGAATACAAGTCCTTTTAAGATGTTTTCATATTGATAAAACCATTCCTATTGATATTTCATGTTCCATGTTGTTGTCGAGTCAATTATATAGGCATTGTTGTGATGCTACCTACTTCCAGTAGGTGTCATCGCTTCACTGACTAGTATATCTCCAATTCCATAAGTACTCACCACATTTCTTTCCATGTCATGATTGTGGTTTCAACTCGCACCACACTCCATCTCCACATCTACCAGTCTTTTTCCAATTTTCAATCAGCAATTATCCTTCCACAACATTTCCTGCATCTTCATTTCCCACAATGAAAAATTATATCCATCAAAATTTTTGATCTCAAATTTCTTTGTTATATGGACAAGTCATTAGTTCAGAACCTCCATAAAAAAATTGAATAGTACCAAGCCATAAAATTCCTTTAATACCACTTATTATTACTATAAATGATTGAACCACCAGTACAACAATAATCATGAGATAAAATAAAGTGAAAAATGTGGGAATTTATGGACATAAGATGTAATGAGGAAAACCCCCAAAATGAAATGGGTAAAAAACCATGAGCAAATAGTAGGATCACTATGGGTAAAAGTGGGTACATGCTCTCAAACTATTATAAGGAGAAAACAATAATAAATATCTCTCTTGAATAAGTGGGGAAACAACCTCACAAAATACCACTCAAAATGGACTGATGGTGAGAAGATCGGTGAATCTGTTGATAATGAAAACTTTGGGGGAGACCCCCTTTTATAGGCTACATCTCCCCCCTCCTACTACCTTCTCCCACTGGAGGTTTGGTGTGGTCTGTCCATGAACCACCTACCCAGATTCCATCCATGCCCGACTCCCTTGAAAAATTAAGGGGGTAACCACCATCCTGATTTTTTTGCAGATAGTTATTTCCATGAATCGATGGGCGGGAGGTACCTACGGCAGGCCTCGGTGGTGATTTCCATGAATTTGGCATAGAAGACGGACCTCAGTGATGGTGGGAGGTACCTTTGGCGGGCCTTAATGGTGGCCAGGGTGAATTGGTGGGCTCGATCGAAGTATGATGATTTCTGTGAAGATTGACAATGGAAGACTATTAGAACAGTGGTGCGATCTTCGACGGGAGGTGGTGATGAACCGTGAGCAAGGGTCATGGCATCTTCATGCATGGTGCTAGATGATGGTGTCTACTGAGAGATGACAGTGGTAGATGAGAAAAGCGCAATGGTGTGATCTCTGGAGGAGGTCAATGAGGAGTCGTGAGCGAGTGTTATGATGGAGGGTGGTGACTGCCGTGAAGGATGTCGACTATTGTCTAGTTCATAGTGGTGCAGTCTTTAGAGGAGGGTGGTGACGAGCCACAAGCAAAGAGGGTAGATGTAATTTTCATGGGATTATGTGGGCGTATGGTTATTTTAATGGGGTTTATTATCATTTAGTCTTTAATGACCATGTAATGAGATTAGTTTTAATAAAAATGAGGGAGACTTCCCCCTATCAAAAAAATTATCAATGAAAATTTGTGGTGAAAATTCACAATTTTTATTTATATATTAATATATATTGATTTCAATTTTAAGTATAAATTTAAATTGGAATTTTCATGTCAAAGTTTGTACTTAAAATTTTCATAGGAAGTTTTCATTGAAAATTTCATAGGGAAGTTTTCATGGGAAATTTGGAAATTTATAATTAATTTTTTATGAAAATTATATTGTTTATTTATGTGTTCATATATTTTAAACTGGAAATTCACTACCACTGATCAGACCTAAATCAACACCTGCTTTTATCAACTCCAAACAGAAAGAATTAAAAAAAGGGTTTCTCTTATCAGTGCTAGCTAAAAACCAATGATAAAGGTAACTTTTATCATCATTAAAAAAAAGTGATGATAAAGATGTACCATTTATCATCACTTTTTTAGCACTAATAAAGGTGGATCCTTACAAGAACTATTTAAAGAATTGATAAAACCTTTAAAAAATATTATTAATATATATAAAATTATTATATTTATATTTTAAAATAATGTTTATTTATATACATTAATTAAAAAATACATGTTGATAATTAATATAAATGTGATATATTGATATATATATTTTAACACCAATCCTTTTTTTAAAATTTTCAAATGACACTTTTAAAGGATAAGTGTGAACCCTAACAATTTCATCCAAATAAAAACATTAAAAAGAAGTCATCCTAGATTGAGACTATTTGGAATTGACCCTCCTAAGTGTCTACATAATTATGTAAAGCATCCAACTTCGCATGACTGCTCGACTAGCTATCCCGTGCAGGGTTTCATGGGCCTGGTACTGATGAAAATTTCCATACCCTCCCATTCATCCAAATCTAGATGGCTATGATCTGGTGAATGCTTCCTATTCTGAATCATTATCTGGAGCTATTATTTTTAGTGTGTCTAGTTGATTTCACATTCAAAATTCAAAATAAAACCAAATTTGAACAAACAGTCTCGATCCATGAAAAGCCTTCAAAACACAAACCCCCTTCAAAATATCAACAAATTTCAACTGCATGCCAATTTCCATGTAACAAAAAATAAAATTCAAACAGATACCAAGCCACCACATTGGGACCTCGAGCCTCTAGACCTTCTCGAGAAACAAAAAGAACCATCACCACCTTCTCAGTATTCAGATTGCACCATCATCATCTTCGAACTTTTATCGTACCTGATTGCCAGCAAGACAATCACTGAAGATCACCATCATTACAAACTGTCACCGAAAGCCTTGCAGAAGAGAAACTCAAAACCTCACCACTGAAGGACATGTTCTTGTAACTTAGATGGCCACTGAAGCCACATCCCAAAACCTCATCATCACCCCGTTCTCGATCCACGTCAGAGAGGCACGAAGAATCATGAGGCTAGGGTAGGGAATGTGGTGGATGAGTTCTCTAAACGATGACTTGTTGACGAGGCAGCAAACTGGATCTAACAAAATAAAGACAGGCTGATGCCGTTGTTCCTTGAGAACTGTCAACCATCGAACCAAAAAATCCCAAAACCTCTTTGTTACCCCGCTTTAGATCTGACATGGAGAGCCACATGGGAACTAGAGGTTAGAGTAGGGGATAAGCAGACAAGGGCTCCAATGCAAACCTTCGTATGGCCTCAAAACAGAGACCAACACCATCCTTCAAAAATACCACCAAGAGAAACCGAATCATCACCTCCTCGGGACCCCGCAGAAATACACCTACTCACCGCCCTCAGGAGAAAATCATTTCCTATCGATAAATCGACACCACTGGATGAGCCAATCTACCATTACTACCAGAGAACATCATCGTCGAGAGAAGAAAAAACTTGATCACCATCGAAGACCACTGGAAATGGACGTCGGAGGGGATAACACTTCTTGTGGACGCTGATCTGCTGACCAACACCTCTCCCCTACAGAAACCAAACAATGTGACGTCTAACAAAAATTGAAAGCCATCGAACATAGAATCAATGAGAAAAAGAGAAGCAATAGTCGAGAACGACAAGGGGACCCCGACCAAGAGCTCTTGAGAAGAGCTCCTGGCCGAGCGGAGGTGCGCAGCAGCGAAACCCTAGATCACACCTGTGATTTTGAGTTGATATATATTTTTTAATAATTCAAATATAAATATAATATTTTTTATAAAAATATTTATAAAATTATAAATAAATATTTATATATTTAAATAATAAATATATTTTAGAAAATAAATATATATTTAAATAACTATAAAATTATATTAAATATATTTAAATAAAAAATACTTTTATTTTTATTATAATTATATATATTTATATATTAATATATATATAATTATATAATTATATATAATTATATACATATATATAATTATATAATTATATATAATTATATAAATATATAAATATATAAACATATTTATATTTATAAAAAATATTTATAAAAATATTTATTTATAATTATAAATATAAATAAATATGAATTATAAATTTTTTAATAAAAAATTAATCTTATTTTCATAATTATATATATATAAAATTTTCAAATTTGTATTAGTCAAAATGCTTAATGGTTTGTTTATATACATTGATTACAAAATGTGTGTACAATTAAAATAAATATAATATATTACTATTTTATTTAAACAATTATATAATATATAAATGAATATATTTATTTAGATATATATTCACATATATATATTAAATAATTTAAAATATGCATACATGTATAACCACAGGCATGTATGTGTATGTGTGTATGTATATGCGTGTGTAGATGTTTATGCATACATATGTATGTTTGTAATTCATGTAAATGTTACAAATTCACTTCTTAAAATTTTTGTAATTAATTTAATTTAATTTATTCATTTATTATTATATATTCATTAATAATGCTAAAAATATATTTAATCATTTTGTAATATTTAGTAATATATATATATATATATATTTATTTACTATACATGTAATATTTTCAATATGTTTATGATTTATGTGAATAATATTTATTCATATTTATTTATTAATTTTTAACATTTAAAATATGTTTGAAATTTATATAATTAATCTATTTAAATTATTTTTTAATAATTTTTAAATTTAAATATTTAATTATTAAATTATAAATATATAACTTTTTTTTAAAAATATATTTAGGAAATTATAAATAAATATACATACATTTAAATAATTATAAAATTATAATAAATATATTTAAATAATAAATATATATTGTATATTTATAATTATATATAAATAAATAAATATATTTACATAAATATGTAATGACCTCGCCCCTAGTAGCCCGAAGCTGGTGCCATAATTACATTGGTATAATAAACAAGGAATTCGTATCCTGAAGGACCAAATAATTTAGTAGCTTTGGAAAAACAGATACTAACATAATTGTTACATTACAACTTGAAAGAAAAATAACAAAGAAACTCCATAGGAAATACCAATAAACTCCTAGATTATCCCATCAAGTCATTCCTAAAACACATCTTCACATCCTGGGAAAAAATAAAATATAACAAAGAGGTGAGCTCAGATGCTCAGTAAGGGTAAACAGTACAGTGAAAGCTATCATAAATATACATAAAAAATAAGGCGTGGTGAAAAACTAAAAATATATGCCATTAAAACATAATCTTGAGCATAATATGGCAGGAATAAAAAAATTATTAAATAATTCCATAAATAATCACATGAGAAAGAAACTTAACCATAGATATTCTACTAGTCGAATAATCACATGGACTATCAATTACTAGTATCATAATGAGAGAATGCATAATTCTAGACATCATAAACATACCATCAAATCCTTAAACAAGAATTATACATAAATGGGTAAGGCCTCAGCCAAAACCGATCCAGTTTGTCTCATGAGACCTACTGATGCATCAAGGGGCTATAACGGGCCCCACACATCACTTAATAAGTCCAATGCATTCCTCATATGTCAAATAATTGATTTTAAAAACATTTATATAAATAGAAGTGTATCATACCACTTTTATATATTTGAATCATAATCATAGACGAAAATACTTTAATTAAATCATTGATAAATTCTTGAGAGAAATACCCTTTTACTTTAGAAAGAAGAGTTCTTCTATAAAATCATTCGTATTTTTCATTAAATAATATTGAAAACATATATATCCTAAAAAATAAAATTTAAGGACAATGAAATTATTTTTGAGTCATAAATTATGTCCAACTTAAGTGAAAACATGTAAAAATATGTTTTAAGAAACTTTAGAAATAAGCCTCTTTAATACGGTTTAAGGGAAAATATTAAAGAGTCTTTAAAACAATAAAAAGATTAAATGTTTTCATAAAAAAATATAAATGAACTAAGATATTTTTTCACTATAAAATAGTGATTTTAGTAAAATATTGGTTCCTTAAAATTGATTATGGAGTGTAATTGAAATTGGGTATGGAATTTGGAAGTTCCTTTAATCGGGCTTGCTTATCGAGAGGAATTGAAAAGAGAACCATATAAAACATGTATTTACATATCAAAGAAAGATCAAATGACCTGGATACATAATTTTTGAATATATACATAGAATTTTTAATAATTATATAAAAATAATGAATAATTTCATTGGGGTAAAGAGAGAGAAAGCGTAACCTGAATGAAAGATGGAGGTTCGGGAAGAATCCATTACCACTTTGCAAACATTCGAATGATAAAACACTATTTTGTTGAATATTTTATTGATAATAAATGATATAATTTCCTCACATTGTGCTAAATATATTCATTTATGAAATATTTGGGATTAGATCATTCATTTGAAAATTTGATGAAAATTCCAGTTTCACCCTTTTAAAATGTACTGTAGTATTTTGAAGATATATATTTTAATATTTATTATTTGAACGTATTATTTTGTAAAAGTGTTCCTAACTTAATTATCTACAAATTTTATCCAGGACACTAGATCTAAAGAGTACATTTGAATGGAGTAAATGGGCCATTAAGTCGATGATGGTCTGGACTTGGAAGAATTGACATGGGTTCTGTATTTGGACCATATCTTCTTTATCCTGGATTTTATTGAGCCCAAATTTTGAGAACATCTCAGAAACATGATTTTTCACAAATCATACTTCTGGAATAAGAGCTGATTCACGCGTTTATGCGGTCAAATGGGCGGTTAAAGTTGGATTAAAATATTTGGACGAATTTCCACATTCACACTTGAAACCACTTGTAACCTCCCCTCCCCTCCCCTCTATAAATTGGAGTTTTTTCTCATTTTGAGGGGTTGGGACGTGAATTAGGAAGTTTAGGGCAGAGTAGAAGAGGTTCCACTCCAATTATCCAAGAAATTAAATATGGGTAGCTCTTGAAGTAAGGATCCCTTCGTCGAAGCCCTATTCTTCTTCCTCATATTGTAATGTTTGTGTTTTCTTAATAAACTTCTTTGTTATTCTTTTATTTATTCTATTTTCTTCTGTTTTTTTAAATTTATTTTTATATTAATCTTCCTCTTTGGGCTGGAATTCTTGAGTAGAAGTGTTATTGGGTTATACCCATTATAAACCTTTGCACATGCAAAAAGCTTCTACATTGATTACGCCACCCATGGAAGAGTAGTCTTTTAGTAATCGATCTATCTCTTACCTTCTTTATTCATTTATTTTGAATCAATGAGATACTGTAATTAAATTAATATGATCTATTAATTTATTTTTTAATTTAAATGAAACTAAGCGATCAATTTAATATTTAACACAAAACACGTGTGGTCGGGAATTGTGTGAACTGTGAGAGCGCAACCTTAACCGGTAATTCAAAACCACATGGGATTAATTTGTAGAGTTCAAACATAATCCCTAAACTCAATTAATCCTCATTTATATAATGGATATGTGCCTTAATTTACCACTGACTATAATCTAATCTTAGAACATCAATCAAAGCAGGGTGTTGTGATTGCATGTTCCGAAGTTAGCCTAGGATTAAATTCACTTCATCTTCGTGGTAAAGTTAATTCTCGTAGGGTTCAGGATTTAACAAATTAAGGGATCATAATTAAGTGAATGTTAATTTAAATGATAATGATTAATAATAGAGTGAATAGGTAGAGTTAGATCGATTACGCCTTTTATAATATTTTCAAAAAAAAAACATCTTCTTGTTGTGTCTTTTTAATCAAACTTCATTTCAAAATTAAAAAAATCCAATCTTCTTCCAGCAACTTCTTCAAGTTTTATAAACTTTAAACAACCACCCCCATCCTTTCAATTAGTGTTTTTATTCTCTTTTATTTTATTTCTATAATACCTCTAAAAAGTTGTTTTAATTCACTTCCTCCTTTGAGGGACGACTTTGGTCAGCCACTCTGCTGCACCTAAGTACCCCAAAATCACACTAATCATTTTAGGGCACCCACAAAAATGATCTATAAAATTGGAACCGTTGCCGAGGATACAAGTAATTATTTCAACCAATTAGAGGTATTTATTTTATTTTACATTTTATTCTCTTCCTCTCTTCTTTCTTCCTTCTTTACCCAATCTGTTTTTTTTCTACTTTTATTTTCTTCTACTTATTTTTAGACCATCAACTCAAACTTATTGTTTTTATTTTACTATGGTCCAATTTCTTTCTTTTCATTTTTATCTTATTTATGACACAAACTAATCCTGAAGATCTCTTAGATCTTGACCCTGAGATTGAACTTAGCCTTAGGGCACGAATTAGACATTCTCAGTCTACGGGAAGTTTCAATATTAAACTAGTTGGAGAAGTTCTCCACTTTCAGAACATTGAAATTGCAAGCAATTCAAATTCAACCATAAAACAAGAACCAATGGCTGAAAATAATGGAAATGAACTTAATAGAAGCATTCAAGAATTGGCAGCACCTGATATTAATTATCAACCAAATTGTATTGCATACCCAAATCTTGAATCAGACTTTGAACTAAAATCTAGGTTAATTCACTTACTTCCAAAGTTTCATAGCCTCTTTGGTGAGGATCCCAATAAAAATTTGAAAGAATTTAATGTGTTTTGCTCAACACTTAATCCTAGAAATGTCTTTGAAGATCAAATCAAATTAAGAGCATTCCCATTTTCACTTGATGGAGCTGCAAAGGATTGGATGTACTATTTACAACCTGAAAATGTAACATGTTGGAACGATTTGAAACGTCTTTTCTTGTAGATATTTTTTCCAGCATCGAGGACCAATTCTATTTGTAAGGAGATCTCGGGGATCAAGAAAGCACAAGGGGAGTCAATGTATGAGTATTGGGAGTGATTCAAGAAGTTGTGTGCAAGCTACCCACATCACCAAATCAATGAGCAATTACTCATCCAGTACTTCTATGAAGGAATCAAACCTATGGAGAGAAGCATGGTAGATGCTGTGACTGGAGGATCATTGGTGGACAAGACACCAGTAGCCGCACATGCATTGATCGAAAAAATGGCACAAAACTCCCAACAATTTGGCGATCGAGGTACACCACATGTCAGGGGAATACATCAGGTAAGTCCTTCTTCTCTTGAAAGTAATTTGATTGATACCAAGTTGGAAGAATTGACCACTATGGTGAGGAAGATTTCATTGGATAAAAAGACATCCCAACCCCCTCCTTCAATGCCTTGTGGCATTTGCACTGAGATAAGCCACCCAACTGACTGTTGACCACAACTACAAGAGACAGAGGATTGCACATCAGTATTTCCAGGGAGACCATTTCAGCAGCAACAACAACCATATCACCAAAAGAAGTTTGATTCATTTGCTCCAATATACAACCAAGGGTGGAAAGATCAACCGGACATGTGGTATGACTCTGGACAACAACAAAGGCTACCCTTTCAACAAAACTTCCAGCAGCCTCTGCCTTACCAGTAGGGTTTCCAACAACCCCAAAGGAGATTTGAAGCCCAAGAATCAACAAGACAACAACAAGGGAATCTCTAACCCAAGGTAGACTCTAATACTAATGACCTTTTGAAGAAAATTGTTCTTAATCAACATAATGAGATGAAGAGTCAAAGTTCGAAGCTGAGGGAGTTGAAGACTCAAATGAGCCAGATTTCCACCACCCTCCATGAACTTGTGAGTAAGAATTCTAGAAATATACCTTCCCAAACCACTCCAAATCCAAAGGGGAATGTCAGTGCCATCACATTGAGAAGTGGGAAGAAAATTAATGATACATCTATACCTAACATTCCACCGGGATTCACCTCAACTCCGGAGAAGCCGCATTCCATACCAACTGATGAGAAATCCAAAGAGAAAGATAAAGGTAAGAAAAAGATTGATGATGTTCCTCCTAAACCCCTTCCTTTTCCAAATAGGGTTGTTCAAACCAATAATATGGATGAAGAGGTGATATAAAAAGAGGTTTTGGACACATTCAAGCGTGTGGAGATCAAAATTATTCTACTTGAAGCCATTAAGCAGATTCTAGGGTATGCGAAATTTTTAAAAAAATTCGTACCAATCGAAGAGGGATAAAGGGAAATGGGAGGATCAACATTGGAAGGAATGTGTCAACACTCATTACACCAACTCTAGTAATGCCAACAAAGTGCAAGGATCCCGGGACATTCACCATCCCATGTACCATAGGGGAGTTTCACTTCTCTGATGCTCTTTGTGATTTAGGAGCTTCAATAAATGTGATGCCTCACTCTGTATTCTCTTCTTTACAGGTTGGTGGGTTAAAGCCGATGAGAGTAGTGGTGCAATTGGCGAATAGAGCTATGGCATATCCAGCTAGAGTCCTTGAGGGTGTACTTGTCCGGGTAAGAGACATGATCTTTCCAGAATATTTCTACGTGCTTAACATGGAGGATGATCAGGTAAGTTCTCATGCCCCCATTATCTTATGTAGACCCTTCCTCAAAACTGCAAAAACTATCATAAATGTCAATGAGGGTACACTTTCCATGGAGTTTGGAGATTAAGTTATGATATTTAATGTTATGGATTCCATGAAGTACCCCTCAGATGATCAATGTGCATTTGTGATCTCCCACTTTGAACCACCAAGTAAAAACCCCATGGAATTTTATTGTCCTATTCTTAGGGAGATTATGAGTATTGGTTATGGTTTAATGTCTAAGATAACTTCCACACATGTTTATAATGAACAAGACTCTCTAATATTTGATTTTGAAATGGAATCATACTTTGATTTTGATCATTTGAACTCTGATTATGACATGGCTATTGAGTATGCTAATGAATTTGGTGATTTATTCTCTGATTATGATGATTTCTATTCTGATACTGATGTTCATTGTGCAAATATGTCTGTTGCATCAATTTCTCCATCCATACATCACCCCCTACATTGGAACTCAATCCATTGCCCCCAAATCTTAAATATGCATACTTGCTGAGTGGTGAGAGATTACCTATTATCATTGCTAAAAATCTCCCTTTTGAACATGAAGAAAAGATTTTGAATATTTTGAGGGAGAACATCCGGGCGATTGGGTGGACCTTGGATGCCATATCAGGTATTAGCCCCTCCATTTTAATTCATAGGATTATCTTGGAGGATGGGGCGAAACCAGTGAGACAGCCACAAAGGAGACTTAATCCCACCCTCCTGGAAGTTGTTAAAAAAGAAGTTGAGAAATTGCTCGAGGCAGGTATAATCTATCCCATTTCAGATTCTCAGTGGGTAAGTCCAATTCAGGTTGTGCCTAAGAAAAGTGGTGTTACTGTTGTTAAAAATGAGAAATATGAGTTAGTTCCAATGAGGGTACAAAATAGTTGGTGTGTGCGTATTGATTATAGGAAACTAAATCATTCCACTCACAAAGACCATTTCCCCCTCCCATTTATTGATCAGATGCTTGAAATACTAGATGGGAAGACACACTATTGTTTCTTGGATAGATTTTCTAGATATTTTCAGGTTCCTATAGCTCCGGAGGATTAGGAGAAGACTACATTCACCTGTCCCTTTGGCACATTTGCCTACTGGAGGATGCCATTTGGACTTTGCAACGCCCCGAGTACCTTCCAGAGATGCATGGTGAGTATTTTTTCTGATTTTATTGAGACCTGCATGGAGGTATTTATGGATGATTTTAAAGTGTATGGATCCTCATTTGATGAATGTCTAAATAGTTTGGGAAAGGTATTAAATCATTGTATTGAGAAGAATCTGGTCCTGAACTTTTAAAAGTGTCATTTCATGGTAGAGCATGGCATTGTCTTAGGGCATGTAGTGTAAAAACATGGGATAGAGGTTGATAGATCTAAGGTAGACATTATTTCATCCTTACCCTATCCTTCATGTGTTCGTAATGTTAGATCTTTCCTAGGGAATGTAGGATTTTATCGGCGCTTTATCAAAGATTTTAGTAAGATTGCTCTTCCTATGTCACGATTACTTCAAAAGGATTCTGATTTTGTGTTTGATGATTCTTGCAGGACTTCCTTTGATGAGATAAAGAAGTGTTTGACCACTACACCTATCATACATCCCCCATGGTGGGAGATTCCTTTTGAGATTATGTGTGACGCCTCCAACTTCGCAGTTGGAGCTGTCTTATCTCAGAGGGTGGAGGGACGCTCACATGTGATCTCCTATGCATCGAGGACACTAGATTCAGACCAATAAAACTACACAACCATGGAAAAGGAGTTTCTTGCTGTCATATTTTCTTTAGATAAATTACGTTCATATTTATTGGGCTCTAAAGTAGTTGTTTTTTCTAACCATGCTGCTCTGAGGTACAACTTTAAGAAGCCAGAAGCAAAACCATGACTTATCCGTTGGACGCTCATTCTTCAAGAGTTTGACATTGAGATAAAGGACAAGAAGGGGTCAGAGAATTTGGTGGCAGACCACATGAGTAGACTTACTCACACAACAGAGGGTGACACCTTGGACCAGTTACCACTTCTGGACACTTTCCCCGATGAGCATCTCTATACCATCTTAGGTACGCATCCTTGGTATGCTGATTTAGTTAATTACATTGTTTCCTCTGAAACCCCAACAAATTTGAAGAAGCATCAAGTCCAAAACTTAAAGAGTGAGTCTAGGTTTTATGTGTGGGATGATCCTTACCTCTGGCACATGTGTAGTGACCAAGTCATTAGGAGGTGTGTTCCCGATCATGAGTTTGAGTCTGTTTTGTATTTCTGTCATACACTTGCTTGTGGTGAACACTTTAGACCCCAACGAACAGATAGGAAAGTTTTGGACTCCGGATTATATTGGACTAGATTATTCCATGATGCCCATGTGTTTTGTAAATCATGCTCTTGTTTCCAACACACTGGGAACATTTCTAGGAGACATGAGATGCCCCAACAACCCATACTATTCTGTGAGATTTTTGATGTATGTGGAATTGATTTTATGGGTCCTTTTCCTAGTTCATTTGGTTTCTTTTATATCTTTGTTAATATCGATTATGTGAGTAAATGGGTGGAGGACAAGGCCACCCGGACTGAAGATTCTCATGTTGTAGTGGATTTTTTCAAGGCTCAAATTTTCTGCATGTTTGGAGTACCAAAGTCCATCATCAGTGACCAAGGGTCACACTTTTGCAATATGAATTTTTCTTCCCTCCTTCGAAAGTATGGGGTGACACACAAAACATCAACACCATATCACCCCCAAATAAACGGCCAGGCTGAGGTTTCAAATCGTGAGTTGAAACAGATTTTAGAGAAAACTGTGTAGCCAAATAGGAAGGATTGGAGCAAGCGCTTGGATGATGCATTGTGGGATTATAGGACAGCATACAAGACAACCATTGGTATGTCCCCATTTCGGATTGTTTTTGGGAAAGCATGTCATCTCCCAGTAGAAGTTGAGTATCGGGCTTATTGGGATATAAAGAAATGCAACATGGATTTGGCCTAAGTTGGAATCCAAAGGAAGCTGCAAATTCAAGAGCTTGAGGAGATTCGATTGTCTTCATATGAGAACTCAAGGCTCTATAAGGAAAAATCAAAAGCATCTCATGATAGAATGATCCAATAAAAGGAGTTTCATATTGGAGAGAAAGTCCTTCTCTATAGTTCACGACTAAAGCTGATTCTTGGTAAGTTGCGTTCCAGATGGTTAGTTCCTTATATTGTGTCTAATGTTTTTCCTTATTGTGCAGTGGAGATCACACAAGAGGACACTGGAATAAGTTTTACAGTCAATAGGCAACGTTTGAAGAGATACATTGAGGGACTTCCTACTGATGTAGTGGATTTTATCACACTGCATGCCCCATCATCACTTGATCACATTAGGCGGTTCCTAACCCTTTAACTTTGTTATTCTTTATCCTCTTTAAAATTATAAATTTCATGTGCATATATCATCTCAGGGGTTCAAATTGATGACAATGAAATATTTTAAGTGTGGGGGAGGGAACATTTTAGTTTAGCAATTTCAATTGTTTTCCTGTTTAAAAAAAATTGTGTGTTTTTCAAATTTTGTGTTTTTATTTTTCAATTTTCTTTGTGTTTTTGAGCTAAAATGATTCTCATCACAATTTTTAAATGCATATCAATGAGTGAAACAATTTATCCCTTGAAACTAAGCTTAAATGAATGCTAAAATGACTTTTTTTCAAGTTCAAATATTTAGTAATTTCATGAAAAGTACACTGAATTTTGAATCCCATGCCACATCTCACTGTCTTTATATTTTAAATCACTTTCCTGCGAGGCTTCTGAACTATTATTTTCATATTCTTTACATTTACCTCACTTCTTGAGAGAAGCAAACCATGCTTGATTTAACCAGAATTTGATCAATTCCTATCAAAACTTGAGGGTTTGAGGTACTTATGTTTAAATGATTGAGGCATTTTTTTGGTATTAAAGCCCCTATTTCAAAGAATCATTTTTTTATAATGGCCTACCTTGAACATTTAATCCTTGTAGACCTTAGAAGCCATGAACAACTTGTTAGGTTTACCACATTACAAGCCAATTTTCCCTATCCAACCAACTCTTGAAGTGAAATTGCATAATCTGGTTGAGCTTAAGTGTGGGGGAAGCTATCTTGTGTTGTGACACTAAATTCTGTGATACTTTGGGTGGAAAATTAAATTTTGAAGAGACGTGTTTTCTACTGAAGAAAATCATTATATTGAAATCTGTGCCTTTTTTGGAGCATTCATGACAAGTGAAGCTGTTCCTTTTCTGGAGCTTCTAATTGATATAGAAAGATGTGCCTATCTGGAGCTTTCAAGAAAATCATGTTTGAGAAAATTGAAATTTTTGTTGCTGAATTGATGAATGGTGAAAACCTTCCATGAATTTTCATGATGATGGAGCTGAATTGATACTATGAGGATTAATGAGGAGACCATATTTAAGTGAAAATTAGATTAATGCAATTTTTCTTCAAAAAGAGTCAAGCCCTCCTCATTCAGCCTCAAAATTTTTCACATCTAAATCCTACCAATCGAAAGCCACAAAACAACCCTGAAAAGTCCTCATGATAAACATATGTCTTTGACCCACATCGGGTGGCGATGTAGGAATTTATCAAGCTATGGTGACCCTTGTATGAGTTTCGATGAGAAATACATTGCAAAAAAAGATGTTATTTGTGTGATAAGAGAAAATTCAAGCGAGGTAAGTGTTTTGTGCATGGGAGGATGAAATGAAGTGGAAATATATTGAATGATATAAATGGAGAACTTAAATAATGATTTTTTATGAGGCACAATATCTTTTTTTTCTTGGGGTGTAATTGTTTGATCTCAAGGATATTTGTTTTAAAATTTGTTTTGATTTGATATTGACGTTTACTTGATATGAGGTTTTTCCTAGGAGTGAAAAAGGGTAAGTGTGGGGGAGTTGATAAAACACTATTTTTTGAATATTTTATTGATAATAAATGATATAATTTCCTCACATTGTGCTAAATATATTCATTTATGAAATATTTGGGATTAGATCATTCATTTGAAAATTTCATGAAAATTCCAGTTTTACCCTTTTAAAATGTACTGTAGTATTTTAAAGATAAATATTTTAATATTATTATTTGAACTTAATATTTTTCAAAAGTGTTACTAACGTAAGTTTCTACAACTTGTATTAAGGACACTAGAGCTAAAGAGTACATTTGGATGGAGTAAATGGGCCATTAAGTCGATGATGGGCTGGACTTGGCAGAATGGACATGAGTTCTGTATTTGGGCCATATCATCTACATCCGGGCTTGTATAGAGCCCAAATTTTGAGAACAGCTCGGGGACATGATTTGGCACGAATCGGCCTTCTGGAATAAGAGAGTATTCACGCGTTTAGGCAGTCAAATGGGCGGTAAAAGTTGGATTAAAATATTTGGCCGAATTTCCACATTCACACTTGAAACCACTTGTAACCTCTCCTCACCTCCCCTCTGTAAATTGGAGTTTTTTCTTATTTTGAGGGGTTGGGATGTGAATTAGGATGTTTAGGGCAGAGGAGAAGAGGATCCACTCCCATTCTCCAAGCAATTCAATAAGGGTAGCTCTTGAAGCAAGGATCCCTTCGTCGAATCCCTATTCTTCTTCCTCATGTTGTAATGTTTGTGTTTTCTTAATTAACTTCTTTGTTATTCTTTTATTTATTCTATTTTCTTCTATTTTGTTTAAATTTCTTCTTCTATTAATCTTCCTCTTTAGGCTGGAATTCTTGAGTAGAAGCGTTATTGGGTTATACCCATTATAAACCTTTTCACATGCAAAACACTTCTACGATGATTACGCCACCCATGGAAGAGTAGTCTTTTAGTAATCGATCTATCTCTTACCTTCTTCATTAATTTATTTTGAATCAATGAGATAATGAAATTCACTTAATATGATATATTAATTGATTTTTTAATTTAAATTAAACTAAGAAAGCAATTGAATAGTTAACACAAAACACGTGAGGTCGGGAATTGTGTGAACTGTGAGAGCGCAACCTTAACCGGTAATTCAAAACCACATGGGATTAATTTGTAGAGTTCAAACATAATCCCTAAACTCAATTAGTCCTCATTTCTAGAATGGATATGTGCCTTAATTTACCACTACCCATAAGCTAATCTTAGAACATCAATCAAAGCAAGGTGTTGTGATTGCATGTTCCGAAGTTAGCCTAGGGTTAAATTCACTTCATCTTCGTGGTAAAGTTAATTCTCATAGGGTTCGGGATTTAACAAATTAAGGGATCATAATTAAGTGAATGTTAATTTAAATGATAATGATTAATAATAGAGTGAATAGGTAGAGTTAGATTGATTACGCCTTTTATAATATTTTCAAAAAAAAAACATCTTCTTGTTGTGTCTTTTTAATCAAACTTCATTTCAAAATTAAAAAAATCCAATCTTCTTCCAGCAACTTCTTCAAGTTTTATAAACTTTAAACAACCACCCCCATCCTTTAAATTAGTGTTTTTATTCTGTTTTATTTTATTTCTATAATACCTCTAAAAAGTTGTTTTAATTCACTTCCTCCTTTGAGAGTCGACCTTGGTCAGCCACTCTGCTGCACCTAAGTACCCCAAAATCACACTAATCATTTGAGGGCACCCACGACAGTGCTCTATCATCGAACCATATGTCCCATAAAATTATTGATCATCAAATAAGATATTTAATACAATTAATATAAATATATTCAGGATATGATACATAAATGTGCCGTATACATACACCACACACAATAAATAGTGGTGAATATAAGGCATATCTCATAGAAATAAAAGTGAGATGAGAAAACCCTTACCTTATGTCCAAATGTGTTCTGCACTTGATCTTAGTGTCTTGGATAATCAGATTAAATCCATTAATTAATTAATTCAGAAACTTTTCTACATTTATTTTATTTATTATAATTTTATTAATCTCATTTATTTCTTTTTTGATGAGTTATAAAATACAATTTTATCATTCGGGAGCGTTCATTTCCTTGGTTTTCATGATCGGTTTACTTGTATACATGTATGGAAAATCATGAAAAATTATAATTTTTGTCCATAATAGAAGTTATATGTTATTAATTAGCTTATAAAATATTAAATGGTTATATATTTCATTCGGTTATATGGTATGAGGATGAATCATCAGATAAAACGGTAATGATGAATGTTAGTTTATTTTGTCGAAATTTCTATTATCACAAACTAGATTTGTTTTATTAATTAATATTATGTGTATATACTAGTTATCAAGAATTATGTGAGTTATAATATTTATAATAAAATATTATTTAACCATAATAATGGTTTTATGGCCATAATTGAAATCGGTGATGGAGAATGAAAATGCATCGTCCACAATGGCGGTAAATCAACACATCACGAACGATATTTTCATTTTTAGAATAAAAGGGAGAGGATAAGGGGATTGATGATGGATTTTACATTAACAAAATAATATTAAAGTATATATAATATACTGGAGTTATAATTCATTTTTATATATATTAGGTGAGGTAAGGATAAGAAAATAAATTAAATTAAAAAAGAAAATAAAGGAAAACAAAAGAGGATTTTACCTCTTGAGTTTCTTCTCCTTGAGAACCTCCTTTAGGGGCTTGGATTGGTATTTTGGTGATACCAAAGGATCCTGGATGTGGGGAATATACTTGGGACAATAATTGGGTAGGAATTAGACAATATTCAGGGTTTAAGAGGTGTGATGAGAATAGGTTGTGAGGGGTGATATATATAGTGGAGGAGAGGGGTGTTTTCTCATTATTTTATTAATTAGTTTATTATTTTTCCTAAAGACTATGAATAGTTTGAAAATTATCACTAAATATATTAAAATAATTAAGGGGATTTTGATATTATGGTGATTACATCATTAATGACCCAAGGAATAGAGTATTTAACTTATAATGTATTTATATTGTAAATTACCATATTTTACTATTCACAAAAATTCAAGTATTTTAGAAAAATACCAAAAATTAACCCCAACCATTTTTATACATTTGGAATTCAAAAAATAAAATCCATTTTTTGAAAATAAAATTTCCAATATTATAAATTAAACTGTTAATTAAAATCATCATTTACTTGGGGAATACCAATTTTAAAATAATAACTAATTTTATAACACTTTGAAAAATTAATTGAGGTCTCATAAAATTATTTTATAGTAATAAGAAAACAAAATATTAATTTTGGAATAAATTTTATGAAAATAAATTTTATTTTAAATCATTATATTAATTATAAAATTGAAAATAATCATTTATATTTTATACAAATATCAACACTTAATTAATAATTTCTAAAACATTTATTTAATTATACTATGATATAATTATATCATATTACCATTTATAACACACTTAAATTTCATTTATACTTTTATAGGTGATGTTACTATTAAAATCCTAAATAGACTATTAATATTACGAAAATGATAATTTCATAAAAATCAGGGTTTTTCACTTATTCACTGGAAAATAAATATTTTTAGAAAAAATAACAAAATTTAACCATAAGATAGTTTTGAAATTCCAATTTGAAAAATGAATTTTATTTGGTTAAAATAATTTTTAAAAGTGTCAAAATTTAGTTTTAAAATAAGGTCACCATTAAAAGGCGGTATAACTACCTTTAAAAAAATATAGCCTTTTAAGGCATAAAATTGGATTCATTCTTATCTTATGCCTATAAAATAATTTGGATGAATATAAAAACATTTTATCAAATATATAATATATAAATTTCACTAATAATATTCATTCCCACCAATTTAATGGCTTGGTTATAATGGTCATTTTAAAATAATGTTATTTAATTGTATATCATTATTTGTTTAAGATTGGTGTTATGTGAAACCTATGATATCAAGGAAATTAAATTGAAAAAGATATATATCATAAAATCTTATGGTGTTACACTCTACCCTTCTTCAAAAAATTGTGTGCTTATAATTTTAAATTTTACCTTGAAAAAAATAAAAGGTCGATACTTAAAAATTCCTTTGTGGGAATCCCACATCGAAAGTAGGGTTAATAAAATATCTTATTAATAAGAGTGAAAAGGAAATTCAGAGGTTATGGCACAACTAAGTATTCGAATAGGATATCATTAGTGCGAAGTAAAAATATGGTCATTGAAGAATAATCTAACCATTATGTTCTGATGAAGAGTGATAGAGAACATGGTTATTAGAAAGTGAACCATCACAATTCCATAAATTTGTGATTGGTTAAGAGACCTTTGATTTCTAAATAATAAAAGTAAACATTTAATGTTTTTGTTCCAAAATATTTTTCCTAAAGTTGAGGGATTCTATTAATATTCATAGAAGAACATGAGAAAATAAAATTACTTGATTAATTTCTATATCATAAGTATAATCTCATACTTTTGTTATGCTTTGATCTATTTTAACTTCATCCCTCACACCTAGAAATGAATGTTCATGATGAATTTTTCATGCCTGAAGCACTTTTAATAAATCATATATTACTTAAGTCATTCCTACGACCTTTAAATGTTTACTGAAACCAGGAAGGTTCAAATATGTTATTAATAGACAATAATTTCCAATGTTTAACTTAATCCATTCCACAATTAGTTAATATTAAGACTCATCTAAAACATGTCTATCCACATTCAAAAACCAAAATTTCAGAAGGAAGGTCACTAAATCAACTTAACATAAGATTCTAAAAATAATATATCTCTTAATACCACATTAAAAATATATTAATACCTTAATATCCTTTAAAACTTTATGAAACATGCATGCTTACAAGATTTAATTCTCAGGTTGTCCTTAAATCCAAACATCTAATAATTCCAGCATAACATAAAATGTCATATCACTAACCACATTCATGGTCACTAATACTATCCCATAAACATATATTTAATATTATCTCAATATAAAGCACATATTTAGCGTTATCTTTCCCAAGTCATGCATTTTCAAGAAGATCAACTTACAATAGAATCACTTCTCTAGCTTACTTGTTCTATTCATCACATGCTTCTAATTCCTTAAAGAAGTACTACAATACAATCCTTATATATCTAATTATTCTTATAACCAAATAATTATTGATAAAATACTAAAATAACGTAATTATTTAATAAAAAAACAAGCATATTAATGATTACTCTTCATCTATAGTAGTAACATAATCTTGACCATGATCCATTATCCTCTTTTTGTGTATATTACTTTTATTCTTGAGACATTGATTTGTGTAGTGTCTCATCTCCTTGAAGTTGAAGCACCGAACATTGGAAAATTCTTTCCTTTATTTAGAATCATGAGAATGGAGGAATTTTTCTCTACACTCGAAGTATACTCCCTTTCCTCTGAATCATATACCAAGGTGTTTCCTTCCATAATTATCACATGTGGGAAAATAATTCTTTACCTTATTCCCTTTATCTATCTTTTTCCCAGCTTTCCTCTTCTTCTGTTGCTTCCCTTTAAATCCAAAAAAATTGGGTAATTCTTTATCTATCTTTTTAGAACATGATATTATTTCCTCATATGATGAGAATATTTTGGAGACTACTTCTCTTCGAAAGACTGGATTAAACCCATCAAAGAAACAATCATTCTTACTCTTTGGATTATGTTCATTGATTCAGTTCCAATTCCTTCTTCTAGACACCATTTCTAAATAATGGCATACACCAGATTAGATCATAACATTATGAAACATAATGTATAATCCCAAAACTAGTTAAATACATAAAATAAATTGAAAAAAATTATGCATAGATAATCTCATTATCATAAACATGGTTTTTTGGGGACATATTTACTATAAAATTCTTAATAATGGTTTATAAAGTAAATATGAATTATCCTAAGCATATTCCTCAGGAGTGTCAAACTAGGTGTGTAGTAAGCCCTGTTGTCATGTACCAAGTTACACTATGTTAGGCCTGATTCACCTTATTGGAGTTGTTACCCCTAGATACATTTGTACCAGAACCACATACACTTATAGTATACAGACAAGGATGTATTTCTAGGAAGACCCACATAATCTATACCTTACCAAAATTCTAGGATGTTCTTCTATTCTTAACCTCAAAGTCTATCTTAGGATTATTTTCCCTAATCTATGTTTTCTAAATATAGTTTCCAAATTTTCTACTAAAATTACTATGATATGAACTATAATGACACAGACCCCAATATCCCAGAGTCGGTTCCTTACTTAATTACATTGGTATAATAAACATGGAAGTCACATCCCGAAGGACCAAATAGTAAAGTAGTTTTGGAAAACCAGATTCAAACATAATTGTTACATTAAAACTTGAAAGAAAAAATAAATAAACTCCATAGTAAACACCAATAAAATCCTAGATCATCCTTTCAATTCATTCATAATACACATCTTTGCATCCTGAGGAAAAATAAAATATAAGAAAAGGGTGAGCTTAGATGCTCAGTAAGGGTAAACAATACAATGGAAACTATCATAAATAAGCATATAAAATAAGGCATGGTTAATAACTAAAAACACATGACATTAAAACACAATATTGATCATAATATGGAAGGAATAAAAATTGGTTAAATAATTCCATAAATAATCACATGAGAAAGAAACTTAAACATGGATATTCTACTAGTCGAATAATCACAAGGACTATCAATTACTAGTATATTGATGAGGGGATGCATAATTTCAGACATCATAAAAATACCATCAAGTCCACAACCGATAAGTCCAAATAAATGGGTAAGGCCTTAGCAAAAACCCAGTCTAGTTTGTCTCTTGAGACCTATCGATGTATCAAGGGGCAATAACGGGTCCTTCCCATCACTTACTAAGTCCAATGCATTCCTCATATGTCGAATAATAAATTTTAAAAATACATATTTAAATAAAAACGTATCATTCCAATTTTAAATATTTTAATCATAATCACATATGAAAATACTCCAATTAAATCATTGATAAATTCTTGAGGGAAATACCCTTTTACTTTGGAAAGAAGAGTTCTTTTAGAAAATTATTTGTATTTTTCATAACTGCTTTCTTAGAAAACTAATTCCCAAGTGTGGCCTTTTTTAACCCTCCACACAAGGAAACCCCCCTCCCCACGAAGAGGTCACTTTGAAAAGAGCCCCAACCGGGAAGGAGCTGTTGCCAGCCGAGATGGCAGAGCGTCCCAGAGGGTGACAACCCGGGCAGCGATGGTTCATCAAGCAATTCATAAGCATGGGTGGGTTGTGCCTCATTTTTCTCACCTAGTCAGAAACCGGGTGACCCGGCAAGGCAAGTGGATCTTGGGGGAGAGGTTCACCCTAAAATAGGGCTCCCCGGATTCGAAACCTGAACCTCCCAAATAACGACGTTGTTGTACCCCTCTCATTCACCATTACACCACCGCTGAAGCGGCCTTTGTATTTTTTATAAAATCAGATTGTAAACATGTATATCCCAGAAAAGTAAAGGTAAGTACAATGAAATTATTTTTGATTTATAAATTATTTCTAACTTAAGTGAAAACATGTAATTAGAGTTTTTAAGAAACATTAGAAATAAGCCCATTTAGTGTGGTTTAAGGAAAATATTAAAGAGTACTTAAAATTTTAAAAGGATTAAATGTTTGAATAAAACCAGAAATGAACTAAGATAGTTTTTCATGATAAAAAGAGTGATTTTTAAAAAATATTGGTGGATTAAAATTTACTATAGAGTTTAATTGAAAAGGGGTATGAAATTTGAAAGTTCCCTTAAATTGAGCCTGCTTATCGAGAGGAATTGAAAATAAAACCTTATAAAACATGTAATTCCCTTTTAATGAAAGATGAACTGATCTGGATACATGATTTTGGAACATATACATAATTTTTTTAAGAATTATATAAAAATAATTATGATTTACATTGGGGTAAAGAGGGATAAAGCATAACCCGAATGAAAGATGGAGGTTTAGGAAGAATCCATTACCACTTTGCTAACATTCAAACCATATGCCCCATAAAATTAATGATCATAAAATAAGACATTTAATACCATGAAGATAAATATATTCATGATATGATACATAAATGATCAGTATACATATACCACAGACAATAAATAGTGGCGAATAAGGCATATCTCATAGAAATAAAAGGGAGACAAGAAAACCCTTATCTTATGTCCAAATGTGTTCTTCACTTGATCTTAATGTCATGGATAATCAGAATAAATCCATTAATTAATTAATAAATAACCTTTATACATGTATTTTGTTTATTATAATTTTATTAATTTTATTTATATCCTTTTTATGACTTATAAAATACAATTTTATCGTTCGGGAGCATTCGTTTCCTTGGTTTTCATGATCGGTTTACTTGTATACAATTATGGAAAATCATGTAAAATGAGAATTGTTGTCCAGAATTGAAAATATATGTTATTAATGAAATTATAAAATATTAAATGGTTATATATTTTATTCAGTTACATGTTATTAGGATGAATCATTAGATAAAACATTAATGATGAACATTAGTTTATTTTAGTGAATTTTCGATTATCACGAACTAGTTTTGTTTTATTAATTTATATTATGTATAAATACTAAAACCAAATAATTACATGACTTATAATATTTATAATAAAATCTTATTTAACTATAATGATGGTTTTATGGACATCCTTGAAGGAAGTAATGGAGAATGAAAACACATCGTCCATGATGATGGTAAATCGACACATTACATATGATATTTTTATTTTTAGAATAAAAGGGAGATGATAAGAGGATTGATGATGGATTTTCCATAAAATTAATAATATTATAGTATATATAATATAATATAGTTATCTTTCTTTTTTGGATAGATGAGGCGAGGGAAGGATAAATTAAATTAAAAAGAAAATAAAGGAAAACAAAATAGGATTTTACCTCTTGAATTTCTTCTCCTTGAGAACCACCTTAAGGGGTTTGGGATTGGTCTTCTGGTGAAACCAAAGGATCCTAGAAGTGGGGAAGATACTTGGGAAGATGATTGGTCAGAAATTGGACAATATTTAAGGCTTAAGAGGTGTGAGGAGAAGAGGTGGCGGAGGTGATATTTATAGTGGAGGGGAGTGGTGTTTTCTCATTATTTTATTCATTATTTTATTATTTTTCCTCAAGACTGTGAATATTTTGAGAATTTTCACTAAATATATTAAAATAATTAAGGGAAGTTCTAGATTATGGTTGTTACAAAATAAATTAATCAGGTAACAGTGTATTTAAATTATAATATATTATATTATAAATTATCATATTTTTCTATACACAAAAAAATCAAGTATTTTAGAAAAATACCAAAAATTAACCCTAACCATTTTTCAATTTTTAGAATTCAAAAATAAACTCCATTTTATGAAAATAATTTTATAAATATGATAAATTTATTTTTTAATTAAAATCATCATTTACTTGGAAAATACCAATTTTAAAATTATAACTGATTTTATAACACTTTGAAAAATTAATTAAGGTATCATTAAATTATCTTATAATAATAATCCAAAAAAATATTAATTTTTTTAAAAAATTTTATGAAAATAAATTTTCTTTTAAATCATTATATTAATTATAAAATTGAAAATAAATATTTATATTTTATAAAAATATCATCACTTAATTAATTATTTCTAAAACATTCATTTACTTATACTATGATATAATTATATCATATTAATATTTTTAATATGAATAAATTTTATTTATACTTTTATAGGTGAGGTTAATATTAAAATAAATAATAGACTATTAATATTATGAAAATGACAGTTTCATAAAAAACAAGATTTTTCACTTATTCAGTGAAAAATAAATATTTTTAAAAAAAATACCAAAATTTAACACTAAGATAATTATAAAATTAATATTTTAAAAATTTAGTTTATTTGTTCAAAATATTTTTTAAAATTTTCAAAATTTAGTTTTAAAATAAGCGCGTCATTAAAAGGCGGTAAAACAACCTTTAGAAAAATATAGCCGTTTAATGTGTAAAATTGAATTCATTCTTATCTTATGCATATAAAATCATTTGGATGAATGTAATAACATTTGATTAAATATATAATATATAAATTTTATTAATACTATTCATTCCCTCTAATTTAATGGCTAGGTTATAATGGTCATTTTAAAATAATGATATTTAATTGTATATCATTATTCATTTAAGCGTGGTGTTGTGTGAAACCTATGCTATCAAAGAAATTAAATTCAAAAAGATACATATCATAGAATCTTGGGGTTCTACTTAATATAATTAAAATTATATATAAATAATTTTTAAACATGTTTATTTATAATTATAAATATAAATAAATAAATACATATTTAAAAATTATAAAATTATAATAAATACATTTAAATAATAAATATATTTACTATATTTATAATTAAACATTTATAATTACATATAAATAATATTTAATTTTAATTATTTATAATTATAATTAAAAACAATTAAATATATATTAAAATAATTATAAAATTATAATAAATATTATTAAATAAAAAACATAGTTATTATATTTATATAAATATAATAAAGTGGTGCACACCAAGAGATATAATTATATATAATTATATAAGTATATTTATAATTATATATAAACAGTTTTTAATATATTTAATTATAATTATAATAAGAAATAAAGAAATAAATAATTATAAAATTACAATAAATATATTGGATGGTGATGTAGCATTTTTCAGGTGTCCCTGGGTGGGCGGCCTTGAAAGAGGGATGGGTGGGATGACCCCCATCATTTAGCCACGTGTCATCATTTTTGAAGGATAGATGGACACTTTTCCATTGAATTTTTATTAGTGCCTTCTTTATGGTTTTATGTTGCATTTGGTTGACATAGCTGTTGTAACACCCCAAGCTTCCACGATATGTTTTTCTTTGAATAATGCAATAGTTTGTGCTGCATGCAACTTGAAGTTTTAGCACACCACGACCAATCAAACTAGCGGTTATGAATAGTAATACCAACTTTTTTAAATTTTATAAATTTTATTTTTCGAAATGGACTTCATTTTTTGATTCGGAATATCAAAATTAGCTTAGGGTGAATTTTTGGTATTTTTCTGAAAACTTTCAACTTTTGATGAATAATGAAAAAAACTGTGTTATTGTTTAAAACCTACTTTTTATTTAAATAATTATCTATTTTAATTAAATTTATTTTAGGTCAAAATAGATACACAATACCTCTATAAGTTTAATTTAATTCCTTGGAGTCATTTTATAATTAATTTAGATGTATAAAATTTTATTGAATTTTTAATGTCTTTTAGCCACCTTCTAGGCACATTTGAAAATTTGCATAAAAAGTAATTTTACCACTTCTGTGAATTGAATTTCAAAAATATTAGATACACAGTTGACATCAGTATGTAAATTGTGGTTCAATAGGATGAAAATAATTTTTGGTGAATAGTAACTTTTCAATTTTATTTACCACGATTAAAAGTAAATAGGGTAATTAAAGGTAAAAATGATATTATAATTACCCTAACACATGTTCTAATTCTATTTCATAAGTTTATTTCGATCAAAATCAACCTTAGGAATAAAATATGATCCTTTTGGTCCACTTGGATTAGATTCAGACATTTATTATTATTTTGTTTAAAGAAGAGTTAAAAGTGTTAAATTCAAAGTTTAATAAAAAAACCATTTTTAATATAGGGTTATACATAAGATAAATTAGACTATAAATATTCATTAGAAATATTAAAATATTTCCTACATAATTGTATTTTATTTATAATTTTTAGACATTAAATAATTAAATTTATTTATGAAACAATGATGATGCAGTAATTACCTTATTATTGAAAGATTAAAATAATTGATATTATAAATATTAATATAATTGTAAATTGAGACTTTTGATGTATTCCAAGAATTTTATAGGTTAATATTACATGTTAGGGTCAATTAAATATTTTTTTTCGAAGTGATAAAGTTTTTATGACTTTCACAAAAACCAAATACTAAATAGTGTCAAAATTGACATAAATGAGTTTTGAAAACAAATACTATATTATTAATTGATATAATATTCCTAAAAATCTAAGGTTCATCCAAATGACTTATATGATGTTATATATATCAATAATGAAACACTTTGGGTTCTCTTGGCTTTTTATAGTTTGTTTATTAACCATTTATTATAATAATACAAGAATATATGGTAAAACTTAAACTATTTAACTAAGAGTTAAATCTAAAATATAAAGTTAATATGCTTACAATAACCTGTCTAAAACCTATTGGTTGAGAGGTTTTTGACCCAGCCCCATCTTAACCTCGAAATAAATCCTTTTAGAGCCATTATAAACCGAATATTATTGTATAATAAAATAATATTTCAAGCTTTTCCTAAAGTGGCCCTCACCTCTCTTATAAAAGAGTACTTCTCCTTCTCTCAAAATCTCACCACCAAAGCCATTTGTCTTGGACAAAACTTGCTCAAATATCCTACCAACTACCCTAAATTATACCTAGAGGCCTTAATTTGATCAAAAGCCTACCTAAGGATCTATTTTTATCAAATCAACAGGAAGCACCCGAAGAAGAGGTAATAATTTCATCACCTCTTTCGAAGTTATTTTATTCTTCCACTTCCTCTTTCTTTGTTGTTTCCATACCAAAATAATAACTCTAGTACCTTATAATTACTGTGATGTTATTATAAATATGGAACAACCATATTCATTATGCCATCACTCCTATGAATGACAAAGTCACCATACGTGCGTACGTACAACTTACCGTCTCCACACCGTGGTGTAGTTTGTTATTCAACACTTTTTTATTTGGATGGGTATAATAATGAGTATAATTGATGTAAATTATAAATATAACAAGTTAATAATTATTTATATATGATATAACATCCAATTAAATATGATTTTACCATCAATAGAATGATATTGTCCCTCATGTGTACGTACATATTACCATCTCCACGAACGCGATGAGATTCACTCCCCATCATAATAATTCAAGAATAATTTTCATTTTATGATTAAAAATAATTTTTAAGAACTTAATATCATTCAGGATATGAATCAAATTCATCGTATCCATAAAAAACATGACTTACGTAACAAAACATATAAAGGAAAATGAATCAGTTAACACTACTGGAAATCATGTTTTTCCCAATGCTTGTTTACCAACGGTTTCCACAAACCGTTGGTAAAGATCTGTAAAAATTGTGTTTTCCCAATGGTTTGATGAAACCGTTGGAAAAAATGGGTAAAAAAGAGTTTTCCCAACGGTTTAGTAAAATCGTTGGGAAAGATGAAGACCCCTATACCAACGGTTTTCCCAACGGTTTTTTGAAACCGTTGGGATAACATATCTTTCCCAACGGTTTTTTAAAACCGTTGGGAAAGAAAATCCAAAAATATCATCGATCTGTAACTCCAGAAATATTGAAAATTTTTCCCTAACCGAGACCTGGACGCACCCTCTCGAAATTTTTTCCCTAAACCTCAATCGTCTGGAAGGGTTGCCTCTAAATCTCGACACAAATGCTACTTCCCAACACAACAGGTCTGGTTTTCAATGATTTTTTCTTCCTATTTAAATTGGTATGTGTGAGTTCATTGATTTTAAATTTGTTCTTCCTGTTTAAATCAGTTCGTGTGTGTTAATTTATTTTAGATTTTGTCATTCTATTTTGGTGCAATCTAGTGTGTATTATGATCCCCTTACGAAAATAAGGCATATATAATTTTTGGTTACGGTTGGAACCCTACTTCACAACCTGCTCTAGAGGGTGCTAACTATAATTTCCAATGGGATATCTATCTTTGATTCAAGATATTTTTGTTCTTCCATTCTAAATCGGGAGGTGTGCCTTCATTTATTTTAGATTTTTTCGTTCCATTTTTCTACAATGTATTGTGTATTATGATTCCCTTATGAACACAATCAATATATCATTTTAGGTTGTGGTTTTGTTGTGATTTATCTGTATTGAATAATTTTGGTTGATATTGAAGAGGTCAATATGATCCTGAGTTATTTTATCCTTGTTTTATTTTAAATTTAATGTCTATTGACTTGATTTCGTTGGTTAGACATAAATACAGTTAGGGTTGTCAAGGTGGGGTGGGGGGGGGATGGGTTTTCCAAGTGGGGTGGGGGGGGGGGCTGGGTTGTCTAAGTGGGGTGGGGGTAGAGCTGTCCAAGTGGGGTGGGGGTAGAGCTGTCCAAGTGGGGTGGGGGTAGAGCTGTCCAAGTGGGGTGGGGGTAGAGCTGTCCAAGTGGGGTGGGGGTAGAGCTGTCCAAGTGGGGAGGATGTCGAGGTCTCTCCAAGTGGGGTGGGGGAGGGGCTGTCTAGGTAGGGTGGGGAGGGGGCTGGGTTGTCCAAATGGGGTGGGGGTAGGGCTGTTTGGGGTGGGAGAGGGGCTGTCTAGGTAGGGTGGGGGAGGGGGCTGTCTAGGTAGGGTGGGGGAGGTGGCTGGGTTGTCCAAATGGGGTGGGGGTAGGGTTGTTTGGGGTGGGGGATGGGCTGTCTAGGTAGGGTGGGGGAGGGGGCTGTCTAGGTAGGGTGGGGGAGGGGGCTGGGTTGTCCAAATGGGGTGGGGGTAGGGCTGTTTGGGGTGGGGGAGGGGATGTCTAGGTAGGGTGGGGGAGGGGGCTGTCTAGGTAGGGTGGGGGAGGGGGTTGGGTTGTCCAAATGGGGTGGGGGTAGGGCTGTTTGGGGTGGGGGAGGGGCTGTCTAGGTAGGGTGGGGGAGGGTGCTATCTAGGTATGGTGGGGGAGGGGGCTGGGTTGTCCAAATGGGGTGGGGGTAGGGCTGTTTGGGGTGGGGGAGGGTGTGGAGGTTGGGTGGGGGAGGGTGTCCAGGCAGGGTTGTCCAAGTGGGGTGGGGAGGGTGTGCAGGTGGGGTGGGGGAGGGGCTGTCTAGGTAGGGTGGGGGGGATGGGTTGTCCAAGTGGGGTGACTGTAGGGCTGTCCAGGTGGGGTGCGGGGGGGGGGGGGGGTGGCTGGGTTATCCAAGTGGGTTGTGGGGGGTAGGGGTGTCCAAGTATGGTGGGGGGGGGGGGGGGCTGGGATTTCCAAGTGGTGTGGGGGTAGGGCTGTCCACGTGGGGTGGGGGGGGGTGCTGGGTTGTCCAAGTGGGGTCGGGGTAGGGCTGTCCAAGTGGGGTGAGTGGGGTGGGGGTAGGGCTGTCCAAGTGGGGTGGAAACCCTAAATTCAATGTTTTAATTGGAGATTTGGTTTGTTTTATTAGGGATTAGGTGTATGAGGAATTCTCGCTCCTATTATGGGTGGTTTTAATCAAAATTTATGATGTTGGAACCATTTATGATGTTGTTGTCTCTATTTAATCTCATTTCCCCTAACTTAACATTAAATTCTATATCACATTTGGTTTCTGTTTTTCAATTTCCAGTTATGTTATTTGTGTTTGATGATTGTCTGATGTTAATTGTTTTCAATGGTTTGGCAGGGAAATTGGGCATTTAATGTGACTTTTCCAAATGGGGGTGCCTTGAGAATACTCCAAATATTTGTTAAAAATGATCAAAGGGATTTTATTATTTAAAATGGATTTTGAAATATATTTTCTATTAAAGTTCAATCCTATTGAATTGTTTATAACAAAATGACTTATATAAATTCTTTTTACAGAATGGACAGAAGTTCGATGTATGAAACCTATCGGATCTCAAGCGATTTTCAAAACAATTTGGAGAGATTTATAGATTTTTTATTTCACAATGCTTCAGATAGTGGTCACATACACTGCCCATGTTCCAATTGTTTTGGTAGACCTTGGTTGAGCCGTGAAGAAGTCAGCTACCAAATAACCAAAAATAGTTTTCAAACAAACTACTTTGTGCGGTATCACAATGGGGAGAAAATGAAATCTCAAATTGGTGATGATCGAAATGAAAGGACTGGAATGGAGAATTTGTTAGATGATTGGTTTCTATTTATTTTTCATCATGAAAAAGAAAGGATTTCAACTCAAGAAGACTTTGATATGAGGACAACTAATGCATCTAGTGAAAATGATGATATTGATAGGGTGAAAAAATTGAATGATGCTGCCACGACTCCAGTATATCGACAATGCGATAAAATGAAAAAGTTGGAATTTTTAATCTGATTGTTTCATGGGAAAACTATGTATGGAATTTCTAATACAGCAATCGATTACATTCTTACACTCTTGAAGGATTTACTTCCAGATGATGCAGATATTCTCTCAAACCACTATATGGCATGGAAGTTAGTTGAGGAACTTGGATTTTCAAGAAACAAAATTCATGCTTGCCCGAAAGATTGCAGTTTATTCTGGGAGGAAACCGCTGAACGAAATGATTGTATAAAATGTGGCACATCCCACTGGAAGTCAAAATCTGATGGAACACCATCCCGCGTTCCACAAAAAGTAATGTGGCACTTTCCATTGATCCCTAGACTCCAGAATATTTTTATGACTTATGACATATCAATAAAAATGAGATGGCATGATATCGAGAGAAAGAAGACTAATGATGAGTTGGTTCATCCTGCAGATGGATTTGCATGGTAGAGATTTGATGCTCGACATCCTGATTTTGTAGCTGACGTGCGTAATGTGAGACTGGGTCTTTCATGCGACGGTTTTAATCCGCTTAGGCAGATGCTTACTTCGCACAGCACATGGCCAGTTTTTATACACATTTATAATCTTCCCCCACGGTTGTGTATGAAAAAACCTTTCACTTTCATGAGTATACTCATATCTGGTCCTTCTGATCCTGACATTGATATTGATGTATACATGAAAACTTTAATAAAAGAGTTGAAACTTCTTTGGGATGTGGGTGTGTGCACATACGATGCATGTTCGAAAGACATATTTCAGATACGTGCTGCGCTTATATGGATGATCAATGATTTTACGGCTTATGTAATGATGTCTGGATGGAGCACGATGGGAAAACTGTCATGTCTAGTTTGTATAAAGAATACACAATCTAGAAGACTGAAACATCGCTGTAGTTTCAGTTTTATGGGACATCGATGATTCTTGCCAAAGGATCATCCATATAGAATGAATCGTCGAAGATTTGATAATACCATAGAGACCGATGATCCACCTCAGCTTATGTCTGGAACTGACGTGCTTAATGAATTGAATGATTTCAGTTTTTCGTTCGGGAAGGGTCAAATGAAATCTGGAAAGAGAAAGAATGTTTCCACTGAATCCTGTTACAATTGGAGGAAGAAGAGTATCTTTTTTGATTTTCCTTATTGGTCAAGAAATTTGTTACGTCATTGCTTAGACGTAATGCATATTGAAAAGAATATATGCGAAATGTTGCTTTCAGTTCTTCTAAATGTCAAGGGGAAGACAAAAGATGATTTACGATCTCGGCGTGACTTGGTGGATTGGGGCATCAGACCAGAATTGCATCCTGTGCGTATCAGTGAAAATAAATGGCAACTTCCATGTGCTTCTTATGTGATGACACCTATGAAAAAAAAACAATTTCTAGAAGTAATAGAGACTATTAGAGTTCTTGATGGCTATTCAAGAAATATATCTAAACGGGTCAACAGAAGAGAGTTGAAGCTAAAATCTTTGAAGACTCATGATTATCACGTTCTACTGCATGAGTTGTTTCCAATAGCAATCCGTCATCTTTTTTCCAATAATGTAAGGGTGGCTGTTATTCGGTTGTGCCATTTTTTATAGATCTTTGTGCTAAGAAGTTGTCCAAGTCTTTCTTGCAAAAAATGTTGACAGATGCCCCATTAATTTTTTGTGAGTTGGAGAAAATATTTCCTCCATCATTTTTCACATGCATGCTGCATCTGACTGTCCATATTCCCATTGAAATACTTCTCAGAGGACCTATTTATTTTTGTTGGATGTATCCAACTGAAAGAAATATGTTCACATTAAAGTCTTATATCCGAAACAGAAATCATCCCGAAGGTTCTATCGTGAACGGTTACTTGGCTCAAGAATGTATGGATTTCTGCTCGATGTATTTGTATGATCTTACTACAAGATTGAACAGACAAATGAGAAATGAAGAAGAGAAATATGAGAAAATTGAATCCAGTTTTCCATCACTTCCTCAAATAGGATTAATTCCTGGATCATATGCAGTGAAGACATTAAGCCATGAAGAGCGGGAGATGGCACATCGCACAGTTTTGTTCAACTGTGATTTGTTCGATGACTATATCAGGTAACTAAATTGATTATGTATATCTTACATATATATCTATTAAACTATTAATATTTTTTATCTATAGGGAACATAAAACAATGATAAATAGGAATCATCGTTCTTTATATTTGATAAGGAGAGAGACTTTGCATAGTAAAGAATTTTCTGCTTGGTTAAAATTGAAGGTATAAAAAAATTAATGTTTAAAATAATTATATCAATATTTAATTAAGTTTAAAAGTCATTTATATTGCAGGTATTGAGTTTGTTTGCTGACTCTGTCTCTGAGGAAATAAGAGCTTTGTATTTTGGTCATAATACCATGGTTCGTGACTGTAAATCAATTATTATCAATGGGTAAAAATTTATTGTCACTGAACTAGCAAAGAACATGAGAACACAACATGATGGTGTTATGGTTACTGCCACAATAGATTGTTATGCCAGTGCATCAGATAGTAGACCGCGATTTGAAAATGTGGGTTATTATGGAGTTGTTGAGAAAATAATAATATTGGATTATTACTCTCATGGATGAGTCACAATGATGAAATGCCATTGGTTTGATTCAATGACGAGACATGGCACATTTATTGATGATTGTGGATTTCGAGTAATTAATATGACTCACACACTTGCTACCGAAGAACCATATGTGTTGGAATCAATGGCTAAACAAGTTTTTTATGTCAAAGACCAACTTCGACCTGAATTTGGTGTCATAGTTGAAGTAATTCCAAGACATATTTTTGATGATGGTGATTATGGAATTGACACTGTCCCTAGTGCCATTGGAAGAAATCCATTTATTTATTTTGATGACTCAAATAGCTCAATTTTCAGAGTTGATTGTGAACCTGAAGTTGTGGTTGAAAATATATAGAATCATCCATCCATGTTCTCAATTATTTTGGTTTACCTCGAGTTGGGTTGTTAAGGTTGGTAATATTAAAATTGATTTAGTATTGATCACAAATATGTTTTAGCTGACTTGATCATTATGTGAATTTTCAATGTTTATTGGTTGTAGTTTTATTTGAATTGAATTTTCTAATTTGGAATTGAACTGTATTCAAACATAGTCAAACAATATTTCTAACTTGGTGAACATTACAAATTGTACAATTTATTAAATCCATTCAATATCTTCTAAAACAATTGATAGCTGACTTGACCGTTATGTGAATTTTCAATGTTTATTGGTTTTAGTTTTATTTGAATTGAATTTTCTAATTTGGAATTGAACTGTATTCAAACATAGTCAAACAATATTTCTAACTTGGTGAACATTACAACTTGTATGATTTATTAAATCCATTCAAGCTCTTCTAAAAAAATTGATAGCTTAATTGACCATTATGTGAATTTTCAATGTTTATTGGTTACAGTTTTATTTGAATTGCATTTTATAATTTGGAATTGAACTGTATTCAAACATATTCAAACAATATTTCTAACTTGGTGAACATTACAACTTGTATGATTTATTAAATTCATTCAAGCACTTCTAAAACAATTGATAGCTAAATTACCAATGAATCCCCCTATTACCTCATATATTTAGTTTTTTGGGTTACACATTAGTTTTATTTTTCTAATTAATTACATATTTGTTTTTAAAATGCAGGAAATGAAGCCAATTGAAGAGAGACGAAGGAAAAAAATGACAGATAAAAATCATCGAATGACGGAGTTGGTAATTCCATCATTAGTGCCTGTAGTGAGTACTTTATTTCAAATTGATATATTTAAAGAATATATAATGTCATGTGATTAATTTTTTGTAATCATTTTTGTAGGATCCACCTATACGTCGACAGTTATTCGACGAGGATCCTAGTACTGGTCCTAGTACTCAGGCCGGTGGTACGAGGAGGGTTCGTACCAGAGGTGGACGAGCAGCTGCGCATACCCGACTAGACCCTGCCCCTCCCACTGACATGTCATCCTTCCCACATTCTGATCTCGGTGTGTCATTAGAGACACACGGGATATTTAGGCCTCCCATGTTTTCGCTACCTTCTACATCTTTTGGCCCATCATTTTCACATCCCATGATGATTCCCACTCCTCAGTCAGCATCCGGTCAGACATCTGTCCCATCTTCTTTTCCTTCTACTTCTGTCTCTCCGAGCTTCTATATTCCATCATCTTCGACTCCTGTTCCATAACAGGGTGTTCCATCGGTTTCTGTGGATCCAGCAACACTCAGTAATCAGACCGACACCAGTATATTTATAGAACCCTAACAAATTTTTATAGAAATATTTATTTTCATTATAACATGTTTTGATAAAATATTTGTTTTTATTTCATGACAGAAACATCTACTGACAGGAGGCGTGGGCGGGGGCGTACACACATGCGTTCGGTGTGGAACCTCCGCACACAAGTTATGGTGGATTATAATGAAGGCAACCAAATGGTTGAGAAAACAGGGCAGCAATGTCGGAGTTTTTTGGAAATGCTTTCCAAATACTCTGACATCATTCCCGTGAGCCCGCTATCGTGGAGAAATTTTCCACATGAGGTCAAGGATAGAGCTTGGACAGAGATATGGGTAAAAAAATCTGTTCTATTTAATGCCATGAATTATTTTTGTATTTATATGAATTAATATTTTGATTTCAGCTTTGATTTAATTTTCCCGATGGTGAGGGTGCAAGATCAGAACGTCTAAAGGATTTAGGCGAGCTTTGGAGAGCCTACAAGCATGAGTTGTATATTGGATGGGTTGCTAGAGTTGGCACTGAGTTAGAGGCAGTACCAGTGGTGGATGATTTTCCTATAGAGTAGTATCGTCAGATGATTACTCATTGGACGAGTACCCAGTTTAAGGTATTAATAACATTTGAGGTATTTAAATAATAACGTTCATGTTTTTCATTAATACTATCTGTTGCATTTTCGAATTTTATTTAGGAATCATCTGGAAAAAATAAAAAGAACATTGATGCAAAAAAATACCTCCACACACTGGGACGCACTACAATGCCTGATCATGAGAGGAAGCAGGTATGACAATTGTTTATAAGTTTTCTTTACGACTTACACTTTCTTTTGTTTCTTCAATTATTTAATAGTTTTCTAAAGTTTTCATATAACTTTAGTTTTCAATGTCATTGTAGAGGCAAATACAAAATATTGAAGGACGTGTGCCTCGAGAAAAACTGTTTTGCTCGAGTAGATAGAAAAAGGATGGAAGTGCCGTCAACGAAGCGACTCAGCAGCAGATTGTAAGTTTTTATCTGTTGAATTTATTTTTTAATATCTATTTTGTAACTTAATGATATATTTATATTTGTAACAGGCTGCTTTGGAGGCCCTCGATGCCCAAGAACCAGACAATTTTGGGCCAACAGATCACTTACATCAGGTGTTGGGAGAGGAGCATTCTGACAGAGTACGCTGCCGACCTAGGATAGCCTCGACGGGGTATTGGCCCTCCTCAGGTACGAGCTGTAGTGCCACCAAGCTTCAGAAAGTTAGGGTACAGGTAGAACAGGCTGAGAAAAGGGCCACAGAGACGGACGAACAGTCTTCTAGGGCAAACAGTGCGTTTATGAAATTTATTGAAGTTCTACGTCCTACACTTCCAGCAGAGGCCAACCCAGCTTTTGATGAGTATATGTCGTCGATACGTTCTATATAAGGTGCACCAGGTGGCAGTTCTAGTGGTGGTCAGGACGATGTCCATCTTGACGATGATGATGGCGAGGAGTCTGATGCGGAAGAGGAGGGAGAGGAGGAGGGCGAGGCGGGTGGCGAGGGCAAGGGGGAGGGCGAGGACGAGGAGGAGGGCGAGGGCGAGGACGATGATGGGGATGAGGACGAGGGTGATGATGATGATGGTGATGTGGTACAAGTTGATCCATTACATTTTTGACTGATATTACTGAGATTTGATATTTAATCTATTCTTGTTATTGGTTTTATCTACACTCGTAGCATAGTATTGGATTAGAGTTAATTTTATATATTATCTGTTTTTATGGATGTTGTTGTCTTTTAGTGGTTGTGTGTTTGGGGACCCCCCTCCTTCCTGGACCCTGGAAAACCCCCCACCTTCCTCCCTGGACCCCGGACAGCCCCGCCGGACAGCCCCCCAGACTGCCCCCCGGACAGCCCCCCCACCCTCCTCCCTGGACCCCAGACAACCCCCCTGGACAGCCCCCGGACAGCCCCCCGAACAGCCCCCCACCCTCCTCCCTGGACCCCAGACAGCCCCTCGAACAACCCCCCGAACAGCCCCCTGGACAGCCCCCCAGACAGCCCCCCCACCCTCCTCCTTGGACCCCGGACAACCCCCTAAACACCCCCCTGGACAGCCCCCCGCACAGCCCCCCCACCCTCCTCCCTGGACCCCAGACAGCCCCCCAGACAGCCCCCTGGATAGCCCCCCCACCCTCTTCCTTGGACCCTGAACAACCCCCCACACAGAGGATTCTCATAAAATGGAAAACATTTTAAGTACATACGGAAAACCGACTCAATCATGTTTCAAAAGGACGTCATTTGAAGTGAAAAACATCAACTGGCATACAGAAAACCGACCAAACGCATTTGGATTGTGTCGATACTTTAGAACAATGATACATGGGTAATATGTGACGTGTATGAGTCAACCCCGCCTTAATCTGAGGCACGATGTTGTCGGAATCACTCTAAGTGGCTCTCTTTTGCTTAAAATGGATAACGATTTTAGTACATACAGAAAACTGACCAAACGCATTCGGTTTCCATTGAAACTTTAGGAGAACGATCAATGGGTCATATGTGACATGTACGAGTCAACTCCGACTCAATCCAAGGTGTGGTGTGGCCGACACCACTCAAAGTGTCTGCCTTTTGTTTCAAAAGCACGTCATTTTAATTGAAAAACATCAACTGGCATACGGAAAACTGACCAAACGCATTCGGATTGTGTCGATACTTTAGCACAACAATCCATGGGTCATATATGACTTCTAAGAGTCAACCTTGCCTCAATCCGAGCTGCGGTGTGGCCTGGACAACTCAAACTGTCTCTCTTTTGTTCAAAATGGACTAAATTGTAAGTGAAATCAACAACTGACATACGATAAACCTACCAAACGACTTCATATTCTGTTGAAACGTTAGAAAAACGATACATGGGTCATATGTGATGTGTACGAGTCAACCCTGCATTAATCCGAGGTGCTGTGTGGCCGGGACCACCCAAACTTCCTCTCTTTTGTTCAAAATGGACAATATTTTACGTACATACGCCAAACCGATCAGACATATTATGATTGTGTTTAAACTTTAGAAAAATGATCCATGGATCATATGTGACATGTACGAGTCAACCCCTCCTCAATATGAGGCCCGTTTTGGCCAACACCACTCAAAGTGCCTCTCTTTTGTTTAAAATGGACTTAATTTTAAGTGAAAACAACAACTGACATACGCCAAACTGACCAAATGCCTTAGGATTCTATTGAAACTTTAGGAAAACGATCCATGGGTCATATGTGACATGTAAGAGTCAACCCCGCCTCAATCCGAGCCGCGGTGTGTCTGGGACCACTCAAATTGTCTCTCTTTTGTTCAAAATGGACTAAATTGTATGTGAAATCAACAACTGTCATACGGGAAACCGACCAAATGCCTTCGGATTCTATTGAAACGTTAGGAAAATGATACAAGGGTCATATGTAATGTGTACGAGTCAACCCCACCTCAATCCGAGGTGCGGTGTGGCCGGGACTACCCAAACTGCCTCTCTTTTGTTCCAAATGGACAATATTTTACGTACATATGCCAAACCAATCAAACAGATTCTGATTGTGTTGAAACTTTAGGACAATGATCCATGACTCATATTTGATGTGTATGAGTCAACCCCTCCTCAATCCGAGGCCCGGTGTGGCCAACACCACTCAAAGTTCCTATTTTTTGTTTAAAATGGACTTAATTTTAAGTGAAAACAACAACTGACATACCAGAAACTGACCAAACGCCTATAGATTCTGTTGAAACTTTAGGAAAACGATCCATGGGTCATATGTGACATGTATGAGTCAACCTTGCCTCAATCCGAGCCATGGTGTGGCTAGGACCACTCAAACTGTCTCTCATTTGTTCAAAATGGACTAAATTGTTAGTGAAATCAACAACTGACATACGAGAAACCTACCAAACACCTTCGGATTCTATTTAAACTTTATGAAAATGATCCATGGGTCATATTTGACATGTATGAGTCAACCCCAACTCAATTAGAGGCACGGTGTGGCCGGAACCACTCGAAGTGTCTCTCTTTTGTTTCAAAAGGACATCATTTTTAGTGAAAACAACAACTGACATATGGAAAACCGACCATATGCATTCAGATTCTGTTGAAACGTTAGGAAAACAATCCATGAGTCATATTTGACGTGTACGAGTAAACCCCACCTCAATAAGAGGTGTGGTGTGGCTGGAACCACTTGAAGTTTCTCTCTATAGTTTAAAATGGACTTCATTTTAAGTGAAAAGAACAACTAACATACGACAAACAGACCAAACACATTCAGATTCTGTTGATACTTTAGTAAAAGGATCCATGGGTCATTTGTGACGTGTGAGAGTCAAAAGCGCCTCAATCTGAGCCTTGTATTGGCCACCATGTCTCAAAGTGACTCACTTTTCATTGAAATGGAAAACATTTTAAGTGAAAACAACAACTGACATACTAAAACCCAACAAAACGCATTCAGATTCCATTAAAACTTTAGGAAAATGATCCACGGGTCATTTGTGACATGTACAAGTCAACCCCACCTCAATCCGAGGCGCGGTGTGGCCGGAAGCACTCGAAGTGTCACTCTTTTGTTTCAAAAGGACATCATTTTTTGTGAAAACAACAACTGACATACGGAAAACCGACCAAATGCATTCAGATTCCGTTGAAACATTAGGAAAACAATTCATGAGTCATATGTGACGTGTACGAGTCAACCCCACCTCAATCCGAGGCGCGGTGTGGCCGGAACCACTTGAAGTGTCTCTCTATAGTTTAAAAGGGACTTCATTTTAAGTGAAAAGAACAACTGACATACGGAAAACTGACCAAACACATTTGGATTTTGTTGATACTTTAGGAAAAGGATACATGGGTCATTTTTGATGTGTATGAGTCAACCACACCTCAATACGAGCCTCGGTGTGTCCGCCACGTCTCAAAGTGACTCACTTTTCTTTGAAATGGAAAATATTTTAAGTGAAAACAACAACTGACATACTGAAACCCAACAAAACACATTCAGTTTCCATTTAAACTTTAGGAAAATTATCCATGGGTCATTTTTGATGTGTAAAAGTCAACCCCGCCTCAATCCGAGTCATGGTGTGGCCAGAATCACTCTAAGTGTCTCTCTTTTGTTAAAAATGGAAAACATTTTAAGTACATACGGAAAACCAACCAAATGGATTCTGATTGTGTTGATACTTTAGAAAAACAATCCATGAGTCATATGTGATGTGTACAAGTCAACCCCTCCTCAATCCAAGGCGCGGTGTGGCTGACACCACTCATAGTGTATCTCTTTTGTTTAAAATATACATCATTTTAACTGAAAATAACAACTGGCATACGGAAAAATGACCAAACGCATTCCGAATCGGTTGAAACTTTAGGAAAACGATCCATGGGTCATATGTGATGTTTAAGAGTCAACCCCGCCTCAATCCAAGGCGCGGTAAGGCTGTAACCACTCGAAGTGTCTCTCTTTTGTTTCAAAAGGACATCATTTTTAGTGAAAACAACAACTGACATACGGAAAACTGACCAAATGCATTCGTATTCCATTGAAACGTTAGGAAAACAATCCATGAGTCATATGTGATGTGTATGAGTCAAAACCACCTCAATTTGAGGAGCGGTGTGGCCGGAACCACTCGAAGTGTCTCTCTATAGTTTAAAATGGAATTCATTTTAAGTGAAAAGAACAACTGACATACGAAAAACTGACCAAACACATTCGGATTCTGTTGATACTTAAGGAAAAGGATCCATAAGTAATTTTTGATGTGTATGAGTCAACCACGCCTCAATCAAATCCTCGGTGTGGCCGCCATGACTCAAAGTGACTCACTTTTCTTTGAAATGGAAAACATTTTAAGTGAAAACAACAACTAACATACTGAAACCCCACAAAACGCATTTGGATTCCATTGAAACTTTTGGAAAAAAATCCATGGTTCATTTTGGATGTTTACGAGTCAACTGCGCCTCAATCCAAGCCTTGATGTGGCCGGGACAACTCAAAGTGACTCACTTTTCTTTGAATTGGAAAACATTTTAAGTGAAAACAACAACTGACATACTGAAAACCAACCAAACTCATTAGGATTCTGTTGAAACTTTAGGAAAACTATCCATGGGTCATTTGTGATGTGTAAGAGTCAACCCCACCTCAATCCGAGTCATGGTGTGGCCGGGATCACTCTAGGTGTCTCTCTATAGTTTAAAATGGACTTCATTTTAAGTGAAAAGAACAACTGACATATGAAAAACTGACCAAACACATTCGGATTGTGTTGATAATTTAGGACAAGGATCCATGGGTCATTTGTGACATGTACGAGTCAACCGTGCCTCAATCTGAGCCTCAGTGTGGTCACCACAACTCAAAGTGGATCACTTTTATTTGAAATGGAAAGCATTTTAAGTGAAAACAACAACTGACATAAGAAAAACTGACCAAACGCATTTGGATTCTGTTGAAACTTTAGGAAAACAATCCATGGGTTATTTGTGATGTTTACGAGTCAACTATGCCTCAATCCAAGTCGTGGTGTGGTGGGGATCACTCAAAAAAGTCATTTTTTTAAATGAACCACATTTTAAGTGATAATAACTGGCATACGGAAAACCAACGAAACCCTTTCAGAATATGTTGATACTTTAGGAAAATGATCAATGGGTCATGTGTGATGTGCACTAGTCAATCATGCCTCAATACAAGGCATGGTGTGACCGGTACTACTCCAAGTGCATGTATTTTGTTTAAAATGGATATCATATATACTAAAAACACCTGTATACGAAAAACCGATCAAATTATGAATTGAATTCCAAATTTCACATATAATTGTCATCTAAATTTGAAATTGAATTCTAAATGAATTTTAAAATGAATTCTAAATGAATTTTAAAATAAATTCTAAAAGAATTGTAAATTATGTATCTTTATAATTACGTTATGAATTCTGATTTAATTCTGAATGTGTATAGTTTCAGGATGTATTATATGTTAAATGTATATGAATTTGTTCTGTATATGTATATGTTAGTTGGTTATTGTAGGTAAAGGAGAGGGATTGAAGAATCACAGGTGAATGGAGACCCTGCTCCTCCCCTATGCAAATTGTAGCCTGCTGTGCAAATTGCAGGCTGCTGTGCAATTTGCACAGCATAGGCTATGCCAACTGTTTGAAACCATTGGCATAGTCTTCTAAGGAGGTTTATACCAATGGTTCAGATGAAACCGTTGGTATAAACTCTTTCCCAACGGTTTCAAACCATTGGGAAAAGATGTATAGTTGGATTTTTCCCAACAGTTTTGAGTGAACTGTTGGGAAAAGCTAGAGATTTTCTTGGGTTTTCCCAATGGTTTACTTAAAACCGTTGGGAAAACATATGCCAATGGTTAATGTTAACCATTGGGATAGGTTGATTTTTCCAACCTATCCCAACGGTTCTTTGTAAACCGTTGGGAAAACTTTTCCCAACGGCTTACTTCCCCACGGTTTGCAGAACCATTGGGATAGATATTCCCAACGGTTTTGCAGCCTTTCCCAACAGTTGTGAACCATTGGAAATGCCTCTTTTTCTAGTAGTGTAACTCCCGAAACAATGATACTACTGAAATATTATTAACAGAGAAATATTATAAGATCATATATGATATCATATTTATATATGTGGTTCTTTTATAATTTAATAAAAATTATTTAACTATTATACAGGAGGTTAAGTGACCCTCGATCAAGGAAAAGTACAATGTAAGGGTTAATTCTACAATCGCTTCATTATCTGAGGTTGTTTATACGTAAGTATCTATTGGGACCTCTTTATCATCCACATCTGTGTTTCTTAAAAATGTATTTCAAAAACATTTTTACGATTTACTAAACTATGGTTTAAAGTAATTTATACCATTGTTTTACTTTTTATAAAATGGTTTGAAAGGAATCTTTTCATTGCTTTCCAAACAAGGTATTTTATGACCTTTTTGACGAATTAAGGTAAGAATGTTTTTTAACTTATATAGCGGGTGCAACTATTTTCCACTGTTATAACACCTTTGAAGTTCCCCTTAAAATATTATAATAATATTTTCAAAATAAATGTTTTCTTTTATAATTATGTGACTTTTAAATGATTTCAAAATAGAAAGAGATATTTCTCTCAAATTGTTTTGATTTCATCTATGTCAACATCCTTTGAGGGATTTTACACTTATTTGAAGTTGATTTATTATGATACAATCTTCCATATTATATTGAAGTTTTTGTGATATGTTTGACTGTGGATGTGTTATTGTTATTCCATTCATGGTTTATGGTTAAATTATTAACATTTCTTATGCTAGTTTTAGTACGACTGTTTCTGTTATGTTTCAACCTTTTCAAATTAGGAATGCATTGGACTTAGAAAATAACAGGTGGAGCCTACTATAGCTCCTCGATGCATCAGTAGGTCTCATGAGACAAACTAGTGTCTTGGCACAAGGTATTGAAGAAATGTTATTTGTAGTCTTGGAATGAGTCCTTGACTATCTGGTTATGATGTCTGGAATTATGTATTCCATCATTATGAAATTGGATATTGATATTACATGTGATTATTAGACTAGTAGAATATCCATGTGAATAAGTAAATAGAATTATTTGATTTATCTTTTTCATATTATGCTGAATTTTAAGTTTAAAAGGCTTGTGTTTTAGTCTTACACATTTCTTTAAATGTTTGTGCTTATTTATGATAGTTTTCACTATATTGTTATCCTTACTGAGCATCTGAGCTCACCCCTTTCTTATGTTTTATTTTTCCCAGGATGCGAAGAAGTAAATTATGATTAACCTACAAGAATATTCTAAGGGATATAAGAGTGTTAAAAGGGGACACAATGTTATTTTTTTATTTCATAATATAATTTAAAACTTATGTATGCATCTAGTACTTCCAAGGATACTAAACTGATCGGTATTTCAGGACATGATTCCTTGAATTATTCCAATGTCATGTATGAATGCATCGAATCTGGGTAACTGGGGTCAGGGCGTTACAATTGGTATCATAGGAAGTTTAGTACAAAACTTTTGAAACTAGATTTAGAAAAACTCTAATTAGAGAACATTACCCTAAGAAAATTAGATATTTACAATTTTATTTAACAAAGGATTTGTCAGTCAAAACTCCTAAGGGAAGTATCATTGCAACAAAGTTTTGTGAATCAGTTCCCATTAGGGCTTATAAACATTATTTATCTACTGATATCATCTTTATACCCACGATTTAATTTGATATAATCCTTGTTATAGATTGGCTTTCAAACTATGATGCAAAAATTTATTGTAAGAAGAAGAAGGTTACAATTTTCGATGATGATAAGGAGTACCTTATCTTTAGAGTAGAAACATCATGATCCGATTCTTATCTAGATCCACCGCCAGTAGATCTACTAAAATCAATTATTGGGGAGGAAGATAATGAAATAATTATGGGTTAGGAAAGGAATGTTCAAATAGAGGATGTACCTATTGTGCAAGAATATATTGATGTGTTTCAAGAGGATTTACCTAGACATCCTCCAAAATGAGAAATTGAGTTTTCCATTGACTTAATTTCTGGTTCAAGACCTATATTGAAGAACCCTTATAGAATGGACACTGTGGAATTAGTGGAACTAAAGAAACAACTAGAGGAATTGAGTAATAAAGGATTTATTTTCCCTAGTGTTTCTCCATGGGGATCCCCTGTTCTTTTTGTTAAGAAGAAAGATGGTTCTATGAGGTTGTGTATTGACTACAAGGAGATCAATGCTATAACAATAAATAACAAGTATCCCCTACCCAGAATTGATGATTTATTCAATCAAATTCATGGAGATCAATATTTTTCAAAGATTGACCTTTGATTTGGATGACATCAGTTGTGTGTGAAGAAGGAAGACATTCTAAAGGCAACATTTCGTACCAGGTATGGGAATTACGAGTTTAGAGTAATGCCTTTTAGACTGACTAATGCACCCTCTGTCTTCATGGACCTAGTGAATAGAGTTTTCAAGGAATATCTTGATGATTTTGTAGTGATATTTATTGATGATATCCTGGTTTACTCCAAAATCTATGAAGATCATGAAAATCACTTGCGCACTATTCTAAAGTCTCTTAGAAGAAATGAATTATATGCGAAGTTTAGAAAGTGTGAATTTTGGCTTCAGGAGATTTTATTTTCTTGGACATAGTGTCTCTAAGGATGGAATCTCTATTGATCCTTCTAAGACAAGAGCAATACAAGAATGGACAGTACTGATGAGTACAACTGAGGTACGTAGTTTTATTGATTTAACAGGTTATTATCAGCATTTCATCCAAGATTTTTTTCCGATTGGCTAACCCATTAACCAAGATCACATGTTAAGGGGTAAAATTTGTTTGGAAAAAAGAGTGTGAAGAATGTTTTGAATAATTGAAGAGAATATTATTCAATGCTTCTATCTTGAATCTACCATCGAGGAATGATGAGTTTGTTATTTATAGTGATGATTCAAAGAAAGGACTTGGTTGTATCCTTATGAAGAATGATAGAGTTATTGCCTATGCATCATGACAGCTAAAAATTCATGAACAAAACTATCCCACTCATGATCTTGAGTTAGAAGTTGTAATATTTTCCTTGAAGATATGGAGACACTATATCTATGGTGAAAAATGTGAGATATATACCGATCACAAGAGTTTGAAGTATATTTTCTCACAAAAATAACTCAACATGAGGCAAATATAATGGATTGAACTACTAAAAGATTATGATTTCACCATACACTACCACCCAGGGAAGGCAAATAAAGTGGAACAAGATTTGATCAGAAAGGATCATGGAGTTTTGAACAAGATAAGAGTTGAAATGGATCCTATGTTCATGGATCTAGTAAAGATGGATATGGGACTAATCATGGAATGTGAAACATCAATACTTTTTCAAATGGTTTCCAAAATATATTTACTAGAAAGGATAAAAATTTCTCAGACTGATGATGTGGAGTTTCAAAAGAAAATTAAAGCTATGAACAATGAGATATTGATCGACTTCATATATTAAGATGGAATTCTGAAATTTGGGAAGAGGCTTTGTGTTCCCGATATACCTGATCTAAAAAGGGAATTTTTGGATGATTCTCATAGCTCTAATTTCTCTATACACCCTAGTAGCACTAAGATGTATAGATATTTGAAGGAACATTTTTGGTGGGACAACATGAAAAGGGAGATTGCTGATTATTTGTCAAGATGTATGGTTTGTCAATAAGTTAAGGATGGAAGATAACATCCAAGAGGATTCATGAAACCTATTCCCATATCTAAGGGGAAATGGGATGATATTACAATGTACTTTGTCATGGGAATACCAAAGACTCCTAGAAAGAATGATGCAATATGGGTCATTGTTGATCGTTTTACCAAGTCAGCATATTTTTTTCTATAAGAGAAGATTTAACACTTGAACGTTTAGCAAGACTATATGTTAATTAAGTTGTAAGACTTCATGGAGTAACACTATAGATTGTTTCATATCATGATCCCTATTTTACATCAAGATTCTGGAAAAGCTTTGAGAAGGCCCTAGATATTGAACTTCATTTGAGCACTACCTACCACCCTCAAACTGATGGACAATAAGAACAGACTATTCAAACCTTAGAAGACATGTTGAGATCTTTATCACATGACTTTAAAGGTATGTGGGATCAATATTACCTTTGTTATAATTTTCCTATAACATTATCTTCCATTCAAGTATTCAGATGACACCATATGAAGTGTTATATGGAAAGAGATTTCGCACACCAACTTGTTAAGATGATGTTGGTGAAAGAAAACTCATAGGCCCAGAACTTGTTGAGGAAACAATGGAAAAGGTGAAGATTATCCAAACCTAGATCAAAGAATCTCAAATTAGGAAAAATATATATGCCTATAACCGATGGAAGGATTTATAATTTCAAGTAGGAGATCATGTTTTATTGAAGGTATCTCTATGGAAGGGTGTTGTACGATTCATTAAGAAGGGTAAATTAAGTCCCACGTACATTGGATCTTTCAAAATTATAGAACAAATTGGAGTTTTAGCTTACCATTTGGAAATGAATCTAAGTCTCTCCAAAGTTCATGATGTGTTCCACGTATCACTTTTGAGAAAATACATGCCTGACCCAATGCATGTACTCACCTATGATTATTTTATTTAAAGAAGAGTTAAAAGTGTTAAATTCAAAGTTTAACAACTAAAATTATTTTAATATAGGGTTATACATAGGATAAATTAGACTATAAATATTCATAAGAAATATAAAAATATTTCCTACATAATGGTATTTTATTTATAATTTTTAGACATTAAATAATTAAATTTATTTATGACACAATAATGATGCAGTAATTACCTTATTATTGAATGATTTAAATAATTAATATTATAAATATTAATAAAATTGTAAATTGAGACTTTTTATGTATTTTAATAATTTTCTAGTTTAATATGACATGTTAGGGTTGATTAAATAATTTTTTTTCGAAGTGATAAAGTTTTTCTGAATTTCACAAAAACCAAATACTAAATAGTGTCAAAATTTACATAAATGAGTTTTTAAAACAAATAATATATTATTAATTGATATAATATTCCTAAATATATAATGTTAGACCAAAGGACTTATATATGGTTATATATATCAATAATTAATCACTTGGTATTTCTTGGATTTTTATAGTAAGTTTATTAAGCATTTATTATAATAATACAAGAATATGTCGTAAAAGTTAAACTATTTAACTAAGAGGTAAATCTAAAAGATAAGTTTAATATGGTGACCTAAACCTATCTAAAACCTATTGGTTGAGAGGTTTTAAACCCATAACCACTTTATTCTTGAAATAAATCCTTTTGGATCCATTATAAACTGAATATTATTGTATAATAAAATAATATTTCAAGCTTTTCCTAAAGTGACCCTCACCTCTCTTATAAAAGAGTACTTCCCCTTATCTCAAAATCACACCTCCAAATCCATTTGGATTGGAAAAAACCTACTAAATTATCCTCCCTACTAACCTCACTTAAACCAAGCGGCCTCACTTTTATCATAATCCCACCTAATGAGCCCTTTTGATCAAATCAAAAGGAAGCACCCGAAGAAGAGGTAATAATTTCATCACCTCTTTCAAAGTTCTTTTCTTCTTCCACTTCCTATTTCTTTTTTGTTTCCATACCAAAATAATAACTCAAGTACCTTATACTTACTGTGATGTTATTATAAATATGGTACAACCATATTCATTATTTTATCTATCCTATGAATGACAAAGTCACCATACGTGCGTATGTACGGCTTACCATCTCCACGTCGTGGTGTAGTTTGTTATTCAACACTTCATTATTTAGATAGGTATAATAATGAGTATAATTTATGTAAATAATAAATATAACATGTTAATGATTCTTTATGTATGATATACCATCCAATTACATACGATTTCACCATCAATAGAATGATATTGTTTCTCATGCGTACGTACGAATTACCGTCTCCACGAAGGCGATGAGATTGATTCCCCATCGTAATCATTCAAGAATAATTTTAATTTTACGATTAAAAATAATTTTTAAGAACTTAATATCATTATGTATATGAATCAAATACATCCTATCCATAACAAACATGACTTATGTAACAAAACCTATAAAGGAAAATGAATCAGTTAACACATGAAACAATGGTACTATTGAAATATTATTAACAAAGAAATATTAGAAGATCATATATGATATCATATTTATGTATGTGGTTCTTGTATAATTTAATAACAATTATTTAACTATTATACAAGATTTTAACATACCTTTGATCAAGGAAAAGTACAAGGTAAGGGTTAATTCTACAATCACTTCATTATCCGAGGTTGTTTATATGTAAGTATCTACTGGGACCTCTTTATCATCCTCATCTGTGTTTCTTAAAAATGTATTTCAAAACATTTTTACTATTTACTAGACTATGGGTTAAATTAATTTATACCATCATTTTACTTTTTATAAAATCGTTTGAAAGTAATCTTTTCATCGCTTTCCAAACAAGCTACTTTATGACCTTTTCGACGAATTAAGGTAAGAATGTTTTTTAACTTATAAAGATGGTGCAACTATTTTCCTCCATTATAACACCTTCGAAGTTTCCCTTACAAGATTATAAGAATATTTTCAAAATAAATGATTTCTTTTATAACTATGTGACTTTTAAATGATTTCAAAATAGAAAGATATATTTCTCTCAAATGGTTTTTATTTCATCTATGTCAACATACTTTGATGGATTTGACACTTGTTTGAAGTTGATTTATTTTTATAAAATATTCCATATTATATTGAATGTTTTGTGATATGTTTGACTATGGATGTGTTATTTTTATACCATTAATGGTTTATGGTTAAAGTATTGACATTTTGTATGCTAGTTTTAATACGAATGTTTATGTTAGGTTTCAACCTTTTCATATGAGGAATGCATTGGACTTAGTAAGTGATGAGTGGAGCCTGTTATAGCTCCTTGATGCATTGGTACGTCTCATGAGGCAAACTAGTGTCTTCGAACAAGACCTTGAAAAAATATTATTTGTAGTCTTGGCACCAGGCCTTGACTATGTGGTTATGATGTCCGACATTATGCATTCCATCATTATAAAATTGGCTATTGATATTACATGTGATTATTCGACTAGTAGAATATCCATGTGAATAAGTAAATGGAATTATTTGATTTATCTTTTCCATATTATTCTGAAGTTTAAGTTTAAATAGCTTGTGTTTTAGTCTTACACATTGCCTTAAATGTTTATGATTATTTATGATAGTTTCCGCTATATTGTTATCCTTACTGAGCATCTGAGATCACCCCTTTCTTATATTTTATTTTTCCTAGGATGTGAAGAATTATATTATGATTAACTTATAGGAAGTGATATAAGAGTTTTAAAAGGGAACACAATGTTGTTTTTTTATTTCATGATGTAATGTAAAACTTATGTATGTATCTATTACTTCAAAGGCTTCTAAACTGACCGGTCTCTCGGGACATGATTCCTTGTATCATGCCAATGTTATGTAATAATTCACCAAATCTGTGTAACTGGGGTTGAGGCATTACAGCTATAAGTTCCTCACATTCTTTATTGGGTGGGTGATTCGAAAGAGATAAAGGTGTACTGGCACATTTCATCCGGATCTCCTCCACATGTCTCTGTTGGATGGATAGGTACCCCACCTCATTATGCTGGTCCACCACGACCCAACTTCTTGGAAGGGGGTGAGACATCATCATTGACTGTTTTCATTGTTGCATTGTTTAGAGAGGGGGAAAATGAGGCTTTTTATGGTGCTTTACTTAATGTATTATTCCCTTTGGACTTGTGGGACCATTATGACCCCTGTGTCTTGTTTCTTTAAGGAATTTCGATGACTTGTTATGGGTCCCCTCTTTCCTCAATTTTCAAAAGTAGCCTTCTTTTTTATGTTGAATAAAAGGGGCATGACTCTCAACCTTTTAAAAATATATATTTATAATTACATATAAATATTTATAAATATATTTATTTATAATTATATATATATATTTAAATTATTAAAAAATTATAATAAATATATTTAAATAGTAAATATATTTATTATATTTACAATTTTATAAATATATATTGTAATATAAATATATATAATATATAGATGTATTTATAAATATATACAAATATTTATAAATATATAGAAATATCTTTAAATATTTTTATTTATAATTATAATGATAAATAAATAAATATATTATTAAGATTAAATCTTTATCAATGCTTTTTTAGCAGTGATAAAACCTCTCTTTATTAGTGATAGAATTTTAGCACTAATAAAGAATAGTTTTATCAATGTTTTTTAGTGATAATAATGGTGTTTCTTTATAAGCACTAAAAAGTACTGATAAAGAGGCGTTTTATCAACGTTTAATATTTTAGCACTGATAACATGTATCTTTATGAGTGATTTTTTGAAAGCACTAATAAAATCCTTACTTGATCTAATAAAAATAATCATAATAGTGTCAAACTCTCTCATTCCATCAAGCTCTCGGGAAGTCATATTGCTGCCACCGTCATTCTCCCTACTATCGCTCCCTGAAGTCACTCATTACAGTCCTCATTTATCCCTTTTGTCACCATTTATTTCTCATGGAAGCTAACCCTTACGGAACCAAACCCTTACGTAAACGAACCCTCATTGCTTTTCATCAATTAATTGATCCTCTCAAGATCTAAGGTATGATATTATTTCATCTCCTATTGAATCACTTATTCCATCTAGGTCTTTACCCCCTCCGACCTCCATGCATGTAGTGTCGATGAGGTCCAAAGCACTTAAATACTCTTGTCCATTTACTTTTCTATATTTGATTATGATTCCTATTTCTGTTATTGTTTCCACTCTTTTGTTTTCACTTTTCTCCTTCTTCCTGAATAAAATTTATTTCCCAATATTTATTTTTTAATTCTTGATTAGGTTAGGTCCATGTCCTTTGGATCAGATTCACCCCTTTCATTATTAATGCAAAAGTCAGAGGTTATGTATAACCCTCTAGGGGGTGCTGTCAAAGTGACCCTTTGTCCCCTTATCTGATTATCTTAAAATATATGTATTACATAAAAATGTATCTTGAGTATAAAATTCATAATACAATCAATCATATTAGTCAAAAATATCTCATGAATCATTTTGATTAAATTTAATAGATACCAAATCTTTTGAGTATTTTTTTTATGATTGATTCATTTTTCTCACAATTAGCAAGTGGATTGTTTTTTTTCAATTTAAAAAGTCTTTTCTTATGCGTAATATTATTGACACTCTTGTTCATATAGGTTAAAAATGATTGGATTGTAATTTTTTAAAACTTTTATTGAATTTTAATCATTTTTGATATATTTGGACGATTAAACCTGATGTTTTTTACATAAACAATGCTATGATAATTTTTTTTCATTTATGTGTTTGGTGGGAATTTATTTTCAAAAAACACGTTCTTATGAGTCAAGTTTCTGAAAAATCATTTTAGAACCAAATAGTGATAAATTTTAGTCATTGTTTGGTTGATTTATGGTCATTCAATGATATTAAGTTAATTATAAATTCATTTTTATCCTTAAATTAATGTAGTGGGTTAACATGTTTGTAGACAATTTTCTTCACACAATGTATATTCATAAATTAAAAAAATCTCTTAAGTATCATTGTTTTTTAATTTTACAAGCATAAGAGATTAGTTTCTCAATCATACTGGTTTTAAAAGACTAATGAATCATTATTATAATATTTTATAGGTTTTTAGAATGTTTGATTACTTTGAGTTGTTAAACTAATTTTTTCCACTTAAATAGTGTATAGTATACATGGTTTTTTTGTATTTGTTTTTGAAGGGAACCAATAATACATGCCATAGATTTCATAGGCTCCAAATTACCCAATGATCATTTTATAACATAGGGGTGTTGAATTCAATGACAACTTTATTTTTTTTGTATTTATTTGATTTCATTTAGTTAATTATAAACTCTATTTCCCCCAAAATGTACGTATTTCATTAATGTGTTCCTCAAAAATTCGATTATTACACCTATTATTTATATAGTAAAAAATGACCCAAGTATCATTATGATTAAATTTTATAAATACCATATTTGGTTTGAGTATTTCAATGTTATTTATTATAAAAATTCCTTTAAATTTGAGAAATAAATTACATTAAGACTATTTTTTCATTTGACATCACTTATTTAATCACTTATTAAGTTTTTGTGTGTGAGTGTTTCTATATTGTTAAGTGACATTGAAATAATTTAAAAAAAATCATCCTGTAAAAAATTATATAAGGAATAAATAGTATAAACTAAGTGAAATCAAATAATTCCAACCATCACTACCCACTAAAAAGGGCATTGATAGATTTGGATTCATTTTATAACACATTAAAAGGTTCATACATTTGATTACTCTTGATGAAGTGATTTGAGAAAACAATTTACATTTGTTTTGTTTCTAAAAAACACTTGCATGTTTTTAAAATTAAATAAGTGGTAGGAAATCATTCTTTTTTAGTAAAAACTTTAGAAATCATAAATGGGTGAAAATAATTTTAATTAGTATTTTCAAATGCATCTTTAGGCTATTATTAATGTAATTAATCAAAATTTATCACTTATAATAGTTTTTTGTTTAAAAAATGATAGTTGTTTTGTTTTTTAAATAATATTTATAATTAAATTCATGAAAAAAATCATTCAAAGTATACATTTTTTTTATATTTCTTGACTTTTCAAATTTTTATTTTGAGATGAAATAAATTATTGAGTGTGATTTAACAAAACATGTTTCATCATTTAAAACATAGTTTAGTTTTTTTAAATATTTTAACAAACTATTTATTTAATATTTTTCAGAAATAAAAATGTATTTTATTGAAAAAATAACTTTTTTGAAATTATTGTTTCTTTTATCTTTTAAAAAACTCAATTTAGAAAAAATCATTTTCAACTTTTGAAAAATTTATGTTTATTATCTGTTTTCCCTTAAAAAAAATTTATTTTATTTTTAAAACTATTGTTTCACTTCAAACTATAATGTTTTTTATAATTTAAACAAAAAATATTTTTTTCATTTTATTGATCATTTTTTAAACTATCCTAAAGTTTGTTATATTTTTAAAAATTGAAAGAAGCAAGTTTCATGAATAAAAATATTTTCGTAGTAGGAAAAAATTTTATTTTATTTTAGAATATTGAAATAACACTTACGCATTTAAAAACTATAGAAATGATGAAAAATACGTTTTTGATGACCAATACTCTAAGAACCTTTTGTTTGAATATTATTTCCACAAAAATGTCCCATATACGATAAAAATTAAAAAAATCAACAAAAAAACACTCACATGAAACATTAATATCATTTTAAAATATTAGGCTGATAAACCATGCCACTTGAATAATGTTGATACTCTATTTATAGATATAAATACTGAGATACATAACTTAATATAAATATAAAATACAAAATAAAAACTAATGAGAAAATATATATGACAAACCTATTAAAATAGATCGATAGATAGATCCAAACCCTCATTATTTAAGCATTCTAAAACTATATTTCAAACTAGAGCATACTTAATCCCATATCTATAATTTAAAAAAATTGTAACTTATGATGATAAACTTCCTTCGAAGGCGATGTTATTGACACATAAAAACCTCCAATGTAGATGATTCCAAATTTTTTATAAAATATGTTCTTATTTTAGTAATATAACAACCCATATTTTTCATACATAGATATTACATCTAAATAGATAGATATTCATATTACAACAAAACCATGCTAGAATCGTACGAGTTTAGTGTATTTGGAAACTTGTAAACATAACAACTGGTTCATAAAACATCTACATCTTTTCCAGATTATTTATTCATAACTAGAAACGTTTTTGACATATCACAATTAATAACATTATTCATATCATGGGGAAAAGAAACATAATAAAAGGGCGATCTTAGATGTTCAGTAAGGGTAAACAAGGGAAATATCAATCATAACATAAGATTAAGGGCATAAGAACATGAATAAAACATTTGAAAATTATACCCTATATATCAAAGATCATAATATCGAGTAATGGAATAAATCATAGAAGTTCATAATACACAATTCATAAAATAATAAAATAACATAATCCATAATATTATAATATTGACATGAATCAAGAAATTGTGTCATGCACATAAACTTATAACATTGTGAACATGTATAAATAGAAATAGGTTCACTCATTAAGTTAAGGATATGAAAGAAAGCCCTTGCATAAACTTATGGAAATGAAACTAGGCCCATGAATAATATTATGAACATGAAATCCAGGTCTACACATAAACTTATGATGAAAATGAAATCTATTTCCAAGAATAAAATTACGGACATGAAATCTATGTTCACGTATAAACTTATAGAAATGAAACTAAGTCCACACATAAAATTGTGGACATGAAATCAGGTTTACGCATAAACTATTTACCTCATGAGATATCCATAATTACCCAATTAATTAGAGGGAGTTATATATCCCACCCTTCACATAATTAAAATAATACATATGTGTTCCATGAGAATATAAATAATTCATCACATTGGAACCCATGTAAATAAATGAGTTTAATAAACATTTTATCATAAAATATCTCATGGAAAAGAAACGGGATTCATAAAAATCATGAAATTATAAAAATAAACCAACCATAAAAATAATAAAGATAGTATCCTAGAATAATACCCCCATAAAATCATAAGTAACATCAAATAATGTTATCTTATATGGAAAGTAATTCTAAAAGATCACTTGAAATAATTCCAGAGGAAAATATCCATTATATTTTGAATTTTTTTTAAATGCCGCACAATTATAAAAGAAAAATTTTTATTTGAAAATAAACTTTTAAAAATTTAAAGTAAGTTTCAAGTCATTAAATAATCCCGATGATATGCAAAGATTCTCATTCCATATAAGTTAAAAAAAACATTCCTTCTGAATTTTGGTCAGAAAATTCATAAAGAACCTTGTTTAGAAATCAAAAAAAATCCTTTCAAACCATTTTAAAAAATGTCAAATAATAGTAAATATGAATTTAAAAAATCTTAAGACAATAGTAAAAAAAATTTGGAAACAATTTTATAAAACATAGACATGGAAGAAAAATAGAGTTTTGAAGTAAACTTTAAAAATATATATTTTTAAAGAAAATCTCTTATAAATATTATATCATTGAAGTGAGCCTTAATAAAATTAATCGATTATGTGTATTATATATAAATTCACATAAAAAAGTAGAAATTAAATATAATATAATAAAAATTCATCCTACACACAATCATAGAACAATATAATAGATGAGGTTGAAGGTTAACCCAAAGAATCGAAATTGGGTTAAGAATTCGATTACCACTTTGTAACTAGTCGAATAGTATGCACCATAAAATTAATAGTTATCAAATTAAACATCAAATAACATTAGTATTATTATATTAATTATTTTATATATAAAAGGTCAGTATATACACCACACATAAGAAATAAGTGGTGAATAAGGCATATATCTCACAGAAGAAAAAGTGAGATGAGAAGCCCCTACCCCATGCTTCCATTTAGTTTTTAAACTTAAAACTATTATATAATGGTTTAAATAATGTAATTATTTTATTAAACAAGTATATTAATATTTAAAATATCTTATATAACATTTTTATAACATCTTATCACCAATTTATTAATAATATTTCATTATTTTCATTGTTTCAGGTGCATTTGTTTCATGGTTTCATGATTAGTTCATTTGTGTATAATTATGGATTTTATTGTAAAATGAAAATAAAACCCAAAAAGTTAAATTAAATGGTATTATTTCACTTATATAAGTTTAAATGGTATCATATATCATTTTTATTTTTGGTACTATGATGATTCATTTCATAAAATGTTAATGAAAAATGTTTAGTTTATTTTGGTGTTTTTTATGACCAACACGAACTAGTTTCATTTTATTTATTATTATGTATATATATAAGTTATAGAATATGAAATAGGTTGTAATATTATTATTAAAATATTATTTATCTATAATAATACTCCTATTACCTTCCATGAAGTTGGTAATGGAAACAAACAAAATCACTATTCACTGAGATGATTAACCACCATAATTCAAACAATATTTTTGTTTCTTTAAATAATAGGAGGTAATAAAAGGGTTGGATATAATATATTACATTATAAACATAATGTTAAATTATATAAAAGATAATTTATTTATTATTATTTTATGGATGAATGAGGTTAAGAATAATTAGAAGAATAAAAGAAATTAAGAGAGGTTGTTCGAGAAATTTACCTATTGAATATCACCTCCATGAAGGATTCCTTAAAGACCTTGAAATAGGTATTTTGGTGATACTAGAAGAAATTGGACATGGGGAGGGTGGGTAGGAGAGGTTTTGGTAGATATTTTATTATCTTAAATACTTATTAATAGAAAGGTGGTGGTGAGGAGTGGTATTTATACTCAAGTAGGGTTGGTTTTAAGTGATTAAATAATGATTATTTTATAATTAAATCCAACCACATTTGGGTGGAATTAATTCCAATGAATTATATTTTTAATTAATTTTGTAAAGGATGGTTATTACTGATGAAAACATCAACCAAACATTTAAATTTTTATTTTTTAAGTATTTTTAAGTTTTTACCTTTTAACATTAACTCGTTTCATTATTTTACCTATTCCGTGTTAAATCTTTTTTTACCATGATAAAGTTTTTTGTATAAAAATGAAAATTAAGTTAAAAAGTAATTTATACCTTTAATTAAAAATATGGAATATATTTTATCAAATTAAATTCATATAATTGTAAAAATTTAATTTTAAATTAGTCTCACAGATGAGATGAGAAAGCAGGTTTTTATAGTGAAAATTTTCAAAATTTAGAAATGTTTTTATATTCAAATTCAACATGAAAATGATTCCAATGAAATAAATTAGATTAATAGATGAATAATTGATCTAATTTAAATTTAAAACCAATTTAAAATATAATTTAACATTATAAATTATTTAGATGAAAATTTAGATTTCAGTTAAAATGTAGTATTTTTCACTATTCATAAAAAATGAAACTTATCAGAAAAATACAAAAAATTAACCCTAAGATTATTTTGACATTAATATTTCAAAAATTAATTTTATTTTGTAAAATTAAATTTATAAAAGTGTCAAAATTTAGTTTTAAAATAAGTTATCTATCAAAAGGTGACACAACTATATTTATAGAAAATATAGTTTTTTATGCTTAAAATTAAATTTATTCATATATTAAAACAATAAGACATATTATATGAGTTAATTTTTTTATTTAATATTTAAAATATAAATTTCCTTATTATCTTTCAATAATAGTTATTAATTTAATGTATTAAGATAAAATTCCTTTGTTGGCACAAAAATAGTTTTTTATAAAGACACCTCCTTTATATTCATTTTTTAAATTTTCAGTTCTAATTAATTTGTAACCAAATAATTCATTTTATAAACATGTGTAAACTATATTTTAATAATTTATTTAATCTCATTTGTTCCTTCCAATTTAACAACTAGGTTATAACACTTTTATTAAAATAACAATAATTTGGAGTTCATTTAAGCTCAGTGTTTTGTGAAAAGTAAGATATCAAAGAGATTAAATTTATTTTAAAAAACAAGACATAGCATAAAATCTTGGGGTGTTAAAATGAATTTCACCATTGAAATTCATTACCTAGATATAAAAATATGAGGATACCTCTACCTTATCACATCCTCAGGTTCTTACATAGCTTCCTCTGATTGGTGGTTTGGCTACAAAACTTTAACCAGGTGAGTGGTCTTATTTCGTATAACTTTATATCTATGATATATAATATATACTGGTTGTTATTTATTAGAAAAATATTTCTCCAGAGGTATAAAATAGAATTTTAGTACATGCAAAGGATCAAGTGTGTACTTCTTCATGATAGATACATGGAATACAACATGGACTTGAGAGATATTTTGTGGAAGTGCTAAATGATAAGACACTATCCCGATATGATCAATAATTTCAAGAAATTTCATCCTTGAAAATTTGAAATTGAACTTAAAAAATCAAAGGTATAAATTTGAAAATTCCTTGGTGGTAAACCTATATCATAAAAAGGGTCAATAAAACTTCCTCATAAAAATAGGGAAAGTAGAAGGTGAAGATCATTAAAAAACTAGGATTCTGATTAGGAGAATATTAGTTAAAAGTGAAAATATGGACCTAAAAGATAATTAAAACTATCAAGTTATAATGGAGAATGATAGAGAATATAGTCATTAAAATATTAATGACCACAAAAATAGAGACAAAATTGGTATGAAAAATGTCATTGATATAAAAAAATGATGATAACAGGATAGAATTTTATTTCAAAATAATTTGAGAAGATATAATTACTTGATTTCATCTCATAATTACAATATAACTCTTTGGTTGTGCCATGATCAATTTCCACTTCATTTATTACTCTAAGATATGAAGATTAAATTGTAATTCCTTTAGAACTAGTGAATCATAAGATCCATAATGGGATGATAAGTCATTACTTATATTTCTAGTTATCATAAAAAAATGGATAACACAAACTATACAATACACATAAATATTCATATGTTTAGTAATAAATTAATCTATAAAACCTCATCCAAATTTAAAAGTAAACAATTTCTTAAATGGTTACCCTCATGAACCTTTTAAAGAAAAAAATTCTAATGAAGGTTCTGAAATTTTCAAAATAAACTTATCATTAATCCCCCAAACAACTTGATGTAGCTCTTAATTGTCACAGACCAAACATGTGAAGATCATTATCATTTATTCTATTAAAACAAGGTAACAATACTAAATTAACTTAGTGAAAACATGCATGATTTCAAAAATTAACTCTTTCCTCATACCATAAATAAAAAAAACTTAATCCATAAACCACCTTATTATCAGATTAATAATCAATTCAAAGGTCATAAATGCTTTTCCATTTTTTTATTACAATAAAACATCTATTTATCTCATTTATATACCATGAAAATATTAAGGGTTATCTTTCCCTTAATCACGTGTTCTCCAAAAATATCACCTTACCACCTTAATCACTTTTCATGGTTACTAGTACCGTTCAACATATAATTTAAAATAAGGAAAAATAGCAGTGGAAAAATATTTAGATGTTTAATTATTCCAGAATTCATATAGAGGGAGGAAATAAGATTTTCATAGGTCTCACTCATGAAATTATCAACTGAGGAGGATAAATGTTCCCTAATTAACATGATTTACTTTATCCATTGCGATTTCATAATCTTTCTCTTTTTTTTTTCCTTAATAAGTTTTTGTGCCTTATCATCCATATTAGCCACTGTATTTGGGAATGAATTCACATAATTCCCAAATTCCTTGCATTTGAAACACTGGAGTGTGGGTGGTGTATTTTGTTGAGATATCTATCCATTCATTTCATTGACTAAACTATTTTTATTACTATCATATTCTTTTGCTCGATGGTCAGACTTCCCACACTGGAAACATTTTATGGTTCCTTTTAGAAATTCACATAAGTGTTCCTTCACACATTTTTGGAAAGTAGGAGGATGAAACTTTTTCTTCACTCAATGTGGAAAATCACTAGAGTTTCCATGAATATCCATAATCCTTTTTATCACTATAACCTTGATAGTTTTTGGCTTCCACTTCCACTTTCAGTTCACATTGAAAAAATTCGTCATCACTTCAAAAGTCCCTTATGGATAATTCCTTTTAAAGACTTGGTTTTAAGACGCTAAGTAATCGATCTATTTTACTTTCAGGGCTGATAATTATACAAGAGGCATATGTTGAAAGCCGTGTAAAAATTTCCTCTTATGCACCAATGGATCTGTTATACTTTTTATTTAACTAAAGAAATTCCTTATCCATATTTGTATGTATAATTTAAGGGAAATACTTTCCAGGTAATATACCCTTAAATTCTTCACATTCAATTGATTTAATTTCTTCTTGTTGAATAATATTCCTGATAATATTCCACTATTGATCAGATTCACCTTCTAGATGATAAAAAATACTAAAACTTTTACATGTCCCAAGCATTGAAGAACATAAAATATTTTCTCAATTATGTTGATCCATTTATCAACAACTCATGGATCATAATATCCACTGAAATAAGGCGGACGTTTCCTCATGAAGGATTGAATAAAATGTTGATATATCCTTTTCTCATTTGAAATCCTAATATGATTCATAACTTTTGTGAGTATAGGAATAAGATTTTTCATTCTATCTCCCATGTAATTTGGTGCTTAGGAGAACAATTATTTAATTGCTTGTCACATTCAGAATTAACAAGTTTAATTTGGGTTTAATCCATTGAATTAAAATAGAAAGGATAGTGTGATCATCACTAATCATACAGAAAAAACCACATAGTCAAGGGAAGTTACTTGTAAAATCTCAATCCATGACACATTAGGTTTAGTCCTAATTTATTCATTATTGTTACCAAAACTCTAGGATTGTAACCTAGACATAAAATTAGGGTTATTACTAAGGTTTTCCTATCCTAGTTTTGAAAGGTTAACTAAAAATTTTCTCTGATACCAAGTATAATGACCCATACTTTTCATACATAGATATTACATCTAAATAGATGAATATGCATATTACAACAAAACCACACTGGAATTGTAACGACCCATTGTTTTTCAATGGAAATTACCTTCTTATAAATATGTTATAAAATCACATGAAAACAAAATATAATGAACTACTAAGTTCTAAGTGACCTTTAAACAAAAGTTTGTAACTTCTGTGTTTGGAATTTTGAAAATATGACATACAAGGTTGCAATTAGTAAGTTATTTAGAGTCCAATAAAGAAAACTTATTTTTTGGTGAATAGTAACCCCCCTTATGAATAGTGACATACACTTATGAATAGTGATATACCATAATGAATAGTAACCTTACCTATTATAATATATAAATAATATTCAAGTTGAAAGTATGATATACCTATATTTTATAATAAGTTAATGAATGTTTTTAAAACTGGTTTTTGGTAATAAATTATGATTTTAATTAAATATTAAAATAATAATATTCTGAAAATTATTTTTGAAAAATGGAATTCATTTTTGGATTCTACATGTTGAAAAATGGTTGGGGTGAATTTCTGTGATTTTTCTGAAATACTAGAATTTTTGGTGAATAGTAAAATACATTAATTTACCGTATAAATACATTATAATTCAAACCCACTATTCATGACATCAAAAGTGATGTAAGCACCCAAATCTCAAACTAAAATTTCCTCTTTACTATTCTTGGTTATGGAATCATCACTATTTCTTGTCTTAGGGGAAATTAATAAACTAATGAATTAAATATTAAGATAACCCCGCTTCCCTCCACTATAAATACCACCCTTCACACCCTCATTTCATCACAAATCTCAAGCTTCACACCTTGTCTAAAATATACCCAAACATCTTCCATAGACCCTACCCCACATCCAAGAGCTTCTGATCTCATTAAAATACCATGCCTAGATTTCTTAAGGAGGATCTCGAGAGGAGGATTCAAGAGGTAATTCCTCTCTCTCTCTTTTTCCTTTAAATTCCTTTCAATTTCAAGTTATTTTCTTATTCTCTCCCCACCTATATTCATCCAAATGGTATGGTAACTCCAGTATCATACATATACCGTAATTTTATAATACTAATGTGAATATTATACCATCCAACCCCCTTCTCCTCTTTCTTTTATTTTATAAAAGAAAACATTGTTTGTGAGGTGTTAATCTTTCACCTTCAAGAACGACATGTTTTCTTTTTCCATTTTTGATTTCAGATATGGTAACGAAACCATTTTTATAGTTGAACCATAATATTATATATGTATTATTTCCTATTTAATTTTATGGAACTATCTTATGTACACATTACTAAATGATTAATCAAAACAATTTCGTTGTGGTCGAAAAACCGCCCAAATTAACCCAAACAATCATCATTTAATTCTTATCTAATGATTCATCCACATGGTATATAATATAATTCATTATAAGATCATTTAAACTTATGTAATATCAATAATAACATGAAATATCATTTCTGGATGTTTATCCATGTTCAACATGAACTTTCATTTAAGAATACAAGTGAACCACTCAAGAAAACTATAAAAACGAACATTCCCGAACAATGTTTTTAAACCCTATAACTCATAAAAAGGCCTATAAAATGACACAATGAAACCAAAATTAACCCTATTCATGTATAAATTGTTTTTATTTTTAATTAATGAATATAATTTCATTATACATGATATTAAAGAGAAGGAAGCATTCAGATACAATGTAAGGGGAAATTCTTGAACCCAATTTCATCTTTCAGGTTCTCCCTCTTTCACTCCATTTTTATATGGTTATTCCCTAAAAATCATTTTTCATCATTTTATTTAATTTTCTGGGATATAAATGTTTACCATTGGTGTTTATGTCAAACAAAATGTTTTCCAAAAGAACTCTTCTTTTAAGAACTCACCTTTTACTTCTCACTCAAGGTTGACGGTTCTTGTAACATGTATGTTATTCCATCCTTATTTTGGGAACCCGATGTTTATGAATGTGTTCTTATGAGATGAAAACCATTCATTTCCATGGGTTAGTTATGTTAATTTTTGATATATATTCATTGTGTCATGCATGATAAATGATAATGTTATGATGTGACGGGTGCGCCCGAATTTATATAGCGCAATATGAATGTTTCAATGTGACATGAGTAAAAAAATAATCAAATAACATAATACATAAGATCATAATATTGACATGGAACATGAAATTGTGTCATACACATAAACTTATAACATTGTGCACATGTATAAATAGAAACGGGCTCACACATTAAGTGAAGGACATAAAATCAGGCCATTGAATAAACTTTTGGACATGAGACCAAGTCCACACATAATCTTATGTACATGAAAGCAAAGTACATGCATACAATTATGGACATGAAACCATGTCCACACATAAAATTATGAACATGAAATCAGGTTCACACATAACATATTTACCTCATGAGATATCCATAATTACATAATTAATTGAGGTGATACATAGGTACAAACCATCACACAATAAAAATCATACATATGTGGTGCACTATAATATAAAACATTCATCACATCAGAAACCATGTAAGGAAATGAGTTTCATAAACATTTTATCAAAAGATAACTCGTAGAAAATAAATAGGATTCATAAACACCATATATTATAAATATAAACCAACCATAAAAATAACAAGGATAATATCATTTAATAATATCCCCAGTAAATAATAAGTAACATCAAATAATTTTCTCTTAGATGTAAAGTAATTTTGAAATATTACTTGAAATAATTATTGAGAAAAATATTCTTTCTATTTTGAAAACATTTTTTTAAATACTGAACAATTATAAAAGAAAACAATTTTCTTGAAAATAACCTTAGAAAATTTTAATTTAAGCTTCAAGTAATTAAACAATCATGACTTCGGGAAAATCATCTCATTACATATAATTTAAAAAAACATTCCTTTCGTATTTCTTTCCAAAAAAGTCATAAAGAACCTTGTTTAGAAAAAAAGAATCCTTTCAAACCATTTTGAAAAAAGTAAAACGTGAGTAAAAATTAATTTAAAAAAACTTAAGAGAACACTAAAATTGTTTTTGGAAACAATTTTATAAAACATATACATTGAAGAAAAATAGATTTTAAAGGACACTTTTAAAAAGAAATTTTTTAATGAAAATCCATTATAAATATCATATCATTGAAGTGAACATTAATAAAATTATTAGATTATGTTTATTTTCTATAATTCCAAATAAAAAAGTTGAAATGAAATATAAGATAATAAAAATTCATTCCACACACAGTAATATCATGTCATAATTGATGAAATAGAAGGTTGATCTAAAGAATGGAAATTGGGTTAAGAATTCCCTTATCACTTTGTAATAAGTCAAATCGTATACCCTATAAAAGTAATAATTATAAAATAAAACATTTAATATCATTATTATAATTATATACATAATATTATATATCAAAGTGAAATATATACACTACACACAAAAAATAAGTTGTGAACAAGTCATATATCCCATAGAAGAAAAATTGAGACGAGAAACCCTTACCTCATGGTTTCCTTTAATTTTGTGAACTTTAACAAAATGTATAATGGTTTAAAGAAAGTTATTAACTTTTTAATTAAGTAAATTCATATTTATAATATCTTACATGGCCCTTTTATAGCATCTTTCCACCAATTCGGGCCGCCAGTTTGGGCATGGAGTCCTTAAGGCCTCTGGGCCGCCCAAGAATTTTGGTCCAGTTAAGGCTTTTGAGCTACATCAAGTCCTTCATGCCACCTCAAGGCCTTTGGGTAACCTCATTCAAAACATGAAGTGCAGATGAAACCAGATAAACCAAAGGAACTAGCTCGAGATGAAGACTTAGAGCAAGCAATTTCACAAGAACAAACCTATCTAGATATGGATTAATGATAAAGTATGGAAATTTCCATCGAGACCAGGCATGTGCGCCTTTGCACATGTATTGCTCTCCGAACAAGCAATGCAAAGGTGGAAAGATGACTTCATGATCTAGACACCGGAGAGGAGCATTTCCATGTAGTCATGTCTAGGATGAATTAATCTAAGACCTTCAAATCATGTATTCCACTAGCCTATGGGACCTGTAATGGTACCACCTCATCTATTTAAAGGGGGATTATCGAAAAGAAATAAAAAAGGCCTTCGGTCCATTCAGAGGATGATTGGTTCATTTTCGTATAATTATGGATTTTATTGTCAAATAGAAATTTTACTCCAGAAGTAAAATTAAATGATATTCATAGAATTCCAAAAGTTTAAAATTTCTCATATATCATTTTTCTTTTTTTATGAGGATGATTCATTTGATAAAACATTAATGAAAAGTGTTTATTTTATTTTGGCACTTTTTTCGACCATCACGAACTGGTTTCATTTTCTTAATTACTATGTTTATATATTAGTTATAAAACATGAAATAGGTTATAATATTATTATTAAAATCTTAATTAACTATAATAATAATTTTATGAACATCTATGAAGGAGTTAATGGAAAACAAACAAAATCATTCTTCATAGAGGCGATTAACCACCATAATTCTGACAACAATTTTGTTTCTTTGAATAAGAAGAGGTAATAAAATGGATCAATATAAGATATTATATTAGAAAAATAATTTTCCAGTATATAAATTATAATGGAGTTATTATGACTTTATGTATGAAGTGGGTGAGGAGAAAGTAGAATAATAAAAGAAATTAAAAGAGGTTGTTTGAGAAATTACCTCTTGAATATCACCTCCTTGAAGGATCCTTTAAAGAACTTGGAATTGGTATTTTGGTGAGAAGAGAAGAAATTGGACATTTTTAGAGTGTGTAGGAGAGGTTTTGGTAGATATTTTATGATATTCAAGTCTTGTGAGGATAAATGGGGTGGTGAGGAATGGTATTTATACTTGAGGAGGGGTGGTTTTATGTGATTAAATAAAGATTAATTTATAAGTAAAGACAACAAAAATTGAGTGTCATTAATTTAAAAGAATTTTATTGTTAATTAACTTTGAAAATAATGGTTATGGTTTAGAAAAACATCAAAAAAACATTTAAATTTTTAGTTTTTAGGTATTTTAATCGTTTAACTTTTAACTTTTACCTATTTCATTATTTTAGCTATATTACAATATATCTTTTTTTACCATGGTAACTTTTTTATGACTAAAAATGTATTTGAACTTACAACCTAATTTTTAACTTCTGATTAAAAATATTAAATACATTTTATCAAATAAAATCTGAAAAACTGGAAAATTTTAATTTCAAATTAGTCCCACATATGAGATGAGAAATTAGGTTTTTAAAGTGAAAAAGTTCAGAAGTTCAAAATGTTTATATATTCAAATTCAATATTAAAATGACTCCAGTGGAAGAAATTGGATTACTTTATGTATAATTTATCTATTTTTTACTTTAAAACCAATTTAAAATATAAATTAACATTATAAATTACTTCGACGAAAATTCAATTTTCAATTAAAATGCAACATTTTTTACTATTCATCGAAAATGAAACTTATTAGAAAATACCAAAAATTAAATATAAGATAATTTTAAAATCAGGATTTAAAAAATTATGTTTATTTTTTCAAATAAAATTTATAAAAGGGTTAAAATTTAGTTTTAAAAAAATTGTTCTATTAAAAGGCGGAAAAACTACCTTTAAAGAAAATATAGCTTTTTATGCTTAAAATTGGATTTATTTTTATCTCAAGACTATCACACATATTGGATGAATTAAAAAAAATTATTGAATATATAACACATAAATTTTACTTATATCTTACTCTAATAATAATTAATTTAATATATTAAGATAAATTTCCATTATGGGCAAAAAATAGTTTTTTTATAAAAAAACCTCCTTTATATTATTTTTTTTATTTTAATTTCTAATTAATTAGTTACTAAAGAATTAATTATATAATAATTAGTTTAGTTAATCTCATTCATTCCTTTCAATTTAATGTCTAGGTTATAACAGTTGTTCTAAAATAATAATATTTTGGAGTTCTCTTAAGCTCAGTGTTTTGTAAAAAGTACACTAGTAGAAATTGAGGCTTTCCCAACAGTTTTATTCCAACAGTTTGTTCAAACCATTGTTATACTATCTTTATATCAACCTTTACCAATGATTTGAAAAAACCATTGGTATACTTTTTTTAGAATCAAGCTTTCCCAATGGTTTGAATAAACCATTGGGAAATATTTAATTTTTAATGTATACCAACGGTTTTTTAAAACTCTTGGGAAAGTTTTTCCCCAAATACACAACAGATGAAGCTCCCCTGTCCATGTTATTATAGCCCTAATCTGAAGCTCTCCCGAATACCTCTCTTTACCCTAGGCTGGGGAACTCCTTCCACCCAATAGATCCATCTTCAATCAAGAAATTTTTTATTTCGACAGTTCAAGTTAGTTCCGTGTGGTTTGTGGCATGGTATACTGAATAATTTGACTGTTTTTTGTTTTTGTTCTACACTTCAAGTGTCATGATTACGTGAATCACTTTTATTTGAAGTCTTCATAGCCACTCCTTTTGTGTAGAGTTTTTGAACCATATGAACTAATGGGTGCTAGTGAGATGTATCCCCAATCCAAGATGGTAAAGAATTTGTTTATTCATATGGTCTCGAGGTGGGTAATGGATATAAAGATGGTCCATGTGAAGGGTTTGGGGACGGTTGGGGTAGTGGTGTAGGTGGTTTCCCAATTTTATAGTGGGGTGATATGGTAGTTTCTATGGACTTTAGTTTAGTTGAAAATTGGATTTGGATTTTTTTTATTTACAGTTTTTGTTCAAGGAATAATGGGAAGGGTAGTGATATTGAGGATGAATTGGCTGTTGGTTGGGTGATGGATGGGAATTGAGATATTGGTTGGATTAGGTATAGGTAATTTTCAAGGTATTATATGGGTATTGCCTCCCCTAAACCCCCACCCCCACCCCCTAGACATCCCCATTTGACAACCCCCCACCCCCTGTACACCCCCACCCCCTTGGACAGCCCCCACCCCCTAGACACCCCACCCCCTGGACACTCCTCACCCCCCATGGACAGTCCCCCTCCCCGACCCCCCTGAACACCCCACATTGGACATCCCCCACCCCCTACACACCCCCACCCCCTACACACCCCACCCCCTTGGACAACCCCCACCCCTTAGACACCCCCACCACCTTGAAAATACCCCCACCCCTTGGACACACCCACCCCAGGGAAACCCCTCACCCCCATGGATAGCCCCCCCTCCCCCACCCCCTAGACACCCCCACCCCCTGGACAACCCCCACCCCCTGGACACCCCCACCCCCTTGGGAAGCCCCCCACCCCCTGGACACCCCCACTACCTAGACACCACCACCACCTAGACACCCACACCCCTTGGACACCCCCACCCCCTTGGACAACCTCCAACCCCTTGGATATCCCACACCCCTTGGATAGCCCCCCCGGACACCACCCCACCTCTTAGACACCCCCACCTCCTAAGTGTTTGGCCTAGTTTTTAAATTGGAATTAACCATGTTGGTGATTTCTCCTTTCCCCAATGACATTTCCTAAGTGACCCATAGAGCCTTATAAATTGAATTTGTCATGTTTTGATAAATTTAATGTGTTGTTTTGATTGAAATGGATAATGCATGATGGTTTTCCTTTCTTAGTTAATAAAATGATTTTAAATAAAATTACCCTAAGCGGGGCAGCAGGGGGTGGGGGGGTTGTCCAGGTGGGGGGGGGGGGGGGGGGGCTGTCCAGGTGGGGGTGTGGGTTGTCCAGGGGGTGGGGTGGGGGGGGGGGGGGTGGGGGGTGGGGGTAGGGGGGCTACAGTGGTGTGGGGGAGGGGGTGTGGGCTGTCCAAGGAGGGTGTGGGCTATCTAGGGGGGTCAGGGTGGGCTGTCCCGATGGGGGAGGGGGTGTGGGTTGTCCAGGGGGTGGGCTATCCAGGGGGTGGGGGTGGGCTATCCAGGTGGGGGAGGGGGGATGTGGGCTCTCCGGGGGGGGGGCTGTCTAGGTGGGGGAGGGGGTGTGGGTTGTCCAGGGGGTGGGCTATCCAGGGGGTGTGGGTGGGCTGTCCAGGTGGGGGAGGGGGGTGTGAGCTGTCCAAGGGGTGGGGGTGGAATGTCTAGGTGGGGGGGGGTGTCCAGGGAGGGGGGTGGGCTGTCTAGGTGGGGGTGGGGGTGTATAGGTGGGGGAGTATCCAGGTTGGGTGTGGTGGGATGTCCGCGTGGGGGGTGGTTTGTCCAGGTGGGGTGGGGGGGGGGGGGGGGCTGTCCAGGTGGGGGTTGGGGGGTGTGGGGAGGGGGTTATCCAGGTGGGGTGGGGGGCTGTCCAGGTGTGGGGGGGGGGGGGTGGACTGTCCAAGTGGGCTGGGGGGATGTCCAGGTGGGGGGGGGGATATCCAGGTGGCTGTAGGGGGGGAGGGTTCTGTCCCATCTAAACTTGGATCATATGCCTAAACAACACACATAGGATCATATTTTACACACACAAAAATTTTTGTAAACACAGAAAATACTATATTTACACCATGTGTCACAACCTGGGATTATCTCTCAACTATCCTCTCAAGGAATCAATAAGCCACATACATAGCTCAAAATTTGGATGTGTTTTTACAATTAGGTGTGTTTTTTTATAATTCATGTATGATATTTAGAGTTGAAGATAAAATCTGATCCAAGTATGATATTTTGAGGTGTGTTTACAAGTAGGAGTGTTGTGATTTATAAGTGTGACATTCATGTTTTACACCAACAGTCTTCTGGTTCATGTATAATAGGATTTAAGTCATGCTACAATTAAATAGGGATTAGATTCTATGACCCTTGTTTAGGGGTGCACACCCCTACCCCCTTGGATAGCCCCCCCACACCCACACCCACCCCCACCCCCACCCCCACACCCACACCCACCCACAAGGATAGACCCCACCCCCTAGATAGCCCCCTTACCCCCTGAACACCCCCACCCCCTTGGACATCCCCCTGGACACCACCCCACCCCTGGACACCCCCACCCCCTAGGCACCCCCACCCCCGCTAGACAGCCCCCCACCCCTATGGATGGCCCCACCCCCTTAGATATCCCCACCCCCATTGGACAACCCCCAGCTCGCTGGAGAGCCCCCTAGACACCACCCCACCCCCTAGACACCACCACCCCCTAGACAGCCCCCACCCCTGGACACCCTCACCCCCCTGAACACCCCCACCCCCTTGGACAACCCCACCCCCTTGGACAACCCCACCCCCTTGGACAACCCCCACCCCCTGAACATCCCCACCCCCTTGGATAGTCCCCCCTGGACACCACCCCACCCCTTGGACACCCCCACAACCTAAACACCCCACCCCCTGGATAACCCCCACCCCCCGAGACAGCCCCCTATCCCTGGACACTTCCACCCTTAGACACCTCTACCCCCTTGGGCAGTGTATGTGATCACTCAAATAATCTATGAAAATATAAAATTTCTTTGACCTAAAATTTACTCAAATCCTAAATAATTCTCCACAATTTTACATGATCTTGTACACTCATGCATAGTTCTTCAAATATATTTTGTTATAAATATAGTATTTTTTTATCTTTTATATTATGATTCTCATATAGAGTAGTGTGTCAGTTATGGTTTCATATAAAGTGAACAATTCTCATTTACTTAAATATATTTTCAATGAAGCTTCAATATTATTGAATTAATTTTGATGAAATAGCTTATAACAATTTTTTTTACAGAACGGATAAAAGTTGGGTGTATGAAACCGATTAGATCTCAAGAGATTTTCAAAACAATTTGAATATATTTTTAGATTTTTCATTTCACAATGCTTCAGATAGTGGTCACATACACTGCCCATGTTATGATTGTGTTGAAATACCTTGGTTGATCCATGAAGAAGTTAGATACCACATAACCAAATATGGTTTTCAAGAAAAATACTATGTGTGTTATCACAATGGGGAGAAAATGAAATATCAAATTGCTGATGATCCAAAAGAGAGGACTGGATTGGGGAATTTGTTATATGACCGGTTTCTTTTTATTTTTCATCATGAAAAAGAAAATATTATGACCTAATAAGACTTTTATATGAGGACACATGATGAATCTAATGAAAATAATGATATTTTCAGGGTGAAAAAATTAAATGATGCTACCATGACTCCGGTATATCAACAATGTAATAAAATGAAAAAGTTGGAATTTTTAATCCTATTTATTTATGGGAAAACACTGTATGTGATTTATAATAATGACATCAATTAAATTATTATTTTCTTGAAGGGCTTAATTTCAGATGATGCAGATATTCTCTTAAACCACTATATTGAATGGAAGTTAGTTGAGAAACTTGGATTTTAAAGAAAAAAAATCCCTACTTTCCCAAAATATTGTAGTTTATTCTAGGAAGAAACTGCTGAATGAAATGATTGTATAAAATGTGGCACATCCCATTGGACGCCAAAAGCTGATATAACACCATCCCATGTGCCATAAAAAGTAATGTGGAACTTTACATTGATACCCAGACTCTATAATATCTTTATGTCTGATGAAATATCAATAAAAATGCAATGGCATAATACCGAGAGAAAGAAGACTAATGATGAGTTGATTCACTCTGCAGATGGATTTTCATGGCATAGATTTGATGCTCGATATCCTAATTTTGAAGCTGGCATGCGTAATGTGAGGCTGGGTATTTTATGTGATGATTTTAATCTGTTTTGGTAGATGTTTACTTTGCACAATACATGGTTGGTTTTTATACACATTTATAACCTTCCCCCATGGTTGTGCATGAAAAAAGCCTTTCACTTTCATGAGTATATATCTGGCCCTTTTGATCCCAACAATGATATATACATATACATGAAATCTTTAATAAAAGAGTTGAATCTTCTTTGGGATGTGGTTGTGCGCACATACGATGCATGTTCAAAAGACATATCTCAGATGCGTGCTGCACTTATGTGGGCGATCAATGATTTTCTTGCTTATGCAATGATGTATGGATGGAGGATGAAGAGAAAACTATCATGTCCTGTTTGTATGAAGAATACACGATCCAAAAGACTGAAACATCACTGTAGTTTTAGTTTTATGGGACATTGATGATTCATGCCAATGGACCATCCATATAGAAATAATCATCGAAGATTTGACAATACCATAGAGACCAATGATTCACCTCAATGTATGTCTGGACAAGTGATTTACCCCCTATGAATTTGGTAGATATCTTATCATGTTTCATATGTTTATATCAAAATTTCCAACCATCCTAAGGGTTTAATCATTCATAATATATACCTTGCTGAATTTTCTAGAGGTATAATTCAGTATGCTCTCTCTCTTGGTTGTTGAGTGAAATAAAGACACAAAATCAATGTTCCATTTTTTAATAGACTTATGACACTTAGTAAATAACCACCCTATAAAAATTAAATTTCTTTTTTACATATTGTATGATTTATTGAATTCATTATATATCTATTCAAGCTCACCTAAAACAATGGACAATTAAATTATCCATGAATCCCCCTATTCCCTCTCATTTATTTTGTTTTTTGGGTTACACATTAGTTAACCTTTTCTAATTACTTCCATATTTGTTTTAAAATGCAGGAAATGCTACCAATTTAAGGGACGCGATGAAAAAAGATGACGGACCACAATCGTCTCGTGGCTAAGATGGGAATTCCACCACTAGTTCCTGTAGTGAGTATTTTATTTCAAATATATATATTTAAATAATATATAATGTCATTTGATTAATTTTGTTTTAAATATTTTTATAGGATCCACCTCTTAGTGAAAATTATTTGATGAGTAACCTAGTAGTGGTCCCAGTACTCAGGGTGTTCGTATGAGGGGGGGGGGGTACGAGAGCTAGGTGATCTAGTCAGCATACCTGATTAGACCCTGACCCTACCACTGAAATACCATCTATCCCACATTTTGATCATGGTGTATCATTAAGGACACACGGGATATTTATGACTCACATGTTTCCACCACCCTTTACATATGAGTATCCTCACTCGTCTTTACCATATCCGATGATGATTCCCACTCCCCATACAGCATTCGGCCGGCCATTTGTGCCATATTATTTTACTTCTACTTCTCTCCAAGATTCTATATTCCATATTCTTCAACTCCTACTCCACCAGAGTCTGTCCCTGTGGAGCATACATTTGGACCCACTCCACCTGAACAGGGTGTTCCTTCGGTTTCCATGGATCCAGCGGTGCCCATTGATTAGACTACCGCATGTATATTTATAGAACCCTAACAAATTTTTATATCGTTATTTATTTTCATTATAAAATGTATTGATAAAATATTGTTTTTTATTTCATAAGATATAGATCTAATGATAGGAGGCGGGGCAATAGAATACACGTATACGTGCAGTGTGGAATCACCACATGTAGTTGATGGTGGACTGCAATGAAGATAGTCAAATGATTGAAAAAACTGGGTAGCAATGTCGGAGTTTTTTGGCGACGCTTGAAAAATACTTCAACATCATTCATGTCAGCCCACTCTCATAGAGAAAGTTTCCAAATGAAGTCAAGGATAATTATTGGGTAGAGATTTGGGTAAAAAATATGTTTTATTTAATGAAATATATTATTTTTTGTATATGAATTAATATTTTGGTGTTATCTTTGGTTTAATTTCCCCAATGGTGAGGGTACACGACCATCATGTCTAAAGGATTTAGGTGAGATTTAGAGAACCTATAAGAACGATTTGTATATTGCATGACATGCTAGAGTTGACAAAAAGTTAGAGTTGGTCTCTATTGTTGATGATTGTCTAATAAAATAGTATTTATAAATGATTACTCATTGGATGACTATCCAGTTTAAGGTATTAATCACATTTGAGGTATTTAAATGAAAAATTTCATGTTTTACTTTAATAATATCTTTTGTATTATTGAATCTTATCTAGGAATCATCCGGAAGCAATAAAAAATAAATTTATGCTAGAAAACACCTCCACACATTGGGAATTACTATGATGCCAGATCATGAGAGGAAGCAGGTATGACATTTGTTTATAATTTTTCTTTATGACTTTCACTTTCTATTGTTTCATCCATAATTTATTCGATTACTAAAGTTGTTATATAATTTTAGTTATGAAATTAATTATTGGTAACCTATTTTTAATTATGGTTTCCTATATTCAATGTCATTATAGAGGAAAAAATTGAATATTAAAGGACGAGTGCCTTGAGAAAAATTACTTTGCTCGAGTTGAAGGAAGAAAGATGGAAGTGTGGTTATTGAACCAACTTAGCAAAATATGGTAAGTTTTACTTTGTTGATTTAAAATTTTAATATCTATTTTGTAATTTAATAATCTATTTATATTTGTAAAAGGCTTCTTTAGAGTCCCTTGATGCATAAGAACCTGAAAATTTTGGGCCAAATGATCACTTCCATCAGGTGTTGGGAGATGAGCACCCAAGCAGAGTACGCTGCCAACCTGGGAAGAGTATAGTCCCAACGAGGTATTGACCCTCATCAGGTATGAGTTGTAGTGCCACTGTGTTCTAGCAGGTTAATGCACATGCATAACCGGCTGAAAAAAGGGACACAGAGACAGCATAACAATCTACTAGGGAAAACACTGCATTTATGAAACTGATGGAAGTTTTACGTCCAACACTTCAACCAAAGGCAAATACATCTTGTAATAAATATATGTCATCAATGAATTCTATATATGGTTCACCAGGTGGCGGTTCTAGTGGTGGTTGAGACGATGGCAAGGAGGAGGCTGAGGTGGAGGAGGAGGAGGGCGAGGAGGAGGCCGAGGTGGAAGAGGAGGGAAAAGAGGAGGCTGAGGCAGAGGAGGAGGGTGAGGAGGAGGAATATGTGGAGTACGAGGGTGAGGAGGAGGGCGTTGAGGAGGCTGGGGATGATGATGTGGACAACGATGAGGATAAGGGTGAGGCCGATGATGACGGTGATGATTATTACATCCCAGGTAAATAAAGTATATGACATTTTTCATATTTATTAATATTTTTTAATTAAATATTAATTTTAATTTAAAGGGGATTCTATGTTCGATGGTGTATCTGATACGCAACAACGAGTTTCTTTAAAAACTCACGTTGCACACAACGTTGAGTTATACCAAAAAATAATATAATAATATTATTAATTTAAATGGCAGTTGACGCCTAGCCATTGTATTGGAGGGAATGAATAAAACTAACTAAAATATGATTATATATTTTTGTTAAGTGTTTTCACATTTATCCAACAAATTTTAGAGGCTTAATATGTGAAAGAATCCAATTTTATACATAAATACTCTATTATTCTTTAAAAGGTCGATTTACTGCCTTTTATTGGCGAACCCTTTTTAAATCTAGTTTTTTTCACTTTTATATGTTCTATTTGATGAAATAAAATTATTCTTTAGAATCAGATCATCAAAATTTACTTTGGAAATTTTTTTGGGTATTTTTTTGATAAAGTTCATTTTTAATGAATAGTGAAGAATACTGTATTTTAATTCAAAACTGCCTTTTAATATAATTTATTTATATGATTAGATTATCTTTTTAAATGGTTTTAAAGTGTAATTAGATTATATTTTTACCATTTAATCTGATTTTGGTCATTATAAGTAATTTCACATTGATTTTTTTTGATAAAAGACGGATTCCTTAATGTCAAAAATCAGCAGACGTACAGACGCGAAGCCATGAAGGAAAATGGTCCAGCCAGAGCTGGTTATCATCAAAAGGGCCAGATGCTGCCAGTTGATGGGAAACATTGTTTCCTTCCCTTTTTCTAAAGGAGAAGGTGCATAATGTAAAGCATTGACGGAGAGAGAGGATTTTCCTGATGAGAGATCCAAAGGACTGAAGTCCGCCATCGTTGAGGTTGATAGCATTGATAATGGTGAGGCAGTCTGATTCGTGGTTGATTTTATCCCATCCACGGTCTTTAGCAACCATAATTCTGGTGAGGAAGGCGGTAGCCTCAGAAACCACAGGTTCCCAAAAAACGTGATGTGATTCATGTTTGGCTACAATGATTTGACCAAGATGATTCTGGGCTAGTAGGCCAAGGGCAACCAGTCCATCCTCAGGGAGAGACGCATCCAAATTAATCTTGAGAATCCCTTTTAGTGGCGGGCACCATAGGGAGGAAAAGGAAGGGGTTCTAAAGGGCTTATGTTGTCCATTGTGGTGCTGCCAGCCCTCAATCCAGGAAAAGGCCCGTTCAATCCAGAATCTGGGAGGTTTGTGAACATGGTTAAAAATGGTATCATTGCGGCGGAACCAAATGATCCAGGCCGTGATGCAAAGTGAGCCCACTTTAGACAACGAGAAGGAGGATCACCATCATATCAGGAGAGAGTGGAGTTCTGAGCCCATGTTCAACGAAGAATCTGTAGTAGAGCTCTATTTATTTCAAATCTTCTTTGCCCCTGGGAGTTGGATGATAGCGTGAAAGGGAGATTCTGGGACGTTCGGGTAGAAGGGGAAAATCCTGTCACTGGAAATCTGTCGGAAGATGAGAAGGCTCATGGTAGGGAGGGTGCCTATGCACACCTGCCACCAAAAGTGGCATATTTTAGGGGGAACATTGAGTTTTCAAAGTGATTTCTAGGCCCCCCTTCCCTAACGTCTGTCTGAGTGGCAATAACGAGCCGGTAATCAGATTTCACCGTATAGGCTCCCGAGAGGTTGTTGATCTAGAAGAGATGGTCGGGTCCTGCATCTGGAACACAGGGGGTACTCAAGATAATTTTTTTGTCTCTTTCATTAAACCATGTGTGAATATTTTCCATGCACCACCCAAACACCTGATCGACAAAAAAGCACTTGACAGTGGCATATTCAAAACCTGGTTGGGCAGAGGACGATGCCCGCACTCCTTCCTTGGGGATCGGTCCAAATGTAAACAGTTGAGCCATTACCAATCCTCTAGCCCAACGCTTTTTCTAGATGACTTCGAGCAGCCCAAATACTTCTCCAGAGGAAGCTAGGACGGGGGCCAAGAGAGGATTCATGGAAGTCCTTGTGGGGGAAGTATTTTGCTCGGGGAACCCGTGCACAGAGAGAGGATGGGAGGTTTAGAAGGTGCCAACCTAGCTTATCCAGAAGTGCATCATTGAAGTAAAGGAGGTCCCAGAATCCCATTTCTCCTTCAGATTTTGGAATGCAGAGGTTCTCCCAGGCTATCCAGTGGGTTTTATTCCTTCCATTATTTTTTCCCCACCAGAATTTGGCTGTGTGTGCTTGTATCTGATTGACGACAGTAGCTGGGAGCTTAAATGTTGGAGTTGGTGGCCTAGAACCAACTACTTTGTACTTTATTCATTAATAAAAGCCTTATCAAATCTTGATTGTTCTTCTGTGTGACAATGCATGTGATAATGTCCTAAGGATAGCTGTTGCATTAAAGGGTCATAGCGGATCCCTGCTATGATGAGAACCCGAAAGTGCCATAACACTATTCTTGAATATATGTTCTGTGGCTGGATGATATTATTTGAGGGACACAAATAATACAGGCCATTAGGGGTGAGGACTCATAAAACCTTGAGGCACCATCTCATGGTGTGCGCCCTTGGTAATATCCAGGAGGATATTATAAGGACGAGACCTGCCAGTAGGAAATCCACATTTCATAGTGTCATTGGATATTCCTATATGTGAACATGTGTATTGGTCTTTAGACTTTAAGATTATTATTAATGGGTATTACAACTCACGCAGTTAGATGTATTGACGAAAACTATGACAACACACTGTTTTTAGCAAGGTAGGATACGTTGGGTGCGTCATGAGTAATACCGCATTAATAGATAATGCGAGAAAGGATTTGTCCCTTACGTTCCACAATAGAAGTAGATATCTCAGTCCCTTTGATGGAATTGATATAGCCTAAATAAATCCATGGCCATGGTAAGGTATGGGCGGGTTCAATTCCGGAAAGTCAAAGAAAGAATAATCGAGCACATGGGTTGATGGCACTAGCATGCAACCCGCTTGATTAGAGATATCGAGACAAAGGGATTATATTACATGGTAAACATTCGTAGGAGGTGACACGTAATTGTGGCGTTAACTTCTTTCTCTATGGGTACCTTGGCGTGTTGCTAGACGCTAACCTTGGAATTTAGGCAGGCTCCGCCTAATGCCACTGAGAAAGAGGCCTAGAGGGTCACACACTAAGTGTGTCCATGTATCTCTGTTAAATATTTATTTAAAAAGTTAGATAAAGATTATTCCCGACTGTGGTTTAATAATTATTTAAGGATGCCTGATCGCGTTTATTTTGACCTTAGTTATTCAAGATAATATATTGTGGGTGAAATAATATATTAATTAGCATTCAATGTAGTTACATTTATTTAAGAAATAAATATCCATTACTCAAGGTCTAATAAATGTGGAGGAGGAGATAAATAAAAATGGAAAAATAAAAGTACACTCCGTGTATATTAAATATACACGCCGTGTAGTTTTGTGGAAAACGAGTACACGCCGTGTATTAATGATTACACGCCATATAGTTTTCTAGTCAGGATTTTGAGGATATAATATTGTTTATTAAATGATATTAATTATAATCAATGTGGGCACATGTCAAGGAATTAATAATTTGACATGGGAGTTTCAATAAGAGTTAATGAAATAAATAAAACGCATAACCCGTTTATTTATTGTCATAACTCTGTAAACCTCAAACCTGATTATAAATATCCTCACAACCCCAAAACTTTTCAATCGATCGTTGTGCACAACAATTCTGGAGAATTCTTTCAAGGCTGAAAGAACTCCTTCCTCCAAGAACGCTCTCAAGACCGAGAGACCAAGGCGATCGAAGGCAGACATCGCAAGCAATGGTTCTTCTGCGTTAGCACCCGGAGATCCCTTTGGCGACGTCTGGAGATACGTGGCACATGTGTGGATCACCGCTAGAGGAATCCTACACTTGGATTCTATGACGCAACAACGAATCACAGGATCATGACCGAAGACATCAACGAATAAAGAATTCCACTGAGGTAATTCTTGTGAATTAATTAAATTAATTATAACCAACATATGATGATCCTATTTATATGGTTCTGGAATTCCCTCTTAAGTTTATTGTTCCTCGTTCTATTCCAAAGATTCGGCATTTTACATCATGACAGATCTCGGATTGAACGTTGTTTAACGTTAAAATTAAAGTTGGGAAAACCCACCAACGCGCTTCCGCTATGCCCGGAACCTACAAGTGGTATCAGAGGGGTCATTTTGTTGATTATAATTATTTAGTTTTTTCGTTGATATTTTACGCATTTAATAATTTAGTTGTTTCAATTCAAGTTTAATCGTTCTGGAAATATGAATATCGAGATATGTTCCTCCTCCCTCGTTTCTCATTCACCTCACAGAAACAATTTTTTCTTTTAATTTTCATTAAAATAAAATAGAGGAACTCATCCGGAGGAGCCAAAACGTTTTTGGCCATACAATACTAGAATACACGGCTTGTGTTCGGAAGTACACGGCATGTAGTCTAGGTTCAATGCATTGACTAATCTGCCAAATCAGGCCGTGTATTGGAGTATACCTAAGTCATTTATGACACCGTGTGTTGACTAGGAATAGGTGGCACACGGTTTCTGGATTACATGCCGTGTGGTCTAACTGAACATGGTGTGTAGTCCCTTTGGGTTCGGGTTGGATCGTGTACCCCGTACACGGCTTGCCCGGCTTGAAACCATGTAACACAGAAACTACACGACGTGTGTCCCACAGAACACGCCGTGTACTCCAAAAATTTCCGAATTACATTGACACGCCCTATCCCTGGGCGTGTACTTCGGATGGACGGTGAATAAAAGTACACACCGCGTAGTCGGAACTACACGCCGTGTACTCACCCAAATTATGCAGATTTATTAAATTTTTTTATTATATTATACAAACCCGTGAGACAATTACCATGGTGCAGGTGTAAAGCTGAGGCACAACATGTGATAGGTGTTTTATATATATGTGTTTAATTTAACATTTGCGTAATGAACGGGAACTCACCGGGTTGCCCCCAAGGTACTAGTTACGTACAAGGATAATTTTAAATGAATTTATTTGTTTAAAATTATGATGGATGATAATCTCAAGGAAAGTTTAGAAAAGGGTTTAAGATAAAAGGATTGATTGATTAAAGATAATTAATTGATTCAAGCGTGATTTATCTTAAACAAGAATGATTAAATAATTGAATGCTAGTTTTATTTATGCATAAATATCGTTGCATGTATGGATGATCATGAGCTAGACCGAGACCTTTGTATGTGAATGGTTTCTTTTAATTTATTTATTTAAATTAAATTTGTAGGCCTACGAGCCATCTCCTCATTAGTATGTAGGGCCTACTCATCCAAGGATTATTTTATGTAAAAACCCCTTTTTACCCCTCACCTACGTGTGAGATAAATGCATATGTAATGGATGAAGCTCCCAAGCTAGTGGAGGCAGCTCAAGTCAGGAGCCAAGGTGAAACCAATCCAAGGAGATACAAAGGTGGACAGGTGGAAAGCTGTAAACACGAACCCGAAAGGTTCAAGGTGTTTCTCCCCTAGGTCTTGGGTTAGTTTATCAACCGCTAGATAAACTAACCAATAGAAAAAGCTCATGATCATACCATTTATTTTATTTCTGTCAGTTGCATGGTTCATTTATTATGGGTGTGTTGTCACGATCACACAATTAATGAATTAAACGAGCATGCAAGATGAAACTAAAATAAAACCGGCTTATATGTAAATATTATCTTAGACATGGTTAATCACTTAATTATATCCCACTTAATATTAAAAATCATGTAATAAAAGATAATAAATTGTAAATTTACGTATAAGGATAAAATCCCTCAAAAGAAATATTAAGTCGGTATAGCCTTCCATAATCTTGGTTAGAATCGAACCATAGTTCAAATTACTTGACCAACCCTAGTTGGGGTGCTTTAAATTATTGGGGAATTATAATTCAAGGTTTTGGGTTAAATTGACTTGTTTCGCATCAAGGGTTGACTGCCACAACAGGACTTAGTGTGACCAAGAGGCAAAGGTTGAGGAAATCCAAAATAAAAGGATTTCAGGATTAGGGAGTCCACTCAGCGGATCAAGGAGCTGCGAGTTAATGAAGTTGGCATTTGGAATGCCTACCTAAAACCCTTCAAGTTGCTTGACCAACCCTAGTTGGGGTAATTCGATGGGAAATATAGATCCTTGCCACTAGAATATTCAGGCAACAGAATATTTTGAAGTCAATGGTGATGGCTATTGGATTTCGATAATATAGTGGGAGACTAATAAGTATTAATTTATTTATTTGTCTCAGTTTTTTAATAAAGTACTAAACCTTTGCTCATCTTAATTTGTAGAAATAGTATGAAAATGACTTCAAACATATCATTGTGAACTATAATCGAGAAGGAAAACCTTCTCACCGACACCAATTTCCAAGAGTGGCACAAGTGTTTACGCATCATCCTTCACCACGAAAGGAAATTGTATATGCTGGAAGAGCCTATTCCAGTTGCGCCTGGAAAAGAGGCCAGTGATGAGGAATTATCTCTCTATATGAAACACATGGATGATTCCATATATGTCCAGTGTTTTATGCTATCGGCCATGTCCAATGAGCTCTTGAAGCAACATGAAAACATGGACGCGTATAGCAGGATGTCTCACCTTAAGGATATATACCAAGAGAAGGTGAGACAAGAGAGGTATGAGATATCCAATGCTTTGTTTAAAACTAAGCTTGGAGAGTCTACGCTAGCTGGGCCTCATGTAGTCAAGATTATTGGTTACATTGAACACCTGGACATCTTAGGGATTAAATTCCTGGATGAGTTGCGTACAGATCTCATCCTATCATCACTGCCCAAGACCTTCTCTAGCTTCATTGTCAATTATAACATGAGAAAAAATGAGAAGAGTCTATCAAATATTCTGACCTTGATTTTCCAGGTAGACAAGGACATGGGGTGTGACAAATCTGCAGTCCTTATGGTGAACAAGAAAAGGAAGGACAAGGAAAAGGGGCCAAAGACTTATAAATGATCTGAAGCCCCTGAGAATTATCCCTCCAAGAAGGGAAAGTTCCATATGCGGGGCAAGGAACGGGATGCGGTGTGTTTTGCATGTGGAAAGTAAGGCTACTGGAAGAGAAACTGCACCCAGAAGCGTGGGGACGCTAAATGTGCGTTCGTTATCGAGTGAAATCTTTCTATTTCTACACATTGGGTATTAGATACAACTTATGGGACTCACATCTATATTCAAATGTAGGAACCAAGTAGACATAGAAAGATCACTAGAGGAGAGGTGGATCTTCAAGCTGCCAATGGTGCAAGGCTGGCTGCATTGGCTATTGGCGATTACCACCTCAGATTACCGACTGGGATGATTTTGGTTTTACGTAACTGTTATTATGTTCCTAGTTTTACCAAGAACATAATTTTTGTATCTTGTTTGGATATGGATGGATTTATTTTCAAGTTTAGAAATAAGGGTTGTCTCTTTTATAAGAACAAAATATTCTATGGTATGACACATTTAAATAATGGGTTGTATGTATTAAATTACGAAAACCAAGTGTTGGAAATCGATAATGAAATAAACTCACATGACTCATACATCACCCAGTTGTGGAATCACCGTCTCAGTCATGTAAACGAGAAGCGCTTGACAAAGCTCTGCCAAGATGGCTATTTAGACTCTACTAAGCTAAAACCACTTGATAGATGTCACGCTTGTTTACAAGGAAAAAGGAACAAGCCGCCTTTTGGTGGATAGGGTGAAAGGGCCATAGAGCTTCTAGGATTGGTACACACAGATGTGTGTGGAACATTTCCAATAGAAGCTAGAGGTGGATATTCTTACTTCATTACTTTTACTGATGATTTGAGTAGATATGACTATGTCTACTTAATGAGGTATAAGTCATAGGCCTTAGAGAAATTTAAGGATTTCAATAATGAAGTAGAGAATCAGCTTGGTAATAAGATAAAGAAGCTTAGATCGGATCGAGGTGTGAATATCTAAACCAAGAGTTCATCAATCTTCTACGGGAGTCTGGTATTCTATCTCAGCTCACTCCTCCTTATACACCACAGTGTAATGGTGTTAGTGAAAGGAGGAACCACACCTTTTTAGATATGGTGAGGTCAATGATGAGTCATGCGGATCTTCCATTATCCTTTTGGGGATATGCATTACAAACTACATCATACATATTAAACCGAGTAACAACTAAGGTGGAAAATGGAATTCCCTTCAAGTTATGGAATGGGAAGAAACCCATTTTGTCACACACACGTGTATGGGGATGCGAGGCATTTGTTAAGGCCTCCTCAGGCAACAAACTCGCACCTCAGGGCACAAGGTGTATCTTCATAGGATATCCCAAGTAAACTAAAGGATATTACCTATACAACCCTCAAGACAAGAAAGTGACTGTCACCAGACAAGCCGTTTTTCTTGAGAGGAAGCAAATCCTCAAAAAGGATAGTGGGAGCAAGATTGACTTCGATGAAGTTGATGCTCAAGATACACGGGAGTTGGTATAAGAACAAGTTCCACAGGTCCCAGTGGAAGAGGTTCCAGAAACACAAGTACTGCGTAGGATCTCAAGAGAGGTAAGGGAACCAGAGAGATTTGGTTTCCTAGTCACCAAGGATGGTGAACCATTATTCTTGGACAATGATGAACCTCTCTCCTACAAGGAAGTAGTATAAAGCTCAGAAGCTGCAAGATGGCTAGAAGCTATGAATTATGAGATGGATTCCATGTATTAGAACCAAGTTTGGGTTCTGGTCGATGAGCCAGTTGACGTAAAGCCTGTTGGATGAAAATGGGTATTCAAGAGAAAGCTGTACATGGAAGTTCAAGTTAGCACCTATAAATCAAGGATAGTGGCTAAAGGGTTCAGAAAACATCAAGGAATTGACTATGATGAAACCTTATCACCAGTTTCCATGTTTAAATCTGTAAGAATCATACTTTCCATAACAGTGTACCATGACTACGAAATTTGGCAAATAGATGTCAAAACATCATTCCTTAATGGGAACCTTTAGGAATATGTCTATATGACACAACCAGAAGGTTTTGTGACACCAGGTGAAGCCAAAAAGGTTTTCAAGTTAAAGAAATCCATTTATGGATTGAAGCAAGCATCCAGGTCATGAAACATTCGATTTGATGAAGCCATAATGAAATTTGGTTTCATTAAGAATGAATGTGAGCCATGTGGTTTATAAACAGTTTAATGGGAATGAAATCATTATCCTAGTAGTATATTTTAATGACATATTGATTACTGGAAACAATGTACCAGTCTTATAGTCAGTTAAAGACTGGTTGAACAAGTGTTTCTCCATGAAGGACTTGGGTGAAGCAGCCAACATTCTAGGGATAAAGATAATTCGTGATAGATCCAAGAGGCTGCTTGGACTAAGTCAGAGTACATACATTGACCAGATACTAAAGATATTTAGTATGGAACAATCCAAGAGGGGATTGGTTCCAGTGTCACATGTCCTACTTCTTTCTAAGAAAATGTGTCCTCAGACAAAACAAGAGAAAGATAGAATGAGTAAGATCCCATACGCTTCGGCTATAGGATCCATCATGTATGCCATGTTATGTACTAGGCTTGATGTTTCCTATGCACTGATCATGGTAGGCAGATATCAAACAAATCCAGGAGAACAACATTGTACTGCTATTAATACTATCCTTAAGTATCTGAGAAGAACTAAGGATATGTTCCGGGAATATGGAGGAGACGAGGAGCTTGTCATTAGTGGGTATGCTGATGCTGGTTTTCAAAAAGATCAGAATGATCTGAAGTCACAATCTAGATATGTTTTCTATCTCAATGGAGGATCTGTGAGCTGGAAGAGTTCAAAGCAGCCCATTATCGCTGATTCTACAGTGGAGTTCAAATATATAGCAGCTTCTGATGCAGCCAAGGAAGCCATCTAGATTCAGAACTTTGTCTAGGAGCTTGATGTGGTGCCTAATAGTAAAGATCCCATTACATTGTATTGTGATAATACTGCAGTGGTGGCTCTTGAAAAAGAACCAAGGTCACATCAACAGACAAAGCACATACTCCGGAAGTATCACCTCTTGAGGGATTTCTATCAAAGGGGTGAAGTTGCAGTGATCAGAGTGTCCACGGAAGAGAACGTGGAAAACCCCATGACTAAAGGCCTATCTCAGCAGAAGCATGAATATCATGTGAGAGCTAGCGAGTTAAAGGTTGTTAGTAGTTGTCTCTAGTCCAAGTGGGAGTCTATTGGAGTTGGTGGCCTAGAACCAACTACTTTGTAATTTATTCATTAATAAAAGCCTTATCACATATTGATTGTTCTTCTGCGTAATAATGCATGTGATAATGTCCTAAGGATAGCTGTTGCATTAAAGGGTCATAGCGGATCCCTACTATGACGAGAAACCGAAAGTGCCATAACACTATTCTTGAATATATGTTCTGTGGATGGATGATATTATTTGAGGGACACAAATAATACAGCCCATTAGGGGTGAGGACTCATAAAAATTTGAGGCACCATCTCATGGTGTGTGCCCTTGGTAATATCCAGGAAGATATTATGAGAATGAGACCCACCAGTAGGAAATCCACATTTCATAGTGTCATTGGATGTTCCTATATGTGGATGTGTGTATTGGTCCTTAGACTTTAAGATTATTATTAATGGGTATTACAACTCGCACACTTATATGTATTGACAAAAACTGTGACGACACACTGTTCACAGTGAGGTAAGATATGTTGGGTGCATTATGAGTAATATCGCATTAATAGATAATGCGAGAAAGGATTTTTTTACCTTCCGTTCCACAACGGAAGTAGATATCTCAGGCCCTTTGATGGAATTGATATAGCCTAAATAAATCCATGGCCATGGTAAGGTATGGGAGGGTTCAATTCCAGAAAGTCAAAGAAAGAATAATCGAGCACATGGGTTGATGGTACTATCATGCAACCTGCTTGATTAGAGATATCGATACAAAGGGATTATACTACATGATAAACATTCATAGGAGGTGAAACGTCATTGTGGCGTTAACTTATTTCTCTATGGGTGCCTTGGCGTGTTGCTAGATGCTAACCTTGGACTTTAGGCAGGCTCTGCCTAATGCCACTAAGAAAGAGGCCTAGAGGGTCACACACTAAGTGTGTCCATGTATCTCTATTAAATATTTATTTAACAAGTTAGATAAAGATTATTCCAGACTGTGGTTTAATAATTATTTAAGGATGCCTGATCTTATTTATTTCGACACTATTTATTTGAGAGAATATATTGTGGGTGAAATAATATATTTATTAGTGAGTCATGCAGTTACATTTATTTAAGAAATAAATAGCCATTACTCAAGGTCTAATAAATGTGGAGGAGGAGATAAAGAAAATTGGAAAAATAAAAGTACACGCCGTGTATATTAAATATACACGCTGTATAGTTTTGTGGAAAATGAGTACACGCTGTGTATTAATGATTACACGCCGTGTAGTTTTCCAGTCAGGATTTTGTGGATATAATATTGTTTATTAAATGATATTAATTATAATCAGCATGGGCGCATGTCAAGGAATTAATAATTCGACATGGTATTTTTAATAAGAGTTAATGAAATAAATAAAATGGGTAACGCGTTTATTTATTGTCATAACTCTGTAAACCTCAAACCTGATTATAAATATCCTCACAACCCAACACTTTTCAATCGATTGTTGTGCACAACAATTCTGGAGAATTCTTTCAAGGCTGAAAGAACTCCTTCCTCCAAGAACGCTCTCAAGACTGAGAGAACAAGGTGATCGAAGGTGGACATCGCAAGCGAAGGTTCTTCCGCACTAGCACCCGTAGATCCCTTCGGTGACTTCCAGAGATACGTGGCACATGTGTGGATCACCGCTAGAGGAATCCTACACTTGGATTCTACGATGCAACAACAGATCACATGATCATGACCAGAGACATCAACGAAGAAATAATTCCACCAAGGTAATTCTTGTGAATTAATTAAATTAGTTATAACCAATATATGATGATCCTATTTCTATGGTTCTGTGATTCCATCTTAAGATTTTTTTTCCTCGTTCTATTCCAAAGATTCGGCATTTTATATCGTGATGGATCTCGGATTGAACGCTGTTTAACACAGTCTTCGGTGAAGAATAGATGTGAAACCAGTGGGATTGCACGAAAAACCTTTCCCCCATGGATTTTATGAGAGGGTGAAGACCTGGAAATGAGGTTAGAAAAAACATCATCCACCAAGATAAAGAGAAGGGGGAGAGTGGATCTCCCTGGTACAGGCCTCGGGTTTGGGCGGAGCCTTGGGTGAGCTCCCCATTGACATTGATTTGGAAGGAGACAGACGAGACACAATGCATGACCGTATCTGTCCATTTAGAGAAGAAACCCATTTTTAGCATCACGACTATGAGGAAATGACATTCCACTTTATCGTATGCCTTGGTCATATCTAGTTTCCATTCCATGGTTCCTCTTTTCGCGGTGGAGCTTGTTTTCATAGAGTGGAACACTTTATGGGCCACAATGGCATTATTGGTGATCAGTCTCTTAGCCACGAAAGCACTCTAATTTTATGAGATGTTATCAGGTAACCAAGTACGCAACCAATTAACTATGATATTTGAGAAGATATTGTAAGAGACATTTCAGAGGCTGATATGTCTAAAATCAGGGACTACAATAGGTATCTTGATTTTGGGAATGAGGACGAGGACAGTTTCATTGATGTCAGAAATGTTTTTTTTCCCAGCCCAAATATTCTTCATTAGATTGCATATGTCTGGACCAATAATGTGCCAGTATTGTTTAAAGAAGAGGGCATGGAATCCATCTGGGCCCATGGACTTAGTAGGGTGGATATGTTTCAGAGCCAGAAGAATATCATCATCTGTCACATCTTTGGTAAGCTTCCTATTGATCTCTTCAGTGATCACCGGTCTGATGAAATCCTCTACTTCAGCAGAAATATAAGTATTTACTTTAGAAAAAAGGTTATGAAAGTAACTAAAGATAGTATCTTGGATTCCATCATTGTTGAAAACTTTGATACCATCTGGTTGTGAGATGCAAGATTTAAATTTTTTCTTTTGCCTAGTTGATGCTTTCTGATGAAAATACCGAGTATTAGCATCCCCTTCTGCAATGTGGGTTACCCACGCCCGCATAGCCCAAAATATTTCCTTGATGCGTAGGGATGCTTCTAGATCCCATTGAGTGCCACTGATTTTAGAGAGATTGCAATTGGATGGGGCTTGGTTGAGAAGGTTGTACAGTTTCCTTTCAATGAAATCACAGAGCCTATCAGGATGACATAATTTCTTATTGCTCCGAGACCTCAGATAGGATGCAACTTGTTGAAGATTGGATCTAACATCTACAGAATTACACTTCTAGCTTGATCAGATAACATCTTCGCATTCGTGGTCTTTTGACTAGAGGATTTCAAATCTGAAGGGTTTGATAGATTTCATGTTGTGGTCGCCTTGAGTGCAGTTAACGACAATTGGGCAATGGTCTGAGAAATTGAGTGTCATGTGATAGATGTGAAACATGCTGAAGAGATTTTTCTAATCCATCGAGCCCAAAAATATGTCAAGCCACTCAGTGATGCGGGTTCCATCCGCATTACCCTGGAACCATGTCAATAGATTACCCGCATATCCCAGATCAACCAGGTCCACCCTAGAGATCACATTCTTAAAATTTGACATCAACGTCGAGGTTTGGAAAGCTCCACCTCTTTTTTCATTGTGAAAAATAATCTCATTGAAGTCTCTTCCGAAGAGAATAGGGCTCAGCAGATCATGCCGCATCTGGCAGAGAAGATCCCAAGACTTCCACTTCTCATTATGGGATGGCCAACCATAGAATCCCACAAAGGTCCAAGGTGGGGAATGGTCCGCATGAATTACCACAAACACATGGTGCAAGGAGAAGTACAAGATCTTAACTTCAACATTTTCCTTCCATAGGAGACATAGTCCCCCTGCGTGGCCTTGGTGGGAAACTGGGAGGTAGCCTTGGAAGCCGCATTTCAGAGTAATGCTAGTGGTGTCCTTGATTTCCAGTATGGTTTCAGACAGGAAAACCATACCAGGGTGACTTTGAGTGCAATTTTTATGGAGAATTCGAACCGTTCGTGGGTTTCCAAGCCCATGATAGTTCCAGCATAAGATAATCATTGTTCTAGGCATCACTGGGTCTTGCCCGCCTCCACCTTTGAGTCCTCCGGGATCATTTTTTCACCCTCCGTTTTCCATATTTTTGGGGAGTTTCCTGCTAACTGGCTCATTTCAATTTTTTTTAAGTTCCCCAGGTTTTGGGAATCCAATTTTTTGTCTCTGTATTTGCGTTTCACCCTTTTCTAAGTTTGACGGGTGATTGGGCCTGATGGTGTAAATCCTGACATCCCAGAGTCACCTTATGCTTGGATGCCTGACATGGTTATTTCTGGACCAGGGTTAGGATATGGTGGTTTGGGGTAAATTTGTTTTGGCTTCGGGCTTTGATTTGGTGGATCTTTTGGAATTGTCAACGACTCTGTTGATGTTGAGACAATGTCTTTCAGGGTGTAGGATATATGACTGATTCAATGTAAAGCTTCTTTATTTGGTTCTCTTGCCAAAACCCACTATTGCATGTGGTGTTAATGTTCTGAGAGGTCCTACCAGCTTCCTCTGAGTGGTTGGACTATCTTCAGGGAACTCTGGTGGTCTAAGCATGATGACTTTATCACGTTTAGTTTCTACCTGCCTCATGTGAGCCATCGTGAGACGGTTACGATCCTTTTGTTTTTCCGTCTCAGGGATGAAGGAATATTTTGTCGTTTTGGCTCAGAGACATGGGCCATGTTGTAAGATGATATTACCTGATTCATTCTTTTTCTTTGAAGCACACGCTCTCTCTAGATGTCTAATACGTCCACAAAAAAAGCAAAAGATTGGGAGTTTCTCAAACTCGAAGGATATCCATGTGTTAACGTCATCGATTTTCAAAAAGATGCCCCTTATCAGAGGCTCTGACACTTCGATCCCGACTTTAATTCGTACCTTGGGTCCCCATTGGATTGGGTCCAAGCAGTCCCACTCTAGGAATTGGCCAATGCGATCTCCAATTTCTCTTAGGACCTATTCCGTTCTCCCATGAAATGGGATTCCTTTAATGCGTATCCAGAATGGGGACCGAGTGAGATTAATGTGTTAGATACCATCCCCCCCTTTAAATTCTTCCATGAGGAGGAGTTTATTATCAAAGGACCATGGCCTACCTCTAAGGATTTTATCTCTATCTCTCTCATTGAAGAACTCAAAAACTAGGAGATTATTCCCCACTTCCCGAATAGCCACTCTGTCATCCAGTTTCCATAGATCCGGGAGGGTGTTTTTGAGGGCCCCCTGGTTGACTGATATTTTTTCGACAAATTTTCTGACAACCAGCAGAGACATACGTTTGTCCAGGAGCATATCTTTGTTTCTCCAAGCCTCAATCGACTCTTTCTCTTTGTATGTCAAGGACATCCTCTTTCACTGGTTCACTAAATCTGCATCCATGATTCAGTGCCTATAAATCTGAAAAGAAATTACTCTGCAAAGTTCTACACCTGAAAAAACCCCGCGGTGATTAGGTTGCCTCAGCTAGCCAGGTTTCATGGCAGTGCCCACCATTTCCTTCGGGATTCCACTATTAGATTTTATGGCCCGGGTCATGAACAGTAATCCACACAGGCTAGGCCCAGCCCAAGAATTCCTCTATCCAGGCGCGGCCCAATTAAGAGCCTCCAGTCTGGTTCGGCCCGGTAACACCATGCCACGACCTCTTTCCACGACTAGCCTTGCACGGCCAAATCCTTCACGATGGGGGTACATGACCAGATCTCTCACGAGTATCCTCTCACTCCCAGTTCAAGCTATCCACGAGTCACTCCTACTTCTGTGAAGTATCCCTACGTGGCTACCGCTTGGCGACCTGGATTTGTAGCTGAAGCTTCACGACTCAACCTTTCGCCTTCTAGTCCTATGCGAATATGAGGGATTCATCTTTGTGTCTAAGACCTCCATGAACCAGGATTCCACCACACCACCCATGGGTCAGTAGGTCAATGCTCAGTTCTTCACGAAGCAGGTGTGTCGATTTCGGGTCCAGGGCCTTCAAGGTCCGGGGTTCCCCTTGCTCCGACGCCCGCGTAGAACAATCAACAGATGAGTTTCTTCGGATCACCTCCGAACTCCAGATCTGGTTTGCAGTGAGAGAGGTCATCTTTGGGTAAGTCTTCGTGAAAGTGGGAAAAAATATTATCCTTTTTTGACGATGAAAGAAAGATGTCGAATCCCCTTCCCCTCTGAAGCACAGGTGCCAGGGATCGGGTTTGAGCTCAGATCAGCTGGTGTCAGAAACAGGGTCTTCCTCAACACCAAGGAGATAGAAGTCGAAGAGGCCCGAAATAAGGTGGTTCACCTATTTCCGGTCCAAATTTTGGGATTGGGGCTTCAAATTTGAAGCGAGGATCACTGAGGAAGGTGGTGACCGCCTGCTATCTGATGGATTTCAGCTCAGCCACACGCCACCACGAGCAGAACAAGAGGGAGGAAACTCAAGCCATAGGAAAACCCTAAAAGGAACTATATCACAGTGGGAGAGACTGTATGTTTTCACTTTGAAATTGGACATAAACTAGTGTCAATATTTTGATAGTTATTATTTCTTAAAAACACACTTTTTTTTGACAACGGGAATTAATTTTAAATTAATTTCTACCACTTTTTTGTTTTGAATTTTGAAAAATAGATTCAATATTTGAAATTTGGAGGTCCAAATTATGTAAATAGGTAACTTTTATTTTTATACATTATGAATATTTACTTCAGTAAATATTTTATTTACCATGGTTAAAGGGTAAAACTAGTAAATAAGGGTAAAAAAATAATATTATAATAATAATAAATTACCCTAACCACATGTCTTAATCCTATTGGTTGATAAATGTACGACCATGGGAATCCTTGGGTTGATTTTGGGACCCCAAGGAGCCACTTGGGATTGATAATGACACTTTACATCAATTGATTTAAAGTAAAGATAAAAATTACATAAACATATATCTTTTAGTAAATGAATTTTTACCTTGGGTTATATAAGTTATCTCTTCAACTATAAATATTAATTATAAATATAAAAAGATTTCTACATCATGGTATCTATTTTATAATTTTTGGACATCAAATAAATAAAATTATTTATGACACAGTAATGATGCAGTGTTTTCCTCATTAATGAATGATTTAAATAAATAAGATTATAAAAATTAAAACAATATCCAAAACCTATAAAATTATTATTGGATGATTTTATTTATAGTAAGAGTCATCTTATCTTTAACTTTAATGAGTTTTGGACCTTTAGAAACTGAAAATCATTATATAATAAAATAATATTTTCAAGCTTTCCTAAAGAGCCCCCCATCCCCCTTATAAAAAGCCCTCACTTCTAACCCATTCCTCAAACTTATCAAGCCACTTGGATCATCTAAACTCTGCCCAAATAATCTAATAGCATCCCTCTATTCCTCTTATAAGACTTACCTTAGTCATAAGACACTTCAAGTAATTCTTTTATTTCAAACGAAAGGGAGATACCCAATTTAAAGGTAACGTCTTCTCTTAAGTTCTTTTCTTTTATTTTACTTATCCAACCCCTTAACTCTTTTTATTACTTTATTTTATAACAAAACCATTATACTCAATATACTATGTTGTTTTTATGATATATATTCTAACTATACTTACACACACCTCCATCTAATGGGTAAAGAACATACTGTTTCTGTGGACGACGAACTACTGCCTCACGAAATGATGATTGTTCAATCTTCTCCTACAACCTCTTATGGTGGAAATTATGATGGAAATATATTTATATGTGATATATATTATATTTATATTATCTCTAAACTTCTTTATTTTTTATTTACAGCACACCTTTATGCTTTCCATAACATGGAAATATGATAATTTCATTTGAGGAAGTGCGGACTACCACAACCTCAAAGTGATATGACTCGTTCAGGCTTTACATGGAATGTATGAAGGATGGAATTTATGAAATTATGTAAAAAATATAACATAATGGAATTATAATATACCTATGTATCATTTAGTTTTCATTACTTTAAAAATGATAAATAAATGAATGTAGCGTTCATGCGTACGCACATCTTATCGTATCCATGAACGGTGCATTTCATTTCTTTTGTCCAAATGTTATGGAATATTCTAAATACACATAAACTGAATATATATGATATATATGATATCTAAATCATGAATGTTATTCTGTATATAATGGAATTTTTACCACATGGACAAATTGTAATTATAACAAGTTTATTTTTTTAAAATCAAATTCCTAACATCGACAAAATTTCTGATATGAACTCAAATAATTAATAATTGTTATATAAAGGTAATAAGTAATATAAAAGGAATAATAAAATTTATTAAATTTTATAAAGAAATTATAAATTGACATAATTTTATTATTCAAGAAGAACAAGGAACAAACGAGTCAAGTCATACACAAGGTAAGGGGTTTCTTATCTCATTTTTAATTCTGTGAGAGTTCCATTGTTTGACACTTATTTATTGCATGTGGTGTATTTTTTACTTCCATTTTATATATATTATCATGATTCTATTTATATTCATGGTACTCTATGATTCATTTGGTGGTTATTAACTTTTGTTCAAGGACTCGATTGATTACAACGTGGTAAGGGGTTTTCATATCTTTTTTATTCCCGTGATATTCATGCTATATTTTCCACTATTACCTTTTGTGTGGTGTTTGTACGGCCCATGATCATATTATTTGTGTAATATACTTTTATTTATGGGTATTTACATCATTATTGTATGATCCTTCTTTCATAGGGTGTATGTTTTGTAAGTTACCAACTTGGTAAGGGAATTTCAAATTTCAATTTCCACTCATTGGGTTTTACACAAACTTCATTGATTACTTTACTCCAAGATTATGTGTGAAATCACTATTTATTTACTTATGTAGTAATTTCCACTCCAATTTTTGTGGATATAGTTTTTATACACATAATAATTCCATTGATAAATTCTCAAGTCATCGATATGAACTTGATAAGAGCAATGTTAACTCAATTTCTATTCATTGAGTTAAACATCCAAGTCATTGGTGTTGTTTTTACAATAATATGTGTGAATGTCCTTTAATTGATTTAAACTGAATATCAAATCATATTGAGTGTATTTATATTTGTCACATATAATTATTTCATTTATTTATACTTAACCTAAGGATACGATCTTTATAAGGGATTTCATCTCAACTTACATTCCATTGAGACTTCTTTGTTGTTATGCTCCAATTCACTTTTATATGGTTTATATACTATACTTTGACATATTATATCATGAATCTAGTTATTCTCATGATATTATAAAGTTTTTATTACCTCAAATATTTTTATTCAAGCGTCTCTCATTTGGTTAGGGACTCAAACTTAAATATCTTTTTAAATGTTGTAAAAATTTATTCTTCTAAATCTTTCTCATTAATGTAAATGTTTTAAAAATGGTTTTAAGGATTTATTTATATAGAAATAAATGTTTTAAAATTAAAATTAATTTTAAAAGTTTCAAAGTGGTATGGGATACTTTGATTCAAAAATCTATTTTAAAAAGCTTCTTGATAAATAGTGAGACTTTTAAATGTTTTCAAGAAAAAGGGGGATATTTCTCTCAAATAGTTTTGATGATTATTTTTATCTATGTCAATATACTTTATTATTCTCGATTGAGGTTAATTTATTATAAAAAAATCTTCCATATTGTATTGAATGATTTATGTTTGACTGTGGATGTGCTATTTTTATACCATTCATGGTTTGTGGTAAAAATATTGACATTTCGTATGCTAGTTTTAATACGAATGTTTAGATTATGTTTCAACCTTTTAATCTGAGGAATCCATTGGAATTAGTAAGTGATGGGTGGAGCCTATTGTAACTCCTTGATGCATCAGTAGGTATCATGAGACAAACTAGTGTCTTGGTACAAGGCCTTGAAAAAATCTTATTTGTAGTCTAGGTACAAGGCCTTGACTATATGCTTATGATGTACGACATTATGCATTCCATCATTGTGAAATTGGATATTGATATTACATGTGATTATTCGACTAGTAGAATATCCATGTGAATAAGTAAATGGAATTAATTGATTTATCTTTTCCATATTATGCTGAAGTTTAAGTTTGAAAGGATTTTGTTTTAGTCTTAGATATTGACTTAAATGTTTATGATTATTTATCAAAGTTTATGATATATTGTTATCCTTACTAATAATCCGAGCTCACCCCTTTCTTATGATTTATTTTTCCCAGGATGTGAAGAAGTATATTATTATTAACCTACAGGGATTGTACAAAGGATATGAGTGTGTTCAAATGGGACACAATATTTTTTTATTTCATGATTTAAGGTAAAACTTATGTATGTATCTAGTACTTCCAAGGCTACTAAACTGATCGGTCTTTTGGGACATGATTCCTTGTATCATGCCAATGTTATGTAATAATGAACCGAATCTCGGTAACTGGGGTCGAGGCGTTACAATGATAGTGATGGTGATGAGGGATAGATTGATCCGTTACATTTTTGACTGATATTTCTGACATTTTATGTTTGATGATTTTTTGTGTTTGAATATATGTGTGATTAGGTAGGTCACATTATCTTTATTTCTTTATCTATAAATAATAAAATTTTACTTGATGATTTTCTGTGATTGATTCACCCCCTCTGGACACCCCCACCCTTTGGACACCCCACCCCCTTGGACAACCACCACCCCTTGGACATCGCCCACCCCCTAGACACCCCCACCCCTAGACACCCCTACCCCCTTGAACAACCCCCAACCACCTCGATATCCCCCACCCCTTGGACACCACCCCAACCCAGGACACCCCCACCCCTAGACACCCCTACCCCCTTGGACAGCCCCACACCCCTTTAAACAGACCCCCCCCCCCCCCCCCCGCACCCCCTTGGACACCCCCACCCGTGGACACCCCCACCCCCTAGACACCCCAAACCCCTTAGACAACCCCCAACCCCCTGAACAACCCCCATCCCCTGGACAACCCCCACCCCCTAGACACCCCCACCCCTGAACACCCCCTCCCCTGGACACCCCACCCCCTGAATAGCCCTACCCCCTTGGACAACCCCCACACCCTGGACAACCCCCACCACCTAGATACCCCCACCCCCTAGACATCCCTACCCCCTTAGACAACCTAAACCCCCTGGACAGCCCCCACCCCCTAAACAACCCCCACCCCTTGGACACCCCCACCCCCTGGACACCCCCACCCCCTAGACACCCATTCCCACTTGGATAGTCTCCAACCCCTGGACAACCCCCCACCCCTTGAACACCACCCCACACCCTAGACACCCCCACCTCCATGGACAACCCCCACCCACTGGACACCCCATGCCCCCTTGGACAACACCCAACCCCCTGTATATCCCCCACCCCCTAGACACCACCCCACCCCTTGGACAACCCCACCCCCTGGAAACCCCCACCCCCATGGACACCCCCACCCCTGGACACCCCCACCCCCTGGACACCCCCACCCCCTGGACACCCCTACCCCCTAGGAAATCCCCCACCCCCCTGGATAGCCACCCACCCTTCTGAACATCACCCCACCTCCTAGACACCCCCCTGGACACCCCTACCCCCTTGGACAGCCCCTGACCCTCCTGGACAGCCCCCACCCCTGACACCCCCACCCCTGGACACCCCCACCCCCTGGACACCCCACCACCTAGGCACCCCTACCCCCTGTACACCCCTAACCCCCTGGACATCCCCCAATCCCCTAGACAGCCCCACCCCCTGGACGCCCCCACCCCCGGGACGCCCCCACCCCCTGGACACCCCCACCCCCTGGACACCCCCGACCCCCTTGGACATCCCCCCAACCCCCTGGACAGCCCCACCCCCTGTACACCACCCCATCCCCTAGACACCCCCACCCCCATGGACATCCCCCACCCCTGTACACCCCCACCCCCTTGGACAGCCCCCAACCCCCTGAATATCCCCCACCACCTGGACACCACCCCACCACCTGGACACCCACTCCCTTGGACACCGCCACCCCCATGAACATCCCCCACCCCTCGGCAACCACCCACCCCTATACACCCCCATCCCCTGGACACCCTCTACCCCCTTGGAAAGCACCCCAACCCCCTGGACAGCTCCCCACTTCCTAGACACAACCCCACATCCTGGACACCCCAACCCCACTAGACACCACCTACCCCCTTGGATAGCCGCCACCCCTTAAACACCCCACCCCCTGGACACCCCACCCCCTGGACACCCCCTAACCCTATGGATAGCCCCCCCTGGACACCCTCTACACCCTTGGACAGCCCCCCAACCCCTGGACATCCCCCACCCCCTGGACACCCCCACCTCCAGGGACATCCCCTTCCCTTTGTATTTCTATAAATTAGTAAATACAGTCTATACGAAATTTAATAAATATACATTAATTAAATGGATGAAACCATCCTCATTATTGAATTCCATACATGGATGGACAAAAACCATCATTCATGAAAATACCTATAATATATAGTCTTTTCCTTTAAATGGTTGGTTTTATTCACAAAACACATATCCCTTAAATTCACTGATTGAAATATATCATGTTTATAGGTGCATTCATGTTTATAGGTTCTGGAAGATTGGAAGAGAACTGTCATGTTTACAGGTTCTGGAAGTCATGTGTATAGGTTTTGGAATTCAAGAAGATGATGGGTACTCTGCTGGTTACTGGGTGAAGAGGGTATGCTGCTGGTTGCTAGGTGAATAGGATATACCAATGGTTATTAAATCATTGGTATATATCTATTACAATGGTTTCATAAATAGTTGCAATAGATTATATACTAGAGAGTGTATGCCAATGGTTCTTGAACTGTTGGTATACATATATCCCCATAGTTTATGTGAAACCGTTGGAATAGATTATTTGCTGGACAACATGTATACCAATAGTTCTTGAACTGTTGATATATATATATATATATATATATATATCCTAACAGTTTTATTGAAACTGTTGGCATATATTAACTTCAGACAGTCTATACCAATGATTCTGGTAGATCCATTGGTATAGGGCTATTACAACGACCATCATGCCAATGGTTTGTGAAACCGTTAGGATACCCTATCCCAATAGTTTCAGGGGATATCCCAACAGTTTCAAACCATTAGGATAGGTGTAATTTTCAGTAGTGGTAAGATATCAAAGGGATTAAATTTATTTTAAGAAAAGATACATAACATAAAATATTAGGGTGTTATAAGTTATATAGATTCTATGGTCTTCCTAGACATGAAAAATGATGTAAAAATAGGTTTAAAAATGGTTATATAAAAAATGATTTGTGGAAAAGATCATCTGGAAAAGGAAATATGTACAAGACTGTTTGGTTAAGAAATCAAGAAAAATTTCATCTGAAATAAAAAATAATATATTCAATGATTTTGTAAGATAACGTTTTGGAAAATATGTATGGAAATTATATGAGTGACAAAGGGGAATTCGAAATCAAATATGTTGGAGGGAGGGGCAGAGAGAACTTCTAATTTTTATAAGCTTTGATACAATGTGGAAAGAATAGACCAAATTTTTTTCTTGTTTAATACATAGAAATTTTTTTTTATAAAAATACATAATGATATACAAGACTCGAGATAGATAAAAAACCAAATATCCAAACTAATAATAAAGTGATAAGATGTACTTATTAAAAAACTGTCATAGATAGATCACTATCTTAATTCTTTAATCACCTTAAAGATTGGAAACAGAAACTCCTTATACAATTCGACATACAAATTGAAATTTAATGTAACCAAGAATAACCCCACTATATTTTAAACTTTATTGGTTATATAGTTAAACTCCCCCCTAGACACAAAAATATAAAACTTCTACCAAGATAACCACTGAGTCTTCACTAATAATCATATAGCACCATCAAAAGGTGAATTAATGTTTAACCCCATTAAAAATCCTAAAACTACTTTGCATCTAACATCACCTACATGGTTTCAATTAGGGGAGTCCTCTACAACCACATCTTTTCTATAATTTTGTGTTATATTCTAGGGGTTGATATCTACCAAAATGTGAGGATAGATGGGATAAGAAACTATGTTTTTTCTTTAGTTGGGGAAAAGGTAGAAACCAATTGAATTAGTAATACGATTCATGATTTTTGGGTTTTGGAATGGTGGAGGTAAGCCTTAAAGCCTAAACCAAATAAAGAAGAGGAAGGAGGGGCTTGCTTCATATGTAAGACAAAAGACTACATGAATTGGTAGAAAATGGATTAATCCATAATTGGATTCCTATGTTAAGTTGTAAGTTGAATTAATTTCCTGCATCATCCACATGAATTATATTTTCACTTTGGTCACTAAAATTTTATAAAAATACATCCATAAAATTAGATATTGGTTTATTTTTTATACAAAGATTAAAACTTGAAATGGGAAATAATGTATTACATCAGTATCATCTAAGAAAACCATCCACTCCCACCAAACATTGAAGATTTTAGAAAAAAAACTAAGAAATGTTGTCTACTGCTTCACCAACTCCTGAGTATGGGAAAATTTATATTTAAAGAGATAACTAGTATCCTCATCGTCTTTATCTCCCGAACAGTTATTTTTGCATTTTGTTTTCTGAGACATATCCCCCATCTCTTCTGGACATGCACCTATGTTGCTTGAACTACCATGAGTAATATTCATCCCATACCAGGTACTGATGATCATTGTGTATGAATCTAGAGGATAACACCTACCACCAGTAGTGTAATTATTTTCATAAATTCAATTACACTTTTCCTTCAAAGCTTGCTGAAATTATTTGAAACATTCAAATGTTGGGTTTACCTTATTTGAAACTCCCCTTTTCGTGTGTTTATTTATTTTTTAAATATTAGTATTACTGAATCAAATAGGATGGATATGAATTGAAAATGGATGGATACCAATCGTATGACAAAAGAGTATGAATATAGGGTGAAAGAGTTTATCATGTTTTCAAGAAATCATGAATATGAACCTTATCAAATCCTTTTTCTATGTTTATGCTATTGTTATTAAATAATAATTAGTCTAGAGGAGTTGGAATAACACTTGATGTGTCACAAACATAGATCGAAGTTATAAATGTTGGAATAAAAATGTGGAAAAAGTGAATGTATATAGTAACTGAGATATAACTACATTTTATGGATCCTCTGATATTATTACCTATGTAGAAAATGAACAAGACTATATTTAGGATTTTATTATAGGTTTGAATGACGATGAAGATAATTTTGAGGAAATGAAAATGACAGTTAAAGATGAACTTCATGATTTTCCAAAATTACTTGAGAAGTTAAAGAATTATACAAACACTCCATTATAATCCATTTTTACTATATATACTTCATTTTCAACCTTACTAAAGCTATATAATTTAAAAGTTAGAAATAGATAGAGTGATTCCATTTTTATTAAACTACTTACTCTCTTGAATGATATTCTCCAATAACATAATGATATTCCCAACCGAACATATGATGCTAAATGAATGCTATGTTCAATAGGTATGATCTTTAAAATAATACATACCTGTCCAAATGACTTTATACTATTTATCCACCTAAATAATTTCAAAAGTGTGGTGATTCTTGATACAAGAAAGATGAATCAGGTTCTATGAATATTACATGGTACTTTCCAATAATTCCAAGGTTTAGGTTCTTATATGGAGGTGAAGAGACTATAAAGAAATTGAAATGGAATGAAAATACAAGAAATAGGGATGGAAAACATTGTAACCCAGTAGACTCTTCTCAGTGGAAGAGAATTTATCACAAGTATCCTAAATCTAGAAATAAGATAAGGAACCTTCATCTTGCATTATCGACTAATAGGGTGAATCCTTTTGGTTTTCAAATAAGAACTCATAGTACATGGCTAGTTATGTTGGTAAATTATAATTTTCCATTGTGGATGTGCATGAAACAAAAATACATTATGTTATCTATGATTATATCATGACCAAAACAATCAGGTAATATTATTGATGTTTATTTGGATCAATTTGTCAAAGATTTGAAATTATCATGGGATTCAAGCATTATGTTGTATGATGCTTACATAAATGAAAATTTCAAGTTGAGATACATGTTGTATGGGATGATAAATTTATTTACCACTTATGGAAATTTATCATGATATAAAAATAAAGGAACTCAATGGTGTCCTATTTATGAACAAGGTACATAATCAATTAGGTTGAAACTTTCATCTAAGACCATGTTTATAGGAAATGACATATTTCTACACCGGTGACATAAGTACTTATCCTAGAAAACTTTATTTTATGGTAGTTAAAAATAATTCACAAAACTATCTCCACTAACTAGTGATCAACTATTTGAGAAATTAAAAGAAATGGAAACTGATTTGGTAAAACTTTTTCGAAAAATCATATGAAAACCCGTTGAAAAAAGAGATCCATTTTTTTGAATTACCGTACTATAAATTTTTGTATGTTATATATTTTCTTTATGTTATACATGTTAAAAAAATGTATGTGATATTTTCATTGCAATGTTACTAATTGCACTCGGCAAAACAAATGATGGTATTAAGTCTAGGTTGGACATGATTAATATGGTAATATGGGAATAATTGGCACTAGTGAAGGGTAAAAAATAGACTTTTCTTCTTCTAGATGTTTAAATTTTTCCTAGGAAAGAGAGATACTAGTTTTGAAACTTATTTAATAATATAAAGTTTCTAGTGGGGTATTCATCAGATATCAAGAATATCATGTCCATGAATGATTTAAAGTTAAACGGTCTAAAATCACCTGACTTTCATGTTTTGATGAAGATATAATGCCTTTATCTTTACATTTCATTTTTCCTAAGAATATTCATTATATATTAATCAAGCTCTATTTTGTTTTCAAATATATATACAACAATGTTATAGAACTAGAGAAATTTTGAACTATGGAAAATAAAATTTCCTTCATATTATGTGCATTGTAAATGTTCTTCCCACAAACATTATTTGATATGATGGTTCACTTAATGATTTACTTGGTAAGAGGAATTCAACTATTTGTACATTATAGATGGATATTCCCCCTTGAATGGTATATGAATATTTTGAAAGGGTATGTTAAAAATTGAATTCAGTCATAAGGTTGTATTATATAGAAATATATTGTTGACGAAGCCATTGAATTCTGTACCAACTACCTATCTAGTGTGGAATGCATTATTCTTCTGAAATCCCATCACACTAGGTGGATTGTGGGTGAAATAATTTATAGAAAAGATATTGTCACAATCACTATTACATATATGGGTTAGGTAAACTTTTACATTTTTTATAGTAGTTTAGAGGTTTCCCTGTATGTTAAAACCCATAAAGAAATTATTAGGAATTTAAATCCATCTAGGGTTGGAATATGGATATAAAATAAAAAAAATAAATAGTTTATAGGATGATTTTTAGACCATATTTTTAAGGAGTCAGATGAAAATCCCAATTAAATATCATAATGACTTAAATGGATAGCCATGTGACCAAGTGTTCATGTATTATCTTATAATGGTTATGTAATTAATGGTTATACATTATATAAAAATGAACATGATAAAGACGGTACCATGAAAAATAGTTGATTTACACTTTTGGATGAATCAATGCATGTATCTGGTAACAAGGATATAAATTCAATTTATGTGAATATTTAATACTTTTGCATCATCAAACAAATATTATAGTTGAATTATAAAACATTCCAAGTGCCAATTTTTAAATGCAAGTGGGTTTATAATAAGAGTTCTATTAAAATAGGTGAATTGGGATTCATGAAAGTGGATTTAATTAAACAAGGGTACAAATATGAACCATTTATAATGGCATCACATGAAGTACAATTATTTTATATTTTAGATCCCTTAAACCAAAAGTGTTCAATTGTTCTATTATCGACCAAAAACACTGAAGGGTCAGATTAAAATTTAATTGAGGATGACCCTTTCATAGGGACAGAATAATCATTTCACAGTGTTCCCAATATAGACAAAGTCTTGTATATCAGAGGAGACCATAATGAAGGGATTTGGATACTTGATGGAGGGGTTAAATCCCATAAATCTTAAAAAAAGAGTTCAATAATCAGGTTATATATTTTTTGTAATATACATTGCGTCACCTCATATTATTATATATTCACTAGTTAATTTATGTAATCTAAATTAAATGTTTAATCACTTCTATAGATAATGACTTTTACACATTCTGATGCTCCCAATCCTGAGGAATAACATGTTTCTCAATCTGCTAGTGCTCCTAATGTAGAGAAACAAAAACCTTATACACATGTTGATGCAACCAATCCCGAGGAACTATATATTGAGAATGGTTAAACCAAGGAAATGGTAGATGGTGAATAACTTATGTTCCTTTAAAAATAGAAATGACATAGCTGGATTATGTTAGATTTTTTTTAAGGTGAGAAACAAAGGTGTCAAATTTGAGGTTGGATGGAATGCATGCAGTTAGTTCGTTAACCCCAGTAAGGCCATGTTTATTAGTTTCATTGGGCTCATCACATGGCAGGGCATGCCTATTGATGTATATTCATGGAACCATATTGTTCCCAGGCTTAAGACACTATTTTTTCAAGATATTAGGGTAACATAATGGTACACTTTCTTTATATTACTAAAAAAATAATGAAACATTGACATTCTCTTTATTATCCCTTACATACTATATTTATAATAGTTGAATCAAAAAATAAATTTTTATTAATTCTTGCTAAAAAGCTTCACAGAGGATTCCTCAAAATTCTAACAAAGTTTCAACTCAAAGATAATGAGGGGAAAATAAACTTGCACCCACTGTATAAGTATTCAACATGATAATCCAAGAAGCATGGGATGGGTTAACTGGCAGTTGCGATGATACATATTTTTGGGAACATTGTGGCTGGTAATACATTGTTTGAAAATAAATCTATTAATCCCTTTGATTTATGAATTGTTAATTTATGAAACAACAATTGAGTAATTAAAATAAGCAGCAAGCAGCAAAACCAACATACCCTACCATAAATGAAGTATGGGGTACACTTCACTTGAAAAAATTGGTATGTATTTTGAAGCTACTATAATAATTTTATGTGACATAAAACAACAACATAATTATGTTCCTATATCTATATTTATATTAATGATTAAAAAATCCAAATCCACTTCCCTACCACTTAATGTGCTATGAAAGGAGAATTATGTAAATAAATATGGGATAATAATAGATGAAAACACACAAAAAGTGTGAGAAACATGTGTATGTATGACATAATAATTTTTTTTATTTAAAATGCTATTAAATAACAATGGTTATTTATTTTTCTATATTTTTTACTTGAATTGGACACATGAATCATTATTAGTTTTACTAGATGAAAAACTACCATCATTGGATTAAAGTTTCCATAACAGTATGACCATGTCAGAGGTTCAAGTTATGGGGTGGCACCCCAAAAATTTTTTGAGAGAAGAAAAGAACATGGGGGATAATGAAAAAAATTTGGAAGGGATGCTTGCATGATTATCTACTCTTAAAGAAAAAAATTCATTGGCAGTATGAGTTTCTAGAAAATATTATGGGGAGTATACAAAGAGAAGAAATAAGTCAAGAACCACCAATACATGATGATCTCTTCCACCCCCACCAACTTTGAGGCAAGACATTCCTCTCAAAGAGCTATCTTAGATAAGGTAATCAATATTCTCATAATTATTTCTGTGAAATGTGAATTAGGAAGACATTGATACCTTTCTTATATAGATATTCTACAGAGTGAAAATGGTTGTGATTTATATCTATGAACACCCACCCATCATCGTGTTGTGATTTTTATAGTGTATAATATCCAAGAAGATACTCTACACAACATACACTTCCAACATGTCATGTGTAATGACACAAAATATTATGAATAAAATTCCCCTTTTTATTTAATTTAATGTCTTATTAAATAATATATAAAACACATGAACTTATTTTATTTTATTATATCCAATTGGATTTAAAAGGCCGTTATGTATCATTACCATTAGCCATTGAATAGTGATCACATGATTTGTATAAATATAAGGTTTTAACAAATCTAATTGACACAGAAGAAGGAAGTGATGGACTTAACTAGTAGGATCATACCATATGAAACCCATTTATCAGAGCTTCTGAGGGAGATAACATTTATAGTATTTTCTCTAAACCAAGAAAAATCTTAGATCTAATAACTTAAGCATGAGTGAATCCGTTTACAGGATAAATTTAAGCTTATCGAGATCACGACCCAAACCATGTTCACCGAACCACCCCATGAAAGTCCCACCATCGCGCACCTTGCTCTTAGGGTGTTTGATGGTGTATTAAAGGGAAATGTTACAAGAACCAAGTAACATGAGTATGTGTATTATTTTTTAGAGAATAATGAATATATTTCCATTCTATTATTGTTACTTTATAAATTATTTTTATTTTGATTCAATAAAACACAAATAGTAATTTTGGTTAATATTCAAATTCAATTAAGTAATATATTTTTATGAATTACTGGATTTTTTTAAATAACAAATATTTTAATAAAATATTAAATAACATTTATTAAATATAAATGATCATATAATTTTAATGAAGTCAAATGTTATTTTTATAAGGGTTAAAAAAATGTTATTTTCAAAAACCTGCAGTTTTCAATAAATATCAATTTTTATTTTAAAAGTGAAAATTAACATATTTAGAAAATTATTTTAATAAAATAAATATCATTTTTTTAATCAGGATGTCAAAATTATCTAATGGTTATTTTTTTATAATTTTTTGAGACATTCAAATTTTCGGGTAAAAATTAAATACCATATAAATATACTTTGTGTTTTATGACATCAAAATGACACAAAAGTGATTTAATAAGTAATATAAATGTAATAAATGACCAAATATATGTTTTCTATTGAAAATAATTTGATTTTAAGTTTATTTTATTTATTTTTTAAATCCATTATGAATTCCCCAAGACTTATAATATATTTTGTGATTTTAAAATCATTTCTTTAAGAGTGTAAATCACCTCCACATCACCAAAAATAATATTTTAATAATTTTGGCCCTTTGACTTATAAAATAATGTAAAAAAATCCTATTTTGTAGAAACAATGGGATAAACCATGGTATGGTTTGTGGTTTTTGGATACTTTATTTTGTAGAGTCCAAAACCTAAATGACAAAGAAATCCCCTCTTTTCCTATAGAAAACCACCCAAGATCCCATTTATCTTCACTAAAACTCTTTAGAGAATGTAAACACTATTACATCCACTACCCAGATTCCTCCCAAGGTTCCTCCAAGCTTTCAGGAAGCCCATCCCAAGTCTTTGGAATCACACACTCAAGTAACGGATCTTCCACTCCCCTCTTTTATCAAACACTACTTTTATGTTATATCTTTTATTTTCCATTTTCTTATGATTGGATATGATATTAAATATTCCCCTTAATTTATATTTGATGAATAAAATATGAGAGCTACTTTTCACTCTCATTAATCCTCCCATGATCCTTTATGTACACCCGTTACCAATCCAAAATATAATTAGGATTCTTTTCCCTATTCAAGTTTCTTCATTACCTTATACCTTATATTTTCAAATTTTCTTCATCATTTCCCATCGATCCCCCTTAACCCTAAGGTCTCGGAATTGTATAACGGCGCTCCTCATCTCAAGCTCTCAACAAAAGAGTTTAACGAAGATTCGGACCTCCATGGGTCGACTCTCGTGGCTCGATTCAGGGGCATTCGACCATCAGTGGATGCTTTTGATAGATTTGTTTTTGACTCATGGGGGATTCAAGATCATGCGGTGGTGGGTCTGCTTGATCGGTGCCATTTGATGATCTGTTTCACCTCAAAGGATGACTTGATCGTCTCCTGGTCCAGCACCCCTCGTGCTTTCAACGACAATGGTTTTCACCTTCTTCGATGGTCCTTTGAGTTCAGCATGAATCGGGATGCGGCCTCGACAACGGTTTGGGTAAGTTTCCCTGACCTACCTCTCCCTTTTCAGAACCCTTTGATTATCGGTATGCTGGGTAATATGTTCGGAAGGTATTTGTGCTCTGATGTCTGCACCGCTGCAGTTTGTCATCCAATCGATCCTCGAGTGTGCGTCGAGGTGGATGTCTCGAAGGCCCCATTGGATTGGTTATAGATCTCGGTTGGCGAAGGTTTCAGATGGAAGTAAAGGGTGGTATTTGAGTCGTGGCCGGTGTTTTTCCTGGGGTGCCATCGATTGGGCCATTTGGTCTCCAGTTGTTGCCGTAGTCGGCATTTCCCAACTCTAGTGGCAAGTCCAGATGAGGTAAATAAAGAGCAGGTGGAACCCACAGCCCTTCAGGAACATGATAATACTGGCATGGGCGATCGTGAGGAGGTAAGTGGGGCTGTTTCAAAGATAGTGGAATCAGTTATGCATCAAGACTGTATAGGAGTGGCGCTTATGTCCCGGGTGGATTAGCTTTCTTTGGTTCCCTCAGTGGCAAGAAAAGGTGTGAAGTTGAAGATGGCAGAACCGAGAGTAGCAGATGTTTTTTACCGTCTCAAAGTAGATTTAAGAATTACTCCAACACAGAAGGGCAGTAAGGAGGCTATGCAGGGAGGTCGAATACCTGCGAAGGCAGTGGATACAACAGATTCAAACGAAGTGAGGGAATGGACTGTAGGGGATACACATGTTACCGGTGGCACCAGTGGTCAGGGAGGGAAAGACACTAGAAAGCATCTACAGTTCGTGGTCCGAGGATATGATCTGAATTCTGGTTTGGACAGGGTGCAGGAGACCGATTTTTTGGTTGAAACAGGAACTCAAAGTGGATAAAAGAGGCAGAATGGAGTGACTACATTGAGGACCTTAGTCCCAAATACTCTCGGTGATACCCCTTCTCCTCAGTTAAATGCAGGGAATGGGGGGACGAAGAATGGAAGGGAGAACAAAGCAGGAAAGGGGGAGTCTCCAGGCAGGCAAAGGGGAATCAATGCAGGGTTGGGGATCAATATAGGGAACCGATTTGAGGGATTAGAGGTTCATGAACCCCCTTGTCTCAAAAGGAATAAACTTCAAGAGATGAATGATACAGTCAAATCTCGGTGGACAGCATGGAATGCGTTCAAGGGAAGGGGCCTCATATCCCCCGAAGGAACAAGGGGAAAAAAGGATCTTGAGATTCTGGGAAATGTATAGTGGTCCAAGGGAAAAAACCCTATGGACGCAAGGATTACTCACATTTTCCAAAGCCGATAGAGACCAGGTCGGCCAAGAAGGACAAGAAACATGGAAGCAAAGAACTATCAAAAGGGGAAAGTGAAGAGCCCATGATGTGTTTGAATTTGATTCTGCAATCCATGGAATAAATGTCCGAAAAAGCTATCTATACCAATGTCTCAGAAGAGGAGATCAAAATAATTTATGAAAGAAGGTTTCAAGTTGATTCCAAAGAGGAGAAAGAGCCGTGGATAGACAAACAAGACTGAATTCTGGCCTGGGGCTTCAATCAGGGCAAAATCAACTCAGAGGAATTCATCCAGACAATAGAGAGGATGCCTACCCACTTTGAAGAGCTTATTAGGGAGGACCCAGAAACACAAGTTAGTTCTTTGAAATGGGAGCTTTATAGGGCAGCTAGCTCGGGTAATCTAAGTTTCGTGTTTAATAATTTTGTGGGCTCTTTTAGCACATAGTGGTCTTGTATGTGTATTTGGTCCCCATTTTTTCTCAAAATGGCTTAATAAAAATTGAAATTTGGAGGAGGGTGATGATATACCACTCTATCTGTCATCAACCCATTTTTTGTGAATTTTTCTGTGACACCGTTGTGTTGCCGGAATCTCACCACAATTTTCCATGCCAAAACAATTGTGTAGTGAATACCACACCCATTTTTCTGTCAAGGGTATTCACCTTTATAAACTTATACATACTGATTAGGGACTTACTTATATTTATTCCAAACTCCTTAATCGTGGAATAAATTTTGATGATGAATGAATCATTATTGTTTTATCAATGTGTTACAATTAAGAATGATATTGAAATGAATATGATGGATGTGCCCAGATAGTGCTCCAATGCATTGGGTAATGTTTAGTATCATGATACGTCAAATTTGGAAATGAGTTTTGACTTATTTATTTATGGTACTTTTTAAAACATTAAGTACAAGAGGATTCAACCTTGACATATGTTTATGAAGTAGTATTTTAAGTGGTTTTCCCATTTCCCATGTTGTATTTATGATTACCATGCTATATCATGTCTCATTATTCATGTTTATGATTTATACTCTTTTTATTCCCCATTTATATGCCTATTGTCTAACATGTATCATCTACTTCATGTAATTCCTTTTTTATTCCCTCACTAGGATTTATATCTCACCCCTTTATTATTTTTTCCCCATGTTATCCCATGTAGTTTTAAGTACGAAGGAATATTCTGAGCATGTTAAAGAAGTTTTCAATAAAAATGTTGTTCTCCATCTGTTATATTGTTATGTAATGTACCTAATTCCCAAAGACACTAGAATTATCCATAATCTGGGTTGTATTAAGTTTATTCTTATGTAATAAATCAATTATTAATATGTAATAAAGATCATGGTTGTTATAGTTGGTATTAGATGAAAAGTTTAGTTATTTTTGGGATTAGGATTAGAAAATTCTAGAAAAAGCCTTAGGGATAAGACTAAGTATAAAAAAACATCCCTAAATTTTGTTTAGTATATAATAATTGGTTTATCAATAAAATACATACCTATCTAGACACTACAGGTGGAAATGGTTCTGGAATAGATTTACCAAGGAGTAACAAATCCAAAAAGATATTCCGGGCCTGACTTAGGGTAATCTGGTACACGATAATGAGCCTTACTGTGCACCTAGTTTGACACTCATGGAGGATATGCTTGGTTAAATTCATAATTTCATTATAAACCATTATTAAAGGAACAAAAAAATTTCTATTAGAATATATGTTAGGAAATAGATCATGGATGACATATATTGAATCCTATAAATTCGTAAGTTAAGGAAAAAAATTTAATTTATAAGTTATCCTTTATTTTCATGGGATTCCCTTTTATGTGTTCAATTGTTTAAGATTATCATCCATAATTTTACTTTTATCCTAAAAAATGGCTGAAAATAAGAGTAATCAAGTGAACAACCGACATGAGGGGAAATGTGATGATTGACCCAACAATATTGTAAAATCAATGGGAGTATGAATCACAAACTTCATGATGATACTCTCTCAACTAACTTAGGTTATGAATAGAAACTTAGATCAAGAGGAGCGTCCAAACCCCCCATAATAGAGAAAAAGCCTCAATTAAGATCTCCATGTGACAAGGGCCTCCTACTTTCAATGGATTATCCAATCCCTTAATCGCAAAATAATTGATCAACTCCCTTGAGAAGATCTTCTCCATCCTAAAATGTTCAGAATAAGAGATGTTTATTCTTTCTATTTATTGTATGGAGGAAGAAGATAATTAGTGGTAGACATTGATCAAGAATAAAAAGCATGAGGAATAGATCAGAACAATAGAGTGTAAGGATTTACAGAAAATGTTTTTCGATAAATATTTTCCTCACATTCTTATTCATAAAATGGAAAGGTATTTCCTTAAACTCAAGGAAAAAGATGACGTATCTATTAGGGCATATGAGTAAAACATAACAAGACTTGCATGATACACCTCCGGTTTTGTTGTTACCCCAAAATACAAGGTTTACTACTTATTTGGTGATATAAATCCTAGTCTATGAAAATATCTGGAAATCCACTACTTTGATAGCTATGAGGAAATTGTCTATAGTTCCCTCAAAGTCAAAATAGTTATTGGTGAATCTCTAGTGTATCATGGGGATAAGAAGCATAAATTATAGTTTAATTCTGGTGGTATGATAGAGATATCTAATGGTTCCAAGAAATTTCAACATCCCACTTTTCAAGGGTGTGGGAAGAAGCAACCTGAAGATGGGGGTAAAGAAATACTTTAGGTGTGGGAAGTAAGGACACCTAACTAGAAATTTCTGATAGGAGAAAACCACGAATGTGATGGAGGAAAGGAATGATCCAGTCAACCCTTAGTGCATTTCCATTGTTTCAACTATAAGTAAATATGGCACTTTTCAATCTAATTCCATAAGACAAGGGTTTTTTGAGGCAACCAACATCCTCCAAGGCAGCAAGGGAATTTTTTTCCATCACTATGGCTGAAGTGAATCCCAAAAATAAAGTGGGGACAAGTATGGTAGTTATTCATTAATGAATAGAGAACATGCTTTTTGATTTTGGTTCTATGCATTCGAACATATTATGAATGTTTTGTAGAATTATTCAAACACCACCACAAAGCATGGAAGTAGAGATATGAGTGAAAATGGAAAATGAGGAAATTATTGATTCCCATTTATATAACTCCCCCCTATTACATTTTTTGGGATGAACATCCCAGAGAACCTTTTTATACTTCCTTTTATAGTTTTATGCAATTATGGGCATGGATTGGATTTCCTTATATTGATCTAACATAAGTTTCCGTGAGAAGGAAATCACTCTCCGTATGGCAAATCGACCCTAGATTTTGTTCAAGTGCAAGGAGGAGGATGGATCATCTTTAAAACCATCATCTCAAGTATGGATAATATTTCCCTATAAGAATGTTATCTAACTCAAATAATTGATTCTAAGGAAAGGATCATCCTCTAATACATGCCTATTGTGAGGGAATACAATGATGTATTTCCTAATGAATTTTCTAGTCTTCCTCCCAGCCAAGAGGTTAATTTTTCAATCGAGCTCATACTTGGGGTGTTTCCCATATCCTAGAATCAATATAGGACAACTATTATGGAACTTGAGGAGAAAAATAAACAACTAAAGAAGATTATAGATAAAGGGTTTATATTCCTAAGTGCTTCACCATGGGGTGCACTAGTCCTATTCATCAAAAAGAAGGATGGGTCAACGTGACTTTGAATTGATTATCATGAGCTATATAAGATCATTATAAAAAAAAATTATCCTCTTCTATAGATTGGTTATTTGTTTTATCTAATTCATGGAGCACAATACTTCTCTAAGTTGGATCTTCAGTTGGAATATTATCAAGTAAGGGTGAAGAAGGAAGATATCCCCAAGACTACTTTTCGTATAAGGTTTAGGCACTATGAGTTCATAGTGATTACATTTGGACTCACTAATGCTCCATTAATCTTCATGGATTTTATGAATAGATTATTTAGAGATTACCTAGAAAAATTTGTGGTATTATTTATAGATGATATTATAATATACTCAAAAAAGAAGAAGCACAAGGATTATTTGAACACTATGCTAAAGACCTTACGAAAGTTGAAGATTTATTCCAAGTATAGAAAATTCGAGTTCTGGTTGAAGGAAGTCTCTTTCTTCGGGTATACCATCATAAACAATGGGATATCTATGTATCCTTTATATACAAAATCAATTGAAGGATGTCTGAGGCCAACATCTGTGATAGATATCCATAGTTTTCTTGGGTTAACTGGGTATTATCTCTAATTTTTGAGAAATTTATCATTATTTTTAAACCTTTTTACAAAGCTAACATGGAATGGAGTAAAGTTTACTTGGAATGATGAATGTGAAGAAAGATTCGTGGAGTTTAAAATGAGGCTTATCACTACCCCTGTGCTCACACTACCCTCAAGTGGAGAACTTTTTATAAAATTCAGCAATGATTTGAAGAAGGTATCGGGCTTTGTGTTGCTAAAAAATTAAAAATTCATAGCCAATACTTCAAGGTATTTGAAATTTCAAGAATATAAATATACAATTCATGATATGGAGTTGGATCTAGTAATCTTATCTTTAAAAATATGGTGGCATTATCTCTTTGGGAATAAGTGTGAAATATGTACGGATCACAAAAGTATCAAATATTTATTCACACAGAAAGAGTTGAATATGCCCCAAAAAAGATAGTTAGAGCTCATCAAGGATTACGAATGCTCAATACACTACCATCTTGGTAAAGAAAATAAGGGCGTAGATTCTCTAAATATAATTGATCCAGAAATGTTATCATTAATGAGAATTGAGAAGGATCTAATCTTCAAATAATTGAAGATGATGAACATGGGGATCATAAAGGAAGGAACATCATCAATTATTTCAAAAATGATTTCTCAATCATATCTTATTGAAAAGTTAAAGTATGATCATAGAAATTATGTGGGGATTCAGAAGAGAGTAGAAAATATTAGGAAAGGGAAATCCTTAGAGTTCAATGTGAATGAAGAAGGAATTGTGATATTTTGGTAAAGAATATGAGTTCCATCAAATTTTGAGTTAAAAAAGGAACTATTGGATGATGTACATTGGTTGAATTTATCCATTCACCGAGGAAACACAATGATGTGTTGAGATCTCTAAGAGAACTATTGGTGGGACAACATGATGAAGAAGATCACTGAATATACATCAAAATTTCTGGTATGTTAGCAAGTGAAGGATGAAAGATAGAAGTCTAAGGGGAAGATGAAACCATTACCCATTCTAACATGGAAATGGAAAAACATGACCATGGAATTTATCACTAGACTTTCGAAGAAATTAAAAGGAAAGAATTATATCTGGGTTATTGTGGATAATCTTATAAATAATTCACACTTCATTGAGATTTGATATGATTTCTCACTGGATCAACCTACACAGATATACATTAGAGTAGCGGCGAGGCTTTCTAGAGTACCACTATCTATTGTGTCCGATGGAGATCCAAGATTCACCTCTATGTTTTGAAAAAGTATCATGTATTCTCTAAACAAAGATATGAACATCAGTTCAACTTATCACCCTCAAACTAATGGCTAATCTGAGAAAACTATCCAAACACTTGAGGACATGTTGATAGCATGCTCAATTGAATTCAAAGTAGGACGTGACCAATATCTTCCTCTGGTCGAGTTCTCTTATAATGACAATTTCCACTCGATCATCCAAATATCTCCCTATGAATACCTTTATGGGAAGAGGTGAAGAACACTATCATGTTGAGATGAAGTTGGGGAATGAAAACTCATATGTTTTGAAATGTTTAAGAAAATTATTGATAAGGTTAAGACCATTCAACAGTACATTAAGGATGCTCAGAGTCGATAGAAGAGTTATGCTGATGATTGTCGATGAGACTTGGATTTTGATGTTGGAAACTTGGTATTCCTCTGCATATCTCCATTGAAGAAACTTATGAGATTTGGGAAGAATGGAAAACATAGTCCAAAGTATATCATCTTTTTTGAGATCCTTGATCACATCAGAGCGGTGGGCTATTGACTAACACTCCCACCAAACAAATCTAAAGTACATGATGTATTCCATGTATCCCTCTTGAGAAAGTATATACCAAACCCATCACATGTACTCAATCCATAGGTGGTACCATTGGAGAATGACCTTTCCTATGTGGGGCATTCGGTGAAGATCTTAGATTATAGAGAAAAAGTTTTAAGAAATAAGACAATGAAATTTATAGAAGTGTTGTGGAGAAATAAAATATTTGAAGAAGACACATGGGAACCAGAGGAGGTGATGAATCAGAGTTACCCTCATCTATTTTAATGTGGGAAAATAAAATTTATTGGGTGAAATTTCTAAAGGGGGGAAGTTTTTAATGACTCAAACTATAATGAATAAAATTCCCCCTTTTCTTCAATTAAATGTCTTATTATAGAATATTGAAAACACATGCACTTATTTTGTTTTATTATATCCAATTGGATTTAAAATACCATTATGTATCATTACCATTGATAATATATACATTGAACAATGATCACATGATTAGTATAAATATAGGATTTTATAAAATCCAATTGACACAAACAAATAAAGTGATGACCTCAACCAATAGGATCATAGCCTATAAATCCCATTTATCAGTGCTTCTGAGGGAGATATATTTTCTAGTATTTTTCATAGACCAAGACCAAGTTGAGATCCAGTAACTTAATCATGAGTAAAACCATTTATGGGATAATTTCAAGCTCATCGAGATCATGACCCAAACCATATTCACCAAACCACCCAATGAAAGTCCCACCCCCGCACACCTTACTCTTAGGGTATTTTATGGTGTATTAAAGGGATATGAATTAAGACCCTAGAAATATTAGTATGTATATTACTTTTATAAAATAATGAATATATTTCTATCCTATTATTGTTACTTTCTAAATGTTTTTTATTTAGATTCAATAAAACACAAATACTATTTTTGGTTAATATTCAAATTCAATTAATAAATCTATTTTGATTAATTAATAGATTTTTGAAATAAATAATATTTTAATAAAATATTAAATAACTTTTATTAAATATAAATAATCATATAATTTTTATAAAGTCAAATGTGATTTTTATAAGGGTTCAGAAAAATGTTATTTTAAAAAACCATCATTTTCAATATATGTCAGTTTTTATTTTAAAAGTAAAAATTCACATATTTAGAAAATTGTTTAGATAAAATGAATATTTTTTTTGGAAATATGATGTTGAAATTACCCAATGGTGAATTTTTCATAATTTTCAAAGACAGTCGAATTTTTGGGTAAAACTTAGATACCATATAAATTTACTTTGTGTTTTATGAAGTTACAATGACCTAAAAGTGATGTAATAAGTAATATAAATGGGATCCAAGACAAAATATATGTTCAAATTTATAATAATGTGATTTTATTTTTATTTTATTTAATTTTAATGGCATTATGAATCCTCCAAGACTTATAATATATTTTATGATTTTAAAATCACTTCTTTAAGTGTGTGACTCACCTCCACATCAGCAATGGTATTAATTTAATAATTTCAGACCTTGGAATTATAAAATAATGTAAAATAATTCCATTTAGAAGAAAACATGGGAAACAACCATGGGATGTTTTATGGTTTTAGATGTTTTATTATGTAGAGTCCAGAACCTAAATAATAAAGAAACCCCCTCCCTTCTTATATAAACCCACCCAAACTACCATTTATCTTAAATAAAATCCCTTATAACACGTAAAAAATATTACCTACACTCCCTAGAGTCCTCCCAAGGTTCCCCCAAGCTTTCAAGAAGCTCATCCCAAGCCTTTGGAGTCACACATTCAAGTAAGGGATCTTCCACTCTCCTCTTTTATCGATAACTCCTTTTATGTTATGTATTTTACTTTACATTTTCTTTTGATGGGATGTGATATTACATATTAAATTTACTATCTATTTGATGTATAAATTTTGATATCTTCCTTCAACTCTCATTAATCCTCCCATGATCCTTTATGTACACCCGTTACCATGCTGAAATATAATTATGATTCTTTTTTCTATTCAAGTTTCATCATTACCTTGGGCCTTATATTTAAAAATTTATAATGTTGGGATATTATTTTCCATGTCCTTATTACAAAACATTTTATGTATATGTGATGAGAGACCCATTTCTCTCTCATTAACCCATTTTTTATGAATCTTTATGTAATGCCATTATGCTGCCGAAATTTCACCGTGACTTTCCATACCAAAACAATTGTATAGTGAATATCATACCCATTTTTCTATCAAGGGTATTCACATTTATGAACATATACTTATTTAATGGGAACTTATATTTTTCCGTACTCCTTAATCATATAATAAATTTTTATGATGAATGAACCCATGTTGTATGATCTATGTGGCACACTTAAGCATGATATTAAAATGAATATGATAGGTGCGCCCAGATAGCACTTCAATGTATTGGGCAATGTTTAGTATCATGATATTTCATGATGGGAAAAGGGTTTACCTGATTCATTTATGAGACTTTTTCCACCATGAATTATTGGTATATTTAGCCTCGACTTATGTTTATGATGTAGTGTTTTAAGTTGTTTCCAGATTTTCCATGTTGCCTTTATGATTAGTATGTTATATCATGTCTCATTATTCATGTTTATGATTCCTACTATTTTTATTCCCCTTTAATATGCCTACTGTCTAACATGTATCATCTTTTTTTGTTATACCTTGTTTATTCCCTTATTGGGATTTATAGATCACCCATTTTTTATGTTTTTTCCAAGGTTATCCCATAAAGTTTTAAGTATGAAGGAATATTTTGATCATTATAAATAAGTTTTGAATAAAGATATTGTACTCCCATTATGTAATGTACCTAATTCCAAAATACACTAGACTTATCGATAATCTGCGTTGTATTAAGTGTAGTCTTATGTAATAAATTAATTATTAATGTGAAATAAAGATCAAAGTTGTTATATCATGTGAGAGTGGGGATTACTGTATCTCATGAGCCGAGCACCGAGCTACCCATTCAACTTGATGATATAGATATTCATATGGTCAAGAAAGCTATATGAACATTCATAGCATGGATGTTATATCTTGTAAACAAATCAACAAAGAGGTATTCATTTACAATATATTTTTCAGGAAAAACCTTTAACAATTAATGAAAAAGGCCTGAACTGATGAATGTTATTATAAATAGAAAAAGGGAAGGGGATGAAATGAAAGGTCAAATCAATGATTTAAAGTATCAACCAAGTAATCAAAAATATATTCACAAATCACCATTACCCCACACTTTCAATATCCTCATTTAATAATATTTATTGTTCTTATGGATAGAATGTTACTAAGTGGTAGTAATGTCAAATTTGATTTTGAAGAAAAAATATATGAAGAGGCCATTACAGACTACATTTCTCTTGAGAATGTAAATGAAATACTCAAGTATGAATGGATAGGATTTTTAGTTGTAAATTTATGGATGAGGTGTGTTTTCATGATTTGTTTTTCCAATAGCTAATAATATTATTAATTATAACTAAATAAAATTCATATTTTTATAGTCATCTATATCAATATTTTTTAATAGATTACCCTATGGAAATAAATATTGACTGATTAGTCCTCACATCACTTATATAGATCAAACCAAAAAATAATTAGATAAAATTGATGAAATTGTGAACAAAATGGATGAATTGTTTACAAGATTACTTATGAATGAAAAAATATTCTTTTTACCAAATATGAAGGGGTAAAACTTTACAATTTAATAATATAAAATATATTTTCATTCCTTTCATTACATATTCCTTTTTTATTTTTTAGGAAACATTGGGTACTCATTATAATGAATTTTGACACTCTAAATATTTATTTCCTGGATTCACTACATGAATAACCAAAAAATCGACCACACGTGATGACATTTGTCAATTTTTAATAAACTACATGTGATATTTTAGAACTAAAATTCAATTTATATATTTTATGGTATATTTTAATGAGAATTATGTTATGATGGAGAAGTGTTTAAATATCATCAAAATCATGGCATGAGGACAGTCCATGCATAAAAGGATCCTGTCAACTTCTACAAGTGGATAAGTATTAGGGTATATATAATAATATTTCACTATAAAAGCACATATAAAAACAGATTATTATTTTTATCGATGTTTCTACAGTGTTTGAAATAGACCAACATAAAAAATTATGGTTATTATATCTGAACATTTATGAGAGATATCATATACCATCAACAAACTAGAATCCTCAAAGAGGCATTTTTGAAGATAATTACAATTTCATTTAAAATATTTATTAAACATTTATGTATTTATATTTTTCTAGTACTATCATGATTGTAGAAAGTTATCATATTAACAAGAAAAAATAGATTTTTTTTAGAAACGACTAGGAAGTATACCTAGTTTCATAATGTACACATATAACATGAATATGTGACTTCATACTACTAAGTGAGTTTATTTTGTCATCATTTTATCTAATTTTTTGGTTAATTTCCTCATCATTTTTATCTGATAATTAGTTTGTTAATTTTTATAGAGTTTGTAAATAAATGACTTCATCAACAAGGATGATTCACTCATGTTCTATAATCATGAACTGTAAGATAAAAAGACATAGTGGAATCTAAAATACCTTAATTCAACACACAGTGTACTCGGTATGACTCAAATTGTGTGGGTTTAGTTTAAAATAAACATTTTATTATTGTATTATTTAATATTTATGTTTAATTAATTTATTTATAGAATTAAAAACACAATTGTTTTCTTATATAGGTGTATTGTTTTTGTGAAGTCATATTTTTCTTTCAACTATTTGCAGCAAGCCAAAAAAGAGAGAGCATGTTGAATTTGGATGTGGCTTTTCAAGAAGCATGTGGTTTCCTCTTCCATCCAAATGGAACAGTTCTCTATTTTATAGATTTTTTTAGATAGTTGAAAGAAAAATTCACATCACATACTCAATCAACTGAACCTCAATCTGATACACAATGTATTTAGTATGAATTGAAAACAAATATTTCAAGTCATACCGATCACACTATGTATCGAATTGAGGTTTATTTTATTGAGTATGTGATGTTTGTTTTGTTTTAAACTATCTGTAATAATCCATAAAAGAGAGAACTATTCCATTTGTATGGAAGAGGAAACCCCATGCTGTTTAAAATGCCCCATCCAAAAGAAACATATTCTCTCTCTTTTATCTTGCTGCAGACAATTGAAAGCAAAATATGACTTCCCAATACAAATCCCCCTATATAAGAAAAAAAATTTGTTGTTAATTTTATAAAGAAATAAATTAAATACAAATATGAAACAATACATTAATAAAATGTCAATTTTAAAATGAAACCACACAATTTGAGTCATATCGAGTAAAATGTGTATTGAATTTAGATATGGTTGATTCCACCATGTCTTTTTTATCTTAAATTTCATGATCATATTACATTAGTGAATCAACCTTATTGATGAATTCATTTCTTCATGATCTCTATGAAATTTTAAAAAATAATTATCAAATAAAAAGGATGAGTAAATTAACCAAAAAAAAGTAGATAAAATGATGAGAAAATCAACTAAATAAGTAGTAGGAAGTCAAATCTTCATGTTATATGTGTACATTCTGACACTAGGTATCCTGCCAAGTCATTGATAACAAATCTATTTTTTCTTGTGAATAAAATCACTACTAGAAAAATATGGTATTTGCGACTGGCCATTTGTGACGGGATCCCGTCACAAATAGCCCGTTGCGGAAAACGGCGTCGCTATAACAATTATTTGCGACGGGCCCGTCGCTAAATACATTATTTGTGACGGGGATCCTTCCCGTTGCAAATATTACTCCGTATATTTGTAGAAACTTTTAAGATAGTAATTGCGACGGGCCCCGTCACAATTACTATTTTTAAAAAAATTAAAAACTATTAATAAATTATTTTAATGAATATAATAATAATACTATTTGCGACGGGCATAATATCCCTTCGTAAATACTATAAAAAAAATAAAAAAAATAAATTATTAATAAATTATTTTAATTAATATTATAATAATCCAATTATAATTCAAAAATAAAAAATAATAAAATATTAATAAATGATTTTAATTAATATAATAATAGAATTATAATTCACAAATAAAAATAATAAATTATTAATAAATTATTTTAATTAATATAATAATAATAGAATTATAATTCAAAAATAAAAAATAATAGAATATTAATAAATGATTTAATTAATATAATAATATTAGAATTATAATTCATAAATAAAAAAATATTAATAAGTTATTTTAATTAATATAAAAATAATAGAATTATTTTACATTCAAATATTAAAATAATTCAAATATTACAAAAAAATATAATTAAATTTTAATATTATAAAATTTTAACATATATATATATAATTTAATATTATAAAATATAAATAATATTATTATTCATATTAATATTGTTATTTCAAAATATAATATTATTATTATTTTATAATGAGACAGAAACTAAAAATAGAAAAAAAATTAATATTTTGATTTAACAAACTTTATAACATAAAAACAAACTCTAATCTGAAGGGGGGGGGGGGGAGGGGGGGATCTGCAGATGCTAGTGGAGGAAACTCCATCCCTAAAGCATGAGTGAGTCGGCGCATGTACTCCATCTGCTCCTGCTGCTGCTACTGCCACCGACTCATCTGCTCCTCGTCTAGCTGCTGCTGGCTTCGACGCTCCTCCTCATGCTGCTGCTGCTGACGCATCTGCTTCTTCTCTTGTCGGAGACTCTCTATCAGTGCAGTCTGAGATCGCAACTGATCCTCATACTGTGTAGCAGATGAAGATGCACGATCTCCTCTCGAGCTAGACGCCGACATCGCAACACTGCCATAATAATCTCCGGGAGTCAGTCGTGAGCTGATACCAACTACCCGGCCCTTTTGGAAGGCATACTGGGTGGCCTGCATCCATGCCGCCTCATCAAACTGATGGCCAGTGGTCTGATCTGATGACTCGGCCTGACTCTCAGGCCGGGTCTATGACGCTGCAGCCTCATATGACTCCTGTAGTTGCAATTTAAAATTAAAATTGTGAATATATTATATGCAGTTAATTTTTAAACTTGAAAACAAATAATACTGACCACGATATGATGCTGACGATCACCTCTGAGCTCCCCAGTAGCAGGATCACTATACATCCTCCTATATATGTCATACTCCGTAATATCAGGGTGTTCGACAGCCTATAAGAATAAAAATGAAACTGTTAATATTTATAGTTATATAAAATATTTATAAATAATGTATGTACCAGATGTTGTCTATGAGTACTGAAAGAACGACTCCCAGCTCGATGAGTCACCTCCTGTCTCCCCCGATTCTGCCTCCCCACTGATGATCTCCTCTGAAAGGAACTACTCAACAAGTGCGCACATAATCCATCCCATACATGGGATGAAATGTACTCTGGTCGGTGTGCTCTACATTACTCGTCAAAATCTGACACTCCTGCTTTCTTCGTGGCATCTTTTTTTAAATTGTGCAAAAACATACAAAAGCGATCACGCATGGCCACCTCCCATGCCTCGTGGATGGAGTCACACATGGTATCCTTGATCGGATACCATAAACCCTATAAATAAATCAAAATATCAAGTTAGAAATGAAATAATTTTTAAAATAAAAATTATTTATTTACGTACGTACCAACCAATGGCCGAACATGGCCTGCTGCACATCAATGGGAATCTGCTCCCATGTGGTCCACGGCTGAGAGAAATAGTTGCGCAAAATAGCGCTGCCCTGCCCGACTGCTATATGCGGAAAACTGTAAAAATAATAAACATTTATTATGTGAATAGATTAATGAAATCTTAGTCAATTCCACAGGTTTTCACACACGTTATCACACCTCCGTGTGCGTGGATCAAACCTAAGATGTGGACGTCGCTCGGGGACAGGGTCATGAATCATAAATCGTGCAAGACCGCGCCCCCTCCGCGTACTCCCTGGAGCGCCTAGAGGCTGAGGGTCATCTGCCAGCAACTCATCCGCATCGAAAGGCAGGTCAGCATCCGCCAACGCATGAAATGTGTCGTCGTCCATCTGAAACAGAAAATGTTAATGTTGTTAGCAAATAATTGATAATTACTATTTTATATATATATATATTATGATTGTATATAACTACCATGGAATTCTATCAGTGTCCATCTTCATCATCATCTTCATATATGTCAATGTCATCTTCATATTCCTCCTCAATATCATCGATATCCATTCGAGTTCCAGTTGCTTCATCTCTTACCATTTCAAATTCATATGTGACATCATTAACATCATCGTCATCACCGACTCTTAAATGTGGGGTGTCGTCATCAATACTCATGTCTCTTTGTAAAAAAGATTGATTTTGAGTACTCTCTTGAAAAACTTCAATTCTTTGCACATCAGTGAAAGCACATTCACTTTGACTAAACTGATTGTCTCGAATTTTTATTTTTATCACACTCCTCCAATCAGTCAAGTATCTTGATGTAGCACAGTACTTTGCGTAATAAACTTGATGTGCCTGTTGATCCAATAAGAATGGTTCATTTACTGCGAGGACACTTTTACATTTAATATCGATGATTCCATGAGTCGGATGAACACGCACGCCTCTCTCTGTATCCAACCACCGACATTTGAACATGGTTATGTAATGTTGTCCAAGATAACAAAGTTCAATGATTTCATCAAGTATGCCATAAAAGTCAACTTCATTTTCTCGATGATGAGATCCTCTCAAGCTAACTCCACTGTTCATTGTTTTTTTTGATTCCCCATATGCATGTGTTTGAAATCGAAATCCATTCACCACATATGCATTATAAGTTTTAACAAGTTTGGAAGGTGGGTTACTCAATATACACAGCCGTTTGTCAATTTTATCAGCATGTCGAGACACCTGAAAATTTGTGAAATAATTATCAATATAGTAAAATATACATTGAATGAGTTTCTAAAAGTTAATGAATTTATGTTACCAGTTTTTGAAACCACTGAGAGAAATTTTTCTGTCGGCGTTCTTCGAGAGCAGCAGCTGTAATTTGTGGAATTCGTTTCTTGATATGATTATAATACAACCTATAAAAAACAATGTTATTTAATGTAACATAAATGATAGAATAAGTGATATAAACACTTATAGTACAACTGATGTCATCTCTTCACAGTTGAGCAGAACATACGTATGAGCTCTGTGATGTTCATCATCCGAAATCCAGCATTCATAAACTCCACCAAAACCAAGCTCTGGCTGGTTGAAAACAGATAATTGATTATCGATTTCATCAATATTCCTCTCGTTCTGTCCCATTCAGTTGTGTTTTGAAGGATACTCAGATTCAAAATAATGGGAGCAGAAAAAAGATATTTCCTCTTACAAATAAGCTTCTGCAATAGATCCTTCAACAGATGATTTGTTACGTACTTTTCTTTTCAATTTTTTCTTGCATCTTTCAAATGGGTACATCCATCAAAACTGTACTAGACCTCCACATTTGGATTCATATGGCAAATGTAACATCAAATGTTCCATTGAGTCGAAGAAAGACGGCAGAAATATTTTTTTTCAGTTTACATATAATTACAATAACATCTTCTTCAAGTTTGCATAGAGCATCATAATCTGCTGTAGCCGCACAAATTTCCCAAAAAAAATGAGACATGTCTATTATGGAATCCCAAATCACAGAATTCAACAGACCTCTTAATCCAATGGGTAGAAGTCTTTCCATTATAACATGACAATCATGACTTTTTAATCCAGTAATATGACCATTCTTTACACATCTACCCAAATTGGAAGCACAGCCATCTGGAAGTCTCAAATCTGCAATCCACTGACAAAATAATAAACGGTTTTCTTTAGACAGTGTATAAGCTGATTTTGGTTTCAGTAACCTTTCTATTCTGACATTCTCAAACAGTTCCAGTTCTGGACGCCTACAAATTTGGGCAAGATCTAAATGTGCATTTACATTGTCTTTTCTCTTTCCTGGCGTATCCAAAACTGTATGAAAAAAATTATCAAAATAGTTCTTCTCAATATGCATGACATCCAACATGTGGCGGACCAACAAATCAGACCAATATGGAAAATCCCAAAATATGCTACGTTTAATCCAATTGTGTTCTTTCCCAAAACCAGAAATTTTCTGTTGGTTTATTGTGGGACCAAAAGTGATGGGAGGTAATGAAAATACAACTGATTTTAACTCCGAACCTGATAGCATTTTTGGAGGTCCATCCCTTTCAATTGTTCCTTTTCTGAAATGAGATATGTTTGTGCGAAAAGGATGATCAACTGAAAGAAATATGCGATGACAGTCAAAATAACAAGGTTTCTTTCCATGAATGAGCATAAATTCTTTGTTCTCTCCCATACAGTAAGGACAAGATTTCTGACCTTGTGTACTCCATCCAGATAACAACCCATAAGCCGGGAAGTCACTAATTGTCCACATCAATGCTGCTCTCAGTATGAAATTCTGTTTCGTAGCAACATCATATGTACTGACACCAGTACTCCACAATAAACATAATTCATCAATCAATGGTTTCAAATAAACATCAATACGTTTCTTCAGATGTCCTGGAATTAGTAAAGTCAAAAAGATATATGGCTCCTTCATCAACATCCATGGAGGTAAATTGTACGGAGTTAAAAAAACAGGCCAACATGAATATTGACTACCATAAGATCCGAACGGACAGAAACCATCAGTGGAAAGGCCCAGTCGAACATTTCTAGCTTCTAAAGCAAAGGATGGATGCACTCTATCAAAATGTTTCCATGAATCACCATCGGCTAGATGATCCAAGCTTTTATCGTTTGAAATATTCGCTTTATGCCATGACATCATTGTCGATGTATTCTTAGACATGAATAAACGCTGAAGTCTGGATGTAAGAAGAAAATATCTCAACTGTTTTACAGGAATCAAACCAGACTTCCCATGTTTCCCTTCTTTATATCTCAATTGCCCACATGTGGGACAACTATCCAACGACTCATTTTCCCCAGAATATAAAATGCAGTCATTTGAACATGCATGAATCTTCTGACAAGTAAGTCCCAAATTTCGAACCAGCCTCTTACTCTTATACTAATTTGTAGGCAAAACATTTCCTTCGGGTAATAATTTTTTAAGCAAAGAAAATGTCTGGTCAAAACAGGTGTTTGACATTCCGTTATCTGATTTGATAACCATAAACTTTGCAACTGCTTCTAATTTTCTCATCTTACAGCCAGGATATAATGCATCCTCAGCAGACCTCAACAACTCATAAAATTCAGACGGTGCCAACTCAGGATTTGAATCTATTTCAGTCGGAGTTTTTGTATGTTGAACAGATGAACCTGTAACATCATTTTCTAAATCTTGAAACCAGGATGGATCCGTAATCAAGTTGGTATCACCTACTCTGGAACTTCATTCACCGTGTTGATACCAAAAAACATAATCTGGTTGAAAACCAAAACGCAAGAGATGTCCCCCCACTTTGTCAAATGTGTCAAACGTTCTCAATGCACATTTTCTACAAGGGCAGTTTATTTTTCCTTCTGAAACAAATTCTGGATTTGATGCCGCAAATGATAAAAAAGTCTCCACACCCTCTATATACACTGGATTTAAACCAGAACCGTTTGGATTTCTATGTTGATTTATCCATATGCAGTCATCTAATAATGATTGTTGATGACCTCGTTGTTCCATATTTTTCTATAAAATATAAAATCATTACTGGTTTTGAATAATTTGTAAGAAAAAACACTCAAGCAAGGATTGAATATGTTGAGAATAAAGCAAAACCTGTTACAAATATTGATAATTTTAATATTATATTGATTTTTTTATTTTTTTAATAATACTAATATAATTTTTTCATAAATATTAATTATATAATAATAACATTATTACATTATTAGTATATTTTATTATTAATATTAAAATAATATAATTTTTTATATTATATACAATTCTCCTTTCATCTGTGTGTTTAACATTCTATCTCCACATGCAATATTTGCATTCACTTTCACCTCTCCATTGGCGAGTAGGTTGATAATTTTGAAAAAGAATGCAAATATTACATGTGGAGACAGAAAACACACAGATGAAAAGAGAATTATATATAATATAGAAAATTATATTATTTTAATATTAATAATAAAATATAAAAATAATTTAATAATGTTATTATTCCTAATTATTGGTAATTATTCCAAATTATTGGTAATTATTCCAAATTATTGGTAATTATTCCTAATTATTGGTAATTATTCCTAATTATTGGTAAATATTGGTAATTACTGGTAAATATTGGTAATTATTGGTAATTATTGGTAAATATTGGTAATTATTACTAATTATTACTAATTATTACTAATTATTACTAATTATTGGTAATTATTACTAATTATTAGTAATTATTACTAATTATTACTAATTATTGGTAATTATTACTAATTATTGGTAATTATTACTAATTATTGGTAATTATTACTAATTATTGGTAATTATTACTAATTATTGGTAATTATTACTAATTATTGGTAATTATTACTAATTATTGGTAATTATTATGAATTATTTGTAATTATTATGAATTATTAGTAATTATTACGAATTATTAATAATTATTACAAATTATTGGTAATTATTGGTAATTATTACTAATTATTGGTAATTAATGGTAATTATTCCTAATTATTGGTAATTATTGGTAATTATTACTAATTATTGGTAATTATTGGTAATTATTGGTAATTATTGGTAATTATTGGTAATTATTGGTAATTATTGGTAATTATTACTAATTATTGGTAATTATTACTAATTATTCCTAATTATTGGTAATTATTACTAATTATTTGTAATTATTACTAATTATTGTTAATTATTACTAATTATTGGTAATTATTCCTAATTATTACTAATTATTGGTAATTATTACTAATTATTGGTAATTATTAATAATTATTGGTAATTATTACTAATTATTGGTAATTATTACTAATTATTGGTAATTATTACTAATTATTGGTAATTATTACTAATTATTGGTAATTATTACTAATTATTGGTAATTATTACTAATTATTGGTAATTATTACTAATTATTGGTAATTATTACTAATTATTGGTAATTATTACTAATTATTCCTAATTAATACTAATTATTACTAATTATTACTAATTATTACTAATTATTACTAATTATTGTTAATTATTACTAATTATTGGTAATTATTACTAATTATTGGTAATTATTACTAATTATTGGTAATTATTACTAATTATTGGTAATTATTACTAATTATTGGTAATTATTACTAATTATTGGTAATTATTACTAATTATTGGTAATTATTACTAATTATTGGTAATTATTACTAATTATTAGTAATTATTACTAATTATTGGTAAAAATTACTAATTATTGGTAAAAATTACTAATTATCGGTAATTATTACTAATTATCGGTAATTATTACTAATTATTGGTAATTATTACTAATTATTGGCAATTATTACTAATTATTGGTAATTATTACTAATTATTGGTAATTATTACTAATTATTGGTAATTATTACTAATTATTGGTAATTATTACTAATTATTACTAATTATTACTAATTATTACGAATTATTACTAATTATTGGTAATTATTACTAATTATTGGTAATTATTACTAATTATTACTAATTATTACTAATTATTGCTAATTATTACTAATTATTACTAATTATTACTAATTATTGGTAATTATTATTAATTATTACTAATTAGTGGTAATTATTGGTAATTATTTCGAATTATTACTAATTATTGGTAATTATTACTAATTATTAACAATTATTACTAATTATTGGTAATTATTGGCAGTTATTGGTAATTATTGGTAATTATTACTAATTATGGATAATTATTGGTAATTATTACTAATTATTGGTAATTATTTGTAATTATTACTAATTATTGGTAATTATTACTTATTATTTCTAATTATTGGTAATTATTATTAATTATTACTAATTATTGGTAATTATTGATAATTATTACTAATTATTACTAATTATTGGTAATTATTACTCATTATTACTATTTAGTACCAAATATTAGTAATTATTACTAATTATTGTTAATTATTACTAATTATTGCTAATTATTAGTAATTATTACTAATTATTACTAATTGTTGGTAATTATTGGAAATTATTACTAATTATTGTTAATTATTACTAATTATTAGTAATTATTACTAATTATTACTAATTATTGGTAATTATTGGTAATTATTACTAATTATTCCTAATTATTGGTATTTATTACTAATTATTAGTATTTATTCTTAATTATTGGTAATTATTACAAATTATTCCTAATTACCATTAACTATGAACAATGAATACTAATAATTTAAATTTATTAAGTAACAAAACAATCTAAACATAATTAAATTAAAACTAATTAAGAATAATTGAAACTAATAAAAAATTTAAAATAAATATTAAATTAAAATGAACATAAATACCTTTAAAATTGATCTGAGGTTGATCTCTGATCGTTGTTGAAAACTTCAATATCAACTCCGGAAAAAAAATTAAACTTAAGGAACGCTGAACTCTAAAAATAGAGTTTTGAGAGAAGTAGAAGATGGAGTTTGAGAATGAATGAAATAAAAACGGATGAGAGATATTTATAGGTTAGATTATTTGCGACGAGTGTATTTGCGACGGTATCCGTCGCAAATACCTTAGGCCGCATTTATTACGGTCAACGGTTAAATAGTTATTTGCGATGGGTCCCGTCGCAAATAATAACCTGCCGACATACTATTTGCGACGGGGGTATATTCCCGTCGCAAATATCTTTTACCGCCGCTGGTTATTTGCGACGAGCGGTAACCTCCCGTCGCAAATAACTTTCCCGCGATTTGGCGCAGAAAGCGCGCCAGTCCTTTTGCGACGGGGAAAGCTAACCCGTCGCAAATAACTACTTATTTGCGACGGGGGAATTCCCTCATCACAAATAAGTTTCTAACGGGACTATTTGCGACGGGATTTATCCCCGTCGCAAATAACCCGTCGCAAATACCCATTTTTCCCGTAGTGAATGACTTTAGAAAATCATGGTAGTACTAGATATATATATATATACACAAAGGATTTATAAATATTTAAAATTAAATGGTAATTATCTTCAAAAACACCTCTTCAGGGATTTTATTTTGTCGATGGTATATGATATATATCATAAATTTGTAAACATAATAACCAAATTTTTTTCCATTGGTTTGTTTTAGACACTGCAGAAACATTGATAAAAATAAATAATTTGTTTTTATATGTGTTTTGATAGTGAAATATTATTACATATACCATAATACTTATCCACTTATATAATTCAACGAGCTCCTTGTACACATGGACTATACTCAATCCATGATTTTTATGAAATTTAAACACCTCCCTATCATAACATAATTCTCATTAAAATATAATAAAAAAATTTAACTTGAAGCTTAGTTCTAAAATGTGGGATGTAGTGTATTAAAAATTGAAAAACGTCATTATGTGTGGTCAGTTTGTTGGGTATCTATGTAGTGAATCCAGAAAATAAATCCTCAGAGTATCTAAATTGACCGCAATGAGTACCCAGTGTTGCCTAAAAAAGAAAAAAAAGGAATAGGTAATGAAAGGAATGATAATATATTTGATACAATTAAATTATAATTTTTTTACCCCTGCATCGTTGGTGATAAAAATATTCTATTATCCATAAGTTTTCTTTCAAACGATTCAGCCATTTTTTTCACTATTTCATAAATTTTATTTGATTCCATTTTGGTTTAATCTGTAGAAGTTTTGTGAGGACTAATGAGTCCATATTTATGTCCATAGGGAAATCCATTCAAAAAGGAATCGTATAGAAACCAATAAAGACTATGAATTGTATTTATTCAAAATTAACATTGTATATCAGCTATTAGAAAAAAAAATCATGAAAACACACCTCATGTATACATTTACAATGAAGACTCCTATCCAGTCATACTTGAGGATTTCATTTACATTCTCAAGATCAATGTAGTTTTTAATGTCCTCTCCTTATATTTGGTTTTAAAAATAAACTACTACATTACTACCACTTTATAACCTTGTATCCAAAAGAACATTCAATGTTAGTAAATGAAGATATTTAACGGGTGGGTAAATGCGATTTGTGAAGATATTTTCGATTGGTTTGTTGATCCTTTATATTGTTTTGATTCAATCTTTAATTTCATTCCTTCCCGTTTTCCTTCTGTAATAACATTTATCAGTTTAGACCTTTTTTCATTAATTATTAGAGGTTTTGCATGAAAAATAAATAGTAAATGAATACCTATTTGTCGACATGTTTTTTTAAAAGATCTAATATCCTTTCCATGAATGTTCTAATAGATTGATTGACTATATGAATATCTAATTCATCAAGTGGAATAGGTAACTCTGTGCTCGACTCATGAGCTACACTAATACCCACTGTCACATGACCTATTAGAAGTGTTTGTTTTGTAGAGTAACTTATTTTATATTATACATGGTATCTCTCATAAAAAGATGATGGGAATATATTGATAGATATAAATCACAATCATTTTCACCGTGTAGAAAATCAATACAGAAAAGGTATCAATGTATACCTGATTCACATTTCACAGAAACAATTATGAGAATATTGATTACCTTATCTAAGACAACAATTTGTGGTGAATGGTTTTCCTCAAATCTTGTGGGGGTTGGGGGGGCATCACATAGTGGTTATTATTGAATTATTTATTCTCCTTGATTCCTCCACATTACAGTTTCTAGAAACTCAGACTACCAATAAAATTTTTATACAAGAAAATCTAATCATGCCTGTATATCTTCCATTTGTTTATCCTTATCCCCATAATCTTTTCTTTTCTCAAAATATGTTTTGGGTGTCACCCCAAAACACTCACCTCTGATACAGTTATAGAGTTATGAATTCTTCAAGGACACTGATATTAGTTGTTCATATGGTAAAACTAATGATGATTTGTATGTCTAATACAGATAAAAAAATATAGGAAAATAAGTAATCATTGTTATTTATTATAAATTTAAATCAAAACAATTTTTTATTATGTCATACTTACACATGTTTCCCACACTCTTTGTATGTTTTCATCTATTATTATCATATCTTTATTTACGTGTTCCTCCTTCCATGGCACATAATGTGGTATGTCTGTGGATTTGGATTTGGATATATCAATCTATATATAATCAGAGGAACATAATTATATTGTTATTTTATGTAATATAAAATTATTACAGTAGATTTAAAATATGTACCATTTTTTTCAAGTAAAGCATATTCCATCCTTACTTAATGGTAGGTTTATGTTGGTTTTACTGCTCATTACTTATTTTAAGTACTCAATTTATATTTCATAAATTAACAATTATTAATCAAATTGATTAATACATGTACTTTCAGACAATGTATAATTTGGCACAATGTACCCAAAAATACGTCTCTTTATGACCACCAGTAAACCCATCCCATGATTCTTAGCTTATCAAGTGTGCATATATATACAGTCGGTGCAAGTTTATTTTCCCCTCATTGACTTTGAGTTGAAACTTTGTTAGATTTGTGAGAAATCATCTATATACCTTTACAGCAAGCATTAATGCAAATTTCTACTGAGATTCATCTACTATAAATACTGTATATAAGGTATAATTTAGAGTAAGTCAATGTATCATTATTTGTTTTAGTGAAATAAAGAAAGTATATAATAATGTTACCCTAATCTCTTGCCAAATTATTGTCTTAAGAGTGGGAACAAAATAGTATCATGAATCTACATTAATCACCACAAGCTTCCCAGTGGTGAGCCCAATGAAACTATTGAACATGGCTTTGTTGAGGTTAATAGGATGACCACATGCATTCCATCCAACCTCAGATTTGATGCTTTTTTTTTCTAACCTTAATAATTTTTTCTAACACCATATTGTTACGACACTCCTATTTTTTAGGAACATTGGTTGTTAAACATCTTTTATTTCCTTTAGTTCAACATCATCAATTTTCTTTTCCTCTTGAGTGGTAGCATTGTCATATGTATAAGGTTGTTTTTCCTCTATATTAGGAGCACCAACAGGATGAGAAAACTGTTGTTAGGATTGGGAGCATCAGTATGTGAAAAAGTCATTATCTGCAGAAGTGGTTTAACATTTAATTTAGATTATGTAAGTTCACTAGTGAATATATAATAATATGAGGTAAAAAATGTTTATTACAAAAAAATATAATGTTATTATTTAACTCTCTTTGTTTAAAGTTTGGTGGGATTTATTCCCTATATTGAGCATCCAAATCCCATTATCTTGGTCTCCTCTAACATAAGAGACCTCTTCTACATTGGGACCATTGGGAAATGATTACGAAGTCCCAATGAAAGGGTCATCCTTAGTTAAATTTTTATCTGACCCTTCGGTGTTTTTGGTTTATAATAGAACAATTGAACACTTTTGGTTTTTGGGATCTAGAATAGAATACACTTGTACTATCTGTGATGCCATTATAAATGGTTTGTCTTTGTACCCTTCTTTACTAATTCATCTATTTCAATAGAACTCTCATTATCCACCCACTTGCATTGAATTTTTTTTCACTTGGAATGTTGTATAATCAAACTCCCATATTTGTTTGATGATGCCAAAGTATCATATTCGTATAAATTGAATTTATATCCTTGGTACCAGATACGTGTGTCGCTTCAGCAAAAAGTGTAAATCCACTATTTTTCATGCCATTGTCTTTATCATGTTCATTGGTATAAAATGTATAACCATTAATTACATAACTATTATAAGATAATATATGCACACTTGGTCCTCTGTCTAGCCATCAAAGTCATTCTAAAATTGAATCTAGATTTTCATCTGACTCCTTAAAAACATGGTCTGAAAACCATCCTATAAACTGGTGATTATATTTATTTGATATCCATCTTTCATCCCTTGATGGATTCAAATTCCTAAGAATTTATTTATGAGTCTCAACATATGGGTAAAACTCTAAACTATTATGAAATATGTAAAGGTGGGCTTGATTCTGATCTATAATAGTGATTGCGACAACATCTATTCCAGAAATTATTTCACCCACAAGCCACCCAGTATGATGAGATTTTGGAAGACCAACGCTTTCCCCACCAGACAGGTAGTGGGTCTATAATTTTACAGATTCCCTGATAATATATTTATTTTCAATAAAAACTTATAACAGACTTCAATTTTTGACATACCCTTTAAAAATATTCATATACAATTCAATGGGGTACACACATCTATAATTTATAGGACCACATAGTCGAATCACTCTTACCAAGTGAACCATCAAGTAAACCATCATATGAAATAATGTTTGTGGGAAGAACATTTCCAATTAACATAATATGATGGTAATTTTCTTTTCCATAGATAGAAATTTCACCAGGTTTATAACTTTGTTGCATATAGTTTTGAAAGAGAAATAGTTCTTAGTTAATGTATGATGAACATTCTTGGGAAAAATGAAATGTATAGCTACATGCATTATATCTTCATCAAAATATAATAGTCATGTGATTTTTGACCTTTTATCTTTAAATCATTAATTGATATGATATTATTGATAATCGATGAGTACCACTCTAGAACCATTACATAATTCAAGAAGTTTAAAAACTTGATATCTCTCCTTCTTGGAAAGAGTGTAAGCAGTTGGAGGAGGAAAATTTTGTTTTTCAACAATCACTAGTGCCAACTATTCCTATATTCCCATGTCAATCATGTTAAATTTATCTTTAATTATATCCTTTGTTTTTTGAGCACATTTTGTAATGTGCCAATGACACTGTAACACAATTTTTTTAATATGCATAACATCAAGAAAATATATGATGTACAAACAATTCTAGCATGTTAATTAAAAAAACTGATCTCTTTTTCCAACCAGTTTTTTTCAAAGATTTTTAAAAAAAGTTATACCAAAAGTAGTGTCCATATATTTTAATTTAAAAAACAGTTGATCACCTGTTAGTGGAGATAGTGTTGTGCATCCTTCTGAACTCCCATAAAATGATGTCTTGAAATATTGGTACTTATGTCACTAGGGTATAAATATGCGATGTCCTAGAAACATGATCTTTGATGAATGTTTCAGACTAATTGATTGTGTACCTTTTTTAAAAATGGGAAAACCTTGAGTTCCTTTAATGCTATATCCTAACAAATTTATATAAGTGGGGACGTCATTTATCACCCCGTACAACATGGCTCTCAACCTGATATTTTATTTCTATACGCATTGTACAACATAACACCTGAATCCCATAATAATTTCAAATATTTGATCAATTAAGACGAATAAACATCAATATCATTACCCAGTTATTTTGGTCCTGATATAAGTATAGAGAACATAATGTATTTTTTTCATTCATAACCACCGTGTAAAATTATAATTTACAAGCATAACTAGCCATGTACAGTGAGTTCTTCTTTGAAAAGCAAAAGGGTTCACTCCATTATTATATATCGCAAGATGAAGGTTTCTTATCTTGTTTCAAAATTCAAGATACTCGTGATCAATTCTCTTCAATTAAGGAGTGTCTATCGAGTGATGAAGTTTTCTATATTTATTTCTTGTATCTATGTGCCATGCTAATTGCATTGTAGTATCCTCACTTCTATATAGGCGCCTGTCGAGAATAACCACACTCTGGGAATTTTTATGTGATTTTTGGTCTGTAAAAAATAGTATATAGTCATTTGGATATCTGTGTATTCTTTTAGATATCATATCCATTGAATTTAGCATTATTTTAGCCTCATATTTCTAGCTAGGAATGTCGTTATCTTATAGGATCATATCATTCAAGAGAGCAAGCAGTTCAGTAAAAATGGCATCACTCCATATCTTTCTAGATTTTAAATTATACAACTTCAGTACGACTGAAAATATTGTATATTTAGTACAACAAACATATAATGGATCTTTGTTAAACTCTTTAACTTCTCAAACAATTTTGGGAAACCATGAAGTTTATCTTCAGCCGTCATTTTCATTTCCTCAATGCGATTTTCATCACCATTCACATCTATAATCACATACTCAATATGGTCTTCTTTATTGTCCTTGTAATCATATTAAATGATCCATAAAATTCATTGATATCCTAGTTACTAGCTACATTCACTTTTTACTCACGTTTAGTCCAACATTTATAACTTAAATCTATTTTGTGACACATCAAGTGTTATTATAACTCCTCTATACTAATTATTCTTGAATAATAACAGCATAAACACAAACAAAGGATTTGAGAAGGGTCATATGTATAATATTTTAAAAACTTGATAAACTATTTCACCCCATATTCACAATATTTTTTTCATTTGATAAGAATCCTCCATTTTTAATCCATATCCAACCTATTTTATTTGTTAATATTAATATTTAACAAAAAAAATAAACACACCAAAGGGGATTTTAAAAATATTTGAATGTTTCAAATAATTTCATCATGATTGGAAGGAAATGTGTAATTGAATTTTAGAAAAGAATTAATCCACTGGTGATAGGTTTTATCCATTGAATTCATCTTTAATGATCATCAATACCTTGTATGGAATGACTACTACTCAGGGTAGTTCAAGAAAAATAGGTTCATGTCTAAAAGATATGGGGTATGAGTCTCAAGAAACAAAATGAAATAATAACTCTTTAGGTGATGAAGCTGATGATAGTGACAGTTGTATCTTTAAATATAAATGTTCCCAGGATAGGGAGTTGGTGAAGCACTGAAAAACATTTCTTAGTTTTCTGTCAAAAATCTTTAATTTTCCTTTGTTTTTGTTGGAGTGGATGTTTTTCTTGGATGATAATGAGGTAATACATTGTTTCCATTTTCTATTTTTATACTTCATATAAAAAGAAAACCAATTCCTAATTTTATGGATGTATTTTGATAAGAGGCCAATGACCAAAGTGAAAATCAAATTAAAGTGGTTGATGCAAGAAATTAATTCAACTTATGTCTTAACATAAGAATCCAATTGTGGATTCATCCATTTATACTGATTCATTAGTCTTTTTTCTTATATTTGAAGTAAGACCATCCTTCCTATTTTTGGTCTGTCTTAGGACTCAAGGCACACCTCTACCATTCCAAAACCCAACAATCATCAATATTATTAATAATTCTAATGGTTTTTACCTTTTCCCCAACTAAAGAACTAACATAGTTTCTCATCTCATCTATACTCACATTTTCATTAATATCAACCCATTTAAGCTAACACCAAATCATAGAAAATATATAGTTGTGGAGGAATTCCCTAATGTAAAACATGCAGATGATGTTGGATGCATAGTAGGTTTAGGAGTTGTAATGGGGTTAAACATTAATTCACCGTTTGATGGTGGTATATGCTTGTGGGTGAAGATTCATTGGTTAGCTTGGTAGAAGGTTTATATTTTAGTGTGTGGGAGGGATGTTAACTATAACACCAATAAAGTTTGAAATATAGCGGTGTTATTATTTGTTACTTTAAATTGCAAGGTTTATGTTGAATTGCATAAAGATTTTTTTGTTACTAATCTATTAGTGTTCTTAAATAATTAAGATAGTGATCTATCTATAAATATATAGAAAATGAATAATATGTAATAATTAAAAACTTATTAATTTCTTATTCTTTTTTAATTTTTTTGATTTTTCAATTTAATATATATCAAATGTGTGTTACATTGATTTTATATATATATACATAATTAATGAATTTTTATATACAACACACAATCAGAAAAATTTACATAAATAATGAAATCTTATAAAAAAACACATACACCTAATATTTATGTAAATTATTCAAATTTTAGTATATTTTATAATTTCATTATAATATGATACATTTAATATATTGTGTTTTTAATCTGTCAATTTGATTTATTTATTTTTAATATTATTATTGTTAAGTATTATTTTTTCATTTTTAATATTTTTTTTGAATTTAATCATTTTCTATCATTTATTTATATATAGTTATTTACTATGTTTTAGTATTTTCAATGTGTATTCATTTTTACTTCAATATATATCCATTGTTTTTTTGTAATTTATATTTAATTAATAAAAATTATCAAATTTTTCAATATTTTTAAAGTGTAATCTTTTTTAATTATTCAATTTAACTTATTTTTGAAATGCATGTATTTAATATTATATATTCATTAATAAAATTAGAAATATATTTGTAAATAAATATTTATAAATAAATATATTTATAAATGTATATTTACTAGGTTTATAAATTTATAAATTTATTATTATTATAAATAAATAAATATTATTATTTTAAAATGTTTTTATATAATTATAAATAAATAATTATATATATTTATATAATTATAAAATTATAATAAATTTATTTACATAATGAATATATATATATATATATATATAAGTTGAGGTCGAAGGCTCAGTTTATACGGGAAAAGATACTACATTATAAAGAAAAGTAGACAACATACAATGCAGGCTTCAGCAAGACTCGGACATGAGACCTAACAGAGACCCACAGGGGCAGCTACCACTGAGTTTCACCCTTGGGGATATATATATATATATATATATTATATAAATATATATAGTGATATAAATATATATAGTGATATAAATATATAAATATTATTTTTTTAAAATTATTCATATATTTATTAATACAAAATTATATATTTAAATAGTTGTAAAATAATAATAGATATATTTAAATAATGAATATATTTACTATATTTATATTTTTATATATTTATTAAATAATAAAATTTATATATATAATTATATAAATATGTATAATGATATAAATATATTTATAATTATAAATAAATAATTGTAGATATATCTATAAATGTATAAATAAAAAAATATTTCTTTAAAAAAGTATTTATTTAATTATAAATGAATAATTATATATTTCAATAATTATAAAATAATAATAAACAAATGTATAATTATATAAATATATTTACAAATATTTTATTTATAATTATAATTATAAATCCTTTATCGGTGATAAAGTTTTAGCGCTAATAAATGTTCCTTTTATCAGTGCTAAAAAAATTCTGATAATGATGCCTTTTATCAACACTTATCAATTTAACGTGGATAAATATATCTTTATCAGCGCTTTTTTATAAGAACTAATAAAAGTGTCCCTGGTCTATTTAAAAGAACCCTAACCGCGACTGATTCAGTCACGATTCTCAAGCTCTCACGGAACTCCCATGATGTTGGCGCTCCTCCTCTATATTCTCTCAGATGAATCAAGGATATAATCCAAGGTATGTTTTTTTCTTCTTTTCCACTCTCATTGATTGATTGTGTGGGTTCTATGGTTTGTGTTTTTGTATTATCGTCAACCATGAAGAACCCTACTACTTCAATGGACAAAAATTATTCCTTATGCTTCATAACTTTGGTATGTTCTTCAATGGGTGCCAAACCTTCCCATATAGGGATTCCCATTTCTCACAGTCAAATTGGAGTCCAACAAAGTGACTAATACAACATGATCCATTCTCACTGCCCATTTTAACTTCACATAAACTTTATGCAGTTTGATTTACGTTCACACAACACTATCCTTGTTTACTTAGCTTAGGTTCATTTTGATAATAGTTATCCTAAAAAGAAATTAGTTTGGTTTATTGGATTAGATTATTCCCATGTTCCTTGTAGTAAAACCATTAAATTGTGTGTGGTGTTTTGAGTGTTTTTTTTAATTTTATGTACTTTATATAGTGGTCTGTTGATGTCCCTTAAATATTCATGCACAATATTACCTATTATATCACAATTTAACCAATTCTTATTTTCCTTAGGAATATAAATTGGGTCCATCAAACAACATATTTGACATATGGGAAATTGTATATTTTTTACACCATGTCCTTTGTTATTTAATCTCTATTGTGACTCTGTAATTAATTTCATATCCCAAAACACATGGTACCACTCTTTAAATTCCATATGTACATTAAGATAATTTCAGAATACATAATTATAATATCCAATGTCTTGGATAACTAGTTATTCATAGAAATATGGATTTAAAAAATGAAACTATATATTTTTCTAACAAGGTAGATAATAATGTCATAGGTATACCATGAATGATTTATTAATTTTTCCTCTTATATTCCAATATATTTATTCTTCTTGTTCATGAACATTGACAATTATCTCTTTATCTTGGTTTGATGAGTACATGGAAACTATTTATTATAATATGTTTTCTTAAATTACTTTAACTCTATCAATTCAACTTCATCCATCAACATTATACTCTTTATAAAGAAAAAATAATTTATATTTTATTCATATAAATGGTATATAATTATAATAATTTTCCCAAACTCTAATTAATAAATCATGAAAATTATCATATCCATTGAGTTAATACACCGATCCATAATAAATTGATATAAGGATCCACTAAATAAAAGTAATTGTTTTTCCATGATGATTTCAATGTAATTTTTTTTATTATTGGGTTAATTTTTATATTTCACATGATATAGTTTATTATTTATAATATGTGACATATTTATTACGAGCATGTTTTTTTGAACTCAATAATTTACTACTTTATAATTTTCTTTTGGAAATAAATTAATTTCACATTACATGTGTTGTTTGGTTAGTTTCTCCTCATTCTAACCATTTTATAAAATATAAAAGAATATATCACAATATAAGTGGTTAATATTCATGTAACAAATTGAAAATTTAACCATTTTATTAGACTATATATGAGATATTTAATATTCAATATATTTTAAGTAAATTTTTAGTGGTGTTAATTATTAAGAAATACTATAAATTAGTTGAAATGATTGATTTATTTGTATAATTGTTTTTAATGGGTGATTTTTTATAACTGTATCATGTGAGTAATTTTGTGCTTATGGATGCCGAAAATATTATATAGATTATAGGATGTCTAATTTTTTTATTAAATGACCTCATTGGGGGACTTTTTAATAGATTTATTTTGTATTCGGAATGGTAAGACAAACAGATTTAATTAGTAACCATTAAAATGAAAATTTTCTAGCAATTAGAATGTGGTTCTTTACCAAAGGAACCAAATAATTCCCCATATTTGAAATGCACTTCTTAATAAAAATGGATATGTTATACCTATTTCATGATTTGGATGCAATAAGTACATGTGATGGTTGTCCTTGAGGGATAGTCTTGGATGATCAGTGTAATGTACAAGATTTTCTGTTTATTATTTTTAAATATTATATGAATTAAATTTGAGACCAGGTAGAGATACGACGTGCGATTCTGAGGCCCAGTGCGTCAAGAACAATTGTTTGAAAAATATTAAAATATTAAATATCATGTGTGTGCAGTTTTCCTAAAAAAGTGGAATAACTTCTAAATGGGTTCCTGAATCAGAAATCTAAGGACACTGTTGAGTCCAGAATTACGACTTTACCTTAGGAATAAGCTAACACGAGTTGGTGCGGGTCGATTGTGGAAAGTCATCACATGCGTTTTAAATGAATAGTATAAATTGATAAAAATTTATTTAATCTTTGTTTCATTGACTTAGAAACACAACGAAAGGTTTATTTTAAATAAACCATTTGGAAGTGATCTAGGGTTAGGCTCATAACCCTGGAATCCTCTAGAGGCCTGGGAGAGAGAGATCAAGAGAATCCTCTAGGTATGCGACGACATAACTTCGAATTAGAGATCGAAGAACACTGTTCTTGGTAGATCTGGCCAACAATGATGATATAGTGACTGAAATTTATTAGCAAGTGATCTAAAATCTAGGTAGGATGCTTTATTTTGATTTATATTTCCCGTTCTTGATTCCTATGATGAACACAGACTAATCCACGAACAGATTAGATCTTAGATCGATCATACTTGCGGGATGGGATGATATTTGTGGGGTTTATAGAGATTTGGTTCTAGAGATTTTTTTGATACATTCATCTTTTTTACGTGAATGGATCAAGTCTGGGATGAACAACGACCAAGGTTCATTCCTCAAGATTTTTCCTTGTGCTTTTATCCCCCAATTTCTTGCATTCCTGTCGTGCATTCTTCATTCTTCCCCCAATGTTGAACAATTGATCGTTTCACCTTCGATTCTTACCACGACAATCCAAAACTGGAGATCCGACATTGGGATGACATGATGGAGGTGCGACAACGAGAGTGGCAGATGGAACAAAGTGATTCAGAAGAACCCATTCTTTAGTCTAGTTGCATCGGGACGAATTAAATATGATTTCTAATCCTTTTGAAGGTTTGAAACCCATAGATTTGTTGTTAGAGTGGTGAAATGACCTTATATGTGGAGTTTCAAGGTGAACAGACCACAAAAACGAGATCTGGAAGATTGGTTGAGGCGTATGGAGGAAGAGGACGTGTTTCTGGAAAACCTGATACACACAACATGTGGTCCCGACTACACAGCGCGTGTTCATCATTGGAAAACTCAGCGTGTACATGGAAAGTACACGAAAACAGGATGGAGTACATGGTTTGCTTACACAACATGTACCCTCCCCCCATGACATGGCCTGGACTGAGTACACGACCTACCCCGTGTACTGGTACATGGGAAGACGTACACAGGATGACGTAGTGTACTGGAACATGACCAAAACACACGGGCAGACCTCAGATAGACGGATACAATGTATGACTCCTTCAATACACCATGTACCCCTCTTCTACACAACATGTTCTAGAGGCACACTCTGCCAAAATTTTCAATTAGCGGCGGTTTTAGAAAACCGCCGCTGAATCGTGTGTCAGCAATCAATTAGCGGTGGTTTGTTTTCATTTAGCAGCTGTTTAAACTGTCACTAAATCATTTTTTAATTCTTTTTTAATTTTTTTTTGATTTTCATCATTAATTAATTAATTTTTTCTTCATTAATTAATTAATTTATTTCTTCATTAATTAATTAATTTATTTTGTCATTAGTTAATTAATTTATTTCATCATTAATTAATTAATTAATTAATTAATCATTGTTTTTATATATATATTATTTATTAATTTTCCAAATAAATTAATAAATTTATTTTTGTAATTACTTTATTTATTTACTCATTTAATTACTTAATTATTTATTATTTATTCATTTATTATTTATTTATTAATACCATGCTCATACTCATCTCTATGCACATACCCATGCTATATATTGAAATTCTGCATTGGGTGAGATTTGAACCCCTTACATCTTGGTTATTCTCTAAAAACTTTACTACTCCAGTAGACTCTTCATGTGATCAATAAATCGAATTTAATATATATATATATATATATATATATATATTGGAAAAACAAATAATATATAACAAGAAAATACAAACTAAATAATTATTAATCAATAATTATAAATCAATAATTATTAATAAATAAAGATTAATCAATAATAAATAATTAATAATTAATAAGTAATTATTAATATTTAATAATTACTAATTAAAAATTACTAATTAATAAATAGAATATAAATGAATAATAAATAAAGAAATATATAATATGGAAATAAATGATAAATAAAAAATAGTAAATAAAAAATAGTAAATAGTAAATACTAAATAGTAAATAGTTAATAGTAACTTTTAAATAATAAATACTAAATACAAAATAATATATAATTTATAATATATAATATATAATATATAATATATAATATATAATATATAATATATAATACATAATATATAATAGGAGTTGGGGGCTTACCCGAGTGGTAAAGGCTCATAATTCTGCATCAGACCCATGATCAAATCTAGGTGGGTGTAAGTACTATTACAGTACTATGCAGATGGTGGCACATGCAGGATGATGCTAGCGTGACACTGCATTGGGCTTTCAAGATATGTTATGGACTTCATGCCCACTAGGCTTATAGGCCATGTATTAAATAAATAAGGCTTGATGGGTGGGCTATCCTTGGGGGCTATGACCTGTGTTTCCGGTCTATGTGTGTGGTGTGTGTGTTTGAATGTAATTATACCCACAAGCACCTAATATATATATATATATATATATATATAAACTAAACAATATCTAATATCTAATATATATTCTATAATATCTAATATATAATATATAATACTTAATGTATAATATATAACATATAATACATAATACGTAATATATAATATATAATATATAATATATAATATATAATATATAATATATAATACATAATACATAATACATAATACATAATATATAATATATAATACATTATACATAATACATAATATATAATATATAATATATAACTTATAATATATAAGTAATGTATAAATAATAAATTAATTAAAAAAATTCAATATATGATAAATAAATAACAAATTAATAAATAATATATAAATAATAAATAAATAACAAATAATAAATAATAAATAATAAATAAATAATAAATAAATAAATAAAAAATAAAAAATAAAAAATAATTTATTAATAAATAATGAATAAAGAATAAATAAAGAATAAATAAATAAATAAATAATAAATGAATAATAAACTAAAATAAATAAATAAATAAATAATAATTAATAAATTGAAAATAAATTAATAATTAATGTGTACATAATAGTTAAATAATAATTAAATAAATAAATTAATATTAAATATTAAATAAATAAATAAATAAATAAATAAATAAAATTATTAATAAATAAATTGATAAATAAATAAATAATAGATAATAGATAATAGATAAATAAATAAATAAATAAATAAATAAGTAAATAATTAAATAAATCATAAAACATTAAGAACCTCTGAAAACCCTAAAAACACTGAAATGACCATAAAATTTGATCTATGAATCTTTTTTCAATGCCACAACCAGTCAAATCAATGATTATGAAACAAGATTCAATATGATATGTGGTATAGGCCAAACGGATACCTGGATCAGAAGTTATAACCGTTTAAATTTTAAGAAATCGGGGTCTACAACTAAAACCTCTGTTTCAGAGGCCTTACGGGCCTTTTTGGTGGACTAAAAAGGAATAAAATACCAAAAGAGTTGGTACAAGACCTATACGGCATAGATCTCATCGCAGGCTTCAATTTGATAAGTGGTAGATCCCAAACGGACACCCAGATTAAAAGTTATGGCAGTTTGAAGTTCGAGTTCGATTTTCGACTTTTGAAATTTGAATATATTTTTTTCCTTTGATTATTAAATGATTTAAATCTCACTTGGTTTTAGCTCTTTTGATAAGCTTTGATTTGACTGGTTGTGGAGCTGAAATGGACTCCTGGATCAAAAGTTATGGTCATTTGATGCTAAAGTCTATTCTTCAACTTATTGAAGATTTGTTTTCAGTTTAAAAATATTATTAACTAATAATTATAAATATTTTTTAATTGACACATTATAAATTATAAACTATACTTGATTGTAAATAATAAAAAATAATAAAAAATAATAAATAATTTTTTTAATTTTTTAATTTATTTTCTTCAATTTTACGGCGGGTTTGAAAAAACCGCTTCTAAAAAAATTGTACTTTTTTTTGGAATAAAATTTATTACATTTATAAAAAATATTTTAAAAACATTTAGCGGCGGTTTAAAAAAACCGCTGAAAAACCACAACGAAAAAACTGCCGCTAAAACACTATTTTCTTATAGTGACATGTGCCATTGTACACAAGCAGTACCCGGGGTCAAGGGACATGGCGTGTGACCCTACTACATGCTGTGTACCCCATTTCTACATGGCTTGATTCTATTATCCTCCATATCTTGGACACGTTTTGTTAGGGTTCATTCCCTTTAGCATTTACCAGAAGGTAAGTACAAATCATTTACTACTCATGGGACTATGATCCCTTCAGAAGGACTTTGTGGACTGATTTGTTTGAATCCCCCGAGAAGCCTGAAGAACGATCCTCTATTCATTCTTCGTGCCCTAGGTGGAGTTCTTAGTATCGACCTGACCAACACTACACGGGCTCCGATCCTCTACATGGCGGGTTAATATAGATTCAGTTGTGGGTATCAACCCAAGGCCCTGTATGTGATCCTCTTCTGTTGTATTGCATCCCTATTTAGATCTATCCGCATATCTCTCTCATGGTGAGACCCAACGAGTAGTACCTATCATAGGGACTTCATCAGTGCTATCATACTTGGGAGTGTGTTCTTCCAGATGAGTGCTTCATTAATATTTGAGATGAATTCTTAGGGTTGGTATGCCATGGTTTTGACTTTCCTCTAAACTGTGTTTCTTGGTTGAATATATATGGATATTCTTGTTGTATGTTCTGTAGACATATACCTGTGTAGAGATGAATTTACTTTCCTTTTTCTATATTGATTTGTAGTTTCGGTGTGTCCTACTGAGTATTGTTATACTCACACCTGCATGGGATTTTCCCGCACCTGTTCTAGGTTGTGCAGAAAATTGACCTTTTGTTGGAGTCCTAAGAAGACTAGAACCAGATGGTGCTTTGTGAGATCAGGCAGGCCACGATGTTCCTACAGATACAGACAACAGTCCTAATACCTTTTCTTATAGGTTAAAATTATGTTTACAGACGTTTTTTGGTGGGCTTGTATTTCAGCCTTATTTACTTTACTTTCTATTGTACTCTAGTTGTGGGATATAGTGTTATGAATGCATTATTTACTTTTTGTTGTTTTTTTTACATTTCAGTATTTTGTGGTCTTGGATATGTCTGTGTGTATACAGATACATAGCCAATGCCTCCTATGTTAGTCATATGCCAACTCGATGCTAGTCACCAGTCCCTAGCCTATTGGAGGTGGGCTTGGGGAGTCATGACACGGGCCCCACTGGGACGGGTTGTGACAAAGTAGTATCAGAGGATGTTGGTTCTACTTTTGGACCAAGAGTCGATGAGATTGGTTTGGGGCAACAGTGTTAAATGTTTTGAGTTTGGTTTTCAGGCTAGGGATTCTAGTTTTGGTGCGGTGACCAATGTATCCAAACACCAAGACTCTGATAACCCTTTTTTCAACTCAATACATGAAACCACTAGTTTCAAGGAAAATAATGGTACATGAATCATATAGTAATGGGTTGTGGTTTCTATGTCCTTTTTCAGTCAACTCTCCAGATATACTCATTGACTGTGGTACATCTTGTTTTATTATAGGATGCCTCTGTGATGCATACCAGCTAGGATTTAGCAGATTGATCATGAGGATGACCTCCTCAGTGATGAGGCTTCGATATAGGGACTAGTTCCCTAGATTTCACCTCCAGGTGGTGCACCATCTATACCGCCACCAGTAGAGCAGCACATGGTACCCTTAGTACAAGCAGATGAGGAGTGCAGAATGAGCACACTTCATGAGTTTTAGCGATAGAGACCCATTAGGTTCCAAGTCAATCTAAACTCACATGCAATTGAGGATTGGCTTGAGGTGGTGGCCCAATTTTTTATCATGTCAGGACACCATCAGATGAAATGGTTTTCCTAGTGGCGAGCCTTATACACAGCTTAATAGAGAATGGTGGATTTTGGGTATCTAGACTTATGACGAGGAAACTCTTTGGTGGAAAGAGTTAGAGAACCTCTTCGGAGAGGATTTATCACTATTTATGCTAAGAGATATGCGTATACAGGAGGTTCTTCAGCTCCAATAGGGCAGCATGACAGTGGCTAATTATTCATCAAGGTTCACCAAAATTTCCAGGTACTTAATCGATATGGTTTGAGATAAGTACTTCAAGTCTTGGACCATCGAGCGAGGTCTGCGTAGAGACATCCAAGACAATGTTATCCCTATATGCATTCCTACCTATGTTGGGGTTCCTGAGTGAGCTTTGGTGATTGAAATATTCTTGGATGAGCAGATATAGCCAGTGATAGTCAATAGTGGACGAGCAGGAGCAAAGACCTCTACAGTAGGATTCAACACCAGTCTTAGGGACCTAAAAGTGGGATAAATTTCAATAGTAGGTCCCAAGATAGAGGATCTACAGTTCAAGGATCACAAGGTCTGTCCAATCAGCCTAGAGAGAGGCAGTTTCATTCTTGTGATGGTAGGGGACATCTCTCTCGAGATTGTTTGACCCGCCGTACATCTAACTAGGAGACTATGGATGGACCACCAAGGTAGAGACATCGATAGAAGTAGGTAGATCCATAGGGTAGAAAACATGGTAGAGTATATGGGAGAGTAGCAGGAGGTGGTCAAATGTTCAACTTTCTACTACAACCACCCCTAGGTGGTCCATGCCAGGCTCAAGGTGCTGGAGGATAGGGGCGCAGAAAGCTGCATGTGGTCGAGGCATATAGCCCAGGGGCTCCAGGAATGATTCGATGTACGATTTTTATCTTTTATACTTTAGTTGCAATGCTAATAGACATATCTTCTAGTCATTATTTTATTGACACATATCTTGTTTGATACCTATAGATTTTAGTTGAACCGTTGACTCGACCCTTATGGTTAGAGACACCTACAAAAGGAGACTCATTGATCACACACTTGTTCCGACAGTGTGCCATGACCCTTGGAGGTGAGAGTATTGGTTGGAACCACTTGGAGGTAGTGTTGAGGCCTTATGATTTCATTCTTAATATGGATTGGGTATCTATAGTTCATGCCTATATTGACTGTTTTAGGTAAAGGGTGAAGTGTGTCTATAATGATAGAATGAGGTTTACCCTTGTTGGTGAAAAGAAAACCTATATAGCATAGGATGGACTCATGCATAGGAGGGTGCAGTTGATTACTAATCAGTTGGATAGCCCAACCCTCAGTGCAGTAGATGTTATGAGCATCTAGTTTCCAACAGTGGTGGAAGACTATGAGGGCGTCTTTCTTAAAGATATTCCAAGATTAGCTCCCCACTAGGAGATATACTTCTGCATTGATTTACACTATAGGATGACACTGATATATGTACCAGTATATTAGATAGATCTCGTAGAGCTTTGTGAGCCAAGGATATAGTTTGAGGACTTTTAGAGGAAGGGCTTTGTGAGACCCAATGTTTCACCCTAGGCAACCCCAGTTTTGTTTTCCAAAAGGCAGATGAGAGCTTGGGGTTGTGTGTAGACTACCAGCTCTTAAACCAAGTGACTATGGAGAATAATTATCCACTACCGAGGATTGATGTCCTCATTGATCATTTGAAATGGGAACGATGGTTCTCAACAGTTGACCTTAGATCAGGCTATTACTAGCTGCAATTACGGGATGAGGATATACCAAAGACGACTGTAAAATTTCATTATGATCATTATGAGTAATTAGTGATGCCCTTCCAACGTTACTTTTTTATTTTCCAAACACTTTTAATGGGATAGTGAGAACCCTCACAGCATTAAAGAACAAAAGAAACTACAGATTTGTTGAAGAATAGTTTGATCCGATTGGAATCAATTTCCCTAAACAAGATCCAGGGAATAGAGTTTACCTAGGAGTCAGGGTAGCCCTTCAGGATGCATTCATACAGATGTGCCATGTTGTCCCAATATTTCATGAATTCATCCATGTTAATATTCCCCATATTGAAGCCTCTGAGTAGAATACGAGCCTACTTATCAATCCACTCACCTTGTTCCTTTGTAGTTATCTCACGAATCATTCTTACTATCTTATTCAATGCTTTCATATCCATATCTTCCTCTCACATTTCTTCATCTGAGTGCAAAAGTATATCCATGTGTTCCAACATCGATGATATCAGTCACTGAGAGTCTCCAGCAGAGCTTGTCTCATGTTGCTGTCCAGGATCCCTCTTCTTCGTCGAGGAAGTGGTAGGGACACCAACCTCACCACTTGCAGACACCAGGTCACTATATGTGTTGACCACTACATCCGAATTTCTCACAGTAATAGGATCCTTTGAGAGCTGATTTCCCTTACTTGCAGACCTCATGATAGGAGGACTAGTTAGGTTATAATATTGCTTCCTACGTTGACCCCTCTGGTTATTCTTGATAAATCCATTAGAATCAGTAGTAGCGAACTTTCCCATTCATGAGGATGATCTAAGATATTCCTCTGCCATGGTCACTTCCTTGGGATCTGCAGAGGCATCCAGAACATCGTCCATCTCCTCTTGGGACTCTGCCACATCTACCAATTGGTCCTCTCCATGTGTAGCCTCCTTCCTGTTTAGATCCCCACTAGCTTGGCAGTCATCATCACCCAACACTCCATACCGATTTTGAAGGTCCATGTCTGATCTCCCAACTATAACCTTCTCCGAATAAGAAAGGGTCGCCTGCATGGCCTGCCTTGGCACCTCATAGGCTCCTGCCTATTGATAGCCTCATCCCATATATTGAAATTACATTGAGGTGTCCTTCAGATCCAGACACTGGGAATTCCCACCGGATTCATGGTCCTCACAAAGTCCCTCAATCACCTCTATAACATTGGATGCATTAGTTGGAATCATCTGGATTTCTATTTCCTCCAGGTGGTCCTGCTTCACTCCATTATTGTTTCCTATAGTTGAGCTGCCTTCCAAAAGAAAGCGTAGGTCTTTTTCCACCTCGTTACTACAACCTGAAACTTCTTTATCCTGGGTTTCCACCTCAATAGCACCCACGTTGGATGAAGTTTCTTTTCTCACCATTTCCACTGGGATGCACACCCCCAGGTCTCTCTTCAATCTATCAAAAACCATAGCAACATTCGGGTTTGGAGAGGGGGCTATTACTTTCCTCATAGAATCCTGTGCTATAAGACCAGAACTGAGTCTTGGAGCCTCCATCTATTGTTTCTCATATTCGGAACCACTGGTGGCACACACTGGTCCAAATTCCAATGATTTTCTGCTACCTTCAGTAGTAGTCTTCATCAACGATATCTTTGTGTGCTCTGCTTCTGAGGAGGAACATGAAAGATACTTAAGGATAGTTCTGGATGTACTCTAAGAGAACCGACTCTATGGAAAACTCTCAAAGTGCCAGTTTTGAATTCAGGTGGTCCACGCTCTGGGAAACATTACTTAGAATATGGAGTGGAAATGGACCCGGACAAGGAGGATGCAGTGTTAGTATGGGAGCCACCTAGGAATGTGATGGAGGTGTGGAGTTTCCTTAGGCCTGTAGGCTATTATCAAAGATTCATATTGGATTTATCTAGGATATAAACAACTATGACAAATTTTAATTGAAAGGGGAAGCATTTTGTGTGGAAAAAGAAGTACCAATAGTATTTTCAGTAGTTGGGGTAGAGTTTGAAAAGCACTCCAATCTTGAGATTATCGGAGGAGGGTGTCGAGTACGTAGTGTTTTGCGATGAATAAGAAATATGTCTTTGTTTTGTCCTAATGAAGAGATGATTAGTGATTGCCTATGGTTTGCACCAGTTAAGACTACCTGATAATAACTACGTGAATTCTGATCTTGAGTTAGCAGTGGTAGTCTTCGTGTTGAAGACGTGAAGACACTATCTGATGGGTGAGTGGTTTACCGTCTACTATGATCAAAAGAGTTTCAAGTATATGTCCTATCATAAGGATATGAATTTTATATAGAGTTGATGGATAAATTTCATCTAGGAATATGAATTTGAGATTTTCTATACTTCTGGTAAGGGGAACATGGTGGAAGATGCACTCAACATGAGATCTAGTTTGCAGTTTATGAACGAGGCCTGAGAGCATATGGCCTCGTTGTAGTTATCTTTTGTGGATCGATATGGAGTATCTTACCTCTAGTCTATGGTTATTACCCCTCTAATGATACAACTATTCAGGGTGTCAGAACTTGGAGATATTGACTATTAGACACTACGTGCTCAGATTTCCACAGGGCATGCTCCTGATGGATATTCAAAAGGTGGGGAGACCATTGTTATTTTTAGAGGAAGTACAATAGTGCTAGAGACATTGTGGGAGGAGGTTCTGAGGGAGTTTCACACATCCACTTTGATGGTACATCCAAGTGTGGTGAAGATTTACCAAGACATCCAATGTTAGTTTTTGTGGCTAGGTATGAATAAGAGAGTGAAAAAGTTTGTTTCTCAATGCCTTACTTGTCAGTAAGTGAAGGCTGAGCACTAAGTGTTGGAGTTGGTTCCCTAAAACCAACTTATTTTTTAATTTATGATTACTTATTTTCATGGTTATTAATATTACTAAATTCCTTATCACATCATGAATGCTCTTCTATATGACATTGAATGTGATAATGTCCCAAGAGTAGCTGTCACAATAAAGGTCATAACAAATCCATTCTATGATGATTACCTGGAATTTCTATGAAACTATTCTTGAATATATGTTCTATAGATAGATGATATCATTTGAGGGACAAAAATGATACAGGCTATCTGGATCAGGGACTCATAGGACTTTAAGGCACCTTCTCATTGTGTACGCCCTTGGTAATGTCTAGGAGGATATTATGTGAACAATACTCACGAGTAGAAAATCCACATTTCCATGTCTCATTGGATATTACTATATGCGGATGTTTGTATTGGTCCTTATACTTTAATATTATTATTAATGAGTATTATGAGTCACACACTTAGATGTATTGATGAAAACCGTGATGAATGATGTTCACGTTGAGGTAGGATATGTTGTGTGTATCACGAGTAATACTGTATTAATGAATAATATGAGAAAAGATTTGTACCTTATGTTACTTAATGGAAGTTTATGTCTTAGGACCTTTGATAGAAATGATATGGCTTAAATAAATCCGTCTCCATAGTGATCAATAGGTAAGTTTAATTTTGGGGAAGTCAAAGAAAGAGAAATTGAGCACATGGGTTGATGGTGCTAGCATGGAACCCGCTAGATTTGAGATATCAAGACAAAGGGATTATATTACATGGTAATCATTTATATGTGGTGACATGTAATTAAGACATTAACTTCTTTCTATATGGGTGACTTGGTGAGTTTCTAAATGCTAACCTTGGACTTTAGGCTACTCTGCCTAATGCCACTGAGAAATAAGACTAGGGCGTCACACACTAAGTGTATCCAGTATCTTAGTTAGATAATATATATTTTTTATTATTAAAAAATTTGAATAAAGATTATTATTGATTATTGTTTAATAATTATTCATGGATTCCTAATCACATTTATTCTGAGACTAGTTATTGAAGAGAATATATTATGGGTGGAATATTTAATAAATATTCATTTTCTAATTAGTGAATATAATATTTATATATTTATTGGAGAATAATGCACTAATATTTATTTAATAGATAAATAGACATTATTCATGGTCTAATAAATATGGTGGAGGATTTAAGGATCGAGTTCAAGGTTTTGGTGAGAAATAATATTGCCGAATATTATTTTATTAAATGATATTTAATTATAATTCGCAAGTTAGGTGCATGTAAAAGAAATAATAATAATAATACTATTATTATTTGACATGGGGTTTCACTAGGATTAATAAAATAAAAAGGGCACTTGTGAAATTATTTTATTTTAACCCCAGTGATATAAATACCCAATTATGATTATTTTCTCATAACCCTAGCTATGACAATCATTGTGCACATTGAATTAGAGAAAAAGCTCTCAAGGCTAGAGAGTTCATCCCTCTCCAAGAGCGCTCTCAAGAATGATTGGGATCCTCCTTCACCAGATCAAGGAGAACACTTTGGAAGTGGTTCTCAAGGTGATCGAATACGGACAATGCAAGTGAAATGATCTTCCACACTAGCACCCAAGGACTCCTTCAGCGATGTCTGAAGATTCTTGGAGCACGTTTTGATCACTGCTAGAGGAGTCATACGCTTGGATTCTACAACGCAATGGTGACACCCTGTAGATCTGTGGATGGGTGAATCAATGTAGAAATAATAACCTTAGAGGTAATTATTAGTTATTTAAATTAATTTTCAACAACATGTGTTGATATCCTCTCTCTTAGTTATGAGTTAATAACCCTTGCTTGTTCTTTTATTCAAATCCATTGATCATGGAATTCATCATCGATTGATCTCGGATTAATCATTGATAATGGAAAAAAGAAAATTTGGGCACCACCCCTCCCACACTTTAATTGTTCCTGGAACCTACAAGTGGTATCAAAGTCGACACATAATTGTTTATAATTATTTAGATTCGTTGTTTACATACACATCCGTAATTTAGTTTTTCAATTCAAGTTTAATCATTGTTTTAATCTGAATTATGAGATCTGTTTATTACTATATCATTTCTTAGAGATCTAATAGAAATGATTAATTTTATGATAAAAATAAAATTGAGGAAATCATCCATAGAATCCAAGGATCCTAGCCATACAACACCAGAATACATGCCATGTAATCAGCATTACACACCATGTAGTAATTTTCAACACATCAAGATTGATTTGAAGATCAATTTGATATTTAGAATTGATTAGGGAATTAATTACACTATTAATGCATTGTGTGTGGACCAGAATTAATTGGAACATGATCAGCCGGACTACACACCATGCGGCCCATTGGACACGACATGTAGTCCCTTTAGGTCAGGGCTAGGTCGGGTATTCCATACACGGCCTACGTAATTGGTAACCATGTAACATGAATTCTATACAACATGTGGCCCACTGGACATGCCCTTTACTCCAAGATTTCTAAATAATTCCTCACACACTGAGTCCCTAGGCATGTACTTCAAATAGATGGTGAAGGGTGTATATGCTGTGTAGATCAGATCTACACACCTTGTACTTTTTCCAAATTATGCAGATTTAAAATTTATTTATTTTACAGTGTAAACCTTGAGACATATGCTTGTGTTTGGTTATAAATATAATACACACCATGTGATAAGTTTTAATATAGATAAATATTTAAATGTTTAATAAACATCAGTGTAATGTTCAAATCTACATATCATGTATGAGTCATATCATATGTTTTTACTCTATGTGTATTGAATCACATCACATGGCCAAAAAATCATGTAATTTGTGTAATCATATGTGAAGTACACATCTTGAATGTATGTGATAAGTCGTGCATGATATATTTCCCAAGATTAAATCAATATACAAGTATAATAAATGTTGGGAAGAATCGGACAAGTATTCACCATGTTTCCTCCAAGGTACAAGTTATGTACACATTAAATTTTAAATGAATTTATTTAATTTTTTTAAATTATAAAGGATGAGAATCTCAAGTAAATTCAGATAAGGATTGATTAATTAAAGATAATAATTAAGCAATTTGAGTGAGATTTATCTTAAATAATAATGATTAAGAATTGAATGCTAGTTTTGTTAAATGTGTAATTAATTGTATGCTAGTGTATGATCATGAGCTAGACCAGATTTTTGTATTCTATTGGTTTGATTTTAATTTATTATTAAATTAAAATTTTGGCCGGCGTACCTTCTCTCCTCATTAATATGTAGGGACTGTATTCCCATGGTTTCTTTTATGTAAACCCCCTTTACCCCTCACCTACATGTGAGTAAAAGCATATGTAATGGATGGAGCTCCCAATATAGTGGCGGTGGTTCATATTAGGAGTTAAGGTGAAACCAATCCATGTAAGATAAAAAGGTGGTCAGGTGGAAAGCTATAAACATGATCCTTAGATTGGTTCAAGTTGTTTCTCCCCTAGGTTAGATATTAGTTTTCCAACTGCTAGATAAAATAACTATTAAAACAAGCTCGTGATCATTCCCTTTATTTTATTTCTATTAGTTTCATGGTTATTAATTGTGGATGTTTTTTCATGATCACATAATTAATGAATTGATAAGAATGCAAGATGGAACCAAAATAAATTGGCTTATGCGTAATTATTATCTAAAGACATGGTTAATAAATTAAGTAATACCAATTAATATTAATAATCATGTGATAAATATAATAAATGTAAATTTAGTAATAAGGGATAAAATACCTCAGTAAAATATTAAGTCGGTATAGTCTTCCATTACTTTGGTTAGAATTAGACCATATTTTAAAGTGCTTGACCATCCAAAGTTGGGGTGCTTTCAATTATCAGGGAATCCCAACATAAGGTTTTGGGTTGACTTGAGTTGGTTTACTTCAAAAGTTTATTTCCGAAGAAGGAAATGGTGTAACTGAGAGGCGAATGTTGAGGAAATCCAAATTAAGGATTTCAAGATGGAGTCCACTCAGTTGATCAAGGAACTATAAGTTAATGCAATTGGCATTTGGAATGCCTACCTAAAACCTTTGAAGTTGCTTGACTAACCAAAGTTGGGATAATGAGAAGGTAAATATGGATTCTTTCCACTATAATGCCCAAGGAACAAGATATAACAAATCCAATGGTGAGGGATATTGGGTTTTGATAAAATAGTGGGAGACTAATAAAAATAATATTTATTTATTTATATAAATTTATTAGATAAACTAATAAATCTATGATTATCTTATTTGTAGAAACACAATTGAAAAATGACATCAAACATATCACTATGATACATACTCGAGAAGGAAATATTCTCACCAACATGAATTTATAGGAATGGAAGAGGCGTTCATGCACCATCCTTCACCATAAAAGGAAATCATATATGTTGGAAGAACGTTTACCTGGTGTTCCTAGAAACGAGGAAAGTTATGAAGAGCTATATCTCAATGAAAAACATTTGCATGATACTACATATGTTCATTCCTTTATGCTATCGTCAATTTCCAATGTGCTATTAAATAAAAATGAGGATATGGATGCCAATAGCATGATGTATCACCTTCAGGATCTCTATCAAGGGAAGGTGAGATAAGAGAGGTATAAGATCTCCAATGCTTTGTTCACAACTAATCTTGGAGAGTCTGCGCTAGATGGGCCTCACGTAGTCAAGATTACTAGATACATTGAACATGTGGACATCTTAGGGATTAAATTCCTAGATGTGTTTCATACAGATTTCATACTTTCATCACTACCCAATACCTTTTCTTGTTTTATTGTGAATTATAATATGAAAAATAATGAGAAGAGTCTATCGAAACTTCTGAACTTGATTCTCCAAGTGGATAAGGACATGGGGTGTGATAAACCCACAGTACTTATGGTGAATAAAAAGAGAAAGGACAAGGAAAACGGTCCCAAGACTTGTAAACAGTCCAAAGATCCAAAGATCCACCTTTCCAAGAAGAAAAAGATCTAGAGGTAGTGTAGGGAAAAGGAGGAAATTTGTTTTTCATGAGGCAAGCCAGGCCACTGGAAGATGAACTCCACCCAAAAGAATAGGGTAGCTAAATGTGCATTCATTATCAGGTAAAATATTTCTATATCTATACATTGGGTATTAGATACAGTTTTCGGTGCTCACATTTGTATCAAAATGTTGGAATCGAGTATATTATGAAATATTTCCAAAGGAGGGGTGGATCTATGAGATGTCAATGGTGCAAGGCTAGATACTCTTTCCATTTGTGACTGCCACCTTTCATTACCCATAGGAATGATTTTGGTTTTAAATGATTGTTATTTTGTACCTACTATTACCAAAAAAAAAATTTTTTGTATCAAGTTTAGATACAGATGGGTTTATTTTCAAGTTTACAAAAAAAAGTTGTTTCTTTTATAAGGAAAACATATGTTATGGTATAGAAAATTTAAATAACGGTCTGTATGTATTAAATTATGAAAACTAAGTGTTGGAAATTGATAATGAATTAATTTCGCATGAGTCATATAACACACAACTTTGACATCACCATCTTGGTCATGTAAATGAGAAGAGTTTGACAATGATCTGTCAAGATGGCTATTTATACTATTCTGATATAAAACCACATTATAGATGTCATGTTTTTTACAAGAAAAAATAACCAAACCACCATTCAGTGGACAGGGTGAAAGGGCCATAGAGCTTCTTGGATTGGTACACACTGATGCATGTGGATCATTTCTAGTAGAAGCTAGAGTTGAATATTCTTACTTCATAACTTTTATTGACTATTTGATTAGATATTGATATATTTACTTAATAAGGTATAAGTATGAGTCCTTTGAGAAATTAATGAAATTCAATAATGAAGAAAAGAATCAACTTGGTAAGAAGATAAAGAAGCTTCAATCAGATTTAGGTGGATAATATCTTAACCCATAATTCATTGTCTTCCTACGAGAGTTTGAGATTCTATCTCAAATCACTCCACCTTATACAACATAATGGAATGGTGTTAGTGAAAGGAAGAACCGTACCTTATTGGACATGTTAATGTCATTAATGAGTCGTGTAGATCTTCCATTATCCTTTTTGGTATATACATTACAAACTACAACTTACACATTAAACCGAGTACCAACTAAAGTGAAAAATAGAATCCCCTTCGAGCTATGGGGTGTAGAGAAACCCGTTTTGTTGAATACACGTGTATGGGGTTGAGAGGAATTTTTAAGGCTTTCTCAGGAAACAAACTAGCACCCCAAGGAATGAGTTGTATCTTTATAGAGTATCCTAAGGAAACAAAGGGATACTACTTATAAAAAACCTTAGATAAGAAAGTGACTGTCACCAGAAAATCCGTCTTTTTTGAGATGGAGCACATACTCAAAAAGGATAGTGGGAGAAAGATTGACTTTGATGAAGTTTATTCTTAAGATATACATGAGTTGGTGGAGTAACAATTTCCATAGGTCCCCATAGAAGAAGTAGTTTTTAGAACACAAGTACTTTTTAGGAGTGTAAGAAAGGTAAGGGAACCCGAGAGATATGGTTTTATAGTCACTGAGTATGGTGACTCATTATTGTTGGACAATGATGAACCTATCTCCTACAAGGAGGTAATAGAGTGATCAGAAGCTGCAAGATGTCTAGAAGCTATGAATTCTGAGTTGGATTTCATTTATTAGAACCAATTTTGGGTTTTGGTCAATGCATTAGATGATGTAAATCCTGTTGGGTATAAATGGGAATTCAAAAGAAAACTGGACATGGAAAATAAAGTAAGTACCTATAAAGCAAAGATAGTGGATAAATGTTTTAAACAACATCAAGGAATTGAATATGATGAAACCTTTTTTCCAGTTACCATGTTTAAATCCATAATAATAATAATTTCCATAGCATCTTACCATGACTATGAGATTTGAAAGATGGATGTAAAAACTTCATTACTTAACGGGAACCTTCAGGAAGATGTATATATAACACAACTAGAAGGTTTTGTGACACTGGGTGATGCCAAAAGGGTTTGAAAGTCGCAGAGATATATTTATGGATTGAATCAAGCATCCGGGTCATTGAAAATTTTATTCAATGAAGCCATAAGGGAATTTGGTTTCATTAAGAATGAATGTGATCCATGTGTCTACAAAATATTTAATGGGAATTCTGTTGTTATCCTAGTAGTGTATTTTGATGACATATTACTTATTGAAAACGACATACCGGTCTTACAGTCAGTTAAGTACTGGTTAGAAAAGTGCTTCTCCATGAAGGACTTAGGCAAAAAAACCTATATTATAGGGATCGAGATCATTCATGATAGATCCAAGAGGCTGATTGGACTAAGACAAAATACGTATATTGACCAGATACTAAAGAGATTTAGTATGGAACAATCCAAGAGGGAATTGGATCCAGTGTCTCATGGTTTACATCTTTATAAGAAAATGTGTCCCTATACACAATAGGAGGAAGGTAAAATGAGTAAGATCCCATACGCTTCAGCGATATGACCAATCATGTATTCCATATTATGTGTCAGACTTGATGCTGCCTATGTATTGAGAATGGTAGAAAGATATCAAGAAGATAAATGATAACAACATTGGGCTAATGTTAAGACTATCCTTAAGTATTTGAGAATAACTGAGGATATGTTCCTAGTGTATGGAGGAGATGAGAATCTTGTCATCAGGGGGTATCCTGATGCTGGTTTTCAGACAGATTAGAATGATATGAAGTTGAAATCTAGATATGTTTTCTATCTCAACAGAAGAGCTATGAGATAGAAGAGTTTAAAGAAGCCAATTGTAGCTGATTATACACCAGAGTTCGAGTATATAGAGGCTTCTGATGTAGCCAAGGAATCCATCTAGATTCATAACTTTGTCTAGGATATTGGTGTGGTACCTAGCAGTAAATACCCTATCACATTGTACTGTTATAATACTATAGTGGTGGCTCTTGAAAAAGAGACAAGGTCACATCAATGGAAAAACCACATACTCTGTAAGTATCACCTCTTGAGGGATTTTTATCTGAGGGGTGAAGTTTCAGTGAGAAGAGTACCCATAGAAGAGAATGTGGTAAACCCCTTGACTAAAGACCTATCTCAGCACAAGCCTGAATATCATGCGAGATCTAACAGACTAAAGGTTGTTAGTAGTTTTCTCTAGTGCAAGTGGGAGTCTGTTGGAGTTGGTGCCCTAGAACCAATTTTTTTGTACTTTATGTTAACTTACATTCATGGTTTTGAATACTAATAAATTAAATATCACATCATAATTGTTCTTCTACATGAGATTGAATGTGATAATGTCCTAAGAGTAACTATTGCACTAAAAGGTCATAGAAGATCCCTTCTATGATGAATAACTAGAAGTGCTATGACACTATTCTTGATTATATATTTTATAGTCAGATGATATCATTTGAGGGAAACAAATGATACATGCTATTAGGGTTGGATAATCATAGGAATTTGAGGCACCTTCTCATGGTGTATGCCCTTGGTATTGTCCAGAAGGATATTATGAGAATGAGACCCGCCAATAGGAAATCCACATTTGTATGTGTCATTGGATGTTCATATTTATGTATGTGTGTATTGGTCCTTATACTTTAATATTATTATTAATGAGTATTATGAGTCATGTACTTAGATGTATTGATGAAAACCACGATGACAGATGTTCGCAATGAGTCAGGACATATTGGGTGTGTCACAAGTAATACTACATTAATGAATAATGTGACAAAGGATTTTCCCATTGTGTTCTTTAATGGAATTTTATGTCTTAGGCCCTTTGATGGAAATGATATAGCCTAAATAAAATCATGGACATGGTGATCAATAGACATGTTCAATTTTTGAGAAGTCAAGGAAAGAGAAATTGAGCACATGGGTTGATGCCGCTAGCATGCAACCCGCTTGATTTGAGATATTGAGACAAAGGGATTATATTTCATGGTAAGCATTCATATAAGGTGATATGTAATTACGTTATTAAATTATTTATCTATGGGTGCCTTGTCGTGTTGTTAGATGCTAACCTTGGTCTTTAGGATGCTCCGCCTAATGCCATTGAGAAAGAGTCCTAGAGGGTTACACACTAAGCGTATCCATTATCTCAATTAAATAATATATATTTTATTATTATTTAACAAGTTGAATAAATATGATTCCTGGTTTTGGTTTAGTAATTAATTATGGATTCCCGATCGTATTTATTCTGACACTAGTTATTCAAGAGAATATATTGAATGTTGAATATTTAATAAATATTTATTTTCTATTTAGTGAATATAATATTTATATATTTATTGGAGAATAATGCAATGATATTTATTTAAAAAATAAATAGACATTATTCAATGTCTAATAAATATGGTGGAGGATTGGAGAATTGAGTTCAAGGGTCCAATGAGAAATAATAATGTTTAATATTATTTTATTAAATAATATTTATTTATAATTTTCAAGTTAGGCATGTATCAAAGAAATAATATTAATAATAATAATATTATTTGACATGGGTTTTCTCTATGATTAATAAAATAAATAAGGGAACTTGTTCAATTATGTTATTTTAACCCTAGCGATATAAATACCCATTTATGATTATTTTCTCATAACCTTATCCAATAAAATCATTGTGCACAACAGATTGGAGAAAAACCTCTAGAATAGAGAGTTCATCAATCTATAAGAACGGTCTAAAGAATGAGAGAGATCATCCTCTACCAGATTAAGGAGAAATCTTTGGAAGCGGTTCTCAAAACAATCGAAGGCGGACATCACAAGTGCAAGGATCTTCCATGCTTGCACTTGAAGACTCCTTCGACGACATCTAAAGATTGATAAAGCACGCGTGGATCATTTATAGAGGAATCATATGATTGGATTCTAATATACAATGATGACACACTATAGATCTATGGCTGGATGCATCAACAAAGAAAGAATAACCTTAGAGGTAATTCTTATTGAGATAAATTAATTGTAAACAACATGTGTTGATATACTCTTTCTTGGTTCCGATTTAATAACCCTTTCTTGTTCCTTGATCAAATATGTTTATTATGTTGTTTATTAGCCATATTTTGTAGGATCAACTGTCATTAGTGGAGTTTTCATACAACAATAGATACCATTCCACCATTGGTATGACACTATTCAAGGAATTTTATGTGTAATTCTACCGGTCACCACTTTACTTGAATGACCTAGGAGAGTAAGAACTCATGGGAATGAAGTTGGTGCGAGGTATTACAAAGAAGGTGAAGATTATCTAGGAGCCTATGAAGACTACACAAAGCTCTCAAAAGTCTTATGCTGATAGGTGATGAAGGCCTTTGGAATTTGATGAAGGAGGCCACATGTTTCATTGGGTTTCACCTCGATACAGATTACAATGATTTTTCTAGGGTGGAAAGCTATCTATGAGATTCATAGAACCTTTTTAGATACTATGTTGAGTTGGTGAGGTGGATTACCTCTTAGCTCTACCCCCATAGTTAGACCGGGTACATGAAATATTCCACATGTTACAGCTGAGGTTGTACGTTCATAACCCTTCCCACGTCATCGACTGAGGCGAGCTAGACATCGAGGATGGTGTGACTTTTGTTGAGTACCCAGTGTAGATTAAGGATTGGTGGGGGAAAATCCTTTATAGGTGATTGATTCATTTAGTGCATGTCCAGTAACAACATTAAAATCTTTAGGAGAGCACTTGGGAGTGGGATGGTTAGATTTTTACCTAGTACCCATATCTTTTTGAGTAGCCTTTATTTAGGCTATTTTGGGACATAAATCCCCAAGGCGGAGAGAATGTAATTTCCCATATTTTCCATGTATTATTTTTAAATATTATATGAATTAAATTTGAGACTATATACTGATACAAAATGCAATTCTAAGGCCTGATATTCCCATCCAGTGGAAAGCATCCAAGAGGAGGAGAACTTCCTCCAACTTGTACTTCATTCACAATTATTTCTTCCATATTTATTTTTTATTTTAATTTTATGATCACTTCTTTCATGGAGGGGTAGAATCCTTAGTGATTGGGTAAAGGGAAGGGGGATCCCATTTTGTGATGTTTGAGTTTTTGAAGTTTTATTCAAAAGAATTATTTGATTTTAAATGAATGGGTTTCAATTTAATTTATTTTTATAATTAAATTAAATACAATTGTATTTTGATTTATTCTTAAATATTAAATTACTTTGATTTAAATATTATTCTACACTTGCTTGATCTATTCATTTTTTACACTGATTGGTTAATCTGTGAAGAAAATCAACTAAGGGAGTTATTTGGTGATTGGTAAAACATGTGGGGAAATTAAGATAGATTAATTTAATTAGTTAGTGAAAATAAATACTAGATTTGGTATTTCCTGAGTAATTAATATTTGTCCATTAAGATTTATAAACTTTTATAAATAATTAAATCAAAGGTGAAATGAAGAAATAATTGTTATTCAATTCATTTAATTATTTTTTCTAAAACTAAAAGATTCATCTTTTCTAAAAAATTATGATGAAATCACAAATGGGAAATCCCAACCTAAATATAATCACTTCTCTCTTATATTAAATTCACAAACCTTCTTAAGAAAAAATATTTCTCTCTTAAATCATTAAAACTTGTTGTTTTTAAAGTGAAAGTAAGATTAAAACACTACTCCTTAGATAACTAAATTATGGTTACCATTCATACTACATTCTTAGGGGGATTTAATTGTTTTTTCCATACCTAATGACAAGCATGTGTCAAAACCAGCACCGCTACTGGGGAAAAAATGTAAATCTGCATGACTAGGACCTCTAATGAAGAACTACTTGATTTAGACCCAAAGATAGAAATAACTTTATTTCTTAGGCTTAGGAATATCAATCCTGAAATCAATTTTGAATAAATAAGTATAGAGGACTCAATTGTCTAATAAAAACCACAAATAATGGCACAAAACGCACAACAAAACTTTAGGGACCTATGTTCCCTACAATTCACTAACCAGAAGAATCAGTTAAACATGCCTGAATAACCAAATGATTTTGATTTATGAGTAAACATGATTCCTGTGCTACCTGAATTTCATGGACTTGTAGGTGAGGATCCTATTTGGAACATTCAAGAATTCAACCATGTATGTTTAAGCTTCAAACCAAGAGGAGTAGCAGAGGATCAAGTAAAGTGAAAAAATGTCCCTTTTTCACTTGAGGTAGTAGCTAAAGAGTGGTTGTATACCTTACAACCTAGAGAAATACAAGACTGGGATGATATCCAACAAAGTTTCATACAAAGGTTCTTCCCAGCCTCTTGGATCACAACAATCAAGAAGAAGATATACACCATTCAACATGATACCAGTGAGACTCTTTTTGAGTATTTGGAACGATTCAAGAAGCTTAGTGCAAGATGCCCACATGAAGAAATTGAGGAGTACCACTTCCCAGTATTTTTCTACAAAGGACTATTGGACAATGATAGTATCCTTTTGGATGCATCCTTTGGAGAATCTTTGATTGACAAATTACCTGTAGTAGCCCAGAGCATGATTGAGAAGATTACCTAGAATTCACAAAAATTCGGGACAAGAAGCACTGGTACAAGTGGAATACATAAGGTAAGATCTTATGACTCATCACCTCTTCTTATAATGAAAATTCAAGAATTAATAATCATTGTGAGGAAAATTTCCATCAAGAAGGTGAATGAGAAACCATCACCACCTCAGGTACGTGGGTTATGTTCATCACCAAATCATTACACTGATCAATACATTGAGATACAAGATACAAAAAGTTGTGTAGATGCATTTCAACAAAGAAAATTCCCACAAAATCAACAATGGAGAGAATGTCAAACCCAACAAGGATACATAGGACTATAGAACTTGGCCAGGCCACTATTTCAATAGCAATTTTAGAACAATTCACCATAAAAGTATCCCTTTTTGCAATAAAAAACATTTCAACCACCACCATTCAACCAATTTTTTAACGGCCTCCAATAAGTTCTGAGACGTACCACCATGAAGCAGAAATTTAATAGCTGAAGAATACCGTGAAAAAATTGAACAACAAGTTTTATAGCCTTATAGATATTTTGACCAGGAATCGAAGTAAAATCCTAGCCCAAAATGCCCCAAATCCAAAAGTTAATATTAGTGCAATCACGACTCGAAGCGGCAAGGAGATTTCACCACCTAAGCCAAGTAAGTTGGATGATTACACAGGAAAACCTAAATAGATACTCATCTAACCCTAGAATAAGGTAAAAACACAAGGTCAAAGGAAACAAAGATAGAAAATAGGAAACAAGGTACCATTCCCTACTAAACTGGCTTGTTCATCAAGGGATGAAGAAGAAGAGCTTCAAAAAGAGATCCAAGAAACCTTCTGAAAGGTTGAAATAAATATACCCTTGCTGGAGAGAATACACTAAATATCAAAATATGAGAAGTTTTTGAAAGAAATATGCACCAATATAAAGAAGATAGATAGGGATGAAAGAATCAACTTTGGAAGAAGTGTCTCAGCTGGGATCACCCCGCCTTTATGCAAAAAATTTCAAGATCCAGAGACATTTTCTATTCCCTGTATAATGGGTTGATTAAGTTTCTATAATTCTTTCTATGACCTTGGTGCTTCCGTAAATGTAATGTCTGACATGGTATTTTCATCTTTGAAACTATGTGAATTAAAGTCCACAAGAGTGGACATCCAACTAGCAAATCCATCCACTATTTTTCCAGCAAGAGTTGTGGAAGATGTGCCAGTGCGAGTAAAGGGATTAATTTTTTCAGAAAACTTTTACGTGATCACCATGGAAGAAGACAATGCACCAGGATATTCACCAGTAATACTAGGAAGAACATTCATTAAAACGTCCAAGATGGTCATCAATGTGCATGAAGGAACTCTGGCCTTGGAGCTCGGAGATACCAAGGGGAACTTCAATGTCCTTGACTCAAAAATAAACCCATCCAACAGCCATTTTCTCTTTGCAATTTCCCATGGATAAGGTAGTGATCCCATCAGTGATTTAGGTAATCTTCAATAATTCTTAGATTTTGAAGATCACACCATGGGAGGAAAAAATACAAAAAATTTGAAAATTATGAAATCACCTCTGAATTCTTTGATAATTTGTTGGAAGAAAATGATATGATACCCTTTGTCAAGGGTATCTAAGATTTTGAGGATGGAGAAATGAATTTATTTTCATCCATAAAATAACCACCGAGTCTTGAATTAAAACCTCTTTCAAGTTATTTGAAATATGTATATCTGTTGGAGGGAGAAAAATTGCCTGTGATCATTGCCAATAATATGAATGGGACCCAGGAGAAAACACTAATTGACCTTCTAAAAATAAATTCCCAATCCATATAATGGAGTCTAGAAGATATACCTGGGATCAAACCCAAGGTCTGCTCACATAGAATATTTTTATAAGAAGACTCTCATCCGATCAGGTAGCCCTAGAGGAGACTAACCCCCACCATCATGGAACTTGTGAAGAAGGAAGTTTATTTTTTTGGCCAAAATAATTTACCCATTTTATGAATCTCAATGGGTCATCCCTATCCATGTGGTTCCAATGAAAATATGGTTGACCATTGTAGAGAATGAAAAAATGAATTAATCCCTATGAGAGTCCATAATAATCTGAGGGTATGCATTGATTGTAGAAGATTAAACCTAATTATTCAGAAAGATCATTTCCCAATCCCATTAATTGATAAAATGTTATAAAGATTTGAATCTATAAAACATTACTGCTTTATGGATGGATTTTTTGGATATTTTTAGGTTTTGATTGCTCTAGAATACCAGGAGAAGATGACCTTCACCTGTCCTTTTGGAACCTTTGCATATAAAAGGATGCCTTTCGGATTGTGCAATGCCCCAGGTACATTTTATAAATGTATGGTAAGAATTTTATATAATCACATAGAAGACTTATTTGAGGTATTTCATGATGAATTTAATGTTTTTGTGAATTCATTTATCATTTCTTTGGAAACCTTCAGAAATTTTTGAAAACATGTATAGAGAAACATTTGGTTCTAAACTTTGAAAAGTGCTACTTAATGGTTGAAAAAGGAATTGTTCTAGGATATATAATTTCTCAAAAGGGCATTGAAGTGGATAAATCTAAAATTGAAGTGATCAATTATTTTCCATACCCCTTCTATTTGAGACACATGAGATCATTTCTAGGGAATCTAAGATTTTATAGAAGATTTATCAAAGATTTCAGCAAGATTTCCCTTCCACTCTCAAGATTGCTATTGAAAGAGGCTGAATTTGGTTTTAATGATAAATATAGGAAGGAATTTAATGGTCTAAAATAGAATTTGATCACCCCACCAATGATGTATCCCCTAAATAAGGAACATCTATTTGATCTCCTTTGTGATGCATCAAATCGAGATGTTGGAGGAGTTATTTCCCAAAGAATTGAAGGAAAACACAAAGTCATAAACTATACTTCAAGAACCTCAGATTCCACTCAAGTCAACTACAAAACAACTGAAAAGGAGTTTCCTGCTATTTCCTTTTCATTAGATAAATTCAGGTTATATTTACTTGGAACTAAAGTAGCGGTATTTTCTAACCATGTAGTAATTAGGTATTTGATGAAGAAGGATGATTCCAAAACAATACTGGTGAGATGGATACTCCTCTTTAAGGAGTTCAATTTTGATATTAAAAAAAAAGGGAGCTAAAAACCAAGTGGTAGATCACCTCAGCAGGCTGCCCGATACTATTGAAATAGGAATTTTCGAGATAAACCCACTCAATGATCATATTCCTGGAGATATACTCTACATCATCAAGGTTGAAGTACCATGATATGCTAACATAGTCAATTATCTAGCTATATCTCAGGTACCTTCTTCCCTTAACTACCATCAGAAACATAAACTCAAGGATGAATCAAGATTCTATATCTTAGAGTATCCCTTTCTCTAGAAAATTTGCAATGACCAAGTCATAATAAGATGTCTTCCGGCTAGTTAAATAGAATCTGTTTTTCAATTTTTCCATACACTTACCTATGGAGGACCTTTTAGACCTCAACGAACTGCTAGGAATGTCTTTGAATATGGAATCTATTGACCTACCTTGTTTAAAGCCGCTCATGATTTCTTTAAAAATGTGAAAAGTATTAATTTTTTGGAAACATTTTAAAAAGGAAATATTTTCCCCCAAAATCCATAATTTTTTTGTGATATATTAGATATTTGTGGAATTGATTTTATGTGGCCATTCCCACATCTTTTGGTAAATATTATATTCTACTTTCTGTTGATTATGTCTCGAAATGGGTGGAATCCAAAACCACAAAAACTGATGATGCCAATGTTGGGTGTGATTTTGTCAGGGCAAATATTTTTTGTAGGTTTGGGGTACCAGGAGCCATCATTAGTGATAAATGGACCTATTTTTTCAATAGAATAATGGAGGTTGTGATGAAGAAGAATGAGGTGCACCACAAAACATATAAACCTTACCATCCCCAAAAAATGGCCAAGATAAAGTATCAAACCATGAGATTAAAGTAATTTTAGAGGAAACAATCAAGCCCAACCGAAAATATTGGAGCCAAAGGCTTGAAGAAACTTTATGGGCATACCGAACAACATAAAATATGACCATTGTTATGAGACCATATCAGTTGGTTTATGAAATAAGCTATCACTTGTCGGTGAAAATGGAGCACCAAGCATTCAAGGATCTAAAAAAGGTGAATTTGGATTTGGAGAGTGTTGGGAAGGAGAGAAAACTACATTTGGAAGAGCTGGAATAAATCATAAGATAATATTTTGAAAATTAAGAATTTATAAAACCAAGGTGGCACATAACAAACTGATTCAACCAAAAACCTTTCAACCTGGAGACCAAGTTCTATTCTACAATTCTATATTAAATTTAATTCCATGTAAGCTTCTTTATAGGTGGGAAGGTCCTTTTCTTGTTAATAATGTATATCCTTTTGGTTCTATTCAGGTCAAGAAAAAAAGGAGGAAACCCATTCACTATAAATAGGAAAAGGTTGAGGAAGTTTTATGGAAGTTTACCTCAAGAACCAGTGGAGTAGGTCAATATTATCCAACCTATCTAATGATTTATTCTCATAAGGTGAGGTTGAGCCAACAACATTAACCATAGGTTCTTCTGGTAGGCAACCCAAGTGTCATTGTTTATTAGGATTTAGGACTCAGTTACCTCTTACATAACCCATTTGAGTTATAATGAAATGGTACTTACTCTAGTATGAGTGGTTTTAATTTTTCAAGAACCATCATGGAAGGAAAACACAAGGAAGGCCCAAGAAAAATAGGAAGAGGACCAAAATCATTATGTAAAAAGGGATTTTACTTTTTATGATTATCATTTGAACTCCCTGAATTTTTTCTAAATAACGTTTTGAGCTTTAAAGTTGAAATTGCATGCCCGCACTTGAATTTATGCCCTACTTTACTGAAATAGGAGACATGAGTTTCTTAGGAATCTTGTGATTCCATGTTTTAGATTTCAATGTTAATTATATTGAATAATTAAAGAAAAGTATTAAAGTTTTAACTAAAGCATGAATATTAAAATGATGACTCATTATTTGATGGAAAAAATTGATTCATGTAAATGAAATTTCCCAACCATTTCTTATGCTTTGAATTTCCGAAATTTATATGAATTGATTTTTTATTATTAATTATGCCTTGAGTGATTGTCTAATGTCATATATCTCATTACCAAGAGGATTTGTAGACTAATTACTTCATATTTATCCAGAGCATATTTCTTGAGTGATCTTGGGACATGTAACCAACCGAACTTGTATTGAAACTTTTCAAAGCTATGATTGTGCATAAAGACATTTAAAATGATTAATTCATCCTATGAAAATCCACTTATACTTAAAATAACACCTTTACATAAATCCTTCTTATAACCCATAAAGACTATAAATGACCTTGTTAGGGATGAGCTATGTTTTAATCCATTTTTATCCATTCTTACCCTCCTCTTAGTATTTGCATGATATTTTAAAGTTGAAGTGTGGGGGTAAAAATAATCATGGTGGATGGGATTATATACATTATAAGGAAGAAATGTGGGGGTACTATTGTGTTAATTGAAAAAGGTTGTGGAATCATTCATTGTACTCTATTTTACCCCCTCTTGAAATTTGAATATTGATAACATTGGGGTCCTCTGATTTCCTTGTTGAGATTTTATGCTTGAGGAAAAGCATAGTTTATGTGTGGGGGTATTTGACAGAGCAAATTTATGTGCATATTTTTAATAAAATAAAGAATAATTTTTTAATGTTTTTAAATGAAAAAACCCTTGTATTTAATTGTTTTATAAAAATATTGGGTAATTTGAATTTTAGAATGAAAATGGTCTAAATTGTGGAGAGTGATTAATTCTTAATTTTGGAAGATTTTTATGTCAAGGGTTTTTTGGTCATTTCATTAAAAATATAATTCCAAATAGAGTTATTATTTTTTTGATATAATAATTATTTTATTTCCTTAAACATTATCTTATTTACCATGGGATTATTAGATATCTATAGGTCTTAAAAAATCAATGAAGTTGAATAATTTTCCGGGTGGACAGCGTGGACCCCACCACCGTAATAGAATCCTATCTTGGCCTACACACCTCAAATAGAGGTGATTCCACCTAGGAAAAAATTAAGACACATAATTTTATTTTCACAATTAATTAGAAGGATTTTTTAAGTAATTAATGTATCCATTTGTTGTTATAATTTTGTAGGAAGCTTCCTATAACCTTCATCCATAAAAAGTAACACTCAATCAAAAATTCATAACTCTTGAATACGGTGAAAAAATGAGTTCAAATTTTTAAATGAGATTCAAAAGACAATGGGGAATAATTTTCATGAAGGATACCACACGTGAAGTTTCTATTTATTGGTTCCAAAACACGTCAACTTTTGGAGGATAGAAATATTCCAATAAAAAGAGAGGAGCTCCTACCTCTCAAATCATTCCTTCACATCCCATTCCATCTGGAAACAAGAATATAATAGGAGGAGAAATTCATCCTAATTTTAATTCATTCATAATTCTTTCTTCCATTTTTATTTTTTATTTTAATTTGATAACCCCTTCTTTCATGGAGGGGTAGAATCCTTAGCGATTGGGTGAAGGGAAGGGGGATACCATTTTGTGATGTTTGAGTTTTTGAAGTTTTATTCAAAGGAATTATTTTCTTTTAAATGAATGGTTTTCAATTTAATTTATTTTAAAATTTAAATTAAATATGATTGTATTTTAATTTATTCTTAAATATTAAATTTATTTTATTTAAATTTTATTTTGCCCTTGCATGATATTTTCATTTTGTACACTGATTGGTTAATCTGTGAAGAAAATCAACGAAGGGAGTGATTTGGTGATTGTGAAAACATGTGGAGAAATTAAGATAGATTAATTTAATTATTTAAGGAAAATCAATACTAGATTTGGTATTGCCTGTGTAATTAATATTAGTCTAGTAAGATTTATACACTTTGATAAATAATTAAATCAAAGGTGAAATGAAGAAACAATTGTTATTCAATTCATTTAATTATTTTTTATAAAATCGAAAGATTCATCTTTTCTTAAAAACTAGGATGACATCCCAAATGGAAAAACCAACCTAAATACAATCAGTTCTCTCTCATATTAATTTCACAAACCTTCTTAAAAAAAACTCTTTCTTTTGTTAAATCATTCAAACTTGTTATTTTTAAAGTGAAACCAAGATTAAAACACTACTACTTAGATAACGACATTCTAGTTACCATTAATACTATACCCTTAAGGGGATTTAATTGTTTTTTACACACATCAAGACAAGCATGTGTCACCAAGTGATATGTTTATTTTAAATAAACCATTTGTAATAGATCCATGGTTAGGCTCATTACCCTGTAATCCTCTAGAGGCCCTGGAGATAGAGATCTGGAGAATCCTCTCGGTAGGTGACAAGGGAAATTCAGATCAGATATTTAAGAATACCTTTATTGGTAGATTTTTCCAACATCGATGCTATGATGTCTAATATTTGTTAGCGAGTGGTCCAAAATATAGGCAGGATATGTTATTTCAATTATTCTTTCCTATTATTGATTCTTACGATGAACACAGACTAATCCACAAACAGATTAGCCTATATATAGATCGTACTTGTGGGATGAGATGATATTTGTGGGGTGTATCTGGATTTTGTTCTAGAGATTTGTTTTTCATTTATTCATCATTCTTACGGGAATATATCAAGTCTGAAACAAACAATGACCAAGTTTTATTCGTTCGGATTGTTACTTGTGTTTTTATCCCTCGATTTCATGCATTATTGATACGGGTTCGTCGTTATTCCCTATAACTTTGAACAATTGATCATTGCACCATCTATTCTTAGCATAAAAATCCAAAACTAGAGATCTGACATCGGGATGACTCGATGGAGGTGCGATGATAGCAGCGGCGGACTTATTGAAGTGATTAGGAAGAACCTATTCTTCGTGTGAGTTGCATCGAGATGTATTAAATTGGATTTTCGAGTCGATTGAAGGGCCAAAACCCATAAATTTGGTGTTATGGAAGTGAAACATCCTTTGAACTAGAGTTTTGAGGTGAACAGGCCACCAGAACGAGATCCAGAAGATCAGATGTGGTGTTCGGAGGAAGAAGATAGGTTTATGTAAAACCCAATACACATGACATGTAGTCCTGATTACACAACCTATGTTCATCATTGGACAACTAGGTGTGTACATGGGAAGTGCACAAACATATGGTGGAGTAAATGGGTTTCCTACACAATGTGTACTCCCCCACGTAGCATGGTTTGGACCGAGTACTCGGGCTACCCCGTGTACTGGTACTTGGGCATGCATACACAGGATGATGCCGTGTACTGGAATATGACCACAACACATGGGAGGACCATAGATTGAGATAAACAGTGTGTAACTCCTTCTATATTCCATGTACCCTCTTCTACACAACATGTTCTAAATACACAGTTCATTGTACATAGTCAGTACCCGGGGTCAAGGGACACAACATGTGACCCTACTACATGCCTTGTAACCCCTTTCTACATGGATTGATTATCTATTCCTCCATATCTTGGATATATTTTATTAGGGTTTGTTCCCTTTATCGCTTCCCTGAAGGTGTGAATGAATCATTTCCTACTCATAGGAATATGATCCCTTCATCAAGACTTCCTGGATAGAGTTTTTGGAGTCCCCTGAGAGGCCTAGAGCAGGATCCTCTCTTCATTCTTCATTCCCTTGGTAGAGTTATCAGTATTTACATGACCAACACTATGTGGGAACCAATCCTCTACATGGCATGTTAATATAGATTGAATTTTTGGTATCACCATATGGACCTAGCTGTGATCCTCTTCTATTGTATCGTATCCCTCTATTGATCTATCAGCGTATCTCTCTCATGGAGAGAACCGGCGAGTAATAAATCTTAGACATATATCATCAGTGCTATAAAACCTAGGAGTATGTTCTCCGAGATGATTTTTTCATGGAATCTTCAAGTTGAATTACTAGGGTTGGTATTCTGTAGTTGTGACTTAACTATAGACTATGTGTCTTGGTTGATTATATCTGGATATTCTTGTCATATGTTCTATAGACCTATACCTATATAGATATGACTTTACTTTCATTGTTATATTTCTTTATGGTTTCAGGGTTTCCTACTAAGTATTTTTATACTCACCCCTACATGAAATTTTCCCACACACGTCATGTCTTTTGTAGACAACCGACCTTTTAATGGAGTCCTAGGTGGACTAGGACCAAATGATGCTTTGTGAGATCAGGCAGGCCGAGGTGTTACTACGACTATAGACAATAGTCCCAATACCTTTGCTTATAATTTGGACGTGTGTCTTCAATTGTTTTGGTGGGATTGAATTCCAACTCTATTTATTTTACTTTACTTTCCATCATAATTTGGTTATGGGATATAGTGGTATGCATGAATTGTTTACTTGGTGGTTTTTTTACATTTCAGCTTTTTTGGGCTTGGAGATGTGTGCATGTGTATAGGTACATAGGCAATGCCTCCCATGTTAGTGATATACCTACTTAGTTCTAGTCACCACCCCCTATCCTATTGTAGGTGGTATTAGGGAGTCATGACATGGGCCCCACTAGAACGGGTCATGACACTAGGGGTCTGAGGTCGAATATTATGGTACCTTTGATGTGGCTATTTCTAGTGGGAGATAAATAATTTATTATCCTCTTATAATTAAAATGTTAACCTATTATTAGTGAAATGATTTGAATGTTAGGGAACAACCATGGTATAAACCTATGGTATGATTAGTATAATTCACTGGTATGAAATGAACTCAGTACATTTGATTATTATGGTGTCATGGTTAGTAAACAATGACTTACCTTACATGTTTTTTTGAGTGTTACTACATTGAACATATACTCAAATATATGCACTGTGGTATATTTTAGGGGTACTTTTTTATTTACATGTTTAGTTTTATACTCATAACCTACACATGAACCTTAGGGGATATAGTGATCTTATATTTGAAATACATGTGAGGGAAAAGGACTAAAAACATAGATTAGAGTTAATGAAGCTCAGTGGGGATGAGTTAATGTTCTCAAGGTAGTGTTATGAAACATTTAGAATTTTGAGATGAAAATTGAAATTTTTTATTAATATGTGGTAATTTAAAACGTTTTATGGAGAAAATTTTCATCCTCACTAGATTCATCTCCCAAACAGTTATTATTGTATTCTATATCATGAGACTCATCCCCCATATCTTCTATGCTGCTTGAACTACTTTGAGCAGTAGTCATCCAAAATGATCATCAATACCTAGTATGGGATGAATACTTCTTAGAGTAGTTCAAGCAACATCAGTTCATGTCAAGAAGAGATGTATGCTGAGTCATGAGTAAAAAAATTCAATAATAAATATTCATGAGATGAAGTTGATAAGGATGACTGTTTTCTATAACTTTCATCTTTTGATGAATTTAACAGATAACACCTACCATAGTGGATTAATTTTTTTCTTAAATTAAATTACTCATTTCCTTCAAAATGGATTCATTCTAATCATTTTAAAAAAGATTATAAATATGGTTTTAAAGAGTTCTTCAAGTTTGTTATAGAGAATGCATACGAACCATCCCAAATCCTCCATCTATGTTTATGTTTTTGTTATTCAAGACATATTAAATGATAAACTATTCATGTAGATAATGTCTTATATATATGATTAAATTACCAATATCATTGAAGAACAAACTATTGATGGTGAAACTTAAAATTTATTAGGGGATAAACAACATGTTGATGAAAGAAACATTAATGAAACAAAATCATAGTGTTGAATAAAATTATCAGGGTAAGAAGTTAGGGTATAAAATTTGTGGTTGGTTGGAATCAATGCAGCCAACCTATTGACCCCGACAAGTCAATTTTCATTAGTTATGTTGGGATCATAGTGAAGATGATTGTACATATTGATATTGAATCATGGCACCATGTCCAACCTGTGTAGAAGGAAACCCTTTTGAATGATATAACAATAATGTAACAATATACTTTATGTATTTTAAATGAAAATTATATAATGAAACATAGATTTAATTTTTATTATTATTTGAATAGTTAATATATTTTATAATATTTTCATAATAAATTTGCCTTAATGGTTGCTGGAGAATTCCATAGAGGCTTCTGGACTCTTCTTAACTAGTTATATCTTAGGGATCTTGAGGGGATAGTAAAGCCCCACCCTCCATTTAGTTATACACGCATTATAAAGCATGAAACCAAGATTGATTTCATAAATAATTACTATGAGAAATCATTTCAGGTGAATTTTAGTTGATAATATATTATTTGAAATTATTTATTTTATCCAATTAGATTCAGAATTATTAATTTATGAAACAAAAAAAGAGTGTTTAAAATAAATAATTTTCATCAAAACCAATGTACCACTATCTCAAAGCAAGTATGGTGTACACTTCAATAGAGAAGAAATTGGTATGTATTTTAAATCAACAATAAAAGTTTTATGTGATATGAAACAATATATGTTCCTTTGTTTATATGAATATTTATGAATCCAATTCCAAATCCACTTCCGTCCCACTTCACGTGCTATGGAAGGATGCTCATGTAAATACGGAGGGTAAACTAGTTGATGAAAACACAAAAAAGTATGGGAAACATGTCTAAGTATGAAACAATAGTAATTAATTATTCTTTATAATAGTATTACATAAAAATATATATATTTATGTTCAAATTTTTATTATATGGTTTAGACACAAGAATCAACAGCGACTGTACCGGAAGAAAGACTAATTTGAGTAGATTTGAATCAACCAGAACAATGTGGTCATGTTAGAGGATTATGTTTTGAAGTGTATCTTAAAACATATGTCGAGAAGGTAAAACCACATGAAGGTACATATAATACGGTGAAATGATTGCAAACAAAAATAGACCCACTACAAGATATTATTGTCCAGTCTGGTTTGGGGGACTAATGTATGAGAAAGGATCAATGTGAACTGATGGTGGAATAAAGATCTACACATGAACCAAATGACTCCACTATATTTGAGGTGAGTCATTACCCCAACCTCATACCTTACCTAAGGTAACAAATATTTTCATTACTCTTTTTCCTAAATGTGAATAAAATAACTTTTGATAACTTTATATTACTAAAATTATGAAGGGTACAGTTGTATGTGATTTGTATATATCAACACCCATGTACCACCTTGTTGCAAGGGGTATGGTGTATAATATCCTAGAAGACAAGATTCACTATAAATACCTCCAAAAATATCACATAATAGTGGGGATTGGTGTAGATTATGAGTCGAATTCTAAGCATCCTATTCCACTTAATGATCAGAATATTTCAATGGTGAATGGTGCTATTAAAACTTTCATAGTATGATCATCTAATATTATAAAGTTACATGAGGTATGTCTTTAACAGTTTTTTTTGATATGAAAAACCTATAATAGTTAATAATAAAATATTTAAAGTTAGGTATGATGTTACAGATGTATAAAGTGATGGGGAAATGTAAGGTCGTATCAAGATAATCTAGTGAATCAACCAGGAAATCAAAATTACCTTACGAGAGTACCTTCTCCCCACCTGTTCCAGAGCAACATTTATTATCATTAAAAATTCATGAAAAGACCTTTTTTAAAGATGTGGTTATGTATTATATTCCATATGAAAAATAAATACATGTAACTTTTATGATAGGTGTAATACTTTTCAAGACTATATATGAGATTATACAGCATTAATGGATGAGAATCTCCATTTTGAATAAATACATAAGGTACATTTTTGTAATACTTCTGTCCAAATAGTGAGATAATATGTTTATTAAAGTTAATAACTATAAATATTTTCTACAAAAATTTATATTACTACTATATAAATGGAAAACTGTGCGAAGCATGATTTAGAATCATTAATCCCTATATAATTTCTACAGAAAAACTTACTTTAGATAACGAAAAAATTGAGAAGAACAAATATGAGATACTCAAAGTGTTTGATAAAAAAATATCAAATAATAGACTCTTTTTTATTCCTATAATGTGTAAGTAAAAATTTACAATCTAATCACATAAGACATATTTTTTAATTTGTTTAGGCAGCACTAGATGTGGATCACAATCATTCTGGATACTTCAAATATTTAGTTTTTGGATCCAATTCTTGGATATCCAATAAAAAAACCACACATGATGTGTGTTGTGAATTTTTAATACACAACAATAAAAATTTTGTAGATAAAATTCTAGTTATATGTTTCAGTTTTTCTTTTAAAAATAATTTTGTTATAATAGGATGATAGCTAAATATATGCTAGATCCTGGCATGAAGTCAGTGTATGAATAGATAAATCTTGTGGATTAATATTAATGAAAATAAATTAAGGTATATGTAGAAATATTTAACTATCAAAAAATGTTTCAAAACATTTTACTTATTTAGTTTAATGTTTCTGCAATTTCTGAAGTAAGATAATGACCACAATTGTGGATATTTTGTTTACAAATTTATGAGATAGATAATAAGGCATGAAATACCAAAATCCCCCAAACTAGTAATTTCCTAAGGTAATTAAAATTTCATTAAATATATTTATTAATCAATTTTTTCTATATTTTCTCAAAACTATCAAGATTATCAACAACCATCTTACTCAAAAGAAGAATTAAATTTGTTTAGAGATGAGTGGGCAGCGTACATGTTGTAAGAATACTTTCTCACAAAAAATTTAGGTGATTAACTACTATGTTTATGATATAGCGTGATATATGAACTTAGAAATATATTTGGGATGTGAAGAATTAGTGTCAAAATGATTATATATTATTTTTAATTTGTTTCTCAAGGATAAGTATAATGTAGGAAATCAATTTTTTATAATTGTTTACCTACAAACAATAAAATTGTTGGGTAATGGAAGAGGTGAAGGTGGAGGTGGAGGTGGAGGTAGAGGTGGAGGTGGAGGCAGAGGAGGGGTCAGAGTTGGAGTTAAAGAATGAGGTGAAGGGGGAGGCAGAGGCGGGGACCGAGATAGAATAGGAGTCAAAGCATCAACTTGCAAACAAAAAAATTGTTGGGAAATGAAGTAAAATGAGGATAATACCAAGGTTTTGTTTGAGAAAAATTGTTGAAAAGTGTGAATAACACTTGTCACTTAATATAAGATCCATTGTGCAAGTTTTTCAGGTGGATTATTGAAAAAATGTTTTCCATTCACTTGTTTAAGTGATTTTATACAAGAATTTAAGTGGGGGAATTATTTTTCAAGTCAAAACAAACGCAACTTACTTTTTTAAATTGATTATCATAGGATACAATTTCTAATAGAATATTTCCAGTACTGTCAAACATTACTGAAGTCTGAAAGAAACCCCTCACTAAGAACAAACTAAACAATAACAAAAAAACAGTTCTAGTTTCTTGCCCTTGACTTCTTTACACTATAAATAAAGGGTCTTAGTAGTGGCGCCAATGGTCACATGAGAGCCATAAAAAAAATACACTCACCAAACATGTATATAATTTAACAAAAATGTTTGAATAAATATATGTGTAATCAACCATCATAGCCTGTAGGTGTATAATAGAACTATTAGAGGACAACCGGTATTGAGAGATTATGGTCATCGATGAGGGATGGTGTCAAAGGAAACATTACATAAAATGAAAAGAAGACACCTTATGAATAAATCCTCAAAAATAAAAAACTTTATTTAAATGGAATAATAAAGTAATGAAAATAAAAATTAGTAACCCTTTTAAAAAGAATCTAGTAGCTTGATCCAAAACCTCTTAAAAATAAAGAAATAAAAAATTTCATCGAATAAATCATGATTTTTTAGAAAAGAACAATATAGTGGTTTCACTTTTGTGGGTGGTGGAATTATTTGGGCTATTTTATCATGAATTAGATTCATGATATAATATAATAAATTCTTGTGAAATCCATATTAGTAACATTCATTATGAATGTGTATGTTAATTATGTAAAATGATCCGTGTTCACAAGATCATTAATTAAAAACTCATCATCATTCTTAATAGAAAATACATGAGAATAGGGATATTACCATTTTTATGAAAAAATAATTATGATTTTATATTATAGTTTATCATCTCCCATAATATTGAAAAGGATATACTAATATATAGCCCAAACCAAGAACACATAATGGATTCACTATATTTTAGTGTCATTTGGATGATATAAAGGGATATAATGATGTTTAAAACTGTCAAAAATGGGTAAACAATTTATAATGGAGTTTCTATCTTCTGAAAATATATAATGGGTTATGCTAAAGTTTATTACCTAAAATAAGGTGAATGGTTTATCATAGAGTTTGTACTCTCTATGATGGTGAAAGGGTAAGATAGCTTTTATTATGTTCCATAAAAACTCATATATACATATTTTTTTAGTTCAATTATTGAATGCTGATATGTTTACACTAATGGTTAATTTTTTCTAGGAATAAATGATTTTTCAATAATGATGATTCACTTCTGAACTATGATCATGAACTCAGCAAGGATGATTCACTCACGATGATGCAATTTTCTTTTTAATTTCCAATGCCTTCAACATTTTGGGTTATCAAACTGCAATATTATTTGATGAACTAGATTTTTGAATGCACTTTAGGATAAAAAGACATGGTGGGATCAACCATACCTCAAAGAAATATACAGTGTACCTAGTATGACTTAAATTGTGTGGTTTCAGTCTAAAATTTATATTTTTATCAATGTATTGTTTCATATTTATGTTTAATTTATTTATTTATAGTACCACTAACATAATAAGTATTTTATTATATAGATGGATTCTTTTTCTCTATTTGGGTTGGTTCATTCGAAGCTTCTCGTGCTCACGAGATATTGGACTTTGAGGCTGCAACTGAGATAACAAAAATAAGGGAATGGGTCAACAATGTATAAAACCATCATGAAAAGATGAATTACTACCAATTATTTAGTTAAATTTTCACCATTTTATCTATTATTTTTAAGTTAATTTCCCTATCATTTTAATCTAATATGTTTTTTCATAGATCATTTGGGAAGTCATATTTTTCATTCAATCATCTGTAACAAGCCAAAAAAGAGATAACATGGTGATTTTGGATGAGGCATTTCAGGAAACATGGGGTTTATTATTCCATTCAAATGGAAAATTTATGTATTTTATTTCTTGGTTTATATAGTTAAATGAAAAACGCACATCACATACTCAATCTTCTATGCTTCAATCCAACTCACAGTGTTATCAGTCTAAATCGAATAATATGTTTTTAGTTTATAATTATCATTTTAGTTCAAAACACACATCACATACTCAAAATTGAGAAATATCATTTTTTTGATACTTTAGGAAAATTATCCATAAGTAATTTAGGATGTGTGTGAATCAGCTGTACCTCAATCAGACATGCAGTGTGACCGGTATGACTCAAAGTGCATCTTTTTTATTTAAAATTGACATTAATTTTAGTAAAAAAGGAAACCAAAATACTCAAAACCGATCAAGTTCATTTGTATTATTTTATACTTTATGAAAATGATCCATAATTAATTTTTGACATGTAAGAATCATCCTCACATCAATCTAATACACTATGTTCCCATTATAACTCAAAGCATCCATTATCAATTTAAAATTGATATTTTAGTTCAAAAAGTTTTTGTCCCTGAAAAAAGATCAAACATTATTGAATTGTCTTAATAATTTTGGAAAATTATTAATAGGCCATTTTTACTGGTATGAATTAGTCTCACATCAAACCAACACACTATGTGACCGGTATGACTCAAAGTTTATGTTTCAAGTTTAAAATTAAATTTTAGTAAAAAATGAAAGTGGCATATTCAAAATAAAGAAAAAACATTAGTATTATTTTTATACTTTAGTAAAATGATGCATAAGTCATTTTAGAAGTTTAGGAATCAACATCACCTCAATTCGATACATGGGGTGACCATTATGACTATAAGTGCATCATTTTATTTAAAATTGACATTAATTTTAGTAAAAAAGACAAATTACAAAAATGAATTTTTATTATTTTGATACTTTAGTAAAATGATACATAATTCATTTTTGGAATGTAGGAATCAGCCACACCTTAATCAGATACATGATGTGCCCGATATGACTCAAAGTGTTCGTTATCAATTTAAGATTGACATTTTAGTTCAAAAAGTGCCATTCACTGAAAACTGAGAAAACATGCTCGGGTTGTCTTAATAATTTATTAAAATTATTCATAAGTAATTTATATAATTTTGGAATTAATCTCATATCAAACCCACAAATGATGTGACCAGTATGACTCAAAGTGTGTGTTTCCAGTACAAAATTATATTTTAGTAAAAAAAATGGCATACTCAAACTTGATAAAAAACATTTTTATTATTTTAATAATTTATTAAAATTATCTGTAATTCATATTGGATGAGTTTTAATGAGACTCACCTCAGTCCGACAGATGGTGTGATCGGTATGAATCCAAATGCATCTTTTTATTTAAAATCGACCTTAATTTTAGTAAAAAAGGAAACTCGTAAACTCAAAACTGAGAAAATGAATTCAGATTGTTTTGATAATTTATGAAAATGACCTATAACTCATTTTTGACATTTATGAATCATCTTTACCTCATTCCAATACATGATGTCCCCAGTATGACTCAAAATGTTCATTATCAATTTAAAATTGTTATTTTAGTTCAAAATATGTCACTCACTAAAAACTAAGAAAAATGGATTGGATTGCCTTGATAATTTAGGAAAATGAATCATTAGTCATTTTTGACTTGTTGGAATAATTCTCACATCAAACCAACACATGATGTGATTGGTATAACTCAAAGTGTGTGTTTCTAGTTTAAAATGACACTTTAGTAAAAAACATGTGGCGTAATCAAAACCAATAAAAAAGATTATTATTGTTTTGATACTTTTGTAAAATAATAAATAATTTATCTAGGACATTTATAAACAATCCACACCTAAATATGATGAATGGTGTGATCGGTATGACTCCAAGTACATCTTTTTATTTAAAATTGACATTAATTTTAGTAAAACAGACAACTAACATACTCAAAATCGATCACACACATTAATATTGTTTTGATAATTTTTTAAAATGATCCAAAAGTCATTTTTGATGTTTATTAATAATCATAACATCAATCAGATACATGATGTGCCCATAATGATTCAAAGACTCCCCTTATCAATTTAGAATTTACATTTTTTTTAAAATTTCCACTCACTGAAAACCATGAAAATGTTCTTGGATTGGATTAATAATTTATGAAAAAGATTAATAATTTTTTTTGACATGTAGGAGTCAGTATCACATCAAACGCACACATGATGTGACTGGTATTACAGAAAGTGTGTGTTTCTAGTTCAAAATAACATTTTAGTAAAAAAAAAGTGACGTAATCAAAAACTAATAAATACATTCATATTGTTTTGATACCTAAGGGAAAAAATCCATGATTCATTTGGTATGTATAGGAATTAGCCTCACATAAATTCTAGGAATTATGTGAATTGCATGAATCATAGTGCATCTTTTCAATAGGTAAGTGTCATTTTAGTTTAAAATGCGCATGACATTACCAAAATTAAAAAAATGATCCTAGATTGTTCTCATAATTCTATATGAGATTAATTAATTAATTTTCTTATCATTTTTATCTTATAATTATTTAGTTAATTTTCACAGAGATAATGCTTGAAGATGAACAATAAATGATGTGACATGTAGGAATCAACCGCAACTTAATCTGATTCACAATGTTCCTAGTGTGACTCATAGTTTAGTTTAAAATTGATACTTTCTATTTAATTTATTTTTTATATTATTACTAATATAAGAGTTTTTTTCTTTTATAGGTGCATTATTTTTCTTGATTAGGGGTGGTTTTTTCTTTCATTTAGGCACATTCTTTAGTTCTATAATAGTGTTTCTTTTAGTATTTGTGTTATAAATTTTATTTCGTTTAAATTCTATATTTGTATCTATTTTTTTCTAATTTATGGTTCTATTTCTAGTGTTTTAGTGTGTTGTTATTGCACGCTACGTTATTCCTTGTTTCTAGTGCTATAGTGTGTTATAGCATCACACTGTAATATTCCCTTTTATTAGTGCTACTAAATGCACTGACAAAGGAATCCTTTATAAACTCTTGTAGAATCATAGATAAAGTGACTCTTTATCAGATATTTTAGAAGTACTGATAATGGGGATCTTTAATTGCATCGATAAAGGGAACCATTATCGGTGCTAAAAAAATTATAATAAATGGTGTATTTTATCAGCGCTTTGGAAAGTGCTCATAAGGGTGATCTTTATCAGTGCTTTTTTTATCACTGATAAACGAACTATTAATCTGTGTTTTTTAGCACTGATAAAATCCTAGGGATTTTAACCATTCTATGAAATTCAATGATATTTTAGCATTGATAAATTCTAATTCTAGCATTGTTAAAGGCTTATTTTGTAGTAGGTTTGTATCTTATAATTTATATTTTAGTTCAAAACACACATCACATAATCAAAACTAAGAAAACACATTCATATTGTTTTCATACTTTAGATAAATGATCCATAAGTCATTTATGGTTTGTTGGAATTAGATGAACCTCAAACTGTAAAATGGTGTGATCGATATGACTCAAAGTTTGTCTTTTTTATTTAAAATTGACATTAATTTTATTAAAAAACACAAGTGACATACTAAAAACTGAGAAAATGCATACATATTATTTTGATAGTTTAGGAAAACTATCCATAAGTCATTTTCAACATTTAGGAATCAGCTGAACATCAATCTGATGCACGGTGTGATGAGTATGGCTCCAAGTGTGTCTTTTTATTTAAAATTGACATTAATTTTTGTAAAAAAACAGACTAAAAATTAAGAAAACACATTCTTATTATTTTTTATACTTTAGGAAAATGATGCATAAGTCATTTGTAACATTTAGGAATCTGTTGAACCACAATCTGATACATGGTGTGCCCAATATAACTCAATGTGTCCGTTATCTGTTTAAAATTGACATTTTAGTTCAAAAAGTGTGTCACTTGTTGAAATATGATAAAACATGATCTGATTTTATTGATAATTCATGAAAAAGAATTCATAATTCATCTCTGACATGTGGGAATAAGTCTCACCCCAAACCGACACATAATGTGATCAGTATGACTCAAAGTGTGTTTTTCCCATTTGAAATGACATTTTAGTAAAAAACACCAGTGAAATATGAAAAACCAATAAAAAACATTTGGATTGTTTTGATACATTAGGAAAATGACCCATGAGTCATTTTTAATGTATAATAATTAGCCACCCCTCAATTTGATACATGGTGTGAACCATATGACTCAATGAGTGTCTTTTTATTTAAAATTGACATTAATTTAAGTAAAAAAAGTAACATATTAAAAAGTGAGAAAAAACATTATTACTATTTTGGTACAATAGGAAAATTATCCATAAGTTATTTTTGATTTATATGAATCAATCGAACCATGATTAGATGCATAGTGTGACCGATACGACTCCAAGTGTCTGTTATTAGTTTAAAATTGACATATTAGTTCAAAAAGTGTGTCACTCCCTAAAAGCTAAAGAAACACACTATGATTATCTTAATAATTCAGGAAAACGATTAATGAGTCATTTGTGAAGTGTTGGAATCCGTACCACATCAGACCGACACATGATATGACCAATATGACATAAATTGTGTGTTTTCATTTTGAAATGGAATTTTAGTAAGAAACACAAGTGAAATACTCAAAACTGAGATTTTTTTTTAATATTTTGATACTTTAGAAAAAAATTCATAATTCATTTTTGACATGTAGGAATCATCCAATCCTCAATCCGACACATAGTGTGACCAGTATGACTCCAAGTGTGTCTTGTTTATTTAAAACTCCTTCTGTGGATGAATTTGACAGATTCGTCTTTGATTCTTGGGGGCTTTGAGAATGGGAAGTTGTCTGTCTTTTGGATAGAAGACAATTGATGATGAGATATGCTACACTGTAAGATCTGACTCGAGCTTTGTCGAGTGCACCCAAGAAGTGCGGAGGATGCGGCTTCTATCTTTTTCGTTGGAGCTTTGATATTTTTCTAAATCATGATTCTACAACAATTCTAGTTTGAGTATGTCTTCCTCAATTACCTATCCCTTTTCAAAACCCTGCGATTATGCATATTCTAGGTAATTTAGTGGGTCACTTTCTTTGTGTTGATGCGTGTACTACCTCCGTGAGTCACCCGATCAACCCATGTATGTGTGTGGAGGTTGATGTGTCGAAAGCTCCGGTTGAGTCGGTATGGATGGAAGTTGGGGAAGAGGTTCAGTGGAAGAAACCGGTGGTTTCTGAGCACTAGGTGGAGTTCTGTTCAGCTTGTCACCGACTGGGTCACATGGCTGCAGATTGCAGATGAGGGACTCACTAGGGAAAGGTCTTAATGCAGGAGGGGAATATTGATGTTGGTCTTCAGGTTGTGAGCTGGGAGGTGCAGAGTAAAACAGTTTCAATGCAGGATGCTGAACCTTCTATGGAGAGGGTGTTTTCTCGGATCAAGGATGATGTGAGGGCTCTAGAAATGGGGAAATCTGTGGTCAAGCAGGTTGAGGAGATTACTTCACAGTCGCAGAAGGAAATAGTGGTTCGGACAGAAGGGATGAAGGTGTCTCAATCCTCTATATATAAGTGTGCTGCTTCTTCAGGGGGCCCCAAGACACCAACAGGGAAGATTTTGATCTAGGATGGTGTTATGACATATAAATCCTTTGGGTGTTTGGACACCAATGAGTCTACACAGGTTGGAGGGGATGTACAGATTGAGGGGGGTTTGGGAGTTGACAAGGCCCATGATGAGGGGAAGTTACTTAAGAAGAATAAAGGGAGACACCGCAATGACAACTCATTTTTACCGAAGCCGATGGAAACACGGTCAAGTAAAAAATCTAAGTCAAGTGAGAAAGAAATGTCATCTTCCATGGTTGTCATGCAAAAGGATTCTCAGGTTTTGTTAAAGGAGAACAACAATGAAATGGTAAGAGCTACTGAAATGGAAAAGAACATAAAAGAACCTATCATTTTCTCTAAGGAGGACATGGAAGAGGAATTTATGTATGTTAACATCCCACAAGAAGAGGCTGATATGATGGGAAGACCTATCAAATTGGAGTTTAACAGCGAGTAGGATAAGTGGATTGACAAACAATATTTGATCATAATGAGAGGCTTCAATGATCAAAAAATCAGCAAAGAAGAATATATCCGAACCTGGGACAAAATGGCAGACCAATTTGAAGATGTTATTGGGGAAGATCCTGATGCTAAGGTATGGATAATGAATTGGAATCTATATAGGGAGGAAAGAACTAATAGTCTAAGGCTATGATTTGGTAACTTTTCATTTTCTTATGAGGCCTCACCTCCGGACTGATTGGGTTTGTTTCTCACGTTGCTTTTAAAGTGGTTTGGTGGGACATTTGGGTTGTCTGCAGGTCAGGGTGCTAATGGTGTCGGGATATGGTCATCTTCATTCTGGTTTTCTTTGACGTCCTTAGGGGTGGATTCTGGAGGTCTATTTCATCGCTTGAAGGCCGGGTGAATTCCTCTGGAGTTTTCCAATGGGAGGATTTGGGTCAGTGTCGATGGTCCCACAGGGGGACGCTCAAGGTAATCCTTGGTGGGTTTGGCCATCCTTTCTGATGTTCTTGTGCCCTGGTTCGTGGTTTTTTGAACATGGTTTGTGGTTTTTGGTGTTATTTTTTTTGGTGAATGTGGTTGTACTAGACTCATGTATCGGGGTACTGGAACCCATAAACCGGATTTTGAAAATGGAAAAAAATTGATTGACATTAATTTTAGTAAAGAGAACAAGTGACAAACACAAAAAAGTTCAAATTCATTTGGATTTATTTGATACATTAAGAAAATTATCCATAATTTAGTTTTGTCATATAGGAATCAACCAAACCTCAATCTGATGCACAATGTGACCGATATTACTCCAATTGTTCCTTTTTATTTAAAATTGAAATTAATTTTAGTAAAAAGGAAAAGTGACATACTCAATACCAAGAAAAGATATTCATATTATTTAATACTTTATTAAAATTACCCATAATTTATTTGTGATGTTTAGGAATTATTCACACCTCAATCTGATACATCGTGTTCCCAATATGACTCAATGTATCTGTTATGTTTTTTAAATTGATATTTTAGTTTAAAACATGTTTCCCTCACTAAAAAAAGAAACACAAACTCCCATTTTATTAATAATTTTGTAAAATTATTTATAGGTCATTTTTAACATGTATAAATTAGTCTCACATCAATCCGACACATGATTTGACCAGTGTTACCCAAAGTGCATGTTTTCAGTTTAAAATTTCATTTAAGTAAAAAAACACAAGTTACATACTCAAAACTGAAAATCCATATTTAGATTGTTTTGATACTTTATGATAACAATACCTAAGTTATTTTTTATGAATAGGAATCAACATCACCTCAATCTGATGCATAGTGTGACCAATATGACTCTAAGTGTGTATTTTTATTTTAATTTAACATTTTAGTAAAGAACATAAGTGACATATTCAAAACTGAGAAAATGATTTTGGATTGTTTTTATACTTTAATAAAATAATTGATAATTTTTTTTTGATTTGTAGGAATCAAACACACATCAATCTGATACACGGTGTTCCCGATATAACTCAACGTTTCCATTATCAGTATAAAATGAAATTTTATTTCAAAACACATGTCACTCACATAAAACTAAGAAAATGAACTCATATTATCTTGATACTTAAGTAAAATGATTCTTAAGTCAATTGTTTTGTGTATGAATTAGTCTTATATAAAAATGACACATGATTTGACCAATATGATTCAAAGTCTGTGTTTTTGTTTATAATGACATTTTAGTAAAATAGACAAGTGACATACTCAAAACTAGGAAAACATCTTTGGATTATTTTGATACTTTAGAGAAATGATTTATAAGTCATTTATGGCCTATAGGAATCATCCCTTCCTCAATCCGATGCATGGTGTGAATGATATGACTCTAAGTGTGTCCTTTTATTTAAAATTGACATTTTATTAATATATTCAATCATATTTATGTTTAAGTTATTTCTTTATAGTATGACTAACATAAGATTTATTTTCTTATACAGATGTATTATTTTTCTCGGGTTGGGGTGGTTTGGTCAACAACGGATACCATGGTCAGGCTTTTTTGATAGGGGTCAGGGGTTCCAAAGACAATGAAACATTGATGTTTTTAAATGTTTGTGGACAATAATTTAAAATGTAATCATAAAAAACATTATTTGAAATGTATATAATAGTGATTTTTTTTGAATTTGTGATGTAAATTTTATTTCAACTAAATTATGAATTTTCATACAGGTGTACATGTTTATTTTATTCGGTGTGTTGTTATTCAAACCACACACTACAATAGAAGGGTTTTTATCAGTGCTAACAAAAGCACTAATAAAGGGCCCCCCTTTAACAACACTGACAAAAAAATGCCTTTTTAGTTCTGTTAAATCTATTTTTCTTCATTGTGAAATGGCCAAACTGTTGAAGTGATTTAAACATGCATTTATTTTAGAATTTTTTTAATCAAAATTTTAATATAATTATAAAAAAATAAGTTTAAAATTTTATTAGATGTTTATGTTGAAATTTAAACTAAATTTTCCAATGAAAATATAAACAAAAAGTTTCTAATTCAAAATTTACAGAAAATTACAAAAGGAAATTTACATTTTTTATTTTTTGTATTAGTATATTTGTATTATAATATTAAGTGGTCGAAATTTATACTAAATTTATTATGGAAATTTTCAATTGATATTTATAATATAAATTTTCATTAAAATTGTTTATTGAAAAATTAAAATGTTTATTTATGTATTAATATATTTGTATTGGAAATTTAATCATTCATTTATGTAAGAATTATAATAATCAATTTTTTTATAAATTTTTTTATAAAACTTATTACAAATATCAAGTATATATTTCCATTGAAATTTGTAAAATTTTTATAAAAATTATGAATTTATGTTTGTATGTATGAATATACTTATATTAATATATATCTTTATAGACTTATTTTAATTTTTAGAATTATTTTTCATTGATAAAATAAATTCTTCATGGTAAATTTCCATTGAAAGAATTCCTTATAAATTTATATTGGAATTGTATGCATTTCTATGGAAAATTAAATATCAGCTATAAATTTACATCGATGATAAGTAATTTTCAATGAAAATTTTAATTGAAAACTTTTATATGAAATTTTAAATTCAATTTTTATAAGAAAAAGTATATTATCTAGTAATGTGTTAGTATATTTTCACCAAAAACATTAACATGAATTAATTTTTAAAATTTGGTAATCAAATTTTCTTCATAATCATTATAAAAATTAAATTGAAATTTAAGTTTAAATTTGAAGTAAAATTTTATGGCAGAAAATTTCCAAAAAAGTTTCTATTAAAAATTTACATTGGTGTTTTTTATTTATTATTTTTGATTTAATAGATTGTATTATAATTTTATAGAGAAATTTTAATTAAAAATCTCCCATGTGAATATTCATTGAAAACTCTGTATATATTTTCATCGATAATCACATTTATAGTTAATTTACATGTATGTACACATATTTGTACCAAAAAGATTCAATGGATGTATAAACTGAAAATTTCTTATATAAATTTCCAATGTGAATTTGAAATGAAGAATTTCATTATAAATTTATTAGTTCAAATTTCCATTATTTTCAATTTTCATTTTAAATCACTGATACAATTTTTTGCTGCTATTTTATATAATATGTTGACGTGGTGTATGTATGTATATGTTTATCAAATTAAAGGCACATATATAAATTATATATATATATATAATTATTTTCTATTCACAAATAATAAAAAATATATAATAATTTCATTATAATGAACTTATATAACATACAATATAATTTCAATATATATATTTAAATTTTATGCATATTTTTATTATTGAGAAATATCATATGATAAATATATATAATAAATATCACATTAAATAAATAAATATATATATATATAATTTTATTTTATTTATAAATATATATAGATATAAGATATGCATGACGCATCATAAAGAAAATAATAATTAAAAAAACAAGGAATCGACACAAAAGGTATGTAGGGGCATTATCATATAAAAAAGGGTTTGGACTCTCAAGTTGTATACTGACCCAAAATATTAACAATGAAATTTTCCTTCTTATAATTATGTGATGTAGTATGAAATCACAAACACCACAGGGAGAAATAAACAAAACAATATTCTCATTAATTAACAATGATACATTAGTTATCGAATAAACCAATAAGAATGCCAAATATCACAAGAGGATAATAAATATAAAATAATAGAATACGAATAGGAAAATTTGGATATTCTTGATCCACCAAAATGACCGCACTCATGAACAAAGGTGTAGAAATAAAACATAATGTAAATAATTAACTATTCATTTTAAAGATAAAAGTATATACATATTTGAGTGAAAATAGAAGTTAATGAATAATTAATGGAATAGGTGGTATTTATAGGAAGTAGTGAACCTATATAACTATTATAAAACTGGCTATTGGAATTATAATATGACCGTTGGAATAGTAACTAGATTATTGGAATAGTAATATGCCTATTCGGAATAGTAATATGATCGTTAGAATAGTAACATCACTTATGGAAATGAAAAATAATATTTAGGTATCTTATAAAATAAAAACATGTTAAATTTATATCATGGTACAAGTAAATAAAAGTTTTAAAAATAATAAATTAATTGTTGGTATATTTATAAAATTTGATTGTTTTATTTACAATTTTATAATGAATATAATTATCTAAAAGAAAATTTATTTTCATGAAATGGATTCATAAATTAATATTATGTTATATTTTAAATATAAGATAATTTTATGAGACCATAAGTAAGTTTTCAAAGTGTTATAAAATCAATTATAGTATTAAAATCATTATTTTTTGAATAAATGGAGATTTTTTTTAAATTTCTCATATTTATAGAATTATTTTAACAAAATAGATTCTAGTTTTTAAATTTAAATGTTGAAAAAAGGTTGGGGTAATTTTTTGGGATTTTTCTAAAATAATTGATTTTTAGTGAATAATGAAATATAGTAATTTACGATATTTAACATTATAAGCGAAATATATTATTTTTTTGAGTCATAGATGATGTAAGCACCCATTAGTTAGAACTAACATGCCCCATTTACTGTATATAGTCATAATAATCAATACTATTGATATTCTTGAGCCAACATAATAAAAAAATTAATACAATAATAAAAACCACCTCTCTCCTCCCTTATAAATACCACCCTCACCACCCCTTATCCTAACACCATATAAGACTAGAAGCATTAAAAATATCTGAAAAAATATACTCCCCACTCTCCCCACATCCAAGTTTTGTTGGTCTCACCAAAAATTACAATCCCAACTTCCTTTAGGGGTTCTTGAAGGAGGTTATATTAAAGAGGTAACATTCTTAAACTACCTCTTTTAATTTCTTTTCTTCTTATAACTTCTCCTCACATCCTTCATCCATAATAACATAATAATTAAATTATCAAGTATATATTTTACTACTATATTTATATTGTAATATATTCTATCTCTCCTTTTTTTCATCTCCTTTTAATCAAAATATGAAAGCTTGTCCAAATTATGGTGGTTAACCCTCTCCATGGATAGTGAGTTTTCTTTTTTCCATTACTATCTTCAAGGATGGTCATAAAATTATTATTATGGTTAAATAATATTTTAATAAGTATATTATAACTTTTTTCATTTTTTTAACTAATATATAGACATAATATTAAATATAATGAAACTAGTTTACGATGGTCGGTAAAACCACATAATTGAACTAATCACATAATGAAAACATTGTTACTCAAAGAACCATACCCATGTTAGAAAAAAATGTTATATAGTACCATTTATAATTAAGTAAGTGCATTAATACCATTTCATTTAAATTATAGAATAGTATTCCCATTTGATAAGAACTTCCAAAACTATACAAAAGTAAACTGATAATGAAAACCCTGAAACAAATGCTCTCCGAGCAACAAAATTTAACTTCACAACTCATAAAAATAGACACAGATGAACTTAATAAAATTTTAATAAATTAAATATATGTGGAATAGATTATTAATCAATTAATTAATGAATATAATTTTATTTATCAGGACATTAAGTGAACATGGAGAACCCATTCAGATGTAAGGTAATGGGTCTCTCTGGAAGTACATATTTCCATTGGGCAACTCTTTACCTATCTTTGACTCAATTTATCTATTCATTATTATTATATAATACTACCATATTTTGTGTATATTTACCACACATATATATCTATCTCAATTCATCTTTATTTGATGTGAACTAATTTTTTTAAAAGGCTCCCTTCTCCATTCCTCTCGAAAAGCAAACTCGATTAAAGAGAACATCTCTATTTCTCACCAATTTTGAAGTACACTCCATAATCTTTTAGGCCACCAACATTTTTATAAAATCGCTCATTTTATCATTAAATTTTTTAGTTCATTTATTTTTTTTATCGAAATAACTATGCCTTTTATTCTCTTTAATGACTCTTTATCATTTTCCCTAAAACCGCACTAAAGTGACATATTTCTAAAGTTACCTAAACACTCTTTTTTATGTTTTTACTTCAATTTGAAATCATTATTTATGGTATATTATCATTATTTACTTTATTATTATACAATAATGATTTAATATATTATTTCATGGATACCATTATGATAAACCCTTTGGTTATTCCTTATATCATGATTAAAAAACTCATTTCTTTCCATGGGTAACCCTTATGTTTATTCATTATGTTTGATTTATTTATATGAATCACATATGCATGTACATGTTTTGATGGGTGCACCCAGATTGAACTCTAACACATTGGGTATTTTTTTCTAATGATACATTATGTATGGGATTAGGGAGTAAAACTAATCCATTTTGGGACATTGTACACCATGTGATATCATCTTGAAAGTTAGCCTTGACTCATGTTTATTTTGATGATATATGTTTCTACCACATTTCTATATTTCCATGATCATATTATTCTGTGTTTTATATGTTATACCTCTATAGGTTTTTTCATGACCCATACCTTTTTTGTTATCATGTTATGACTTCTGAATGATGTGTTATTCTTCTTTTCCATGTTTATTCCCCCATTGGGTTTTTAGCTCATCATTTTTGGTTATTTATTTCCCAAGTTATCTTATGTAGTTAAAGGAGGTCAAGGGAGTTAGTATAACATTATGGATATTAATAAAAAGTTGTTTTATTCTAGTTTCATGTTTTCTAATTATGTACCTAGTCTTCCAAATACACTATACTTTTTTATCCTTGGTTTGTATTTGATGGATAGTTATAATTAAAATTATATAATAATATATTTAAAAGGTTTAGTTTGATATAGTTGGTATTAGAGGATGTTCTAGTTATTTTTTTGGAGATTAGGACTAGGAAACTTTATTAAGAACCCTAGGGAGAATTCTATCACCATTGATAACCTAGATTGAAGCCTAGGCAATCATAAGTTAGGATATAATTTTCATTTATAAGTTTAACATTCTATGTTTATAGTTTTGTTTTTATATGATCATTAACTAAGTATTCAAGCCCCCATAATTTTTTTAGTTAATGGATAGAAATAGGAGAACTCATGTTAATGATTAATGTGATAGGAAATGTGATGATTTCCCTAATGAGATTCAATGTAACATCCCAGGTAAATGAAGAATAAATAATTTTAATATTTATTAATATTTATGAATTAAATATTAAATTCTATTTTAAAGGGGTTGCTATGTTCGATAGCGTACCCGATACGCAACGGTGAGTTCCTTTGAAAACTTACGTTGCACACTAGTAATAAAATAATATTATTTTAAATAACATGTAGCCGTTGTATTGGCGGGAATGGATAGAAATAACTAAAATATGATTATATATGTTTTTAAGTGTTTTTATATTTATCCAATAAAAGATAAAGGCTTAAAATATGGAAAGAATTCAATTTTAGGAATTTATACCCTAATTTTCATTAAGGGTTCACTTATCACCTTTTGACGGCGAACCGTCATTAAATATAGTTTTGATCACTCTTATACATTCTTTTGGACCAAATAAAACTTTTATTAAGAATCGGGACATCAAATTTTACTTTGTGTAATTTTTGGTACCTTTCTGATAAAGTTCATTTTTTTTATGAATAGTGTAAAATGTTGCATTTTAATTCAAAACCTCTTTTTGATATAATTTATTTATATGATTAGATTATCTTTTGAATTGGTTTTAAAGTGAAATTAGAATATATTTTTACCATTTTATCTAAAGGTGGTCATTGGAATCAATTTCACTTTGAAATTAGACTTAAACTGGTGTCAATCTTTTGATACTTATTATTTTGTAAAAACACGCTATTTGCTCTGGCAGCGGGAATTAATTATTAAATTAATTAATGTGACTTATATGATTTGAATTTTGTAAAATGGACTTCATTTTTGAATTCGGAATATCAAATATAGCTTAGAGTGAATTTTTGGTAATTTTCTGAAAAACTTCAATTTTTGATGAATAGTGAAACCACTAAGTGGTAATCAAGCAAACTGATTTTTCAGTTAAATGAAAGTTTACCACTAATGTGTATTGAATTTTGAAAATCTGACATACATGGTTGTCATTAAGAAGTAAAATTTGGTTCAATGAGATTAAAATAATTTTTTGGTGAATAGTAACTTATTAAGTTTTTAATCGCGATTAGTGGTAATTAGTGTAGTTTAAGGAATAAATAATGCTTTAATAATATAAAATGACCTAGACACATGTCCCAACCATATTGGTTGTGTCATGGCCGACCAAGACAAGCCATGGGTCAACTTGGGGACCCCATGGATCCACTTTTGTTGGGAAATGACATAAATTACTTTTTATTTAATGTTAAAGTGAAAATGACACAAACATAATATGTTTTACGAAAACAATTTTTAAGTGGGGTTATACAAGTCCAAATTTTGATTATAAATATTCAATGGAAAGCTAAAAAGATTTCCTACATCATAGTAATTGTTTTATAATTTTTAGACATTAAATAAATTTAATTATTTACGACATAATAATGATGCAGTGATGACATCATTATTTGATGATTTAAACAAAATAGAAAGATAATGTAAAATCTATGAACTACACATGTCCAAAACCAATTGGATGAGTGGATTTCGATGCCTTATAACCTTATCCACGAATTCTATCAATGTGGGACCTTTTAAAACCGAATCACATTTTCAAATAATGTAATGTTTCTTAACTTTCCAAAAGTGCCCCTCCTCTCCTCTTATAAAAGGCCCCCACCTCTACCTCATTTCACACACTCTTCAAGCCATTGGCTCGGCCAAACCCTGCCCATTTTCTCTCTCCACATCCCTCTCCTCAACCTAGAGGATTCCCTTTGGGCAGAATCCTTTCAAAGGAATCTTTTAGGCTCAACTCAAAAGGAGTTACACTTTTTAAGGTAATTCATTCTCTCATGTTCATTTGTTTTATTTTGCTTCTCCAACCCCCTAAACTCTTTTTATTTACTTCTTTTGTAACAACACCAGTATCTTAAATATACTAGGATGTTGTTATAAGATTTATTTGAGCTACACTCTCACACAACTACATCAAATGGTTAAAGAACATAAGGTTTCCGTGGATGGCGAAATTATGCCTCCCGAAACGATGATTGTTCAATACTCATTTAACACCTTCAAAGGTGGCCATTATGATGTCACTATTTTTATATATGATATATAATATGTATATGTTTTCCTTAAGCTTCTTTTTTCTTCATTTTGGTCATACTTTATGGTTTCCATTATGGGTAAACACGATATCTTCATTTTAGGAAGTGCGGACTACCGCCCCCTGAAAGTGATTTGATTCGTTAATACCATATGTGGGATGTGTAAAGGATAAAGTTAATGATATTATATATGTTATTATACTGGAATTATAATATACTCTTATATCATTATGATTCCATTCCAGAAAATATGAAATAGAAATGGAAGTAGCGTTCATGCGTACGTACGGCTTACCGTCTCCATGAACGGTGCATTTCATTTCTTACCTCTAAATGTGATGTAATATTATAAATGAATGTATGTACTGGATATATATGACATATATGATATCTACATCATGAATACCATTCTGGATATAATGAAACATTGACCAAATTAACTACATGTAAGTGTAAGAAGTCTATTTTTGACTTAAGAACCAAATACCGACAAAATGAACATTATTAACTTAAATGATTACATGATGTTCATAACATGGTATAAAAGGAATAATGAACTTGGAAAAGATTAATAATCAAGTAGAGATTAACTAAATTTTATTATTCAGGAGTTTAAAGAATGGTCGGGTCAAGTCAGATACGAGGTATGGGAACTTCTTAACCCAATTTCCATTCTTTGGGTTAATCTCCTACTTTCAAATTATGTCATTATATTATTATGACATATCTTGTATTTGTACTTTATTTATGTGTACTTATAGTGAATACACATAATGTATCTATTTTATTTTAAAAATTATCTTTGTATGGGACTTCGTCTCAATCTCCTTTCATTGAGGCATATTTTGTTTTATACACAACTTTCTTGTATACGGTGTATAAACCCCTTTGACTTTTACATTTATTCAAAAGGAATCTTTTTTATACGAGGTGTTTACTAAACGTCAAAAGGGAATGTTTTTGTCGTACGTATGCGGCGACAACGACTTCTCCGCCGTCGTAACCGTTATTTGAGTTTCGGCTTCCTCTACAAGCCATACCTTCTTTTTAAAAGAAAAATAAATACCATGTTTTACTTTTCTTTTACTTTGATATTAAAAATGGTTTTCATAATGTTTTTATTATATCAATGTGTTGTATTGATATCTCGTGATTGAAATGTGGAAATTTTATGTTTCCTTTATGCATGTTTTATGTGATATGATTATGTTATGGTTCTTGGGCATTATTATGAAGACGGGTGGTTCCGTGATAAACTAAGGGCGGGTGAGCCCGTTATAGCTCTCCAATGCATTGGGTAACGCGAAGGAGTGAAACGTTAAGGTTTCTCCGAAGAGATTTTAGGGAATATACTGTGATGGGTATTCCCAACGTAACCAAGAGGGTTACTCCCTACGTAAGAATGTTATGAATGCCTCAAGTTACCTTTATGTCTTATGATTTATATGATTTATTCATGTTTTTATGAGGTATGTTAAAGTGCCTATGTTTTATGGGTAAAGTATGATTTCATTCTTATGTATATATGAACTCATGTTTCCTTTCCATGTTGTTTTTTTATAACCCATACTGAGTTTTTATGCTCATCCCAAGTTTTTGAAATGTATTTCACAGGTCAAGGGAAAGGTACATGATAAGATGATAGAGTCAAGGATGTGTCAAGAAATAATCCATGTTTTATTTTAAATGTGTGTCCCATTGATGGGAATGAAGAATACTATCTTTATGTAACCACTTTGTTTATATGTGGAATGTAATGCAAGTTTGATGATCTAATTCTCTAAAACTCTAAACCCGAAAAGATCCTCAACGTGTAATCTTGTAATAACTCAAGATTAAGTAAGGTTTAAGGCTGGGGCCTTATAGTTGGTATCAAAGGTCGGTTTAGACAACTTTAGGAGTTAGAAAAGTGTTAAATTATAATATGATTGAAATGATATAGCATTTACGGATTACCATGTTGCTTCGCCTAAGATATTTCCATGTTCAGAATGGTTTTCCGTAGGGGAAACAAAGCAGCTATGTTGGGACGACATCAGGAGGAAGACAGCCTTCCAAATCAGCAACCTGAGATGGTCGGAATCGGAACTGAACAGTTTGTTGCAGTGATGGCACAGTTGACTCAGGCTATAAATGGTGGTGGTATCCATGCACGAGATCCGCCAGATCAACCGCAGAGGAACATGTCAGTGGTGGAACATTTCATGAGGCAACATCCCCCATCATTCAGAGGATCATCTGACCATGTGCTAGCTGAAGGGTGGATTAAAGCACTAGAGAAGATTTTTGATGTCATGGGGTGTTCAGACAATCAAAAGGTTAGTCTTGCTATTTACCGTTTGGAGGGTGAAGCAGATCAGTGGTGGTCTATGGTTAAAAATATCAGGGACGCCGATGAGATTGATGCTCTTAACTGGGATGAATTCAAAGGTATGTTTCTTGAGAAGTATTTTCCTAAGGCTGTTTGACTTAGGATGGAAAAGCAATTCTTGGAATTGAGGCAAGAGGAAGACTCAGTGGATGCCTATGAAGAAAGGTTCACTCGATTGGCAAGGTATGCTCCCAATTTTATCCGAGACCTTGATAGTAAAATCAATCGTTTTTACTCAGGATTAAAGCCAAAGTATCGAAGGGCATTAGCTTCTCGTGAGTTTAAAAGTTATGAAAAGCTTGTTCGATGTGCTGAGAAGGTGGAAATGGAGTTTGCCGATGACCAAGTTTTCTATAACAACCAGTAGAAGAAGAGACCGAGGTGGCAGGAGAAAGGTAAGAATTCTTCAAAAAAGTCTGATGGTAAGAAAACTAAGTTTCCAGTTTGTGATAAATGTGGAAAAAGGCATGCTGGGGAATGTCTTCTGAATTCTGGAAAGTGCTACCGATGTGGTAAGATGGGACATAAGGCTCGTGGTTGCACTGAAAAGGATCAAGGTGAAGGTAAGAATAAATTTGATTTACAGTTAGTGAAATGTTATAAGTGCAATGAGATGGGTCACTATGCAAACGAGTGTCCGACAAGGAGCTTGAGTGATGGGAAGCAGTTAGACTACAAGTAGAAAGGGGTGGTGAAATCCTTTGCAACTACTTCAGCAGATGTTGGGCCATCGAATGAAGTGGTGTCAGCTCCAGGGAGCTCAGTATTTTTCGAAGATTGACTTGAGGTCGGGGTACCATCAGTTGAATGTAAAAGAAGCAGACATTCCGAAGACTGCGTTCCGTACTAGATATGGCCATTATGAATTTGTAGTTATGCCTTTTGGGTTAACCAATGCACCTGCTGTATTCATGGACCTTATGAATAAAATTTTCCATGAGTTCTTGGATAAGTTTGTGTTTGTGTTTTGAGGTTTGTGAAGAGGTTATGTGTGCCTTGTGATTCACAGTTGAAGAGAGAGTTGTTATGTGAAGCTCATAGTTCTCCGTTTTCAGTTCATCCGGGCAGTACTAAGATGTATAGAGATCTGCGGGAGTATTACTGGTGGGATGGAATGAAAAGAGATATTGCTGATTTTACTGTGAAGTGTTTGACTTGTCAGCAGGTTAAAGCAGAGCGGCAGTTACCGAAAGGGATGCTTCAGCCTTTACCAGTGCCAGAGTGGAAATGGGAGAATATATCCATGGACTTTGTTGTTGGATTACCAAAGACATCTCGAGGTAATAATGCAATCTGGGTTATTGTGGATCGCTTGACCAAATCTGCTCATTTCCTTGCTATACGAGATACTTTCTCTCTTGATCAACTTTCTCGTTTTTATCTTAAAGAGATAGTCAGGTTACATGGAGTTCTTCTCTCCATTGTATCGGATCGTGATCCCAGGTTTACTTCTAACTTTTGGAAAGGCCTTCAGAAGTCGTTGGGTACTGAATTAAATTTTAGTACAGCTTTTCATCCTCAATCAGATGGGCAGTCAGAACGAACAATTCAGACATTGGAGGATATGCTACGAGCTTGTTCTATGGATTATCAGGGAAGTTGGGACCAACATCTTTCTTTGGTTGAGTTTTCATATAATAACAGTTTTCATTCTAGTATACAGATGGCACCATTTCAGGCATTATATGGGAAGCGGTGTCGAACTCCAACTTTCTGGGATGAAGTGGGTGAAAGGAAATTGATGGGACCAGAATTGGTAGAAGAGATGGCAGAAAAAGTTCAGCTGATTCAGAAACACATGAGAACAGCTCAGAGCAGGCAGAAGAGTTATGCGGATAACTGGAGGAAGGATCTATCTTTCGAGGTAGGTGATCATGTTTTTCTCAAGGTTTCTCCTTGGAAAAGTGTGATGAGATTTGGTAAGAAAGGAAAGTTGAGTCCAAGGTTTGTTGGACCATACGAAATTCTGGAGAGAGTTGGATCAGTTGCATACCGAGTGGCTTTACCTCCGAGTTTATCTCAGGTACACAATGTTTTTCACGTTTCGATGTTGAGAAAGTATATGCCAGATCCATCTCATGTTTTGAGTCCAGAGGTAGTTCAGCTGGAAGAGAACCTATCTTATGAGAAACAACCGGTCCAGATTCTTGACCATAAGGATCAAGTGTTACGGAATAAGGTGATTCATCAGGTAAAGATTTTTTGGAAAAACCATGTGATTGAAGAGGCAACGTGGGAATCTGAAAATGCTATGAGGGATAAATACCCCCACTTATTTTGATAAGTGAATAAAATTGCGAGGACGCAATTCCCAAAAGGGGGGAAGGATGTAACATCCCAGGTAAATGAAGAATAAATAATTTTAATATTTATTAATATTTATGAATTAAATATTAAATTCTATTTTAAAGGGGTTGCTATGTTCGATAGCGTACCCGATACGCAACGGTGAGTTCCTTTGAAAACTTACGTTGCACACTAGTAATAAAATAATATTATTTTAAATAACATGTAGCCGTTGTATTGGCGGGAATGGATAGAAATAACTAAAATATGATTATATATGTTTTTAAGTGTTTTTATATTTATCCAATAAAAGATAAAGGCTTAAAATATGGAAAGAATTCAATTTTAGGAATTTATACCCTAATTTTCATTAAGGGTTCACTTATCACCTTTTGACGGCGAACCGTCATTAAATATAGTTTTGATCACTCTTATACATTCTTTTGGACCAAATAAAACTTTTATTAAGAATCGGGACATCAAATTTTACTTTGTGTAATTTTTGGTACCTTTCTGATAAAGTTCATTTTTTTTATGAATAGTGTAAAATGTTGCATTTTAATTCAAAACCTCTTTTTGATATAATTTATTTATATGATTAGATTATCTTTTGAATTGTTTTTAAAGTGAAATTAGAATATATTTTTACCATTTTATCTAAAGGTGGTCATTGGAATCAATTTCACTTTGAAATTAGACTTAAACTGGTGTCAATCTTTTGATACTTATTATTTTGTAAAAACACGCTATTTGCTCTGGCAGCGGGAATTAATTATTAAATTAATTAATGTGACTTATATGATTTGAATTTTGTAAAATGGACTTCATTTTTGAATTCGGAATATCAAATATAGCTTAGAGTGAATTTTTGGTAATTTTCTGAAAAACTTCAATTTTTGATGAATAGTGAAACCACTAAGTGGTAATCAAGCAAACTGATTTTTCAGTTAAATGAAAGTTTACCACTAATGTGTATTGAATTTTGAAAATCTGACATACATGGTTGTCATTAAGAAGTAAAATTTGGTTCAATGAGATTAAAATAATTTTTTGGTGAATAGTAACTTATTAAGTTTTTAATCGCGATTAGTGGTAATTAGTGTAGTTTAAGGAATAAATAATGCTTTAATAATATAAAATGACCTAGACACATGTCCCAACCATATTGGTTGTGTCATGGCCGACCAAGACAAGCCATGGGTCAACTTGGGGACCCCATGGATCCACTTTTGTTGGGAAATGACATAAATTACTTTTTATTTAATGTTAAAGTGAAAATGACACAAACATAATATGTTTTACGAAAACAATTTTTAAGTGGGGTTATACAAGTCCAAATTTTGATTATAAATATTCAATGGAAAGATAAAAAGATTTCCTACATCATAGTAATTGTTTTATAATTTTTAGACATTAAATAAATTTAATTATTTACGACATAATAATGATGCAGTGATGACATCATTATTTGATGATTTAAACAAAATAGAAAGATAATGTAAAATCTATGAACTACACATGGCCAAAACCAATTGGATGAGTGGATTTCGATGCCTTATAACCTTATCCACGAATTCTATCAATGTGGGACCTTTTAAAACCGAATCACATTTTCAAATAATGTAATGTTTCTTAACTTTCCAAAAGTGCCCCTCCTCTCCTCTTATAAAAGGCCCCCACCTCTACCTCATTTCACACACTCTTCAAGCCATTGGCTCGGCCAAACCCTGCCCATTTTCTCTCTCCACATCCCTCTCCTCAACCTAGAGGATTCCCTTTGGGCAGAATCCTTTCAAAGGAATCTTTTAGGCTCAACTCAAAAGGAGTTACACTTTTTAAGGTAATTCATTCTCTCATGTTCATTTGTTTTATTTTGCTTCTCCAACCCCCTAAACTCTTTTTATTTACTTCTTTTGTAACAACACCAGTATCTTAAATATACTAGGATGTTGTTATAAGATTTATTTGAGCTACACTCTCACACAACTACATCAAATGGTTAAAGAACATAAGGTTTCCGTGGATGGCGAAATTATGCCTCCCGAAACGATGATTGTTCAATACTCATTTAACACCTTCAAAGGTGGCCATTATGATGTCACTATTTTTATATATGATATATAATATGTATATGTTTTCCTTAAGCTTCTTTTTTCTTCATTTTGGTCATACTTTATGGTTTCCATTATGGGTAAACACGATATCTTCATTTTAGGAAGTGCGGACTACCGCCCCCTGAAAGTGATTTGATTCGTTAATACCATATGTGGGATGTGTAAAGGATAAAGTTAATGATATTATATATGTTATTATACTGGAATTATAATATACTCTTATATCATTATGATTCCATTCCAGAAAATATGAAATAGAAATGGAAGTAGCGTTCATGCGTACGTACGGCTTACCGTCTCCATGAACGGTGCATTTCATTTCTTACCTCTAAATGTGATGTAATATTATAAATGAATGTATGTACTGGATATATATGACATATATGATATCTACATCATGAATACCATTCTGGATATAATGAAACATTGACCAAATTAACTACATGTAAGTGTAAGAAGTCTATTTTTGACTTAAGAACCAAATACCGACAAAATGAACATTATTAACTTAAATGATTACATGATGTTCATAACATGGTATAAAAGGAATAATGAACTTGGAAAAGATTAATAATCAAGTAGAGATTAACTAAATTTTATTATTCAGGAGTTTAAAGAATGGTCGGGTCAAGTCAGATACGAGGTATGGGAACTTCTTAACCCAATTTCCATTCTTTGGGTTAATCTCCTACTTTCAAATTATGTCATTATATTATTATGCCATATCTTGTATTTGTACTTTATTTATGTGTACTTATAGTGAATACACATAATGTATCTATTTTATTTTAAAAATTATCTTTGTATGGGACTTCGTCTCAATCTCCTTTCATTGAGGCATATTTTGTTTTATACACAACTTTCTTGTATACGGTGTATAAACCCCTTTGACTTTTACATTTATTCAAAAGGAATCTTTTTTATACGAGGTGTTTACTAAACGTCAAAAGGGAATGTTTTTGTCGTACGTATGCGGCGACAACGACTTCTCCGCCGTCGTAACCGTTATTTGAGTTTCGGCTTCCTCTACAAGCCATACCTTCTTTTTAAAAGAAAAATAAATACCATGTTTTACTTTTCTTTTACTTTGATATTAAAAATGGTTTTCATAATGTTTTTATTATATCAATGTGTTGTATTGATATCTCGTGATTGAAATGTGGAAATTTTATGTTTCCTTTATGCATGTTTTATGTGATATGATTATGTTATGGTTCTTGGGCATTATTATGAAGATGGGTGGTTCCGTGATAAACTAAGGGCGGGTGAGCCCGTTATAGCTCTCCAATGCATTGGGTAACGCGAAGGAGTGAAACGTTAAGGTTTCTCCGAAGAGATTTTAGGGAATATACTGTGATGGGTATTCCCAACGTAACCAAGAGGGTTACTCCCTACGTAAGAATGTTATGAATGCCTCAAGTTACCTTTATGTCTTATGATTTATATGATTTATTCATGTTTTTATGAGGTATGTTAAAGTGCCTATGTTTTATGGGTAAAGTATGATTTCATTCTTATGTATATATGAACTCATGTTTCCTTTCCATGTTGTTTTTTTATAACCCATACTGAGTTTTTATGCTCATCCCAAGTTTTTGAAATGTATTTCACAGGTCAAGGGAAAGGTACATGATAAGATGATAGAGTCAAGGATGTGTCAAGAAATAATCCATGTTTTATTTTAAATGTGTGTTCCATTGATGGGAATGAAGAATACTATCTTTATGTAACCACTTTGTTTATATGTGGAATGTAATGCAAGTTTGATGATCTAATTCTCTAAAACTCTAAACCCGAAAAGATCCTCAACGTGTAATCTTGTAATAACTCAAGATTAAGTAAGGTTTAAGGCTGGGGCCTTATATTCAAAACCTGATGGGAATGGGAGCGAAGAACTTTATAACAGTACTAGCTCATCTGGATCAATTTCTGAATAATAACATCAATCATGTAACACACCCTCCTACTCCAATGAAAGATAAAGTTATGGTTGATTCTTTTATGTGACAAAACCTCATATTTTTATTAGATATTTTGGTCCCCTAATCGTAGAATAATTTCCACTAAGAAGATATTCTCTTTCATCTAGTTATTAGAAGAAGATAAAGTTGTGCTAGTGGTCTATAATTTTGATGGGGAAGATGATAAGTGGTGCACACAGATAAATATCATGAAGTCTAAAGAGGAAATTAACTCCATCAGATTATAAGGATTAAATAAAATATTTCGGAATTAATATTTTCCCCAAACTCTCTATCTTTAAATGAGTGGGGATTTCCTTGGACTAAATAAAAAGGAAGATGAGTCTATCAGGGTTTATGAGGAAATATTTACAAGGATTTCACAACACTTCTCTGGATTTTTAATAAAAACTAAAAGAAAGGTGGATCACTTCTTTAGTGGATTAAATATGAGTCTATGAAAATCCTTGGTGATTCGAGATTTTGAAAGCTATGAGGATATTTTTCATTGTGCCCTTAAGGTTGATATGGGGATTAGAGACTCTTAGTAGTCTCATTGGATCAAAGATAAAAATTAGAAAATGTAATTTAGTGTTGTAGGATAAAAAGATAAATCCGATGGTGGAAATAAAACATAGTATCCCACATGTTAAAAGTGTGGGAAGAAACATCCTGGAAATTGTCTAAAGGAAACTGAGAGAGGATTCAAATGTGAAAAAGAGGGGAATTGGGGTAATCATTTCTAAAGGGATATGAAGAATCTCATTGATATAAAAGAATAAAAAAAGGTTCAGATCAAAAATCATCTTATTTTATAATGTTTCTACTCAAGTAACACAAACATCATATGAGACAATGCCCTAAGCCAAGGGTTTTCAGAGAGAATAAATGAAAAAACCTCTAATGAAATAAGGAATGGAATATGCTATCACTAATGTTGAAGTAGACCATGAAAATTCTATGGTGACAGGTATGCTTATTATTCATTCAAGAATATAAAACATACATTTTGATTCTGTTTCTACAATTTATTTCATATCATGTAATTTTAGTTTCACTATTCAAACAACACCTCAAAATACAGAGGTTGAATTATCCTTGAGAACAATTAATGGGGAAATTATTACATCTATAGTATATAACTCCTCCCCGATCAATTTTTGTGGACTAAACCACCCTAAAAATATCATCTTACTTCATTTAGTGGAGTTTTATGCTATATTGGGAATTAATTGACTATCATTCTAGAAATCCCACATCAACTGTCAGGAGGGGGAGATCACTCTTCACATCTTGAGGCATCCTCCAATTCTATAAAAATGTTAGTAGGGGGATATATATCCTTTAGAATCTCCTTATAAATCATGGATACAATTTCATTATGAGAAATGATGTCTATCTCAAATAATTGATTCAAAGGATATGATCATGCTTGAAGACATGCCTATTATGTGGGACTACATTGATGTGTTCCCTAAAGAATTTATTGGTCTTCCTCATGACCGAGAGGTTGAGTTCTCTATTGAAATTATACCTATTTCACTCCCCATATCAATGAATCCTCACATGATAGACACCATTGAGTTGAAATAAATAAAGAAGTATTTAAATGAGAATATGGACAAGGGTTTTACATTCTTGAGTGCTTCACCATGTGGTGAACTGGTCCTCTTCACCAAAAATAAGGATGGATCAATACGCATTTTCATTAATTATCAGGGGATTAACAAAATCACGATAAAGAACAAGTATCCCTTACTATAGATAGATGAATTTTTTGATCAAAAGTGTGGGGACAAGTATTTATCGAAGGTGGAACATCAGTTGGGATATCAACAATTAAATGTGAAGAAAGAAGACAATCCCAAGACTACATTTTGAATAAAATACAGACACTAGGATTTCATAGTGATTACCTTCGGACTCAATAATGCTCCAGAAATTTTCAAGGACCTAATGAATAGAGTCTTTAGATAATATCTTGAAAAATATGTGGTAGTCATTATATATGATATTTTGATATACTCTAAGATAAAGGAGGAATATGATTAGCATTTAAATATTGTTATAAAGAATTTTTGAAAAAAGAAACTATATGAAAAGAATAGTAAACATGAGTTCTAGATGGAGGAATTATCTTCCTTAGGTCATGTTATTACCAGTAAAGGAATATATGGGGATACTTTTAAGATAAAAGCAATTGAATAGTGGCCCAGACCAACATTCGTAATGGAGATATGTAGTTTACTTGGTCTAGAAGGGAATTATCAACGATTTTTTAGGAAATTATAATGATTGTTAAACACACTAACCAAGATAAATCAGAAGGGAGTAAGGGTTTTCTAGATAAGTGAATATGAAGACTGCTTCAAAGTGTTAAAAAAGAGGCTTATCACTGCACCTGCACTTACACTACCCACAAGTGGGGAACTCTTTATGGTATATAGTGATGAATTATAGAAGGGATTAGGAAGTGTATTGATGAAAAATTATTAATTTAAAGACTATGCCTCAAGGAAATTTAATTTTCATGAAAAAACTATCCCATGGATGATCTAGAGTTAACAGCTGTGATATTTACCTTGAAATATGGTGGAATTATCTCTATGGGGTGTAGTGTGAGATATATACTAATAACAAGAGCTTGAAATATATATTCACATAGAAGGAGATTAATATGAACCAATGAAAATGGTTAGATCTCATCAAGGAGTATGAATACTCAATCCACTGCAATCCTGGTAAAGTAAATAAATTGGTAGATTCTCTAAGTAGAAAATATCCTACAACTTTATCAATAAAAATAATTGATAAGTATCCAGTCTTCTTAGACTTAAAAAGGATGGACATGGGAATCATATAGTAAGGAACATCATCATTCCTTTCTCAAATGATTACTTAACCATCCACTTTAGATAATATAAAGTATACTCAAAGAGATGATGTGGAAATTCAAAAGAAGGTGGAAGCTATCAGAAATGGGAAATCCCCAGAGTTGAAAACTGATGAGGATTGAGTCATAAGATTTTGGTCATGAATATGTATACCATCAAATCTAGAGATAAATAGGGATATTTTGAATAATGCACATAACTCAACCTTAACCATACACCCAAGGAACAAAAATATGTATCGAGATATTCAAGAGAACTATTGGTGGGACTATATGAAGAAGGAGATCACAGACTATATATCAAAATTCCTAGTATGTCAACAAATGAATGCTAAAAAGAAAAAGTATAAAGGGATGAATAAACCATTACCCATACTACATGGAAATGGAAAACATCATTATAGAATTTTTCACTAGACTTATGAATACATCCAAAGAAAATAATTCTATATGGTTTGTTGTAGATCATATTACACTACTGAAAATGGGAAATTTGAGATGGGGCATTTACAATGGGATCTCGTTGAAAATACCCTTTTGCGACGAGGCCCCATCTCAAATGCCCTGTTTTAGGAAAGGATGTCACAAATATTGTTTTTAGCGATGACAAGTCACAAGAAAAAACTATTTGTGATGGTATACAAATCCACCACAAATATATTTCTTGTGTTTTTTAAATACTTAATTGTGACGGGTCATCGCAAAAATCCTTTTTGAGTATTTGAAACCTTTTTTTGCGGCGGGCCGTCGCAAATACAATTTGTGACAGGGCCAATCACAAAAAGTGTATAATAATAATAATAATAACAATAAAATAATATTAATATTAATGTTAATGAAAAAATAATACTAATATTAGTAAAATAAAATAAATTATAAAATAAGAAAATAATTTTTATATAATTATAATAATAATATTGACAATATAATAATAATAATATTATTAATATTAATTAAATAATAATAATAACATTACTAATATAATAAAAAATTATATAATAATGAAAACCTCAATATTCGTGAAATATAATTAAAAAAAATAATTAATAAAATAATAGAAATAATAAATAATTAAATAAAGTAATAAAATAATAAAAATTAAATAAATACCAAACAATATAACATTCACAACAATATGAAAAACACACTATATAAAAATATATATAGTTAATATTACAAACAAAATTTATATTCAAATGTTTTATCACAAAAAATAAATGGATCACATAGGGGGTGGGTCATCTCGAGGAGTTGGAGGAGATGGTAGAGGGAACTCCATAAATAAACCACAAGTTAGATGTCGCACGTACTCCAACTAGTCCTCCTCCTCCTACTGCCACTATCGACGCATCTCCTCCTGCATATCTTGTTGCTGCTGTTTTCATAAGAGCTATTCCTATTGTTGCTGCTGTTTTCATAAGAGCTATTCCTATTGTTGCTGCTGCCATTGATGCATTTGATCTTACCCCCTACACATACTCTCTATAAGTGTAACACCCTGACCCTAGTTACCCAGAGTCGGTGCATTATTACATAACATTGGCATGATCAAAAGAAAGATCAAGTCTCGAAAGACCAATTAGTTTAGTAGCCTTGGAATAACTAGATACATTCATAAAGTTTACATTACATCATAAAATGAAAACTATAAATTATAGTCTCCATAGTCCACACTATTATCCCCTCATACTATCCCTGCAGGTCATTCATAAAATACTTCTTCACATCCTGGGAAAAATAAAACATAGAAAGGGGTGAGCTCAAATTCCCATTAAGGATAACAATATAGCGGAAACTTTCATAAATAGGACTAAACATTTAAGGCAATGTATAACTAAAACAAAAGCCTTTTAAACTTGAACTTCAACATAATATGGAAGAAATAAAATGAAATAATTCCATTTACTTATTCACATGGATATTCTACTAATCGAATAATCACATGAAATATCACTAACCACTTTCATAATGATGGAATGCATAATGCCAGACTATCATAACCAAATAGCCAAGGCCTCGTGCCAAGACTACAAATAAGATTTTTTCAAGGCCTTGTGCCAAGACACTAGTTTGTCTAATGAGACCTACCGATGCATCAAGGAGCTATAGCGGGCTCCACCCGTCACTTACTAGGTCCAATGCATTTCTCATATGAAAAGTTTGAAACATAACATAAACATTCGTATTAAAACTAGCATACGAAATGTCAACACTTATCCACAAACTATGAATGGTATAAAAATAGCACATCCACAGTCAAACATAACTTATTCAATACAATATGGAAGATTTTATTGTATCATATTAACCTCAATCGAGAATAATGAAGGATATTGACATAGATGAAAATAATCATCAAAACTATTTGAGAGAAATATCCCCCTTTTTCTTGAAATCATTTAAAAGTCACACTATTTGTCAAGAAGACATTTAAAAATAGATTTTTGAATCAAAGTGTCCCAAACCACTTTTAAACTTTTAAAAGGATTTTTAATTTTAAAACTTTAATGTCCATATAAACAAATCCTTAAAAACATTTTTAAAACATGGACATTAATGAGCAAGATTTAGAAGAATAAGTCTTTAAAACATTTAAAAATGGTATTTTAGTTAGAGTTTCTAACCGAAAGAGAGACACTTGAATAAAAATAATTGAGGTAATCAAAACTTCTTAATATCATGAGAATAAAGGGATTCATGATATACTATGTCAAGGTACATTATATACACCACATAAAAGTGATTTGGTGTATAACAACAATGAAGTCTCAATAGAATGTAAATTGAGATGAAATATCTCATAAAGGCCATATACTTAGGTTAAGGATAAATAAATGACATAATTATGCGTGAAAAATATAAATAAACTAAATATGGTTGGATATTCAGTGTAAAACAATCAAAGGACATTCACACATATTCTTGTAAAAACAACACCAATGAATTGGATGTTTATCTCAACAAATCGAGATTGAGTAAAAATTACTCTTATCAAGTTCATACCGATGACTTTAGAATTTATCAATGGAGTGATTATGTGTATAAAAAGTATATCCACAGAAAGGGGAGTGTAAATTATGACATAATCAAATGAATAGTTATTCTACACATAATCTTGGAGTAAAATAATCAATGAAGTATGCGTAAAGCGGAATTAGTGGAAATTGAAATTTCAAATTCCATTATTGATTTGGTAACATAAAAAACATACACCCATGAAAGAAGGATCATACAATTATGATGTAAATATACATGAATTAATGTATATTACACAATGAATACAAACATGGGAAGTACACACACCACCTGTAATAAATAAGTGGTGAACAATGGAATTCTCACGGAATTAAAAGTGAGATAAGAAACCCCTTACTTTGTACTTTTTCCTTGGTCGACGGTAGGTTAAAATCCTTTATAATGGTGAAATAATTGTTATTGACTTATACAAGAATCATTTACATTAATATGATATAATATATGATATTTAAATATTGATTTGTTAATAATATCTTAGTATTATCATCATTTCGGCTGTTAACTTACTCGTTTTCCTTTATATTCTTTGTTACATAAGCCCTGTTTGTTATGGATATGTTGTATCTTATTAATATCCCAAATTATATCAAGTCCTTAAAAATTATTTTTAATCATCAAATGAGAATTATACTTGAATGTATACGATGGAGAATGAATCTCATCGCGTTCGTGGAGACGCTAGTTCGTACGTACGCACGAGCGACAATATCATTCTTTTGATGTTAAAATAATATATAATTGGATAGTATATCATATAGACAGAATAATTATCATGTTATATTTATTATTTACATGAATTAAACATCATTATTATACCCATCCAAATAATAATTTATTGAATGACAATTACACCACGACGTGGAGACGGGAAGTCGTACGTACGCACGTATAGTGACATGCCATTCAAAGGATGGATAGAATACTGAATATGGTTGTACCATATTTATAATAACATCACAGTATATAGAAGATACTGGATTTATTATTTGAGAATATAAATAACAAAGAAAGAAGAAGTTGAAGAAGAAACGAACTTGAAAGAGGGTGGTGAAAACATTACCTCTTCTTCGGGTTCTTCCTTTTGATTTGATCAAAAGGGCTCCTTAGGTTGGCTTTCTGATCAAACTAAGGCCTCTATGTTGTATTGAGGGAAGTTGAGAGAGTATTTGGGCAGGTTTTGGCCGAGCCAAAAGGCTTTGAATGTGTGAATTAGTGAGAAGGGGGGTGCCCTTTTATAAGAGGAGTGAGGGGAACCTTTGGAAAAGATAAAAATATTATTTTATAATAAATTCATATTCGGTTTTAATGGATTCAAAGTGAATTATTTAAAGGTTAAGGTGGGAATGGGTTGAAAACCACTCAACCGATAGAATTTAAACGGGTTTGGGTCATTATATTAACCTTATCTTTAAGTATTAACTCTTAGTTAATTAGTTTCACTTTTACAATGTCTCTTTGTATTTTTATATTTTATGTTAATAAACTTACTATATACATCTAAGAGACCCCCAAGTGGTCCATTAGTGATACACCTATCATTATATAAGTCTCTTGGCCGATCCATAGATTTTTAGGAATTGAATATAAATTAATAATATAATATTTGTTTTAAAAACTCCTTTATGTCAATTTTGACACTATTGGGTATTTTGTTTTTGATAAATTCATAACATCATTATTACTTCGAACACAATTTTTATAATCAATCCTAATATGTCATATTAACCTATAAAATTAGTTTAATTCATAAAAATTCTCAAATTAAATTTATTTTGATATTTATAATATTAATTATTTTAATATTTCCTTAATTAGGTAACTACTGCATCACCATTGTGTCATAAATAAATAAATTTATTTAATTTCTAAAAATTATAAATAAAATACCATCATGTAGGAAATCGTTTTATATTTCTAATGAATATTTTCAATCTAATGTATCTTATGTATAACCCTATTTTAAAAATGCTTTAGTAAATAAACTTTGATTTTAACTCTTTTAACTCTTCTTTGAATTAAATAATAATAAATGTCCTAATCTAATACAAGTGGACCTAAATGATAATATTTTACTCATAAGGTTGTTTTTGGTCGAGATAAACTTGTCCAATAGAATTAGGACATGTGTTAGGGTAATATTAATATCCTTTTTACCCTTAATTACCCTATTTACTTTTAACTGTGGTAAATAAAAGTAAAAAAGTTACTATTCACCCAAAATTATTTTCATCTCATTGAACCACATTTTAATCCTTGATATTAACTGTGTCTCTCAGATTTTCGAAATTCCACTCACAGAAGCAATAAAATTAAGTTTTATGAAAAAATCAGTTTTTTAACTACCACTTAGTGGTTTCACTATTCATAAAAAAAATGAAAGTTTCCAGAAAAATACCAAAAATTAGGCCTAAGATATATTTGATATTATGAATTCAAAAATGATGTCTGTTTTACCAAATTCAAAACATATCAGTTGCATTAATTAATTTAAAAATTAATTTCCGTCGTCAAAAAAACAGCATGTTTTTTTAAGAGATAATAACTATCAAAAGATTGACACTTGTTTATGTCTGGTTTAAATGTGAAATTACATCCAATGACCAACATTGTATTAAATGGTAAAAATAAATTCTAAATATACTTTAAAACCACTGAAATTAATAATATATCACTATTAATTATTTGGATTAAAAATTTTGTTTTTAATTAAAATTTAGTAATTTTCACTATTCATCAAAATATGAAAGTTATCCTAAAAGTACCAAAATTTCACCCTAGGCTAATTTAGATATTCCGAATCCGAAAATGAAATCCATTTTGAAAGATAAAATGTATAAAATTTCAAAAAGTAGGTATTAATATTCATAACGGCTAGTTTGATTGGTTGTGGTGTGTTATAACTTGAAGTTGCGTACAAAACACGCTACTATATTATTCATAGAGAAGCATACCGTGTAAGCTTTGGGTGTTACATTCTCCCCTCCTTAAATAAATAGTATCCTCAAAATTTTTAAAATTGGGCTTGGGAATATAATGGAAAGTCCCACATCGGAAAAAGAGTCCATAAAACTATCACTTTAAAAGAAAGAAAGAGAAGTACAAAGGTCACCTGAGATAACCCATACTAGGATTCCATGTAGGAAAACATGGATATGGATGATAAACTAAGTGTTAAGTTCTGATGGAGAGGGATAGAAAACATTATTAGGAGAAATTTAACAATAAGAAAATCACAAACTTGTGTTGGGACAAACGGTCATTAGTCTCCTAGTAGGAAAAGTAAACGAACAACATTTTTCATTTTAAATTACATTACATAAGGATGAGGAATTTATTTATGATATTGACTAAGAAAATAAAGAAATATACTTACTTTTTAAGTAGAGTTCCATTCTTTAATAAATTTTTACCACTAAATCATTTTTGTTTGAACAATGAGTGTTCAAGAAGACTTGGTAACACTGGAAGAGCTAGAATAAACTTCTATAGAAATACATGATCCACGTAGGATAAATTATATATTTAACTTGTCTTTAGAGATTAATCAAAACCAAAATGGTTAGTATAATATCTGATGATCCCCCAAATGGATATTCCATTAGAGAAAAAAAACACTAATCTTAATTTCTAAAATTAAACCATCAATACCCCAAAGTTAAATAAATACCATTCAATAATCAATTGTCCTTAAAATGCTTCAATATAATCCAAACTAATATTGAAACCCAAAACTTATAAAAATGTAGTCTTCCACATTAAATTGTATCTCTAAATGACATTAATTACTCTTAATGTCACATACTTAAAAGTAATTTACCTAATCATTTCCCAAAAAATCCACCATTACTCCTCAAATGAAATCCCATACTATTCTATTTTCCTTGGGCATATAGTGTTCACAACGAAGCGAACAACTTCCAAAAAAACATTTATCACTTAATCACCAAATCATTTTCCTATACTAAGGGTATTCATTTGATAAGACATAAGATCCCAAATCAAATTATTATTGATCAATAAAATCATTTAATGAAAAATAATAGTCACAGTAACCAGGGACTTCACGTAGTCTAGTGGTAGGTGATAAATCCCAATCGCACTTTGGTTGTGGGTTCGATTCCCACAGCTTTGTCCGACGCGACAGGTTGTCACACGGTCTGCGTGTTGTCCTTTTTCAAAAGCTATATTTTATAACATTACCAAAATGAGATAAATTCTTCAAAATAACCATAACATAATTTAACCACAAATCTTATCTCATACCATGCGTTTTCATCCCAAATTATAATAACTTATAATTGCCTCAAACCCAACGATCATATAAAACCAAATGGTTATTTATAACTATATCCACAGGAGAAAAGATAATTCTTCCTCAAATATCATTCTCATATGGAAAACTGCAGGGTTAAAAATACAAGAGAAAATTATTACAAAGTAAACCCATTAACAAGGAGCACTAATACTTTTTAAACATTTCTCCAACCATTTATTTCCACTTAGCTTCTTCTTTGACCATGAAAATATCCTATAGAATTGGGAATTCACTCAGGTAATGGCCAGGTCCCCTATATTTACAGCAAATGACTGTAAATGGATTCTTGGGACCATTTTTATCTTCTTCCATAATACTCTTCATTTTTCTTCGTCAATTCTTCACTTTATGTCCTTCCTTCCCGCATGTAAAGCATTTTTTGGTCCCATTGAGACACTTTCCTGGGTGTCTCCTTCCACATTTCCTGCATGATGGAAATTGAGGATTCCTTTCTCCATGGTCTCCACTGCTTGAGCTCTTATCATTAATCACCTTTCTCTTCTTTGTTGAGTCCGGGAATTGGTTAATATATATATTGTTGTTCATATTTTTGGAAAATTGATTTGTCATGAGACAATATCTTTTACACCTATCAACATTCCATTTTTTTTCTCATTGCCACCACCGTTCCCACCTTGTACATCATTCTCAAAGTCACTATGACTTCCTTGGAATCCAACCATTGACTAAAACCAGAAAGCAATGTGTGAGTAACAGTAGTCATAAAATAATTTAGAGAATATCATGTCACCATATTCTTAATTTGAAACACATTAGGATTAACCAAGGTCATTTAATCTAAACTTATATATAATATTTCAAATCAGTTTGTAAAGAAAATGAAAATTATCCTAAGCATATCCCCTGGGAGTGTCATAACCAGGAGTGCAGCAAGACCCATTTTCGTGCACCAGTTTCCGTTCGAGTCCAGATCAAAGCGGTGTTTTCGGGTTTTACCCCTAGGTAAATCTGTGCCAGAGCCACCTCTACCTGATCGTATCCAGATAGGGATATATTTCTCGGAAAACTCACAAAATCTCTACAATACCAAAATTCTAGGAAGTTCTTCTATACTAATACTCAAAGTTCATCTTAGGTCTACGTGCTCTAATCAGAGTTTATCTAAATATATCTTCCAAGGTTTGTACTAAACTTCCACTGATACCAACTGTAACGGCCCGACCCCAATTACCCAGAGTCCGTGCATTATTACATAACATTGGCATGATCACAAGAAAGATCAAGTCTCGAAATACCGATTAGTTTAGTAGCCTTGGAATAACTAGATACATTCATAAAGTTCACATTACATCATAAAATAAAAAATACAACATTATAGTATCCATAGTCAACACTCTTATCCCCTCATACTATCCATGCAGGTCATTCCTAAAATACTTCTTCACATCTTGGGAAAAATAAAACATAGAAAGGGGTGAGCTCAAATTCCCAGTAAGGATAACAATATAGCAGAAACTTTCATAAATAGTAATAAACATTTAAGGCAATGTATAACTAAAACAAAAGCCTTTTAAACTTGAACTTCAACATAATATGGCAGAGATAAGATGAAATAATTCCATTTACTCACTCACATGGATATTCTACTAATCGAATAATCACATGAAATATCAATAACCACTTTCATAATGATGGAATGCATAATGCCAGACTATCATAACCACATAGCCAAGGCCTCGTGCCAAGACTAAAAATAAGATTTTGTCAAGGCATTGTACCAAGACACTAGTTTGTCTCATGAGACCTACCGATGCATCGAGGAGCTATAGCGGGCTCCACCCGTCACTTTCTAGGTCCAATGCATTCCTCATATGAAAATTTTGAAACATAACATAAACATTCGTATTAAAACTAGCATATGAAATGTCAATACTTATCCACAAACCATGAATGGTATAAAAATAGGACATCCACAGTCAAACATAACTTATTTGATACAATATGGGATATTGTATTGTATCATATTAACCTCAATCGAGAATAACTATGGATATTGACATAGATGAAAATAATCATCAAAACTATTTGCGAGAAATATCTCCCTTTTTCTTGAAATCATTTAAAAGTCACACTATTTGTCAAGAAGCCATTTAAAAATAGATTTTTGAATCACAGTGTCCCATACCACTTTGAAACTTTTAAAAGGAGTTTTAATTTTAAAACTTTATTGTCCATATAAATAAATCCTTAAAACCATTTTTAAAACATGGACATTAATTAGAATTATTTAGAAGAATAAGTCTTTAAAACATTTAAAAATGGTATTTTAGTTAGAGTTTCTAAACAAAAGAGAGAAACTTGAATAAAAATAATTGAGCTAATAAAAACATTGTAATATCATGATAATAAAGGGATTCATGATATACTATGTCAAAGTACATTATATACACCACATAAAAGTGATTTGGTGTATAACAACAAAGAAGTCTCAAGGGAATGTAAATTGAGATGAAATCTCTTATAAAGGCCATATACTTAGGTTAAGGATAAATCAATGACATAATTATATGTGACAAATATAAATACAATAAATATGGTTGGATATTCAGTGTAAAAAAATCAAAGGACATTCACACATATTCTTGTAAAAACAACACCAATGAATTGGATGTTTATCTCAACAAATTGAGATTGAGTAAAAATTACTCTTATCAAGTTCATACCGATGACTTGACAATTTATCGATGGAGTGATTATGTGTATAAAAATTATATCCAGATATAGAGGAGTGGAAATTATGACATAATCAAATGAATAGTGATTCTACACATAATCTTGGAGTAAAATAATCAATGAAGTATGCGTAAAGCCGAATGAGTGGAAATTGAAATTTCAAATTCCCTTATTTATTTGGTAACATACAAAACATACACCCATGAAAGAAGGATCATACAATGATGATGTAAATATACATGAATTAAATTATATTACACAATGAATACAAACATGGGCAGTACACACACCACCTGTAATAAATAAGTGGTGAACAATGGAATTCTCATGGAATTAAAAGTGAGATAAGAAACCCCTTACTTTGTACTTTTTCCTTGGTCGATGGTAGGTTAACCTCCTGTATAATGGTGAAATAATTTTTATTGAATTATTCAAGAATCATTTACATTAATATGATATCATATATGATCTTTTAACATTGATTTGTTAATAATATCTTAGTATTATCGTCATTTCGGCTGTTAACTTACTCGTTTTCCTTTATACTATTTGTTACTTAAGCCGTGTTTGTTATGGATAGGATGTATCTTATTCATATCCAGAATTATATAAAGTCCTTAAACATTATTTTTAATCATCAAATGATAATAATACTTGAATGGATACGATGGAGAATGAATCTCATCGCGTTCGTGGAGACGGTAGTCCGTACGTACGCACGAGCGACAATATCATTCCTTTGATGTTAAAATAATATATAATTGGATGGTATATAATAAATAAAGAATAATTATCATGTTATATTTATTTCTTTCATGAATTACACATAATTATTATACCCATCCAAATAATAATTTATTGAATGACAATTACACCACGACGTGGAGACGGTAAGCCGTACGTATGCACATATGGTGACATGCCATTCAAAGGATGGATAGAATACCGAATATGGTTGTACCATATTTATAATAACATCACAGTATATATAAGATACTGGAGTTATTATTTTATAATATAAATAACAAAGAAAGAAGAAGTTGAAGAAGAAAGGAACTTGAAAGAGGGTGGTGAAAACATTACCTCTTCTTCGGGTTCTTCCTTTTGATTTGATCAAAAGGGCTCTTTAGGTTGGCTTTATGATCAAACTAAGGACTCTAGGTTGTAGTGAGGGAAGTTGGGAGAGTATTTGGGCAGGGTTTGACAGATACAAAGGGCTTTGAATGTGTGAATTAGTGAGAAGGGTGGGTGCCCTTTTATAAGAGAGGTGAGGGGCACCTTTGGAAAAGCTAAAAATATTATTTTATAATAAATTAATATTCGGTTTATAATGGCTCCAAAGTGTATTATTTAAAGTTTAAGGTAGGAATGGGTATAAAATCACTCAACCAATAGAATTTAGACAGGTTTGGGTCATTATATTAACCTTATCTTTAAGTATTAACTCTCAGTTAATTAGTTTCACTTTTACAATGTCTCTTTGTATTTTTATATTATATGGTTAATAAATTTAATATATACATCCAAAAGACCCCAAAGTGGTCCATTAATGATACACCTATCATGATATAAGTCTCTTGGTCGAACCTTATATTTTTAGGAATTGAATATAAATTAATAATATAATATTTGTTTTAAAAACTCCTTTATGTCAATTTTGACACTATTGGGTATTTTGTTTTTGATAAATTCATAACAGAATTATTAATTGGAAAAAAATTTATATAATCAATCCTAATATGTCATATTAACCTATAAAATTAGTGGAATTCATAAAACGTCTCAAATTACATTTATTTTTATATTTATAATATCAATTATTTTAATATTTCATTAATTAGGTAATTACTACATCACCATTGTGTCATAAATAAATTAAATTATTTAATGTCTAAAAATTATAAATAAAATACCATTATGTAGGAAATCTTTTTATATTTCTAATAAATATTTACAATATAATTTATCTTATGTATAACCCTATATTAAAAATTATTTAGTAAATAAACATTGATTTTAACTCTTTTAACTCTTCTTTGAATTAAATAATAATAAATGTCCTAATCTAATAAAAGTGGAACTAAATGATAATATTTTACTCGTAAGGTTGTTTTTGGTCGATATAAACTTTTAAAACAGAATTAGGACATGTTTTAGGGTAATATTAATATCATTTTTACCCTTAATTACCCTATTTACTTTTAACCGTTGTAAATAAAAGTAAAAAGTTACTATTCACCAAAAATTAATTTCATCTCATTGAACCAAATTTTACTCCTTGATATTAACTGTCTCTCATATTTTTTAAATTCCACTCAAAGATGCAATAAAATTATGTTTTATGAAAAATTCAGTTTTTTAACTACCACTTAGTGGTTTCACTATTCATCAAAAAAATGAAAGTTTCCAGAAAAATACCAAAAATTAGGCCTAAGATATATTTGATATTATGAATTCAAAAATGATGTCTATTTTACCAAATTAAAAACATATCATCTGCATTAATTAATTTAAAAATTAATTTCCGTCGTCAAAACAAATAGCATGTTTTTTTAAGAGATAATAACTATCAAAATATTGACACTTGTTTATGTCTGGTTTAAATGTGAAATTACATCCAATGACCAACATTGTATTAAATGGTAAAAATATATTCTAAATATACTTTAAAACCACTCAAATTAATAATTTATCACTATTAATTATTTCAATTAAATTTTTTTTTAATTAAAATTTAGTAATTTTACTATTCATCAAAATATGAAAGTTATCCGAAAAGTACCAAAATTTCACCCTAGGATAATTTCGATATTCCGAATCCAAAAATTAAGTCCATTTTAAAAGATAAAATGTATAAAATTTTAAAAATTAGGTATTACTATTCATAACGGCTAGTTTGATTGGTTGTGGTGTGTTAGAACTTGAAGTTGCGTACAACACACGCTAGTATATTATTCAGAGAGAAGCATACCATGGAAGCTTAGGGTGTTACAATAAGCTCACTTTATGCTCGCAACTACTCATGATACTATGCAGCAGATGGTGATGAATCTCCCTGAGCTCCTCTCGAGCTGGATTCCAATATCGTAGTGGTGTCATAATAATCCACCAGCGTCAATTTAGAGTTGATACCAACAACTCAGCCCTTCTCAAAGGCATAATGGGTCACCTACATCCATGCTGTCTCATAAAATCTGTGGGCACCAGTCTGAGTATCAGTCTCAGCCTGACTCTTAGTCTATGTCTAAGATGTCGCGCCCTCGTATGACTCCTTTAATTTCAATTTAAAATTAAAATAGTTAAAATATTATTTGAAGTTAAAGTTTAAACATAAAAATAAAATATATTGACCACAATATGCCATTGGAAAGCACATCTTATCTCTTCTATGGTCAAATCACTATACATCATTCTATAAATGTTGAACTCTGAAATATTGGGTTGTTCGACTACATATATGAGTATAAAATAAACTGTTTACATTTATAGTTATAAAAAATATTTAAAAAAAAGTAATTATCATATACTCCCTATGCGTACTTAATGTACGACTACCGAATTGATGTGTCATTTCCTATATACGCTAGTTTTTTCGACATATCAATTAGCTCCTCTGAAAACGATAACCCAACTAGTGTGAACATTATCCATCCCAAACCTGAGATGAAATGTAATCAGGTCGGTGGATGTGTCAAGACTCATCAAACTCATCCACTCTTGCTTTCTCCATTTATTTCCATCTCAAATTGTGCAAAAAATAACTCCAACACTGATGTATAGTCCCCTTCCATGCCTTCCAGATAGCCTCATGCATGATCAAATCAATGGGATACCATAAACCCTACAATTAATTTATAATATGAAGTTATTAATTAGGTTAATTTAAAAATAAATATTATTTATTTACATACCATCCAATGATCGAACATGAGGTGCTTGACATGAATGAGAATCTGATCCCATGAGACCAATGCTTTAGAAAAACAATTGCACAATATAACACTCCCTTATCCAATAACTATATGCGTAAATCTGTGAAAAAAATCAAACAATTAATATATAAATCAATTATGAAAGCTAACTAGAATACATAGGTAAACATACCTCAACACGGGTAGATCGAATCCAAGACATTGACAATGCTCAGGGATAGGGTAAAAAATCATCAATCGTGCAAGACCACGCCCACTCTGAGTCACCCCAGAACCACCAGTAGTCTGAGGGTCAGATGACAAAACATCCTAATCGTCCAATGGTAAATCAACTGCATATAACAGACAATACTGATCATCATTCATATGAAACATGAAATAAGTTTTGTTAGAAATTTTTTGAAAATAACTATTATATATAGATATATATTATATATGATTATAACCAGCATTTAACTGTGTCAATTTTCATCTTCATCCTCATCTTCATATCTGATGATGTCAATGTCTTCACATTCCTCCTCAGCATAAACAATTTTTTTATGAGTTTCAGTTTCATAATTTCTTTTCATTTCAAATTCATTTGTAACATAATTAACATTATCATCACCATTGACCCTTAACCGTGGGATGTCTTCATCGATATTCATGTCTCTTCGTGAAAAAGATAGATTTGGAGCAGTCTCTTCAAAAATTTCAATTCCTTCCACTTAAGAGGAACCACATTCAATTTGAGTAAACTAATTTTCCAAATATTTAATTTTTATTATGCTCCACCAATCACTCAACTCTATTAAAGTATCAAAATATTTTGAATAATAAATTTTATGTTCCTGATGAGATAATAAAAATGGTTCATTTACTGTAAGAAGACTTTTATATTTAATATCAAGGATTGCATGGGTCAGATGAACACATAATACTCTCTCAGTATCCAACCCCAGACATTTAAACATCGTTATGTAATGCTATCCCAGATAACAAAGTTCAATAATTTATTCCAGCATGCTGTAAAAGTCAACTTTAGTTTCTATATGATGAGATCCTCTCAAGCACACACCACTATTCCTTGTTTTTTTGATTCCCCATATGCACGTGTTTTAGGTTCCAGGTGTAGTGGAAGCGCAATTGGGCGGACACCAAACTTTAATTTTTACCATGATCAATGATTATTCCAGGATCAATATGATGATGAATGTGAGTCTCCACATAATAGAATCAAAGATTTAGATAAAGAATGAAGAGGCCCGAAACCTTTATAGAGGATCTTGCACATCATGTTTATAATTAATTTAATTAATTTCATAAAGAAAAGAATACATGGATCTTCGGTATTTTCTTCATTGATGATGTCGATCTTATGAAATGACCCTTACGAATTATACCTTTTCACTTGCAAGGATCCAAACTAGAATCCCTCTAGTGGTGATCCACACATTCTCTGATGGACTTTGATTAACACAACTCATTCTTCGGATGCTAACATGGAAAAGCGAGTGTCTTGTGTCCATCATTATTGATCGGTTGTTCTTCAGACTTGAAGAACATCTCTCATTCTTGAGATGGGTGGGAAGAGTATTCTAGAAAGAAATTTTTTAGCTCAACAATTCTCAATTCACGGGGTTTGTAGTTCGGTTTATGGAACAATAGACGTATGTGTCTATTTATTGACATGGGGATTCAATTAAAATATTTAATTACGTAACAGTAATTAAATACATTCATAAACTTAGAGAAAACCCATTCTATTAATAATAATACCATGTTGTTATTTATGGTGCACCAACTTGTGAAAAACAGAATTATAAATAAAATTCCGCATCACAAAATAATACCTTCATTATTTTTAATTTTTCCAACTATTTAAATAATTATCTATCATATTGTAAATAATTATTTTACTACCATACCAACCTTGGTAAGCTTGAACTACACCTCCATTTATTGAACACCTGAATAAATAAATAAACAATTTATTCTCTTAAATAAAAATTGTAAATAAATATTTATTAAATGTTCAATAAAATATATAAATACATTTTACCCATAATATGGTGAATAAATATTTATTTAATTTATGAAATTATTTTAAATTGAATAAAATTATTCAACTGTCTTGAGAATATTTTTTTAATTAAATTAAAATAGAATTTAACCGAGACCACCAAAAACACTTAGTGTGTGACCCTCTAGGATTCTTTCTCGTTTGCATTTGGTGGGCTTTCCTAAAGTATAAGAGTACTATCTAGCAATGGGTCAAGGAACCCAAGAGAAAGAACTTAAAGCTACAACAACAAAATCCACATATGAACACTTACTATGTAATATAATCCATTTGTTGTAATATCTCATCAAACAGGTTTCATGATAGTGTCATCAACTTTTATGCTTGATACGTCAATCTTTGACTACCTGAAACAAACTTATCGTTGCACCATGGCTATAGAATTTTGCGTGACGATTCTATTTCATTTAAAGGGATGAGATATCAACTTCCATAAATGTAACGGACAAATCCTTCCTTGACTTGTCCACTAATAACATGCCACTCGTGACGCACCCAACGTACCCTACTTCCCACAAACTATCTGCATGATAGTTTTCTCCAGTAAATCAAAGTGCACGAGTTTTGACACATATTAATGATAATATTAAAGTCTAAGGATCATTACACATGCTTGCAGATAGAAATATCCGATGACACCAAAACATGCGGAATTTCTACTGGTGGGTCTGTTCTCATAATCACCTATCTTGGAGATTACCAAGTGCGAACTTCATGATAGGAAGTCTCATATACTTATAAGTACTCTCACCTGATAGTATGCATGTTATGTGTCCCATAATATTATTTTATTCAAATTTAGAATTGTATTTAAGAATATTTTTAAAGCATTTCAATGTTCTCATCAAATCTGGGAACTTCCACGACCTTATCAATGAAACAAATACTCTAGGACATTATTAAATCATAGTCATGTAGAACAATGAACAATATGTAATAAAAAGTTTAATATTAAAATACATTAAATATCCATGTAATAAAAATACAAATAATTGGTTCTAGGACTCAAACTCTAACAAACTCCCACTTGGACTAGAGCCAACTGCCTACGACTTTCAGTCTGCTAGACCTCACCTGATGGTTATGTTTCTGATGAGTCGAGGATTTAGTCAAGGGGTCCACCACATTATCTTCTGTGTAAATACTACTTAATGCAACTTCACCTCTTTGATAAAAATGCCTCAAGAGATGATACTTTCGAATTATGTGCTTCACCCACTGATGTGACCTTGGTTATTTTGCGAGATCCACCGCTGTGGTGTTATAACAGTGCAATGTGATGAGATCTTTACTGATTGTTATCACATCCAGCTCCTGGATGAAGCTTCACATCCAAATGGATTCTTTAGCTGTCTCAAAATCTGTGATGTATTCAGACACTATTGTAGAATCTATGACCACACTCTTCTTTGAGCTCTCCCAGCACACTGAACCTCCATTCAAAGTGAATATGTATCCCGTTTGTGAATTCATGTCATCTTGATTAGTCTAGAAACTAGCATCTGGATATCCTATGATGAATAGTTCTTCATCTCCTCCACAAACCATGAATATATCCTTAGTACGCCTCAGATTATTTAGGATAGTCTTGACTGCCATCCAATGGCAGTCACCTAGGTCAGCTTGATATCTTCTTACCGCACTCAATGCATAGGCGACATCCAGGCTAGTACATAGCATGACATACTCGACTAACCCAATCGCTGATGCCTATGGAGCCCTTGCCATTATCTTTATTTCATCATTTTTTTGAGGACACACTTTCTTGGGAAGATGAATGCCATGTGATGTTGGCAACAATCCCCTATTGGATTGTTCCATACTGAATCTCTTCAGTATCTTATCAATGTGTGTACATTGAATTAGGCCCATAAATCTCTTGGATATATCACGATTGATCATGATACCAAGAATATATGACTCCTTTTCCAATTCCATTAGGGAGAAGCATTGATTCAATCATTCCTTAACAGACTATAAGATGGGTCTTTCATTTCCAATAAGTAATATGTCATCAACATATAATATTAGGAAAATGACAACACTCCCACTAAACTATTTGTAGACACAAGGCTCAAATTCATTATTGATAAAACCAAATTTCTTTATGGATTCATCAAAATGAATGTTCCATAACCTGGATGATTTCTTTAATCCATAAATGTATTTTTGAAACTTTCTTACCTTATTGGAATTTTGTGGAGTCATAAACCCTTCAGGTTGTGTCATGTAGAAATCTTCCAAAAGGTTCCCGTTAAGGAAAATAATTTTGACATCCATTTGGAAAATCTCATAGTCATGGTAATCAGTAATGGCTGATAGAATTTTGATGGATTTCAGCATTGTAACTAGTGAAAATATTTCATCTTAGTCAATTCCTTGACGCTGTTTGAACCCTTTTGCAACTAGTCGTTCCTTATAGGTACTAACTTGTCCTTTCATGTCCATTTTCTTCTTGAATACCCATTGTAGTACCCTCATTTTCTGGTATGTAACCCTTACTTGTTTCTTTTCTTGTTGTAAAAGTTAAGGGTGACGTTTGGGAGAGTCGGGAGATCCTGGATTGAAGTTTGAAGTAAAGGGGAAGGCGCACGGGTAGCGCACGGTTAGTCTAAACTGTGTGGCCAAACCATGCGTGGATGAATGGGGAGGCAGTGGCTTCCTCACGGTCGGTGCATGGTTAAGGGAAACCGTGCAATAAGTCCATGCATGAAGGATGGATAAGGCAGAAGCTAACGCACAGTTTGTCAAACCGTGCGGACTAACCGTACGGTCACTTAAAGTTAGATCCTAAAATTGTGGATCTAACTCTTTTTTACTTTAATTGACTTTTTTAAACCTCCTCAGCAGCCCTAACTCAGGATTACTCTCCCTTGAAGGTTGGAAGACTTCTCCAAGGCGTTCTGAAGGCGATCCAAAGGCTTCTCTTTGCGAATCGATGCCGGATTCTTATGGTATGTGATCATTCTTAATCGGTTTCTTAGATCTACTTAGATCTACTTCTCATATTCTCTCATTTTCTTAAATCTACGCCCGTTATGGGTATATCTAAGGGTGTGGATTCCAAATATGACAAGATTTGGTCTTGGTTGTTTTAGGAGAAGAGATCTAATGAGGGTTTTTGGGGTTTTGACCCGGTGTTCTTGGCGTTATTCTTCCGTTGGTTGGTTTCGCCCAATTTATTGAGGTAGGTGGCTTCACTCTTGATTGATCTTTCTTAGAACTTGAAGGCTTAGTTCAAATTGATTTAATTTCTTGGTTTTGATTGTGAAATTTTGGTGTAAAGCATGTTATAAATCTTCTTTAGTGTTGATTTATGGGTTTTGATGAAATTGTGGAAATTGAATGAATGGTTTGTACAAAGTGTTTTGGTTTCTTGATTTTAAAATGGTGAATTTAAAATACAGATTTACTGGATTTGGAAAATGGTTTGTAAGAAAAAAGTTTTCAATAAAAGGGCTGTTTTATTGAAATGGTTTTGGCATGGTTGAAATTGTGCGGTTTTTGGGCATACTTGGTGTGTGTGTTCATATTGTATTTACAAGGGTTGGTTGAAATATGTCCTTATGCTCAGTTCCAAAAGTGTAATGGAACATGAGGAATAATTACCTTGTGATGACTTAGTAGATCGACGAGAGACCGATCATGAGTATGGAACTGTCATAACGATGCATGCATAGTGGATTTTCATGGGTTGTGAAATGGTTGGTTGTGTGGATTTATGAAATGGAATGAATGTGCCAAAATGGAAATGTGAATTTGATTGGAAGCTTTGCTTGGTTGCTTTTCTTGAGAAATATGGTTTTTGTTGGAAAATGGTTTTTGTTGGAAATGGCTTTAACATGGAACTTGTTATATTGTGAACTGTTCTAGAATTGTTTTATATAAATTGTTTTATATAAATGTGCTAACATGTTTTATCCTAGAGGCATGGGTTGGGAAGTCATCGGGGAAAACCTACTGAGTTTAATTACTCACCCCCTGCTTTGGCATGATGGTGCTTTTGCAGATTTCATATACCGGGATGTTGGAAAAGGTAAAGTGTCACACATTTATAGCACTACTTCGCGACTCTTGGGCTAGTTCGTGAAGTTGGTGTTTGGAGCTTGTGGAGCATGGAGTTGGGTTGTCTTCTTGAAGTTTTGTAATTGTCTTTCCGCTGTTTACTCTATTTTTGTTTTGTATTCCGTTGTTTCATGTGGTTGGGTTATTATGAAAATAATGGTTGAGTTGTTTCGGTTTTAAATCATGCATCATATAGTGTGTTGTTGAAGATGTTTATCTAGTTTTCATTATTTGTTGTTTGTTATAAAAGGGTAAATCGTCTTCCACTTGTCTTGAAACCCTTTGGCATTTATTTCCAGCCTTTGGTGCCTTGGGGGTGTCGCTTAAGGCCAAGTAATGACTCGTTGAGCTCTCAAGCCAATGAGAATTGGCGGGTCATTACAAATGGTATCAGTCTAGTCCTTCCTTTGAGGTACAAATGGTATCAGCTCGTTTGGTCCTTGACTAACAAGTGGTCATCTATGTTCTTGGTCTTGGATTTGAAATTCCTTCTTGTCTATTCCTTGGGTGGTCATCTTAGACAGGAGTAGGATTGTCAGAACTTGAAATGTATAGCGTAAAAGGATGTAGCTAACCCGTTTATGATGAAATTCAAGTTACCAGGGTGTTGGGTACATAAGTGTTTTGGATACATTTCTAGAATGTTAGAAATATCATTTTCATGGGTTTATCCAATGAGATGAGCATGAAATGAATTATAGAGGAATGACTTCCCACTAGGATTTCATAAATCATTTTGAGAAATGGATTTTTGGTTTGATTCAAAAGCGTGATTTCTAAAAATTTTAAGCACATTTTCAAATGAAAGATTTGAAAACGTAATGGTTGATGGATTTTGAAAATAGCTTTATTTTCAAAAGAAAGAAAATATCTATTTTATAAATGGTTGGAAATCGATGTTGTGATAGTGGTGTAATAGAGATTGAAATGCTAAGCCTTCAGTTGCTAGGAAGTGAGACTAATAGCGTGCGTTGTTTGTATAGAAAATGGCACCTGTTAGACGTTGTAGAAACCAAACAGAAGAAGTTGCAGAGAATGTGGTTGCACCTGAACCACATGTGAACCAAGAGATGGTTCAGAGTATCGTTCAATAATTTCAGGTGGTGGACATGGGAAATCGGAGGGATGAGTCAAGGCATGTAGACCATTCCGTCCAGTTCCAGAAGCAGAACCCACCCATTTTTCGGGGTGATTCTGAACCAGAAAAGGTCGATCTATGGCTAAGAAGGATGAATCGTATCTTTGATTTCATCGACACACCAGAAGAGTTGGAAGTAAATTTCATGACGTATATGCTGTAGGATCTTTCACGACAGTGGTGGGAGCTGGTGGTGCAGGCTAAGGTGGATCAAGGCCTGAGCTGGGAAGAATTTGAGGAATTGTTTAATAAAAAATTCTATCCTCACACGTTCAAGATCCAGAGGACAACTGATTTTTTTTAGCCTGAAGCAGGAGAATATCTCTGTCACGGAGTATGCGGATAAATTCATGAATTTAGTATGCTTTGCACTAGAGGTTGCTGCAAGTGCATCTTTGATGGCACTCATTTTTGAATCAGGGTTGCGACAGGATATTCGCTCAAAGATAGATGTACTCTGTATTACGGACTATACAGAGATGGTAAACAGAGAAAAAGTAGCTGAAAGAGACATATCAGGAGTTATGGTAGGGGGAAATATGATGATACCCATGGGAACGGGTGAGAACTCTAATGCTGGGAACAAACGGAAGAGGGACACCTACTTCCAAGGTGGGAGTGCAAATCAGAATTAGACGGCTGGATAAGTGAATCTTCCTCCACGACCCATGATGAAAGATTAGTGTTTTCAATGTGGCGCGATTGACCACATGACATGAAAATGTACAGCACCACCGAAAGCATGTGACAATTGCAACAAAATGGGGCATCTTCAGCGATATTGTCGTAGTGCTCTGAGGTCGGGTGCGCGTGACACTTCCCAGGCGTCACAAGCATCTTATGCTTCGACAGGGCGAGGACAGCAAAATCAGCCTCACCAGCAGAACAGAGCTAGTTATGGTGATTCCAGGAATACTATGACACCTCAGGCCGGGCAATCTCAACAAGGCAATAAGGAGAAAAGTGCAGCAACAAAGCAATTGTATGGAGCAGAAAAGGTGATTATGGATGACCGGTCTAGACCGTCTACAGTGAGAGGTATGATTATTTTGAATTCTACCATCATGAAAGTGTTGTTCGATACTGGTGCATCACATTCTTTTCTTGCTTCTCGTATTGCTGATTTGCTAAACTTAAAAGTTGAAATGATGTCTTTTGTGTTAAAAATGCAAACTCTTATGGGTGAAAGAGAATGTCAAGCCTTCGTGTGTAGATCATGTGCTATAAAGGTTGATGGAGTTAAGCTAAAATGGGATATCTCTGTGCTGGATATGGATGTCTATGATATAATCCTGGGTATGGATTGGTTGACAACGTTTAAGGCTCACATCGACTATTATGGGAGAATGGTTAGTTTCACGACAGAGGATGAAATCGACAATCTCTTCAGAGGAGCGAGGATGGTAAAGAATGGTGAAAAGATCTTGTTAGCACCAATGGTGGGAACGATCTCTTACCAATTGGCTGCATTTACTTTGGCATCATTGAAAGAGATCTCGGAAAACAGTTTTCCAGCTGTGGTGGATCAATTTCCTGATGTTTTTTCTGAAAACATCTTAGGTTTATCACCTGTAAGTGAAGTGAATTTTACGATTGATCTCCATCCGGGGACTAGTCCTATCTCACTTCCATCTTATAGGATGGCACCAACAGAGTTAAAAGAATTGAAGGTGCAGTTAGAGGAGCTGGAAAGCAAAGGTTTTATTCGGCCTAGCATGTCTCTGTGGGCAGTACCAGTTTTGTTTGTAAAGAAAGTAGATGGAAATTTGAAGCTATGTGTGGATTATCGTAAAATTAAGTAAGTAAAAATAAAGAATAGAATTCCACTTCCACGCATTGATTACCTATTTGATCAATTGAGGGGATCTTGGTGGTTCTACAAGATTGACTTGTGGTCAGGATATCACCAGTTGTGAGTTCGGAAGGAGGATATTCCGAAGACAGCCTTCAGAAGTAGATATAGAAACTATGAATATGTAGTCATGCCTTTCGGTCTAACGAATGCACCAATGGTCTTCATGGATTTGACGAATCAGATATTTCAGCAATATATGGATTCTTTTGTTGTGGTGTTTGTGGACGACATATTGGTGTATTCAAGAACAAGGTATGAGCATGAGAAACACTTGGAGATAGTGTTGGAAATCTTGAAAGACCATCAGTTGTATGCCAAATTATAAAAGTGTGATTTTTTGATACAAGAGGTATGATTTTTGGGCCATTTTGTTTCTGAGAAAGGTGTTTCAGTGGATCCAAAAAAGATAGAAGCTATTCTTTCTTGGAAACCACCGAAGAATGTCTTTGAGATACGCAGTTTTCTTGGTCTATCTGGTTATTATCAACGCTTTGTGTGTGACTTATCACGAATAGCTTCGCCTATGAAAGAATTGACAAAGAAGAACAGCTCATTTCAATGGACTGAGGAATGTCAAAGATCTTTTCAAGAGTTGAAAGTCTACCTTATATTAGCACCCATCATGATCTTGCCAGAATCAGGATAGGGGTATGTGGTGTATTGTAATGCTTCAGGATCAGGGTTGGGTTGTTTTCTCATGCAAGGAGATCATGTTGTTGCTTATGGGTCAAGGCAGTTGAGGGTGCATGAGAAGAATTACCCAACACATGACTTGGAATTGGCTGCAGTCCTCTATGCTTTGAAAACATAGTGACATTATTTCTTTGGTGAGAAATTTACTGTGTTTACGGATCAAAAAAGTTTGAAACACATTTTCTCACAACGAGATTTGAATATTAGGCAGAGGAGATGGATGGAGTATCTTCAAATGTTCGACTTTGACTTGATGTATACACCTAGTAAGGGCAATTCAGTGGCCGATGCATTAAGCAGGAAGTCGTATGCTCAGTTGGCAAAGGAATATTTAGATGAATGGCAGTTGATGTCAGTATTCGCCGACATGCATGTGGAATGTGAAAACCGAGGTGATGTTGCAGTTTTATTTTCAGCTACGCTTGTTCTTGATCTGGTAAAAGTGGTCAAAGAGGCACAAACACTTGATGAGGAATGTCTGGTAATGAGTTCAAAACTCAATGGTGGGGAGACCATTGATGGCTGGAAACTGAAAGCGGGTTCAGTTTTGTGTTTTAGATATCAGATGGTTGTACCTATAGCGTGTCAGGAACAACTCATTCATGCTTACCACAATTCAATATGGGAGGTACATCCGGGTACACAAAAGATGTATAAGGTGTTGAGGGAGCAATTTTAGTGGAGTTTTATGAAAAGAAAGGTGGCCGAGTTCGTCTCACGGTGCTTAACTTGTCAGCAGGTTAAAGCAGAGCATCAGAGAACAGCTGGTATGTTATAGTCTTTACCTATCCCAGTGCGGAAATAAGATCAGATAACAATGGATTTTTTTACAGGTCTTCCAATAAAGGTCTGGAAGCACGAAGCTATTTGGGTGATAGTGGATCGTCTGACCAAGTCGGCCTATTTCATCCCTATTCGTGAAACCCATATGGTGGAAGATCATTCAAAAATCTATATTCGGGAAGTGGTAAAGAGACATGGTGTACTAGTTTCAATCATTTCAGACAGAGATCTGAGGTTCACATCTCGTTTCTGGAAATCCTTACAACAAGCCCTGGGGACTCAGTTGACAATGAGAACAACGTATCATCCTTAGACAGATGGGCAATCCGAGCAGACGATACAAACGTCGGAAGACATGTTGTAGGATTGTGTAATGGATTTTGGTGGATTGTGGGAAGAGCATGTTCCTTTAGTGGAGTTCTCATATAAAAATAGTTATCAGGCCTCAATACACATGGCTCCCTTTGAAGCATTGTATGGGCATCCTTGTCATTCGCCACTTTGTTGGGTGGAAACAGGTGAGACTTCACTAGTTGGGCCGAGCCTTGTCCAAGAAATGACAGAGAATATTCAGTTGATAAAGAAGAGGATGGAGATGGCACAGAGTCATCATAAATCCTATGCGGATCATCACCGAAGACCCCTGTCGTTTGCGGTGAGTGATCATGTCTTTTTGAGAATATCTCCAAGGCTTGGACATCATCATTTTAGGAAGCAGGGAAAATTATCTCCTCGATATCTAGGCCCTTTTGAGATACTGAAACGAGTTGGCGATGTGGCATATCTGTTGGAATTACCACCACGGTTCAGTTCAGTGCATAATGTGTTCCATGTATCTCAGTTGAAGAAGTATCAGCCTGATCCTGACTATGTGATCAGATGGGATCACGTTGACCTAGAGCCAGATGCTTCATTGGTACATATCTCGGTGTGGATTGTGGATAAGAAGGATAAAGTATTGCGTGGAAAAATCAATGGTCTAGTGTGATTTTTATGGCAGCATGGTCAGATTCCGGAAGAGACTTGGGAATGCGAGAAAGAAATGAAAGAGCAGTGACCAGAACTCTTTTAGGAAACCAATGGTTTTCTACTTTCCAGGGACGGAAAGGCCAATGGTGGGTAGAATGTAGTACCCCTAGTTTCTGGTATGTAACCCTTACTTGTTTATTTTCTTTTTGTAAAAGTTAAGGGTGATGTTTGGGAGAGTCGGGAGATCTTGAATTGAAGTTTTAAGTAAAGGGGAAGGCGCACGGGTAGCACACAGTTAGTCTAAACCGTGCGGCCAAACCGTGCGTGGATGACTGGGGAGGCAGTGGATTCCGCTCGGTCAACGCATAGTGAAGGGAAACCGTGCGATGTGGCCGTGCGTGAAGGATGTCTGAGGTAGAATCTAACGCACGATTAGCACACGGTTTGTCAAACCGTGCGGACTAACCGTGCGGTCACTTAAAGTTAGATCTTAAAATTTTGGATCTAACTCGTTTTCCCTTTAATTATCTTGTTTAAACCTCCTCAACGGCCCTAACTCGAGATTACTCTCCCTTTAAGGTTGGAAGACATCTCCCAGGTGTTCTGGAGGCGATCTGAAGGCTTCTCTTGGCGAATTGAAGCCGGATTCTTAAGGTATGTGATCGTTCTTGATCGGTTTCTTAGATTTACTTAGATCTAATTCTCTTATTCTCTTGTTTTCTTAGATCTATGACCGTTATGGGTAGATATAAGGGTGTGGATTCCAAATATGACAAGATTTGGTCTTGGTTGTGTTAGGAGAAGAGATATAAGGACGGTTTTTGGAGTTTTGACCCGGTGTTCTTGGCGTTCTTCGTCCGTTGGTTGGTTTCGGCCAATTTGTTGAGGTAGGTGGCTTTACTCTTGATTCCTCTTTCTTAGAACCTGAAGGCTTAGTTCAAATTGATTTAATTTCTTGGTTTTGGTTGTGAAATTTTGGTACAAAGCATGTTATAAATCTTCTTTAGTGTTGATTTATGGGTTTTGATGAAATTGTGGAAATTGAATGAATGGTTTGTACAAAGTGTTTTGGTTTCTTGATTTTAAAATGGTGAATTTAAAATATGGATTTTCTGGATTTGGAAAATGCTTTGTGGGAAAAAGGTTTTCAATAAAAGGGTTGTTTTATTGAAATGGTTTTGGCATGGTTGAAATGGTGTGGTTTTTGGGAATTCTTGGTGTGTGTGTTCATATTGCATTTACGAGGCTTGGTTGAAATATGACCTTGTTCTCGGTGCCAAAAGTATAATGGAACATGGGGAATAATTACCTTGTGATGACTTGGTAGATCGATGAGAGACTGCTCATGAGTATGGAACTGTCATAACGATGCATGCATAGTGGATTTTCATAGTTTGTGAAATGGTTGGTTGTGTGGATTTTTGAAATGGAATGAATGTGCCAAAATGGAAATGTGAATTTAATTGGAAACTTTGCTTGGTTTCCTTTCTTGAGAAAGATGGTTTTTATTGGAATTTTTTTTTTGGAAATGGCTTTGACATGGAACTTGTTATATTGTGAACTGTTCTGGAATTGTTTTATATAATTTTTTTTATATAAATGTGCTAACATGTTTTATCCTAGAGGCATGGGTTGGGAAGTCATTGGGGGAAAACCTACTGAGTTTCATTACTCACCCCCTGCTTTGGCATGATGGTGCTTTTGCAGATGTCATATACCGGGATGTTGGCAATGGTAAAGTTTCACACATTTATAGCACTACTTCGTGACTCTTGGGCTAGTTTGTGAAGTTGGAGTTTGGAGCTTGTGGAGCATGGAGTTGGGTTGTCATCTTGAAGTCTTGTAATTGTCTTTCCATTGTTTACTTTGTTTTGGTTTTGTATTCTGTTGTTGCACGTGGTTGGGTTATTATGAAAATAATGGTTGAGTTGTTTCGGTTTTAAATCATGCATCATATAGTGGTTACTTGGAGATGTTTATCTAGTTTTCATTGTTTGTTGTTTGTTCTAAAAGGGTAAATCATCCCCCACTTGTCTTGAAACCCTCTGGCATTTATTTCCAGCCTTTGGCGCCTTGGGGATGTCGCTTAAGTCCAAGTAATGACTCATTGATCTCTCAAGACAATGAGAACTGGCAGGTCATTACACCCATTTTCAACCAATAGGCTCTACAACAACTAGAGGATATTCCAAAATCCAGACTTGGTTTTGGTACATGGAATCTATTTTAGAATTCATGGATTCTTGCCATTTGGAAACATCTGTGCCAGTTGCTGTTTCGTTTTAGGTTAGAGGATCATTATTATCAACTAATAATGATTCACCATCCTCAGTAACAAGAAAACTATACCATTTTGGTTCTCTAACCTCTCTTGTACTCCTACGCAGTTCTTGTGTCTCTGGAACAGTTCTTTCTTCCACAGGGCTTTGTGGAATCTTCTCCTATACCAAATCTTGTGTACCTTGAGCCTCAACTTCATCGAATTCTATCTCGCTTCCACTATTTCTTTTAGAGATGTGAACCCTATCAAGGAATATGGCATGTATAGCCACTATAAAAATTTTTTGAGTGGTTTAATTGGTAATATCACCTTGTCTCTTTGGGGTATCCCTTAAAGTTACACTTTTTTCCTCGGGGTGGAAGTTTGTTACCTAAAGAGGCCTTAACAAACTTATCGCTTCTACAAACATGTAAATTCGATAACACAACTTTCTTTTCACTCCTAAACTTTTATGGAATACCATTTATCAATTTATTTGGTACTTGGTTTAGTATGTGCACCACTATTTGTAACACATGTCCCAAAAAGCATAATGGAAGACTTTCATGGCTCATCATTGATCACACCATGTCAAATGGGGTGTGGTTCCTCCATTTTCTCACACCATTAAACTGGGGCATGTAAGGAGTAGTGAGTTGGTATAGGATCCCAATCTCCCATAAGTAATCAATGAAGTCTTGAATGAGATATTCTCCACCTCGGTCTGAGTAGAGTTTCTTAATCTTCTTACCAAAATGGTTCTCAAATTCATTATTGTATTCTTTTAACTTATCAAAATAACATGACTTATACCTTATTAAGTATATATATCCATATCTTCTAAAATCATCAGTAAATTTTATGAAATATGAGTACCCTCCCTTTCTTCCATAAAAAATGGTCCACATACATCAGTACGAACTAATTTAAGAGTTATTTTATCCCTTTCACCTTTCCCACTAAATAGGGATTTGGTAATTTTTCCTTCTAAACATGAATTACATACGACAAATGGTTTTAGTTCAAAAGAATTTAAATATCCATCTTGATGTAATTATGTCAAGATTTTCTCATTTATATGACTTAGTCGGTGATTCCAAAGTTGTGTGGGGTATGATTCATGTGAGATAACTTTTTTATCTATTGCTATTACTTGGTTTTTGTAATCCAACATGTAAAGACCATTGTATAAATGTTCCCTACCAAAAAATGCTATCTTTTTAAAAGAAGAAAAATTTATTTCTAAACTGGAAAAAAATCCATATGTATCTAATCTGGATACAGAAATAATGTTTTTAGTAAAATATGACATATAATAACTACCCTTTATCACCAAGATCATCTAAATTGGAAACATGAGGTTGTTTCCCCTGACAACTACAACAAAAAGTCTAGATCCATTTGCTGCTCGCAGATCTACCTTGCCTTGGTCAATCTTCCTGAATCTAATTGGTTCCTATATTTGGATACATATATGAGCACCACAATCTATATATAATACCCAATTTTTAGAAAAAGATATATTTCATTCGAAAAAAAATACACATGAAGCTCCCCCTTTTTTCTTAGGCTAGGTGAAGTTCTTCTTCCAGTGGCCTTTCCTACCACATGTGAAACAAACAACCTCTTGTTCCCTTGCCTCCCCATTGATCTTTATTTTCATGGAAGGATCTGAAGAAGCTTTGGGATTAAAGCTCATTGCCTTCCCTTTCCTCTTATTAACCATAAGGACAAATGGATTTTCATTCTTTATATCTTTTTCCACCTTGTGAATGAGGATAAGAAAATCAGATAGAGACTTCTCAATGTTGTTCATGTTGAAATTGACAAAAAAGTTAGAAGCTCTGAGGGAGTGATGCAAGAATGAGATCGGTGCCCAATTCTTCAGGGAGTTTAAAGCCTAAAACCTCTTTTCTCTCAATACAACCAATGAGCTTGACTACATAAGGCCCGACTAGGAAACCCTCTCTAAGATTACTCTGAAAGAGTTCCTTGGAGATCTCAAACCTTTCCTATATTACTCTCTCCTGGTTTCATGAGACTTCAAGAGATTACTTGACATTAATGATAACATCAAACATTGAACTTTGATCGTATCGTTCATATATTTCTCACAGACCCGGAAATCCTCATAACTCGCCTCTTTGGTAGGAGGATCAGGTAATGCTGACTCCAACACATAAGAATTCCATTCATGGTGTAGGATAACCCGGAGGAGTCTAAACCATTCCTGGAAGTTACTGTCAGTGAGGATGTTGTCTTTATCCAAAATTTATTGATGGGATAGTGTGGTTGACAAGCTTTTCATTTTTATTCTACAATTAAAAGAGTAGATAATTAGTACTTTCTTTGATTACATTTTATGAGAAATAATAAATTAATTTTATTAAGTCTCCCACTAATTTATCAAGTCCCAATGGCCGTCACCATTGAACTAGGAATGTCCAGTTTCCATGATATTATAGTGGAAAGGATCCATATTCACCTTCACATAACCACAACAAGGGTTGGTCAAGCTATTTGAAGGTATTTAGGTAGTAAGGTCTTTGCTAACTACGGGCTTGTAGTTCCTTGATATGTTGAATGGACTCCCCAATCCTAAAATCCTGAATTTGGATTTCCTCAACTCTTACCTCCAATATTACACCAAGTCTATAAAGGGATACTCCTCTTGATGTAATATGGTTAAGCCAACCTGAAACCTTTCATAAGGGCTTCTTATATAAAATTAACTGTCCCAGTAAGGGTTGGTCAAACACATAGTGTTATTGAGTTTTTCCCTTAATCAAGTAACAAAAGGCTTGGTATGACTTAATATTTTATTTGGGGGATTTTTATCTCTTATGTTTTGATTTATTATTATCATTATCACATGATTGTTAATATTAAGTGGAACTTACTTAAGTGATTAACCACGTGTTGATAATATTTATGCATAAGTCATGGTTTATTTTAGTTCTATCTTGCATGATTGTTTAATTCATTAATTATGTGATCACGACAACACATTCATACTGATAAACCATGCAACTAATAGAAATAAAATAAAGCAAATGCCATGATCATGAGATTTTTGTTATGGTATGTTTATATATAAGTTGATAAACTAACCCTAACCTAGGGGAGAAACACGTTGAAACTTTTGGGGTTGTGTTTACAACTTTCCACCTGTCCACATCTGTATCTCCAGGGATTGGTTTCATCTTGGCTCTAGTTTGAACCGCCTCCCCTATCTTAGGAGTTTCATCCATTACATATTCCTTTTTAAACTCACACACAGGTGATGGGTAAAAAGGGGGTTTATATAAAAGAAACATTGGGCACACATGACCTATATATTAATGAGGAAAAAGATCACAAACCAAAAAATTTAATTTAAATAAATTAATTAAAAGAAACCATCCACATAAAAAGGTCTTGGTCGAGCTCATGATCATCCATACATGAAATAATATTCATGCATAAATAAAACTTTTATTCAATTATTTAATCATTCTTGTTTAAGATAAATCACGTTAGAATCAATTAATTATCATCTTTAATTAATAAATCCTTTTATCTTAAACCCTTTTATAAATTTCCTTGAGATTCTCATCCATCATAATTTTAAACAAATAAATTCATTTAGAATTATCTTTATACGTAACTTGTACCTTAGAGGAAACCCGGTGAATTCCTATTCATAACTACCCAATGAGGAGAAATGAACATTACATAGATGTTAAATTAAAAACATATATATAAAAAATTTATCACATGTTGTGCATCATCTTTACACCCACACCATGGTACATGTATCAAGGGTTTGTATAATATAATCATAAATTTTAATAAATCTACGTAATTTGGATGAGTTCATGGAGTGTAGTTCAAACTACATGATGTGTACTATTGTTCATCATCCATCCTAAGTATATGCCTGGGGATACAACGTGTGAGTGTACTTCATAAATATTTGGAGTACACGACATGTCCAGTGGGCCACACTATAATGACCCATAATTTACATACATTGTTATTACTTCAAAATTGAAGAATTCTTATTACAACATATAACAAAACCACGAAAGGACCGTATAGGTATAGTGTCTTTAGAAACTGGGAAACATAAACAATTGGTTCATAAAGCGTCTACACTGTCTCCCATTTATTTCATAATATCTATAGTCCCTTTTGGCATATCTTAATTAATAACCTTCTTCCTGACCTGGGGAAAGAAAACATACAAAAGGGTGATCTCAAATGCTCAATAAGGGTAAACAAAAGAAATATCAATCACATCATATTCATAAGAACAAAACATTTTGGAAATCTTAACCTGCAAAAGAGAGTATAATTTTATAACATGGGATAAATCATAGTAGTGAAATGAAATCCCAATAATCATAACTTAAAACATGAAACTTTTTCGAATACGCACATAATCATATAGAATCATTTCTTATTAGTCAAGACTCATTTCCAAGACTATCTTAGTGGACAAAGTCCATTTCTGAACCGAGTTCATTCCTCGTTTCAGTCCTGTTTCACTGAACCGGTTTAACCTGCTATTCCAGCCTTGTCCATCTCATGAGATATAAAATCTTTACCCAATGCATTGGAGGGGGATATAGGTCCTACCCATCTCATAATGATACCATTCTTTTGTGTGCCACAAAATCATAAACCATACATCATAGCATAACCCATGTAATAAAAATGGGATTCGTAAACATCGTGACATCATAAAACAATTCATATAAGATAAAGGAATTCATAAAAATAATTCCATCATGACATAATAAAATCAATGTAATAATAGGGATAGAAACAGAACCCTTTATTATCTTAGATGGAAAATAATTTTGATAAAACACTTGAACTCCATTCTTGAAAAAAAATCCTTTCTACTTCAAAAACATTTTCCTTTCTTAACATGTCATAAAATTTTAAACTAAAATAAGTTGATTAAAAATAAACTTGAAAACTTGTAAAGGAAGCTTCTTGGAAATAATGTTTTAAAAATCCATTCATTCCGTATAAGTTAAAGAAACATTCTTCTCGTACTTTTTTCGGAAAAGTCAAAACATACCTCGTACGAAAAACGACAAAAGATTCCTTTCATATCTTTTACTAAAAACTCACCGAAGGGTAAAATTGGATTTAAACAATTTTAGGTGGATGGAAATAACATTACATATTGAGGGAACATGGATGTGGATGATAAAATACACCGCAGAAAATACCAAAGTATAAGCAATCTCGGATAAAAATGAGATTGTGATATTTTCCCTTACCTTAGGTCCGATTTGCTTCGTAAGTGTCCGAACCTCTTGTATAATGATTTAAATAATGTTATTGACTTATTCTAGAATCATACTTAGTTTTATGATATCATATATGGTCATATTCTTAGCTTCTTATTAGTAATATTTCATTACTACTTGTTATTCGGGTGTTTATTACTTTTTGTTCTTATGCGCGTTTTGTTGAATAAATTCTTATTATTCTTTTTATTTTATAGATACTTTATTTCCAGAATGGTATTAGTGTAATATATATCATATTCATTCATTAAATTTATTTATATAATCATTATGAAATTAATATCATGTAGAATGAGTCGCATCACATCGTGGAGACGGTATTCCGTACATACGCACGAGCGATGATATCGTTCCCATGATCGTGAAATTGTAATGGAGTGTATGTATACTATTTCAGAATCAACATCACTTTACAATAATCATATATAGTTTTTATTTACACCGTTATACTCATCCAAGTAAGGTGGTGGTGGAAAATAGATTACACCACGGCGTGGAGATGGTATTCCGTACGTACGCACGCGTGGTGATTTCATTTTCCGTAGGATGGATAGATGGTGAAATAGGGTTGTTTAATAATTATAATAACATATCAGTATATGAGTGATACTGATGTTATTACTTAATAATGAAACAACTAAATAATAAGAAGTGGAAGAAGAAATAAAGATGAAAGAATCAGTAACGGGCATTACCTCTTCTTTGAAGCGCCTCTTTGAGACCTCCTCTTAGGGCACTAAAATTGGTCTTTGAAGAAGACCAGGACCTCTAATATGTTTCTAGGGAAGTGGATAGGAGATATTTTCAGGGGTTGGCTGAGCCTGAAGGCTCAAAGTGGTGTGAGGAAGAGAGGGGGGAGGTGCCCTTTTATAAGGGAGGAGAGGGGCACCTTTGGAATAACTAAAAATATTATTTTATTATAAAGTCAAATTCGGTTTTTAATAGCTACAAATTGATATATTTCAAAGCTAAGGTGGGGATGGGTCGAAACCCTCTCATCAAATAGAATTTAGACAAGTTTAGGTATCAATTTTAACCTTATCATTTAGATTTAACTTTAAGTTAGATAATTTAACTTTTATCGTGTCTTCTTGTTTTCTTACACTATAAGGTTAATAAACTTACTATATCAAGCAAAACAAACCCGAAGTTGTTTATTATTAATATATATAACCTTATATAAGTCATTTGGCCGAACCATAGACTTTTAGGAATAAAATAACAATTAATAATATAGTATTTGTTTTAAAAACTATTTTATGTCAATTTTGAAACTATTTGGTAATTGATTTTTGTGAAAATACTAAAAGAATGATTAGTTATAAAAAATTTAATTAAATCAATACTAAAATGTCATATTAACATATAAAATTATTTTAATTCATAAAAAGTCTCAAATTACATTTATTTGGGTATTTATAACACCAATTATGTCAATATTTCATTAATAAGATAATTACTGCATCTTCATTGTATCATAAATAAATTAAATTATTTTAAGTCTAAAAATTACAAATAAAATACCATTATGTAGGAAATATTTTTATCTTTCTAGGGAATACTTATAATCGAATTTACCTTATGTATAACCCTATATTAAAAATGATTTATTTATTAAACTTTGATTTCAACTATTTTAACCCTTCTTTAAATAAATTGATAATAAATGTCCTAATCTAATCCAAGTGGGCCTAAATGGTCATATGTTATTCCTAAGGTTGTTTTTGGTCGAATTACACTTATCCAATAGAATTAGTACATGTGTTATGGTAATAATAATATCATTTTTACCCTTAACTACCCTATTTACTTTTAACCGTGGTAAAAAAAAGTAAAAAGTTACTATTCACCAAAAATTATTTTCATCTAATTGAACCACATTTTAGTCCTTGATATTAACCGTGTTTCTCGGATTTTTGAAATTACACTCACAAAAGCGGTAAAATTATGTTTTATGAAAAATTCAGTTTTTTTTAACTACCACTTAGTGGTTTCACTATTCATCAAAAAATGAAAGTTTCCAGAAAAATACCAAAAATTAGGCCTAAGATATATTTGATATTATGAATTCAAAAATGATGTATATTTTACCAAATTCAAAACATATCAGTTACATTAAATAATTTAAAAATTAATTCCCGTCGTCAAAACAAGTAGCGTGTTTTTAAGAGATAATAACTATCAAAAGATTGACACATGTTTATGTCTGGTTTAAATGTGAAATTAAATCCAATGAACAACATTGTATTAATTTGTAAAAATATATTCTAAATATACTTTAAAACCACTCAAATTAATAATTTATCACTATTAATTATTTCAATTAAAAAAGTTGTTTTTAATTAAAATTTAATAATTTTCACTATTCATCAAAATATGAAAGTTATCCAAAAAGTACCAAAATTTCACCCTAAGATAATTTCGATATTCCGAATCCAAAAATGAAGTCCATTTTGAAAAATAAAATTTAGAAAATTTCAAAAAGTGGTTATTAATATTCATAACGGCTAGTTTTAATAATATTTTAATAGCATATCGTTGTTTAGTGGAACTCGGTATTGCGTATGACACAAGCTATCGAGGAAGGTCGTGGTTGCGTGTAAAGCAAGACAAGCTAGTGTTGTTTGTAGTGAAAGATTCCCTTGATGATTTATATAACATAAAAACAAAATATTTCTCATAAAAGTCTCGGGTGTTACACACACATCCTGTAATATCCACGTTACATGGTCTCCCTCTGGTCAAGCCATGTATGGGGTACATGGTCCAACCCTAACTTGAAGGGACTACGCATCGTGTCCACTAGACCACACAGCATGTAATTTGGAAACCGCGTGCCACCTGTTCCTTGTCAACACACGGAGTCATTAAGACTATGAGAAACTCCAATGACACGAATTGATTTGGAAAACCAAACCCAGTGCATTTAACCTTGACTACATGGTGTGTACTACCGAATACACACCATTTATTCTGGTGTTGCATGGACCGGAACCTTTGGCACCTCCAGATGAGATCCTCTATTTTATTTTAATCAAAATTAAATGAAAAGATCATTTTTGTAAGGTGAACGAGAAACGAAAGAGGACGAAGAGATCTTGAGATTCTGATTTTTATAACGATTAACTTGAATTGTAACAACAAAATTATAAAATGTATAAATTATTAATGAAATATTTATATAATTATAAAATATGATGTAACTGCTCTAATACCACTTGTAGTTTCCAAGCGCAGTGGAAGCGTTGTTGGGCCGACGCCCAAATTTAATTTTTACCTTGATCAAAAATATTTCCAGGATCAATATGACGATTAACACTAGTCTCCACATAATAGAATCAAAGATTTAGATAAAGAATGAAGAGGCATGAAACCTTTAGATAAGATCTTTCACATCATGTTTATAATTAATTTAATTAATTTAATAAAGAAAATAATACCTGGATATTCAGTATTTTCTTCATTGATGTTGTTGATCATCCATAATAAACCTTCCAAATTATCTCATTGTGCTTGGGAGGATCTAAACTTGAACCCCTATAGCAGTGATCCACACGTTCTCCAATGGCCTCTGATCGACACCACTCGTTCTCTGGGTGCTAGCATGGAAAAGCAAGTGTCTTGTCTCGGACATTCTTGATCACTTGTTCTTTAGCCTTGAAGAATGTCTCTCGTTCTTGAGAGGGGTGGGAAGAGGCTTCGAGAGAGAACTTGTTTAGCCCAACAATTCTCAATTCACCAGGTGTGAGGTTCGGTACATGGCACAATAGATGCACATGTCTATTTATTGACATGGGGTTTCAGTTACAATATTTAATTGCATAATAGTAATTAAATACATTTATAACCTTAGAGAAAACTCATGCTATTAATAATAATACAACGTCATTATTTATAGTGTGCCAACTTGCGCAAAAAGGAATTATAAAAAAAATTCGGTGTCACAAAATAATAGCTGCGTTATTTTAATTTGTGCCAACTAGTTAAATAATTATTTATCTTCTTGAAAATAATTATTTTACTTCTAGACTGACCTTGGTCTGCTCGAACTCTACTTCCATTTATTGAAGACCCGAAAAAATAAATAAATAATTCATTATCTTAAATAAATATTTTATTTAAAACTAGTAAATAAATATTTATTAAATGTTAAATAAAATATATAAATATATTTTACCCATAATCTGGTGAATAAATATTTATTTAATTTATGAAAGAATTTTAACTTGAATAAAATTATTCCACTATCTTGAGAATAATATTTATTAATTAAATTAAAATAGAAGTTAAACGAGACCACCAGAAATACTTAGTGTGTGACCCTCTAGGATTCTTTCTAATTGGCATTCAACGAGCTTGCCTAAAGTCCAAGATTACTATCTAGAAATGGGTAAAGGCACCCAAGATAAAGAACCTAATGTCGAAACAATGACATCCACATATGAATTCTCACTATGTAATATATTCCCTTTGTCTCAATATCTTATCAAGAAGGTTTCATGATAGTGTCATCTAATTTTATGCTTGATACGTCATTCTTTGACCACCTGAGACAAACACATCATTGCACCATGGCCATGGAATTTTGAGTGACGGTTCTATTTCAATCAAAGGGTCGATATATCAACTTCCATATAATAACATGACACTTGTGACACACCAAACGTACCCTAATTCCTACCTACTGTCTGCATGATGGTTTTTGTCAGTAAATCAAAGTGCGTGAGTTGTGACACGTATTAATGATAATCATAAATTCTAAGGATCATTGCACACACTCACAGATAGAAATATCTGATGACCGTAAAACATGATAAATTCCTACTGGCGGGTTTGTTCTCATAATCTCTTGTCTTGAAGATTAACAAGTGTGAACTTCATGAGAGGAAGTCTCATCTACTTACGACTACTCACACATGATGGTCTGAATGCTATGTGTCCCACCATAGTATGTCATCCAACTATAGAACAGTATTTAAGAATATTTTTATAGCATTTCAAGGTTCTCATCATAGCAGGGAACTTCCATGACCTTATCAATTCAACAAATACTCTAGGCCATTATTACATCATAGTCATGAAGAATGATGAAAAATATGTAATAAGATGTTTAATATTTAAATAAATTAAATATCCTTGTAATAAAAGTACAAAAATTTGGTTTTAGGACACCAACTCTAACACGTGTATGAAATTGAAAACCATTCACCATATATGCATTATAAGATTTAACCATTTTTGATAGTGGGTTATTCAATACACGTAATCGATTATCAATTTTATCAATATGTTAAGATACATAAATTTTTTTAAAACAATTATCAATATAACAAATAATAAATTTATTTTATATTTTAAACCAAAAATAATTTATGTTAATTTTTTTTGAAACCAGTAGGAAAAGTTTTTTTGTCGACGTTCTTCAAGAGAAGCTGCTGTAATTTTTGGAAGTTTTTTCTTGATATTATTATCATATAACCTATAAATAAAATAAGATTAATTTACTCTAAAAAAATTATAGAATAAGTGATAAGATCAATCAGTTTAAAAATGATTTAATTTCTTTACAGTTGATCAGAACATATGTATGAGCTCTGTGATGTTCATCATCTGAAAGCCGTCATTCTTAAACCCCATCGAAGCCAAGTTCAGGCTGATTGAAAACTGATAATTCCTTACCCATTTTATCATCAAAATTTCCTTTTTTATGTACCATATTTTTGTGTTTTGATGGATATTTAGTTTGAAATTAATTAGAGTAGAAAAAAGAAATTTCCTCTTGAAAATAAGCTTCTGTAATTGAACCTTCAACCAATGCTTTGTTACATACTTTTTTTCAATATCTGCATGCATCTCTTGAATAGGTACATCCATAAGAACTATACTGGACCTCTATATTTTTCTTCATGTGGAAAATGTAATATAAAATGTTCTATTGAGTCAAACAAAACTGGTGGGAATATTTTATCTAGTTTACATAAAATTAAAACAACATATTCTTGCAGTCAGTTTAATTCATCGTAGTCACTTGTTGCTGCAAAAATGTCTCGAAAAAAATATATGATATGTATGTTAGCGCATCCCAAATCATAGAATTCAAAAAACCTCTTAATCCAATCAGAATAATTCTTTCCATTATAACATGAAAGTCATGAATTTTCAATCCGGTAATACAACTATTTCTGAAATATATGCCCAAATTTAAAACATAACCATCTAAAAGTCTCAAATCTACAATACACTGAAAAAATAATAATCGATTCTCTTTAGAGATTTTATAAGAGGCTTTTGGATTCATTAACTTTTGTGATATGATATTTTCAAACTGTTCAAGTTCTGATCGCATGAAAATTTGGGAAAGATCTAATTGTGCCTTTATATTATCTTTGGTCTTACCTGGTGTATCAAAAAATGTATGAAATAAATTATCAAAATATTTTTTCTCAATATTAATGACATCCAACATGTGATATACCAAAAAATCATACTAATATAGAAGATCCTAAAAAAATGCTCTGTTTTATCCAATTGTGTTCTTTCCCAAAGCCATCAATTTTATGTTGGTTTATTGTCGGTCTAAATGTGATGGAAGGTAGTGAAGAGACAATTGATTTTAACTCTATACCAGAGATCATTGTTGGAGGTTCATCACTTTAAATTATGCCTTTTTTTAGATGATATTTGATCTTCTGAAAAAGATGATCAGTTGGAAGGAATCTGTGATGATAGTCAAAAAAATATTTTTTCCCATTAACAAAAAAAATGCTTTGCTATGTCTCATATTGTACAGAAAATATTTTAGAACATGTGTACTCCCTCAAAATTACATGAAATATGTTGGGATGTCATTAATTTTCCACATCAATGCAGCTTTTAATAAGAAATTTTGTTTTGGAGCAACATCAAATGTACTGACACTATTACTCTCGAATTAATTTAGTTCATCAATCAATGGTTTCAAATAAACATCAATATTAATTTTCAGATGTCCTAGAATTAATAAGGTTAAAAAGGTATATAGTTCCTTCATTAACATCCAAGGAGGTAAATTGTATGGAGTTATAAAGATTGTCCAACATGAATACTAACTACCGTAAGAACCAAATGGATAGAAACCATTAGTAGAAAGTCCCAATCACACATTTCCAGCTTCTAAAGAAAAAGACAGATGCACTTGGTAAAAATGTTACCATTAATCACCATCAAAGGGATTATTTAGGGTTTTATTGGTAAGAATATTTGTTCTGTTCCTTGACATCAATGTCACTATGTTCTTAGAAGTAAATAAACACTGTAATATGGGTGTAAGCAGGAAATATCTCAATTTTTTTTATAGGATCCAATCTAGGCTTCCCTTATTAAGACTCTTTCTACCTTTATTGTCCACATATGAGACAACTATCCAACTACTCATTTTCACCATAATATAAGAAACAATCATTTGAACATGCATGGATCTTCTAATAACCAAGACCCATATTACTAACCAACCTCATTCTCTCAAAGAAATTTGTAGCAACACATTTCTTTTAGGTAACAGTGTTTTTACCAAAGATAATATCTGATCAAAACAACTATTTTACATTCCATTATCTGATTTAATAGTCACAAATTTATCAACTTCTTCAAATTTACTTATAATATAATCAGGATATAAGTCATCCTCAGTAGACCTCAACAACTCAAAAAAATGAGATGGTTCAAACTCAGAAGTTAAATTAATATCATCCTGTATTTTAGTTTTTTGAAAAGAGGGACCTTCAACATCATGTACTAAATTTTGAAACCATGCTAGATCTAAAACCAAATTATTAGTATCTTCTCTAGAACTACGTTCACCATGATGATACCCAAAACCTAATATAGTAAAAAACCAAAACAAAAAAATGACCCACAATATTTTCAAATTTGCCGAACATCCTCCGAGCATATTTTTTATAAGGACACTTAATTGTCCTTTATAATATGAATGCCGGTTTTGATAATTCAAATGACAAGAAAGCTTCAACACCATCAATATATACCAGATTTAAACCAGAACTATTTGGATTATTCTGCTAATTTATCCAAGCACGATCCTCTAATAATTATTGCTAATTATTACTAATTATTTCTAATTATTAGTAATTATTTCTAATTATTAGTAATTATTGCTAATTATTAGTTATTATTTCTAATTAATAATAATTATTTCTAATTAATAGTAATTATTGCTAATTGTTGCAAATTATTAATAATTATTATAAATTATTACAAATTATTCGTAATTTAGTACTAATTATTAAGATTTATTACAAATTATAACTAATTATTAGAATTTATTACTAATTATTAGAATATATAACTAATTATGAGAATTTATTACTAATTATTATAATTTATTACTTATTATAATTAATTATTAGAGATTATTAATAATTATTATAATTTATTGTTAATTAATATTAATTATTAGAATTTATTACTAATTATAATTAATTATAAGAATTTATAACTAATTATTTCAATTTATTAATAATGATTCCAATTTATTTCTATTTATTACATTTTCTTACTAATTAGTAGAATTTATTACAAATTATTAGAATTTATTACTAATTATTAGAATTTATTACTCATTATTAGAAGTTATTACTAATTATTATTAATTATTAGAATTTATTACTATTTATTACTTGGTATGGGAATTTATTACTAATTATTTTTAATTATTTGAATTTATTACTAATAATTTCTAATTATTAGAATTTATTAGTAATTATAACTAATTATTAGAATTCATTACAAATTATTACAAATTATTTGAATTCATTACTAACTATTAGAATATATTACTAATTATTACAATTTATTACTAATTATTATAATTTATTACTAATTATTACAATTTATTACTAATTACTGCAATTTATTACTAATTACAGCAATTTATTACCAATTAGTACAATTTATTACTAATTATTAGAATTTATTACTAATTATAACTAATAGTTAGAATTTATTACCATTTATAACTACTTATTAGAATTTATTACAAATTATAACTAATTATTACTAATTATAAATAATTATTAGAATTTATTAATAATTATAAATAAATAATAGAATTTATTACTAATTATAACCAATTATTAAAATTTGTTACTAAATATTACTAATTGTTGCAATTTATTACTAATTATTTCAATTTATTACTAATTATTACAAATTATTACTAATTATTACAATTTATTCTTAATTATTAGAATCTGTTACTAATTATAACCAATTATTAGAATTTATTACTAATTATAACTAATTATTAGAATTTATTAATAATTATAGCTAATTATTATAATTTATTACTAATTATAACTAATTAATATAATTTATTACAAATTATAACTTATTATAACTAATTATTAGAATTTGTTTCTAATTATAAATACTTATTAGTATTTATTACTAATTATTAGAATTTATTACTAATTAATATAATTTATTACTAATTATTACTAATTATTAGAATTTATTACTAACTATTACTACTTATTACTAATTGTTTCAAATAATTACAAATTATTCCCATTTTTTACTAATTATTATAATTTATTACCAATTATTAGAACTTATTACTAATTATAACTATTTATTAGAATTACTAATTATAACTAATTATTAGAACTTATTACTAATCATAAATAATTATTAGAATTTATTACTAATTATAACTAATTATTAGAATTTATTACTAATTATTAGAATTTATTACTAATTATTAAAATTTATTAATAATTGTTACTAATAATTGCTAAATATTTAAATTTATTACTAATTATTCCAATTTATTACTATTTATTACTAATTATTATAATTTATTACTATTTATTACTAATTATTATAATTTAATACTAATTATTATTTTTACTAATTATTATAATTTATTACCAATTGTTACTAATTATTACTAATTATTACAATTTATTACTAATTATTACAATTTATAACCAATTATTACAATTTATTTCTAATTATTTTAATTTATTACTAATTATTACAATTTATTACTAATTATTAGAATTTATTACTAATAATTACAATTTATTACTAATTATTACAATCTATTACTAATTATTAAAATTTATTACTAATTATTACAATTTATTACTAATTATTACAATATATTACTAATTATTATAATTTGATACTAATTATTACAATTTAAAACTAATTCTTACAAATTAATACTAATTATTACTAATTTTTAGAATTTAATACTAATTATTAGAATTATATACTAATTATTACTAATTATTATAATTTATTATATTTATTACTAATTATTACTAATTGTTACAATTTATTACTAATTATTGCAATTTGTTACTAATTATTACAATTTATTACTAATTATTACAATTTATTTCTAATTATTAGAATTTATTACTAATTATTATAATTTATTGCTAATTATTACTAATTATTACAAATTATTATAATTTATTATTAATTATTATAATTTATTACCAATTATTACAATTTATTACTAATTATTAAAATTTATTACTGATTATTACATTTTATTACTAATTATTACAATTTAATACTAATTATTAGAATTTAATAGTAATTATTAAAATTTAATACTAATTTTTATAATTTAATACTGACTATTATAATTTAATACTAATTATTACTAATTAATAATAATTAATATAATAAGTATTAATTAATACTAATTCGTACAAATTGCCCGTAATTATTTGTAAAACTAAACATCAACAATGATAAATAAAACTATATAATTCTAATTTAATTTAACTCTAGCTTATTAACAACAATTATAACTAAAATAAAATGAAATAAATTAAGTTAAAAATAAAAGAAATAGATAAATGCCTTAAGACCGAAGCTTTCAAAGGATATAAGTTACGAATAATGTCCCAAAATTAAAATTTTAAACCATGAAAAATTTTGAGAGAAAATTTTCCACTATAGTGAGAGGGAAGTGTAGAGAATTGAAAAAAAAACGGGTGTCACTATATATAGGTTAGATTAGTTGCGACAAGAATCCCATCACAAATAGTGTTATTTGTGACGACCCCTGTCGCAAATACTAACACCATTAAAAAGTAATTTGCGATGGGATCGGTCGCAAATACCAACATGTCGACACACTATTTACGACGGGGGATAAATCTCGTCGCAAATACTAAAAAACGCCGTCGGGTATTTGCGATTGGCATAAAAGCCCGTCGCAAATACCCTTCCCAAGATTTGGTGCGCAACTCACGCCAAACCTTTTGCGACAGGAACCATCGCCCCGACGCAAAAACCTTATTATTTGCGACGAGTTAGTGACCTATCGCAAAATCCCACTTTTCCTGTAATGTTATAAAGAATGATCACTTTATTTCAATTTGAGAGGACTTATCACCCGATCAACTTGCGTGGATATACATTAAAGAATTATTGAGGATGCACAGATTACCGTTATCAATTGTATATGATCAAGATCCTAGATTTACTTCTAAGTTCTAGATGTAGAGACCCCGACCCCAGAAACCCAGGATTTGGTGCCTTCTGAACATGATGTGTTGTTTTAAAAATAAAACACACATTGTTAACTACACATCATGTCTCATACAGAGGATCGTGTGCGGTTTGGGTTCTGGGAAACCGTCAACTCCTGAAATGATTCATCTTTTAAAAGCTGATACCTGAAAATTTTTAATCAAAACATAGGGTGAGCATTGAAATAATCAGTAAGGGGTTTTTAAAAAAAGAAATGAAAACAGTGTAACATTTGAAAACATTCTTTTAAGAGAAATTGAACATTCACTAAAGGAAAATTGTAAAACATAACATAAAAATGCTCAATCAATGTTTTCAAGAAGAACATGAAACAATTATGTCAATTCTCGAAGGAGTAATAATGGTTATCATAAACAAGTACAACATGTGATTTACTTGAGCATAAATTAAACAGTTAAGAGTAATTCATAATCAGAGTTGCGCATAAAGGAAACAACTTAAATTCTCATATACTGGTTACTATTTTACTAAATGATAATCACAAATCATGCTCCAACTTATACCAGTGAAATAAGAACTTTATGAAAGCATAAAGGCAATGGTCATGAAAGAATGGGCACTTTATCTTGAAAAGAACTTGTGAAATAACTTGAATCATGTGGCATCAACATTTAATTTAGACAATCATTTTTGTATCACCAAGGTCTATCCCCAGGGTGTTATTTGAAAACATTACCAAGGTCCATCCCCAAGGCGTCATTAAATTGGTCATCTCTAAGGATTAAGTCTTTACCCAATGCATTGGAGCGCTATCAGGGCACACCCTTAAATCGGTCTTTATTATCATCTGAGCCACATCGTTCATGCATTACTTAAACCGTTTGTATATTCAAGATGTCCCATACCACCTTGAATAACTCGTTCATTTTAATATTACCCAAGGTGTCCCATACCACTCTAGGTAATCTAATTTCTTAGTTTATTTAGTGATATGTCAAGCATGCATTATGTACAATAATAAATAAAATAAAAAATAAACCATCACAAATTTTGCTAATAGATGGTATGATAGTTAACTTTGCAAAATATGTCAATAACTAATCAAAGGCATACATAGATTAGTAAAACATTCTTTTCACATAAGATAATTACTTAAAGCATATAAAATGATGATATAATAAATGATGAATCATTGAAATTATTATTCCATGGAAATGGAGTGCTTAAAGAAAACACTTGAAATCAGTTATGGTGAAAATAGTCCCTTGAACTTGTAAATAAATTAAACCATAACTTGATTAATTAATGCATTCACCAAAGTAGGTTCATTTTGTATTTAGGTAATAAATGAACATAACATGATATCATGACCCATTATATCTTATATCCTCTAATATATTTAAATCAAACCAAAATACATACTTTATCATAAAACGCATCAGGGGCAATGTTAGATAAACTTCTTTAATAAAAAATGCCCATTTGTGTGTATTTTAAAAACATGTTGGTTTAGCAATCACACAAATTATATCTTAATAAAATCTTACTTGCATCAAAGAATAAATTATGTCCTGTTATTTAAAAAAGAATATAATAGGGTTTGGAAATTATTCCAATAAATACATATACACATACCCATATATACCTGAAGTGTATATATGGGTTTTACACAATTCAAAATCAAAGTCTATTAAATTCCTTAGGTACTGAAGGTTTCCAACCATAAATCAATTACATGGTTGAAAAATAAATCCATATAAGGTTTGTTATAAATGTAACCATATGTATAAAAATTAAGTTTTTATAAACATAACTCCACTTAAACCAAAAAAACATTGTTTGCATATATATATATATATATAATTTATTTAAAGATTGATACCCAAAATAGGCCGGGGTAGGTTATAAGAAAACATTCATGAAACTGTATATATACACAATATACATTAAATATAAGTTTTAGGTTTTGGAAAACTGTATAATAAAAACTGTATATATAACGTATGTAAAAACAATACACAACCCGAGGGATTTGTATTGTGTAAATGTACATATATAAACTGTATATACCGTCTATATATATATGAAACTGTATATACATAATGTAAAAACCGATGGATTTTTATTATGTAAATATACATATATAAACAGTATATACAGTGCACATGTTTCTCAAAATGAAAACAAAGTATATAAGCACCCGTACATATGCACCCTACTGAAAACACGAAGTCCAAAACTCCTTGAAGGCAATACAAACCGAGGGGTTTACATTAAGTATATATATATATACCTATATAAACTGTATTTACCGAGAGTATAAAATGAATATTTTCTCTAAAAGAAGGCAAGAATGCAAGGACCCTTACATTGCTTGAGGAGCTCGGACCGGAGGTACGTCGCTGGTCTTGCTGGGAGTTCGTGGGAGGGAAGGAGGAGGAGGAACCGCCCCGGTTTCATGAGGCATGAGGCATTTATATAGGCCTCAGTGTTCATTGGTGACTCGATCCAAGAGGCTAGACCGACGTGGGAAAGTTGAAGTAATAGTGAGCTAGAACGGGGTGTTTGGTGGTCAAGAGGAGCAGTGCGGGGGAGAAGCCGAGGCGTCCTTTAGAAGGCCTACAGGTTGGGACCCCTATTGTGAGGAAGAAGACGACGGGGTCGACACGGTAAAGAAATAGACGGTGCTGATTAAATCCAGGCGTGATCGGACGGCTGGAGGAGGCGCGAGAAAAAAAGAAAGGTTGATCGATTTAATGAGATCGAGGGCCGGGATTAGATCTCGGGGAAGATCGTGCGGTCAAAAGGTTTGGACGGACGAGATCGACATGGAAGTCGATCAGACGGTCCTGATCGCATAGAGCGCGTCCTACATCGAATAGAAATGCGGTTGAGGTGCGGTTTATAAAACAAAGCTTGCCGCCTCCGGTGCAATAACACGAACACACACACAACAGGGCCTTATACACGGGCCTCATGCGGGCTTCGGCCCAACCCCACGCTGCGCGCACCGCGGGCCTTACACACGGGCCTGCGTGCGACCTAGTAGACCTATTCTCAGCTCGGGACCTGGTTGGACACCCACTAAACTTTATTGGGACCCCGATGGTCAGCACCTCGGGTCTCTTGGGGCTTGGTCTCGGCCTAGAGGGCTTGTCCCAAAGAGATGCCCTCGGCTTGGCCGGCCCTAACCTAATTTTTTGTTAAAAACTTATTTAGATTTACTAAATAACTTGTATAAGTATACTTAGTAAAAAAAATAGTGTGTAACACAAATATTTGTACCAAAATGAGTTAATATACAATAAAAACAAATAGTTTTAATTTAACATCTAAATCCATTTTTTATAATTCTTTAAAAAGATATACCTCTCATATTTTACATACTAAACCAGTATAATTATTTGGATCTTTAAAATACACCCCTATCTATTTTCAGAAAATTTAAAAGACCAATAGTTTTCCCCAATTCATAATTTTAGTGGTCAAAAGATATAATTATTATAGATACCCTTTAAACATATCTTTTATAAAAAGAATACTAAGTTTTCAATCATATAAGTATCCATCGGGATTTTTGTAAAAACAAAAAGATTTATTTCCAAGAATACTCCTTTTATTTTAAAACTATGAATCTTTTGTGGAAAATACATTATCATAAATTATAAGAGCATAAATACCAAGTTTTCATATAAAGATAAACTTTATCAACTGAGACCCAAAGGTTTTTTTTAAACCCAACAGCTATATATATCTAACAGTCATATCTTAAAAGACCATTATAAAAAGAAGGGGAATTTCAAAAAATCAAAACAATTGAACCAGGAAGGATGGCTCTCCTCATACCATTGGTGTTGAGTACGTGCGCGGTGGTTCTGGTTATTATATTTTTCACTCTGATGGAACCTGAAGACTACGACTATCCCATTACTTGAGTTGTGATTATTAGTATTCTTGGCGTGGTTGTGTTAGGTCTTGTGCATGGCATTTTCAATTAGTTGGGTCTTGTTGTAATGTAACTTTTAAATATATACCAGTTTACCGTATTCTCCATGTTTTATTTCATTTCAAATTATTTATTAGCACACAAAGCACAAAAATAAAACAAGAGACATCATTAAAAGCATAACATTGTTCACTTGGACCAGTTCATAAAACCTGGGGCGTCACATTATCCAACCCTTTAGAAAATTGCATCCTCACAATTTATTTCACAACAATACTAGGTTCTGCAACCTTCTCACCATCTCCACCAATGTATAGAGTCAACCAGTGCATTTAGCGGAACCCCTGTAGCGATTCTCACCTCTTCCAGTTCCCTAACCCAGATACACCTAGGACAGGAGGGGTTGCACGTATGTTTCGGGCCTTCAGGATTCCAGAGGGAAGCTCGAACAGTACAAAGTTATGAAATGTCCTTGTATACCAACATACGAAGTACTTGCCAAATTATGTCTTGGTCGAGGACATTAAATCCATAGATGCGATCAAACAGGCTAAAGCTAAGAATTTGGAGCTTATAAGCCGCATAAAGATTTCCCTCTAACGCAGCCTCCTGAAATTTCACTCTGGCCGTGTAGTTTCGGCCTAGGGTGAAACATAAAAAGAGCCCTTCGTGGTAACTTCCTCTTCATTCATGTCCGGCCAGCTGTGCAGATCCAATGCAGTAATAGATGGTGGCATTCCCCTGGCAGGTGCAGAGAATCTCCAGACCGTTTGTTACCTCAAACCACTGCTTACATGTTTTTCGCAAATTTGCGAAGGGGTCATACTCTTCCTCACACATTTTGATTGCAATGATTTCCAGAATCTCAGTGGGAAGAGATAACAGGTGGGTTTGTGCTTCCATCTGAAAGTTTTAAGGAAGGAGTTAAATCACTTGAAAATCATTCAAGGATAAATACAAATTAAAGGCAAGGAAGGGGAAAGACAACCTTTCAATACACATAAGTTTATTATTAAGCATTAGCACTTTAGTTTCCCCTTAACCATTGACTAAACAAACTCCACACAGAGAAGCAAAACTTCCTAAATCTTCGAACCAAACACAGGCTGAGCATTCAGGGAAAAACTCATGGGGGTAACTATAACGTCTTATGAGTCTAGCATGAGAGGTATGAAGTTGGGAGACATCTACATACACTTGTTGTCTGCAAGAGAGTCGGGTGAGCTCGTCTTCTAACCTTCTGAAGTCCTACAACTGACCCCAAAAGCCATAGTTTAAAATCTGACAAAGGTAGCCAGCTCGGAGGTCCCCGTCAGTAGTAGCTTCTTGGAAAGGGTTATCAATCATAGTACTAAAGCTCTCACCTGCCATGAAAATTTGGAAAGGTCCCTCATAGTACCTTCCTCGACGTACATCGGAGGGAAACTGGGTCATCATCATAAGGAGGTAATCTATTCCTACCCCCTGGTGTAACTGAAGCACCCGTGGTGAATTGGATACGTCGTAAAGGTGTTTTCATGTCATGCGGATATGGGCATAGTTTAGAAAATCCTCATGGCTAGCTAAAGACACAATGGTCTCTAGGGCCTCTATGGGGAGAGATAAGAGATTTGTGCCTTCGTTTTCCATCTGAAATTTAGGAAAACCCATTTTTTTTAGTAAAACTAGAGTATACACACACACATATATATATATTTGTTTCACTTTTCTAGTTTTCTAGAGTTATCCAAACCGAACCTCTGATACCAACTGTAGAGACCCCAACCCCAGAAACCCAGGAGTCGGTGGCTTCTGAACATGATGTGTTGTTTTAAAAATAAAACACACATTGTCAACTACACATCATGTCCCATATAGAGGATCGTGTGCGGTTCGGGTTCTGGGAAACCGTCAACTCCTGAAATGATTCATCTTTTAAAAGCTGATACCTGAAAATTTTAAATCAAAACATAGGGTGAGCATTGAAATACTCAATAAGGGGTTTTTAAAAAAAGAAATTAAAACAGTGTAACATTTGAAAACATTCTTTTAAAAGAAATTGAACATTCACTAAAGGAAAATTGTAACACATAACATAAGAATGCTCAATCAAGGTTTTCAAGAAGAACATGAAACAATTATGTCAATTATTGAAGGAGTAATAATGGTTATCATAAACAAGTACGACATGTGATTTACTTAAGCATAAATTAAACAGTTAAGAGTAATGCATAATTAGTGTTGCGCATAAAGGAAACAATTTAAATTCTCATATGCTGGTTACTATTTTACTAAATGATAATCACAAATCATGCTCCAACTTATACCAGTGAAATAAGAACTTTATGAAGGCATAAAGGCAATGGTCATGAAAAAATGGGAACTTTATCTTGAAAAGAACTTGTGACATAACTTGAATCATGTGCCATCAACATTTAATTTAGACAATCATTTTTGTATCACCAAGGTCCATCCCCAAGGTGTCATTTGAAAACATTACCAAGGTCCATCCCCAAGGCTTCATTAAATTGGTCATCTCTAAAGATTAAGTCTTTACCCAATGCATTGGAACTCTATCAGGGCGCACCCTTAAATTGGTCTTTATTATCATGTGAGCCACATCATTCATGCTTTACTTAAACCGTTTGTATATTGAAGATGTCCCATACCACCTTGAATAACTCATTTATTTTAATATTACCCAAGGTGTCCCATACCACTTTGACTAATCTAATTTCTTAGTTTATTTAGTGATATGTCAAGCATGCATTATGTACAATAATAACTAAAATAAAAAATGAACCATCACAAATTTTTCTAAAACATGGTATGATAGTTAACTTTTCAAAATATGTCAATAACTAATCAAAGGCATACATAGCTTAGTAAAACATTCTTTTCACATAAGCTAATTACTTAAAGCATATAAAATGATGATATAATAAATGATGAATAGTTGAAATTATTATTCCATGGAAATGGAGTGCTTAAAGAAAACACTTGAAATCAGTTGTGGTGATAAATAGTCCCTTGAACTTGCAAATAAATTAAACCATAACTTGATTAATTAATGCATTCACCAAAGTAGTTTCATTTTGTATTTAGGTAATAAATGATCATAACATGATATCATGACCCATTAAATCTTAAATCCTCAAATTTATTTAAATCAAACCAAAATACATACTTTATCATAATACACATCAGGGGAAATGTTAGATAAAATTCTTTAATAAAACATGCCCATTTGTACGTATTTTAAAAACATGTTGGTTTAACAATCACAAAAATTATATCTTAATAAAATCTTACATGCATAAAAGAATAAATTAAGTCCTGTTATTTATAAAAGAATATAATAAGGTTTGTAAATTATTCCTATAAATACATATACACATACCCATATATACCCGAAGTGTATATATGGGTTTTACACAATTCAATAACAAAGTCTATTAAATTCCATAGGTACTGAAGGTTTCCAACCATATATCAATTACATGGTTGAAAACTAAATCCATATAAGGTTTGTTATAAATGTAACCATATGTATAAAAATTAAGGTTTTACAAACATAACTCCACCTAAACCAAAAAAACAAAGTTTACATATATATATATATAATTTATTTAAAGATTGATACCCAAAATAGGCCTGGTTAGGTTATAAGAAAACATTCATGAAACTGTATATATACACAATATACATTATATATAAGTTTTTGGTTTTGGAAAACTATATTATAAAAACTGTATATATACCGTATGTAAAAACAATACACAACCCGAGGGATTTGTACTATGTAAATGTACATATATAAACTGTATATACCGTATATATATATATATATGAAACTGTATATACACAATGTACAAAATGATGGATTTGTATTATGTAAATATACATATATAAACAGTATATACCGTGCACAAGTTTCTCAAAATGAAAACAAAGTATATAAGCACCCGTACATATACACCCTACTGAAAACACGAAGGCCAAAACTCCTTGAAGGCAATACAAACCGAGGGGTTTACATTAAGTATATATATATATATACCTATATAAAATATATTTACCAGGAGTATAAAATGAATATTTTCTCCAAAAGAAGGAAAGCATGCAAGGACCCTTACATTGCTTGAGGAGAAAACTCGGACCGGAGGTACCTCACTGGTCTTGCTGGGAGTTCATGGGAGGGAAGGAGGAGGAGGAACCGCCCCGGTTTCATGAGGCAGGAGGCGTTTATATATGCCTCAGTTTTCATTAGTGACTCGACCCAAGAGGTTAGACCGACGTGGGAAATACGAAGGAATAGTGAGCTAGGAGGGGGTGTTTGGAGGTCAAGAGGAGCAGTGCGGGGGGGGGGGGGGGGGGGAGGTCGAGGCGTCCTGGAGTAGGCCTACAGGTCGGGACCCCTATTGTGAGGAAGAAGATGACGGGGTCGATGTGGTAAAGAAATGGATGATGCTGATTAAATCCAGGCATGATTGGACGGCTGGAGGACGCACGAGAAAAAAAGAAAGGTTGATCAATTTAATGAGATCGAAGGCCGGTATTAGATCTCGGGGAAGATTGTGCGGTCAAAAGGTTTGGACAGACGAGATCGACACAGAAGTCGATTGGAGGGTCTTGATCACGCGGAGCGCGTCCCACATCGAATTGAAATGCAGTTGAGGCACGGTTTATAAAACAAATATTTCCACCTCCAGTGCAATAACACGAACACACACACACCGGGGCCTTATACACGGGTCCCATGCGGGCTTTGGCCCAACCCCACGCAGCGCGCGCCACAAGCCTTACACACAGGCCTGCTAATGATCTAGTAGACCTATGCTCAGCTCGGGACCTAGTTGGACACCCACTAAACTTTCTTGGGACCCCGATGGTTGGCACCTCGGGTCCCTTTGGTCTTGGTCTCGGCCTAGAGGGCTTGTCCCAAAGGGATGCCCTTGGCTTGGCCGACCCCAAAATAATTTTTTGTTAAAAACTTATTTAGATTTACTAAATAACTAGTATAAGTATACTTAGTAAAAAAATAGCGTGTAACACAAATATTTGTACCAAAATGTGTTAATATACAATAAAAACAAATAGTTTTAATTTAACATCTAAATCCCTTTTTTATAATTCTTTAAAAAGATATACCTCTCATATTTTACATAGAAAACCAGTATAATAATTTGGATCTTTAAAATACACCCCTATCTGTTTTCATAAAACTTAAAAGACCAATAGTTTCCCCCAATTCATAATTTTAGTGGTCAAAAGATATAATTATTATTGATACCCTTTAAACATATCTTTTATAAAAAGAATACTAATTTTTCAATCATGTAAGTATCCATCGTGATTTTTGTAAAAACAAAACGATTTATTTCCAAGAATACTATTTTTATTTTAAAACTATGAATCTTTTATGGAAAATACATTATCATAAATTATAAGAGCATAAAAACCAAGTTTTCAAATAAAGATAAACTTTATCAACCGAGACCCAAAGGTTGTTTTTTTAAACCCAATGGCTATATATATCTAAGAGTCATATCTTAAAGGAGCATTATAAAAAGAAGGGGCATTTCACAAAATCAAAACACTTTAACCAGGAAGGATGGATCTCCTCATACCATTGGTGATGAGTATGTGCGCGGTGGTTCTGGATGTTATATTTTTCACACTGATGGACCCTGAAGACGACGACTATCCGATTACTTGAGTTGTGATTCTTAGTAGTCTTGTTGTGGCTGTGTTAGGTCTTGTGCAAGGAATTTTTAATTAGTTGGGTCTTGTTGCAATGTAACTTTTAAATATATACCAGTTTACCGTATTATCCATTTTTTATTTCGTTTCAAATTCTTTATTAGAACACAAAGCACAAAAATAAAACAAGAGACATCATTAAAATCATAACATTGTTCACTTGGACCAGTTCATAAAACCTGGGGCGTCACACTAGAAAAGTCTTGAACATGATCTGAAGACTGAGCTGAACTTTAGTATGACTTATTAGCCCTATACTGATGGCCAATCATTGTGGAATATTCAGATATTGAAATATATGTAGAGAGAATGCTTGATGGACTTTAGAGGGGGACCAGACCAACATCGTCCACTAGTTGAATTCTCTTACAACAATAGTTTCCACTTAAGAATCCAAACGACTATATAGGAATCCCGTTATGGGAAAAGATATAGAGAACCTGCATACTAGGATAAAGTTGGTGAATGCAAGCTGATGGGACCTAAAATGGATGAGGAAATGGTAGAAAAGGTAAAGACCATTCGGTAACACATCCGAGCTGCCCAATTTCGACAAAAGAATTATGAAGATAATCATCAACGAGACTTGAAGTTTGAGGTTAGTGATAAGGCATTCCTCTGTATATCTCCATGGAAGAGAGTCATGAAATTTTGCAAGAAGGGGATGTTAAGTCCCATGTAAATTAGGCACTTTGAGATTCTTTATTTAATCAGAGTTGTGCACTATCGACTAGCATTTCCACCCACCATGTCTTAAGTATATGATGTATTCAATGTAACCCTCTTAAGGAAGTACATAACAAATCCCTCACGTATGGAATTCAGAGGTGACACTACAGGAATATAATATCTCTTATGAAGAGTAGTCGGTGAAGATCTTGGACTATAGAGATAAAATTTCTATGCAACAAGACTACCCCCTTGTCAAAGTACAATGAAAGAACCATAAATACGAAGAAGTGACATAAGTACGAGAGGAATCGATGAAGGATAAGTACCCTAATATGTTTTCACCTTAGCATGTAAAATGAAATTTCAAGGGTTAAATTTCATAAGTGGGGAAGAATGTAATGACCCAAATTTTATCAATAGAATTTCCCTTCTTATAATTCTTTCTTATAGTATAAAAGCATAAATATCACATAAATAAACTAGTAAAACATTATTTGCATAAATGATTAATGATGAATTAGTAATCAAATAAACCAAAAATAATTCCAAATATTACAACGGAAAAATAAATAGAAAATTAGAGAATAAGAATAGGATAATTTGGATCTTCTTGATCCACCAGAATGACCGCACTCAGGAACAATGATATAGAAATTGAACATATTGTTAAAAATAAAATATTCATTTCAAAGATGAAATTATATATATACTTGAGAGAAAATAGAATTGAATGAAGAATGAATGGAATAATAGGTATTTATAGGAAGTAGTGAACCCATATGAGCATTATAAATCGGACTGTTAGAATAGTAGTCAAACTATTGGAATGGTAAACTGATTGTTGGAATAGTAATCTAACCGTTTCGAATAGTAATATGACCATTAGAATAGCAAATACACATATTAAAATGTAAAATAATATTTTAGTATCTTATAAAATGAAAATATGATATATTTATATCACAATACAAGTAAATATATATTTTAAAAATGAAAAAATATGTGTTGATATATTTTTAAAATGTAATTATTTTATTTGAAATTTTATAATGAATATAATGATTTAAAATAAAATTTAATTTCATAAAATGGATTCATAAATTAATATTATATTTTATTATAATTATAAAATAATTTTATGAGATCATAAGTAATTTTTCAAATGGTCATAAAATCAATTTTAATATTAAAATTAGTATTTTTAAATAAATGGGGATTTTTTACTAAAATTAAATTTATCATATTTAGAAATTTATTTTAATAAAATGGATTCCATATTTTATATCTACACCTTGAAAAATAATTAGGGTGAATATTTAGGATATTTCTAAAATATTTGAATTTTTTGTGAATAGTGGAATACAAGAATTTGCGATATTTTACATTATAAGAGAAATACATAAATTTTTGAGTCATGTATGATATAAGAACCAATTATTTTAGAATCATATGTACCATTTACTATATATATTCATAAGAATAAATAATATTTATAGTCTTTATCCAAAATAATAATAAAATGAATATAATAATAAAAAACACCCCTCTCCTTCCCTTATAAATACCACCCCTCACCACCCCTTCTCCTCACAACTTATAAGCTTTGAAGCTTTATAAATCTCTAAGAAAAACCTATCCTCCCCACTCTCCCCATGTTAATTTTCTTCTGGTCTCACTAAATTTCCAATTAAAAGTTCCCGAAGGGGTTCCTCTAGGAGGTGATATTCAAGGGGTTACATTCTCAAACTACCTCTTTTAATTTATTTTCTTATTCCACCTTATCGTCATGTACTTTATCCATCACAAAATGATAATTATAGTATCATGAATACAATGTAATTTTATATTTTTTTGTAATATCTTACTTCCAACACTTTTCTCATCTCCTCATATTCATAGAAACAAAATCATTTCCCTAATTACAGTGGTTAACCGTCTCCGTGGATAATGAGTTTTTGTTTTCAATTACCACATTTGAGGCTGGTCATAAAAATATTATTATGTTTAAATCAGACTTTAATAATTATATTATAACATATTTCATGTTCTGAAACTAATATATAGATATAAAATTAAATAAAATGAAACTAGTTCGTGATGGTCGAGAAAATTTCCAAAATGAACTAATCATATAATGAAAAAATTGTTACTCAAAGGACCATCACCATCTCAGAAAAAATGATACATGGGACCATTTATACTTTTTATGTAACACCCCAAGCTTCTACGGTACGTTTCTCTCTAAATAATGTGATATCGTGTGTTGTACGCAACACCGAGTTCTAACACACCATAACCAATCAAACTAGCCGTTATGAATAGTAATACCTACTTTTTGAAATTATATATATTTTATTTTTTAAAATGGAATTCATTTTTGGATTTGGAATATCTAATTTATCCTAAGGTGAAATTTTGGTACTTTTCGGATAACTTTAATATTTTGATGAATAGTGAAAATTACTAAATTTTAATTAAAAACAAATTTTTTAATCAAAATAATTAATAGTTATAAATTATGAATTTGAGTGGTTTTAAAGTATATTTAGAATATATTTTTACCATTTAATATAATGTTGTTCATTGGACATAATTTTACAATTAAACTGGACATAAACAAGTGTCAATCTTTTAATAGTTATTATCTCTTAAAAACGCGCTTTTTGTTTTAACAACAGAAATTAATTTTACATTAATTTCTTCCACTTCTATGTTTTGAATTTGGAAAAATGGATTCCATATTTGGAATCATAATGTTCAAATTGTGTAAATTGGTAAATTTTATTTTTAGAAATTTTAAATAATTACTTCAGTAAATATTTTATTTACCATGGTTAAGGGTAAATCCAGTAAATAAGGGTTAAAAAATAATAATATAATAATACTAAATTACCCTAAAACGTGTCCTAGCCTTATTGGTTAATACAGGTTCGACCATAGGCATCTTTGGGTCGATTTTGGGACCCCATGGAGCCACTTGTATGTGATAGGGACACTTTATTTTGAGACTTTTAATGAATTAAAATAATTTTATAGGATAATATGACGTATTAGGATTGATTTAATTAAGGTTTTTCGAAGTAATCATTCTGTTATGAGTTTAAAAAAAATCAACTATTGAATAGTGTCAAAATTGACATAAAAGAGTTTTTAAAACAAATATTATATTATTAATTGATATTAAATTCCTAAAAATCTAAGGTTCGGCCAAGAGACTTATATCATGATAGGGGTATCATTAATGGACAACTTGGGGGTTGCTTGGATGTATATAGTAAGTTTATTAACCATATAATATAAAAAATAAAAAGAGACATTGTAAAAGTGAAACTAATTAACTTAGAGTTAATACTTAAAGATAAGGTTAATATAAGTACCCAAACCCGTCTAAATTATATTGGTTTAGTGGTTTTAGACCCATACATACCTTAAAATTTAAATAATCCACTTTGGATCCATTAGAAACCAAATATGAATTTATTATAAATTAATATTTCTATCTTTTCCAAAGGTGCCCCTCACCCCTCTTATAAAAGGGCACTCCCCCTTCTCATTACTTAAAACCTTCAAAGCCTTTTGGTTCAACCAAACTCTACCAAAATACTCTCTCAACTTCCCTAAATTTATCCTAGAGGCCTTCTTTTAGTTAGAAATCCAACTTAAGGAGCCCTTTTGATCAAATCAAAAGGAAGAACCCAAAGAAGAGGTAATGTTTTAACCACCCCTTTTCAAGTTCCTTTCTTCTTCCACTTCTTCATTCATTGTTATTACCATTCTAAAATAATAACTCCAGTATCTTATATATACTGTGATGTTATTATAAATATGGTACAACCATATTCAGTATTTTATCCACCCTTTGAATAACATGTCACCATACGTGCGTACGTACGACTTACCGTCTCCACGTCGTGGTGTAATTGTTATTCAATATATTATTATTTGGATGGGTATAATAATGATGTGTAACTCATATAAATAATAAATATAAAATGTTAATGATTCTTTATATATGATATACCATCCATTTAAATATTATTTTAATATCAAAATAATGATATTGTCACTCGTGCGTACGTACGGACTACTATCTCCACGAACGCGATGAGATTCATTCTACATCGTATCCATTCAAGTATAATTATAATTTAATGATTTAAAAATGATGTTTAAGGACTTGATATAATTCTGGATATGAATAATATACAACCTATCCATTACAAACATGGCTTACGTAACAAAACATATAAAAGAAAACGAGTAAATTAACACCCGAAACAGCGATATTATTAACAAATCAATGTTAAAAGATAATATATGATATCATATGAATGTATATGATTATTGTATAATTTAATAACAATTATTTCACCATTATACAGGAGGTTAACCTACCCCAACCAAGTAAAAGTACAATGTAAGAGTTATTTCACAATCTCTTCATTATCCGAGGTTGTTTATACGTAATTATCTACTGGGATTTCTTTATCATCCACATCCATGTTTCTTCGAAATGTATTTCCAAAAGATTTTAATATTTAAAATAATATGGGTTAAAGTCATTTATACCCTTGTTTGAATTTTTATAAGAGGTTTATAAAGGAATATTTCCGTCATTTTCCAAACAAGTTGATTTTAACCTTTTCGACAGAATTAAGGTAAGAATGTTTTTTTAACTTATACGGCGGGTGCGGTTATTTTCCACCGTTATAAAATCATCAAAGATTCTCTTACAAGCTTATAAGAATATTTTCAAAGAAAATGTTTTATTTTATAAAAATATGACTCTTAAATGATTTCAAAAATAGAAAGAGATATTTCTCTAAAAAGAGTTTTGATTTCATCTATGTCAACATCCTTTGATGGATTTTACGCTTATTTGAAGTTGATTTATTATGATACAAAACTTCTATATTGTATTGAATGTTTTGTGATATGTTTGACTGTGGATGTTCTATTTTTATACCATTCATAGTTTATGGTGAAAGTATTGACATTTCGTATGCTAGTTTTAATACTAATGTTTATGTTATGTTTAAACCTTTTCATTTGGAAATGCATTGGACTTAATATGTGACGGGTGGAGCCCGCTATAGCTCCTCGATGCATCGGTAGGTCTCATGAGACAAACTAGTGTCTTTGCACAAGGCCTTGAAAAAATCTTAATTGTAGTCTTGGCACGAGGCCTTGGCTATGTGGTTATGATAGTCTGGCATTATGCATTCCATCATTATGAAAGTGGTTATTGATATTGCATGTGATTATTTGATTAGTAGAATATCCATGTGAATAATTAAATGTCATTATTTCATTTTACTTTTTCCATACTATGTTGAAGTTCAAGTTTAAAAGGATTTTGTTTTAGTTATACATTGCCTTAAATGTTTATTCTTATTTATGAAAGTTTCTGCTATATTGTTATCCTTACTGGGCATTTGAGCTCACCCCTTTTCTATGTTTTATTTTTCCCAGGAAGTAAAGAAGTAAATTATGAATAACCTTCAGGGATATTATGTGGGGATATGAGTGTGGAATATGGATACAATATGTTGTTGTAGTAGTTTTTCACTTTATGATGTAATGTAAGACTTATGAATATATCTAGTGTTTCCGAGGCTACTAAACCAATCGGTCTTTCGAGATTTGATCTTTCTTGTGATCATGCCAATGTTATGTAATAATGAACCGACTCTAGGTAACTAGGTTCGGGGCGTTACAGTTGGTATCAGAGGAAGTTTAGTACAAACCTTGGAAGCTAGATTTAGATAAACTCTGATTAGAGCACGTAGACCTAAGATGAACTTTGAGTATTAGTATAGAAGAACTTCCTAGAATTTTGGTATTGTAGAGATTTTGTGAGTTTTACAAGCAATACATCCCTGTCTAGATACAATCAGGTAGAGGAGGCTTTCGCACAGATGTACCTAGGGGTAAAACTCGAAAACACCGCTTTGAGCTAGACTTGAACGGGAACTGGTGCACGACAACGGGCCTTGCTACACTCTTGGTTATGAAACTCCCGGGGGATATGCTTAGGATAACTCTCATTTTATTTACAAATAATTTTGAAGGGTTTATGAGTATATACTTCCTCAAAGAAAACATTCTTATGATTATGGATAATATACATAAATAGTTCAATTTATGTTAAGTGTTTTATAAGTATGGGATTATGTATTTTGATTCATAAACTGATCTATTTTATGCCATTGTTTAGAAATGGAGCCTAGTAGAAGAAATGGAAACTGTATCAATGCACGTACTCCATGTAGGGATTTCCCTCCTGCTCAAGATAATTATAGTGGAGCTGGTGATACAACTGGTGCCGATCATCTAATCACCATACTGGGAAAACTCACTCAGGTTATGAATAATAACCATACCTGTATGGAGAACCCTGATCCGCAGTGTGGAGGATCAATGTTAGATCGATTCATGAGGCAACAACCACCAAAATTCAATGGGAGTACAAATCCCTTAGTAGCTGAGCAATGGATATTTTCCCTAGAGAAAATATTTCAGGCTTTGTGGAGTAGTGAAAGAGAAAAAGTTATCATGGCAGTTTACCGCCTCACTGGAGATGCTGATCAATGGTGGTCATTGATTCAAAATACAAAGGAAGATGATGAAGTATCAAATATGGAATGGAGGGAGTTCAAAGATCTGTTTTTAGAAAAATACTTTCCTCGTGACCATCGAGCAGATATGGAAATGCAGTTTCTGAGTCTGAGACAAAAGGAGGATGAGAATGTCACAAAGTATGAGGCTAACTTTACAAGGTTATCAAGGTATGCTAGAGATTATATACATAACCCAAGAAGTAAGATTGATAATTTCTTTGATGGGTTAAAACCATTTCTCCGTCAAGAATTAGTCTCACAATCCTTTTCATCGTAAGAAGACATTTTCTCATGTGCTATCAAGACCGAAAAGGAATTTTCTAAGTCTTATGACTTTAAAGCAAAGAAAGAGAATAAGAGACCTGTTGATCAATCTGGGAATGGAAATAAGGGGAAGAAGGGAAAGGTTGAATATCCATCCTATGGTAAATGTGGGAAGAAACACCCCGGTACTTGCTTGAAGGGAATGAGAGTCTGTTACAAGTGTGGTGAAAAAGGCCACCATGATCGTGATTGCAAGGGGAAGAAGGAAGCTACCAATGTTCAGTGCTACAATTGTAGGGATATGGGGAATTATGAAAATGAATTTCCTAAGTGTCTAGAGAACATACCTCAGAAAAGACCAAGGGATCAAGGCCAAGCTTATGCTATCACTACTGCTGAGGTAGAAGCTCTGAAAGACGTGGTGGCAGGTAACTTAATGGTTTCCTCAAGTTTAGCAGATGCATTATTTGATTCTGGATCATCTCATTGTTTCATATCTTCCCAGTTTGCTAAGAAAATTAGATATTTCCAATTTGATTTAACAAGGGAGTTGTTAGTTAAAACTCCTAAGGGGAGTATCATTGCAACAAAGTTTTGTGAATGAGTCCCCATTAGAGCACATAAATGTTCTTTATATGCTGATCTCTTCGTCATACCTATGATTGAGTTTGATATAATCCTCGGTATGGACTGGCTTTTGGACTATGATGCGAGGATTTATTATAAGAAGAAAGAGGTTACGATTCTTGATGATGATGATAAGGAACACCTTATCTTTAGAGCAGAATCGTCACCACCTAATTCTTATTTAGATCCACCCCCAGTAGCTCAACTAAATTCAATTATTGGGGAGGAAGAGAATGAAATAACTGTGGGTGAGGAAAGGAATGTTCAAATAGAGGATGTACCTGTTGTGAAAGAATTTATAGATGTATTTTCGGAAGATTTACATGGAAATCCTCCAGAACGAGAAGTTGAGTTTTCCATTGATTTAATTCCTGGATCAAGGCCTATATCGAAGACCCCTTAGAGAATGGCCACTGTAGAATTAGTTGAACTAAAGAAACAACTAGAGGAATTGAGTAATAAGGGATTTATTCACCCTAGTGTTTCTCCATGGGGAGCCCCTATTCTTTTTGTTAAAAAGAAAGATGGATCTATGAGGTTATGTATCGACTACAGGGAGATCAATGCTATAACAATAAAGAACAAGTATCCCCTACCTCGCATTGATGATTTATTTGACCAAATGCATGGAGCTCAATACTTTTCAAAGATTGACCTTCGATCTGGATACCATCAGTTGTGTGTTAAGAAGGAATACATTCCGAAGACAGCATTTCAAACCAGGTACGGGCATTACGAGTTTACTATAATTCCTTTTGGATTGACTAATGCACCCTTTGTTTTCATGGATCTAATGAATAGAGTTTTCAAGGAGTATCTTGATGAATTTGTGGTGTTATTTATTGATGATATCTTGGTATACTCCAAAAGCTATGAAGATCATGAAAATCACTTGCGCATTATCTTGAAGACTCTGAGAATACATGAATTATATGGGAAGTTTAGCAAGTGTGAATTCTGGCTTCAGGAGATTTCTTTTCTTGGCAATATTGTCTCTAAAGATGGAATCTCTGTTGATCCTTCTAAGACCAAGGAAATTCAAGAATGGCCATCACCTACAATTATAACTGAGGTACGTAGATTTATTGGTTTGGCAGGTTATTATCGACGTTTCGTCCAGAATTTTTCCCGATTGGCTAACCCATTAACGAAGCTCACACGTAAAGGGGTTAAATTTGTTTGGACAAAAGAGTGTGAAGAATGTTTCGAAGAACTGAAGAGAAGATTAGTCAATGCTTCTATATTGATTTTACCATCAGGGAATGATGGGTTCGTTATTTATAGTGATGCATCGAAGAAAGGACTTGGTTGTGTCCTTATGCAGAATGATAGAGTTATTGCCTATGCGTCACAACAGTTGAAAATTCATGAAAAAAACCATCCTACTCATGATCTTGAGTTAGCAGCTGTGATCTTTTCTTTGAAGATATGGAGGCACTACCTCTATGGTGAAAATGTGAGATTTATACTGATCACAAGAGTTTGAAGTATATTTTCTCACAAAAAGAACTCAACATGAGGCAAAGGAGATGGCTTGAATTACTCAAGGATTATGATTGCACGATACACTACCACCCAGGGAAGGAAAACAAGGTGGCAGATACTTTGAGCAGAAAAGATCATGGAGTTTTGAACAATATGAGAATTGAAAGGGATCCAATTTTCATGGATCTAGTGAAGATAGACATGGGAATAACCAGGGAAGGAGAAACATCAATGATTTTTCAAATGGTTGCCAAACCATCTTTACTAGAAAAGAATTAAGAGTTTTTAGACCGATGATGAAGAATTTAAAAAGAAGATTAAAGTTGTGAATGATGGGAGATTGAGAGACTTTGTGTATGAAGATGGAATTTTGAAATTTGGGAAGAGACTTTGTGTTCCTGATATACCTGATCTAAAAAGGGAATTGCTGGATGATGCTCATAGTTCCAATTTCTCTATACACCCTGGGAGCACAAAAATGTATAGAGATTTGAAGGAACATTTTTGGTGGGACAATATGAAGAGGGAGATTTCTGATTTTGTGTCAAGATGTATGGTTTTTCAACAAGTGAAAGCTGGAAGGCAACACCCTGGAGGAGTCATGCAACCACTTCCCATACCGGAGTGGAAATGGGACAATATTACGATGGACTTTGTCATGGGGCTACCAAAGACTCCTAAAAGGAACGATGCAATATGGGTTATTTTTTATCGTCTTACCAAGTCAGCACATTTTATTTCTATAAGAGAAGATCTACCACTAGAACGTCTAGCAAGACTATATATTAATGAAGTTGTGAGACTTCATGGAGTACCCCTATCGATTGTTTCTGATTGTGATCCCCGTTTTACTTCAAGATTCTGGAAGACTCTTCAGAAATCCTTGGATACTGAACTTCATTTGAGCACTGCCTACCACCCTCAGACAGACAGACAATCAGAACGGACTATTCAGATCTTAGAAGACATGTTGAGATCCCGCTCACTTGACTTTCAGGGTATGTGGGATCAGTATTTACCTCTGGTAGAATTTTCCTATAACAATAGCTTCCATTCGAGTATTCAGATGGCACCATATGAAGCGTTATATGGAAAGAGATGTCGCACACCAACCTGTTGGGATGATGTTGGTGAAAGAAAACTTGTAGGTCTAGAACTGGTGGAGGAAACGATGGAAAAGGTGAAGGTAATCCAAAATCACATCAAAGCATCTCAAAGTAGGCAAAAGAGTTATGCCGATAATCGAAGGAAGGATTTTGAGTTTCAAGTTGGTGATCATGTTTTCATAAAGGTATCTCCATGGAAGGGAGTCATACATTTTGGTAAGAAAGGTAAATTGAGTCCCAGGTACATCGGAACTTTCGAAATTCTAGAACAAATTGGGGCTGTAGCTTACCGATTGGCAATGCCGCCAAGTCTCTCCAAAGTTCACGATGTGTTCCACGTATCTGTGTTGAGGAAATACATGCCTGACCCAACACATGTACTCACCTATGAAGAATAAGAACTGGAACCTGATCTGTCTTATTGCGAAGAGCCCGTCAGGATTCTTGATACGAGAGAACAAGTACTGAGAAACCGGACGACGCGTCTGGTAAAAGTTTTGTGGAGAAACCATAAGATGGAAGAGGCAACATGGGAACCCGAGGAACTTATGATGAAGAACCACCCGAGTCTTTTCATGCGATAATATTATAGAAATTTTGAGGATGAAATTATTTGAAGGAGGGGATAATGTAACACCCCAAGCTTCTACGGTACGCTTCTCTTTGAATAATGTGATAGCATGTGTTGTACGCAACACCGAGTTCTAACACACCATAGCCAATCAAACTAGCCGTTATGAATAGTAATACATAGTTTTTGAAATTATATACATTTTATATTTTAAAATAGACTTCATTTTTGGATTCGGAATATCAAATTTAGCTTAAGGTGAAATTTTGGTACTTTTCGGATAACTTTAATATTTTTATGAATAGTGAAAATTACTAAATTTTAATTAAAAACAACTTTTTTTAATCAAAATAATTAATAGTGATAAATTAAGAATTTGAGTGGTTTTAAAGTATATTTATAATATATTTTTACCATTTAATATAATGTTGGTCATTGGACATAATTTTACAATTAAACCGGACATAAACAAGTGTCAATCTTTTGATAGTTATTATCTCTTAAAAACACGCTTTTTGTTTTAACAACGAGAATTAATTTTAAATTAATTTCTGCCAATTCTGTGTTTTGAATTTGGAAAAAATGGATTCCATATTTGGAATCAGAATGTTCAAATTATGTAAATAGGTAACTTTTATTTTTAGACATTTTAAATAATTACTTCGGTAAATATTTTATTTACCATGGTTAAGGGTAAATCCGGTAAATAAGGGTTAAAAAATAATATTATAATAATAATAAATTACCCTAAAACGTGTCCTAGACTTATTGGTTGATACATGTTCGACCATAGCAATCTTTGGGTCTATTTTGGGACCCCATGGAGCCACTTGTAGGTGATAGGGACACTTTATTTTAATTAAGTTAAAATGAATACAAAAATGACACAAGTATATATCTTTTAGAAAAACAATTTTTACATAGGGTTATATATGTTGGATTTTCGACTATAAATATTCATTATAAAGATAAAACGATTTCCTACATAATATTAATTTATTTATAATTTTTAGATATTAAATAAGTTAATTTATTTATGACAAAATGATGATGTAGTAATTACCATAATAGTGAAAATTTAAAATAATTGATATTATAAATACACAAATAAATATAATTTGAGACTTTTAATGAATTAAAATAATTTTCTAGGATAATATGACATATTAGGATTTATTTAATTAACTTTTTTAGAAGTAATCATTCTTTTATGAGTTTCAAAAAAATCAACTATTGAATAGTGTCAAAATTGACATAAAAGAGTTTTTAAAACAAATATTATATTATTAATTGATATTAAATTCCTAAAAATCTAATGTTTGGCCAAGAGATTTATATCATGATAGGGGTATCATTAATGGACAACTTGGGTGTCTCTTGGATGTATATAGTAAGTTTATTAACCATATAATATAAAAATACAAAGAGACATTGTAAAAGTGAAACTAATTAACTTAGAGTTAATACTTAAAGATAAGGTTAATATAAGTACCCAAACCTGTCTAAATTCTATTGGATGAGTGGTTTTCGACCCATACCAACCTTAAAATTTAAATAATCCACTTTGGATCCATTATAAACCTAATATGAATTTATTATAAATTAATATTTCTAGCTTTTCCAAAGGTGCCCCTCACCCCTCTTATAAAAGGGAACTCCCTATTCTCATTACTTAACACCTTCAAAGCCTTTTGGATCAGCCAACCTCTGCCCAAATACTCTCTTAACTTCCCTCACTTAATCCTAGAGGCCTTACTTTAGTCATAAATCCAACTTAAGGAGCCCTTTTGATCAAATCAAAAGGAACAACCCAAAGAAGAGGTAATGTTTTCACCACCCCTTTTCAAGTTCCTTTCTTCTTCCACTTCTTCATTCATTGTTATTACCATTCTAAAATAATAACTCCAGTATCTTATATATACTATGATGTTATTATAAATATGGTACAACCATATTCAGTATTCTATCCACCCTTTGAATAACATGTCACCATACGTGCGTACGTACGGCTTACCGTCTCCACGTCGTGGTGTAATTATTATTCAATATATTATTATTTGGATGGGTATAATAATGATGTGTAACTCATGTAAATAATAAATATAACATGTTAATGATTTTTTATATATGATATACCATATATTTATATATTATTTTAATATCAAAAGAATGATATTGTCGCTCGTGCGTACGTACGGACTGCCGTCTCCACGAACGCGATGAGATTCATTCTCCGTCGTATCCATTCAAATATAATTATCATTTAATGATTTAAAAATGATGTTTAAGGACTTGATATCATTCTGGATATGAATAATATACAACCTATCCATTACAAACATGGCTTACGTAACAAAACATATAAAAGAAAACGAGTAAGTTAACACCCGAAACAACGATATTATTAACAAATCAATATTAAAAGATCATATATGATATCATATGAATGTATATGATTATTGTATAATTTAATAACAATTATTTCACCATTATACAGGAGGTTAACCTACCCCAACCAAGGAAAAGTACAAGGTAAGGGTTATTTCACAATCTCTTCATTATCCGAGGTTGTTTATACGTAATTATCTACTGGGATTTCTTTATCATCCACATCCATGTTTCTTTGAAATGTATTTCAAAAAGATTTTACTATTTAAAATAATATGGGTTAAAGTCATTTATACCCTTGTTTGAATTTTTATAACAGGTTTATAAAGGAATCTTTCCTTTGTTTTCCAAACAAGGTGTTTTTAACCTTTTCGACAGAATTAAGGTAAGAATGTTTTTTTTAACTTATACGGCGGGTGCGGTTATTTTCCGCCATTATAAAATTGTCGAAGCTTTCCTTAAAATCTTATAAGAATATTTTCAAAGAAAATGTTTTGTTTTATAAAAATATGACTCTTAAATGATTTCAAAAATAGAAAGAGATATTTCTCTAAAGAGAGTTTTGATTTCATCTATGTCAACATCCTTTGATGGAGTTTACGCTTATTTGAAGTTGATTTATTATGATACAAAACTTCTATATTGTATTGAAGGTTTTGTGATATGTTTGACTGTGGATGTTCTATTTTTTTACCATTCATAGTTTATGGTGAAAGTATTGACATTTCTTATGCTAGTTTTAATACGAATGTTTATGTTATGTTTAAACCTTTTCATATGGGAATGCATTGGACTTAATATGTGACGGGTGGAGCCCGCTATAGCTTCTCGATACATTGGTATGTTTCATGAGACAAACTAGTGTCTTGGCACAAGGCCTTGAGAAAATATTATTTGTAGTCTTGGCACGAGGCCTTGGCTATGTGGTTATGATAGTTTGGCATTATGCATTACATCATTATGAAAGTGGTTATTGATATTGCACGTGATTATTCGATTAGTAGAATATCCATGTGAATAAGTAAATGGAATTATTTCATTTTACTTTTGTCATACTATATTGAAGTTCAAGTTTAAAAGGCTTTTTTTTTAGTTATACATTGCCTTAAATGTTTATTCTTATTTATGAAATTTTCCGCTATATTGTTATCCTTACTGGGCATTTGAGCTCACCCCTTTTCTATGTTTTATTTTTCCTAGGAAGTGAAGAAGTAAATTATGAATGACCTGTAGGGATATTATGTGGGGATATGAGTGTGGAATATGGAGACAATATGTTGTTGTAGTAGTTTTTCACTTTATGATGTAATGTAAGACTTATGAATATATCTAGTGTTTCCAAGTCTACTAAACCAATCTGTCTTTTGAGATTTGATCTTTCTTGTGATCATGCCAATGTTATGTAATAATGCACCGACTCTAGGTAACTGGGGTCGGGGCGTTACATTTTATGTTATTTAATACCATTTCATTTCACTACTATAATAGTATTACTGTTTGAAAAGTACTTCCATAACTATACATAAGTGAACCAACCATGATAACTATGAAATGAATGCTCCCAAAACAGCAAAATTGAACTTTATAACTCATCGAAATGGCCATAAATGAAATTACTAAAATTATAATAAATAAAATACATATGGAATAGGTTATTAATTAATTAATTAATTAATATAATTTTATTATCTAGGGAACTGAGTGCAAGTGCATAACACATTCGGATATATGGTAAGAGATCTCTCTGAAGATCCATATTTCTTTTAGGAAACACATTACCTCTCTTTACCTCAATTTACATATTAATTATTCTAATATAATTCTCATATATTATGCATATATTCTCCACACATAATATCTTCCTCAATTAATCTTTTTTTTGTTTGTAAGTACATGTTTTAAAAAGGTTCCCTTCTCAATTCCACTTAACATGTAAACCCGATTAAAGAGAGCTTCTCTGTTTCTCACTATGTTTTCAAGTAAAATCCATAAAATATTTTAAGCCACCATTTTTTTATAAAATAAATCATTTTATCATGAAAAAATTGGTCTTTTTTTATTTTATGGAAATAACTATTCTGTTTTCCTCTTTAAATAATCTTTATTCTTTTCCTTAAAATCGAACTAAAGTGGCACATTTTTATACTTACCTAAACACTTTTTTTTTGTGTTTTCACTTTATTTGGACATTTTTATTCATGATATATTATTATTTTTTTACATTATGATTGTACAATAATGATTTAATCCCTTATGTTATGGATACCATTATGATACACCCTTTGGTTATACCTCATGACATGATTACGAAACCTATTTCTTTCCCTGAGTAACCCTTTTGTTTATTAATTATGTTTTATTTATTTATGTGGAACACATATGTATATACATGTTATGATGGGTGTGCCAAGATAACTCTCTAGTGTATTGAGTAATATTTTTTCTCATGAGATGTTATGTATGATATTAGGGAGTAAACCCAATCCATTGCATAACACTGTCTACCATGTGATATCATCTTAGTAGTTAGGCTTGACTCATGTTTATGTCATGATAAGCTTTTCTACCACATTTCTATATTTCAATGGTCATATGGTTCCATGTTTTATATGTTACACCTTTATATTTTTATTCACAATCCATGCCTTTTGTATTATCTTGTTATGCCTTCTGACTCATGTGTTATGCTTCTTTTCCATGTTTATTCCCTTGCTAAGCTTTTTATCCGATACCTTTTGTTTATGTATTCCTCAAGTTATCCTATGCATTTATAGGATCTCAAGGGAGTTATGAGCTCATCATGTAGATTAATAAAAAGTTGTTTTATTCTAATTTCATGTTTTCTAACTATGCACCTAGTCTTCCAAAGGCACTAGACTTTTCCATCCTCACTGTGTATTTGATGGATAATTATGCTTAAAAGAATGTAATATTATGTGAAAAAGGTTTTTGTCTCTATAGGTTGGGACCCCCAAAACGAGACGATATTAATCCCCCCATCACATGTGTTTCATGCTGCAATGGTCACACCTCCATCTCATCCATTTCTGAAGTGATTAACATAATATTGTTTATAATAAATATTATTATTAAAATTGGAATAATAACCTTCACTCATATCTTTTAGAGAAATGAAACACAATCAAATGTCTTTTTAAAAAACCTATTGACCTCTCACAATTTGGGATATATTATTATAAATCACAATCTTAGTCCACTTCTATAACTCATTGATACAACATAAATATATCATATTCATCACACCACCACATCATTATCATCTTAAAAACATCATATCACTATGTCACATCACTTATTTATAAAATGTTATTACCATCCATTCATTGAGTAATGAACCAAATCATCAATTGGGTGAAGTTGTCTCTTTAACCCTATATAAATATTTACCGAATTCCCCCAATAGATGCTTTTGTAAATGAATATGTCATGTCCCCTCCCTCTAGAGGTACCCCTAATGGGTTGATAATGAAAGAAGATATATAAAGACCCCTGAGTCTCACCCCAGTAGGATCCTACTTAGTGACCAGCATCGAGGGTATAAAAATCTTACAAATGGAATATACACTATAAAAAAGGATTTCATGATGGTCCACTAAACCAATGATAATTTTTTTTTATTTTTTAAATATTTCTTGTGGTGGTTCTTGAGAAACTATAGCTACAACTATTTTTTAGAGGCGGTTTTTGAAACTCGTCACTAAATTAATGGAAAAAGTCTTAATTATTAAATAATGAATTATTATTTAATAATTATAATAATTTATTGTTTATAATCATTTATTATTTATTATTTACAATTTTAATTTATTATTATGCGTTAGTAATTAATTATTAATTAATTAATTATTATTTATTTATGATTTATTTATTAATTATTTATCGATTAATTATTTATTTACTTCTCATTTATTTATTATTAAAATTATTATTTATTATGAATTTATTATTTATTTATGACTTAATTATTAATTATTTATAATTAACTTATTGATTTATTATTTATTATTTATTTATTTTCTACTATTTATAATTTATTTACTAATTATTATTTATTATTATTAATTATTTTTTATTATTTATAAAAATTTATTAATAATTTATTATTATTTTTAAAATTGATGGGGGATCAGAGGCCCCTTTGTTAATATTATTAAAAAGAGTGACATAGGCAATACATATAATAAAAAAATATCCACAACCAGTCAAGGAAGGAATGGATGGAAAAATCACGCATCATGAGATTGAGTGTACTCATTATGGTGAGGGGAATGCCCACCCCTACCAAAAAATGTCGTCCCCTCCTCCACCGATTTTTTAATTTTATTTAATATTTATTAAATTTATTAAATATTAATAAAATTTATTCTTACATATTGTTCATTGTTCTGCATGACTTTGATGTAATAATGTCCTAGAGTATACATCGGGTTGATAAGGTCATATTAGTTCCCTACAATGATGAGAATCTTGAAGTGTTATGATGACATTGTTAAATATAGTTCTATGGTTGGATAATATACTATAACGGGACACATAGTATATAGATTGTCAGGTGCGAGTACTCATAAGAAGATGAAGCTTCTTCTCATGAATTTTGAACTTTGTAATCTCCAAGATGGGATATTATGAGAACAGAATAGCCAGTTGGAATTACACACGTTTTAGCATTATTTGATATTACTATCTTTAAGCCTGTGTAATGGTACTTATACTTTATGATTATCATTAACATATTTCATTAATTGTGCACTTATATTTTCTAACAAAAACCATGATGCTATATATTTTCAGCAAGGTAGGTTACGTTCGGTGCATCACAATTGGCACCTTATTAATTGATAAGTTGGGGAAGGATTTATCCCTTCCATCATTATAAAAGATGATACATTGACCCTTTTATTAGAATAGAACCATTACCCTAAATTCCACTGCCATGGTGTAACGATGTGTTTATTTCAGATAGTCAAAGAAAGACAAATCGAACATATAGGTTGGTGATAAGAATGTGCAACCTGCTTGATGAGATATTATGATAAAGGGATTATATTATATAGTGAGTGTTCGTATGTGGTTATCGACATTGTGAAATTATGCTATTTCTCTTGAGAGACATTACCTGTTGTTATAGAGTAATCTTGGAATTTAGGAAAGCATGCCTAATGAAAATGAGAAATACGCTTAGAGGGTTACACACTAAGTGTTTCTGACGATATCGATTAATTTCTATTTAAATTTAATTAATTAAATAAATTCTAATCTTAAGACTAAGGTTTAATTTTATTCATGTTTTATTGATCAAAAATATTTATTAAGAAATTAAATATTTACATTAAATATTTATTTGGGTGTTCAATAAATTTTATAGGAGTTCGAATGGACCAAGATTGTGTCCGAAGACAAATATTAATTAAAAATCCAGTTAAATAACATTTCTTATTACTCAAGTTAGTGCACACAAAATAATAATAATAATAATAATAATAATATTATTATTATTATCATACATGAGGTTTATTAAAGGTTATAATATTATTTAAGGGTTGAAATCCAATTAGATAATTATTTTAACATAAACCCTCACTCTATAATTAGATGGTTATGTCTATTGTATAAGGTGTACAATAAAAAATAGAGAATTGTTTCACACAACATATTCTCTCTCTAATCCTCTTTATATATTTCTCTAAAAAATAAGAAACAAAAGAGAGATCTATTCAAGATCAGTGGATTGGAGATCAACACAAATAACACAAGGCACTCTCTTCAACGCACCAATGCTTGTAGATCTATTGATGTTACTTGAAGATCAAAGGAGAATGTGTGGATCACCATAAGATGGATTCTATACTTGGATACTCATAGCACAATAAAGTGAAATCAAAAGGATCTTTTCTAATGATTGACATCTATATAGAAGAATGAATCCACAGATTAGGTATTTGTTTCTTCTGAAATAAAATAAATTAATTATATATTTAACATGTAAGATCCTCTCTCGGGGTATTAGGAAACTCAATATTAAATGAAAATTTAATATATTTCCCACCATTGTAAAATTTTGATACACTCATAAAAAACAAGTGGAATCGGAGGGAGGTTGTGTTTAAATTTATAATTATTTATTTTATTTTTGACTCATATGTAATTGGGGTTGAATTTTCATTTCATATTATTTGTTCATTAATCCTTTTTTGAATTAACATGTTATCAACATGTTAATCAAGTAAATTTAGTGTTTAATTTTATTAAAGGTCTATTAATTGATGAAGAATGACCAGAGAGTCCATCTATAACTGCCAAATATTTTTCTAAAAAGATAGGGTTACACAGTTTATAGCTAGAGTACACACTGTATACCATAGTACGCTGCACCAATCCATACTGTCTGATACATGACATTACATGAAGTTATTACATGCAATATGTTGCGTGTTTACTGGAAGACCTAGAACATGATTTTTGGATCACACGACTTGTATATGACGTACACCCCTTGCAGTCTACATAGGATAGCATCATAAATCACCAATTCGTGTCGTCATTATACATGAAAAAACTGTGTGAGAATGAAGATGTGGATCATTTATGACAGACACAATGTATATGTTGTGTACACAATGTGTAGTTCATAAATTCCTATTTCCAAGATACATGTTGAGTCCTCATCCTTATTATAAGGACACACAACATTAAAGATACACGACGTATGTTTGGTGGCACATGTCGTGTAGTCTCTCTACTGAGAACATGCTAAGGCTTTTGGTGGGTTGCATGGGCATGCGATATCCAGACAACACGGTGTGGAGCTTTCCTGTACAAGCTGTGTGATCCTGTTGCGACCCACACTGAAGACCCACGTGAGTATCCCGAGCACATGATAAAGAGATACATGGCGTGTAGCTGTCATGTACACACACTATATAGTCTGGCTGAGTCAACTCGTTGAATCCCTAGGCATATGACCCAGATACATGACAACTGAGGTATATGACATGTAACTAGATAGTACATACCATGTATTATCCCTGTTATAGGTAGAAGTAAATTACATTAAATTTATAATTGTATCGTTAAAAAATTATTTCTTTGATTGTCATCTTAAGTGTTTGGCAACTTAATAAGGTTTTTAAATAATTTTAAATGCTCAATTAATTTATTGTAATAAATATGAAACTATTGGTTCTTCCATTTTTTCCATTAATTCCTTAATTAGGGTTATCTATAAATAAATTTAGATTTTCATTATGATGAAAGGGAATTAATTTGGTAATTAATTAATTAATATAAACACAATTATGATAATAATAAAAAATAGATAAAAAATGAATGTTAGAAATTTAATTTTTCATATACATTTCATGTATGATTTTTTATAAGGTAGACCAAGACCAGTGTATGTGTTTGAATTTTTTTAATTTGATTTATTATTAAATTAATTTTGAAGGCCTATGATTTACCTCCCTCCATTATTATATAGGACCAGTATATCCAAGGATATTTATATAATCCCCTTTAACAAATCCTTTGGTTCCCCTCACAAACATGTTAGTTATAAATACGTCTAATTGATGGAGTTTCCCAAGGCACATAGTGGCGGTTCAAGATGGAACACTAATAATTCCAACCTAATAGATATACAGGTGGATATGTGGAATACTGTAACTCATTCCAAGAATTCCAAATGAGTTATTTCCCATAGGCCATTGGTTTATTTAATGACTACTCATTAAATCAACCATTAGATAAATATAATGAATGAGTCATTTAAATATTTATATATTTCTTTCAGTGTAATTATTAATTTTATGTATATAAGACCGTGATCACATAAATAAATAAATTAATGCGAAAAGATAGAACTTAAATAAATGGATCAGGTATAAATGTTTTATCCATCTTGAGTAATTAATTTAGTAAAATCGACATAATATTAAAAAGAAATATAAAGGATAAAACAAGAAAAACTTTATTCATAATAAATTAAAATAACTCAATTAAATATTAAGTTATACTTGGTCTTGCGTTACTTGCTAATAATGAGATACTTAGAACTAAGTGTTTGACCAACCCTCTCTAGGATAATTAATTTTAACATGAAGTCATTATGGAAGTTATTGGTTGAATTAAGCATCTTACATCAAGAAAATGAGGCCTCCTTAGACTTTATGTAACTGGGAGGCAATTTTTGTGGAAATATAAGTCAATATTTCCAGATAGGGGAGTCCAATCAAGAGATAAAGGAGTTGGAAGCCCGCAGTTGGCATTGACCCACCTACCAAAATACCTTTAAGTAGCTTGACCAACCCTCATTAGGGTTATTTGAAGGGGCATATGGATCCTTTCCAATATAATTTTTTAGGAACTAGACATTATGATTTTAATGATGAGGGCTACTAAGAATTGATAAAATAGTGAGAGATTTAATAAAATAAAGTGATTTATTATTTATCAAAAAATTTATAATCAAGAAATGTTCTAATAATATGCTCTTTTAATTGTAGAATAAAATTACAAGTTCATCATCCACACTATCCCTTTGATCTATATTGGAGAAAGAAAATATCATCACTGATGGTAACATCCAAGAGTGGTTTAGATGCCTTTAGGTTTTTTTGTGACATGAACAAAAATCTTATGTGCTAGAATACTCAATGCTAGATCTGCCTTCCTAGGAGGCAAGGGATGAAGAGTTCCTTTTCTACAAAAAACATTTTGGTGATGCAGTTTATGGTCAATGTTTTATGTTTTTTTCTATGTCTAGTGAACTCATGATGTATCATGAAAACATAGATGCATATAGAATACTTGAGAACCTCCATGGTCTTTACTAGGGGAGATATAAAAATGAATGGTTTGATATTTCCAATGTGATATTTCAGAGAAATCTTTGAGAGTGTGCTTCAGATGAGCCTTACATAGTCAATATCATTGGATACATTGAGCACCTGGAAGTTATAGGGTTTAATCTCCCCAAATAACTGGGAATCAATCTCATTTTGGAATCACTCTCTTAGATATTTTCAAGCTTTTTTGTAAATTTTAATTTGAACAACATTGGGATGAATATTCCATATATTCTTACTCTTTCTCTCTAAGTAGATAAGGAGACAAAGCGTAAAAATCCTTTGGTCCTTATGGTGAACAAACAAAAAGTTCAAGTGAAGAGATCTAACCCCAAAACATTTTCATGTCCTTCTAAGAAGAAGAAGATCAAGGAGAAAGTAAGAGAACATAATGCTATCTGATTTTCATGTGGCAAGAAGGGCCAATGGAAGAAAAACTAAACTCATACTAAGAAGCAAGGGTAAGAAACAGGTTCATTAGTTATTGATGGAAATTTGTTTGTTTCTAAAAGTTGGATATTAGATATATCTTGTAGTGCATACATATTCATTCAAATACAGGAACCAAGAAGATTCAAAAAAATTGAATGATGAGAGGTATCTCTTCAAGAAGTCAATAGATCTAAACTTGATGTTGTAGCTATGATGGACTACCACCTCACATTTCCAACTAGAATGATCTTGGTTTTAAAGGGTTGTTATTATGTGACTTCGATTACCAAAAACATTATATCTATATCCAAACATAGTACAGATGGATTTATTTTCAGGTTCAGAAATTAATGTTTCTTATTTTATAAAGAGAACTTTTGTTATGGTAAGGAGCATTTAAATAATGGAATTTTTGTGTCTTATAACACAAACAAAGTAATGGAAATTGATAATAAAACTGATTCACATGACTCATACCACAATGAAATATGGTATCACTGATTAGGTCATATAAACAAAAAACACTTGACTAAATTATACCAAGATAGTTATTTAGACTATTTTGAACTAAAACCACTTGGTCTATGCCATTCAGTTTTACATGGTAAAATGACCAAATCCCCATTTAGTGTAAAAGTTAAAAGGGCCAAAGAGCTTCTTGAAATAGTTTATACAAATGTGTGTGGACCATTTTCTATTGAAGCAAAGGGTGGGTACTCATACTTTATAAATTTTACTGATTATTTTAGTTGTTATGGATATGTCTATTTAATGATGTATAAGTCAGATTATTTTGATAAATTCAAGGAATACAAGAATGAAGTGGAGAAGAATCTTGGTTAGAAGATTAAGAAACTACACTCATATCGTGGTGGAGAATATCTTAATCAAGACATCATTGATTACTTACGGAAGTTTGGGATACAATCTCAACTCACTCCTCCTTATAAAACTATGTACAGTGGGGTACGTGAAAGGAGGAACCACACCTTGTTGAACATGGTGAGATCAATGATGAGTCATGTGAGTCTTCTACTATCCTTTTGGGGATACACATTACAAACAATAACAAAAATACTAAACCAAGTTCCATATAAAGAAGTAGATTGAATACCATACCATTAATGGAATTGATGGAAACCCGTGTTTTCATACTTATATGTGTGGGGTTGTGAAGCATTTTTTAAGGCCTCTTTAGGTAAAAAAAATACACCCTAAGTTAAAAAGTGTACCTTTATAGGATACCCCAATGAAGCAAGGGGATATTACATATATGACCCCTCAAATAAAAATGTAATTTTGGGAAGACATGCTATATTCCATTAGTGGGAGAACATCTATAAAAGAGATAGTGAGAGTGATACAAACATCAATGAGTTTTAGGCACAAGTTATGCAAGAGTTAGGGGAGGAATAGATTCCATAAAGCCTCATGGAAAAATACCTATTCTAGAGACACAAGTATTATGTTGTAGTATAAGAGAGATTAGAGAACTAGAATGATATGGTTTTCTAGTCATAGAGGATGGTAACTCATTATTAGTTGATAATAATGATCCTCTAACATAAAAATAAGTATTAAATGTCATAGATGTTGTCAAGTCGAAAGAATCCATGAATTATGAAATGGAATCCATGTACCAAAACCAAGTGTAGATTTTGGTAGATCCTCTAGTGGATTTAAATCCCATTGGTGTAAAATGAGTATTAAAGAAGAAACTGTACATAGAAGGGGAATTCAGTATATATAAGTATTAATTGGTTGAAAAAGGGTTTAAACAACGTCAAGGAATTGACTATGATGAAAAATTTTCCCCGGTTGTGATGATGAAATCCATCAGAATCATACTTTCCATTACAGCTTACCATGAATATGATATTTATACAATAGATGTTAACATGACCTTAATTAATGGGAACCTTTAGGAAGATGTATATATGACACAATCTGAAGGGTTTGTGACTTTAAAGGATTAAAAAAAGTTATGCAAATTGAAAAAAAAAATCCATTTTTGGATTAAATAAATAATATAGTTCATGGAAAATTTATTTTGATGAAGACATAACAAAATTTGGTTTTCTAAAGAATGAGTGAGATCCATGTTTATAGAAAAAATTTAATGGTAGTGTAGTCATTTTCTTTATAGTATATTGTGATGACATATTAATCATTGGAAACAAAATACTAGTCTTAAAGTATATTAAGGCATGGTTGAATGAGTGATTCTTTATGAAGTACTTGGGTGAGGAATTGTATTTTATTGGGATCAAGATCCATCATGATAGATCCAAAAGGTTTCTCAACCTATGTCAAAGTACATATATTGAAATGATTCTGAAGTGATTTAGTATGGAACTATCCAAGAGGGGGTTGTTTCCAACGTCACATGGAATTCATATTTCCAGGAAAAAGTGTCCTTAGAAACACGATGAAATAAATAGAATGAAAATGATTCTATATGCACCAATAATTGGGACATTCATATATGATATACTATGTACTAGTCTAGATGTCACCTATGCATTATGTGTGGTAGGAAGATATCAAACCGACCTAGGTGACCACTATTTTATGGTAGTTAAAACAATCCTTAAGTATCTTAGGTGCACTAAAGATATGTTCCTAGTTTATAGATGAGATGAACTAGTCATCCGAGGATATAAAGATACTATTTTCCAAACTGATGAAGATGACATGAAGTCACAAACAAACACATCTTCACTTTTATTTAAGGTGTTATGAGCAATAAGAACTCAATGTAGGCTATGGTCAATGATTCTATAGGAGAGTCTAAGTATATTTCTACTTATGAGGTAGATAAAGAAGCAGTATGGATGCACAACTTTTTCCTTGATCTGGACCTGTTATCTAGCAGTAAAGATCCTATCACACTCTTCTGTGATAATACTACAGTAGTGGATCTTGCAATAGATTGAAGGTCACATTCGTGGAAATAGAACATACTTAGGAAGTATTATCTCTTGAGGGGTTTTTATCAGAGAGGTGAGGTTTTAGTGAGCATTATTTCCATGGAAGACAACATGGTTGACCCATTGAATAAATCCTTAAATCAGGAGAAACAAGATAATCATGTGAGGTCTAGAAGACTAAAATTCGTAGGCAGTTGGCACAAGTCCATGTGGGAGTTTGTTAGAGTTTGTGTACTAAGACTTATTGTTTCTAATTTGATTACATGTATATTAAATATATTGATTTTTAATAAAACATATTATTACATATTGTTCATTTTTTCATGGAAATGATGTAATAATGTATTAAAGTATACGTCACATTGATAAGATCATCGTAGTTCCCCTCTATGATGAGAACCTTGAAGTACTATGATGATATTATTAAATATAGTTTTGTGGTCAAATAAAGTACCATTATGGGACACGTAGTATATAGAATGTCATATGTGAGCACTCATAAGCTGACAAGGCTTCTTCTCATGACATTTGCACTTTTTAATATCCAATATAAGAGATTATAGGAATATTCCTTCCAGTTGGAATTACTCATGTTTTGGTGTCATCAGATATTCTCATTTTGAGTGTGTGTAATAGTCCTTTAACTTTATGTTTATCATTAATGCATGCCATGGATCATGAACTTAGATTTTTTATTAAAAACCATGCCACCACATGTTTGGGGAGAGGTAAGGTAAGTTGATTGGGTCATGATTAACATGTCATTAATAGATAAGTTGAGAAAAGATTTGTCCCTTTTTCTTTATAGAAGTTGATATCTCAACCCTTTGATTGGAATAAAAAAATCTCCCAAAATTACATGACCATAGTGTAACGACGTTTTTATTTAAGATATTCAGAGATATAATTATCGAGCATATAGGTTGGTAACATGGATGTGAAACCTGCGTGAAGAGATATTGTGATAAAGGGATTATATTATATTGTGAGAATTCATATGTGGTTATCATCATTGAAAAACTATGTTCTTTCTCTTGGTTTCCTTGACCCATTGCTCGATAGTAATATTGGACTTTAGGCTATCCTGACTAATGAAAATGAGAATGAATAATAGAGAGTTACATACTAAGTGTTTCTAATGAAGTCATTAAAATTATATTTGAATTTAATTAATTGAATAAATATTTTTCTCATGACCGAGGGATAATTTTGTTCGACTTTTGTCAATCAAATATATTTATTATTGAATGAAATATTTTAATTAAATATTTATTCAGGTGTTAAATAAATTCTATAAGTGTTTTAATAGACAAAGTTTGTGTTTGGTGAAAAATATTAATTAACAATCCGGTTAAATAATATTTGTTATTATACAAGTTGATTCACACCACAAAATAATAATAATAATAATAATAATAATATTATGAGAAATGAGATTTATTAAAGGTTATAATATTATTTAAGGGTCTGCATGAAATTAAATAATTATTTTAACCAAAAATATATCTTTATAAATGGATGGTTATGTCTATTGTGTAGGGTTTGGAATAAAAAATAGAGAATTATTGTGCATAATAAATTTTCTGTTGACTTCAATTTCTAACTTCCTTTAAAGAACGAGGAACATAAGAGAGATCCATTTAATATTGAAGGATGAGTGATCGACACAAATAATGCAAGATAATCACTTCACCACGTTAGCAAATGAAGATCAAATGATGTTGATCGAAGATCAAAGGATCAGATGTGTATCATCACTAGAGAGATTATATCAGTTGATCCTCACATCACAACAAATGAATCTCAAAAGTGTGTTTTCAAATTATAAAAATCTACATTGAAGAAATAATCCATAGATCAGGTATTCAATTCTTTGGATATTAAATAAATAAATTATAAAATTTATTTGAAAGATCCTCGCTTTGGTTTTTCAGGAAAATAAATATTAAAATAAATTTTAATATATTTCCCACTACCGCATACTTATATTGTGATCAGAACCAACCCCAAGGAATGCCTCCATCATTTGGTGAATTAATATCAGTGTCCTCCCTTTCATCATTTGTTACACCATCACTTCTTTTAACATCTTCCTCACCTATTCTAGATGTAATCAAATCAAATGTGTTATTTTTACATACCTTCATGCTCACCTTATTGACGTCTCGAGCTGGAGAAAAGCTCATTGGAGAAGAAGTAATGTTTGTTTTATCTCAATTAAAGGTCTCATGTTTTTAATGTTACAATCTATCACTATTAATAACATGGACCAAGATCATGGGGTGTTTTTAGACCAAAATATTTGTACTAGTCCATTCAAAATCATCTAACTTTGATGCTAGAGGTGTTGCAGCTACAACATGTGGGACTTCCCTAATATGGATAGTGGATGTCTCCATACCATCTTTCAAATGGTAACTTATTGTATAATTAGTAGTATATTTCCCATCATGTTTCTTAATATTATCCATATAATTTTTACTAAAATTTGTGACACCTAGAAATGATTACTGGCCTCCTGAGTATACTGAACTATCCTCCTTATAGCCATAAAATTCAAGGGAGGGAGAAGAAGATTCCTTTTAATTACTAAAATACGTGATTCTATATGAATACCCCATAAAACTATTTATAGATTTTGAGGTATTGGATTGGTTAAGAGTAACTAATACCTCATATTTACCTTTCACAAGGGTTGTTCTACATTTTTGAACTTTCACCTGCTCACATGAGATGAGATTCCTTTTGAGTTTTTACTTCATTTAGTTTTCTACTTCAATTTTGGATTTCCCATTACATCCCTTGGAAACAACCATATTCCATTCCTGGAACAATTTGAAATACTCCTCAGAATGTTTAGAAGATTTATTGATAGATTGACTATCATCATATTCCTCATCAGCATGCTCATCAAGTAATCCTTTATATAAGGAATCTTTAAAGTATTCTATGACACTAGCCAAATGAGTCCCATCTTCAATGTCAACCAATACATAAGAGTCTTTAAATTAATTAACACAGTTTCACCTCAAGGGAAGGGGGTATAAATCCAAGTATAAGTGTTTTCTTCACACCTATTCATCTGAGGAAAACACCCATAATCAATCCCAATCATATCCTATGAATTAACTTAAACATCAAGTGAGAATATTACTTTGAGGGATTTGATTTTACCATGGAAGGAAAATGGACAGAAGAATCCATTTCATGATTAATGAGATTATTCTTGGTTAACTAGTCAGTTTCATCACTCTTCCTTCTTTGGAAATGGATAAAATAAGAACCAATTAGATTAATGTTTGTGAAAAATATGGACCTATTAGATGCAATTTGGTGAAAAAATACCACCGCTAAAAATGTAGGTTGAATTCCCATTATTTCACAATAATCATAGAATGGGGGGCACTTTCATACTCAATTCTAAGGGTAACATTTTCCTTTTCTATAGAGAGAACCACTATGTCAATTTGGGTAGAACTTAGATCTATTTTAACTCATATCCTTTTAATGATCCCCAATATATCTAGTTCTAGAGTAATTTCCATCTTAATTGAAATACCAATAATGGAAGAAATATCCTACAAGATTTCTAGATTCCACAAGACCCACTTTAAATGATGGATTCAAACCCATACCTATGAGAAAGTTTCTTTAATGTCATTCATATTAAATTTCAAGTTCAAATAATGAATCCTCAGGGTTCTTGACCCTATTTTGACTAATCCTGTACTCTAAGATTTTCATTTCAATTCTATAGAAGGGAAGAAAACACGAACAACTTACTAGAGTGGTAAAGTTATTACAGAATAACCAAGTGGTAAAGGGTTCAAATCCCACACTACTCATATATATATACTAAATTTTTTCATGAAATACATAGCATATGCATTCATGGTAAGATAATTAATTGAAAATAATAATAATAATTATATAATAATAACTAAATGATAAATAAATAAATAAATAATTACGTAAAAAAATTAAAAAATTAAAAAACTGGTACTAATAATTTAAATGTGGTTTAAAACACAACTGAATGATTTACATTAGTTCTAAAAACCATTGTGAAATGTTTCACGACATCACATTACATAGTGGTTTAGAAAATAAAAACAATAATAAATGATTTCTTAGACTATCACATCTTTATTTTAATGATTCAAAATCATTTTTATAATGTTAATAATTAATTTTATATTTTATATTAGTAAATATTTTTCTAGAAAAACTTACAAAATTGGATAATTCTGGAACTTACCATGACACCCAATAACAAGTGTATTGTACTTACTGTGTGAATAATTTGAACTGACAGTGAAGGTTAAGTGATTGTGTGGAACCTACCGCATGTTGAAATCCATATGATTGTAAGAAAAAACTACTTTTTTTGTGTCCGATGACCAATTTCTTTCTAAACCATGAACTAACCATGTGTTAAAGATGAACCTATCATGCATTGAGAAACCTACTGTGCATTCAAGAATACTTGACTGCATGAATAAACAAGCAATAGTTTAATGGGTAAGAATATTTTTTCTAAGTAATATAATGAATTCATGTATCTCTATTAGGAATAACCATAAGAAAACTTCCTACCATGAGTACAAATGAAGTGACCATGTGAAGTAGCGAAGCTACTGTGCAACATAGTCAAGTGACTGCATGAAGAAAAGAACCCACCACATGAAGGAATAAATTTATCGTGGATAGTTTCTATGCCCACTAACCATGCTAACCAACCACTAGCTCAAGTAATCATGTTTTAAGTGATGACAACCTACCATATATATCTTAGTATTAGAGAATGTTCAAATATCCAATGGCTAGTTTTTTTATCATCAATTGTAGTGTCATTTCAATTAAGGCCACACCTATTGTTCTCTATTGAATAATTTAGATGAAGTTATTTTTAAGAATAAGGACAGATCATGTGAAATATGGTGGATATATAGAGAATAATAGAGGGAGATTATATTTCACCTGTTCTATGAGAAAGACTCATTTAGAATTTTTCATGACACTCCATTTTCTTGAACCTACTATAAAACTTGTTCAATCTCCTTCAAAAGTCAAATTGAAGGACTCATGGAAAATTAAAGCTATTTAGATTGAGCAGTACCACATCATCATATATATCAAATATTTATATTTATGTTTATGATTTACATTGAATTTGTGTTTTGTATTTATCTTTTTATCTATAAACAAAATCTCTTGCACTTAATTGGAGATTTATTTAGACTCTCTTTAATTTCTTTTCATATGTACACCCATGTATAACTGTGGAAGAGGTCACATGTGATATAGAACCTTTTTATCCAAATAGAACTGTAGAAGAGGCACTATTTATAAATATACTTATGAAATATTTTGTAATAACCTTATCTAGGTTGTGGATCATTTTATTATCTAATAAACTTATTGGTAGAAAGTGATTTAGAAGTGGAGGTGATTAGGTTTTGGTTAAATACCAAACCCCTTGCTTAATTTTTTTGTGATTTAACTATTTTGTTTTTAACTATTTTAAATAAGTAATACTATATGTTTTTTCAAAATTATTAAACAAAACATTACTTTTATTTTTGTATTTAACTAGTCTTTTATATAAGGTGTTTGTTACAAGTAGATTAGCTTCAATAGTTAAATATATTTAAAAATTACTTTAATTGGGTTTTGATCAAACTAATTCATATTTTTTAGAAGAAAAAATTATATAATTATAGTATTTTAATTAATTATGATTATTTTATAAATTGGGGGATTTAAGTTTTTTGAATATTTTAAATAGAAATTTTGTTGTAAACTGAATTCACACCCCCTTGAGTGTTCCCCTGTGACAAAAATGTGGTATTAGAGGATTTTCAATTTGTTTCTGCAATCTAGTTGTATATAAAGATCTTAAATTTATTTTGGGTCTAATATCAAGCCTTTATGGATACTGATAGATAAGAAGTAACTTACACTAATTGAAATCCTTATTTTAATGGAAAAATTATACTCAATGGAAGATCAAGATGAAAATTCATTTTGAGAGTATGAGATTTGATATCTAGACTTTTATTGAAGATAAACATGAAAAACCCAAAGCTACTAAATCTGAGTGGAGTAATTACACTAAGGATTCATATGACTATAATTGTACAATAATTAATCCTTTATATGTGTTTTAGTTGAGGATGAATTTAACATGATATATTCATATTCAACTACTTTTGGGATTTGGGATACTCTTTCTATATCACATGTGATAACCTCAAATGTCAATGAAAAGTGTTTAAATAGTTATATTGTTAAATATGATACATTCAAAATGAATCATGATGAATCCATTTCTAATATAAATCTTAGGTTTAATGAAATAGTCAACATGATTCATGCAATTGAAAAGACTATTGCTAATAAGGATCAAGTGATTCACGTACTAAGATGGTTATATGATAGGTCGAGAGGATCTTCAGTCCCCATCCATGAATCTTGCGAAATTAGTACACTACTAGTGAAGGAAATCATTGGAAAACTAATGATGTATGAGTAAAAAATATAAGTAAATGAGGATGAAAATAATAAATAAAATAGGATGTTAGTATCCTTCAAGACTTATAACACGACGAAAAAAAAAAGAAAAGATTAAATTCCTAGTTCATGTGATGAGGAATCACTTGCTCACAGTAATGAATAAATGGCTCATTTATCCAGAAAATTCAATAAATTTTATAAGAAAGTGAAATTATTTAAGAAACCAAATATAGGGACATGTATGAAAATAAATAAAGTTATATGAAAGAGTGTAAAAAGTATTATTCTACTAAATATGTGATATCTTATGAGTGTAAAATAAAAGAACATATTAAAGAAGACTGTCCCATGATGAAATAAAAGAAAAAGTATAAGGAAAAAGTTAAAAGGTATAAAAGGCTATGAAATCCACATGGATTTCCTCTAATGATAGATCAAGTGATTCAAACTCGAGCGTAGAAGATAAAAATAATAAAGTAAATATGTGTTTCATGACAAACACATTTTTGCTACGAAATATTTTTCTTGTATCTCATGTACATATTATAAAACTTTATACAAATGGAAAAATAAAGAAAATATGCCTAGTGAGGATTTATTTGAATACTAAAATATACTGGAATAAACATTTAATGAACTCAATGATAAATACATAAGTCTAGAGAAGTAACATACTTTCTATACTCACTTTAAATCCGACTTTGCTGTAGAAATGGATAAAAAATTTAATTGTTAAAGGAAAACAATGAACTTAAAATGACCAATGAGAAAATTTAAAAATATCCATAAATATTCAATAATGGTATAAAAACTCTAACCCTAATTCTTGTTAATAAGAACATTTCTAAATATACTACTAGGATTTGTTACTATCATGGACAACAAAAAAATATATAAGAAAAAAATTGTTCCTAGTTATAAGTATGCTACTTCTATTAATTATTCTTATTCTTTTAGAACCAAAAAAGTATTTATTTCTAGAATATTGAAATACTAGTATAATAAACTATTTAAACAATTATAGATCCCGAAATCTATTATTAATAACCTCTCTAGACCCAAGAGAATATGGGTACAAAAATAATTTTTGGATTAATTTTTTATTTTACAAAAATTACATGAAGATTAATAGTAAGCACTTATGGTATCTAGATAGTGGATGTTCTAGAAACATGACTAGGGACTACTTGATCTTCAATAATATTATCAAATTTGGTGGTTGAAATGTCAACTTTGGTGAAAATTCTAAAGGAAAAACAATTGGAATAGGCCAAATTGGTAACTCTAATACCAAGTATAATTTATAGATGGATTAATGTAAAATATAATTATCAAATTCAAATTATGTTATGATAGTTATCATGTTATGTTTTACAAAAATTCCTGCAAGATTTTTGATTCTAAACACGTTTTATTATTTACGGATCTTCATAAATATAATGCATATGCGGTAGATTTAAATTATTATTTTATAAAAAAAATTCTTGTCTTAGTATGTTTCATAAATAATCTTGGATTTAGAACAAGATTCTAGGCCATTTCAACCAAAAATCTCTTATAAAGATAACTTGGAAAGGATTAGTCCTGGATTTTACAAAACTATAATTTTCAACAGATTAAGTCTGTAATCCCTGTCAAAAGGGAAAGTGGCATAAAATATATTTCAATCCAAAGGAAGAAGTGTCAACTTCTCAGAAACTAGAGTTGGTTCACATGGATTTTTTTTATGTTCTAGAGTTTCTATTTTAGAAGGAAAACATTATAATTATGTTATAATGGATGATTATTCAAGATATACATGGGTATTTTTCTTTTCTCATAAAATTGAAGCTCTGACCTATTTCTCCAAGTATGAAAAATATATAGAAAATCTTAATGGATGTACTATTAAGACCTTAAGAAGTGATATTGTAAATAAGTTTAAAAATAAATATTTTTAATCTCTATGCTCACAACATGCCTATATTCATAAAATTTATGCTCATAGGACCCTATAAAAATGGTGTAGTGGAAAGAAAAAGTAGAACACTTTAAGAAATTTACCAAACCATTTTGAATGAGTATGATTTACCAATTTATTTTTAGAAGTGGCTATAAATAAATCTTGATATATTATTAATAGTGTTCTAATTATACCCATTTTTAAGAAAACCCCTTATGAGTTATATAATGGTAGAAAATGAAAGGTTAATTACTTTAGATTTTTTGGTTTTAAGGTCTTCATACTCAATACAGAAGGGAATTTTGACAAACTTGTATCCAAAATTAATTATCGAATTTTACTTGGATATTTTACATCAAATAAATCTTATAGAGTATTTAATAAATGGACAAAGATTATGGAAGAATTTATATATATCAGATTTGATGAGATATATCCACATGAGCCTAAGACCCCTATAGAAAATCTTGAGGATGAACTTTAAAATTTTGATATCAATGCTAAAATTAATGGAAATTAAGTAAAACTTATAGAAAAATCATCAAGTTCAAATAATATTTTTGATCCTAAACCTATAGGTGAGAATAAAGTGTCAAATCCTTCAATTGATAGATCTATTAGGACTCATAGATACAAAACCTTAGATGTTGTAGATACCTAAATTGAGGAACAAAAACGAGATCTTACCTTAGATATCAAGTTAAAAATCAGGGGTTTTTATCATATATTAAACTTAAGAACATCACAGAAGCAATTGATAATGAATTCTGATTAATAGAAATGAAAAAATAACTAAATTAGTTTGAAGGAAATAATGTCTAGGAACTAGTCGAAAGGACTAAGGACTACCTAACTATTGGCATTGATGGGTGTTTAAAAACAAGGTTGATGAGTCAAGCACAATAATTAGAAATAAATGAAGACTGGTTGCACAAGGATACAATCAAGAGGAAGGTAATGACTATGAGGAAACCTTTACACCAATATCTAGACTTGAAGCTATCAGAATATTTCTTACCTATTCATCACATTTGGACTTCAAATTATATAAAATTGATGTCAAGAGTGAATTTTGAAATGGTTATATAGTCAAGGATATTTTTTTGGAACAACTCCATTGATTTCAAAACACTCCCTTTCCGAACCATGTATTTAAATTATAAAAAAAGATTTATATGGTTTAAAATAAGCTCGTAGATCTTGGTATGATAGGATCAAATCATTTTTAATTTCTGAAGCTTTTATGAAAGGAATAACAAACCCCAATTTATTTATTAAAATAATTTCAAAATATATTTTAATAGTAAAAATCTATGTTGATAATATTATTTTTGAATCATCCAAAAATTATTTATGTAATGAATTTTAAAAAATGATGCAAAATTATTTTGAAATGAGTTTTATGAGTTAAATTAAATTCATTCTTGGATTTCAAATATTTTAAAAAAGAAGGAATTATTTTAAATCAAATCAAGCACACTAAATAAATTTTAAAATGTTTTGTTATGGATAGTACAAAAGCTAGTGACATTACCATGAGTACAACTTGTAAACCTGATCTTTATGAAATTGGAAAACCAATTGATCAAACAACTTATAGAGGTATGATTATAATCTTATTTTACTTAACAATTATCTGACCATATATTACATTTAGTTTGTGTATATGTCCCCAATTTTAATAAAATCCAAAATAATCACATTTATATACTGTGAAAATAATTTTCAAACACATAAAAAGTTCAACCAACTTAGGAATTTTTTCTTATGAAGGAAAGACATTTGATTTAGTTATTTATTCAGATACAGATTTTGGTGGTTATATGTTAGATAGAAAAACCACATATGGAACATTTTACTATTGGAAAATTCACTAGTTTCTTGGTGTAGTAAAAAGTATAAATATATTTTATTTTCCATTGTTTAAGATGAGAAGATAGCTAAATGTAGTTGGTGTGCATAAATTCTATCGATTACATATATATTACTAGAAAATATATATCAGTTTCCACATGTCCCTATAAATTATGATAATAGTATTATGATAAATATTATTAAGAATTCTTCATAACATTATATAACAAGTTATATTGATATAATAAATCAATTTTTTAGATATAATTTTCAAAAAGGTTATATAACTCTTGAATTCATTGGAATTGAATGTTAGCTTAATGATATTTTAAAAAATACTTTGAATATTTAAAGAATAAACTATATTAAAATTGAATTAGGAATGATAAGTTATGTCTAATTGTCACAATTTTTCAAGAACATGAGCCTTAGCCCAGTTGGTGAGGTCTCTCTAAGTGCATCCATGAGACCCAAATTCAAAACTAGGTGGATGAATAATTTTGGGTGTATTATAGTAGTTATTGTAGCAGGTACTGTTCGGTACTATAGCAGCCAGAACTATTCACCTTGAGCCACTGGTTTGGGCTTGGAGTCCTTAAGGCCTCCGAGACACCCAAGGCCTTTGGGTTAGTAAGGTTTTCAGGCCACCTCATGGCCCTTGGGCCACATCAAGGCCTTCAGGACCACCTGATATTCAGTTGTACAGACAAATTCTACAAGGAACCGCTCCAGAGGAGGAAAGAGAAGGGTGCATTCACCAGAGTAGGGCTAAATGGATTTGGAAGAATGAGAGGGTAGTACATTTTCCATCGGTACCATGCCTGTGCACCTCTGCACATGGACATGCTAGCCGAACAGTCACATAAAGGTGGAGAGAAAATCACGATGCTTATGCTAGGGAGGGGCGGTTTCAAGTAGACATAGTTTGTATGATTTCCTTAAGACCTATAGGTCCTATAATGTCTCCAATCCTACAAGAAATGTAATATATAAGACTACGGGCCTTGTAAGGGTTCCCCCTCATCCCTTGAAATGGGGGTTTTTAGAAAATCAATAAAAAGGAAGGCCTTCGGGCCATTCAGTCAAATTATTATCTTCTATGTTTAATTTTGAAATAACCATAAAGTGTAGTTCACACAGTCAATATATCAACCATGAGTTTTTTTTCACATAGTTAGTATATATACCATGACTAGTTGGCCATGTTGTTAGTATAACTACCAGGAATACTTAATGACATAGTCACTATAATTATCATGAATTTTTACTCACAATTACTACTAACCTAACATGAATGTTTTATTCATGCAGTTAGAATACCCACCATGAGGTCACAATCAGTATACCTACCATACCTTTGATATAACATATCCATGATCAGTATGCCTACTGTGTTTGTTCTATTCTTAGAATTTTTTATAAAAATGTTTTAGAAGGATTTCAATTAAATTTATTATTATTTTATTCCCCAAATGATTGAAATTAAATTAAAATTAGAATCCAAATCAATACCTGTCTTTTCCCAAATATATCTTCCTTCCTTTTGAAATATTTCATGAAAATAAAAATCAACCAGTCTCAAAACATAGATTCAACCCAAAATCTTTTATCTCAACCCCCCTATCTCTCTCTCGAATTCAAACATTTTGAAGAAACCAAATCAGATAAAAAATAAAAAGGATGAATAGAATTTTGGAAGCCTCGTTTCCTATTTAATCACCACCTCCAAATAAATCAAAGAAAAGAAAATCCATCTCAAGTGTGATGGTGAAACTAAGGAATCCATATTTAATTGATCATCCAGTTTTTTCAAAAAAGGAAGTTGATGCACAGTGGTTGCAATCAAGTAAGTCACTATTATGGAATGTGATTTCGAATTTGGGATGTGCTATTTGGTTTCTGGAGAATGGTAATCTATTATTCCAAAATCTTATTAAGTAATTATAAGTGCACATAGAATTCTATCCTAGAGAGAAAATATAGATCATTAAGATGATGATAAATGGTAAAGTTCTAGATTTCTATTCAATGAAATGGGGGAAAAGTGATTAGGTGTGCCAAAAAGGGAGAATTTGAGGATTAAAAAAGATCATATCTAGTTGATCATTCTCATTTTTAGTTTTGAATCATGTTATAAGAACTTACTGGGAATGAACCTCCCAAGAGACCAAATCTTGTTAAACTTAATAGAGAATTTAGGTTTCAATTCAAGTTTATCCAGCACCTGATCTATCCAAGAAAATGATATTTTAGCATCTTGAGGCACAAAGATTTATTTTTCTTATTTATAATGAAAAATGGTTTTAAGATTAATATGTGTAGATATATCCCAAGACATATGTTAAAGTTGTGTATGCATACTTAAAGCTTCTGCTCTTTACCTTATCTAAAGATAATTTTAGCATGGTTAGAGTATAAAGGATTAGTTTTTCAGGGGAGGAAAGAATTAATTCATCAGATAGTATCTGTCTTACTCAAAATTTTTGTTAGGAAATAAAAGTAAATTGGAACACATGGGAAAGAGAATGTTTAACTGATCTAGATAAATTTTATGAGAAGTTTGATATAATTATGTTACTTGTTTGGAAGAGGGAACTTATGGATCTAATTATTGAACCTGATGAGGTTGTTCAATATTCTGATGATGAAGTGGCTGTTGAAGTAGAATAAGTGGAAGTTAAGAGTGCTCAAGAATAAGAAGAGGTTTAGAAGTTTAATCTTGACGAGGAATCTGGAGATGCTCATGAGGATCACAAGGTAGACTCTCCTAAAATGTATTTTAGATCCCTAAATTCTCATTTACCTTTACTATCACATGAAGAAGATTTTGTTTATGATAATCTGGTTTATATTGAGGTTTCTATCTCTAGATTTGTAGATAAAATACAATGGTATGAGTCTAAAGACTCAAAAAAATCCAAAGGAGGTTTAGATGGATTTCCTGTTATTCGAAGTACTCCTAGAGCACCTGTACTTAATTCACATGCTAAGGGGCATATGTCCCCAAGATCTCCTATTTTGGGATTGAAGTATCTATAAAAAAATGATGATGATGGAGGCATTACACCAAGACATGGTGGACCTTCCATCCATTATTCTCAGATATGTCTATAGGGATCTCTTATTGCTACTATATATCCTCAAGAAAGGCTTGAGGTATCTTATATGAGACCCTCAGTTGACCAAACCCTCAAAGACATATATGGTTCTAATCCTCTGAAATATGGTGAGGATGCCAAGAAAGTCAGTTCTCATGTTAAAGATGTTGATGTTGATGGACCTACTATTCATGAGGAAGATGTGGATGTTGATGCTCAAATTGAAGATAATTTTGTTAAAACTAGATCAGTGGAGATTATAACTAAGTTATATGGTTGGAATCATGCTTATGATCCATCTACCTCCATGCCTTCAACATCAAATGTCCCCAAATATGATTTGAATGAGTTCAAATATGATCTTATGGGTGTATTCATGGAAACTTTTCTTAGTATTTTAAAGTATACAGATCCCAATTGAGATGAGGATATCATAAATACGACATTGTTAGTGATTTATCATCTTGAACCTATGTTATATATTTAGATTAATTTGATGATGAATCAGATTAAGGATTTTAATGCATATTTAGTTTCTTTGAAAACTGATTTATATGATATGGTGTCGCAGTTAAATTAGAGATTCATGAATGAAGTGTTTTATATTTCTCCCATTCCCATCCCTATTCCTCCTCTTTATCCTTCTGTTTAGTCAGTTTTTAATGAAGAGAATATCAAAAAACTCATAAGGTATGAATTTAAGGTTGAGTGTGATGCATTCAAACAAACCAGAGAAGTTTTTTTGATTGTTTTCAAACACATACTTCCAAAACCTTAGTGCTATTTAGAGAAGATGTCAAGAAGGCTGGAAAATATAGAGAAACAATAAAGAGGGATATTGATTACAACCTGATCCAAATATTTTAAAATCTTTTTTTGAAGGTTATTTTCAAAACCCTTTCCCTATATCATAAAATTCAACCTTTGACCCAAGAATTTAAGTCCCGTGTTGAGAAACTTATTGGGAAGAATCTAGTTTTGGAAACTTTCATGGAAGCTGTAAAGTATTTCCTTCAAAATTTGGATTATGGTTCTCAGTCTATGAGTGAATTTACCAAGTTAATAGAACCCTTGTTATACAATGCTCATACTGTTGGGTTATCCCCTCTATCTATCCCTATGTCCTTAGTTCCAACCAAAACATCCGCTACTATTAACCCATTTGGCTTGTCTCATAGATAAGAACTTGAGAATCTACAACTATTTTTAAGGAATATAGTCATTGTAAACCCTGCATCCTCCTCTACGCCTCAGACTACCTCATCTTCCCTGACCTCTTCTCTAAAGGAAATGATCTTGTCCTTTCTTCTAATATGAGGGATGTTCCAAATTCAGATTTTGAGTAGAATTCATGATAAGGATTTCTTACAAAACTGTTTGTAATCTCTTTTGTAATATTAATGAAATAATTCATTTAATATGATTTGGGTTTTTTTTCATTATCTATTTCCTTTCCCATTAATTTACTTTTTTATAATTCTAAATGGCAGAGTTAGTATGTGATATACATTTAATTCATTATAAATTATTTTCATAATTTAAGGTCCTTTATAAATCTTTACGATATTGAGCTGTATGTGTTTTAATTTACTATTAATATACTTTTATTGTACTAAAATCATTTTATTTTAAATGTTATGATTTGTAATCATCAAAAGGGGGATATTTTTTGGCTTATAACAACACATCCTTATTTTAATGATTGTAAATCTCATTTATATTGTTATTAATAAATTTCATCTTTTCTATTAGTAAATGGTTTTCTATCCAAACTTGCAAAATGAGCTAAGCATGGAACTTACCATGACACCCTACTGCAAGTGTAATGTAATTACCATGTGAAGAAATTGAACTAATCAGGAAATTCAAGTGACCATATGGAACCAACCGAACATTTTACTATATTCGAGAGCAAGAACAAACAACATATCGTGCATCAAATGATAAATTTACATCTAAGTCATGAATTGACCATGCATTGAAGATAAAATTACCATGCGTTAAGAAACCTACTGAGTATTGAAGAACACAAGACCGTATAAAAAACATACTGTGTAATAGGTAATAAATTATTTTCCTTGTAATATAGTGACCATGTATATCAATATTTTTAGTAATAATGAGAACAAATACCTTCCATGAGTACACATGAAGTGACTACATGAAGCAACAAATCTACCATGTGATATAGTCAAGTGACTACATGAATAAAAGAACCTATAACATGTACAAATGAAGTGAATGTGGATAGTTTCCATTCCAAATGACCATGACAACTGATCATGAGATTAAGTAACAATGTTTTATGTTAAAACAACCCACCGTGTATATCTTAGAAGTAGAGAATTTTTAAATCACCAATGATTATTTATTGAATCATTAATTGTAGTGTTAGTGAAATTAAGGATTCATTGATTTTTCTAAAACATATACTTTTAGATGAAGTTATTTTAAAGAAGAAGGACCAATCATGTGAAATATGGTGGATATACATTGAATAATAGAGGAAAATTATAGTGCACATATGTTGTATAGAGGAATCATCCATAGTTTTCAAGAATCTCTATTTTCATGAACCTTCTGTGAAATATTTTCAAGTTCCTTCAAAAGAAAAATTCAAGTAATCTTGGACAACTGAATCTATTCAGATTTAGAAGCACCACATCTTCTCATATCTCATTTATTTCTCTTTCTATTTATGATTTACATTCAATATGTGATTTTTATTTCTCTATTTATCTACCAAACACAGTATCCTGCACTAAACTAGAGATTTCTTGACACTCTATTTAAATTATTTTAATTTGTAAGCCCGCATATAATTGTGAAATAGGTCATGTGTGACTTGGAACCTTTTTCTCCAATGTATAACCATGGAAGAGGCTCTATTCTGAGACACCCTTGTCAAAAGTTGTGTAAAAATCCATTTCAGGTTATGGATCAGTTTATTATCTAACAAACTACTTGGTAGAAGGTGATTTCCAAGTGGATTTGATTAGGTTTTGGATTAACATTAAACCCATTGCTTAAATTCCACCGTGATTTAACTATTTCCCCTATTTTAAATAAACAATCATGTATTTGTTTTCAAAACTTTTGAGCAAAACAGTACTCTAATAGTTGGCTTTTACTAGTGTTTTATAGAATATATTTTTTACAGGTAGATTAACTTTAAAAGTTAAAGTGTTTAAAAAAATAATTTAACAATGTTTTGATCAAAATGATGATAATCTTTTCCAACGATAAAATTATAAAATTATACTATTTTATTAAACTAGAATATTTTTATAAATTGGATTATTCAAATTTTTGAATTTTTTTTGTAGAAATGTTATTAGAAACTCAGTTCAATCCCCTCTTGAGTGTTCCAATCCAAACAAAAAATAAAAATAAATTAAGAAAAAATAAAAAAAATAAAAAATTACATAAATAAAAAATATTTTATAATAAATAAGGAAATAAATAAATAAATAAATATGTATTAAAAATTAAAAAAATTTAAAAATCACTTCTAAATGATTTTCCTCAGTACTAAAAACCATCTTGAAATGTTTTGTGACACTACAATATGTGGTGGTTTGGAAAACCATCACGAAACGATATAGCGGTGGTTTAAACAACCGCTAAATGATAAATTTATTCCCACTAAATGGAATTTTTGTATAGTAGAATTACCACCATTAGTAATATAGGACCACAAGATAGAACCAATAAACACCAAGAAACTCCATCACATAATAAAAACTTAAACCTAAAACCATCCCACAATTCATGAACAAATCCAACTAGTACAAATAACGTTCTCAAAGTAAAAAACAAAAAAAAATATAACGAAATTAACTCAAATGAAACTCCAAATTAAAGCTAGTAATGTTAAAGTTGATCCCTAAAATCCTCCTAGAAACCTGAAAAAAGTTTATATATACACAGGGTGAGCATAAAATATATAATCAGTTGGATCATACCCATGATATCAAGTGTACATGCGAAAGGACAATACTAATGAACCAAAAACAAGAATTAGAACCAACATGAAACTAATAATCTAAACTAGCCAATCCCAACCCCACTATAGTGAACTTACCAAATCACACATCATCATCATCATCAACATTATAATTTTTTTTATAGGAAAGGAGAGCTTCAGAGAAAGAAAACAACCAAGACCTATAGAGGCCAAAAGTCATGCAGACCAAGGGCATCATCCCGAATCAAGTTCACCACATAAGGTTTAAGTAAGGAAGCATCAGAAAGGAAAATAAATAGGGTACCAGGGGCCACATGGGAGGCCAAGTCATCCGCCACTTTTTCCCCTCCCACCAGGTGTTGCTGACCATAATGTTATTGCTCAGAAGGGCCTTACATTTCTTAATGATGTAATAGATTGACCAAGGGACAGAGCCTATACCAATTAATGCATCATTAATAATCACAGAATCTATCTCCACATGGGAAATGTGAATGTTCCTTTTCCTATAGATAGAAGACCTAAGAGAAAAGCTATGACCTCTGCTCGGACATAACTGCCACCCCTAAAGTGAGTTGTGAACGCCAGGACAACACTCCCCCTAGCATCGCGAACCACCCCGCCACCGCACATGTCACCCAGGACATAAGACCCGTCAATTTGGAACTTCATTCCATCCTTAGGATGAGCCCATCGAATCCATTTCCCCCTGGAGGAGATGTGAGGAACCGCAACCAACAAGCGAATAAAAGGTGCCTCCTTCCAGTTACTAGAATGGAAAATCAGATCAACCAGCATGCACCAAACTCTTGCCACTATGAACTTACCAGTAAAAGAAAACACCTCAAACCTAGATCAACTCTTGGATTTCAATAATCACCAACAACCCATATTGAAGATTAAGTAACACCCTGCTTTTTCAACCTCTGAACCCTCAGACCTCTGAAACTAGCACTCCGGGAACATGTTGATGCTGGATGCTTGGGGTGAGTAAACTGTAAACTCCCTAGAGGCACTCCAAACCATATGGTCTCAATTACCTTCAAAGAAAATATGACATGTTCTCTCTTCACTTTTGTCCATACAATAGTGGAAACAAGAATCCATGAAAATACTGAGGCATTTGACATTGATATCAGAAGGCAGAGAATTTCTCTGAAATCTCCAGGTAAGAAAGTTGAGTTTAGTAAGAAGTTTTTTGCAATAGATAATTTCATTACATGTATTTTATTGAACCTGAGAGTCAATCATCCTTATATATTATTTCGAGTTAAATTTCACTGAGATCGATGGAGTGAAAACACGCTTTTCCAGCTCTGAGGCAATGAGAATGGATTCAAACAATTCCTACTAAGAAACATTCAGAACTGATCTAAAAAACACTGGATGTTGGATTGATTCCTTGAAGGAGATCATGGGAGCTGGACACCCTAGATAGGCGAGCGTGATGGCTGACCAGTTATGAGACCAGAAGAGGATTTTTCCTTCACCAATGATCCATTACGAGTGTGGAAGGATGTTTGAGATGATGGTACAAATAGATGACCATAAGTTTAACCCATTTACAGAAGGATATGCAGAACTAGTTCGGTATTTTTGGGACATAATATTTCCCCACTGTGTATGCACCTCAATAATTTTCCATGCGAGCCTCGCATGCATGAACTAAATTGTGACTGCCAAACTTTTAACACTGATCCCACCCTTGAGAATGGGCCTCGCCAACTACCCCAATGAAACCCAATTTATCTTCCCCTAAGATTTCATGTCCCATATAAAATGAGTGATGAGCCTATAAATGGACCTTATGAAACCCTTCGTAACTTTAGAGGAAGCAAGAGAATGCACTAGGATTGCTGAAAGAACACTATTGACAAGAGAGATGTGGCTGCCGAAGGATCGAAAGTGATTTTTCCAATTAAAAATTTGACACATAATCTTGTTCACCACTTTCTCAAAGTCCCTATTACAAAGTCTTCCTAGAGAAATAGGGGAACCAAGATACTCCATGGGAAAGACTCCATGCCGCATGTTCAAACTGGTACCTAGATCACATACCTTGATTTCATTACATGAATCAAAAACCTAAAAGTTTCTCTTCTTCCTACTAATGATCAAGCCACTCCAATGAAAATATTCCTCTAAGATTTTATTAATTCCATGGACAAATCGCTTCCCCTCATTAATTAAAATAAGCGTATCATCAGAAAACATCAATTGATATGTGGAATGGAGCATAAACTTTCCGCGAAAAGGAAAAATTACCCCATTGGAAATACCCTTGTTGATCAGCCTAATAAGAGTATCTTGCATGAGAATAAAGATGATCAGGGAAAAAGGTTCACCTTTTCGTAGTCCTCAGATGGCCTTAAAGAAGATGTGAGTATGCCCCATGAATGATATAACCAGCCATGACGAGATAACTCATCTGAAGATGAGCTCAGAAGCCCACGAATTAAAACCCTTCGTTTTAAGGACACTGTTGATAAATCCCCACTCCATAATATCATACGCCATGCTCATATCTAGCTTAATGACCATGTTGGAACCTCTAGATTTGAAGTTAAGGTCTCTAAACATTTCCTATGCAATAGCCATAACACCTTGAATGGAACACTCCTTCACAAACCCATGTTGCTCTATGGAAATCCATCGAGGAAGTAGTCTGGATAGCCACCTGTTGATGACACTCAACAAGATTCTATAAGGAAAATTTCACATGATATAATGATAATAGTGGAGGGAAGAAGGATCTTTGATCTTTGGAAAAAGAACAAGAGTCGTAGCAGAGGTGATCCGAGGAAGGACTCCCCCACGGAAGAAATATTGGATGGCAAGGATGATATCCCTCCTCACAACCTCCCAAGGGACCCTATAGAAGGAACCAAGTAAACCATCAGGGCCGGTTGTGCCCTCAGGGTCTAGGTTAAACATGGATTCATGAATCTCCTCCTCTGCAGGGATACCTTCTAGAAGATCATTATCTTAGACCGACACAAGACTTGGAATCCCACCCCCATAATGACGCTCCTCGAGAAGGGTACCCCTGAACCATGGTCGTGGATGGACCAACAAGAAGATCCTTAAAGTGTGTGAGATCCAAACCCCCTACCACCTCTCTATCATCTATGAAATTTCCATCTTCCCGAGCCAAATTTGGTTTGATAACACACCTCCTTTCTCGAATAAATGCATGAAAACATACGATGTTCTTGTGCCCATCCTTAAGACATTTGATCCATGAGTTTCCCTTGCCTTTCGTTCCTGTTAAATAACTATAACCACCAGGTTTTTCCTTTTCTCAACAAGAGCCGCAAATACTGTGTCATCCCTGTTTTCCTTGAGGCTTTCCTTGAGCCGTTCGACTTCAGTTTTGAGCGTATCTAACTCCTAATCCAAGGGGGGGAGGATTGGACCTAGGTTTGAAGTTCCTACTTGAGATGTCTTAACATGGAATGGATATCCATCCAAGAGTGCCCCTGATATGGTTCAACCCAAATGTTCCTAACCAGCCGGTGATAGCTAGGAAGACTCAACCACTGGCTAGAGAAAAGAAACCTTTCCTGCGAGGCCTCCCTCCTGCATAGGGATAACAAGATCAGAGAGTGATCAGAGATACTGCGAGTCAAGTGGGTCATATTTTCATTTGGAAACATGGAAATAACGTGAACATTGGCGATGAAGTGGTCGAGTCTTCTCCATATTCGACTACCACCCATATAGTTATAACACCGAGTGTAGGGGCCCCCTGAATAGCCCAAGTCCAACAGTCCTTTTCCAGCCATGAACTGAGCGAAGGACACACGAGCCCTCTTCGGAAAATCCCCTTGACCCTTTTTCTCATCTAGGTTCGAGAAAACATTAAAATACCCTCCCAAAACCTAGGGCTAATCCCCAGGATCAGACGCATTCAGCTCAGACCACTAGACTTCCCTTATATATACATTGTAGATTTCGTAAATGAAGGAGACAAATAGAGATTCCCCAATAATTGAATTTTTTGTGGTGATATGCTGATCGCCCAATTGGACCATATCAACTGTAATGTTCCTGTTCCAGAAAATACATATATGTTTATTGATCAAGTCTACATGCATGGATTCATGCATTTGTACCTTTGGAGTAATGTCATGAATCTTAATAGGGGCCTGCTTGTGTTCGAGGATAACTTCCATTTTGGATTTGTGTCTCTTAGACTTTGAGGATATGAAATCGGGTTTTACCCTTTAACCAACACCTAGAGAGTTCCAGATGAGAATTGGAATCATTGTAACGAGGGTGGTTCATCTTTAGCCTAGGTCACTGTGGTCTCTTCGAAGAGGAATGAAGGGATTTCCCTATCCAATATCTTCTTTAGGATCAACCTTGTACTCACTCCCGGGATCAATTTGGAGAGATCTGAGGATTGGGGAGGGGTCCTATATGAGATCCTTGGGGATTTCCAACTCACATCATTTAGGTACGACCATGCCTAGGTTCCTAGTTTCTCAGATGCCCAAATGTCATAAGGAACTGGGGCCAAACTATGAGCACTAGGAGCCTATGTAGGTGACTTCACATGATCCTGATCACCGGTGTCATGACGAATGTTTCATGGCACCCATCTAGGCCTTTGATGAGATTCGAATTAGAGGAGGTCATCCCCCTGAACCCCATCATCCTTGTCCAGTAGCTCAGGAACTTGAAACCGGTGTTGGAATGGGAATGGGATAGAGAGAAGAAGCCAAAGACCTCTAGGAATACCTAATGAAGAATTCAAGCATGGCCCTAGTGAGCAGCCACTGAGAAGGAACCCACGACCACTCGAGAGACACCAGAGAACCTGACCACTTACCCCTCATCTTATAGGGGACTAGAGCCAAGAATGGAGCGCCTATGAGCCAGGGGAAGAAGAACCAGAATTCAAATATGGATGGGCCCCTGGGCCAGAGGAAAGAGGGATAGGTGCCAGGCATTCTGGGGAGGGCAGGGATGGGGTGATGAAAGCAGAAAAAAGGGAGGCAGCTGAGGTTTTTTGTTGGTCGAAGGCCAAACAGGACCCCTCAAGAGGCTGAAAGGACGGAGCTCCAGGCTTAGAGCAACTGGCAGGGAGGTGAGGTCTACCTTGGAAATGTTTCCTACAGTTCTGAGCGGAATGGACTTGAAAGAGACAAGACGAGAAGAACCTAGAAATCACCAGGTAAAAAATGTCATGGGACCAATCTATAATGTCCTAAACTTGTAGAGAAATATTCTCTGGGATCAAAAGAGAGAGATCGAGATCAACACAGATCTAGACCACCATGGTTTCCTCCTTGTTGTGGGTGCACTTGTCCACATAGAGAAACCACCCAAAGAGTCACCAATGGACTTGAGAAAAGTGCCATTCATGAAGGGGAGAGGGAAACCAGGTAAGATGATCCAAACTATAGTCTGCAAGCTTTCTTACCCTTGTAAACATCCATAAACCAGTATGAAATATTGAAGCGCCACCGACCCATCAACTGAGTGGATTTTTACCTTACCGGAACAACATCCACTTCAAAGGTGAGGACCAGACCGAACAAACTCTGGTGAATCACTATGATGTGATCCACTGATTTCTAACCCCATGAATCCACGAAGCATTTGAAAGCCAAAAGGGGAGGTTTACACACCCCAAACAACACCATAAGTGTCCATTTAAAACTGGATAAAGTAGTGGTGAACACCCAAGTAGGGGTGACCAACTACAGGTGAGAACCTTCCCTCAACGCCGAATATAAAAACTGATCGATATCCTAGATGTAAGAAAGAGAAGCGCTTGAGGACTCCCCACACAAAACCTACTCTAAGGACAAAATCAGGCACCGCTGGTGGGGAGAGGGGCCAGGAGACCCCCAGGGGGGAGGAGATAGCCACCGGAGACCCAGATCCCAGATCGAAGGTTGCTGGAACTGAGGCCGCCGCTGAAGAGCAAGGGGGAAGGAGGTAATGGTCGGATGGGATTATAAAACAGCGAGTGTGTGGGGAATATTCTTCGGAGAGGCCATTGGGATAAATACGGGGGTACCAAATCACACATCCAATATAGTAACATAGTATCAAAAGAATATAAATAAACGAAACCTCACAATCACTTACCTAATGATTTTCCACTCTTACACCCCAAGGTTAAACATCCCATGCTCTCATACCCTTTATACATATCACATTACATATCCAACCATCTCTAATGTGGGCTAGGAGACATCATTAATAATCCCATCCTCCTAAAGTTCTATCATTCAGTGCTAACATTAGTCATAATCATATAATAACCTCATAAAATAATTATGAAAGTAGGGTATCATGAATGTGAAGTAAATTAACCTTTTGACCTCATCCTACCACGCATGACCCCTACTACATTTCACATCCTCATCATCACTGAGTAATCTCAAATAGCAACCCTCCATCTCATAACTTGGTAATCTCCAACACCAACCCACATCACTAGGTAATCTCCAATACTAACTTGTATCATCATTATTGTCGAAGGGAGAGTGAGGAAGAGGGGGTATCAAATCATTGAAATCACCACTATCTTGGTTGTTGGGGAAAACACCCAGAACCCAAAACATTTAGACGCTGGTATGGTTACTCAACTTTGGTGGGGAACATATAGAAATAACATGAAAATATTAGATAGGAATATAACACACATTACCCAACCTATAGGTTAAAATCAACTACATCAGCATACTCCACATCACCACCACTACACCACACATCATCCATCACAATTTATTCCATCACAAAATGAATCACACAGCACAACCACCACACATAGACACCCAATCCCACTTATAATTATAGTCTCCACCTTTTTCAGAATTAATTATTTCCCACTAACTCTCATTTATTAATCCATTTAATTCACATTAAAAACCCCATTCATTTATTATTCAAATTTATCCCATGCTTATTCACTTACCAACCCATGTCATTTAAGTTTCAACACTTCAAATCCATTTGATGGATAACTGAAAAACTAACACAACCACACCACATAACAACTCATCCATCTCAATTCCACCACCACCTCAGTACACCGTAATCCAATCCAACTCACCACAACCCAACCAACTCACCACAAAAACCACACTTTATAACCACCATAAACCACCCCACATCACATCCCATGTCAACCAACTATCACATCACTACCCAACACATTCCAAACCCAATTTGGTCACCACTATCACTGAGAAACAGCCCACATCACACAAGGCAACCCAATAAGCACATCCTCAGATAGAAAAATATCCCAATTCCATAATTTATCACAATTCCAGGTTTAAAAATGGATTTAATTACATTACTTCATTAGCTAGCATGGGTATTCTCACCCAAATTCCATATTTACATGGGAAAATGATTCTTTATCCATGCATATATACATTCCTAGCCTTTTATTCAAGGTGATAAGAAACAAGTAACATAACTAGGGGCCTCACAAGGATTACAAATACAATATAATCAAGTCCCAACAATCATGATTTTAATTATTAGAAATAGGCATGTATAATATAAAAGGGAATAACATCAAAAGCATAAAAAATAGGAAATTATCTTCATTTTGATTCAATTTTAGATTTATCCAATTAATAAACTTCTTATGATGACCTATACATCCAACCATAGGAAAAAATGAATGAAATATCCACACATGCACATAATTAGGGAGAGTATGAGGACCCCCTACCATAAAGAATCTTTCTAAATCACTTCTCATAAATGGGTGAAAGAGAAATAAATGGGAGACCATAAACGCACAAGGAAACCTTGAATAAAACTGAATCACATCATGGTTAATAAAAAATCGATCCCTAAATACTCCTCAAACCAAAGAAACATTACCATCAATAATTCCCAAAGAGGAACCAAAGAGGTTGAGGGAAAAAATGGGATTTTATCACCGAGGATGGCCAAAATATCAACCTGTGGAATCCAAGGGTCAAAGAAGGAAGAAAGGGGATGAAGGATCTCCAAAACCACATAGGGTTTTCCCAAGATTTGATGTAAATGATACAAAAATGAAATAATTTGGGAGATCTATGAAATTTATAGAGGTTGGACCTCGACACATTTATGACATGGAACCCAGATTCATGTCATGATTTTTTGTGAGGCCCTCCAAATTAAAAAACATAGAATAAATTCAGATTATTAATCCCCAAAAATATTAACATAATGAATGTTCTCTAATTTTCATGGTGCATCAGTCTTGAATTAATTCATGTTGTGAATTATTCATTCACATCGTAAGTCACTTAAGCACAAAACGTACATCTGAAACATCAAGCCAAGAACCACCAAACCCCAAGATAAAAAGAACCTCTCACTCTACAAATATATATTGACATCATGAATAACATAATTCAGTTGAATTTTATCCCCAATATCAACCAAACCCTCCTCAAGTCTTCTTTGGAATCCCCTAACTCCCAAAGCAGTAAAGTAACTGGCCAAGATGGAACAAACCATTACATTATTTACCTCTAAAACTATTATCATCCTAAATAATCAAAACCAAACATGAAAAGGAAAGTCCCATGAGATACCTCTCATGGATATCATTATAGCTTAATCACTACCACTATCCAAACACCTCAAGCCAAGAAGAAACATATAGAAAACACCCCCACACAACCACACCACCATCTCACCAGTGGCAACATCACACCATCTCATAGTAGTTACTAGCCTCTTCTCTTCCACATAACCACTCACATGACCATTTCAACCTCTATAAAGCGTAATCTAAAAACACCTTAAACTCCACACAACACTTCCCCAAGAACAAAAATCAAGGAAAACATTCCTTCATATCAATATATTGTCAACTTTGGGCGACAAAGACTTGCCTAAAAGTTTTTTAAAATGTGTTGTAAATATAACACGTCTTGATTAGGAAGGTGTTTTTCCCTATTCATTTACTTGAAGCTATAAAATAAGCCACCAACAAGGGAAAAATCATATCTCATAAATCAACAAGATTCAAACATCATATCATCAAATAAAAACTGAATAATGAAAAACTCAAAACAAATCTAGGTATTGGGAACATATATATGTCTCAAGCTTCTAAGTAATCTCCTCCAAGAAACCATGCCTCCAACACACATGAACCAAGGGGATGGTTCATCCATATAGAACTTTCTATCAATGATATTGGGTCTCTAATATTCAATATTGTGTGAGTCATCGTGAAGATACAGACAAAGTTGGGACACATGGAAGACATCATGGATCTTGTCTAGCCATGGTGGAAGTTCCATCTAATAAGACACATCATCAACATGATTCAATTCCTCAAAAGTCTTGAAAAAATAGGGATAAATATTAATCCCTTTTTCAAACCTCTATTTACCTTGATAAGGGGAGACTCTCAAGAACACATGGTATCCAACTTCAAACTCCAGAGGCCTCCACCTATGATCAGTAGAGGCATTATGACAGTCCTATATGCTACCCTCATCTACTCTCGAACCATATGGATATTCATAGTATTTCTCTACATTACATTAGGAAAAAATCCACTAATCACCAATCTCCATCCAATAAAATGGGAAATGAAACAAACTATAGTACATCACCTCAAACTGAGCCATGGAAATGGATGAGTGATAGCTATTGTTATAGGAAATATCAAATAGAGGAAGGTTATTTACCCATGATCCACCAAAATACAATACCTAAGAACAAAACATATCCTATAGATTCTAGATGGTTTGATCCATATATCTATCTGTTTGATGGTGAAAAGTAGTGGTAAGGAACAACTTGGAGCCATAGGAATACCACAATCCCTTATAGACCCATGAGGTAAAATAAAGATCCTGATTAGAGATGATGGTCCTAAATACCCTGTCAATCCTAACCACATTATCTATATACATCATTGCTAAAACATCCATGAAATTTGATTCAAGAATTTCTAAAAGAAGATAATTGTTCATCAGTCGGTCTATAATCACAAAAACTGCATCACATACTCCCTAATCCCGGGGTAAACCAATGATGAAATTAATTTAAATTCCCCCCCCCCCCCCCATTTTCACTAAGGGAAATCCAAAGACTACAAAAACCCTCCAAAAAATTGGTCCTTGGCCTTTAATTGCTGAAAAACTAGAAATTTTTCCATAAACTGTCCCATTATGAATTTCATCTCAGGCCACCAAAGATACCTCCTATGGGAACGATACAACTTATTTACATTGAAATATACTGATAAGGGTGATATGAGAAACTAATAGAGACTCCCTAACACATTACCAATAGAATAACTAATATACTTTGATACAACCTATGGTTTTGACCATCCTCCAACCATCCCTCTAAAGCATCACCATCACCAAAGTAGTCTTGCATTACCTCTACCTTTGATTCTCTCCACTGAGATTCTTACACCTGCTACATCAAGGATGATTCCATGGTCATCTGATAAATACTACCCTTGTAGCTAATTTCCCCATACCAATTTAAATCTCTAAAAGCTCCACCACACCTTTCAAAATATCCCCCTAATCCAATATAAAATCTCATCAGGAGTCATGACTGAGTGCATAAAGAACTACATTAGAATTTATTAGGTAGTATAAGATATTAAAATTTTAATCATGGATAAACTCTATCCAACTTATTTGACATAGAATCAAGCCCCACTAAGAGAAAAAATATTTTCGGATCTTATGGTCTGTGATTTCCAAAAATTGATTGCTGATGAGGTAATGACACAATAGCTTCATCACAAAAAATAGCTCCTAACTCTAGATCATGGGTTATATAGTTATACTCATGGAGATGTAAATACCAAGACCCTTAAGAGATTACTTCCCTCTGATACATCAATAATCATCCAAAAACCTTGGAGGGCGCATCATAGAAAAACTCAAACATCGCACCCTCCTTAGGAAACCAAAGCACTAGGGAACTGATTAATTTCTCCTTCAAGTAACTGAATGATACCTGGAAATGATTAATTCATATGAACACCTTTATTTTTCCAAGTGAAAGTTTTTAGTGGGCTTGAAACTTGAGAGAAATTAGATACAAAAATTTTGTAATAGCCCACAATACCAAGGAAACTATGAACCTATGCCACATTCTTGGGTTCTTCCCAAGAAAATACTACCTAAATCTTTAATATTTCTATGAACACACCCGGCAGGGTCACCATGTTCCCTAGGAAATTCACTTGTTGAATCCAAAACATACACATGGAAAATTTTACATAGATCTGATGGTGTTGAATAAATTTCAAGAGAGATATGAGATGATCAATATGATACTTATATGGATTCAAGTAGATCCAGATTTATTTGATAAACATGACTAAAAAATAGTTTAGGAACTCAAGGAAAATGGAATTCGTGAACCCTATGAACACAACTAAAACTTTCATGACACATAATGAAATGAACATGGACTAAATGTTCCCATACCTATATCTAAAGGTTGGTTTTTTGGAAATAATCACCTTTCACTCTCATATGGTGATATCCATACCCCAAGTTTATCTTTGTGAGCCAACTAGAACCCTTCATCTAGACCAACAGATCATCAATCCTCAAAACAGGGTAATGGTTCTTGAACATCACTTGATCCATCCTCCAGTAGTATATGCACAACCTCAGACTAATATTATCCTTCTTAGAAAACAATACTAGAGAAACCCTAGAAGGTAAAATTGGTCAGATGAAACCCCTTGCACTAGGTCATCAACCATAAAACTCAAATCATGTAGATCCATAGGCACCATTCGAAAGTGATACATAAAAATTGTAGATGATTTCTGTTGAAACTCTATCCCAAAATTGATTTCATACTAAGGGAATAGTTTCATAAAATCATTTGAAAAAACATTAAAGAAATCCTCTACAACTATGGGAATATCCACTATATGATATTCCATTGATATCTCTTCCAACTAAGAAATATCAAGTTATAATTTCCTACCACCCATCCTATAACTCCACTCACTGACCCTCTACACCAAAAAATGAAACTATATTCTAGATTAATTCAATGAATGCTCACATATAATACAACAAATCCATGCCAAGTATAACATTTTATGACTATATCTACACTTAGAAGAAATCCCCCACTGAATGGTGCTACCTCATCACCAATCTACATCCATGGTACACATCGAAAAAATTATCCTGACCTCTAACTGGCGTGGATAACAATGGTGAAACTAGAATTATCTTCACATCAAGTACTAAAGCATGAACAAAAGTAGGATAAACAATGGTGTGCAGTACTCCTAAATCAACAAAGTAAAAATAAGGGTATAATATTAATTGATCATTCCATAGACTTCATTTGGCCCTTCAAGTACCGACACCTCTATCTCATATATCCTCCCAGGCCCAGTTTCTATGCCTCTCCACTGAAAACCTCCATGACCATGATGTGGTATATGTCCTTAACGATGTGGAAAATCATGAGGTTTCTCGATTCAAACTATATCCAACCACAATTGCTGAACATGTGACGACGATCCTTACTGCTGTAACTACCACAGAGGCAATTTCTACTGTTACAAAAAAGGGTCCTGACCACTCAACTAAAACTATACTCCCTAGTTAGTCAGACACTAATCTCAGTGGTGTACATGACCCTTATCGATGTAGTACAAAAATCAAAATCCCCTGGTAGGTGATCAAAAACCACTATCCACAGAATGTCTTGTAAAGTTCTGCTGGGGTTGGCTCCCCACTAGTTGGAACCCTAACCATCTAGACATATTCAATCCACTTTATAGAGACCTTCTCATTAATATTTACTACTATCCACTCTCTCAAAGTATCCAATAAATAACATCTAAATTATTTTTTACCTCTCTATATATAAAAATATTGAATGGGGTGACTTCGTACCTAATCACTGAGAACAACACCTCCTCCAGACACCACACTCTAGAATCCTCATTTGAAAAGACATCATAGTAAATGTATTGTAGGTACTTGAAATTGATACCAAACTCACACACACTCAAGATCCCTTTCTAAAGAGATTGAAACTTCTGCCTCTTTTCTACCTTAATTATTTATTAAAATAATTCAAAGTAAAACTCCTTTTGAAACTTATCACATGAAACATCTACCCCCTTTAGTTCAACAAGATACAACATCCACCACTAATGTGTAGCTCACCACATTTTAGTAACTTCTAGTGGCACCCTAAACTTATCCCGAGCTTTAATAAATCCAAAGGGGAACTCGAGATCCTCCAACAAATGATCAACCTCTAAATTTGATACATTCCCCTCATACTTTCCCAAGCTCTGGCATGAAAAGTCACACAAGGCCCTCTACCATGCCTCATCCTCATCCATCGCGTTGATCATCCGATGATCAACTAGATAAAACTTTTGTACCTATATTGACTATGTTTTATGTGGATAATAAACATGAGCCATTCCTAAATATAAAAGAGAAATCCTATTCTCAGTCGAATGGAATGGAATAACATTTTTTTGATTATTTTCATTTTAATTTCCCTAAATCTCCCAATTCAGAAAAAAATACAATCAATCATGATACATATACATATCCAAAGTCTCAACCATAAAAATATATCCAACTCACTTGGTCATTCAATAATCTCATCTTCCTTGCATCACATCACGAGGCCCCTAAAATACCATGTCTTAAATAGTATCCTTGTTCTATATCACATACCAAGATCAATCGGAACAACTTCCCTAATAATACATGAAATCCTAACAGTTCCTATCTCTGATCTACATACCATATCATAACCAAAGCCTCCGATAACACTCTATCATGAGACCCTCGGTCTGAAGAAACCCTTCCTAGTTCAAGAATGAAGGGAGAGAGATAATGATTCTGAAGTTCCGCCTCCAGTAGGCCCTGAGTAAGTAACTAGTACCAAGGGTATAATAATCTCACATATGAAAGGAATTACCCAAATTAATAATATAGGACCAAGAGATGGAATAAATAAACAAGAATAAAATCGAGCACATAATATATAAGTAAAAACACCATCCCATAATTCATGAATAATGTAAATAAATAAAAATAAAATTATGCAAGTAAAAAAAAGACAAGTACTACGAAATCGACTCAATAAAAGCTCAAAATCCAAGAAAGTAATGTATATCTCAGTCCCCAAAATCCTCTTCAAAACCTGAAAAATAGTTTAAATATATGTAGGGTTAGCATAACATGTATACTGATTAGGATCATACCCAAGGTATCTAGTTCACATGTGAAATAAGTATACTAATGAACCAATGAATAAAAATTATAACCAACATACACAAAAACAAGTCAATTAACCAATCTAATCCTCACCATAATATTATCACAAAATCACACATCCAATATAGTAATATATTAATAAAAGAATAAAAGGAAAAGTCACCCTGTAACTACTTCCCCAATGATCTTATGATCTCACACCGTAATGTCAAACATATTGCACTCCCATTCAATCCATGAATATCAAATCACATAACAAAATATATATATTGTGGGTTGGGATTAAACTTTAAATATCTCAATCTCTTATAGGGTCTAGCATCAGTCATCATCACATCTATTTTCCAATGCTTTTATAGTAGGGGAACGCATCTTCGTAGTGACACACATTTCTTTCCCCACATTCCCACTTTCCAAAGGCATGCGGCCACCACCACAATGGATGGTGATGTTGGATCCTTGACTGAAACATGGTGATTGGATGTTGGTTCCTGATTCCATTAATTTATCCTTGTAACTCATCACCTAATCCGGGTCTCCCTTATATATTTGAATCATGTTCATGAAAATCATTCTTGGTGTCATCCCGAGGTGGAATCCGGTTAATTACACTACTTCTATATCAATAGGGTATAAACCTTTCATCAGATTAGATGGTAATTTTAAGAATATTTGGGCATAATTGAACATTGGGTTTTTTTTGAGAACCTGCATTTTTCCAATTGCGATGGAATATCGTGTGAGGAATCTTTAGGGTGAATCCCATGTCATCCTATGTCGATCACAAGGTAATTGATTCCAGGGGCATAAGTATTCCAAGGATTTTACCTTAGGTTTCCCATTTTTATCATGGGGTAGGTATTATGGAGCATGTCACAAGTTCTACATCCTATTGAGATGGATCAAGATGTTTGGTTGAGGTAGTTCAGGGTGTGAGTTTAACTTCATGTGAAGATAAGATTGGTTGATCAAAATTCCCCATAGTGACAGATCAAGAGGTGAGTCCCTAAGAGGGAAGATGTAACACTTTCATAGTTTACTGATGTATTAGAACGCCTCATGGAGGTAGATCCGAAGTTGTGGATCATAATGACCCTTGGATGATGATCTAGGAGGTGTGTCCCTAAGAGGGAACATATCACAACCGAGTATATAGATAAAAGGATCGAACACCCTATGAAGGTAGATCCAAGATGGATCAATCGATCGCTTAGAGATGGTGGATCAGTAGGTGCATCCATAGGAGGGAAGATGCCACATCTGGGTTTATCGATTGTTGGTATTGAACCTGAGAGAGGTGTCTTAGATACCCTATTTAGAAGATAGGGATCAAAACCCATGTAGTTTAATGATGTAGTTTAAGCTCATGTGAAAAGACACATCCATGTAGTTTTATGTCATGCAGTAAGGATGATCGTGTCGCAAAAGGAGCATTGATGGGGGATAGTGTGGGGATTACACATAGAATCTACCCACTGCAAGAGGATTGCTCTTGGGGAATGATGTGGGGATTCTGCGTGGAATCTACCTAGGTTCTTCGAGGAGAAGTGATGATGATGTTGGGGCTTATGTGTGGGATCGGCCCATGTATTACTTGAAGTAATAAGGATGTGGTAGGGGATTATGCATGAGAGAATCCCATTCTGTCTTCCTCATTTTTGGTCATGAGGACATTCCATGTTCAATGCATGGGGTAAGAGTACAATTTAAAGTCATGTGAAAGGACGTAGTGCACGATGCTTATGCATGGAAGCTTCCCATTTTTTCTTCCTCATGTCAGTTCATGAAGGAACCCCATTTTCATTTCATGGGGTATGATTGTAGTTTAACATCATGTGAATAGATTTGGTGGTTAGAGATAATGCCTTGATCTACCCATTTTTTCTTCCCCATGTCAGACCATGAGGGAATTCCATGTGCATTACATGGAGTAAGAGCATAGTTTAACATCTTGTGAAAGGACATAGTGTGTGGGGATTATGCATTGAAGCTGTCCATTTTTTCCTCCTCATTTTAGGACATGAGGGAATTCCAAGTCCATTTCATGGGCTAAGGTTTCACATGGACATATTAATGGATGAGGTGTGTGGGTCTTACAAATGGAAGTTTCCCATTATATCTTTCTAATGATAGGCAATGAGGTCATCTCGACTTACTGATAAGTTGAGGGATATGATTCAGTGTGTACACCTAAGGAGATTGGAAGTGCTGACTTCTTGATGGTCATCTCATGATTATTACATGAGGAATTTTAAGCTTAGTGCATAAGTAATATTGTGTTTTTCATAGGAGGCATCTTTTGTTTGTCATATAGGGTATAATTATAGTTTAAATTCATGTAGTGAAGACTACTAGGCATCTTATGCTTGATGCATAAGACATATCATGTTTTTCAATGGAGAAATCCTACTCACATAAGATAGGGTATACTACAATTTAAAGTCATTTAGTGAGGACTATTTGGAAACTTATGATTGACACATAATACATCTCATGTTTTTCATAGGAGGAATTTTATTCACATCATATAGGTTATACTATAGTTTAAAGTTATGTAGTGAGGAAAACTGGGAATCATTTACGTGACACATATGAAATATCATGTTTGTCATAAGAGTCATCCTATTCACATCAGATAGTGTATACTAAAATTTAATGTCATGTAGTGGGGGCTATTGGGATTAATATTCCTAATAACAGATGGTGTGGGATTTATGCATGAGATACCCTTTTTGGTTTGACATGACATGTACAACTACAAAATCATCTTATTTCCATGGTTTTTAACTATGGAAATATGGTCCAAAACCATAGTCATAGCCTAAATACACAATTTTATAAACTATGGCCACTATAACTATTTCAACAGGGTCTGACCTATTTGAATGGTTTAAACCATGTGAATAGATGGTTATATCCACGATCTACACCATAGAAAAAGATGGATATAGCCATAGTTTAATCCACAGAAATAAGTGGATATTTCTATGGATTAAACTGGGGAAATAGGCAGCTATGACCATGGTTTAACTTGTGGAAATAGAAGGCTATGGACACACATTAAACCATGTAAATTGGTGGATATGGCCACAATTTAATCCATGGAAATAGGTGTCTATGCCCACAATTTTGTAAACCATGGAAGTAGCCATTTCCCACCAATTTCCCACATTTTTTGGTTTTCCCCTGAAATCTATTGCCACAATTTAATATTGTCATGGCTACATGTTGTCCTATAACTGTGATTTTAAAAAATCGTGGCTATAAGATTCCTAAAACAATAGTTTTCCAAACTATGGGAATAAAAAGTGTGGTTTTAGCCTATTTTTGTAGTTATTTGGGGAGCCACAAGACGGGTTTTTAGGAGTTTCCTAAAGAGTGCATCGACTCAAGGTTCTCAAAGAATCCAAGAGGATAATTTCAAATCATGATATAGGAAAGGGACCAAGAGGATTAGGTCGAATCAAGGTATTTTGGAAGGGGGTGTGGAGGCGTATCTCGACTCAGGGTATTATGGGGATGGAAATTGGGGCCACATAAGGGCATAACCAACAATGTCCTCAACCCGATCTGAAAAGTTCACAGTTTGAATCTCCATTATCATGAGGTTCAATGATGGTAACGAAGGGACCGAGATGGAAATGAAGGTGGGAGCTTCGTGAAGGATATGATTCTTATGAAGGATATGGTTTCATACAACACATGGTCTCCCGATGGATGGGGGATTATATAGATCAAGGTCTTGTAAAGGATAGGGCATCACCAATATCATCAAGGTCTTGCTAAGGATGGGGCTTCACGAAGATCAGGGTCTCTTAAAGGATAGGTATTTTTAGATATTAGGTTCTTACGAAGGATAGGGCTTTGTGATACTTAGGGTGTCATATAGGATCGGGCTTCACCGAGCTCAGGGTCTCATGAAGGGATGAGGCTTCAATAAATAGGGTACCCCTACCTCATAATTAAGTCCTAATTCCTAGGGGGGAGAGCTTCATGAGGACAAAATGATTCATGAAGCCTGAAGTGCCTCAGAGGGTCTTCTTACTTTGTGAATATCTTAGGACTTAATGAAAGGAATATCCACTTTATATAGAGGCCCTCCAAAACATAAGGTAAGAGGTTTTTTAATATTGGGCATAATGAGCTATGAGAATTCATGAAGCTCTAGAGCTTCATGAATTGAGAGAGTGATGTCACGTCTCAGAATATCTAACTCTCATAATGAAGGTATGAGGGGGTATTTATAGGGTATGGGTATCTTTAATATTGGAGGATTTTAAAAATACATATGTGATTCAAAAATGGGTGTATATCCACAAGTATGAATGTCACTCTTGGTAAGATTATGTCAACCCTTTATACATACATGAAGCACTCTGTGACTCCAAATGTCATTTCACGGTGGTACTACCAGGCCTCCACATGATTGTGAAGGGAAATATATGAACCGAACCTCTTCAAACCAAACCTTCATGAATGGGGCCTTTTCAAGTGAAGATTTATAAATGGAACTCTGTGAATGGGACCTATATGAATGGTACTCCACAAATAGACATTCATGAATGGACCTCGGTGAACCATTTCTGGAATTATGACTTCAAACAGCCATAAATTCTGATCCTTAACTCTGTTTTGACTCTAAGACTACTCAAATAGAAGACTGTGGAATGTGATATGATTTTGGATCAAGACCCTCACATCTCAGTGCATTCTGTGATGAATTTTCTGATTCCAACAACATCAAAATGTCATCACTTAACGAGGACAGTAGGGTGTCATGAATGTGAAAGACAACAACCTCATTCCCTCCTCCTACTATAAATCACCCCCACCATATATCACATACCCATTATCACTGGGTGATTTCCAACACCAACTCATTATCTCAAGACTGGGTAATCCCCAACACCAACACGTATCATCCCTATGTAATCTATATCACCAACCCATATAATCACTACAACTGAAAGGAGAGTGGGGAAGTGGGGGGGGTATCCATCCATCTAAATCACCATGAGCCTAGATATAGATAAAAAACTCTAAATTGAAAACAATTGGTCATTGGATAGGTTATCCAACATGGGTGGGGTGCATAAAGAAATAACATGAAAATAACAGATAAATAGATATCACACATTACCTAACCCATGGGTTAAGACAAACTTTGGAAGCATACTCTAAATCACCACCACTATACCATACATCATCCATCATAACTCTTACCACCACTAAATGCATCACAAAATAAAACTGCCTTAAATAACAACAAAATTTAACTTAAAATCACATGTTACACTATTTTCTAAAATCAATGATTTTCCACTGACACTCATTTATTATTCTTTTTCATTCACATTAAAAAACTGATTCATTTATTATTCAAATTTATCCCACGCTTCTTCATTTACCAACCCAAGTCATTTCAGTTTAAGCACTTCAAATTCATTCCATGGTTAACTAGGAAACTAACACAACCACAAAACATAAAAACTCATCCATATCATATGCACCATCTCCATAACACCTTGTAATCCAAGGAAACTCACTATAACCCAACCATCTCACTGCAACAACCATACATCACAACCAATACACATCAGCTCACATTACACCCCATGCCAACGAACCATCACATCGTTTCCCAACACATTCGACAACCCAATCCAGTAGCCACTATAACCACACAATATCCTATATCACATAAATCAATACAACAAGCATGTCCACACATATAAACACATTTTGAATTCCAAAATATATGAAAAATCTAGATTTAACAAGGGATTTATTTGATTTAATTCATTACTTAGAATGGGTGTTCTCACACAAATTCCATATTTCCAAGAGAAACCAATTCATTAGTCATATATGCATTCTTATCCCTTTTTCTAGGGAGAGATAAAATAAGAAACAAAACCAGGGGATTTACAATAATCACAATAATAGAATAATAAAGGATCCCAACAACTATGTTTTTTTTCATTGGAAACAAACATGTATAATGACAAATCCAATAACAAGGAAAGTAGTAAAAACATGCAATTTTTCCCATTCCCATTCAATTTAAGATTCATACAACTTATTATATTCTTATGATGACATGTACTATCCACCCAATGGAAAACAATAATGAAATCCCCATGCATGCACATAATTAGGGAGAGAACAAGGACCCCCTAACTCAAGGAAAGTTTTTCAATCACTGTGCATAATAGGATGAATGAGAAACATCTGGGAGACCACAACTGCACAAGTAAGCCTTGAATAAACCTAAGTCACATTAAGGTTCATTGAAATCATAGCCCAAATGTCACGACCTGTCCTCGGGGCCCGTGTCGTGACTACCCCAAGCCTGCCTTCCATAGGCCAGTGGGTGTAGACTAGCACCAAGGCATAAATCTCAGTAAAAGGGAAGGTATTGCCTTTGTAAAGTAAACAAAAAACACCACAGAGCAAGCAGGCAGAAGTAAACACTAAGTAAAAATTGGTACAACAGTAAGTGCAGAAAAGTAAGTGGGCCAGTATACAAACCCAAACTGAAAGTAAAGTACAACTGGAAAGGGAAAACAACAACTGAAAAGTAAAGCCGCAATGTAGAGCTGTCCACTGGAAATCCCACCTGAAGGGTGGGTACATATAGCCTCCACTGCTCCTCGGGTCCAGCCGACTGCTCTGAGTACGTCCCGCCCAATGGTCCACCTCCAGGTATCGTCCTGATCCATAAGCCTCAACCACGATCAACGTTGTACGTCATCTATAACCAACACAACGTAGTGCGGGCATATCCCATGCAGGGGTGAGTATAAGCTACTCAGTAGGGACCCCGAGACCCCCGAAGGTCTCCTAGAATCCACAAGGGATAATCCACAAGGGATAATCCACAAAGGAAAGATACAATCACGAAGTAACATCCGAAACTACTTAGGTATATTTCCATAAATATACCTAAGTCATCAATTCTCGTTCGACTCCAACATCCGAGCCCAAGTACAACCCAGTCCACATAGGAAAGCAAAACGTAAATGCAAACAGGATAGCACAACACAATCCACAAAGGAAAGCAAAACAGGATTCAGCTCACACATGTATACTTCTTCAAATGACGATAGAGATGATCAGATATTGCCACTGATTCATCTAAGTCGTCGGACCCACAAAGGATCGGTAGGTACTAACCCCCACAATTACCCACAAAGGATCTGACCCACAAAGGACCGATAGGTAACTAACCCCCGCAATGACCCAGAAAGGATCTGAACCACACATGATCGATAGGTAACTAACCCCCGCAAAGACCCACACAGGATCGGAACCACACAGGATCTGTAGGTGCTGGACCACACAAGACCGCTGAGCGCTGACCCACATAGGATCGGACCAACACAGGATCAGTAGCACTGACCCACAAAGGATCACTGAGTGCTTTAGTCGTCGTCGTCGAATCCACTGAGGATCTCTGTACAGTCGTCGTCGTCACAGTAGCAGCCGCATCCAGCTCTAGGGTTCCCGCACACAGCAAGCTCATTCGGGAGGGTCCACTCCACGAGCCGAGAGGTGGATACATCAACTGACACATAGTCCAGAGTTGATGTATCAAAAAGTTTCATATCGTCAACAGGAACTCAACGTCGCAGACGGCACGTCAATCGGACGCCCGGTCTGAGAGTTATTGGCTTTTTCGTTCCAGGGGCCCGATTGGTTTTTAAGGCAAAACCAACCCAACCGTACTCCACCTGCATCCAAACCTTGGGCATAGTAAGCCAAAATACCTGTATCACTTAGAGGAATCCAACACAGTCGACGGCACGTCAATCGAACGTCCAGAGTTCAATTCATAAGTGTTTCTGCTCCGAGGGCCCGGTTGGTTTCGTGTACGAACTGACCCAGCCAAACCCAAATTACTCCGAAACCTTGAGTGCGATATGTCAAAACAACCGTCTCGGTCCAAAGATCGCGTCGCCGCTGACGGTACATCGATAGGAGACCCGTAGCACAAGATACGGACAAAAGACCGAAAAGGTCCGAAAACGGGGGTATGGGCCCCGAACGACCCGGCCCAACCCCCTGGGTCGGCCCCAACCCGGTCGACCCGACCTGGGTCCGGGTCCGACACGGCCGGTGCATCCCGGCCCGGCCAGGGCGCGACCCGGCTGGACGGTTGGCCAACGGGTCGGCTCGGCTGTTATGGCCGAGCCGCGGGCGGGGGCACGCTGCCCCCGCGTGAAGAAGTTGCGTCCCCGCGTGGGGCCGCCCTTGCCAGCGGACGCGGCAGCTGGCCACGTCCTGTGATCCTCCGCCGGTCCCGCGTGGTCGCGGGACGGCCGGCCCGCCGCCGCGGCTGAAGCCGCGGCGGGTCTCCACGGCGGCGCGACAGGCGCCACCGCCTTCCACCGCCGGTGCCGCCATGCCGGCGTGGCGCGCTGGCGGGACGCTCCGCAGACCACCGGATGAGTTCCGGTGGTCGGAAAATTTCACCGTCTTCACCAAAGGTCCTCCCAGATTCCTTCCTTCACTGAGAGGACCCCGCGTTGTCCGTGCGGCCTGCTTTGTCGACGTCCGCCATTTCGCACACCAAGAACGAGAGGGGCGGTGGGTTCGGACTTGTTCATTGGTTCGCACCCACCGCGTTAGAGGTTTTAAAATATCTCACAACAAATATTTAATCAATGCCATGGGTATAAATCACAAATATTTAAAGAAAACAAACCCCCACCTCGTCATAGTCGTCGAATGAGAGTTCTTCGCGGAATTGACCGTCACGGAAGAAGAGGATTGTCGCGTCACGGAAGGGTGTCGCATCATCGTGGTATACGGTGTCGTGTCGACGATATCCGAGGGTTAAAGAAAACACACAGATTTAATTTCACGAATTAATTCCATGTTAAGGAGAAAATCCACAAAGGAAATTTAAAAGATCCGTAATCCCCTACCTCAATCGGTGTTGATCGAAGATTGTTGCGGGGAAGGATCGTCGTAGAAGAACGTCAGGGGAGGAGAATCGTCGGAGTCACGGTACACGGCGTCGTGTCATCGATCTCCTAGGGTTTAGCGTTCTTTGTCACCTTTCGTCGAAGGCTGGATTTCTTCGTGTTCTTCGCGTTCTTCGCGAACGGGAATGAGGGTACAGATTCTCCAAATCCTCTCAACAATCAACCCTTCAACAAAAATAAAAGGTGTTGGTCTTATTTTATTATTATGCCAACAGTTTGAAAACATGTTAAGAAACGAACCATTAATTAGGTGAATTAATGGTAACGACTTAACTTTCCATTTAATATGAGCGTTTAAGAGTTTTAGAAAACGCCCCAGTTGACTTTCATTAATGAGGAGTTTTCACGAGTGCGTTACTTAGAGGAAAAGAAATGGTGGGGCTCATGCAGGCCCCACCTCACAAATATCCTAACAAGAGGGTAGGATATTTTGGATTGCACCCTATCCACTTCAACCTATCTCAAGTGGCTTTAAGTGGATTTTAAGTGGCTTTAAGTGAAATAAAAATAAAGTTGTCGCACCACTTTATTTTATTTCTTAACTTAACCCCAAAAATTTAAAAACCACACCCGAGCAAACGCAACTCCAGAAGAGGAGTTTCTAAGAAAATATTGGCCCTGCGATTCCATCGGTGCCCTCGGAATTTGATTCCGAGCACCGGTTCAAAAGTTAGAAAAACCCGCTCGTTCGTTCACTGAACGTACCCGAGCCAAACTTCGGAAAGTGATTCTGGGCACACCGGGTCTCGGAATCAGGTGCCGTCAGAAACTGAGTTCTTGTAAAATTCCAAAGAAAATTAAGAAAAAAAATTCCTTGAATTTTTTTTACGGGTCTTTACATCACTCCCACCTCAGGGCTTTATGTCCCCGTAAAGATACATCATAAACTAAGGAAACAAATGTGGGTATTGAGCACGCATCTGAGCCTCCTGCTCCCAAGTGCTCTCCTGGAGGTTCTCGTGCTGCCATCTGATGCGCACTAGAGGAATCGATCGTCCACGTAGGACCCACTCCTGTCGATCCTCAATCTCTACCGGAACCTCCACAAAAGTCACCCCATCATCAACGTCTAGCTCCCCATGGTCAATGATGTGCATTGGGTCGTGCACGTATCTCCTCAGCTGAGATACGTGGAAGACGTCGTGCACCCGGTGCAACTGAGGTGGTAGAGCCAGGCGATAAGCCACCTAACCAATCCTGCTGAGGACCTGGAATGGTCCGATGAAGCATGGAGACAATTTTCCGCCTCGGCCAAATCTCCGTAATCCACGTCGAGGTGAGACACGCAAGAAGACGTGGTCGACATCCTCGAACTCTAGTTGCCTCCGCCTCCTGTCAGCATAAGACTTCTATCGGCTCTGAGCTGTCCTCATCCACTCTTGGATGACCTGGACCTTCTCTGTCATGGCCCGGACCATCTCTGGTCCCACAAGTGCTGACTCCCCAGGGTCTGTCCAGCACAAAGGAGATCTGCAAGGTCTGTCGTACAATGCCTCATATGGTTCCATCCCGATGGTGGAGTGGTAACTGTTGTTGTACGCAAACTCCACCAAGGGTAGGTGGTCCTCCCAGTTGCGACCAAAGTCGAGTACACATGCGCGGAGCATGTCCACGAAAGTCTAAATGGTCCTCTCCGTCTGACCATCCGTCTGAGGGTGAAAGGCAGTGCTCAGACGTAGCTTCATTCCGAATGCCTCCTGCAACCCCTTCAAAAGCTGGGAAGTAAAGCGGGCATCTCGATCAGAGACGATAGATGATGGCACACCATGAAGTCGTATAATCTCCTAAATGTAGAGACGCCCCAAGCTCTCCACTGAGCCCTGCTCTTTGATGGGTAAGAAGTGAGCCGACTTGGTGAGTCGGTTGACAATAACCCAGATGGAGTTGTGACCTCTGGAAGTGCATGGAAGTCCAGTCACGAAGTCCATAGATATCCCATCCCACTTCCACTCCGGGACCTCCAAAGGCTGTACCATGCCTGCTGGTACCTAATGCTCTGCCTTCACCTACTGGCAGGTGAGGCATCATGAAACGAACTCTGCCACAACCTTCTTCATGCCTGTCCACTAGTGTTGTCATCTGAGATCCTGGTACATCCTCACCACTCCAGGATGTACCGCTAAAGGAGAAGTGTGAAACTCTCTCAGCACCTCCTCCCGTAATGCAACTGGTACCAAGGTACGTCCTCTGAAAAGTACATCGTGCTCTTCTCCAAAGGAGAAACCATCGGTGCCTGTCCTGAGGATATCTGTGCACGCCGCGTCTCATAGTCAGCGTCCCTGCACTGTGCCTCTCTGACCCGCTGTAGTAGGGGAGGGTGACTGTGAGAGACTGAAGGAAGGATGCTCCATCTTTATCCACAAAGGATATCCGCAAAGCGGCTAACTGCTATGTCGCCTCCTTGAGTAGCTGAATGTCTGTCCTCCTGCTGAGAGCATAGGCTAGTACATTCCCCTTCCCAGGAGTATAGACTATCTCAAAGTCATAGTCCTGGAGGAACTCGAGCCATCGCCACTGTCTCAGGTTCAGGTCCTTCTGAGATAAGATGTACCTGAGACTCTGATGGTCAGAAAAGATTGTAAAGCGCTCTCCCATCAGATAGTGTCGCCATGTCTTCAGAGCGAAGACCACTGCTGCTAACTCCAGGTCATGGGTATTGTAGTTCTGCTCATGCGGCCTCAACTGACGTGATCCATAGGCGATCACTGCCCACTCCTGCATCAGGACACATCTGAGTCCAGTCCCTGATGCATCGCAGTAGACTACGTACCCTACTCCCTCCTCTGGCATCCTCAAGATAGGTGCGCTGGTCAATCTCTGTCTCAGCTCCTGGAAGCTCTGCTGACATTTGTCAGACCACACAAAGGGTTTCCCCTTCTTTTTCAAAGCTTAGAGTGGTGCCGAAACTCTGGATAAGTATGGCACAAATCTCTGATAGTATCCAGCTAGTCCCAAGAAACTCCGCACCACCGTCACGCTCCTAGGTGGCTCCGAAGCTAGCACTGCCTCGATCTTCGCAGGATCCACTACAACTCCCACCTCAGAGATGACGTGTCCCAAGAAGTGGACCTCACGTATCCATAACTGACACTTCGAGAGCTTACCATAAATTATGTGCTCTCGGAGTGTGTCCAGCACAACCCGCAAGTGGCATGCGTGCTCCTCCTCAGTCGTCGAGTATATCAAAATGTCTTCGATGAAGACTACGACAAATCGATCAAGGTATGGCTGAAAGATCCTGTTCATGAGGCCCATGAACACCACTGGAGTATTGGTTACGCCTAATGGCATAACCAAGAACTCGTAGTGGCCATACCGATATCTAAAGGCCGTCTTCTGCACGTCCTTGTCCCGAACTCTGAGCTGATGATAGACTGATCTTAGGTCTATCTTCGAGAACCGCCATGCTCCCTTGAGATGATCGAAGAGGTCATAAATCCTTGGTAGCAGATACTTGTTCCTCACTGTCACCTGGTTCAGGCGACAATAGTCGACACAAAGTGGCAAGCTCCCGTCCGCCTTCTTGGCGAACAATATCGGGGAAGCCCAGGGTGAAACACTGGGTCGGATGAATCCCTTTCCCTGCAAGTCCTCCAACTGTACTCATAGCTCTCGAAGCTCAGTGGGGGCCATACGATATGCTGGAGGGGATATCGGAGCTGTCCCGGGGTATAGATCAATATAAAAGTCTACCTCTCTGCGAGGAGGTAATCCTGGAACGTCATTGGGAAAGACGTCCGCATACTGATCCACCGCTGTAGGAAAACTAGGACTCTGCACGTCAACTGTTCCTAGGATGAGGCTAGCCAACTGATGAGTGATGGGCTGTCCTCTCCTCTGCGGAAGTCCATCCTGTGCCGCGAAGGCTCCCTTCTCGCCGGTGAAGGTGAACCTTCTCCCGTCGGTGCGTACACATCGCACCTTGCGCCTAAAACAATCGATCTGAGCATGGACTGTAGATAACCAATCCATGCCCAAGATGATGTCGTAAGGCCTCGATGACGCTAAAAGAAGATCCCAGCCAAAGATCTCGCCTCCTAGAGTATGATCACACTGCCATCACCAGTGTGAAATCGTCAAGTATGCTCCCGTAGGAGTCTCTAGCTGTAAGGATCGAGCCAACGGCTCTGTCGGAATCTCCGAGCTCCGAACAAGGGCAATGGCTATGAAAGAGTGACTTGATCCTGTGTCTATAAGAACTGCAGAAAGGGTGGAATAGACACAGATAGTACCTCTAATCATCTTGGGCGCTCCGTGGTCATAGGCCTCCGTTGCCTGGAGCTGTGCCTGTCTCTGCCTGCCAGCTCCCTGTGGTCAGGGTGGACCTCCTGGTGGTGGTGTTGGTAGAACCTCAAACCGTCACCCACCACCTACTGCTCGGCCTGCTCCTCTTCCTCGTCCGCCTGCTCCCTGTGGACCACCACGGTCGACCCTCTGCCTCTGCCTCGGTGGCCCCTCAACCGTCTACTGCTCCTCGGCACGGTGGGTCGGGCAATCACGAGCCATGTGGCCCTGCCCACCGCATGAGTAGCACTACCTGCCTTTCGAAAGACTGGCTCCGCGCTGTGTGCCCCGAACTGCTGAGCCAGTGTCCTGAGGTCGTCTGCCTGAGGGTCTGGTCTGCCTGGACCCATGAGTCATCTGTCGACTACCTATTGCAGAAGACTCTGCTACGTTTCGCCCCGCGGTAGGTTTCGGCGCTGAAGAAGGCTCAGCAAGAAAGCTCTCGATCAAAAGGGCTCGCTCCGGTACTCCTGACAGGGTCAGAATGATGAGGGAGATCAGTGATGCCCTGATCTCATGTCTCAATCCCTTTTCAAAGGTCCGCGCTCAGAAGAATGGGTCCTGTACCATGTTTTTCGAGTAGCGCGAGAGATCAGTAAATCTCGCTGAGTACTGGGCGATCGTCAAGCTGCCCTGTCGCAGCTGAAGAAGCTCCTGGATGCGCACCGCACGGAGGGTGGCTAGGATGAACTCTGAGCGGAAGGGGATCTCAAAGTCCATCCAGAGAAGAGATGACTCATCATGCACCTGGAGCATCAAGCTCCACCATCTGCCTGCCGCCGCATGCAGTAGGCTCACCGCAAGGATCACCATGAGGTTTGCTGGTGTCCTCACTAACCTGAAAACTCGGACCACTGCCTCCAGCCAGTCCTCGGATGCCTGGGGGTCCGTCTCCCCATGGAACCTGGGCAGTCGCTGGCGCTGGAACTCATGCAGTGAACTAAGGCGACGTGCATCGTCAGCGGCTAGGGCTGGAAGCATCGGTGGCTCGGAGGGTAGAGGTACTACCGGTGCCTCAGCTGTCAAAGGGCCCTGCACCGAGGCCTCGTCGCTCGGTGGGCTGTCATCACGCTCAACTCTCGGAACCCTAGCTGGATGCCATCATGGGGCCATCCTGAAAAGAAACATGTGTGCTATGGTCAAACAGTATACCTGGTGAGCTGACATATAGTAATCACAAGAAAACTTGAAACACACACGCAATCAGTGTTTTCGTGCATTAACTCGGAAATTAGAAGTCAGGGTCCTCGTGTACGGATACGTCGGTCGTCGCACCAACACTGGACTCCCTGGACTGATAACCACACTCAATACTCTTAAAACTATTGCTTCACATAGAAACAGATCAGAGTCCTGAGTTCTGTGGTAGAACCAAACTCCTCTGATACAATTTGTCACGACCCGTCCTCGGGGCCCGTGTCATGATTACCGCAAGCCCTCCTTCCATAGGCCAGGGGCTGGCGACTAGCACCAAGGTGTAAATCCCGATAAAAGGGAAGGCATTGCCGTTGTAAAGTAAACCACAAACACCATAGAGCAAGCAGGAAGAAGTAAACACTAAGTAAAAACTGGTACAATAGTATGTTTGGAAAAGTAAGTGGGCTAGTATACAAACCCAAACTGAAAGTAAAGTACAACTAGAAAGGGAAAACAACAACTAAAAAGTAAAGCCGCAACGTCGAGCTGTCCGTTGGAAATCCCACCTGAAGGGTCGGTACAAATAGCCTCCACTGCTCCTCGGGTCCAGCCGACTGCTCCGAGTACGTCCCGCCCAATGGTCCACCTCCAGGTACCGTCCTGCTCCGCAATCCTCAACCACGATCAGCGTTGTACGTCGTCTGCAACCAACATAATGTAGTGCGGGCATAGCCCGTGTAGGGGTGAGTATAAGCTACTCAGTAGGGACCCCGAGACCCCTGAAGGTCTCCCAGAATCCACAAAGGATAATCCACAAAGGAAAGATACAATCACGAAGTAACATCCGACACTACTTAGGTATATTCCCATACATATACCTATGTCATCAATTCTCGTTCGGCTCCAACATCTGAGCGCAAGTACAACCCAGTCCACATAGGAAAGCAAAACATAAATCCACACAGGATAGCACAACACAATCCACAAAGGAAAGAAAAACAGGATTCAGCTCACACAGGTATACTTCTTCAAATGACGATAGAGATGATCAGATATTGCCACTGATTCATCTAAGTCGTCGGACCCACAAAGGATCGGTAGGTAATAACCCCCGTAATGACCCACAAAAGATCTGACCCACAAAGGATCGATAGGTAACTAACCCCCGCAATGACCCACAAAGGATCTGACCCACACAGGATCGATAGGTAACTAACCCCCGCAAAGACCCACACAGGATCAGACCCACACAGGATCTGTAGGTGTTGGCCCACACAGGACCGCTGAGCGCTGACCCACACAGGATCGGACCCACACAGGATCGGTAGCTCTGACCCACAAAGGATCGCTGAGTGCTGTAGTCGTCACCGTCGAATCCAATGAGGATCTCTGTACAGTCGTCGTCGTCACAGTAGCAGTCGCAACCAGCTCTAGGGTTCCCGCACACAACAAGCTCGTTCGGGAGGGTCCGCTCCACGAGCCGAGAGGCGGATACATCAACTGACACATAGTCCAGATTTGATGTATCAAAAAGTTCCTTATCGTCAACAGGAACTCAACGTCGCAAACGGCGCGTCAATCGGACGCCTGGTCTGAGAGTTATTGGCTTTTTCGTTCCAGGGGCCCGGTTGGTTTTTAAGGCAAAACTAAACCAACCGTACTCCACATGCATCCAAACCTCGGGCGGTGTAAGCCAAAAGATCCATCTCACTTACAGAAATCCAACAAAGTCGACGACACGTCAATTGGACGTCCGGAGTTCAAGTTATAAGTGTTTTCACTTCGAGGGCCCAGTTGGTTTCGTGTACGAACCGACCCGGCCAAACCCAAAGTACTCTGAAACCTTGAGTGTGATATGTCAAAATGACCGTATCAGTCCAAGGATCTCATCGCCGCAGATGGTACGTCGATAGAAGGCTCGTAGCACAAGATACGGAAAAATGACCGAAAAGGTCTGAAAACGGGGGTATGGGCCCCGACCGACCCGGCCCAACCCCCCTCGGTCGGCCCGAACCGGGTCGACCTGACCTCGGTCCGGATCTGACCCTGCTGGCGCGGCCCGGCCTGGGCCCGACCCGGCCGGGCCTGGGCGCGACCTGGCTGGCCGGTTGGCCAACGGGTCGGCTCGGCTGTTATGGCCGAGCTGCGGGCAGGGGGCGCGCTGCCCCTTCATGAAGAATCCATGGCCCCACATTCTGCCGCCCTTGCCAGCGGACACGGCAGCCGGCCGCGTCCTGTGCTCCTCCGTCGGTCCCGCGTGGTCGCGGGACGACCGGCCCGCCGCCTTCCGCCGCCAGCGCTGCCATGCCGGCGTGGCGCGCCGGCGGGACGTTCTGCGGACCACCGGACGAGTTCTGGTGGTCGGAAAATTACGCCGTCTTCGGCAAAGGTACTTCCGAGGTCCTTCCTTCACTGAGAGGACCCCACGTCGTCCGTGCGGGCTGCTTTGTCAACGTCCGCTATTTCACACACCAATAACGAAAGGGGCGGTGGGTCCGGACTTGTTCGTTGGTCCGCACCCACCGCGTTAGTAGTTTTAAAATATCTCACAACAAATATTTAATCAACACCGCGGGTATAAATCACAAAGATTTAAAGAAAACAAACCCCTACCTCTTCATAGTCGTCGAACGAGAGTTCTTCGCGGAATTGACCGTCGCAGAAGAAGAGGATTGTCGCATCGCGGAAGGGCGTTGCGTCATTGCGGTATACGGCGTCGTGTCGATGATCTATGAGGGTTAAAGAAAACATACAGATTTAATTTCACGAATTAAATCAATGTTAAGGATAAAATCCACAAAGGAAATTTAAAAGATCCATAATCTCCTACCTCAATCGGTGTTGATCTAAGATTTTCGTGGGGAAGGATCATCGCAGAAGAACATCGGGGGAGGAGAATCGTCGGCGTCGCGGTACACGGCATCGCGTCGTCGATCTCCGAGGGTTTGGCGTTCTTCGTCGCCTTTCGTCGAAGACCGACGATCTTCGCGTTCTTCGCGTTCTTCACGAAGGGGAATGAAGGTACAGATTCTCCAAATCCTCTCAACAATCAACCCGTCAATAAAAAGAAAAGGTGTTGGTCTTATTTTATTATTATGCCAATAGTTTGAAAACATGTTAAGAAACGAACCATTAATTCGGTGAATTAATGGTAATGACTTAACTGTCCATTTAATAGGAGCGTTTAAGAGTTTTAGAAAATGCCCCAGTTGACTTTCATTAATGAGGAGTTTTCGCGGGTGCGTTACTTAGAGGAAAAGAAACGGTGGGGCTCGTGTGGGCCCCACCTCACAAATAACCTACCAAGAGGGTAGGATATTTTGGATTGCACCCTATCCGCTTCAACTAAGCTCAAGTGGCTTTAAGTGTCTTTTAAGTGGATTTAAGTGAAATAAAAATAAAGTTGTTGCACCACTTTATTTTATTTCATAACATAACCACAAAAATTTAAAAACCACACCCAAGCAAACACAACTCCGAAAGAGGCATTTCTAAGCAAATATCGGCGCTGCAATTCCATCGGTACCCTCGGAATTTGATTCTGAGCACCGGTTCAAAAGTTAGAGAAACTCGCTCATTCATTCACTGAACGTACCTGAGCCAAACATTGGAAAATGATTCCGGGCACACTGGGCCTCAGAATCAGGTGCCGTCAGAAACTGCGTTCTTGTAAAATTCCAAAGAAAATTAAGAAAAAAATTTCATTGAATTTTTTTATGGGTATTTACACCAAAACACCCCATAATACAAAAAAATATCACCACTTAATATTCCTAATGAGGAACCAAATAAATAAAGGGAGAAAAGGGGATTTACACACTAGGGATAGACAAATTAGGAGTAAATGGATTTAAAGATCCTCCAAAATCTCCTAGGTTTCACCCAATGTTTGGGGGAAATGAGAAATGAATAAAATAATTCACTAGAACTCCCTAATTTATAAATAGGATGGTATTTCACATATTCAGGATGTGAAACATAGATTCACATCATGAGTTTTCATGTGGACCTATAATTTAGGGCATGAAATAAATTTAGGCCATGAATCCCTCAAACTCTGAACCCGATGAACATAAACCAATTTTAATGGTACCCTAGTCTCGAACTAATCAACCTTGTGAATTATTCACTCACATTGTGAGTCACTTAGGCATATAAATCCTTTCTAAAAATTCAATCTATAAACCACTATCCTCTAAGATGTGAACAACATCTCATTTCATGAATAAATAATCATGTTGGGAACAACCTGCTATAGCATAATTACATCTCCAAAATCCATTAAACCCTCCTCAAGTCTCCTATGAAAACCACCAACTCTTAAACTAACAAATTAATGGGCTAAGAAGGAACACAACACTATATAATAATTCATAAAATTTACCACCTTTTATTGGAATATAGAAACCCAACCACCAATTATCTGTAAGATACAATGATCCGAAAATCATAATCCATACATATAGTGTCATATCCCAACATGAAAAACATCAATGGCACAACATTTGATAATGAATAATAAAATTAAAACACGTGTAAGTTGAGTAAATAGTATCTCCCAAGTGGTATGATGAAATAATGATCAAAAGTCCACCTAAAACTCCAATATTTAAAGAACTAACAACAATTCCAATTTGTGCCTCCCAATTGAGAACCTCAACCCCCATTTATAGCCACAAGATATGCATACCACCATTAATTCCCAATCAAAAACTAATATCAATTCATTAAATATTCTATTAAATATTATGTGAACTATCATAAAAGAAGCATCAATTATTACACTAGAAAAAAATCAAAAATTTAAAAAATAAATAAAGTAAATGGTATTAAATATCTATGTTGAATGAATGAATCCTATATTAACAAAACATCCAATTTTAATAGTATATTGACCAGAAATAAACAATGTACTCATTAATGATTTTCAAAATAGTTTATATTTTATTTAATGATTATTAAAAACTATTTTTTCATATTTTATAACCCTTTAAACAACTATAAACATAAAAATTAAAAGGTTAAATATTTTAATTACTAGATTCACTGCACCCACCCTATCATCAAATATTTTTTATCATCAAAATTAAAATATAAAAAAACCAAGACTTTGAATGAAAAAATCTTAATGGGTAGTGAAAACATGGAATTTTATCACAAAAAAACTAAACAACCCTACTACAAATACCCATTTTATTAGCTCTAGAATTTGACTTAATCAACGTTAAAAAACATTGACAATAGTACCCTTTATGAGGGATAAAATAGAACTGATAAAATTAATTTGTTTTTTTAAATTATTTTTCCGACTCAAGAGACCCCTTTTATCAGGGATATCTCACCACACCACAATACCAACACACACATAAATCCCCTCACCCAACCCTCCTTTATTAATGTTAGCCACCTCTCTCACCCATTTGTCAATGCTTATAACCCCCCCCCCCCCATAGAACTCTCCTCTCAAATTCTAGGATTCAAAATTGGGATCTCCAGGTTCAAAGAGAACATCCATTACCATTACATCAACCTATATTTTCCTATATTTTGCGATATATCAATTTATTTGTATATATTTAAATTCATATTTTTTATATATTTATTCACATGATTATATACTATTATATATATAAATATATAATTTTTTTAGAATACGTTTTTAAAATATATGTGTGTGTGTGTGTTTATATTTATATTTATGTTTGTGTTTATATTTATATTTATATATTTATATATAATTATTTTTATTAATATAATTTTTTTAAATACATTTATAAAATATGTTTATGTGTGCGTGTTTATATTTATATATACATATGTGTGTGTCTATAGATAAATATAAATATAAATATAAATATAAATAATATATATATATATATATTAAAGTTTGGGGCTGAATCCTCATTTATTATTAAAGTAAAGAAAAGTCCTCTTTAACTGGTTAGAGGGGGACCCATTACATAGCCCGAAGGCCCAGTGAACATTTATCCCATTACATGGCCCGTAGGCCCAAATATTTGGCCCAAGGCCCATTTTGTGAATAGTGCTGCTACAGTACCACTGCTATAATACCACATTACTCGTAGCTGCAACAGTGCCTGCGTCCAATGAGTTTTGAACCCCCATTTTTCATGTAGGATTACAGAGTGCTTACCACTAAGCCAAACCCCAACTACATACTTTTATGTTACTTTATTTAATTATATTTTTACAAATATTGGTATTTTTCCCTATTTTACCCGAATGGTGATTTTTTTTATAACACCCCTTTCAAGGGATGAGGGGGAACCCTTACAAGGCTCGTAGGATCAGATATTACATGGCCCGTAGGCTTAGGAGATTACATGACCTGAAGGTCTTAGGTAATTCAACCAGAATATCTACAAGGAACTAGCCCTCCCTAGCATCTGCATCATAATAGTATCTCTCCACCTTCTCAGGGCCATCTCGCTAGGCTTCCCGTGCAAGCACAGGCTGGTTCCGATGGCATAGCCATACCCTCTGATTCTTAAAAATCAATTTGGCTCTGCTCTGGTGAGTGCACCTACTATGAATCGTCTTATGGGGTTGCTCTATTTTTGAAGTGTGTCTGGGGCAACTAAATGTGGCCTGAAGGCCTTGAGGTGGCTCGAAGGCCTTAAAGGTGGCTCGAAAGCCCTACTGACCCGAAGACCTGGGTGTCCTGAAAGCCTTATTTTTAAATATATTTCATGTTAATATTAATTTAAATGTATTAGAATATATACAAAAATATGTATCTACTTTTTAATACACACACATACATTTATATTTAACATTATATATACATTTGTATAAATATAGGCATATTCGTACATTTTCATAACCTAAATAAAATGGAAAATTTTTTATTTTAGAAAAATGAATATAATTTTCTATCAAAATATAGTTTACATATTTAAGAATACAATAAATATATTTAAATATTTATTTGTAAAATTAAATTTTTTATATTTAAATATATATAAATATAAAAATATTTAATTAAAAACAACACTACAACATGAAAAGTGTAAAATTTCAACAAAATAATATCCATATGAGTGTAAGACCTAAGAATAAATTTATTATCCACCAAAAATAGATAAGAATACCCTTGTAAATGAAGTTCAAATTCCATATAATACTAAAAAATAGGGTATCCCAACTAAAAACTAAGTTTTGGAGGCATCACAAACCTTTTTTTGACCTTGAAAACATAATGACTAAGATATTATAAATAAATATGGCATATATCTCTTTGTGATATTTTATTTGATATATCATGGAGCCTAAAGGACCACCCAGATCAAAATTTATGACATTTTGAAGTTCAAGTCATATTTTCAGCTTAATTATTAATTAATTAATTATTTTTTTCTCCTGCAAAATTTTTATTAAATTTCCATTAGTAAGTACTAATTTTAATTATTTTATAATCCAATTTTCACTAATTATATTATATATTAAGTGTAAGTGCATATTTATTATTATATAAATAATAAATATGCAAATATATTTTATATATTTCAATATAAATATATTTTTATTTTCAAATGTGATTTTTTAGAAAATATTTTTTTTATGAAGCTTACCTTTTATCAGCGCTAAGAAAAGTGTTGATGAAGATGATAATTATTAGTATTAAAAAATTACTGATAAAGGCTAGGAAAAATGTTGACAAAGGTCCCCTTTATCATCAAAAAAAAGGTTCTGATAAAACCTAATTTTTATCATTGATTTTTTTAGTACTAATAAAGGGTAACATTCAATATAGTGAATTTTTTAGTAGTAAAAATGTATAAGTCAAAGTAAAGGTAAACCCCATAATGAACCATGATGTTCCCAAGTGGATATGATAAGCACCATGACACCTCAAAACCCAAACATTTATAATTTCATGAATTTAAACAAAAAATGTAGCATTTTACATACTTGAGATCTTTTTTAGGTCTATAAATTTAGAGAATTAGTATTAAAAATACATATCAAAGTCCATATTTATTTTCAAGTGGACGTTTTTTTATTAAAAAATCCTCAAAAGTTACATCTACACCCCTCAAAACTAAAACATTCCTCAAACACAAATCCTCCCACATATCCAAAAAAGGATTTAATAAAATGAATTTCATGAACCAACATAAAAAATAATTTTATTAATTTTATTAATTTTCAAGTGACTATGACCACATTTTAAGAAATTTAATATATTTTTGGGTAATTAATATTTAAAATGTAAATTTAAAAAAAGAAAAAAAAAATAAGTGTGTTTAATTTGGAAGAAGATCACACTAAGAAATTTTTTTTGTGCTATAAAGATTAAAAGTGGCCTTGAACACTCAACCAAGTCTTGAGAATAGAGCACCAACATAAGAACAGAGACAATAATAAGTCACACAAGTCTTGACAAGGTGATATGGGTAAGTGCACATATGGATGAGTAATGGATAGCCTTGCCCTGGGGGTGTATGTCTAGTGGTCGTAGGAGTCTGTTGGCTCCCATTGATATTAAATGGAAATATAAAGAAGAATAATATTATATTAATAAGAACATAACTCATATGAACTCCGATGTGGGATAAAATTTTAGTAGTCATTGTTACAAACATAATGAAACTCTACCGTTCGGAGTTGAGAAGGCATCTCCTTCTCTGGACATTTTTTCTATGCTATGTTCATTACTGATGTGTTGTAGATATGATATTACATAAGGAGGTGAGCTTATATGGTGATTCTTATTTGATAATATCCATGAAATATAAAGAATAATATGTCATGGGCCATAGAAGAAGATGAATCACTACTCCATGTAGACTCACCTACATCATGAAGAATTAATGATACGTATGGGTATGAAGAAGTTTGTGAAAGGGTGTTTGAGGATGTGATTTCATGTCTTCTCTTGCGTTGTTGAAAAAATGTTGAAGATAAAGGCTTATATGTTGGATAATGGCTACGTTTTAAGGTTGCATAAGGAAATAAATAAAGCTAAAATGATGAAACTGTATTATAGGGCTTCGACTATACAATAAAGAACCTTGATTTAGAAGAGAATATGGGTTGATCTAAGGGTGTTTTTGTGGCCATGAATAACATACTATGATGTGGACCATTCATGTATATTCAAGGAGAATCTATAATAGAATATGGGATGTACTAAAAAGAACAGTACTATGTTGTAGATCTTGTATTAGAAGATATATCAATTTTTCTAGATGAAGCTTTGCACATGTTTTTTGTATGTGTTGGATAAAATGGAAGAATCATGTGATGGTTTTAATAACTCATTTTTTAGTATTAATTTACATGTAAGAATTACCACACATGATTAAAAAGTCATGTCCAATGAAAACCATATATTAATTGACTAGATTAATAATGTCAAAACTAGAAGAGGGGAATATTCACATGTAATTTATAATTAATTTATGAGGTGATATAAAATTACCTCAACATGTAATTCATCCTTAATTGATGATATGATTAACTAGGGCTCATTGCACCATCATTTCACTATAGGATCCAAGTGTATAATACCTCTAACTATGATCTACATGTGTACTACAATTTTTGAACATCACTGTAGAATTACCATGTCCTAGAAAGGAAAATCCCGGTCGCTTACATTGTTTGCAGTTGATCACATCAATATTATTCTCAATAGAGGAAGAACTCTTGATTCCCTCGACAAGGTTTGAGATAGGAATAAGAGAGTTCTCATTCTTAATCTATAGATATGTCTCTATCTATTTTCCACACCAAAAGTGTGTCATGGAAAGTGATATAATTTGATATTTATTTTGGAAAGTTTAGTGTTATAAAATCACACATAAGTACCTTACCATGTTTAATATTTTAAGTTGACCCCATTTCAATTAATAATAATAATATTTTTTTAAAGGTAGCACCTCAGAAAATCTGAGACACAAATTATTTAAAAAAACAAGCAAATTACATGAGTCTGAAATAAGTAATCTTATTACAATATTTATCATAAAATGGGATAAGGTCAGCAGGCAGGCTATCCATCCAAGTTAAGGCCTGGTTGATTACCTTGTTATAAAGACCATCATAAACAATGTTTGCTTCACGAAAATCATGAGTGGCAATGTGGTTGGTCTCCTGAAGCAAAGAAAGGTAGCTTATCCAACAGGCAGTCAAAGGCCAAGAAAGATGAACCATCCCCTCCCAAATAGCATGGACGATAGTGGTGGAATCACTTTCAATCCAAAAATTGTACCAGCCCTTTTGTTTGGCAAAATTAATGGCGTGAATCACACCCATCATCTCATCCTCCAACGATAAGGCGGTGCCACAACTGCCAAAGAAGCATCCATGGCACCAGCCAAGAAGGTCTCTAAAAATAGCCCCACAACCTGCGGGACCTAGGTTGCCTTTGGAGGCACCGTCAGTTTTCACTTTGATCCATCCTGGAAGTGGAGCATGCCAAAAGACCTCAAAAGTACATCGCGATTGTTTGTAAATCCCATCAATCCGAAGACGAAGAAGAATCTTGAAGTCTCCAACTGATTTGTCACAGTGGGATTTTTGAGTCATTGCAGCATCTTTAATCGTAATGAGGATATGTGCTCGACCTAGATTAAGATTAAATGGGAAATTGTTGAGGATAATAGCATTTCTATCATACCAGATCACGTGAAGAAGTTCAGCAACAACACTTAGGAAAAAAAAATTAATCTGTTGAGAGGAATCAAGAACCACACAACGTTTTAATTGAGTTATATTAGTGTCATGGAGTAACCATCTGAAATTAAAGATGTCAAAAATAAAATTCCAAAGAGAAGAAGCTGTAGCAGAGGACAAAAATAGATGGTTAGTATCTTCTCTATGTTGGTGACAAAAAGGAGACATGGAGCAAATCTGGACCCCAAAATATTGAAGACAGACTTCTGTGGGAACATGATTGTGAGTAATGTGCCAAACCAGGGTAAATCTTGAAAGTTTAATGCAGAGTTTATCAAAAGATTTCAACCAGCAAAAGTTTGCATCAGAGTTGGAAATATTGATATTGTAATAGCTTTTGGAATCAAGGATTCCATCGTGGGCAGGTTCCCAAATAAGGAAATATTCATAGCAAGAAAAAGGGTAATTATCAATGACTTGAATGAAGTTATCAGGGATATTAGAAGTACTAGATTGCATAACTTCTTTTATAGAGCAGTTGGTATTGTCCAGGAGAAAATTAGGAGACACCATAGAGATAAGAGGGGAACCGGTCCAATTATGCAGCCAGAAATTTAAAGAAGAGGTTGTGATGACCATCCATCTAGAATTGGTCAAAATATTAGTAAAAGAATTCCTGATAGAAGTCCAGATCAAAGAATTAATGTAGTTCCAATTGCCTTTCTTTATCTTCATAAGGAATCTTTTTTAAAAAAGTCAATGGAGTTAGAGTTACTGTGAATAAACCTCCATGTGAGACTGGTTTGAAGGGCATCATTAAAGATTTTAAGATTTTTTATGCCAATACAGCCTTTTTCTAAAGGTTTGCAACAAGTGGCCTAGGGTATTGTCACTAGCCTTTGTTCAAGAGTGCTCCCGGTCTAAACAAAATGATTTATGTAGACATTAATTTTCTTTATAAGACCAGCGGGCCATTTATAGATCATCATTGATTAGACCATTTTGGAGACAATGGTAGATTTCACCAAGAAAATTCGTTCAGCCATGGATAGGGATTTTCCCTTCCAGGAGGGCAGTTGTTTAATGACTTGATCCCCAATATTGGAAAATGTATAGATTTAGGCCTTCCCTAGAAGATAGGCACTCCAAGATAGGTGAAGGGGAAAGTTCCTTCTTTGATGCCTAAATTATTTATAATATTAATTTTTCTAGGAGAAGAGAAATTTTTTCCAAATAAGACATAAGATTTGTTTCAACTTATAGATTGTCCAAAGACATCTTCATAGTGAGATAAAGCATTTTTTAGATTTTGAATATTTTTTATATCCCCTTGTAGGAATAAGATAATGTCATCGACATAAAGAAGGAGCGTAGGAACATTTAAGTTCATGGCAGCCTGAATAGGTTTAATCTTATTTTGATCCACAAGACGAGTGAGTATTCTTCTTAGGTAATCCTCCACAATGGAAAATAGGATTGCAGATAAAGGGTCACCTTGTCTAACCCCTTTTGTGCATTTAAAGTAGCCCTTTGGGGAACCATTGACAAGGATAGAGATGGAAGATGATTTAAATAAAGTGTTTATCATATTGATGAAGATGTCATTAAAACCAAAAGACTGAAGAACTTTGAAGATGAATCCCCAATCGATGGTGTAAAAAGCTTTCCTAATATCAAGCTTAATAGAAATATTGGCTCCTCTTATGGATTTTCTGAGGGTGTTGGTACATTCGTAGGCAAGACAAACACAGTCTTGTATAGCTCTTCCTTTGATGAAAACAAATTGATTCCAAGAAACAATTTTACTGCACAACGGTGAAAGTCTATTGGCAAGAAGTTTGGTGATGACTTTGTGAATAGTGTTAATAAGAGTAATGGGCCGGAAGAGATGAATTTCTGAGGCGTTGTAAACTTTAGGGATTAAGATGAGAAATTGAGAATTAAGACCTTGAGGAAGAAAACCATTAGAAAAAAAGGATCTGACAAGCCTGAAAACATCGGTATGAATGGTTTCCCAGTATTGTTGGAAAAATCCATTGTTAAAGCCATCAAGGCCTGGGGCACTATCAGGATTAAGACTAAAGACTGTTTCTTTAATTTCATGATCGAGAGGCATACTTAGAATGGAAACACTGTCTTCCTCATTAACCAGGACCATAATGATCCCAGGAAGAAGATCTTTATTGACGTTAGGGCCATTGAAAATTTAATCGAAATATGAGACCACATGAGTGGAAATTCCCTACTCAGAGTCAATGAGAGTATCATCGACTCTAAGTTCCTAGAGAGGCTTACAAACTTTCCTGATCCTTTGGAGAGAATTGTAGAACTTTGTGTTTCTGTCCCCATCAGATAGCCATTTTGTTTTAAAAGTATGTTTACATATACTGTCTTTAAGGGAAAGGAGAGAGTTAAGCTTTATAGAAGTATTGATTTCAAGCTGGGGGTCCAAAGATAAATTAGAGGTAGTGTTGGAAGTTTGAATTTGGATAAGATCATTTTCCAGGGTGGAGATGTCTTTTTCCATTTGTTTATACTGAGTATTATACCAACCTTTGAGACAATGTTTGAGGTGTTTTAATATAGTGATGCATGCAAAAGAATCATTGTGTTGGTTCATAGAGACCCAACACTTTTTAATGATATTTACACATTCCCGGTATGTATACCAAGCATTATTAAATCTAAAAGGGAAAATAGGTTTTTTTGAGACTAGACTTACCAAAATGGGATGGTGGTCTGAGTTCATTTTGGTTAAGGTGATTCTAGAGATGGTGTCCCAAGAATCTAGAGCAGATATGTTCGTGAAGTCCCTATCCAACTTACTGGGAACAGTCCTATTATAATGTCTTCTATACCAAGTAAACTTGGAACCTATGAGATTGATCTCTATGAGGTCGAAATCCTCAATTGAGGCTCTAAATTCTCTTGAGGAGATGGTGGATTGGGGCAGACCAAGTTTCTCACAGGGGGAAAGGATAGCATTAAATTCATCGATCACAAACCAAGGATCCAAAATGTTTCTAGCTAGCCCAGAAAGATCATGCCATAGAAATCTTCGATCTTGATATTTATTTTTTGCATAAATCATGGTACAAAAAATATGCTTTCCATCTAGGGTGAAGTGACAAGTCAGCATTTGATCATAGATTTTGATGAACTCCATGTTCTGTAAAGAAACGTGACAAAAAATCTAAAGAGGTTCAGTACCATTATCTTCTTTGAAAGCCCCTAAATAATTGTAGCCGTAAGTGAAAAGGTTTCTAAAGTGCAAAGAAAAATTGACTTTTGGCTCAGAAATAACAAACATTTTAGGACGATGAGTCAAAAGAAAATTTTTTAGGAAATTAAAAGTGGCAGGATTTGCAATACCTTGACAATTACAATATAATATATTCATTGAAACCTGGTTTTGGAGGCAGAACCTCCATTTTTCTTCCTTGAGCCACCCGAGCCTTTATTCCTTTTAGATCTCCTGATTTTTTGGGAAGGGGTAGTGGTTTTTTTTCTTTCCTATTTACTCATGGGAGAAACATATAATATGTTAGAAGGATCAGCATTGGCATTGGTTTGATTTTCATTACCTTCAAGCAATTCCAGAACATAGTTCGGGCTCATGTATTGAGTCTACATATGAATTGCCCCTGATATTCCATTGAAAGAAGCCATAAGAGTCTGCTTTTGAGTGCCATAAATTCCAACCAGAGGGTTCTGAATAGCAGACTCTTCAATTGGACCATTAATCTCAGTCTACTTTCCTTCATTGACATTTACCAATCCCTTAACAATGACTATTTAATAAATAAATTTCACTACATTATTCCTCGATAAATATAATAAATATTAAATTCTCCAAACATGAAAAAATTTGTCATTATTATTTAACTCAATTATTTTTTTCAAATAACTTGTAATTAAATTATGGTGATCAACCAAACACTAATAAATATTAATAATTCTAACCTGTTAAATTCATGTATTTAATTTAAGTGAGATTTTGGATACACTAAGTGTGTGTCCCTCTAGGTCCTTTTCTCAGGGGAATTAGGCATAACCACATGATGTTCAAGGTTAGAATCTAGAAATAAACCAAGACACCAATATAGAAATAGTTAATGTCATAATAAAATCCAACCTCCTACCAATGTTTACTACATAATATAATCCATTTAATGAGATATCTAGAATCAAGCAGGTTTCATGCATTTGTCATCAACCTATATGCCCAATGTATCTTTCTTTGACTTTCCATAAATGAAATCACCCCCTGAACACCATGTTCATGGATTTATGTGGGAAATTCCATTCCTATAAAAGGGCCTGAGATGTTAGCTTCCATCAAAGGACAAAAGGCATAAATTCTTTCTAGAATTATCTTTTAATGCAATATCACTCGTGATGTGACTAACGTATCCTACCTCACCATGATAATATGTCATCAAGGTTTCTTTCAATAAAAAAGTATGTGAGTAATGATATACATCAATGATAATATTAGTTCTAAGTATTAATAAACACATTCATATATAGAAATATCCAATGACACATGAAAGTGTGGATTTCTTTTTGACATGTCTGTTCTCATAACCTTTTATCTTGGAGATTATGAATGTTGAACACCATTAGTATGTGTATCTATGTATTAGGAGCCTCTTACCTCTAATATCCTATATTATATGTGTCCCATCAGACAATATCATATGGACATAGAACATATATTCAAGAATACCATCATGGAACCACTAAGTTCTCTTTATAGCGGGGGACTACTAGGACCTTTCAGCGCGACATATATTCTTAAGAAATTGTTACATACAAGATTCAGAGAAAGGAAAAATCATGATGTAATAAAAATCTTCATTAATAATGAATGCATGTAATCATGTACTAAACAAGTTGGTTCTAGGTAACTAACTCTGAAAGGCTTCCACTTTCACTAGATCCAATTGACAAGATCTTTCATTCCACTAGTTCTCACATGATACGCATGCCTCTACTGAGATAAATCCTTGGTTGAGGGCTCCACCTTGTCTTCCTTCATGGATACTATTCTCACTGAAACTTCACCTCATTAAAAAAAATAATTCAAGAGATGAAACTTATGAAGTATATTCTTTTTTCCTTTAGTGTAACCTTACCTCTTTTGAGAGATCCATCACTACAGTGTTATCACAATAAACTATGATATGGTATTTACTATGAGGAACCACATCAATCTCTTAGACAAAGTTGTGAATCCGAACCAATTCCTTGGCTACATCAAAAGATAAAATATACTCAGACTCTACTATATAATTGGAGAAAAAAGTATACTTTAAACTCTTCAAACTCACAAATCCTTTGTCGAGATAAAAGATATATCTGGACTGTGCATTCACATCATTCTAATGTGTGTGAAATCTTACATTTTTATAACCCCCAATGACTAGCTCTTCATCTCCTCCATACGTTAGGAACATATCCTTAGTTCATCTCAGATACTTAATGATAGCCTTAACAAAAGTCCAATATTGTTCACTTGATTATTATTGATATATATATTCCATTCTCAAAGCAAAGAAACCATAAATCCATGTACATAACATTACATACATGATAGATCCTATTTCATAAGCGTATGGTATCTTACTCATCAACTCCCTTTCCTCTTATGGAAGAGGAAAATTTTTATTGGAAATATGTATACCATGTGACACTAGAACCACTCCCCTCTTGAATTGTTCAACACCAAACCTCTTTAGTATCTGATTAATGTATTTAAATTGAATTATTATAATCATCTTCTTGGATATATCATGGAATATCTTGATCCCAATAATGTAGGTTGCTTTACCAAGGTCCTTTATGGAGAAGAACTTTCCCAGCCATGCCTTAACCTCTTATAAGGATGGTATATCATTTTTATTAGTAATATATAATCTACATATACTAATATAAAAAAACTATACTCCCAATAAACTTCATATAAACAAATGGATCACATTAATTTTTAATGAAACCATATTCCTTTATGGCTTCATCAAATCAAATATCCCATGACCGAGATTTTTTCTTTAATCTATAGACAAATATCTAAAAATTGTGTGCCTTTTTGGTATTTATTGGATTAAAAAACCCTTCAGGTTGTGTCATGTATACATCCTAATCAAGGTTGTCATTAAGGGAGGTAGTTTTGAAATACATTTTTCAAATATCATAATCATGGTAAGCTACTATGGAAAAAAATTCTTATGGATTTAAAAATGGTAATTGGAGAAAAGTTTTCATCATAGTCAATGCCGTGAAATTGTTTAAAACCTTTAGCCACTAGCTATGCTTTATAGGTATTTAATTTACCTTCCATGTATAGTTTCCTCTTGAATACCCATTTACCTCCAATGGGTTTTACATCAAATGGAATATCGATCAGAACCCAAACTTAGTTTTGATACATGGAATCCATCTCAGAATTCATGGCTTGTTACCAACTTGTAGCTTTTGATCTCTATACTACCTCCTTGTAGGAGATAGGATAATCATTGTCAAACAATAATGAATCACGATTATTAGTGACTAGAAAACCACATCTCTCTGGTTCTATTACATCTCTATAACTCCTATACATCACTTGCAGTTTAGGAAACAATTCATCCATGGGGAGTTATGGAACCCATTCTTGTACCAAGTCTTGTATATCTTAAGAATCAACATCAACAAAGTCAATCTTTCTCCCATTATCCTCCTTGAGTATGTACACCCTATTAATAAAAATGGTTTGTATTAAAATAGTTACTTTCTTATCTGAATATTTTTTTAGATAATATCACATTGTTTCTTTGGGATACCCTATAAAGATACACTTTGTTCTCTAAGGTGTTAGTTTTTTTCTTGATCTATCCTTAACAAACAACTTGAAAACCAATGCACAAACATGTCACAAAATGGGGTTTTCTTCACTCTATGACTCAAATGGAATATCATTTTAAACTTTATTTGGTACTTAGTTTAGTAAGTATAATTTCTTCTGTAATTCATATCCACAAAACGATAATGGAAGGATTTCATTAATCTTCATTAACCTTACCATATCCAACAATGTTTGGTTCTTAAAATTATTAACACCATTCCACTATGGTGTATAAGGTGGAGTGAGTTAAGATAAAATCCTGAACTCCCATAGAAATTCGATAAAGTATTTGTTAAGATATTCACCAACTTGATCTGATTGAAGTTTCTTTATCTTCTTGCCAAGCTAATTCACAACCTCACCATAAAAATCTTTGGACTTATAAAAGGATTCAAACTTCTACCTCAGTAAGTATATATAACCATAACTTATCATGTCATCAATAAAAGTAATAAAGTGTGAGAATCCACCTCTATCCTCTGCTTGAAAAGGTCTACTCACGTTGGTGTGTACCAAATCTTAAAGCTCTGTGGGAATTTCTCCTTGACCACCGAATGGGGGTTCTGTCTTATTACCTTGTAAAAAAGTGTGAAATATTTCAAGTTGATTAAGCTCAAAAGAGTCTAAGTAACCATCTTGATAGAGATTTTTCTAATGCTCCTCATTTACACGACCAAGATGGTGATGCCATAACGTTGTGTTATATGAGTCTTGTATATTTTTTTGTTATCAATTTATAAAATTTAGTTTTCATAATTTAATATATAATGAATGTTATTCAATTATTCCATACCATAACATATGATATCCTTATAAAAGTATCAATCTTTATTTACAAAGATGAAAAAAATTCTTCTATATCTAAATAATAAATGGAAATAATGTTCTTGGTAATAATAGGAACATAATAACAATTATTTAAAAACAAAAACAATCCTATCAGCAATATGAGATTGTAGTCTCCAATGTATAGAGAATCCAACCTCACTCTATTGGAAGCCCGTATATCCACCTCATCTATTGTAATCTTCTAAAATCAACTCGGTTCCTGTATTTGGATAAAAATGTGAGCACCACATATATTATATAATACTGAACTTATAGATATATAATTATTACACTCAATAATGAATACACCTAAAGGATCCCCTTTCTTCTTTTGTTGGTTGAAATTCATATTCCAATGGCCCTACTTTCAACTTATAGATATATAATTATTACACTCAATAGTAGTTTTTCATTCCCCATGTCTTTATCAACTTGGTGAAAAAGTGTAAGAAGTCCCAAAAGCGTCTTATTGCTATAGCTCATATTGTAATGCATAATAAAATTGGAGATTTTTTGGGTAAGGAGGATAGAATGAGATCTATCAACATATCATCGAGTATTTTAAACCCTATGATATCCAATAGCTCAATATATCTAATCATCTTGACTGCATTTGACCGAAATGGTGCTGACTCTTCAAGATTATACATGAGCAATGCATTGGAGATGTCATATCTCTCTGCTCTCACCTTCTCTTGATAGAGATCCTTAAGGTGAGATACAATGTTATATGAATCCACATCCTTATATTTCTTTAGAGTCTCATTGTACATGGAGGATACCATGAAAAATTGTACATCCTTTGTATCTTAAATTTGTTTTATATAGAGAGATACTACATCCACATTAGTCTCTTTGGAAATGAACTCTAGAAGTGGGTCTTCCAACAAATATAATATCCATTTGTGGCATATTATAATGCCTAAGAGCCTATACCATTCTAGTAAATTCACACCAGTGAGAAAGTTATACATCCATAGTATGGAAAAAATTGATATTATTGAAGTTGTTTGATTTTAAATTTCTATATATTAAAAAACACATAATTAGTTCTAGTTTTGATTACAAGATTAAAAAAATATAATTTAATTAAATTCATAATAATCTCCCACTATTTTTCAAAACATAATAGTCCTCCCCATAAGTTTTGGAATGTCTTATCGCTTAGATATTCTATTAGCAAGGATCCATATTACCCGTATCATAACCCATGCATGGGTCTGACATGATATTTGAGGGGTTTTAGGTAGCTATAACTTTACAACTATATTAACTCATAGTTACATGATATGTTGAGTGGAATCCCCAATCCCGAAATAATATTTTAAGATTTCTTCAACATTTGAATCTTAGTTACACTAATTCCTGCTTGGGCAGTCAACCCTTGACATGAACAAAGTTAATTCAACCCAAAAATTAAATCAAAAAGTTCTATAATAGTTGAAAGTACCCCAAATTGGGCTAGTCAAGCACTTTGAACTATGAGTCAATTTCTAACATACATAGTGGAAGGACATACCAATTTGAAATTTTATTTTGATGGATTTTTTCCTAATGAATAAATACAATTTTATACTTTCACTTTCCTAGTTAATATTAAGTTAATTTTACTTTAGTGATTAACCATGTCTAATAAAACATATATACATAATCCATTCATATTTTATTCCATATTTCATGCTTGTTATTTCATTTATAAGCTGATCCTGTAGCATTCAAAGACAAAAACAATTAACCTCGAAACTAATAGAAATAAAATATAAGTCGAATAATTAAGAGATTCTATAATTTTTAATATATATAGGGGATGATAAAATAACACTAGACCCTTGAACCTGAGGGAAAATACACCTTGAACCATATCTTGGTTGGTGTTGTAGCATTCCACCTTTTCATCTATGTATCGCCTTGATTGGTTTCACCTCATCTCCTTAACTCAGATTTCCTCCTCTCAACAAGGGGTTCTATCCGTACATAATATTTTACTCACACTCATGTAAGGGTTTCTAATGGATTGGATAAAAGGGATTTATATAAAATAAACCCTAATAACCCATTTACTTACATAATAAAGGGGAAGGGATGAATCACCAACCATGATTTTAATTAAATAAAAATAAATTAAAAGAAACCATTCACATACAAGTGTCTGATCTGATCTCATGATCACCCAGACACATCATTCGATGATAATATATTTGGTATCTTTTTAGAAATTACTTCAATTCATTATTTAATTAAGATAATGTTCCATAAATTATTCTGATTATTTTAATTTATCTTAATTCCATCCAAACATCCTGAAATCACCATCATCTATAATTTAAAAAAAATTAATTTCATTTTGAAATTAATGAAGTACACAAGTATACTTGGATGCAACTTCATGTGCTTATCCAAAATTTTAACACGAAATAGTTTTAGTATATAATTATCAATCCAATGACATGACATGCACTTTATGAAATAAATGTCATAAAAAATCATGTTAATAAGTTTTGTAATATGCTTAATTTTTATTTAAAAAAAATTGGAACACTATTAGACGAAGACTCCATGGCTTGTACTATAGAACATGTTTTGTACTATATTATAACCATGTCCACAACACACTCCTTAAGCTGGTCGTTTTTTCTTCTATAGACAAGGTCAAGGTACATGAAGTGTATTTGAACTTACATGATGTGTGTCCTCAGAGTTTCACAGCTCATTTGTCCCCATGTCAGGAGTCTAATACATGGAATGATAGGACACCCTATGTTCTTGGCTGTGAGAAAACATAGACTACACATTGTACACAGTGGTTACACAACTTTTAGTTCATTAAGACAGGTACTAGTCTACATAGATCTACATTTTGATCCCATTTTTTAGATATTAGATCTAATTTCATTGGATCTATCCAACTTTATCACGTGATACAAACACAAAAAAAATTACATTACATATATGTGGGAAGTACACATAGTGAATTTTGGTTTTTTCCAGGTAGAGCCTTTTGCACCTCTATATAGTGTTATTTGCATGCTTCTTCATTTTCAAACTTTAACCGATTACTGGTTATGTTATCAAGAATGAAGAAAGCCGGATTTGAAAATGTTTAGATATTAAAAGAAATATTTTTATGTAAATTAAAATTAAAAAACTTGAAATTTGTCAATGAATAATAAATAATTATAAATTAAACATGTGACCACTCTGATACCACTTGTAGGTTATGAGAAAAACATTAGTGTTCTATTATTGTATGACCAACTCAGCTTATAGGATTAGTTTACATGTATTCGTTTACACACATAATCAAAATTTCATTTATAATGGAAACCATAGATTATTTAAATAGATTTATAACACTATAATCAGAAGAGGAGGATCTTCACATGTAATTTATAATTAGTTTTTGAGAAGATATAGAATTATATCAACTTGTAATTCATATTTTGTTGATGATATGGTTAACTATATCTCATTTCAAAATCATTTAGATACATGATATAATTATAGAATCCCTCTAATGATGATTTTCACGTGCACCACATTCTCTGAATGTTACCATAAAATTATCGGGTACCAGCATGGTCGATCTTGGTCACTTACATTATTTTTGGTTGATCACAACAATATTATTCTCAAAGAAGGATAAACTATTGATGCTCTCTAAAAGTATTGAGAGAGGGGGAAGATATAACTCATTCTATATCTATAGATATCTCACTATCCATTGTGTACACAAAAAGTGATCCATGGAAAGTGATATAATTAGATATTTATTACGACATGTTTAGGGTTGGTGAACCACACACAAACCCTTTACCATATTTAATATTTATAGTTGACCCCATGTCCAGTAAAGACAATAATATTATTATTAATCTGTTGGATTGTGCGAAATATTGATAATATAGATAAATATAATTTATACCATTTCTTATTGGACCATTAAGCTCAGTCCTCATTCCTTCATTGACATTTATCATTCCTTGGAAATGGGAATTTAATAAATAAATGTCACCACATAATTCTATGATAAATATAATAAATATTATATTCCCAAAATTTAAAACTATATATTATTTTTATTTAACTCATTTTTTTCTTTCGAATAACTTGTGATTAAATTATGAAGATCAACCAAACCTAAATAAGTCTTATTTATTCTAATTTTTAAATTCATTACTTGAATTTAACTAAGATTGTAGATACACTAAGTGTGTGACCCTATAATAATCTTTCTCAGTGGCATTAAACACAACTTTATAAAGTCCAATGGTATAATTTTAAAACATTACAATGCTCCGATAGAGAAATAAGTTAACGTTGCAACGACATACAACCTTCTACAAATGATTACTGTAGAATATAATCTCTTTATTGAGATATCTTGAATCGACCAGGTTGTATTCCAGTGTTATCAACCTATATGATCAACGTCTCTTTCTTTCAATTTTTTGAAATGAACTTTATCACCAAACAATATAGACAAATATTTATGTAGGTAGTTCCATTCTTATCAAAGGATCTGTGATATCAAATTTTTTCAAGGATAAATCTTTTCTTACATTATCCATTAATAAAATATCACTCATGACACACCAAATATATCACAGATGGCCATAAGAATATTTCAACATGATTCTCATCAATTCATCAAAGTACATAATCCATGATATCCATCAATGATAATATGAAATTCAAATGATCAATACACACATCCATATATAGTAATATCCAATGACACATGGAAATATGGATTTACTATTGAAGTGTTTATTTTTATAACCTTCTATCATGTGGATTTTCAATGGAAAACATAATGAGAAGGTGTATCAATATATTATGAGCCTACTCCCTTTGACAAACTATATTTTATGTGTCTCATTAGACAATATATTCTAACCATAAAACATATATTCCAGAATACTATCCTGGAACATCAAGGTTCTCATCATAGTGGGGAACTGCTATGACCCTTCAGTGTGATATACATTCTTAGGACATTATAACACATAAGATTCAAGAAAATGAATAATCATGATGTGATAAGAAACTTAATTAATAATGAAAACAGGTAATCAAGTACAAAACAAGATGGTTCTAGGGAACCAACTAAAACAATTTAAAGATATATCATGGGAGAATAAAGTAAGTATTGCTTGTGATGTTTCAAACCATATCAAAGAAGAATAATTTTTTTGAAGATACCATTAAATATGGAAGATAAGTTAGAGATAATAAAGTATATATACATGATACACATAATAGATATGAACATTTATCAAAGATAAAACAATTCAACGACACCCTCTCTCATGGATAATTTAAAGATACATATTATTAAAGATTAAATTTGGATTATCATACATAGGAACATAGATGATTTAGATATTATAAAATATTGTAAATATAGAGAAAAAGATAGAGGATATATAAAAATATATACAGATAAAAGATATAAATTGGAGATAAGGAAGATTAAAAATTGATACATTAAGGAAGTTTTCTCTATAAATTCATGAGGTGGGATACTGTGATGTGGATCGACTTCCGAAGGGATGTTTTATTGTTGTAGTATTTTGAACATTCCTCTTTTTTGGACATGATTTATTTGTCTCCACCCTATCAAGGATAGAATAATAGTGTAGACTTTTTGTGCTAGTTTTTGTAATGTTCGTGGATTTTCTAAATAAAATTATTATTATTTTTATGGGTTTTGTTAATGTAATCCACACTCAATATTTTTTTAACATATCTCCATTTTTATTAAGCATGACCATTACATTAGTTCTAGAGGGTGTATTCTAGTCTGGTTTCTAGAGTGATTCTATCACCATGACGAATGGGTTAATTATTGATTTATGCTTACAAATTGTTTTGGGTACCTATATAATTGATCAAAATAGTTATCTAACTAGGTAAAGGTGGTCCATTAGTATAAAGGGTGAGTATATCCTAGAGTAGGCTCAATATAACCTGATTTTGATGAATTCATTAGCATCATCATATGTTTTCTAATTTATTTGTCCATGAATATGAAATTATTGATTCTTGGTACTCTCATATCATCCTTAATTTCTTTTTTGGTATGATACTTATTTTTACATTTAATTAGTTAGTAGGTATTAATTATTGGATTATAATTTATTCCTAGTCCTTGTGGGATTGATCTTAGGATTCAATTTTAAATATAACACATTTAGTTGGTTGGTCAGTACTTTAAGTACATAAATTTATAATATAATTTCCTAATGGAATTAATGATGACAATTAGGCTGATCAAGTTTTGGCATCTTTTCTTGGGATTAGGATCACTTAAATTCAATAGTTAGGCAATGTATTTTCCTCACAATTTTCTATTTACTAATTTTAGATAGATTTAATTTTTTTTATTTTATGTTCTTGGGTGTTTTTGATTTTTTTTCTCATGTAAAAGCAAGATGAAGGACCCCATCCAATTGGAAATTCAACTTTTAAATTTTTCCCAAAAATAGAGAAAATCAAATGGGAGATCCATAGCTAAGTATGGGTGTGAAAAAATCAATCATTGGTACCACAACGATATTCGATTTTGGAAGAGTAACTATAAATAATGGAATGCACATTCAAAGAGGTATTGAAACTCCTATAGGTAATGGATAAAAAAGAGAATGAAGCAAGGGAAATAACTAAGGAGGAATATGATGATGAATAAGTACATAAGGATACTTCTCAAAAAAGTCACTGAATTCATGGATGAACCTAAGGTAAATACAAATTATAATGATATGTATTAAATTTACATGGAAGGATGAAGATCCAACTTCTTGTATGAGTTGTATTTATTTTCAATGGATGTTATTGGTTATCAATGTTGATCAATGAAATAATAATATTTCATTGATGTCAATGTGATGAAGAATTTACAATGTTGATAGAGCTTGGATGAGGTGATCATGTTTTATATTTTGAGGAGGCATATAATAAGGTCATGTAGTATTTCAATATTTTATGAGAACCATTCAAGAGATAACTTGAAGAACATTTAGATTCTGATTTTCTTGAAGAAGTATTTAAAGAAGATAATGGAATTTTTTTTGGAGGAGAACCGTGAAATATAAGGGGTTATTTGAATATGAGAAAGTGTCTAGATGGCCTTGTGTATTATTTTATATACTTAAAATTATTCTAATTAATAATCTTAGTGTACCTTTTTATTAAAAAAATTATGCCAACCATTATCCAGCCAACCAAGGAGGCCCTCAAACAATTTTGTGGGACTTGAAGTATCAACCACATGGGAATACCTCAACATGGATATTCATCCATGGTAGTATATGAATGAAAAAATTATTCCCATGAAATGTATAAAGGTTTGTATATAAGGACCACAGAGCGCATGCCTGAAGGCGCACATAGGTTGGTCTAGAAGTTCACAAGGTCGAAGCCTGATGGAGTGTGTATTGTGTATCTGGGTGCCGACTGTAGTGCCAGATTGAATTAAATGTGGGAACTATATCTTCGATATATCATGGTTAAACCATGTTGGAGTTCGATGTGGGATGAGATTTGGGTAGTACTATTCATATGTTTAAAAAGGATATGCATATAACGTTGGCCACCAAATCAAATGGATTTCAATCATCTGATTTCTATAGGGGGTCTTCTTCGACCTCCTAACACCGAAGGGATACCCGTATTCCATAGATATTTCATTCCACAATGGTGGATAAATTAAATATAGGATTTCCCCAGTGATGAAGCTCTAATTAAAACCATGGTATGATCGAAATGATAAATGCATGTAGTTCTGCTTTCAGGAAAGGAAACTGAATGAAGGATAAAATAAATGAGTTTTGGATGAGTGAAAACATAGTTTCATGAGGCTGATCATGGGTACAATCTTTATAGATGAACATCGATTTATTTAAATGTGAATCATGTTATTATTTTCATATACACTTGAGATACTCATTATAAAAAAAACATTCTAGGTTTTTCGGGTTCACTTAACCTACAGTTTGAAAAAATCAAGGCCGAGATCTTCATCTATTTAAAAAAATTATTTGAAATTAAAAAAAAATTGGGATTGAGTTGGTGATTGAATGAGACAGACACGGTGACTCCTACCTATAATTAACAAAGCACCCATAACTGAATATGCTGCTACCATTCACATATTTGAGGATATCTCTCATTTTTCATAAAAAACGGAGCATCTACGCATTCATGTTATGCAAAAAATTAGATAATCCATGAGCCTGTGGGGATACATGAAGAAGGGGAGTCCAATAAACCATTTTGTCTATACAAAGGATATATGTGCATATCCTATAGGAAAAAGTGAGTCGTGAACACACAAATGGTTTAAACATGCCCTCGTCATGCTTCATGAAGGATATTGGTTTTATAAACTAGTGCTCGGGTATCACAACCCGACATTGTAATGAAAAGATAAAACTATTTGTGTCCGATAAACAATAGAAAGTGAAGAAGGATCACACGCTAATTGTGTTGCACATAGGAGAAGAACAAACATTGACTGTTTACGTGAATGAGGAGGCAGTAGTATGATATATATTGGATTTCACAAAGGATATATGTAATAATCATTCTATTTTTGTCATGATAAAGAACCTCACATGTATAATTTTGTGATAAGTTTACATAAGTAGGATTATACTTCTATTTTTATGATACAAAAGGGATGATTTTTCATTTACCAGTGTTGTGATAAGGATACAGTGAATCTTTACATACATAGGTGAGATAAACCAAGAAAGTAAGTGAAGTAAATATATATATACTTCCCCAAAGTGTTCGTGCAACATGAAGAATTAAACATTCATAAATAAATTATTAACTCAAACATAATAAATAGCACATAAAATGATAAAGATAAAAATGGATATGAACAATGAGAACGAATTATACATTTATTGAGTTAATAAATCAAGAAGATAAAGAATCTAAGTTTGTGAAAGATAATTTTTTCATGAATTAATATCAAAAGTGAAATATTATTTGGTTTCATTAAATACTTGTTACACCATGAAGATGTGGTTATTTTTAGTTCAATTGTACAAAGATTTGGAGGGAAAAGGAAGAGAGTGGGTGCCCATTATTTATTTATTGACTATCATTTGGGTTGAAGAATAATTATTAGATAATTAGTCTACTATACATTAATTTCATTATAAATTAATAGGAATTCAATTTTGATGATGCTATGTTGAGATGATCTTTAATTATTTTGAAAACCACAAAGGGAGTTTGAAATTATATCAAGAAAAATAAGAGGAACCAATGCAGTATATTTTGAACTAAAGAAAAATAATTGGTTGTGACCAAATTAATATCTAATTGATTATAATTTGGAATGAAGAATAATTTTGAGAGTATCAGTCCATAACACATTAATATTATTATGACCGAAGTCAAATTAAGAATGGTTTATTGCTTCTTTCTGAGAAAGTAACAAGTAAATAAGTGAAGATCAAAGAATCTCTATGACATCCAAAATGTCTCAATAGGTGAAATACTTAATTTGTGTGGCTAAAATTTAAAAAATATAATATTTTATTCACAGGTAGTATAAAGAACCATTTAGGATCTATAAAACATGCACTATCAATTGACTATAGTGAATTATAATTGAAATAATATTCCCTAGTTACTATAAACACATTAAAAGGATTATATACTAGTGGTTGTATGGTTGGATTATTTCCATATCATACTAAGAACTAGATACTCTCATTAAATATAGATCCTTGTAAAAATATCATGTGATATTTTTTAACGATTTAATATACTTTCCTGTGATATGGAAGAAGGATAGGATTATCAAGATCCAATTATGTCAATAATTTAAATGGGATAAAAATTATAAAAGGTTAAAAAGTACTGAACACTGATTTACCTCCCTCTCAATGTTAGGAATATCCCAAAATATTCCATTCAAGTGGTATTAGAGGGGTTTTTCACCTCTATTGCAATCTATAAGTCAAGGTTATTCTCTTTGGAATATTTTAGTTTCTTTACTAAGTCAATAATAAAGTTCTATTTTAGTGAAGAATAATTTATCTCTTATAATAATTCTATTAATACCAATAGCTTGATGAATATGAGAAAGAAATAGAGAAGAAATTTGAAGAAGAAGCCCCTCTTGTATAAAGAATAGGATGTCTCTATTTCTCTATGATGTACAAACAATGAAGACATATCATTCTTATAAATTAAATAGAGTGTGGATCAAGTTTTTACCACATATAAAGACAACCTTTCTACCTCAATTAATCAGGTGGTATGTGTTAGTTCCTATCAAAACTCTCCAGAATAAGATCCTAGAAAAAGTGGTGGTGATGATCAATATAAAACCTCTCAAGATATATCATTTGATAGATTAAGATATGTACTACATTTTCCCCCAAAAAATAGTCACTTTTTTGTGGATTATTTCAATATAAGAAGGAATAGATCACTCATAAGGATAGAGAAGTTGATGTTTTGGATAAGTGATTTGAATAAAAAAATTATAGAATGTTTAAAGATATCTAGACAGGTTGGAACCTTTGAAGTAACAAATAGGAAAATTTAAATATGTTACTCAAAATGCCTCAAACAAGTTGAAGAGAAATATGAATTCAAGAATACTCTAGAATAAAAGATCCATGCACTTGAATAAAAGTTGAAGAATATCAATGACTTCATGGAGATGATAAGAAAAAGGTACCATCCATACTGTCTTGAAATGAATTTGATAAACTTATTATCATGAATAATGTGGGTTGTAAAACAAATTCTAAACAAGTATGAATGAATAAATGTAAAAAAGAAACACACCACCATGAAAATGGTGGATATGAAAGAAATTTTAGGAACTGTTTCCCCATACAGAGCACAATAAGTCATGAAGAATTCCTAACAACCTTATACAGTTTAAATATGATGATGAGGTTTTTTGGGTCAATGTTGGTGCTACAATAGATCTGGGAATTGTGCATTAGATTGTTGGTGAAATCCTAAAAATTTAAAATTACAATGTAAGACCTTATCAAGGCAGATAAAGCCAAAGAAAAAGAAAAAACATCCACATATATAGAAGAATCTATATACTATAATTTTTCTGGAAGACTTGATAACATCTATGATTTATGAAATGGTAGTGGTCATAGATTTAGTACATGTTCATATCAATATGTATCTAATGATGATAAGAAATGAATACCCCAATTCTATTTAATATTAAAAGATCCATATTGGGAAGAAATCAAAAGGATACCATGAACAAAACATCTCCCAAGAAGATTCCAAGAAGAAAAATAGAAAAGTCCTTGGATTCCAAATACAAGATGTTGACTAAAAGTTAACCATCCAAAAGAACTAATAAGATGGATGAGACTTAGAATAATCCATGTGGAAGATCCAAAATTCCTAACATATCCCTAATAACATGTCATTTATTTAGCTATAATATTTAGAAAGAATGAGTAAAACTAAATAAGAACAAGCAATGGCTTGTGTAAAAGGAAAATTAAAATTCCACATGGGTAATTTAAAGTACATAATAGTTTTTCAATAAAAGAAAACTCTTAAGTTAAATAAGTTATATGTGAGAGATTCAAGAAATTTATTCATATTGAAAAATGTTGTTTAACTTTTCTACCAGAACAAGAAGAAGTAATTAATAGGATTAAGAATACATCTTTTATAAAGGATTTTGAGAAGAAAAATTCTCCATATAAATAAAAATAGAATGTGATGAGATCTGAACTACCATAATATAAATCAGAATAGAATTCCAGATGTGTAATCATGAAGACATGAGGAAATGGAGAAAATTGCTCGAGAAAACTATCTCAACCTTGATATTTAAATTGATAAGCAATGAAGGATCCACAATATTACCTTAAATAATTTTGTATTTTATTTTTTTCTTATGATGTAGGTAATTCATATTGAAGTAATTTCTAATAGGTAGAACCTAATAAGTAGTGAGTGTTGTCAATTCTAGATAGCTAAGCTAAAGAAGTCACTATCCTTGAATGATTTATCAATTGAAATTCAAATACAAATATCATATATGATCATCAATGATAAAGATAAATAATTTGTTGTTATATACTAGAAAATAATGATTTAGAATATATCATCTTGGTTTGATATTATATTTTATATTATGAAGATAAATAATTGAAGAATATCATCCTTGGTGATGTTGTAAAAGTTTTCAATCTAGATTGTCACAAATTAAAGATCCATTTTTTTTATTACCCAAAATGGAACATTTTTAAATTCATTCGCAAAGAGATAAATAATTTTTAAGATATTGAGGAGTGTTTCCTAAGAGGTGGAGATGAATAATATTTCAAAATCATTATTTCAATTAGTATCAAATCTGATTATTTTGGAAATTGTTTGAAGATCATGTCATTGGAAAAGATACGTCTCTCATAACCTCTCATCCTTGGTTATCAAAAATGGAAAACATAACATAATGGGGGAGTAATTGAATTAATTAATGAAATATGAAAATATAGAAGTGATCATGTCCACTTATCCTACTTGTTTCACTTGAATGTTTGTGATCAATTTGTTTAAGTGAGTGTAGGAGTTTTAGGTTTATTATTCTTAAAAGGATTCATATTACGTTTATTATTTTCATCCTATAATTAAAGTGAATAAACTTGAAGAAAAGTTTATGTGTTCTCATTTAATGTGGTATAAAGATCAATTAGTAATGGAAAACATTGTTGTCTCAATCAAATCTTCATGTTTTCTACATTGAGCATGAATCAATTAGATTTAGAGCGAAATGATGGATGAAACATTTCTTAAGTACAGACTAATACCCAGTTCCCATAAACTTTGTATTTATTGTTATTAATATATATAAAAAGTGAAATTAATGTATGGAAAAGTAAAGGGAAGATAAATATATTGATACACTCATTTGGAAAGAGTTTTGAAGGTATTTCTAATAAATACAAAGGGGGATATTGAAGAGGCCACTTTGAGTATGAGTTCTATTTTGTTGTTAATGGATGTTATTAGTTTTAATTTTTGATCAATGAAATGAGAATATTTTATTGATGTCAATATGATGAAAAATTTCTAATGTTAATGGCATTTGGATAAAGTTATCAAGTCTTGTAATTTGTGGAAATATATAAATGGTTCAAATATTTTGAATTTGAAAGGTGATGCCTGGATAATTATTATGGATTCACTAAATAAAATTGGTTGTCATTCTTGAATAATTCTCCTAGTAAATATAGAAATTAGTGATGTGATCTTAATATAAAATTTATGTTTCAAAGTTTATACATTATTTATTACAAAGATAAAGGTCATGAAATATTTCACTATTGTTTTAGATCTATTCTAGTTCTAACTCGAAGAACATTCAAATTATGATGTGCATAAAGAAGTATTTAAATAAGATAATGAAAAATATTATTTTTCGTGAAGGAGAATGATGAAATATAAATATTATTTAATGAGGGGTTATTTGAAGATAAGGAAGTGGTTATATGGATTTTTGTATTATTTGTTATACTTATAATTATTCTAAGTAATAATTTTAGTGGACCTTCTAATTAAAAAATAAGGCCAACCGTCAACCAACCAACAAAGGAGGTCATCAGCCATTTTTATGGGACCCAACAGTTTAACCACATGGGAAGACCACAACATGGATAGATAGCCATGGTAGTAGAGGAGGGAAATAATTCTTCCCATGGAGTGAATATGGGCCCCTGTATAGGGAATTCACTCTCCACAACATGGATAAATATCCATGGTAGTAGAGGGAAATAATTCTTCCCATAGAGTGAAGATGTGACCCTGTATAAAGCACACATAGTGCATGTCCAAAGGTGCACATAGGTTGGGCTAGAATCCCCCATATGGTCGACGCATGATGGAGTGTGTGTTGTGTATCTAAGTGCCGACCCAGTTACATATTGAATAGAATTTGGGAATTATATAATTGAAATAATATGGATAATTTGTGTTGGAGTTCTATGTGGGATGGGATTCTGGGAGCACTATTCATGTGTTTAAAAAGGTTACACATATAATGTTGTCTTCAGGATCACATGTATTTTAGTCATCCGATCATCATGAGAAATCTTATTAAACCTCCCATAAATGGAGGGATACCTGTACACCACAGATTTTTCTTGTTGTGATGATAGATAAATTGGGGTGAGGCTTTCTCTGATTATGAAGCTTGAATTAAAACCCTGGTATGATTGAAATGAAAAATGCATTCAATTACACTTTCATGAAAGGAAATCATTGACGGATAAAATAAATTAGCTTCCACTAAATGAAAATATAGTTGAATGAGGAAACTCATGCATCCTATATTCCTGGATGAACTTGGATTAAAAAAAACGAATCATGTGATTATTTTTACATGCACGTGAGATACTCATCATAAAAGAGAATACGCCAAGGTTTTCATCATCACTTAACAAATGATTTGAAGAAATTGAATCCAAGATATTTGACTTTTAAAAATACTGATTTACATTAAATTAAAATTTGGGATTGAATTATTTATTGAACGAGGTACATATGGTGACTCCTAGGTTTTTTTTTTTGATTTTTTTAAAAAAATGTATGGGTCCAATTTTTTTAAATATGTGTATGAAAGACTGTAAGGGGCGAGTCAACTTTCTATTAAAAAAATATATATGTTTTTTTAATTATAAATATATTGGTTTTTATATTATCAATTATATGCATATTTTTATAAATCACTTATATATGGTTTTATTTTTAATTCCGTTTAGTAATATACTACTTTTTCCCAATATTATATAACTATAATATTATTATTCTTTATAAATATATACATATGATGACATGTTTTATGTTTGTGCCACACTTTATGATCTCTTTTGTTCACCATACTCTTAGGATATTTTACTCTTATGTCATTTTTAAGTGATGCCTTATAATCATTCCCTTTTTGTTTCCATTATATGACTCCAAGATATTCCATGTAGTAAGTGTAAGGTGAGGTCCAGAAGAAAGTATGGAGATGGGAATAGAAGACTATATTATTGTTTTCATCATGCGCCCAATTCCCAAAGATGTTATACCTCAATATTTTTGGGATTATTATATATACGTTTCCGATAAATATGATGTAATAATATGTATATGAGATCTAGGTCATTATAAAAAAAATATTTGAATATACTTTATCATCGTAACAGATGAAAATGTTTCTTTCATAGTTGATACCGTTAATTTTTTTGTAACATTTTCTACTAGGTGTTATTTATATGTGGACATCGTACTATCAATATTATTTTTCTTCGGAAACCCCCACTTAAACCCTATGGGTCTCACCCCTTCATGTGCATCCACCATGTTTCAAACATGGTTTATGTACATAAAGTTCATTTTAGATTCCATATCATTTAATAATTTCTTATAATTAAATAACTAAATGTACTCTCAATAGGTGGTAGTTGTACCATCTATCAATATTACATCATTCTCATTTTTCATAATAAATTCATATACCAGAGGCTCCTGATTAATCCTACTACAACATTGAGGTTATTGTGTAACTTGAGTTGGTTCTTCTTCCACAACTCTTTATAGAACTGACTCAACTTCTATATTATAATAACATCTTTTATGTTGGTCCTTAAATTATCCAAGATCATTTTTCATCTCACTAGATCCTCAATTAATATATTCATTCTATAAGTAGAGGTGGATTTACATGCTGCTAATGGAAGGAAAAATAACCAACCCACTATTTGATGTATAGGGTAAAAGGGCTATAGAGCTTCTATAATTGGTACAAATTGATGTGTCGAGAAATTTTACTATAGAATCTAGAGTTTTTTTCCATACTCTAATACCTTTATGGATGAATTAATAATTTTTAGATATTCTACTTGAAGACGTATAAGTTTTTATATTTTGATAAATTCAAATAATTCAAGAATGAAGTAGAGAATCAAATTGGAAAGAAGATAACTAATACTAAATATGATCTAGGTGGTCATTATCCTAACCAAGAGTTTGTTTAATTTTTATGGGAGTGTGGGATCCTTTCCCAACTTACTCCTCCTTATAAACCATAGTGGAATGGTGTCACTGAAAGTAGGAATCATACCTCTCTTGATATGGTGATTTTGATGATGAGTCATGAAAGTATTATATTATCCTTGTAGATATATTCATTAAAAACTCCAACATACACACTAAACCTTATTCCAACTAATGTTCCAAATATTTTCCCATACTAGTTATGGATTTGGAAGGAAGTTGTTCTTTCAAACATGCATGAATAGTGATTTGAGACATTTTCTAAGGACTTAACATGAAACAATCTAGTTCCCCAAGGCATGAAGTATATCATTATAGGATATTCTAATGAAACTAAAGGATATTACGTATAAAACCATTTAGATAAAATAATTTTCATCAACTGATTTTCCACCTTTCTAGAATTTTATATTATACTAAATAAGAATATTGGGAGAAATATTGGCTTCGATGAAGTTGATTCTCATGATACAAAAAATTTTGTTCATGGAAAAATTCCATAGTTTGTCATAAAATTTTTTTTTGAAATACAAGTACTGATTAAGATCTTCAGATAGGTTATAAAATCAAAAATATATGGTTTTCTAGTCACCGAAGATGGTAATTTGTTATTGGTTGAAAATAATGACATGTTTTCAATAAGGATGCAATATAGAGATGAGTAGAAATTATTCATTTTAGCAGGCTTAAATGTCTAGGGTTAGTTTGAATCTATAATGTTCTAACTTCAATAATATTTTATTGAAAATAAATTTTAGTAATGTTTTAAACCATTACAATGGTATTTATAATCTTTTTTTACATTCCATTATTATTTATTTATTTTTTATATTTATGAAATTCATTTCATTTTGAAAACTGTGTAGATTTTTTGGGTTATGTTTTAAATTTTATTTATATTATTTTTATAGTGTATATTATATAATATTTTAATGTCACCTACTGGAAATTTAATAAGTTTTCATATGTTTTAAGTAGTGAACTTTAAAAGCTTATAAAATATAAACTATGACTAAAATATTAATGAAAATTGAAAAATTAGATAAAAATGTAAAAATGGATGATAGTAATAACCATATCTTCATTTTAATAGAAATAAAACATATATAAGAACAAGTACAATCAATTTATATGGGGAGGATATTTTGTCCCATATGGTGGTCTACAAAGGGTACACTCGTGTCGAGATCACCAAGCTCTGTTCTTGGATGGAGTATGACGTCCAAGAGGGGGTGGATCCTTGTGCACTAGAACATCAACCTTCACATTCTCCACTTGTGTGTCAGTGGGAGGAATTGTCAACTTCATGTCATATTGCGCTCATGATCCTTCTCTCACTAGGGTAGTAGAAGGACCTTCCATCATCTGAGTGGGGAACCAAGCTTGTGATGGATCTAGAAACCAATCTAGAGAGAACTATGGATATCCTGTCAAGAAAGATGAATCCCATGCATCCTGATACACATCCATAATTTTCTGAGGTTGTACTACTAGAGGGTCGACCACTACCTGTGGAACAGGTGAGGGATCATGTGTAGGACGACATGGTCTACATCATCGTCTTCATGGCTCCTCATCATTAGCATCTGTTAAAGGAGGTTTTTATGTAGGGCTCTCCAGTCTTTTGTATGGGCTATCAAAGAGTCCCTCATAAATCACTAGATAATATGACCTTATCGCCAGTGTTGTAGTATGGATCAATCCGAGGCTAGAGACCCCCTCCTCCTCTTGATCAGTCATGTGAATAATCTTTTTTGAATGAGTACACAGTAAATGTATTCATAATGTATTATAAAAGAGTTTAATTAACAAAATAATTTAAATTTATTGACTTACCATATCATGAAGTGCTATGCCATGGTAGTTGAGATACAATATAGACTTCAGTATATACCATGGATTATGCTTGACTTGTTCTAAAAGATGAAATCGCATCGTATGTACACCATGGATATAAAGCTCTGCTCGTCTTCCTTAGAGGTTGAGAAACTCTCCATGTCATCGGGGCCAGTCCTCGTCCTACCTCTATGTCAACTTCAAGTCATGATTGTTCTATGTTTGTGGTGACATAAATGGAATGAGCTGAACACAACCAAACTGGAGGATGATTGTATCATGACGATTCCACTCAATAATATGGAAGTGAATGAGTGAAACTACAACCATAGAATCACAAATTCTAGTAGTGCGGTATATTGGAAGCTGATCCAATAAATCCCAATATGGAATCCATGAAATCTGAAATGACATGTGAGATTTTTAAAAAATGTTCTTTACTAAAAACCAAAATTGATTCTATTATTAAATTTATTATACAATGATAGATTGTTTATACTTTCCTTATGAGGTAGTATATTATCCAACTTGAGACGATATTCACCCAAGAGGTGTGTCAGAATGCTCGTGAAGTTGTGTTTCTAAGTCCACCTATAAAATACAACATTGAAAGTGATAAATAACAAGAAATTAAATTCAATAACTCCTACCATTAGAAACCAATAGAGATGAGTGATCATAAAAGTTTCCATAAATAGAATCATGCATCACCTCTATAGGTAGATAATCACCAGTAAGATCATGGAAGAGTTTAGGGATGCACTCCCATGACCACACCTGAATAAGGATTATTCATCCCCTGAGATCCCTACAGTAAATGAGGCATGTTGTGCATAATGATCTGTAAGTGTAATCCAATCACATAGATCCATAACCGTATGTCCTAGTCTGATCAAAGACTTCCAAAATCCCTAGATACATCATCTTCACATGCATACCTGAGTGATCAGTGCACATAGTCCCTCCAATGATCCATACAATATATGCATGGACATGAGGAATAAAAATCTTCTCATCAGCATCATCGGGTAAATGTAGAAAGTACCCCTCAACCTAGATCGTAGAAATTGACCCAAAATCTATAGCCCTAGGATCAACCATACTATCAACACCTTTAAATCTCTAAAAAAGGTCAGGACATCCTACATGGGTGGGTCCAATAATAACTTCCCTCTAGATAGGAAGACCAAGAAGGAATGCCACATCCTTGAGGGTGATGGTCATCTCTCCCTCAGGCAGGTGGAATGTGTATATATTTATTATCCACCTATTTTGGAGGGAGGAAATCTGGTGATGGTCAAAAAATTTAAAATTAGGCATTGCAATGACGTTGAAGCCTACATGGTGTAGGTATGGTATAATGGCTCGTGGAGGCAGCGTGTGATGAAAATTTTATGCGTGACACACCTTTATTTTTCAAATATCACCACCCTATAGAACAACCTAGGAAACTTATCTATCTTTCTTAGTGAGTAGTATAGTATAATACATCTGTATGTAAAAAAAATTAAATGAGCTATAAGTGTAAAATGTAAATATAATGTTATGGTCTGCAGAATGTTATGACTTATAGAATGTAAGACATGACATGTTTATTCACACTGTTTTATGAAGTTATTTTTTTATCAAAATAAAAGGTCATCCCTTCATGTTTATCAAATCATATTTCTGAAGTTTTTTTGAGATATTTTTTTACCTAAAAAATGGTGTTTTGTAAGATATGGTTATATATATATATATACATTTTTTATTTGTTATCTAAAACTTTATTTGAAAATAGTGCGCTTTGTAATTTATTTATCATTTCACACATGATGGTATGTTTCATGATTATTTTCTCACATTATTTCTTTATGGTTTATCCAAGGAATTATTGATTATTCGTTAATGTCTCCTCTTAGCTTTATTAACTTTATTCACTTTGTTCTCTTTCTTCTCTTTCTTATTTTACTATACTTTATTCACTTGGTTTTCTCTGTTTTCTTTCTTTTCTTTCTTCACATTCTTTTATTTATTGATTTTCTCCATTATGTGTTGGGTTTATTTTATTTCCGTCATCGTTGTCACTATTCCTCTTGTTCCATGTTTCATTTCCCACAAATTCTTTACAAAATACAAGAAATACCTTGATACTTTTCAATAGAACGTGGTTTGAAAGAGGTGATTCTAACTTCAAAACTGAGGTAAAATCCATCTTTTTGTTCAATTGGTAGCTTAATTACATCTTCCAAAAGGATGTAATTAACTTTTGAATTTTTAAAATCTGTCAAAAATGTTAGAAAATTCTAAAAAATGAAGGATATTATATTCACACCATATAATTTACAATATGAGAAGATCAAAATAGAGACAATACATCATTATTGCTGAGAGTGTGAACTTAAGCCAAAAAATTTAGTGTATCGTTTTCAGTTATGACCTTCTTGATGACATATGGTGCATCTCAAACTTTTACCTTGTTCTAAAGGCCATCCCATATTATTCCGCATACTGAGGGCCATTGGTCTCCCTTATTTACACAACTGGTTAATGTAAGGTATCACTATCAACTAGCATTTGGGAATTGGGAAATATTGAAACTCCCCAATAGGCATCCATGGTGTAGCATAATAGTTAGAAATTGTGTCCATTTGGTACACTGGATCAACATATACTTCCCATGATATGTTCATAGAGGTACATGCTGTGATAACATGTGCACATGACCTGAAAATTAATTTTTATTTTCAATCACTTTAAATGGAATGTTGAGAACTGAAATAGTACAAAATTCAAACATTAAGGACCATAAGAGATGGATGAACAATTAAAGGCTAACTTCATCCTATTCAACATGTGTACATGAAAACTGTACAGCTTTTAATTTTCCACATTGGCAGTACCTTGCTTTCAGAAATACCACCATTTTTTCATTGATTATATATGTTATGGGGTTTGAATGATCTTGAACTTCAAATAATGAGTCTTATTGGTGAAAAATGCACACATGATAACTTGAAGCTTATTCAATGTTCTTTTCAATCTCAGATTGAAAGTGAATTCTATAGCTTATCCCTTACCGAATCCTGTCCAAAGCTAGTTTTTTCTATTAAGAAAGTATTTTATGAAATAATAAAAAGTCTCCTGAATTAGGGTAGTTATAGGTAACTTTGGAGATCCCCTTGAAGACACCATTAATTCACTCCATAATGTTTGTGATCAAGTATCCATACCTCTTATCCTAGTAATATTCCAATGCATACTTTTCTTTTAGAATCTACATCATATAATTGTACACTTCTTGATTAGACTTGTGGAATTGTTCAAAACATTATTCAAACATCCATTTATTAGGCTCATATGGTACACATAAGTGATTATATTTCACATAAATTTATTTTATCATTAAGTTGAAATTGTAAAAAATAAAAACTATAGTGCATACCAAACCATGTGATTACCTTCTTCATAGTTTTGTTTTTGAATGTTTTTTGCACGTTTCTAGCATTGTGTTTGATACAGTACCGATGATGTGAATTTGGGGAGTCACCATGTATGAGGGTCTACATTTATTTTCTCAGTGATTGCCCGATGCAGATCAAATTTCAAAATGACACCCTAAATGCAGGTGAAATGCTTACTGATATATACAAAAAACCAACTTCGTGATTTGTAGTTTTCATAATCTATAGTAGAAAAGGAAAGCAGAATAAATGAACAGTTTTCATATTGGGTTCCAATAATCAACAATAAAGCCTTGTATTTTTGGTATAAAAACCTTTCATTAATATGTATGAATTGTTTTCTAAAATGAAATGTGGATATGCATGGGAGGAATGCCCAAATATAGTGATGAAATTCAAAATGAGATAGATCAAGTAAGTTATGTTGAGATGCATATTCTTTCATATGAAGATGGAATAGAACTTGGTCATTATGTCTCAGTATGACTAGTAATTGTGGCAACACATGATAAAATTCATCTCAATCACCATATATCTTCACAATTGCCTTTTGTTTTTCCATCCAAACCTTATTATAAGAAATATTATAACTAAAAGTCTTTTGTATCCTCTCTTGAATGAGGGATATATGAACATCTTGAAATGTCCTAATCATCTATACAATAATGGATGACACAAATTTATCAATCAATGAGGTATGATCTTGTGTCAGGTTTAGCTGAATGCAAGTATGAGCTGCCTCAATCTTCAAGATTCTCCAAACCCCAAATGCAATGTTCGAAATCACACTAAAGAAGAATCTACAATCATTCCCATAATTGTCACACCATATAAAGTATTTTTTACAACATGATTCCTGAACTATATATCTATAGTTCCTCTGAATTTTAAATTTCTTTAGCATGTTTTTTAATGCATCTTTACTTGGAAAATCCCTTCCAATATACAGTTTTTTGTCCAGATCACTAAAAAAATCCAGTAAAAATCTGGGAAACTCAATTTTGGGTTTGAGAACATTACAATCGAATTTAGGAACACATGTCATTGCTTTTGACCAAGATGTGAAGATTGATAGATGATTTAATGTGAGTCGAGTCTACTGTACAACTAATTCATTTCTAGAAATTTCCTCCCCAACTTCCACTCCTCCCTTCACATCGACACTATTTTCACCTTCTATTCCATTGTTAAACAATCCTAATCAGAATTCAAATTTACATTTATATATGGGAGATCATCTAGGATCTTTTTCATCAATTTTAATTGGATAAATCTTATGGGGCGAACCATCTTCAACCACTCTTGTAAGTCTACATATTTGTACAACTACACGTTGTTGTTGTATAATAGAAACATAAATATATAACTCCAGGTGGTACCATATAACCATTAGGAAAATAAATTTATTTCTTAGACCCACTGTGCATTAACAACCAATGAAAAAGCTAGATGCCACAGTCTATCTGAGAATTGAAAATGTCTATAGCTTATAGACTTGATTTCTTGATTAGGTTTCATATTTAAGGAAGCAATAATTTTATCTTTAAGTTTACTTTGGGTTACAAAATCTATTGTACTAACCACTATTTTTGGTTGTGAACTATAAGGAGCTCCTTGCTTTGTTTGAATAACCTCCCTCTAGTAGTACACATAGGAAAACATGACTCCCTACATCAAAAATGTGTTTTGATAAATATTATGATAGTGTAAATAATATTAAAAATAATGGTTGACCATATAATATTTATGATACTAAAACATTACAAAATATTTTTATACCCTAAAATATGAAACTAATGTTTCATTATATAAACGTTTATTAGAATATAAGTCACATAATGTTTTGTAAACTGAGGTAAAAAGAAGAGAAAACATAAAATTAGTTTATTTATCAATAATAAAATTAAAATTATGATCATATAAAGTGAAACGGAGAAGAAAAAACCCATAAAAAACACATGAATTCTTTACAAAAAACAAGAAATCCTGGAAAAGTTTCAATAGAACATGGTTTGGATGAGATGAGCCTCACTTAGGGAATGTGGTAAAATAAAGCTTATCTTTGAATTAGAAGATTAATAACATTTTCTAAAGAGATGTACGTAACTTTTGAAATTTAAAAAGATTTTGGCCTTTTAATGACATATATTTTATTTCATCTTAGATTACATTAGAAGGATGATAACTTTCAATAATTAAAAAGTTAAGTACATATCTTTAGAAGATGTTATTAAGCTGCTAATTAAAAATAAGTTGGATTTTCCTCATTTTTGAGGTGAGTATCATCTCATCCAAACCACGTTCTACTGAAAAATGTAAAGGTATTTCTTATATGTTGTAAAGAATTCAAGGTTTACTTAATGCGTCTGTTCTTATCCATTTCACTTTATATGATCATAATTTTCATTTTATCAATGATAAGTATTATTATCTAATTATTATATGTATTAATTTTTTAAATACTAAGTTATTAATTAACTAATCTATACTTAATCATTACTAATAAAAACTATTATTTCTAAATGATATAATCGTTATGATACTAAAATTTTAAAAAATCTTCTTATATCCTAAACTATGATAATAATGTTTCTTAGTACAATTTTTCCTTGTCCATTTAATTTTTTATGATCATAATTATTATTGTATAATTGATAAATATAGTGATTTTATGTTTTATTTTAGTAGGTATTTTAGTAGTTTATAATGAAAACATGAATCATCTAAAGCATGTCCTCTGGGGGTGTCAAACTAAGAGTTCAACAAGGCCTATTGTCGTGTACCAGGTTACCCTGAGTCAAGCCCAAAACACCTTGTCAAAGTTATTACTCATAGATACATCTCTTCTGAATCCACATCCACTTGTTTGTATCCAGACAGGTATTTGATTTATTAGATAACCACATAAACTTTATGCTACCAAAATTTTATAAATTTTAATCCTAATTTATTCATTAGTTAATCTATAATTAATCATTACTAATAATAACTATTATTTAAAAATAATTATATCTAAATATACTAATTAACAAATAAAATATTTATAACTAACTAAATTAATTAATAAATTACTTATTTAAACCTAACTAAAAATAAAAAAAATATATAAATTTAAATTAAATAAAAAAATCTCTCTAAATGATGCTTCACAAAAAATTGGGACTTCTTTTAAACCATTGGATCCACCACACACAAAAAGAATTTTTTTAGAGAGACAAGCTATGGAATGTAGAGAGATGAGTGAAATAGATAGTGAATAGAAGGTGGGAGGGTGCCCTTTTATAGGGTGTTAACACAAAGGCTACAGGTGGTACCATCTTTTACCTTTACAATAAGTGAAAGGCGGCACCCCTACTGCTGCCATTATCTTTGTCTTTAGGTGAAAGTTTGACCCCCCCCATATTTTCCATGTCATCAATTCGGAGCAAAGGTAGTAGAGGGGGGGGAGTGGCGGCAGTGGGCATGTGACCTTTTGACAAACTGAAAGGTGCCATCAAGCCTATCAGCTTAAAAGCATATATTTAAAAATATTTTTAACCTACAAATTATCAATAAAAATTCAAAAAATGGATAATAAACTCTTCCTACTACCAATAAATACCAATGAACCCATGATCAATGATGGCATTTCATTCACATATTTTACAAGATCTCTCATTTTATTGAAAAATAGATTCTATCTGCTTTGTAGTTACATGAACAAGAAGAAGATCCATGAGACTCCATGTATACACAAATAAGGGGAGTACCTTGAATTATTTTGGCTGTGTGAATGAGATCCACACACATCCTACATGAAGAAGAGAGTCGTGAATGCACAACTGGTGTAAAAACCCCTCATCATGCTTTATAAAAGAGATTGGTTCCATGAACCAGGGATTAAGTATTATAACACAACTATGTTACCTAAAGATAAAAACATCATTGCACTCTATTGATACACACCAGACAGTGAAAAAGGATCACACACTAATTGTGTTTCATGTTGGAGAAGAACAGAAACACAATGTTTGTGTGAAGTAGGAGGCATCTATATGATATATAATAGCTTGCATGAAGGATACATGAAATAATTGTTGTCTTATTTTCCTGATAAATAACGTCACACCGATGGTTTTGTGTTAAGTTCACATAATGTGGTGTATACTTTGGTTTTAATGATGCATAAGGGAATTGTGTGCATATACCAGTGTTTCACAAAGGATAAAATGCATGTGTACATGAATAGGTGATATAGACTAAGGCAATAAGTGAAGATAATATATATATACTTCTTGAAAGTTTTCGTGCAACATAAAGAAGTAAACAGGAATAAATAAAAGCTTAACTCAAACAGAATACATAGCATAAAAATTAAAAATATGAAAATGAATATGTTAAATGAACACAAAATATTTATGTATTGAGTTAAAAATTCAAGAAGAGAATAATATGAGTTAGTGAAAGATTATTCTTGCACGAATTAATATTGAACGTTTGGTGTGATTCAGTTGCATTAATTATTTTTTTCACTAAGAATAAGTGGTTCCATGTAGTTGTAGTTGTGCAAAGATAAGAGAAATAAAAAAATAAGGGAGTGGGTGCCAAATATTTATTTAGTGACTATAATTTGGGTTGAAGAAGAATTTTCAGATAATACCTATACTTTATATAGATATCATTCTCGATAATGAGTAATTCAATTGTGATAATTCTATAAATAGATCATCTTTAATTGTTTATTTAATCACAATGGGATTTTTGGAATCTAGCAAGAAGAAGAAGAAGAACCAATGTATTCTTTTTTCACTGAAGAAGAAGAAGTGGTTGTGACCAAATTAATATCCAATTGATTATCATTTGGGTTGAAAAATAATTTTCAAATTATCAATCCTCAAAAAATTTATATAAATGTTTTTGAAGTCAGAGGAAGAAGTGTCTCTTGCTTGCTACTAAGAAAGTAACAATTAAAGAATTAAAGATCTAATCATTAGTACAACATACAACCGGTATCAAAATTTAGAAGACTTATTTTGTGTAAAAAAAATTAACAAAGATAATACTATCTTCACAGGCAGTATAAATAATTACCCAAGATATTTAAAACATTCATTTCTTACTGTAACCCCATTAAAATCAATATCGTCTAGTGGTTTTGTACTTGGATTATTTTTTTACCATTCTAAGGGCAAGATACTATCATTGATTAGTGAACCTTGTAAAAATATTGTGTTCTATCTTTTACTATATCCATATACTTACATGCAATAGGAAAAAGAAAATATAAGAATCAATATAATTATAGGTTTAATAGTTAAAAGAGATAAAATTTATAAAAGTTTAAAAATCCCCAACACTGATTCTCCCCCCTCCCAATGTTATACATATAAAAAAATTGTCTTTTCAAAGGAACCTATACAACATCTGAGAAGATGAAAAAATAGGAATAACCCTCCAAGGAATATGATGCAAAAGAGGAGGAGAAATAAGCATAGGAATTGGAAAATGAGGGGTGGTATCAAGTCTAGAAAACCCATTAATTACTACTATAATATTTGGGGCTTCACAATCCTTCATGTATTCTATCAAAAAAAATTAAACTTTTTTTAATGATGAGGAATAAAATAAGAAAACTAGATGTACTTCAAATCCAAAATTTTGTAAATATGAGATGGTTATATTTATACCATACTTATATTATATGGTCCATAATGTTAGGTTGAGATTAAATACCTTAACAAAAGCAATTTGCGGGAGGCAACCTGAGTTTTTTTTATTTATTTCTTGGAATTTATTTTTTATTCTGGCAATCCTTTATATGACATAGTCCAACCCCATTTCCTTTTGAGCTTTAAAGTACATGGATATTTTTCTTTACTTGGTTATTTTCATTTTATAGGTCCATAATGGAAAAGGCATAAAGTAATAATCAAAAAGAGGAAAAAAAGAATTATGAGGAAAGGGGAGTGCTGTTTTAAATTCTTTATTTTTACCACCCTTACATTTTAATTTATGTTTTGGAATTATAATTGAAAATTGTATTCCCTGCACATAGATTTTTCCTACAATTTTACTCTATAATACTATAATTTTCTTAAAATATCATGATGCCCTATTTTATATTTTACTGCTAATTTAATGGAATAAGTAATATGGGGGGATGAATTATTAGATATATACCTGAAGGTGTTGATTTTAAGAATCATGATCCGGGAGACTTGTTAATTTATTTATATGAAAATTCCATTTTCATTCTTTGAATTAGTAAAATTCATGTTGAATAGTTTTTTATTAAAATTTCATTTCATGAGTGATTATATTAAATATCATATGTTCTCATTACTGAGAGGATTCTGGACCTATTATTTTATATTCTTTTCTATGCACATTTTTTAGAGAATATTAGGAAATTATTACCTACTATAACTCGCATCAGTATCTTTTCAATTCTAGGATTATAAAAAATCACTTCAAATTTGATTGAAGAATTTTTGTTAAAATTACCTTATCCTTAAGACCTTGATTTTATATTTTTATTTCTTTTACCCCCTAAAATCCATAAATGACCTTAATAGGGAAGAGCCTCATTACAAGAATATTTTAACCTTTCTTTTCCTAATATTTGTATTTTTCATGACATCCAAAATTTTCAATGTAAGGGAGAGTGTGTTCATAGTGTAAAGGTCATATTTCAATATAGATATGATGTTTGTGGAGTTTTATGGGGTCTTAGGATGGTTCATATTTACCTATAATTGTACTTACATTGTTTAACCCTCTTGAAAAAACTAAAAAATAAAAGTGAAAAAAGAAAAAAGTGAAAAATTTAAGAAAAAATGGCATGTGTATTTGGAAGGTCAAAAATCACCATTTCTTGACCAGTGATCCTGGTCATTTGGAGTTGGGTGATGGATATAAGTATTTTACAAGCAGGAATTTTTAAATAATTTAAGATAAAAAACAAATATGGTGTATATATTTCATTTTAATTTTATTACTTCATAGGCTTTCATTGAGTTTGGGTGTGTGGGATGATATTATTTATGAGCATTATTTTTATTGGACTTTACTTTTGATCATCATGCATTATGATTAAGAGTTAAACCCTGATTTTAATCCTTAAATTTATTCCATTAATAAATACTTAACCTCCCCTTTATATTTATTTGATCCTAATTTCCATGAAATCATTATTTTTTGTGGTATTTTTTTTAAAAAGTAGAGATTTGGGTTTCTTAATAAGCATATGGTAAGGATAATGTATTAAAGGTAAGGGAAAAACTATAGTCAATTTTTACTTTGAGTGATGATTGAAAAAAATTAAATTGAGCTAAATCATGATTATTATTATTAGTAATAATGGATTAAGAAGTTTGAATGGAAGTTATGAGAAGACCCATCCATTATAATGGGGAAAATAAAAATACTTTGTTGATTTCTTTCTTTGAAAAGTGTCATTTTGATGAAATATTTTTATATGATTCTTAAAATTCCATTCTTTCCCCATTGATAAATATTTAGTTTTGTTGATAATGACATTTGAAAATAAATTTTATTAGTCTGATTTTTATTTTTAATTTTTGATATATACTCGGGGGGAAGAAATGGTTTATGAGTAAGGGATTTTATCGTCTAATTTTAGGCATATATTATTTGAATTTTAATTATTTAATTTCATTAATTTTTAAATGAATATGACCACTTTTTAATTGTTTTAATGTAACATATCAGGAAATCATAGAATTAATACTTTTAAAATTTATTAATATTTGGAAATTAAATGGTAATTTTAAATTAAAGATGATGTTATGTCCAATAGAATACCCAGTACGCATCAATGAGTTTCCTGAAATCTTATGTTGTATGCAAGACTAAGTTATACTGAAAAATAATATATTATTAATATTATTATTTTAAGTAGTAGTTATTACCTAGACATTGTGTAGATGAGAATGAATTGTAATAACTATATTATGTTTATATATGTTTATTAAATGTTTTTACATCCATCAAATAAGTTTTTTATACTTAAAATAAGAATAAATACTTTTTAAGCATAAAAGATCTATATTTTTAAAATTTAGTTTTACCACCTTTTAATTGAGAATACATTTAAATATAATTTTTGACAGATTTATAATTTTTATATGAAATAATAAACTTAATTTTTGAAATAGGTATATCAAAATTTAGGTTGGGTGTTTTTTTTGTATTTTTCTGAGAACTTTCACATTGTGATGAATAGTGAATAATACAGAATTCTAGTTCAAAACATCCTTTTCATATAAAATATTTATATAGTTAAATTCTTTTTTATATTGAATTAAATTTTAATTAGATTATTTTTTATCATTTAAACTAATTTATTTCATTATAAAAAAATTCACATTGAATTTAGATATAAACATTTAGAAAACGTTTGAACATTTTTACATTAACAACCCATTAGGCCATCCCTTCCGTGGGATTAAATTTAAATTAATTTCTACCAATTATGTGATTATAATTTGGAAAAATGGATTCCATATTTGTAATAATAATAATTTATAATTTATAATAAGGAAAAATTCCTTTAAAAAAACTATTTTTGAATGTAATTAAAATTAATTACAACGATTTAGAGGAAAATTGGCTTAACAAGGGACTAAACTTTAAACATAAGAGCCAAAATAACATTTTTTTCAAAAGCCATTTTATTTTCATATTGAGGTCCTATACTCCATTTTCATTATTTTGGACCATTATTGGATCCAATTTTCAATGTAAAAACATGCATGGAATTCCATTTTGAAAAATTTACCAGAATATCACTCCTCCTCCACTATAAAAAGGCCCCCACGCTTCCCATTTATTCACCCCTCTCAAGCCATTTGCCTCATCAAAAATCTGCTAAAATAATCTCCCAACATCCCTCCCTTAATCCTAGATTCCTCTTTTTAGGAATAAAGCCATCCAAGGAATCCCTTTGGTGCAAACAAAAAATGAGTTACACAAAGAGGAGGTAATATCCTTCCTCAAGCTCTATTGTTTTACTTTCATTATCCACTAACTAAATAATTATTATTCCACAATTTAATGATAAAATTGGAATAATAAATATAATGATATGTTTTTATGTAAAGTTTTCAACCTATAATTACACACACTTCCATCTAATTGGTAACGAACATACCGTTTAAGTGTATAACAAACTACTGCCTCACAAAATGATGTCGTTCATTTTTTCCCTTACCACATCTCATTGTAAGGAGTTATGATGGACATGATGTTTATATATTATATGTGTTATATTTTTTATCTCTTTATTTTTATCTAATTATTATATTACACATACATATATGCTTTCTATTTTCTTTTGAATATGATAACATCATTTGTGGAAGTGTGGAGTACCCCCTCCTCAAAGAGATGTGATACGATCACAAAAGCATAAATTATATTAAGTAAGTGTTTAAGTAAAAATATTTTACATACATAACATAAATATGATGTATATGAAATACTTAATTTTTTTTAAATACAATATATCATTGTCTTTAATACCATTTCACACACTGAAAAACTGACCACATCATTCATGGACGTTCGGACTATGAATACCTCGATGCGATGTGATTACTTTTACAACAAAATAATTATATATGTAAGTATATATGATAAAAAAATGTTATATTTATTATGTAATGGTCATTCTGGAAAGATAATTTCTATTTACCTTCTTTTCATAATGATCATTGAAAATGGGAATGTTAATCAAGTATATGTACGACCTACTGTCTCCATGATTATAATATTGTTTCATTTTTCATAACCATATTTCATGATTGGTTTTAAAAATAGTATTTAAGTATAAATATGATAATTATTAAATTATTATAATTCTTGAGATGTTTATATAATGACCCCTTTGACCATAGGTGACCTACCAAAGTTGTTTTTAACATATAAACAGAATATGGTCAAAACTCCCAATATAAACTTAATTGTTTAAGTAGTTATTTAAAACATCATAATAAGTGAAATAAAAGTAATTATATACTTTAAAAAGTTTCTAAATAAATTATACATTTAAAATAAGTTTATTATTCAGGAAGATAAAGACCCACATGACAAGTCAGACTCAGGGTAATAGATTTCATCTCAATCTCCTTTCATTGATACATTTATTAATGATATGAAAATTTATCCTTTTATAAGGTGTACCTGAAAACTATTTGACATTATATATCCATATTTTACCTATTATAAAATTATTTAATGTTTTTTTAAAATTTTATTATTTCATGGTCCTTATGATTTAAATACTCAAAGTGTTAAGAGACACTTTGAATGTTTAAAGATTTAATCCTTTCCTTTCAATATTATCGATATTATTTTACATATTTATTTATATGGATATAAAAGGGTTATAAAGGAAATTTTATGTCTATTTTTAATTACATTCAAATTTTTCCAAAGAGGAATATTTTTACATGTTTTATACAGAACGTTTTGAAAAATAAAAAATTGAATATTCAATTCTTAACGCACATAGTGATAATAACATTTCCACAACCATGGAAATTATTTTGTTTTTGGATTCCTTTACGGAATTTAATATTTTATTAAATGAAAAACATTCTTGCTCGTTTTGGGTATTTTGGTATTGAAAATGGGTTTTCAAAATAGAGTTGTATTTTTTATTATAAATTGGCTTTTTGAAATAAAATGTTATTTTAAAATCTGAAGCTTTTTTCATACTAGTTTAGAAGATTTTTTAAAATGATGTAATGTTTTATTTCATGTTTTGGTTCTTGAACATTATAAATTTTGGGTGTGCCCAGATAGCACTAGGTGATCCCATTATATATTAAACATTGGGTGCATCCAGATAACTCTCCAATGCATTAGGTAATGATTCTATTATCTAGATAATTATATTGGAAGGTGACCATATAGTAATTCCAATCTATAAAGGTTCTATAAGGTTTCAATGTGATGTTTTCCCAAGGTACCTAATGAATTTATATGTTGATCATGAGTTTTCATGGGAATCATTTATTTTAAAAAGGGAAAGTAGGCGATACTTATTAAATAATGATATTTCAATTTTTGGGTAAAATATTATGTTTTCTAGAAACAATTTTTCATGAGGTTCAATGTTTATCGACGAAATAAAAATTTAATTATTTTTATATCCTTTACGGATATTTTTATACTAATCCCACATTTTTTATGTATTTTCACAAGATTTATGGGTGATTAAGGGATATGAAAAATTAATTTTGAAAGTTGTGAAGATTCTTCTTAAAATATATCATGTTTCATTTTAAAACTTTTAGATTATACAAAAAATAGATACCATTTAGAAGTGACCACTTTGTATTTATTGTTTTTTATGTATAAGTTATGGCCCAATTATCTTAAACTATAAACATAAAAATATTTTCAATGTGAGAGAAAGTAAGATTCTTATCTTAACTCAAGATTTTTTAATGTTTAAGGATGGGGCCTTATAGTTTGTATCAAAGGTCATTTTAGATAAATTTAAAGGTTAGGGTAATAGTAAGAACTTTACCTTATATGATTTTTCCTTATAGTAAAGTTAAAATGTTATAGCATTTGAATATTTCCATGTTTCATTATGTAAAACATTTCTGTTTAGAATGGTTTTCCACCGAGAAAACAGGGAATCAGTAGTGGGATGGAACCAAGAGGAAGATATCCTTCCAAATCAGAATCTTGAGATGTTCAGAATCAGAACGGAATAGTTTTTTACAGTGATGGATTGGCTGGATTTGGAGATAAATGGTGATGGTATCAATGCTAGGGATAAACTATACCTACCTTCTAGGTACATGTTTTTTGTGGAGCATTTCATGAGGCAAATAACCAATAATTCATTGGATCATCTGACCCAATGGTAGCTGAAGGATGAATCAATTCTTTGGAAATATATTTTATTTAATGGGATGTTTGAAATGTAAATTGGTAACTATTTCCATTTATAATTTTGAAGGTGAAGCTGATTGATGGTGTTATTTGGTAAAGAATTCCAAAGAGAAAGATAATATTAATGCCATGGGATGGGAAACATTCAAGAAAACTTTCCTTGAGAACTATTTCCATAAGTTTGTTCAACTCTGAATGGAAAAACAATTCTTGGAATTGAGGAAAAAAGATTATGATTGTCCAGTTTCATATAAAGGTAACGTCACAAGATTGGCCAGGTATGTGTTTGATTATATTTAGAACACTGAGAGAAAAATTTATCAATTTTCTTCAAGATTGAAACCAATACTATGAATATCATTAGTTGTAAGAGACTTTAAAATCTATGATAAAGTTTTTTTTTGAGTTAAAAAAGTTGAGATGGAGTTTTATGATAGTTATGTGCCTCATTATGATGAAATTATGATGTGGTCAGGATTTAAGGTGATGGGGAAACATGCAATTGAGAATTATAGAGGTAACAAAATGAATTTACAATATTTTAGAAAGTGTGGTAAAAAGTCCCTTAGAGAACGTATTATGAAGAAAATGAAGTGTTACTAATATGGAATATTTCACTATATATCCAGATAATGTAAGGAAAAGAATCATGAGGAATCAAAGAATGTGGTAACAGATAGCCATCCAATGTTTAGATGTTTTGTCTATGATGAGATGGGTCATTATGCTAATTCTTGCCCGAAGTTACTTTCACAAGATAAAAATATTCATGATCAGAAACAAAATTGTGTATAGAGATAATTTTTCACTACTATAGTTGATGTTGGGCCATCAAATGAAGAAGTGAATGGTATATAACCCGTGTCTTCAAATTATGCCAATACCCTCTTTGATTATAGATCTTTGAATTTGGGATTTGTTTTTGAAAATTGGGGATATCACCTCATGAAAGTAAGATAGATATTTTGGTAAGGAATCTTAGTGGAAGTATCAAAGAAACCATGATTTATTGGAATATTCCTATTTTTGTCAGTGGGATGGTATTTCCTAAAAATAATGTTAAATTTTCCATAGTAGAGTTTGATATCATTCTTGGTATAGTTTAAATTTCAGTTTATATTACTAAGATTAATTACAGTGCTAAAAATTCATTTTCAATGATTTAACTCCTTTGATAACTTAACTAGAAGATGAGAATTTCATTAAAGATGGAAATGAAATTTACATAGCTCATATTTTATAAAATAAAAAAATTTCAAATTAGCAATGTGCTAGTAGTAAATGAATACATGGATGTTTTTATACATGATTTTTCTTGTGTTATTCTTGATCAAGGGGTTGAATTTACTTTTCACATAGTACCTAATTCTAATCCTATTTCTAAAGCCCCTTATTGAATAGATCAAGAAAAACTTTTAGAGTTGAAAAATAAATTACAGGATTCATTAGATAAAGGTTTCATATGACCTAGAACTTCACCATGGGGTACTTCTATCTTGTTTGTTAATAATAAATATGGATCAATGATACCTTTCTTTGATTATAGAGCCCTGAATAATATCACTAGTAAGAAAAAGTATCCTTTACCTCATATTGATGAGTTGTTTGATCAGATCTATAGAGTATGGTATTTTTTGAAGGTTGAACTAAGGTCAGGGTACCATTAGTTGAAAGCGATATAAACTAACATTACAAAAAATACGTTTAGAATGAGATATGACCACTATGAATTTTTAGTTATGAATTTTGGATTATCTAATGCACCAGATGCATTCATGGATTTTATGAATAGATGTTTTCATCAGTTTTTGCATAAGTTTGTGGTTGTGTTTATTGATGACATTTTAGTATTTTATAAAAGTAAAGAGGAACATTAAATGAGTCTAAGGATTGTTTTATAAATCTTAAAATAAAAAAAACCATATTTTAAATTTAGATACTGTGAATTTTGGTTTCAAAAATTATCATTCATTGGTCACATTATTTTTAAACATGGAATAAATATTGATCTGGATAAAAAATATTGTTGAAGAATGGAAAAGACCCAAAAATATCACTGATATTATATTTTTTCTTGGATTAATAGGTTACTACCAGAGGTTTGTTAAAAATATTTCTCAGTTGTTTATCCCACTAAATAAGTAAAATATAAAATGAGTTCAGTTCATTTGGAAAAAGGAATTTGATGATTGTTTTCAGGAATTTAAAATAAGATTGGTGAATGCTCATGTTTTGGCCTTGCCATCTAGAAATGGTGAATTCTTCATCTATGGTGATGCTTCGTCAAAATGAATTGTTTGTGTCCTAATGCATAATAATTAGGTAATTTCTTATGCTTCATGTCAATTGAAACATCATGAGTTAAATTACCCTACAAATGATTTGGAATTAGATTCTATTGTTTTTTTTAAAAAATTTGAGGCATAATTTGTATAGAGTAAAGTGTAAAATATAACTAATCACAAAAGTTTAAAGAATATATTCACTTAGAAATAATAGAACATGAGATGGAGAAGATTTCTAGATCTAATCAAAGATTGTGATTTATTGATTCATTATCATCAAGGAAAAGAAAACAAGGTGGATGATTCTTTGAGTTCAAAAATTGATGCTACGTTAACCACATTATGTTTGGAATGTAACCCTTTAGTTGAGGATTTGATAAATTTTGGCCTAAAATTTGTGGATATAGAGAAATCCTATATTTTGTTTCAGGTTTCAATGCAATAGACTTTTTCAGAAATAATTAAGAGGGCTTAGAATGTGGATGATTCTTTGAAAGAAAATGTAGAATCTATTTAGAATGGTTAGTTTCTTGATATTAATATTATTGAATAAGGTCTTTTACAATTTTGAAAAATATTATGTGTGCCTTGTGATTCATTTTTAAGGAAATAATTGTTGAGAGAATCTCATAGTTCTTCATTTTCCAATCATCCAAGAAGCACTAAAATGTGTAGAGACCGTCAAGATTATTTCTGGTGGGATGGAATGAAAATAGATGTTACTGAATTTATTATGAATTGTTTGACTTTTCAGCAGCTTAAAGAATAGTGATGGTTAACGAAGGGGATGATTCAAACATTACCATTACCAAATTCAAAAGGGGAGAATGTATTAATGGATTTCATCATATTATTTCCAAATACTTCTCAAGGTAATAATGTTATTTGTGTTATTGTTAGTCTATTAACTAAATTTGTAAATTTTCTTCCCATTCAAGATATAATGTATTTAGAGCATATTTTTACACTATATATGAAATATATTATCGGATTACATGTAGTTTATCTCTATTAATTATATAAAACCATGATCCTAGGTTCACATAATTTTTTTTTCAAGGACTTAAAAAGTCATTGGGTATTGAATTAAATTTTAGTACTGCTTTTCATACTCAATTTGATGGATAGTTTGAGTGGACTATTTAGACCATTGAGGATATTTCTTGTTCTTGAGTAATGGATTATTAGGTAATTTTGGATCGACATCTTTCTTTGGTTATGTTTTCTTTTAATAACAGTTTTTATTCTAGTATACAGATGGCAACATTTTAGGGATTATATGGAGATCAGTATTGGACACTAGCTTTTTAGGATAATGTAGGAGAAAAGAAGTTGATGGGACCAGAGTTGGTAGAGGAAATAAAATAGAATGTTTATTTTATTCCATGAAACATGAGGGTAGCTCAAATAAGGAAAAAGAGTTTTGTGGATAATCGTATGAATTTTATTTATTTTGACCATGTATTTTTTAAAGTTTATCTAAGGAAAAGTGTGATGTGTTTTGGTAAGAGAGGGAAGATGTGTCCATTGTTCATTGGACCATATAAAATATTAGATAAAGTTGGATCAATTACCTAGCTAGTGGATTTACCTCTGAGTTTGTCCTGGGTACATAATATATTTCATGTTTCAATGTTAAGAAAGTATGTATTGGATTCATCTTATGTTTTGAGTTCTAAAGTAGTTTAGCTGGAAGAGAATATTTCTTATGAGGAACAACCAATTCAAGTTCCTGACCATAGAGAGAAAGTGTTGCAGAATAAAGTGATTCATCAGGTTAAGGTTCTATTGAAAATCTATATGTTTGAATAATTAATATAGGAATCTGAAAATATTATGATGAAAAAATATCCTCACTAGTTTGATAAGTGTATAAAATTGTGAGGACACAATTTCAAAAAGGGGGAAGGATGTAACATCCCAGGTAATGACATAATATTTCCTTTTCATATTTATTAGTATTTATGAATTAAATTATAATTTTTCCTTAAAGTGGATTCTATGTCTAATAGAATACCCAAAACACAACAATTATTTATCTAAAATCTTAGGTTGCACACAAGACTGAGTTATACCAAAAAATAATATATTGTTAATATTATTATTTCAAGTGGTAGTTATAGCCTAGTCGTTGTGTCGATGAGAATGAATAGTAATGAATATATTATATTTACACATGTTTATTAAATGTTTCTACATTCATATAATAAGTTTTTTAGACTTAAAATAAGAATAAATAAAATTCTAAGTATAATAAGCTTTATATTTTAAGAGGTAGTTTTACCACCTTTTAATAGAGAACCCATTTTAAATATAATTTATGACACATTTATAATTTTTATATGTAAAAATAAAATTAATTTTTGAAAGTGGGGTATACAAATTTACTTTGGGTGTATTTTTGGTATTTTTCTGAGAACTTTAAAATTATGATGAATAATTAATAATACTAAATTTTAGTTCAAAAATTTTTTTATCTAATTTATTTATATAGTTAAATTTTGTATTTATTTGGTTTTAAATTATAATACAATAATTTTTTATCATTTATACTAATTTTGGTCATTGTAAATAATTTCACATTGAATTTAGCTATTAACACTTAGAAAACTCTTAAACATTTTTATGTTAAAAAGCTGCTTGGTCATCCTGTCTATAGGATTAAATTTAAATTAATCTCTGATACTTATGTGATAGTAATTTGATAAAATAGATTCTATATTTAGAATCAAAATAATTTTTAATTTCTAATAAGGTTAATTTAGTTGTTGAAAAAAAATATAACTGAAAGTGATTATAATTAATTATAGTGATTAAGAGGGAAATTAGATTAACAAGGGACTAAACCATACACTTAAGGGGAAAATGGCCTAAAAACTTTTAAAAAATCCATTCTATATTCATATTTCAAACCTATACTCCATTTTATTGAATTGTCTCCATTATTGGAACCACTTGTCATAGGAAAAACATGGGTGGAATTCCCTTTTGATAAATTTACATGAATGACACTCCTCCTCCACTATAAACAAAGCCGCACCCTTCCCATTTATTCACACCTATAAATACCTTTGGATCAAACAAAATATGATAAAATGGTCTACCAAAATCCCTCACTTCATCCTAGAGTCCTCCCTTTAGGAAAAAAATCTGTCCACAGAATCACTTTGGTGTAAACCAAAACGATTTACCCAAAGAAGAGGTAACATCCTTCCTCAAGCTCCTTTGTTAAATTTTCATTCTACACCACATAAATTATTCTTATTATTTTATTAAATAATAAAATAAGTATCCTAAATATATTGATATGTTTTCATGTTATGGTTTCAACCTACACTTATACACACTTCCATCTAAAGGGTGATGAGCTTGCCGTTTATGTGTACGACGAACTACCACCTCGCAAAATGATATCATTATTTTTTCCATTACCACCTCTCATAGTTTGGGATTGTTATGGATACACTATTTATATATTATACATGTGAATATGATATCATTTTTTTTGGAAATACGATAACATTGTTTCTAGAAGTGTGGAATACCGCCTCTTCATAATGATGTGATACATTCACATACTACTTGGAATTTATTAAGGATGGGTTTAATTAAATAAATTTTACATAAATATAATCCATATGATATTAATTAAATAATTACCTTTATATAAATACAATAAATCATTTTATTTAACACCTTTTCAGTCATTGAAAAAGTGATAACGTCATTCATGGACGTGTGGACTACCGTCTCCTCGATGCGATGTGATTCCTTTTACATCACAAGAATTATGTATATAAGTATATATGATTAAATAATATAGTATTTATTATATAATAGTAATTATATAAAGATAAGTGTTACTTACCTTATTTACATAATGATCATTGAATAAATGGAACGTGACTCATGCCTACGTATGGCCTACCGTCTCCATGATTGTCATGTTGGTTCATTTTTCAAACACTATATTTCATGATTGGTTTCAAAAATATTATTTATGTATAAATATGATATTAATTTCATAATTATTATTACGCATATGTTTATATAATGACCCCATTGAGCATAGATGACCTACAAAAAAAAAATTTGACACATAAACTGAATATTGTCAAAACACCCACCATAAATTTAATTGTTTAAGTAGTTGTTTAAAACACTGTAATAAGTGAAATAAAATTAATGATAAACTTGAAAAATGTTCTAAATAAAGTTAATAATTAACATAAATTTATTATTTGGGAAGATAAATACCCACATGACAATTCAGACACAAGGTATGGGATTTTTTTCTCAACCTCCTTTAATTGAGACACTTCTTAATGATATACACCTTTATCCTTTTATTAGGTGTATATATAGACCCTTTGATATTCGATATCCTTTTTTGTATCTATTATAATGTTATTTAATGTTTTGTTAAATATAATTCTTTCATGGTTATTATGATTCGAATGTCCAAAGTGGTATGGGAAACTTTTAATGTTAACAGATTTAAGCATTTCCTTTCAAAATTCTTGATATTATTTTACATATTTATTTATATGGATATATAATTGTTATAAAGTTAAATTTATGTCTATTTTTAACTCCATTAAAAAAATTCAAAAATTAATATTTTTATACTCACTACTAAAAATATTCCCTTTAACAGTGCACAAAAAGGCTTTTAACAATGCTGATAAAGGGGGGTCCCCTTTATCAGTTCTCTTTCTAGTGATAATAAAGACCCCACCTACTACATTGTGCTATTTTTATAACAACACAATATAGAAACCTATAACCTATATAGAAATTATATAAATTAATTGTAATAAATTTTACATCATGAATATAAAAAACACTACTATATACATTTCAGACAATGTTTTGTATAATTACATGTACAATTACAATGCAAAAACATTTAAAAACATTAATGTTTAATTGTCTTTAGAACCTGTGATACCCTATAAAAAAGGTGAAACCATGGTATCCATTCCAAAAAAAATCTACTCAACCTGAGAAAAATAATCCACCTATATAAGAAAACAAATCTTATGTTAGTAATATCATAAAGAATTAAATTAAACATGAATATGACAGAATAAATTTAAAAAAATCAACATCAAATAAAAAGAAAAACATAGATTTATACTAGTAACACTATCCATTTTATTGAGATTCAGTTTATTCCAACATGTCACAAATGATTTATGTATTGTAGTACTAATGTATCAAAGCATTGCGAATGTGTTTGATCAGTTTTGAGTATGTCAATTATTATTTTCAATGAAATTAAGGATAATTATAAATAACAACACACTTAGAGTTATAATGGTCACACCATGTGTGGGATTGAGGTAAGGATGATTCCTATATGTTACAAATTACTTATGGATCATTTTCCTAAGGTATCAAAACAATACGAATATGTTTGTTTGGTTTTTAGTATGTCACTTGTGTTTTTAGTGAATTTTAATTTCAAAAGGGAAGCACGTAGTTTGAGTTATAATGGTCACATCATGTGTCATTTTTATGTGATAATGTTTCCTACAAATCACAAATTACTTATTTTTTTTAAATTATCAAGACAATTGGAGTGAATTTTCTTGGTTTTCAGTGAGTGACGCCCATTTGGACTAAAATGTCAAATTTAAACTGGTAATAGGAATTGGGAGTCATACCTATCACAATGTGCATAGAATTAAGGTGTGGATGGTTCTTACATGTCAAAAATGTATTATGTATCATTTTTATAAAGTATAAAAAATAATCAGAATTCATTTTCTTGGTTTTGAGTAGGTCAGTAGTCATTTTTACTAGAATTAATGTCAATTTTAAATAAAAAGATATAGTTGGAGTCATACCGGTAATACAATGTGTCAGATTGAGGTTAGGATTATTCCAACATGTCTAAAATTACTTATGGATCTTTTCCTTAAAGTATCAAAATAACATGAATGTGTTCTCTCAGTTTTGGGTTGGTTAGTTGTCCTTTTTATTAAAATTTGTGTCAATTTTAAATAAAAAGATGCACTTAGAGTCATAATGGTAACAAAGTGCATCTGATTGAGTTTTGTATAATTATTACACATCTAAAAATATATATGGATCATTTCCATTGGGTATCAAAACAATCCAAATGCATTTTCTAAGTTTTTAGTATGTCGCTTGTTCTTTTTGATAAAATTAATTTCAATTTAAAATAAAAAGACACACTTGGAATCATATAGGTTATAAATTTCATATAATTAATGTGTGGTTGATTCATACACACGAAATATTACTGATGGATAGTTTTTTTAAAGCATAAAAATATTTTGAATGCATTTTCTCAGTTTTGAGGAGGCCAGTTGTCCTTTTTAGTAAAATTGGTGCCAATTATAAATAAAAAGACACACTTAGAGTCATACCAGTCACAACGTGGGTCAGATTAATGTAAGGAAGATTGTTACACATTTTAAATGAATTATGTATCATTTCCCAAAATTATAAAAATAATCCAAATTTGTTTTCTCAGTTTTGAGTAGGTCATTTTTTCTTTTTACTAAAATTGATGTCAATTTTAAATTAAAATATGCACTTGGAGTCATACCTATCTCACCGGGCATAATATTGAGGTGATATTGATTCCTATATGCCTAAAATGACTCATGCATCATTTCCATAAAGTATCAGAACAATCCAAATGTGTTTTCTTAGTTTTTAGTTTGTCATTTGTTCATTTTGCTAAAACTTATGTTAATTTTAAGTAAAAAGACACAATTGAAGTCATATTGGTAAAACCATGGGTCAGGTTTAAGTTTGGTTGATTATTTAACATATTAAATGACTTATGGATCATTTTCCTAAAGTATAAAAATAATCCAAATGCATTTTTTTCAGTATATACTTGTTTATTTTTCTAACATTAATGTCAATTTAAAATAAAAAGATACACTTAGAGTCATATTAGTCACACCATGTTTATGATTGAGGTTTTTATAATTATTACACATAAAAAATAACTTATGGACCATTTTCCTAAATTATGAAAAAATATCAACACTTTTCCTCAGTTTTGAGTAGGTCAGTTGTCTATTTTTACTAAAATTGATGTCAATTTTAAATAAAAAGACACTCTTTTAGTCTTATCAATCACACCATGCATCTTATTTAGATGAGAATGATTCATAAATATCTATAATAACTCATGGATCATTTAATCAAAGTTTCAAAATAATATTAATGTGTTTTCTTGGTTTTTAGTAGGTTAGTTTTCCTTTTTACAAAAATTGATGCCAATTTTATATAGAAAGACACACTTGGAGTCATAGCGGTCACATTTTGCATCAGATTGAGGTATATCTGATTCTTAAGCATCTAAAATGAATCATGAATGACTTTACTAATGTATAAAAACAATCCAAATGTGTTTTCTTAGTTTTCTGTATGTTGCTTGTTCTTTTTTCTAAAATTAATGCCAATTTAAAATAAAAAGACAAACTTTGAGTCGAATTAGTTACATCGTGCTTCAGATTGAGGTATGGTTTATTCTTACATATCACAGATGAATTATGGATCATTTTAATAAATTATATAAACAATAATAATGCATTATCTTTTTTTATAATGTCACCTGTTTGTTTTGCTACTGTAAATTTAAAATAAAAAGACACGCTTGGAGTCATATCAGTCACATTGTGCATAATATTGAGGTGAGGCTGATTTATCCATATCAAAAAATAATTATTTATTATTTTAAGAAATTATTAAAATAATAAAAAAATTTCTTCTTGGTTTTTAGTAGTTCAGTTGTCATTTTTAATAAAATTTAAGTCCATTTTAAATAAAAATACGCACTTGGAATCACACCGGGAACACCATGCATTGAATTGAGGTGAAGAAGATTCCTAAATGTCTCAAATGAATTATAGACCATTTTAATAGTTTATAAAAGCAATAAAAATTATTTTTATCACTTTTTATTAGTTAGGGTTTCCTTTTTTACAAAAAATGAGGTCAATTTTAAATAAAAAGACACATTTGGAGTTATTCTGATCACACCATGCATTGGATTGAGGTGCTAATGATTCCTACACATCCCAAATGGATCATGGATTGTTTTACTATAGTATTAGAACAATTTTAATGTATTTTCTAAATTTTTAGTAAGTCACTTGTCCTTTTTAATAAAATGTCATTTTAAACTGGAAACACACACTTTGACTTATACCGATAAACTTTTGTGTTGGTTTAACATGATACTAATTCCTACATGTCACAAATTATTTATGAATAAATTTTATCAATTATCAAGAAAATACAAGTATATTTTCTTAGTTTTTATTTGGTGAAACATTTTGACCTAAAATATACATTCTAAACTGATAACAGACACTTGGAGTCATACCACTGACACTGTATATCGGATTCAGGTACACCTAATTCCTATACGTACTAAATGAATTATGAATTATTTTTCTAAATTATAAATTCAATATTAATGTGTTTTTTTAGTTTTGAGTATTTCAGTTGTTTATTTTACTAAAATAAATGTCAATTTAAATTAAAAATAAGTTTTTTGAGTCATACCGGTCACACTGTGTGTCTGATTAAGGTGTCACTGATTCCTATATGTCCCAAAGTCTTAAAAAATCCCAGATACCAATTCTACCATGATTACCATTTCTTTTATTTGTCAAAATACAAACACTACATATTGAGTTGATGTTGTTAGCCACAAAAACCTTTTACCATTGTTGAAAACTATAAGAGTAGAGGAAGATCTTCTTCCCATTATATCATGAGTAGTCACGACAATGGGAATAAGATATTCCTACACTCTTCTAGTTTTCAAAAATGAAAATGTTTTTTTATTAAGAAAATTGACTCAATATGAAATGTCGATAAGCTGAAAAAATAAATAAATGGAAATCATTATAACATTGGTAGAAAGAAACATGTTATCTCTTGTGTGGCTTATTGTAGATAGTTGAAAGAAAAATACGAATTCCCAAAAGATTTATGAAAACCAATAAATAAGTATTAGATAAAAATGGTAGGGAAAATAAATTAAAAATAATATATAAAATGATGAAAAGTTTAATTTAATAGTTAGTAGGAATTCACCTTTTCATATTGGTTGTATACATTCTTAAACCATTTTTTATTGTTATTATCTCAGTTGTAGCCTCGAATTCCAATCTCTCACGAGCATGAGAAGCTTTGAACAAACCAACCCAATTTGAACCAAGAAATCTAAATGTATACGTAAAATATTCTTATTTGAGTAATACTAAAAATAAATAAATTAAAATTAAATATGAAACAATCCATTACTTCTATGGAAGTCACATCTTCATGTCATTTGTGTACATTCTACCATCAGGTATGCTGCCCATTTATTTCTAAGAAAATATATATCATCTTGTCAATATGAGTATTTTTTATATTCATATTAGTACTATAAAAATATAAATATAAAAAGTATTAATAAATACTTTAAATGATATAGTAATTATCTTTGAAAATACCACTTTTGGGATTTCAGTTTGTTGATAGAATATAATCTTTCTCATAAATTTACAATCATAATAACCACAATCCTTTCCATTTGTTTGTTCCAGACACTATATAATCATTGAGAAAAATAATTAATTTGTTTTGATATGTGTTTTTATAGTGAAATATTAATATATATATATATATATACCTTGATTATTTACCATTTGTAGAACTTGTTAGGATCCTTGTGTTTATCCCACGTCTTCATTCCTTGTTTTTCACGATATTAATAAACCACCCTATCATAACAGAATCTTCATTAAAACATAATTTAATTATATAAATTAACTTTTAGTTATAAAAAATTGGGTTTAGTGTATTACCAATTTACAAATACCATCATGTGTGGTCGGTTTGTTCGGTATCCTTGCAGTGAATCTAAAAAATAAATCTTTAGAGTATCCAAATTGATCGAAGCGAGCAACCAATGTTTTCTAAAAACATAAAAAGGGATAATTAATGAAAGAAATGAGAATATATTTTATATGATTAAATTATAGAGTTTTCCCCTACATTACTATTATTAAGAAGATTTTTTCATCTCTATATTTTCTTTCAAATGATTTGAATAGGTCTGCCACTATTTAATCCATTTTTTTGGATTCAATTTATTAATTCTGTAGAGGTTGTGTGAAGACTAAGGTGACTAAATTTTTTAATGGGAAATACCTTCAATTGATGTTGATATATACGACTGGAAAAAAATATCAAATTTATTTAGTCATAATTAATATTATAAATCATCTTTTTTAAAATAAAATCATGAAAATATACTTCACGTATACATTTACAACTGGGGATCCTGACCATTCATAGTTTAGGATTTCATTTACATTTTCAAAAGTAATGTAGTATTTACCTTCTTATCCATACATATTTTCTTCATAATCAACTAAATGACTACTTCCATTTTGTAACTTTTTATCCACATAAACCTTCAATGTTAGCAAATGCAGATATTGAACGGGTAGGTTAAATGTGCTTTCATAAAATATTTTTATCACTTTTTTGATCCTTTAGATGGTTCCAAGTAAAAATTTCATTTCACCCCTTCCCTTTTTCCATCTATAATAACATTCATCGGTTCAGTCCTTTTTTTAATAATTGTTAGAGGTTTAACCTAAAAAATTGAAAAGAAATTAATACATTTTTGTCAAAATGTGTTTTTACAAATATGATGGTCATGTGATGAATATTCCAGAATATTTGTTAACCTTATAAATATCTTCATCATAAAGTGGAATAGGTAGCTCAGTACTAAGCTCATGAGCTATGATAATCACCACACTCACATGACCCGTTGGAAGTGTTCTGTTGTGTTGCATGTCGTCTTAGATATTGGACACCATTACGCTGACTACAGTGAAATGGGTGGATGTTTCTAGATATAAATCATAGTCATTTTCACACAATTTTATATTAGTACATGAAAGGTATCATTGTCTCGAAGCTTTTTTGAGGGGAATGTATTGCTTCAATGCTAGTGGGGGTGGGGAAGATCGTCACACAATAGTTATTCTTGAGTTGTTTCTTCTCTTTACTTCCCCTATAATAATCACTATATACTCATATTTCTATTGAATTTTTTCTTCAAGGGTAGGTAATCTTTCTTTTATCTATTATATTTATTTATATTTATCCTCATATTGTTTTTTTACCAAATATGAATGGTGTTTCACCCCAAAACCTGTACATATGACATGACCATACTACTCTAGTCACTTCAAGGCCACCAATCGTATGTGTTCATCCAATATAGGTGTTGATGATTCCTATGACTATGTAAGATATAAAATATAGGAAAATAAATAATCATTGTTATGTAATAGTGATTTAAATATTTTTTTTTATTATGTCATACTTGCACATGTTTCCCACACTTTTTGTGTATTTTCATCTATTAGTATTCCATTTGTGTTTACACATGCCTCCTTCCATTGCACATGGTGGGGGATGAATGTGTCTTTGGATTTAGATCCATAAAAATATATATAAATAGAGGAACATAATAATGTTTTTGTTTCATATCACAAAAAATTATTACGGTACCTTTAAAACACATATCAATTTTTTTCAAGTGAAGCATACCCCATCCTTGATTTACGATTGGGGTACATTGGTTTTTCTTCTCATTCCTTTTTTTCATTACCTAGTTGCTATTTCATAAATATAAAATTCTCAAAGTGATGAATACACATATTTTCAAACATTGTATTACCAGCCATAATTTACCTAAAATTAAACCTCTCCATGATCTCTAGTAAACACAACACATGCTTTTTAGTTCATCAAGTGTTCAGGCATAAGCAGTGGGTGGAGGTTTATTTTCTATTTATAATCTTTAAGATGATTTCTCATTAGAATTGTATGAAATCCTCTATGAATCCTTCTAGAAAGCTTTAATACATTTTTATTATGCGATTAATCTACTATAAATGCACTCAGTAAAGGATGATGAAGAGTAATTCAATGTTTCATTATTTTATTTTTTAGTAATATAAATAAATGATATCATAATGTTACCATATTCTTTTCCCATATCAGTGTATTAAGCGTGTGGAGAATAAGGTTCCACAAATAAAAATTAATTAGAATGGATTAGAGAGTGATGATTCCAATGTAACTACCAAACATGGACTTTATGGGGTTAACATGATATCCTCATGCATTCTATACGACCTCGTATTTAATTCCTTTTCTTTTTTTACCTTAATTATTTATATTAACATCGTGATACTACAAAATCCTAATTTTTCTACAACACTGATCCTTCATCACATAACATTTCCTCAGATTCAGCATCGTTAGCATGTTGCTCTTATGGATTGGTAGGATCAGAATGTGCATAAGGTTGTTGTACCTCTGCATTGGGAGTATTAGTAGGATTAGAAACTTTTTGTTCCTTAGGACTAGGAGATCTTATATGTGTATTATTTCATTGTTTCTATACAATATGATTAACAGCAGGTAGAGAGACATGTTCTTCCCCAGGATTAGGAGCACCATCATGTGCAGAAGTCATTATCTACAAAAGTGGTTTAACATTTAATTTAGATTATATAAATGCAGCAGAGAACAGATAATAACATGAGGTAACACAAGGTAAATTAAAAAATATATAACATGATTATTGAACTCTCTTTTTTAAAAGTCTTAAGGGATTTGACCCCTCTATCGAGTATATGAATCACTTAATTTTATTCTCCTATGAAATACAAAATTTTGTCTATATAGAGACCACTATGAAATTATTGCAATGTCCCAATTAAAGGGCAATCCTTAGTTGAATTTTCATCTGACCCTTTAGCAGTTTTGGTTTATGAAAATACAATTGACCACTTTCAGTTTGTTAGATCTTGAAAATAAAATACTTGTACTACATGTGATGCCATTATAAATAGTTTGTCTTTATAACCTTCCTAACTACAATCCACTTTCATAAATACCAATTCATCTCTTTTAATAGGAATACTATTATTAACCCACATCCATTGAGAAATTATCACTTGGATTGTTTTATAATCCAACTCACATATTTGTTTAATGATGCCAAAGTATGAAATATTCACATAAATTAGATTTTGTACTTAGTACCAAAAACATGCATCGCTTCATCCACATATGTAACTCCACTATTTTTCATGTTATGTTCTTTATCATGTTCATTTTTATAGAATGCATAACCAATAATTACATAACCATTGTAATATAATACATACACACTTGGTCCTCTGGATATCCATTGAAGTCGCTCTGAAATTGAATCTGAATTTTCACATGACTCCTAAAAAATATGATACCGAAACCATACCATAAACTATTGATTATGTGTATTTGATATCCATATTTCAACCCTTTATGGATTCCAATAACTAATAATTTATTTTTGGGTTTCAATATATGGAGAAACCTCTAAACTATTTTGTAAAATGTAATGGTAGGCCTACTCCAAATATGTAATACTAATTGTAATAAAATATCTTCTAGAAATTCCTTCACCCACAATCTACCTAGTGTGATGAGATCTTGGTAGACTAATTCTTTCCACATCGGATAGGTAGTTGGTATATAATTCAATGTATTACTCAACAATATATCACTCTACAATACAACACTCAAGCTGAATTTTATTTTTGACATACCCTTTCAAAATATTCATATACCATTCATTGGGGCACATCTATCTATAGTGTATAGGACACCATAGTTGAGTCTCTCTATCCAATTGAACTATCAAGTGAACCATAATATCAAATAATGTTAGTGAGAATAACATTTCTAATTCACATAATATGATGGAAATTTCCACTTCCAATGTTGGAAATTTCATTAGGTCTATAACTTTGTAGCATATAGGTTTGAAAAAGAAATAGAGATTGGTTAATATATGATAGAAATTCTTGAAAAAAATGCAATGGAAATCTATATGAATTAGATCTTGCATCAGAACATGGCATTCATGTGATTTGATAACCTTTAACATTAAATCGGTCATTGACATGATATTACTGATATTCTATGAATACCCCTCTAGTACCTTTACATATTTCAAGAAGTTGAAAAATTGACATCTCTCATGCCTGAAAAGAGTTTAAGCAGGTAGAGGATGAAAAGATCATTTTTCACCCCTCACTGGTGCCAAATCTTCTTGTATTCACATGTCAACCATTTCCAACCTAGCCTTAATTCCATACTTTTAGTGGTGCATTTAGTATCATGACAATTACATTATAAAATACATTTTTTTCAACATACATAATATCAAGAAAGTGTTTGACATATATAATATTCTAGTATACTAATTCAAAAAAAATGATCTCTTTTTCCAACCAGTTTTTAGAAGGTTTTTCGAAAATGGTTTACCAAAAGAAATGTCCACATCATTTAATTTCTTAAACAATTGATAACCTATTAGTGGGGATAGTTCTGTACATTATCCTAAACTTCCATTGAATGATGTCATATAGGATGAGTAATTATTACCTCGAGGATGAAATATTTGATGTCTTATAAACATAGCCTTCAATAAATGTATTAACTTATTTGATCATGTATCTTGTTTTAAAATGGTACGCCATTGAGTTCCTTTAATGATTTATCCTGGAAAATTTTTATAATAAGGAAATTCATTTATCATCTTGTATAACATGGATCTCAACGTGAAATATCAATTAATAAAATCACCATACAACATAACTCCTGAAACCCATAATAATTTCAAATCCTTGATCAAGATACAAATAAACATCAATATCATTACAATGTTGTTTTGGTCCTAATATAAGAATAGATAACATGATTTATTTTCATTTCATGCATAACCATGGTGGAAAATTATAATTTACTAATATAACTGGCCATGTACTGCGAGTTATTCTATGAAAAAAAAGGATTCACTCCATTTGTTGCTAATTCAAGACACAATTTTCTTAGCTCATTTCCAAATTTAGGATACTCATGATAAATTTTCTTCCAATGAGGAGAGTCTTCTAGGTGATGAAGTTTCCCATATCTATTTCTTATATCGGCATCCCATGTCAATTTATTTGTAGTCTATAGACTTATATATAGGTGAATAAACCTTGGATTGATTAGAAAATACCATAAATCTTTTATATGATCCATTTCATCTTTATTATACCGAGAAGCACCACACTTTGGGGATTCTTTATGTGATTTTCGATACTTGATAAATAGAATAAAGTCATTTGGGTAGGCATGTATTATTTCAATGATCATACCCATCAAATTCAATTTTTTTGGTGTCATATGTTCAACTAGGGAGATCATTATCTTATGGGATAATATCATTCAAGAAAGAAAGTAGTTCAGTAAAACTAGAATTACTCCATCTATTGCCTGCTTTCAAATTATATAGCTTTAGCATGACTGAAAATGTTGTATGTTTAATAAAACCATCATAAAATTAAATCTTAGAACAAATCTTTAACTTCTCAGACAATTTGGGATAATTATGAAGTTTATATTAAAATTTCCCTGTCACTTCATCAATACGATCTTCATCATAATTCACACCTGTAATCAAATCCTCGATATGGTCTTCTTAATTGTCCACACTTGTAATCATATTAGATGATCCATAAAACATACTATTAACCCAATCACTAGTTACATTCTATTGTTTCTCCTAGTTTATTCCAAAATTTATTACTTCGATCAATTCTGGGATAGATCAATTGTTCTTCCAACTTCTCCAGATTAAATAGTCTTGAATAACAACATAAACATGGATAAAGTATTTGATAAGGGTAATATAGATGATCTTTTGAAAACTTGGCTAATTTTTTCACTCCATATTCATATTTTTTTTTTCATATGACTCTCATTTATCTATTCTTTATTCATATCCATCCTATTTGATTTAGTACTACTGATATTTTACAAAATAAAAAAAAATATTTTCAATTGTAATCTCTCCCAAAAATTCATAGTGAGTGCACAAGAAATATACTTGAGGGATTTTTATTAAATTAAAAATTGTTTAAATGTTTTTTAAGGTTAGTTAATAAAATGAAAATTATTTATAATTTTTTTATTTAAGACACTTATTTTGATTATAAACATGCTTTAATGGTGTAAAAAAATTTATAGTGGCCAATTCTTGGAGCTAATAAGGGTTAATCATTTGAAAGTGCATGTGTAGATACTTTTATAGAGATGCATATCATTAATGATATATATATATATATATATATATATATCAAAAATACTTGTATAAAAAATATACTTTCTTTTAAATTATTATATAGATTTTTTTGAGATGACATTTTCATGTAGGCTAATAGAGGATATTATAGGACAAACAAATTTATTTTTACCAAGAACTCACTAAAATGTAAATCACTTAAAAATACCCAAACCATTATAAGTTCATCAACCACACCACCCAAAAATAATTATCACCTCAAACCACTAAGTATTTTCCAACTTCCTGAATTTTAAAATATGACCAAACCACTCCATGACCTCATGAGGATCTTGGTCACCATGAAAAAGGAATGATTATGACTATATAATTCCTTAAGGTGAAAATGATCATTCCCCTACCACTCCTTTCAAAGTTTGTGAAAAGCCAATCATTAGAAAAAATACCTTTAAATAATAAGAGGATCTTCCATAAGTTATATCCTTATAATGGACTTTCTACCGCATATCAACACATTTCATGGTGGTAAAATAAAGAAAAATTAAAACATGAATATATATCCTTCATGTTTTGAAATACACACAAATCATAGATTCCCAATGCACACTAAGGGTTCAGAGTTGAAAGCAAAATCCACATGAGATAAAAAAATCATTTTCAAAATTATCATTTCCATTAAAATCACAGCCCTATTCGAGGAGGTTTTAAATCATTTTTTCAAGTACATGCACACTTTGATAGTACTCCAAAATTAAAAAAATGAAATCCACCTTTTATTTTTAACTAATTTACACAAATTCCAAAAATATCCTCTAAATATTTATAATTAAATCAACCATATCTCAAAATTTTCAAATTAAATAAATTCCTTTTTATAAGGAAATATTCAATATGGGTTCAAAAATTAATGCATTTCTGAAAATGCCCTTTTAATTTAAATAATAAAAATTCCTTGTAAAAATGAAAATTGAATAGAAACCATATTTAAAACATATCACAACCATTAAAAATTTTTCCTTTCCCAAAAAAATGTGGTTTTAAAATCAAGTAACTTAATAAAATCTCTTTTTCCATTCAAAAATATTTTTTTTTTCAAACACAAAAATAGATTTTAAGTCCTAAAGCTAAATACAATACATATGGAACCATGAAATTAAATATCCCTCACATTAAAGTGATTATAAATCAATTCATTTAAATAAAAAATCATTATACCATATATGAACTAATATAAGAATTAAAAATAATTGACTACCATCACAAGGAGAAACATCTCTTAATAATAGAAGAACAATGAGCGTAATCATTCAAGAATAATTTAATTGTTTTGATATAACAAATCTAATTACTTAGAATTAAAATAAAAAATAATTTTCAGAATAAAATTGAATTTAATTATTGGAATTGAATATAAAAGTCAGTGTTCCATCTCTTAGTTGAGAGCTTCCTATTTCCTTCTCTACTTCTAACTTAATTCCATTGAACAAGTTTGAGGATCCAGGGAATTAATCCTACTATTTTTAGCCTCAATCAATTTTTTTTTGACAAAATAGAAACTCTTTGGAAGTCACTTTAACTTCCACAATTTATACTTCATCGACTAGTTTTATTCACCCGACATGGAATGGAAAAAAACAAATGAAAGGGACTCTGAATGAATTTATATTGATTGATTCTACTAGATATGAAGCTAGAGCACCAAGAAAATAAAGAAAAGATAATGATGAGTAAGACGCGCACAAAGGATGATAGTTCTGTTTTTAAAGAGAAAGTCAAATGAGACCAGTAGAAATAACTGGAAAAAAAATAAGAGTAAATAAGATAATACCTTAGATTTGGAGGTCCAGAGGCAGTAGTAGGGTTTGGTGACCAGGGCGGTAGATGCAGAGGTGGTGAAGGGGGTAGTGAAGGTGGTTTAAGATCCTTGGTTTGAAAAAAGCTTAAGGCATGAGCAACTAAAGGGTTTTAATAGGGTTCGATTTATAAAAACACAAAAGGATTTTATCGGTGCCTTTTTGAAAGTGTAGAAAAATAAGGTTTTTATCTGCAGTTTTTTGGCAATGATAAAGATACCCCTTTATTAGTGCTAAAAAACCTGATAAATACCTCAGGTTAATAAATTATTTATAATTATTAAATTATAATAAATATATTTATTATATTTATATATATAATTATAAATAAATATAAATAATTATATATTTAATTAAATGGTTATAAATTTATAATGAATATATTAAATATATATATTAATTATAATTTTATAATGGAGTATGTTGTGGGTTCAAGAGATCTTATCCAATGAAGATTCTGATAGGATCTAGGGTTTTAGACCATACCTCTTCCACATTTCCTCAGATTTGTGCCCTTAACTAGTGGCGGGGACGCTGCTTGGAGAGATGGTGCATCACTGACCAGAGTTGGAAGAGGACATTGAGCTTATCAAATGCCAATTGGTCTAGCCATTCAGAGGGATAAAGTATTGTGAGATGATGGAGAGAATTATTCATATCTTTTTGGTGTGTAGGATTCAAGATCCACTGGTTTGGGTGCTCAAAGGGTTGATTAGAGGCTGGATGAGGGTAGTGTGCCTCAATATACAACTACAACGGTGGATGCATGAAGACTAGATCTATTATATCTAATTCTAAATGATATATCATGTCTGAAATCAGATGGTTTTAATTTGGATTTGGAAACGTTCAATGACTCTCATTCTAGGTGAATTTTTTGAAAGGGTTTGGTGGCTCATGACAAGGAAAACCCAGTAGCATTTGCTGAAAGGATTGCAATGGGAAATATTTCCCTTATTGCACAACTCATTTTACCAAAAGGAGAGAAACCATAGAAGTTATATGATTTTATTTATAGGGATTCATGTATATGGGGATATTTTTGTTGGAGGATTATATCGCTTATTAAGGTAATTTTTCTCTGCCTCCTCTTGTCAAATGAATCTAATCTTCAGATGTGGAGCTTCAGATCTCAATTCTTGAAGCTAGGATGGATTCAGATACATGAATGGTCCTTGGACATCAATGTATCATAGGTATGTAATGTTTTCTCTCAACTATGGATTCATCTGCATGGACTCAATTGGTTCTTTTGACACTTGAGGATTTTTCACAACATTGCTACTGCAATTGGAATACCCATTCACCTAGATAAGGAAATCAAGAAGGTGTGATTTGGACACTTTTCTAGGATGTTAGTAGAGATTGAACTTAAATCCAAAATCATTGAATAGTTTAATATTTCTACCCCCTGAAAACATCCCTATTGATGTGGAATATGAGAATAAACACTTTTTTGCGACTCTTGATTGGTTGTTGGTCACTTTCCAGAGTCATGTCAAAGGTGTATTTTTTTGTGAGAAGTGTGGCATGAAGGATCATCTTGTCATAAATTTCTTCAATAAGGAAGTAAAGGATGATGTGATTGTGGTGAAATCTCAGGAAAAAGAAAACTCTCATATGCCTCTAAAGAAAAAGGAAGTGATATTGAATGTGCTAACCTCATTTGGGGAAAATAGTGACCCTCTAATTGGGCTGATCTGGAAGATGAGGAAGCAATGAGGATGGTGCATGATGATTTTAATCCTGTGGGTGCACACTAATCCCTCTATTTTAGGGACGTATTGTTCACTAATATGGATGGGGTGGTGGTCAGATATGTTTTTCAGGTGATTGGAAAGGTTATTTCTTATGAAGAGATTCCTAATGATCCTACAAAGATGATTGGAGGTGACTACGATCTTGCGTGTTATGTACAAGATGTAGTTGATGCTTAGATAATGCACGAGAGGTCCTTACTTGAAACAGGTGGTAGGAAAGGGATAAACAATGTGAATTATTATATTTTAGAATAAAAATATTCAAAAGTTAGATATACCCATGTACCTCAGGAAGCTGATATTATGCCTAGAGGAGTAAAAAATGTGGAGTCCTTGGTGATTAGTGATCAGATATTAGAAAAATATCCTAGTCTTTTAAGAAGTGAAAAAAGGAGGTAAAATCCAAAGGAAAGAAAGTAGTGATGGATGATGGGAGTTTACAAATTGTTACCTCTCAGAATTATAAGGATCTCGCTCCTTTAGTTTATTTAATGCAGGCATCTTCTGCTCAGGAGCCCTTGTAGTTGGACCTTACATATGGAAGAATACCTATGTTTGTATCTGGACCTATGGCTTGTAATGATTCATTGGTTGTACATATTCATGGGCTTGTATAGGAAGTTGAAATGGATCTATTAGTGGATAAACAATTTATGGAGGAAAAGTTTAAATGTGTAGAGGTTCCTTTCGAGAAAACTAGCTCTGAACAAAACTTAGACCATTCAAAGAGGGATGTTGTCACTGCAAACATATTTGGTTTTCTTGAATCACTCAATGAAGAGTAAAGGCATGTTGAGGAGATGAACATGGGTGGTAAACTAGCTATCATTTACACATTGACAAAAAATATAGATGTTGAGGAGGAATCATTTAAAGGAACTTGGCATTAAAAATCATGGAGACATTGTCGGCATCCAAAAGTTTGTGGTTGAGGATGCAACTGTGATGATTGGGCTGCTGTAAGAGGGTGCCATCAAAATGTGTCTACATAGTATTTTTCCAAGGAATCTAAGATCTAGATCACTCTGGAGAAGCAAATTATTAGGGAGAAGTATTATATGATCTTCAATCAAAGGAACTCATAGTCAAAGTGGGAAACTATTGATGATAACTCTAACCATGATTATGGGAATAGTCATGTTTCTCTTATTTTGTAATTTTTTCTTATAGATAAGGGCTTGCCTCTTTATTTGACTCTATCCATCATATTTTCATCTCCTTGTCACCTTTTTTTTCTAATAAATTATATTAAGAGCAGGTTTTCGTGTCTCCTGAATGTTTTGAGTATAATTTTATAATTATTTAAATAATTATTTATTTATAGTTATAAGTATAAATAAATAAATATTTATTTAAAATATTATAAAATTAAAATAAATAAATATAATTAAATTTATAGATTTATTATTTTATTTGATAAATATATTAATTATATAAATTATAAAATTATAAATATAATAAATATATTTATATAATTTTATAATTATTTAAATATATATATATATATATATAATAAATATAATTATAAATATTATATATTTATTTGTGCTAGATAAAAGCACTGATAAAGCTCCATTTATATTGTTCGGAGAATTACAATGGAAGTTGGCTGTATAGTTATTCTAATCTATAAGGGTTCTATAAGGGTTCAGTGTCATGATGCCCTAATACCTACATGAATTTTCTATGTCGCTAATGGGTTTTTATGGGAATCATTTGTTTTCAAAAGGTAAATTAAATGATACATATTAAACAATGATATTTCCATTTTTAGGTAAAATATTATATTTTCAAGAAATATTTTTTCATAAGTTTAATGTTCATCAATGGACTAATGGTTTAGTTCATTTTATATACTTTTTTGAACTTTTTATTCTTGTCCTACATTTTTTAATGTTTTTTTTCATAGGGATTAAGGGTGATTAAGGGACTGGAAGAATTCATGTTAAAATTCATGAAGAGACTTCTTAAAAGAGATCATTATTTATTTTTAAAGTTTTAGATTAAGGAAAAAATGTATATTGTTTGGAAGTGTCCACTTGTTTTTTTATGGTTTTGTTATATATAAGTTATGACCTAATTCTCTAAAACTCTAAAACTGAAAAGATTCTCAATGAGAAAGAAAGTAAAATTCTGGACTTTAATCAAGATTTTGTATTTTTTAAGGTTAGAGCCCAGTATTTAATATACTTTTTGGATAATTAATATTTAAAATGTGATTTTGAAAAGAAAAAGAAAAAGATTAAGAAAAGTGATTAATTTTGAAGAATGTCTCACTAAGAAAAAAACAATTTGTGTTATAAAGGTAAAAAGTGGCCTTGAACACTAGACCAAGACATGAGAATGGATCACACACCTAATTAGAGATAAGAAAAGGTCACACATGTGGTGTATGGTGTACAGAGGTGGCATGTGTAGGCATATACATGGGAAAGTAGGTGATAACCTCACTAGGGGGTAATTTTAGCAACTATAAGAGTCTACTAGCTCCTTTTGGTGTTCAATGATGATGAAATGTGGTATAATCTATTATTAAGAATCACAAAATTAACTTGAAATCCAAAATGGGAAAAAAATTTATTAGTTACTCTTCATAACTTAACAAAACTCCACCATTCTAAGTTGAGCAAGCGCCTTCTGCTCCAAAATGTTTTCCTACACTGTGTTCATTTCTGTTGTGCTATACATATTCCAATACTAAAGGAGGTGATATAGAATTGATATTCCTATTCAATGATATCCATTCTGCATGAAGGATAATGCATCATGGACCATTAATGAAGATGATGCACTGAACTATGGAGACTCACCTACGCCACAGAGAAGTGAATATTTGTAAGGGTATAACAAAGTATACATAAGGTTGTTTGAGGTTCTGGCATTGTGTTTGATACTACACTATGGGATAGAGGATGAAGATAGAGGCTACAATGTTGGATAATGGATGTAGAATACAGTTAGAGAAGGAAGTATGTAAGAATAAAATGATGAAGCTACGGCGTTGGGCTTCGACTATGTTGGGGATCACCCATATTTGGCATAGCTGATGTGTTGAGTATAGGATGATAATGTGGCCATGGATAACATGGTGCGAGATGGATCATGCATGGCTATGCAAAGAGAATCAATATTGGAAGATGGGGTGCACCAAAAGAACAATACTATGCCACTGATCTTTTATCTATATATATATATTAATTTGGCCAGCTCAAGCCTTACACATGATTTGAAGATATATCCTTTGATAATAAAGGAAGTATTGCATGCAAGGTTTCATACCATATCAAATGAGGATAAGGAGTTTCAATAGACTAAAAAAAGGAAGGATAAGTCCAAGATACTCAAGTGTATATACAAGGTGCACATGAAAGATATGAACATATATTAAAGATACCCCAATTCAGACACACCCTCTCTAATGGTTAATTAGAAGATACATTTTGTGGGAGATAAAATTGGGATTTTCACACATAGAAGCATGGCTGATTAAGTGCTGAGAAAAGAAAATAAAGATAGATAAGAATCTAGAGGAGATATGAAAATTGATACATAGAGGAGATATAAAGGGAAGAAGAGGAAGATTCAAAATAGATATATAGAGTAACTTATATCTAATATTCCTATTATACTAGGGATCAACTTCAGAAGGGAAATGCTTATATTGGAGGAGTTTTACCAGGGTGTCTTATAGGTTATGATTTATTTTTCTCTACCCTCTCTTGGCTATCACGATAAGGTAGAATTTTTGTGTTAGGTTTTGTAATATAGGGGGATTATTTTAAAAAAAAGGATTACTCTTTTTATGGGTTTTTTGAAAGAAATTCACTCTCACACTATTATTTTTAATCTCTCTCTATTAATAATGTTCATTACCTTAGTTTGGGGGGGTTGTATTCCAGTGTGATTTTTAAAATAATGTTGTCACTATAATTGTAACACCCAAACTCTTGCCATGTAGTGCCAATGGTTGTTTTACTACATTGGTACAAGATATAATAGATCGCATCCCAAATTATTGAATAGTTTTATAGTCTTGAGAGACTATATGTATACATGATTCCCACATTACTTTTGAAAACATGAAATACAATTTAATATTCTAGTGATAAATTAATCATTTCTTCTAGTATATCCTTGAAATCAATCATAAATCCCTTATCGGTACCCTAAGTAAAGGAAAAAATAATAGGGTGATCTAAGATGCTCAGTAATGGGAAATATACAACACAATATATGAAAGGATAAATAAATCATTGATAATATGGAATATACAAATAATAATCAAATATTATATATATATAATATCATTAAATGGGATTATATCCATCGATAACATAAGAAAATAAATAAGCATATAGATAATAATAACTAGTTTTATAATTATATAATGCATAATATTAGACATCATATTCACACTATCAAGGTCGTGTTCCATGCCATCATAAATATACCATCAAGGCCATATGTAAAGACATTATAAATAATTGGGTAGGGATATACCAAATAACCATGCTAGTTTGTCTCATGAGACCACTTATACTTCAATGGGATATCTAAATCAGGTTCCACCCATTAACTTTCTAAGTCCAACGCATTTATTATATGAAATAAATTAATAAAAAATCAATATATAATCAATATAAACATTTGCGTTAAACATTAGTATAAATAATATCAATAATTTTCCATAATTAATTACTAGATAAACATGATCATAATACATCCAGAGTAATACGATGGATGGTATCATTAGATTATATTTCTAGTAAATCATAATAATCATCAAAGGATATTGACATAGATGAGATTACTTTTAAAAGATCACCGGAGAACTTATTGAGGAAAATACCCTTTTCATTATGAAATCACATATTTAAAATCTAAAAATTTCTAAAGTACCAAGAAATATATTTTATTTAAAATAATCTAGGAAAATTTAATTTAAGATTCAAGGAAAAGAGTAATCATGATGACGGGAAAACCCTTTCATGTGGAAAATGTTGAAAAAAAGATTCCATTCACACCTTCGGTAAAAAGTATATCATTCAGAAAATGATAAGAAGATTCATTTTAAACATTTTTTTATAGAAATTAAAACTTGGGTAAAAATGAATTCATTCAATCATTGAAGTATAGTAAAAAAAATATTGAAAATATTTTAAAGAAAATATGGACATGGAATAAAAATATTCATGATTGAATAGAAAAAATAGAATATCCTTAAAACCATTATTTTACAATTTTACGTAATTAAAGAGAGAAACATTGAAGCAAAAATTATAATTTATAGAAATAATCAGAGGAGAATTAAATATATGGGTTTTAAGATAAAAATATCATATAATTAGTCTAAAGGAAACATAAATATAAATAGTACTAAATAAGGATGAGATTGTGAAATAAACCCCTACCTCGGGTCTGAATTATTTCATAAATGATTTTAACCTACTATAAAATGAATTTAAATTTATGATAATTATATAACAAAATAATATTTATGTTAATAATACCATAAAGGGTTTATTTATAACATCTTAAATCCTATTTATTAAGAATCATCCATTATCATTGTCATTTCAGGTGTTAACTGCTTCATTTTTCATGTATGTTTTGATTTTGTAGTTATGGTCCTTATATCTCGATCATGGTTCTATAATCTCTAGAATTTTAATAATGATATAAAAATAATTTATATTCATTATATATATAATCATCCATTAAATGTTGATAAGAAAAATGAATCGCATAGTTTCCGGGAGGTGGTAGTCCACACGTACGCACGAGCAACATTATCATTTTTTAACAGGTGGAAGGGTAAGAAGGTAGATTATATATTATATTTAAAGAATAATAATTATTTCATAAATATAATTTATATTAATTATTTTTATATTTATAACCATCCATTCAAATTGGTCATGAAAAATGAATTACACCGTTATATGGGGATAGTAGACCATACATACGAACAAGTGATGTTTCATTTTTCATAAGTTGGAAAAGAAGGTGGAAAATTATTATCTTACAAAAATAATAACATATCATTATATTTATTATATTGTATTCATTATTTTTGGATGGATACAATATATTTATTTGGAGTAGAATAAGAAATAAACCTTAAAGAGTTGGTTTAGACAACTTCATATTCATTGAGATACCACTTTTATATTACATAATAAGTCTTCTTATAATGGTTTTAGGAGAATAATATATGCTCAAGAACAAAGGGAATTAATATAAAATATATCATAATCATTTTAAGTTGAACTAAATGAAAATAATTTAGAAGTTAGAAAAATATAATGTTGAAATCCATTCAACTAATAAAATTTATACATGTTTAAGTTTCATTTTAAACCTTATATTTTTGTTTAACCCCATCATAACCCTTTTAACCTTAACCATGCTAATGTTTTACTCTTTAAGGGTTATAAATTTACTTCTAAGGTGGAAAGTGGCTAAAATGGGTCATGGATGAAATTTTAGACTATCTGCCATCTCACTTTTCCTCTTTAAATATGTTTTTTGATTTTTAAATCATTTTATAAATCATTTTTTATCATAAAATATCATTAAAGTCATCTTTTGAACTATTAATTTAATTTGAATTCTAATATATCCAAACGAAAATTTAATTAAAATATAAATACATTAACTATTATCTTAGACCATCAATTCCTTATTTTAATGATACTAGATCAAGTTTATTAGGGTTTTAATGAATTTAATTTTTGATAGAAATCTATAATTTTTCTGGAAAAGTTGATAAAAATAGGTAAGTCTTGAAGCTACCATGACTACCCTAATATATGTGTAATGAATATACCATGTCATGAAACTCATATGAACATGAAAGTCAGATGACTATGTTTAAGTGACAATATGATTAAATTCTAGTGACCACATATACAATCAACTAACCATGTGTGAAAATAAATTAATTCTTTCTAAGTCATAAAGTGATTGTGAGTTGAAGTTCAAATGAACACATGTGTGCTCCTCCTTATGAAGATGAGCCTGTAAGGGGAAGAGCATTTTAGGTTTTCTCCATGGCTTCATCTTCTTATTCACCTCTTTGGGACGGTGGCTCTTCCTTAGTCTTCCCGGCGTCTCGTGGTACGACGGATTCTCCCGCACGGAGGGCAGCCTCTCTCGGATCGGGGTTCGTTCTTCTGCAGTGAGGGTGGTCAGGTCCCTGGTGGGCTCAGGGTCGATTTCTTCCGCAGTGTGAGTCATGATCTGGTGTGACATCGGGGTGGTGGTCCTTCTCTGTAGTGAGGGATCTAGTTCTGGTGCGTCAGGGTTAGGGTCCGATGCGGCGTTGGGGTGTCTAAGGCGGCGAAGGGGTTTCGATCCAGTGCTCTAGGGTGAGATCTAGTTTCCGCGGTGTAGGGGGCGTGCTCTGGTGTGGCGCTAGGGTTGCGATCCGGGTGGCGTGCGGTCGATTCTCGTGTGTCGCATGGGTGACATCCTTCTCTCTTTCCGCGGTGTGGGTCGCGTTCTCCTTATCCCGCGGTGTGGGGTCAAGATGGGTTTTCATCTCTTCTTCCATGGCAAGGAGTTGGATCTGGTCTTCTTCAACGCTGGGGTGGGGTTCCTGCTTCGCGGTGCAGGGGTGGGTTGGTCCGCTGCATTGTGTTTCGGCAGGGGTTCCATGGTGGGTTTGCGGAGTTCTCTACGTGCGGGTTCGAGGGCGGCATCAGGTCATGTGGTGCAGATGGCGAGGATCTGGTTTCTCTGAAGGTGCTTCTGGACTCGATTCGGCAACGAAACTTCTGATGGTCTCGCTGGCGACCTGCAGTGGATATTGAACATTGATGGGTTTCTCGCTGGAAGTAGTTTTACCCGGTATGGGTGTGGCTCGAGGTGGCGTTCTGCCCGAGATGCCTTGGTACATGTGTTTGAAATTTTGGAATGGTTTTTGAATTTTGAATTTGGATGGTTGAATATGTGGCTAGAGTGTTTGGTTGTAATTTGTATCAGTTGCTGTTTGGTTTCTGTTTGGTTACTGGTAACCCATAAACCGGTTTTAGGAAAATGAAAAAAATGATTTCTGCGAAATGAACACATGTGTATTGAACCTACCATGCATTTAAATCCAAGTGATTGTGCCAAGGATTCAACCTACCAAATTAAAAACCAATTTTCAAGTGATTTTTGAGTATAATTTCTCTAAGTCTAGAACTGATAGTGTGTCATAAATGTTGTGACTGAAAGAACAAGTCAAGTGACCGTGAGTAGATATGAATATACCATGTTAGGAAAAGAAGTTTTCAATGGATTCCATTAAGTGGCCACATGAAGTCATGAAGCTACTACATGAATATATAAACCTACCACATGAAGAAATCAAGTGACCATGTGAGGAAGATAAGTGACCACATGTTGAAAATAAGTGACCGAAAGATAAAATGAAGTGACCATGCCATGTCACCATGCCTAGTAAACATTCAAAGTATTCATGAGATAAGTGAAGATAAAGTGACCATGTATAACTTAAGTAGTGATTTATTTTAAAATCCTCAAAAGATATATTTTAGAGAATTAATTTCATAGTCAGTGAATTTATGAATATGATGAATTCACTATAATGGGTACTTTTCAATGGATTTCTCTTCAAGTAGAAGAACCTCTTGTGGACAAAGACAACTGATGAAATTGAGAATAACATAGCTAGTGAATATATGTAGATACCTGATCAAAGTATGAAAAAGAAAATATATACATAGAAGAATCATTTAAATTTTTTCACAATACTTCATTTTCCTAAAATATCTGTGAAAAATTGATTAAATTTGTTCAGGGAGAGATCTGAAGACTACTGATTAACCTAAGGTGATGACACTGAGATGTATCGAATGTTATCACCTTCTATTCTTTATCTTTAAGTTCTAGATTACTTTTCGTGGTATGTTTATTTTAATATGTTTAATATTTAACACAACCATTTATATTATATTAGAGAGTCTTAGACAGCAACTCTCATTCTTTTACATTTGTACTCCCATACAGAACACTAAATGTATAGTTAATTTTAATACATGTTTTTTATATGGTGCTTGATTCAAGTAAACCTCTTTCAAATGTTTAAAGAGTTTTATTTTTTTTAACTAATTTGTGAACAAACGTTTGTTAAGCTTATTGAATAATCAAATTATATTATAATACTATTTTAGTTAATTAGGATGATTTTATAAATTGGGGGATTTAATTTTGAATTTTTTTTAAAAAAAATTAACTGGAAACTTAATTCAATACCTCGTGAGATTTTCACTTAATCCAACATTTGGAATCAAAATTTTTCAAATTAATTTTATATATGATATAGTTTTACCAAAAGATAAAAAATTCAGTTATTTCTAAATTTTTATATTTATGGATAATAATACACAGTAAATAATAGCCACTAAATGAACTTTCTATTTTAATTTCACCAATAATTTTCTATGGAAAATAAAAAAGAAAATTCATAAATATAGCATGGGATTTGATATTTGGACTGTAATCAAGTTAAAATATGAAATACCCAAAGCTACTAGAGCTGAATGGAGTGATGCAACTAAGTCCTTTTATGACTATAAATATAAAACTATGATTTCATTATATTTTTCATTAAGATAATATATGTTTAATAAAATATCTTCTTTTCCTACTACATATGAAATATGATACACACTTATTATTTCTCATGAAGGAACTTCCAATGTTAAAGGGATGAACTCGAATACTTATTGTATTTAATATGATACATTTAATATGAATTCTGATGAAACAATTTCTGATATGTATCTTAGATTTAATGATATTGTAAACATGATACATTCACTTGGGAAGACAATTGAATATATATATATATAAATGATAAAGCTTCTGGGAAGATTCCATTGGGATTCATGGGAAAGGATAGCTAGGACCTAGGAAGAAGGAGTCATTAACTTTAGGGATGTTTTGGGGATAATGCACAACCTAAAAGTAAAGATATATTGGGAAGATATTGAAGGGAAAACACTATGGGAAAACTCATTGTGAACATGTACTTGAATAATTTGAGACCATGAAAGGGGAAGGTGTTGAGTTTTCTGAATTCGATCAAAGTGAACATTTCGATTCTTCTAGATAACTCACGTTGGGTCATCCATCACGGGGAGGTTGATTTATGGAACCATAACAAGATAGTGTTGAGCTTGACTTTACAAGGTTTTCAATTATAGATGTATCATTTAGAAAAGTCAAAAATTATCCTTCATTCACCAATTCCATTACAAACCAAGACCAACATGACTTTTTCAACATGAATGATGAGTGGGACTTATATGTGTTCATGGTAACCTTGTTTGGTGAACTCTCAGTGAAGTCATATTAATAGCTTTTTCAAGGAAAAAAACTTCATGATTCCTTGGGAATCATTCTATAGTTTAAATAAATACCACTAATGTTCAACTTTTTAATATGGAATATTTGAAATCATGATATTCTCATGGATTAAGATATTAAAATAAAGGGTATCAAGTAAGCTTCAAAATGCTTCTGTTGCAGGAATCCCAATGAGAAATCATCCACCCACATCTTCTTCAAATGTGACTGGGAAAACTTGACATGGCGTACATTTGGTGATTTTATTGGGATTTTTAACCAAGAACTCAAGAATGGATATTTTCTCCACATATGGTTCAATGGTGTAAATAAAAACATCCCAAAAAAGAAACTGTTGGAAATTATTCTGTTCATTCGTTGTTGGTGCATCTGGGAAGTAAGAAATAAGGTTCATCAAGAAGTAACATTTGGATCAAGGTGCCTCCTGGTTATAAGGACCAGATGTATGGTGGATGATCTATCATTTCTTCTCAAGTAGTGGGAGAGTGCTCAATCATTGAGAAGAATCACAAGTGTCCATGACTCATCCCCCTCCACGTGGAGGCCAACTCCCTATGGGAACTGAATTCATTAGGTTCCTTCTTATAGTGGATTTAAGATCTATATTGATGGGGATTGTAGTTTTAGTTTCAAGGGGGGGGGTGGTAGAATTGTCTGTGACTCTAAAATCTCTGTGATCATCACCTGTAGTTCTTTCTAGGGTAATAGTGACTCTCTTATTGTAGAGGCACTTGTCATGTGTAATGGGTTGGTGCTTTCCAGAGATAAAAATATAGTATTTTTGTGACTGAGACTGACTTGATTATTATCCTTCACTGGCTGTAACGATAGATCATTGTTCCTTGGTCTATCTCATATCACATTCACAGATGCAAGGATCTAATCAACTACTATATTACTTTACTTTATACATGGATGGAAGGGAATAAAACTATGGACTTTCTGGATTTCAGTGTTAATATATTATTACACGTAATCACTTATCTAGTATTGTATCCCTCCCTAATAGTTGGGTGGACATTTTTAGAGGATATTCACTTAGGTTTCACCAATTAAACCCCCATGGATCTTGCACCCCCTTCCTCATTAATAAAATTTATGAATAATTTGGTATGTGGATTCTGTAATGTTAACCTGATAGGTGGAGAAGAACCCCTAATTCAATAAGAGAATCCTATGAGATAAGTAAACTACCAATGAATGGGATTATTGGAAGTATCATAATGTATGAAGAGAAACTACAAGTGAATAAATAATAAGAAGATGAACCTAAAATGAAACTAGTCATCTTTAAGACATCTGACTCAATGATAAAGGATAAAATCAAAGATGATTGCTTGAAATAGGAAAAATCACTTTTAGACAGTGATGATGAAATTACTCACCTAACTAGGCGATTCAAAAAATTATATAAGGAGAAGAAATTTTTTAAGAAAACAAATTATGGAGGAAATTATGACCAAAAATGGAATTGGAAAATGGAAAATCAATCAGGAGAAGTAAAATTTGATCAATTCAAAAGAAAAGGGTGCATAAAGGGTGATTTTCCAAAACCAAAATATATTAAAAGACATGTGGATAAAGTAAAATGGCCAAAGAAGGATTTTGAAATCAATATGGAGCACCTATAAGGATAGTTCAAGTGTCTCTAACTCAAGAAGAGAAGATAGTAATGATAGTTCTGACATGTGTTTTATGAAAAACACATCCGAGGTGCTAAATATTATTTATGAAATCTCTTTCCATATTTTTAATATTCTGGAGACTAAAAATAGTGATGAGAAATGAGAAGTGTAGATTTATTCAAGTACTGTAATATTCTATAAGAAACATTCAATGACCTTAAGGATAAATATAAAAGTCAAAATAAGTAATAATCTGTATTTGTTCATTTTAAATTTGTCTTTTTTTGTAGAAATGTATAATAATGATCAGTTATTAAAAGTAAAAAATGAACTTAAACTTTATAATAAGAAACTTAAAAAGTACCTTGAAAGGTTTAAAAATGGTAACGAAACCTTGACTAGGATTCTAGGTAAACAAACCACACCCAAGTATACCACTAGGATTGGTTACCATCCTGGTCAGAGGAAAATTTATAAGAATTTTTTTACTACCTTAAGATCTTGCAACACTATAAAAAATTCATATTCATATTGACCAAATAATGTTTTTATATCTAAAATTCAAATAAAAAATAGTGTAAACTGGTGAAGCAACTTTGGATTCCTAATTCTTTTATTCTAAAAATTTCTTGACCAAATAAAGTATGGGTACCAAAATAATTTATTTTGTTAAAAAAAATAAGAAACCTACTTTAAGAGTATGGTTAAACACTTATAGTATCATTATAGTGAATTTTCTAGACACATATTTGGAGGATACTCAAGCTTTAAAACCCCTATCAATTTAGATGGAGGACATGTAATTTTTATAGACAATTCCAAAGGGAGGATAATTGTACTCAGTCAAATCAGTAATTCTTTTACGGTTTCGATTTATAAAGTCTTATTTTTAATTGAATTAAAGTATAATATTCTTAGTATATCCTAATTATGTGATTATGGTTATCATGTTAAGTTTTTAAATAATTCTTGTAAAATTTATGATTCCAAGAATTATTTATATTTTACTACATTGCATAATGAAAATGTTTATAAAGTTGATCTAGATTCATTATTTTATAAAAATATTTATTATTTTAGTTCTTTTAAAAAATAATATTGGTTATGACAGGATACCATACCAATACAACCTCCACTCACTTAGGAATCTAACTAGGAAAGTATTAGTTGAGGATCTTCCTAAACTACAATTCTGAAAACAAAAATTCTGTAACACATGTAAAAATCGGAAGCATCATGTGCTCTCTTTCAAACCAAAGAAATATTTTTCAACTTATCAACCACTATATCTGGTTCAAATGGACCTATTTAAACCCTATATAAATTATATATTAAATGGGAACCAATACGCTTGTTTTCTAGTAGATGATTTCTCTAGATACTCTTGGATATTTTTTATATCTAAGAAAAAGTAAATCTTGGTCCTATTTTTACAAATACGAAAAATACCTAGAAAATATTTGTGGAATTACTATTAGAACATTATGGAGTGATAATGGATATGAGTTTGAAAATATAGACTTTGAATATTTATACTAACAATGTGGATACAAACATAATTTTGTTCTCTTAGGACTCTACACTAGAATGGTGTTGTAGAAATAAGGAACAAAACTCTTCTGAAGATTTCCCAGACCATGATTAATGAGTATAAAATTATAGTTTATTTTGGATAGAATCTATTAATATATATTGATATATTTTTAATATGGTTATTATTAGGCCTATTTTAAATAAAAATCTACATGATCTATGGAATATAAGAAAAAAAAAGTTTAATTACTCTAGAGTATTTTGTTTAAAGGAATTTATTCTAAAATGAAAGAATAATTTACATAAGTTTTCATCCAAAAGTGATGAAGGTATTTTTATTGGTTATTCAATATCCAAAAAATAATACATAGAGTTCAATAAAATAACCCAAATTATATAATAATTTGTAAATGTAAAATTTTATGAAACAAATCCACATGAGCATAATACTTCTATAGAAAACCTTGAGGATTCTCTTTAAAATTTGAGTATCAATACCTCATCTAAATCTATCTATTGTTATATGAAACATAATGTATAAAAATAAACTATTTTTGAGTAAATATTTGAACCTGAAGATGAAAACTAAGTTCCAAATACTTCTATTCCAAGATTCATTAGGACTTATAGATACCAACCCTTAGATGTTGTATTTGGAGATCCAGATAGAGAAACTCAAACTATAGACTACCTGAGAAACACGGTTGAACATCAAGAATTTTTAGCATAGATTTAAACTAAGAACATCACTAAATAAATATATAATGAATTTTGGGTAGTATCTATACAAGAAGTATTGAATTAGTTTGAAAGTAAAAAATTCTAGGAACTAGTAGAAAGACCAAGAGACTTCTTGACCATTGGCACCAAGTGGGTGTTTAAAAAAATATTGATTAAAAATAATATGAGAATGGTTGCATAAGGGTATAGTCTTGAGGAATTTATTGACTTTAAAGAAACCTTTACACCAATTTCAAATCTTGAATTCATTAAAATGTTTCTTGCTATGCATCATATTTTTTATATCAAATTACATCAAATTGATATCAGAAATTCCTTTCTAAATGGATATATAATTGAGGATGTTTTTTAGAACAACCCCATATATTTTAAAACTCTCATTTTCAGTATAATGTTTTTAAAAAGAAAAAATAACTTTATGGTTTAAAACTAGATCCAAGATCTAGGTATGATATGATCAACTCATTTTTGATTTCAAAATATTTTTCAAGAGGTATAAATGGTCCTACTTTATTTTTTAAAAGAATTTTAAAAAAAAAATTAGTGTTTAAAATATATATTGATAATTTTTCTTGATCATTAAAAAACTCCTTATGTACTAAATTTTCAAAAATGATGCAAAATGAGTTTGAGATGAGTTAAATGGGTAAGTTAAAATTCTTCCTTGGTTTTTAGATTTTTTAAAATAAGGAAGGAATAATTTTAAACCATAGAAAGTACACTAAGGATATTCTAAAATGTTTTCTTTTGGATGACACTAAATATAGAGATTCTCCCATGAGTTCAATATGTAATTTGTATCTTGATGAAACCAAAAATCCATTTGATCAAACCATATATAAAGGTATGATTGGGAGTTTATTATAATTAAATATTAGTTAATTATATATCATATTTAGTTTGCGCATGTGTTTAAATTTTCAATCAAATCCAAAAGAATCATAATTAAATGTTGTGAAAAGAATTTTTAAATAAGTCAAATGTAAAACCAATTAGGGATTTTTTTTTACTCTAGAGAATAATAATTTGATTTATTTAGTTATTCAAATGCCAATTTGGTAATTATATGTTAGATAGAAAAATAAACTTTGGAATATTTTACTTTTTTGACAAGTCATTATTTTCGTGGTGTAGTAAAAAGAAATATTTAGTTGTAGTATCCACTACTGAAGTTGAGTAAATTTTTAAGGTAGTTTTTGTGGGAATATTTTGGGGATAAAATATATATTACTACACTATAAATATAAAGTTTTATATGTCCCTATAAATTGTGATAATGTAAGTGCAATAAATTTTTCGAAAAAAAATCACAAATCATTCAAGTAAGAAACATATAGGTATAAAAAATTACTTTTTTAGAGACCATTCTCAAAATGGATATATTAACCTTGAATTAATTGGATCTTAAAAACATATTTATGATATATTTATAATGGCTTTGATTATTGAGAGAATAAATTATATCAGTTAAGAATTAGAATGATAAACTACATCTAAATATTTCAATTTAGTTATAACTTTTGTATTTATATAAATTCTTGTTATAATTGATTTAAATTCTACATATTAATCTTTTATTTTATTATACCCATGAATTTTAGTTCACAAGGTTAGTTAAGTGACCATGACTTTTTGTTCATACGATCAGTAAAGTGATCGTGAACAATTAGTCATGTTGTCACTATACTTACCATGAAACATAAATCACAAGGTCAATATAATTACCATGAATTTTTACACATATGGTCAGTATAATTAATATGATTCCATGGTTAGTATACCTATCATGCCTTAGTTGTTGCAATTACATGTCCAATAAACATACCATGTCTACTTCTACATAGAATTTTTATTTAGTTTTTTAGTGGTATTTTTTGTAAGATTATTATAATTTTATATCCCAAAATAATTGAACCAAACTCTAAATTTGAATACAAACCATAATGTATCTTTTACATAAAAATATTTCATTAATTGTCAAAGCCTTACTTGCTCTCGAAACCCTCAATCTCTCTCTCTTTCAAAACTATATCTCGAACCCAAACTTTATGAAAAAACGAATCAAAGTGCAAGTATGATGAGTTTGGAATGAAATATTGTTGCCACACATCCCTCCAAATTGACTCCTACAAAGATATCAAAAAAGGATAAAGGTATCTCAAGTACAACAGGTAATCTATAGAAACTACATTTTATAGATCAAATAATATCTTCTTAAAAAGAAGTGGATGCTCAGTGGATTTAGTTGAGTAAATATTTAGTATGGAATGTGATTTAGAAACAGGATTGGAATGATTATTTTATGAATAATATTAACGCATTCTACAAAAGGCCAGTTAAGAAATTACTTTTGAATTTGAAATTTATTCCTAGAAGTAAAAGAGAAACTATATATAAAATGGTGAATGCAGAATAATTTTTGTTTTCTTTAAAAATATGGGCTAAGATCTTAGGTGTAACTCATAAGGGTGAGCATGAAGACTATCAAATCTCATATCAAATAATCCATGTCCACTTTTAATTTCAAAATAATCTAGATAAACTAATTGGGAATGGTACACCCAAGAGACTAACTACAGTAGAGATCAGTGGTGAATATAGGCTATAGGAAAAGTTCAGTCAACATTTGATCTTTCCCATGAAAGGTGATTTTAGTATATTAAGGCCCCCAGATGTAATATTCTATTCTTGATGAAAAATAAATTATACATCATTTTTTGTATATGTAAACCCATATTTTTAGACACATTATTTCATGATTTATTACATTAAGATACACTTAATTCAAACGAGAAGATCATGAGGCCTAGTGTCTTTGGGAATTTGGCACATGACAAAATAACTTAATACATGAGTACCAAATCATTATTTTAAAACTATGAAACATACCTTTATACTCATTGGACCTTCTAAAATTTCATAGGATAACCTCATGATGCATATGAGAAAGGAGTGATCTATAAATCCAAGTTAAGGAATAAGAAAATAATAACATAAGGAAAAAAATACATGTGATCCAAGTGAAATGTCAAGGTAATATAATATGGGTGAGAATCATAATCTTGAACAATGAGGCATGATATAACATGATAAAATAATATAAATATAGGAATGTGGCAACAACATAAAACATGAAATCATAAACATAAGTCATGGAAAACCACCTAGAAATCATAACATAGTGTGCTTAAGATAACCTCCAATTCACCATACATAGAATCTCATGAAATAAAAACATTACCCAATACATCGGAGAGCTATAAAATTCCAGGAACATGTGCCACTTTCATATTATGCACAAGCATATGCGAACCACGTAGATCATACAATATAAGGACATCTTTCGTCAATTTTAACCCCATTGTTAAGGAGTGTATGTTACATACATTGAAATTACCAATCAATGAAGGATAGATACAACTAGGTTAATATCATTTAGTGGAAATGGAAATGAGTATTCTCTACAAAAATTTTTGGCATGGAAAATACTAGGATGATATCAGGAGAAAAACATGGGTACATAAAGGTTCATGGAAGTGTTAAATGAAAGTTAAAGTGGCATATCACCACTTGGAAATCATAATAAAAGTAAAATGGATTTGTGAAAACATATCCCAACAATGCAAAATAGTAAAAATGTATAATTAAAAAATGTTCATGAATAAAGAGGAGAAGGAGAGGATCCTTTACCTTGAGAGAGAACTTATAAAAGATTGGGAGGAGATTTTTGAGATTATAGGGGAACCTTTTGAGGGCTTTAGAGAGGGAATGAAAAATTAAAGTCATACTCCAAGGGTTTTTAGTAAAGAATAGTAGGATTGGTGAGTTTATATAGCCAAAGATAAGAAGATTCTTCATTAATTTCCAAACTTTTTTTTGACTCTATATGATAAAGTAATAAAAACCATAATAATTCCAATGGTTTTTACCAAATATGGGTGGTTTTAATTATTTTATAAGTCTAATAATATAAATACTTAAAATAACACCCTTGGTTATGTGGAAGTGAGTAGAGTTTATAAAGAATTGATTTTAAAACCATTAAATATAATATAGATTTTAAAAGATTCATTAAGAGTTTATATTTTAATCAAATAACACAAAAAACAAAATATTTTAAGATTGAAATATATATTCGGTCATGAATAAATTTTATAGCTTATATTACATAACTTTTGGGTCATATGATGTAATATTTTACCTCATATAAGTATACCATATTTAATTTTTTCCTTAAAATTAAATTGACTCTGAAAATTATGAAATATCCACCTTGGGATAATTTCAAAGTACTGATTAAAAAAATATTTATTTTATATAAATAATTATCTAAATATGAGAATTTACACTTTTAATTAAAAAATCACTATTTATTGAAAAATATTGGTTTTTTGGACAAAAATAGTTTTCTGACCGTTATAAAACTATGTTTGACTTCAAAAAATTATATTATCATTTGTATTTAATTGATATTATTTAATAAAAATATTTTATTAAAATAAAATTTATTTCCAAAATTATTGAATTCATTGAAAGGTGTATCTTGATTGAATGTATATATTTTCCAAAAAAATACAATTTGGTTTTCATCGTATAAAAATATAATTTTTATCAAACTCATTATTTAATAATTTTAAATGAAATAATAAAAAGGATAAGTATAATAACTATTTTTTTGAAAATTAAAATATAATAATTAATATTTTTAGGGTCTAGATACATATCCCTTCTTTAAAATGAATTCTTCAAGGGTAAAGTGTGAGATTATGAGATTTTCTTGGGGTGTTTCGGCATACATGGTTTGGGATGTGATCACAATGAGCTTGAAAATCTCCCATAAATACTTTCTGCCACTATTTAGTTATTAAATATCATCCTAGGATTGGTCAAGGGAAAGTATCAATGATGTTTTCTCTCTTTGAATCTCTGAAAAATGGGCTTAATTTGGCATAATCCTACTGGTCAAATCCATCACATCCTTTGTTTGTGTCAATTGGATTTATGAAATCCCAATATATATACTAATCATACAGTCACTGTATAACAGTTATACCATCAATGGTTATGATACTGAAGAATCTTTTAAATATAAAAGGATATAAATTTTAAATATCTAAAGAAACCAAATAAGTTCATGTTTTTTCAATAACTACATTACTTAATGATGAATTTATTCATTCAAAGGGGGATTTAATTTATAAAATTTTGGATTGTAATATTATTCCACCTTCATAAATTTTTCCCTCATAATTTTCATTCCATACATTAAAAAAGATGAGGGTATTTATGTTTCATCACCTCTTCTAGTTCCCACGTCACTTCCTCAAACTTGTGGTTCTTCCGCAACACTTTGACCAGGTGATTCATTTTGTTTCATAGAGCTTTGTATATATGATTTAAGATCTTTACTGGTGAATCCTTGTATGAAAGATCATTTTCCAATGGTATAACCTATGGATTCAGTACATGTGAGGGGTTTGATATGTACTTCCTCAAAAGGGATACGTGGAACACATCATGTACTTGGGAAAGATAATGTGGGAGTGATAGTTGGGAGGCCACTTCTCTGATTTGATAAAGGATATAAAAGGGGATGATGTGTCTTGGAATATCATTTCCCTTATTCCCAAATATCATGACTTTCTTCCATGGTGATATATGAGGGAACACTTTATCTCCGTCCTCAAATTTCATGTCTCATCGATGACATTCTGTATAGATTTTCTATCAACTTTTTGTATATTTCATATGATTCTAAATGGTTTTAACCTTCTATTTCATCTCTTGGATAAGATCAAGTCCCATTAGCTTCTACTCTCTATATTTATGCCGTCATGTCAGAGTCTGATATCTCCTTCCATATAGAGACTCCTTAGGAGCTATTTGAATGTCCTAATAGAAATTATTATTATATGACAACTGTACTAGGGGAAGGTAATGATAACAACATCCTTGTAAATACATTGAATAATATATCAAAATATCCTCCAATTTTTTCATGGCTATTTTACACTAACCATCAATCTAATGGTGATAAATAGTGCTGATTCTCAGTTCTATATCCAACGCTTGTAGAAGGCTTCTCCAAAACCTCAAGGAAAAACTCATATCTCAATTAGATATAATAGAAAGCGGAACTCCATGAAGTCTCACCAATTTACTTATATATATCTTATTATGTTTTTCAAGAGAGATATATTCCTTGATATAAAATAAATGTATGGTATTTTTAAGGAGATTGAAAACCAAAAAGGTGGAGTTATTTCCTTTAGGTGTCTTGGGGAGTCCTATGATGAAATAAATGGTTATTTTTTCCCATTTATATATTGCTATAGATTATTTTTTCATAATACCATTATAATTCTATTGTTTCTACTTAAAATGTAGGAATTCCAAGAACTGAGATAAGAACTATGAAATATCCCTCTTTATGTTATCCCATCCGAAGTTTTACTTCAAATATCTATACATCTTAGTGATTACTAGATCAATAGAGAAGGATGAGATATGCGAATCATATAGAAGTTCCCTCTTTATTTATTGTTTTTTTGGGATAGATTTCTTAGTTTCAAACCTTATAACTCCATATTTAGCAAAGTTGAACTCTGTAATATTCACTAACTTTTTTAGTAGAATCACATAATCTTTTTGGGACACCTTGATCCTCTCAAGAATATATTGTTGATAATTTATTTGAGAAATGTAATATTGTGTTCCTTTTATTATTTCCATAAACATTATTTACATGACCAAGAATACTAGATCCCTTTTAGTCCTCATCATAGATAGAGTTGTGAGATACTTTATACTCAGAGCATATTCCACTATTTTCGACTCCTATGATGGTAATGGATTGAATAATAATAATCCTTGAAAATCTCTAACCAACTTTATTGGTTCATATTGAGTTACTTTTTTGTGAATATATACTTAATGATTTTATGGTCTGTATATAAGTCACACTTCACCCCATAGAGATAATGTCACCAAATATTCAACGCAAAGATCACTACATCTAATTATAGATCATGCATTGGGTAGTTTTTCTCATGGATATTCAATTGGTAGTGGTTGTAGGCTATAACATTGTTAAATTTAATGAGTACACAACGGAATCCATTATTAAATGAAACACTTTAGATCAAAAATGCTTCCCCACTGGTGGCAATATAAGTACAGGTGAAGTGATTATCCTCTTATTCAACTCTTTAAATCTCTCATCACATTCATCAGTCCAAAAAAACTTGAATCCATTCCAAGTTATCTTGGTTAGTGGGATTGAAAATCATGATAAGTTTCTGAAAAAATTAAAATAGTACCCATTAAAGTTAAGGAAACTATTGGTTTCCATCATAGATATCGGTCTTGTCTTTCCTTTAATTACCACAATTTTTGAAGGATCAAAAAATATCCCATTTTGGGTGATAAAATGGACTTAGAATGTTACTTCCTCCATCCAAAACTCACATTTACTATACTTATCAAATAAAATTTCCTTTATCTAAGTCTTTAGTAAAAAATTAAATAAATTCTCATGTTTCTCCTTTATTTTTGGAGTAGATAAGAATATCATCTATAAATACAACCAAAAATTTATTTAGTTAATCCTTAAAGACTCTATTCATTAAGTATATGATGATTTCTGGAGAATTACTGAGTCTAAATTCTATTAAAATTAACTCATAGTGCATATACCTGTTACAAAAAGTAGTATTGGGGATATCTTATATCCTCACATTTACATGATAATATCCTGATCTAAGATCCACTTTAGAGAAGTATTATGCTCCATATAGTTAATCGAACAATTAATCAATCTATTTAAGATGATACTTTTTCTTTATTGTGGTCTGGTTGAGCTCACAATAATTAATGAAGAGGATCGTGACTCATCATTATTTTTGATTAAGAGGACTGGTACACCCCACAATAAAGCACCTGGGAACATAAAACCTTTATCTTGATTCTACTATAAATATTTCTTCAAATCCTCAAGTTCAACAAATATTTAATATAGGGTCTTGTATATTGGTAATGATCTGGGTATATGCTTTATTGAGAACTCAACCTCTCTGTAATGATGAAGACTAGAAAATTCTTTAGGAAACATATCAACATATTCCCTTACAATGTGAATTTCTTCAAGGATGGTCTTCTCCTTAGTATCAATTATTTAATAAAGGCACACTTGATTGTAGGGAAATAATATCCTTTTTTTATAAGATGATACAAAAGGATATTCATCCTCCTCTTTGGAATTGTATAGAATTGGAGGACAATTCATGATACGAAGGGTGATTTCCTTCTCTTGGAAATTTATGTTGTCTATATATAAGGAAAGAAAATTAATACCTATAATTTCATCTAATTCCACTAAAGTAAGCATCACAATATTATTTATGAATTTCATCCCACAAATTTTGATATAGGATGAGTTATACACTTGGTATTGAACAATTGAACCATTTTTTGCCTTCATCGATAACTTGAATTCCATGTTTTTATGTGGGGTTTGAATAGTTATAAAAAATGTGTGATATGAAGTGATGTGTAGAAATATAATAAAATAGAATATTTTATATATTTGAATGAATAACTAGCATACCTGTAACCACTTCATTTTTAGGATCCACCTCAAATGTTGTGATTTCATAATCCCTCCCTTTTTCTCTAGGTCTTAAAGGTTTTTTATTGGTTATCTTCAAAAACCGTTAGATTAGGGAATTGAATTGCATAGTATCTCTATTCTTTTCAATTGGAATATTGTAAAATAGGATGAGATTTTTATGTATAATTCCTTTCTTCTCTTACACTGATGGGTTTCTCCCATCGATAATCATTAGCTAGGTTTCCTTCCTTCATACACCTACATTATTTATTCATTTCCAACCGGAAATTATTGATGTGTTTCTTCCCATACTTTTGATAAGTGGGATGTTGAAATTTATTTCCACCAATATATTTCTCCATCATACCACCATAATTAAACTTAATTTTCATATTCTTATCCCTTTGAGAACTTTAATATTTCCATATCTCTATTTTGACTTCTAGAGAATATCTGAAAACTTCCTCATAGCTGTCAAAGCCTTAATTTGATAAGGATTTTCATAAACTCAACTCTATCCCACCAAATAATCATCCATTGGGGGTAATGAAAAATACTGAGTTGTATCATGCAAGTCATGTGAAGTTTTTTTCATACACGCTGATGGATTTAACATTTTTATAGGGTAAGAAAATCCCTCTCCATTTTAAGTTAGAGAGTGTGAGGAAAATATTTTTTGAGAAACATTTTCCATAATTACTTATACTCCATCATGTTTATCTACTCCTTGGGTTTTTTATTTTTACCAACATCCACCATTGATCAAATTCTCCCCCTAAATGACAAATAGATTGCATGAACCTCTCATTCATAGAGCATTGAAGTATCGAGAAGATAATTCCGATGGAGTAGATCCATTTCTATGTGATTAAGGGATTAAAAGATCCACTATAAGTCAGAGGAATTTTCACATATAGGTCTCAATTGAAAATTTATATTTATTAGGGTATTTAGGTATTATTCTTGATTTAGGTTTCTATTAAAAACCTAATTCAATAGAGAAAGTATTGTCATAATGTCTGTGATTACTACCCCCATCGGGTTGGGAATCTCATTTGGGAATTCATCATATTTTCTCTCACATTGGTTATTGACTTGGTTCCTATGATTTTCAGAAATTTTCATGAATAAATGTAAAATTAGGGATGATTATTTTTAAATTATTAAACACATAAATGGGAAACCATGAACGTTAAAGGGATTAATAATAAATGACATTTATTCATTGACCTATGACTTTCTAGGTTCCAATCAAAATTATCCATGATATATTTCCTAATATAAAATAATATTATCATTTTGTTCCCTTAAAAATAGTCCATAATGATCTTGAAATTTTATCAAATCATATCCCCCAGGAGTATCAAACTAAGTGTGTAGTAATACCCATTTTTGTGCACTAAGAGGTGATCGAGTCCTGCTCAATTTTCCCTATTTGGTGTTATTATCCCTATGGACATCTGTTCCAAGGCCACATCCACTTATAGTATTCATATGGGGAAAATTTTGCCCGGAAACAACTTACTTTATAATTTACAAAAAATGGGATTCTTTCCTATGTTCAGTCTCTTACTAAAGGTTTTCACTAGGTTTTTCTAATCCCAATCACTAAAAATAACTAAACGTTTATCTGATACAAACTACAATAAACTATAATTTAATACACATTATTTCATGATTTATTTCATAAATATACAATTAATACAACCCCATAAGATCATGAATCCTATTTTATTTGGGAAATTACGTACATGACATAATAAATTAAAACATGATCATGACATCATTATTTAAGAACTCTGAAACATTCCCTTAAATTCATTAGATCTTCCAAATCTATATGGGATAACCTAGGGATGTACAAAAGAAAGGGGTGAGTTATAAATTCTAGTTAACGAATAAGATAAAAATATAAAATGGTAAAGTAATACATGTGAGACAAGTGGCATATCCAGGTAATATAAGAGGGGTGAGAATCATAATCTTGAGCAATGAGGCGTGATATAGAAGGTTAACATAACATGAAACATTGGAATATGGGAACAAAATAAAACATCAAATAATTAATATAAGTAAAGGATAACTACAGAGGAATCATAACATAGTGTTATTAGAATAACCACCCACGCACCATAGATGGAATATCATGAGATAAAAACATTACCCAATGCATTGGAGGGGTATATAATCCTGATCCAATCTGTCAGTTTCATATCATGTACATGTATAAGTGTGTGACATAGATCATACAACATTAGGATGTATTTCATAAATTGTAACCCCAAAATTATGGAGTGTAGGTTAAATAAATTGAAATACACAATCAATTAAGGATATATAAAACTAGTTGAATACATTTGAGTGGAAATGTAATTGGGTATTCACTGCCAAAATGTTTGGCATGGAAAATTGGAGAATGATCTTGGCAGTATAATGGGAGAACATAAAGATTAATGGACGGGTTAAATGATAGTTAAATGGTTCTTAAATAACCTTAAAATCATAATTAATGTTATGGGGATGTGTTAAAACATATCCCAACATGAAATATTTGAAAAATTTTGTAATTTAATGAAAGTTTTTGAATAAAGAGAAGAAGGAGAGGATCCCTTACCATGAGAGGGAACATCTAAAATCTTGAAAGGATCTTCTTAAGAGCTTGGGAGAACCTTGGGAAGGATATATAGTGGGAATGATAGATTAAATTCAAGATCTAAGGGTTTTTATTTAAGAGTAATGGGGGTTTTTGTGGGTTTATATAGCCAAATAATGGATAATTTGAAATTAATTTCCAGACTTAGGTTTTGGACTCTATATGATAAAGTAATCAAAACCACAAACATTACCACAGTTTTGACCACTATTTATAAAGAATAGGATTTTTTTAATTATTTTATAAGTATAATAATAAAAATACTTGAAATAACACCCTTGGCAATGTGTAACTGAGACATGTTTATAAAGAATCAATTTTAAAACCTTAAAATATAATATAGATTTTAGAGGATTCATTAAGGGGTTTTAAAAATAATAAAATAACATATAAAAACAATATTTTAAATATAAGATATATATTTGTTCATGTATAACATTTATATCATATATTAAATCACTTTTGTGTCATTATGATGTCATATGTCAAATCGTATAATTACACTGTATTTAATTTTTTCCCAAAAATTATGTTGTCTTGGAAAATTATGAAAAAATAATTTTTGGATAATTTCAATGTAATGATTCAATAAATAAATTATTTTTATATAAATAATTATATAAATATGAGAATTTATAATTTTAAATAAAAGTCCTCATTTTTTGAAAAATATTGGTTTTTTGACAATAACAGTTTTCTGACCCTTATAAAAATGCATTTAAATTCATAAAATTATATTATTATTTATATTTAATTAATATTATTTAATAATAATGTTTAATTAAAATAAAATTAATTCAAAAAATTATTTAATTCATCAAAAGGAATGTCCATTGAAACCATATTTCCAAAAAATACAAATATTGTTTCATCGTATACAAATATAATTTTTATCAAACTAATTCTTTAATAATTGAAAAAGTAATAATAAAAAGGATAAATATAATAAATATTTTAATGAAAATTAAAATATAAAAAAATCATACTATTAGATTTTTGATACATATGACTTTATGACACCAATGAATTCCCTAAGGGTAAGGTGTGTGATGGTGATATTTTCTTGGTGTGATTCAGCGTGCATTGTTTGGGCCATGATCTCATTGATATAGAACTTCCCCTATAAATGGTTTTGATTCATACGGTATAATCATACCGTTCAAAGAAATTGATTCATTTTCCCATGTTAATTAGATTTATCATAACCCAATATATATACAAATCATATGACCAATGTATAACAACTATACCATCAACACTTATGATAATTAATTGTTTTTAAATCTGACATGATATAACTTTTAACTATCTAAAGTAACCAAAGTAGGGAATGTTTTTTCTATAACTATATTACTTAATAATGGATTTATTCATTAAAAAAGTGATTTCATTTATATGTTTGGGTTTTTATAATGTATATAAGTCATGCGACATATATAAGAGCTATGTAAGGCCTTTTATCAATTTAATTCTCTACCATGTACAAATTTCATATTATCTATCTTTGATTTTTTGGGATTAGTTTCAAAAAATGAGGAAAATATAACTTCCTTGGATGGTTTATGTCTGAACAAGAATATTTGTTGGCATATTTTTGTAAATTTGAATCCCTATAAAAGAGAATGGGGGGAAGACTCTAAGAAGTTTTTTTGAAAGTTTCGCCCTGTGAAGTATCCAGTTAGACCAAGGGATCTAGTTGATCCATGTCTTGAGCCAGGTGTAGTTGTGGAGTAATATTCTGATGAGGAATATATTGTTTCTTAAGAAGTTGAGGATTAATAGATATAAATATCTAATCTCAATGAGGGAGCTAAGGAAACACATAAGGATGATAGGGAATCCACTCCTGTTATGTATTCTGGACCGCCTAAATCACCTCTACCCTTACCATATCTTTAATATGAGTTACAATATGAGTATCATGTTTAAAATGATGTGTTTGTAAGTGGTTTATTGGATTAATTTTAGTGTGATGACTCATGTGAGTCTAAAGAAGATGAAGGAATCTCTGAGAGATGTTCTCCTTTGAGCTCTGAGATTGGAAGCACTCATAGAAAAAGTATAATTGATGTTCCTAATAAGGTTTGAATCAATAGGATCCATAGTGTTTATTCTAGACTACTATTATTCAGATGATGATGATGACTTTGGGGGTAGTCTACCTCAAAATGGTGGACCTACCATCCCTTCATCTCAAAGAGATCTAAAAGGATCATTGATAACTGAGATAGATTCTTATAATGGACTTAATGTTTCTCCTGAAATTCCTTTAGTATATCATGTTATGGAAGGACTATTTATTCCTACTCCAATTAGGTAAGATGATAAACAAGTAAAAAGTGGTGATAAAATACGTTTTGTATCTTTACAGATGGATTCTTGAGGTTGATGGGTATGTTGATAATAAGAAAAAAGTTCAACATTTAAGATCTAAATCTATGTATATTGAGGATGATAGTAGGTACCTAGATAATGATCCATATCATTCTATACCTATTTATACCAATTATATTCCTTCTATATAATACATTATAATGGATGATTTGAATGATTCCATAATATATGTGATGAGGATGCTGAAATAATTGCTTATTGATTTGGTAAATTTCATAGAGCCGATTAGAGAAGAAGGTATTTCTAGGATAATATATTTCGTAATTCTTCATCTTCATCCTATATTCCATCTTAAAATCGACCATATCATAAATTAGATTGAGTACTTGAAAGAAAAATTTGGTGTTTTACATACAGATCTTTGTGATATGATGTTAAAGTTGGAAAAAATATTTCTAAATTCATTGTTTTAGGATTTTACATATACTTATATACCTCCTAATCATCCTATAATATATGTTTTTGATGAAAATAAGATCAAAAAAATCATAAGAGATCCATTAAGGGTTGTGTTTGGTGATTTTTAGATAACAAGGGGAGTGGTGGTTGATGGTTTCCAAAACCTGATGCTAAAACCTTGGGGTTAGTTAGAAAAATGTCAAACCTGATGGAAGAGATAAAGAGAAAATTAAAAGATATATTGAATTGTATTTTAGTTCGATCTTCATGAAGTTTAACCTAAAATAAATTTTTATATCATTTGATAGTTATTTGGGGATATCTCCCTTAACCCAATCATTCAAGTCTCAGGTTGAAAAGATAAGAGTTCTTACTCCTATTCTAGAATGATTCATGGGAAATAAAGAGGATTATTTTTAATTAATGGAACATGAATCAAGAGAATTTATGGACTTTACTTGGTTTCTATATCCCAACCTATACACTTCTAAAATAACCATCCTAGCTCCTCCTACCTCACCTATTACCCCAACCACCCTTGCTAATAAAACATTCTCCATTAACCCTTTTGGATTGTCTTCTATACAAGAAATATAGCATATCATACCTATTTATAGGTGTTTGGTAATTCAAGACTCTACTAAAACCATTGCACCATAATATACACATCCAACCCAAACTACCACAACCTCTACTTCTAGAGAAAATGATCTCATCCTTCTTGATGCAATCAAGTATGTCTCTAATTCTAATCCTGATTTGAATTTATGATAGGGGAACTCTCTTTGTAATATTTTTATAATATCTTTTTATTTTAATGAAATGAATTTGTACATATTTATATTTTTCATTTAATAAATTATTTCAGTATTTATCTTTCCTTGTTATATTTTTCCCTGACTTTACTTTTTGATAATCCCAAAGGGGGTAAAATTGTGCAATTAATTAAAGAGATTAAGGAATTTGAGAAAACTTTGAGAAATTGGGGAATATATGTTTTAATTTTTTATAAATATATTTTTTATTTATTCACTTCATTTAATTTTATATTTCATGATTTTTAATTATCAAAATGTGGGATATTATTGGCTTAAACAATCACCTCTTTATTTAAATATTCCAAAATTAGGGTTATTGTATTTTTAATGAATTTTATGTTTTATGGAATTCAACTATTTTTTAGAAAAAATGATAAAATTGTATAATCCTTGAAGATACCATGACTACCTACCGCATGTCTAATGAACCTACCACGTAAATAAAATAAACTGACTATGAAGTTCAAGTGACCACGTGAAAGTGACTGCACGATGAAATCCTAGTGACCAAATATACAATAAAATGACCATGGATCAAAATAATATAATTATATCTAAGTCATGAAGTTACTGTGTGATAAATTTTAATTTACCCAATGTGTATTAAACCTATCATTTATTAAAATCCAAGTAACTATGTAAAGGATTCAACCTGCCGCATGAACAACTATGTTACCTTGTAATATTTGAGTGGAATTTCTCAAAATTTTGAACTAACCATGTGTTTTTTTAAAATAGGTTGTGGTTAAATACCCATTTATTAAAAATAAAAATATGATATTTACTTTTAAAAATGTGGTAAGAGGGAACCCATTACAATCACCATGTAAATATTCCAATAAAACCAAACTTGAAGGAAAAGAGTTGTCCTTAGTGTCCAATAAGAAATAAACATCAATATAATCAATAGATAAAATTTAATCACCCCCCCCCCCCACAAACAGATGATGCATTAGTGGAGTCAGTCAATGAAAATGCATCAGCCCCCTACTAAGAAGTTGTGATGTGCTAGTCGCACAATGAGGCATAGCACCCCTCCAATACTGAAAAGTAAAGGAAAGACCGAACAATAGGTTCCAACACACCTATCACTATATCAAGCCACACACTTGATGAAGTTTTTGAGAGATTCAAAGCAATTGAACCTGATTCAATGCAATTCAAGACCAAAAAAACTTTGAAAAATAATGTTAGAGTGCCCATCCATCCAAAAAGGGGAACAAATGACTGAATAATGGGTTTCAGCACACCCATCCCTCTTTTGAGGTTTCCCACCCAACAGTACCTATAAAAAGCTGTATCACAACCAAATGTAATGAAACCAGTTCCAAATACCATAGATACACCTGCAACCCCATCAAAAAACTAGTCCCAAAATTCTAAAGAACTCCTATGAAAACAACTAGAAGATGAATAACAAATAAGCACCAATGACTCCATAGAGGTCGTTGCCATCACCACTGATACATGAAACACAACAAGAAACTAGATCAGCCTTGTATTCCATCCACCAGAGTCTCCCACAAAATTCATTAAGCTCACAAAACCATTCCACACACACATTTGAACATTATCCAAGAGCAAATATGAACCACCACAGACTGCTACCTGAGGCCAAGCCACCACTTTTCCATCAAGTACTATCACACTGGGATGTCAGAACAGAAGAACAATCACCAACCTAACGTCATGCTACCACCACTCGAAAGGTCCAATAACCACTGAAATAATTCCAAATGATGCATGGGGAGCCTAAATATGAAGCAGATACGAGGATGAGGGAATCCAATGAAGATGAATAGTAAAATCTAGAGGCCGATGAAGATAAAGAAGATGTTGAGTATATAATGGAATGAGAGAAACCTTCAAAGAAGGTAAACGACTGCAGCTTCCACCAAATCTATCAACAAAGATATGGAGAGTTGATGTTGATAAAAATACACTCCTTGAAGATAGAGTGAAAATGTCATAGAGGATCTCCTAGAACCCTATGAGAGAGTTTTTTGCTACTGGGTGAATTCAGATCCATTCTTGGGTGCCAAACAGAAGAAATTACTTTAGTGATTGTGTGGGTAATATATAGACAAAAAGAACAAGTAAAGTTACCATGATTAGATATGAAGCTAATGTGGGAAGAAAAGAGGTTACCATGATAATACATCATGTGATCACATAAACTCATGAATCTAATAAATAAAGAGATAAACCCACCACATAAAGAAATCAAGTGACACTGTGAAGAGGATAAGTGTCTGAATGTTGAAAATAAGTGATTTTAAGAGAAAATTAAGTGACTATGCCAAGTCACCATGCCATGTAACCATGGGAAGTAACCATGATCAAAAGTAACCATGATTTTAGTGATGAAAAAGAGACCATGTCTAACTTAAGTAGTGAGGTATTTTTAAATCCTCAATGGCTATATTTTGAATCATTAATTGTATAGTCAGAGCATTTGTCACTACAATGAATTTAATTCAATGGTTCATTCACAAGGTATTTCTATTCAAGTAGAATAATATATCAAGAAAAAATAAAAACAATAATATTGAGAATAATAGAGCTGATGAATATTTATAGATCTATCAGCTAATTCTAAAAAAGGAAAAAGAAAGATGGATGACTCATTTAGAACTTTTCATGACACTCTAATTTCCAAAAAAAATATATGAAAACTCAATTTAAACAATTAAAATAGAGATATAAATACTATTATTCTACCAAAACTGATTAGAATAAGCTCCATTGAATATTCCCACTTTTTATTATTTTCTGTTTTTGTTCTAGCTTATTTTTAGATATGTGTTTGTTATACTCTTTTTAATCTTTAACAATGACTCTTGTGTTGTATTGGGGAGTGTTAGACACACTCTCTCATTATTTTAATTTTTTACTCTCAAGAATTATCATGGAATAGGATGTGTATCCTGGAATGATTGTATACAATATGTATTCTTTTATTGTCCCATAAAGAACCATGAAAGAGGATCTGGGTAGCATAGACTATGTATGTGTAGTTATCTATGTAAAAATATGATCTAGGTTTTGGATCATTTTATCCTTTTAATAAAAATCTTGGAAGTTAGTTATTTACAAGTAGATAGGACTAGGTCTCATCTTGAGACTAAACCTCTAGTTTTATATTACCATGTGATTTCTTATTTGTTTTCAATATTTTTAAACAAACAAATATCTTTTTTCAATTATATAATTGAAAAACAATAATTTGATAGTTAACTTTAATACATGTTTTATCGATGGTGTTTAATTTAAGTAAATTTGTTTCAAAAGTTAAAAGAGTTTTAAACTTGTTTTATCTGAGTTTGGATTGAACATTTGAGAAGCTTTTTAAAATATCAAATTATATTCTAATACTATTTTAGCTAACTATGATGATTTTATAAATTGGGAGATTTAAATTTTAAATTTCTATTAATAGAAATTTTAATTAGAAAATAAATTCACCCCACTCTTGAGTTTTCCAATCCTAACAACATTTACCACTTATTATAATTTATATTTACCTATGAAATTTTTTGAATACTATAATTCATCCAAAAAAATTAATCTTGTTTTTTGTAAAATCATTTAACTTGATTTTTATACTACTTTCATAAGCACGGTATCAATGTTGTGTAAGTGTTTAAGGTAATAATATCATCACTAAAAAATAAAAAAAAATACTATATTACAAATAAAGTATTTATCTTAAAAATAATCCTTTATAACTAATATTAAATTTATCTTATCCTAATGAAAATATATTAGATATATTAAATACAAAATGTAAAATTTAATATTTATTCTTTACTCAAAGTATTATAAAGGTATTAATCAGAGTAAAGTGGAATTTTTTTTCCAAATATTCAAATATTGTATAGGCTTGTTATAATTATTCGCATCTAATGAAATAAAAGGATGTTTGATAGAGATTTTGAGGTATTATCTCATAGTTTTAACCACCTTTTTCTTGTTTTACCCACATTGAGGCAAAAAATATTTTCCATTGTTACTATTCAAAATGACAAAAAATAATAGGGGACTATTTACCAAATTTTATCGTCATGATTCCAAATATGGTTTCATGAACCAAACTGAGAAATAACTCCTTCAGACACCCAGACTGAACCATGATAAGGCCCGAAGGGAATTTCAAATCCACAAGGGTTCTCACAAGCACCTGTGTATCAATAAAGTGTCACACAGGAATGATTTATCCCGAAGAATAATAAAATGAGGATCATAAAATAAATAAATTTCTAGTACTACTCATTCATACATTGAACGTCCACTTAAAATAAAAATAAATTAAAAATGGAATGATATAAAAACTAGGAAAGCATAAAATAGAAGTGAGAACAAAAAAAACCCTCACCCTCCAAAATCCCTCACCTATAAGAAAAATATTCCCCTTAAATGGATTTTCTTAAACTAGTAGCAAATATTTGTTACCTCAATCCATAGGAATCCAAAAAATTCTTAGTGGAAAATGTGATAAAAAAATTTAAATACAACTAAACCACAACATACCTATCTCCTTATGACTATAAAAGTCACCACCCAACTAAAGAACCCCGAAACCCCATGGGAGAGCATAAAGTATTACTTAGAACATAAAACTAAAAAATGATAGAGATATATGTGTGATAAATGAGAAGCTCGGTAGGGATTCCAAAATAGAAACCAAGCCCTATTCCATATCTTTAAAAATAAATCTATTTTATCCTAGTTTGAGAATAAGAATATATACAAATAGGATTTCCAATGTTGTCAAAAAAAGTAAAAAATCATATCTTCTGAAAACCCATTTTCCCTTTCTCATTTTCAAAATAGGTTATAAAGAATGAAATAATTTTTGAATAACCCTTTATAAGAAATAACCAGTGTGAAAACAAGAGTTCCGGAAAAAATAAAAATAGTGAAACCATTTTATAGAAGTGGTACAACATAGACTAAAGTAGCATACATATAAATTAGGTGTTATGAGATCTTTATAGTTAGAAGAGTCGAAGTAGGATAGAGTGATAAACACTCAATAAATCAATCACTCCCATCACGAGATACTAATTACACCACCTTAACACTCATCAGCACCCTCGTCAGTTCGACCAAGGGGAACATTCCCTAAGAATTAATATTATTTAATATAGGGCCACTAGTTAGTGTGTAATCTAAATTTTTGAAGCATGTGTACCTTGATCCCTTATAACTACCCCTGGATTTCCATGATGTATAATTAGAGGTGAGTTTTATCAAGCTAGTATATAAATATATATCATTAAATTTTCACTAAAACCACCATTCTCTTTCTCACCTCCAAACAATTTTTTAAGTGAAATCAATTTTTTATTTTCCATGATACATAAACAAGACACAAGCAACTTTATTAGGAATACATCAAATATCACAAATTTAACAAAAACCACATTTCCAATACATTGGTAATTCCCTAAAACATGTTTTAATTTTGTTGAAACATATCAAAGTACCCATCGAGGCTCATCATTTACAAAAGGAACACTTTTCTTTATTTTTGGAAAACCAATTTTAAACTATAAAATTCATATTTCAAAACAAAATTCACACTTAGACATATATAAACCTTGAGACACATACACACACACACACACACACACACACATATATATATATATATATATATATAAATACCCCTTATCCCAATGCACATATTCCCAACACCATATTTGAATATGTACAAATTTGGATATTATATATATATATATAGATATATATATATATAAATTTATATGTACATAAGTCACATTTTAAAGAAGGTAGTGAATTAGAAACCATTTTTGAGATCGTTGGGAACCAAATACTCCATTAAAACTTTATGGAAAACCTAGATTAAAGTCCAAAACATTTTCATTCTTTTTAAACAAAATCATTTAAACTAATTGGAAAAGAAAAAAATCACCTAAGGTTATTGATATTTCTAATTATCTTGAAAAAACATTTTTAGTAAGAGGATACCATGATAGGGGCTTAAGGAAATCATTGGAAACCCAAATTGGAACTAATTTCAAGCATCAAAACCTTGTTATATAATTTTTATACTTCATAATATAGTGAAAACACACATTTAAGCACCAAAGTAATTATTGTTTCCAATATATGGGCTTGAAACTAGGGTAACCAACCTTGACACATGTTTACTTTAACAACTGACATTTAAATCCACTATAATAAATTCCCAAAAACTCTAAGAGGTAACAATAAATCCTCAACCAAAAGAACCCCCATGAAAACTGAGCTATAAAAGTGAAACTATATTGAAACACCAACAAGGGTTCAACCTCACATTTAATCTGTGTGGGGGAAGAATAGAGGAGGAATAAGAGGGGAAATCAAAGAATATAGAGGAGGAGAAATGCTTACCTAGGGTTATCACACACCGATTTGGGAAGAAAAATGATGAATGGAGGGTGAATTGAGGAAGGGGTCATGCACAAGAGGTATGGACATGGGAGGGGTGTCACATGAGGTATGATATATAAGGGGAGGGGAAATAAGGTTCATTTCATTGAATGATTTTTTTAAAAAGAGAAATTTTAACACCTGAGGGGAGCCACACAGTTGGTTAAACTGTGTGCTGACTGTGCGACCGACACTGGCCATCTGGAACCTCATACTGGGATATAAATTTGTCTTTAATATGTTCATGGAATACTAAATGAATAATCATTAAATAATTCCCTGCATTAATAAAAAGAATATATCCATTGGGTGCATTTAATTCAAATGACTCTAAATAGAGATGATGGCACATACTAAAGGTGACTCGTGTCTAGCGGTGAGTCAGGCTACCAGTGATTCAGGCTAGTAGTAGATCATCTAGAGGAAGGTCATCTGGAAATGACTCGTTTTTAGTGGTGACTGATAAAACAATAGGCAAACTGATTGTAGGTTATTTGACGGTAGGTCATGTGACAGTAGGTCAAGTCTGGTGGTGAATCATATCTAGCTGTGAGGCAAGTATATCGGTGACTCATTTCTGCCATTAATTCAAATCTAGTGGTGAAACATCTAATGGTAGGTCATTTGATAGTAGTAAAGGTTTGGTGGTGAATCATATTTAGTAGTGAGTCATCTTTGGCGGTGATAGATATATGGTGGGGAGTCATGTCTAGTAGAGACTCATATTTGGCAGTGATTCAAGCTGAACTAATAGAGACTCATCCGAACACATAGCCATTTTTTATTTATTTTTAATTATATTATAAAAAGCTATCATAAAATATTAAATCCATTAAAAACATAATTAACATGATTTGTGAGGATTAAAATAATAATGTTTCAACAATCTTCCCTTTTTTGATGATAAAAAATCATGTTGTTTTAGAAACCATGTATAGAATAAACATTGGGATAAAATAGATGTATTTAAATAAGTAATGATATATTCTTAACACTTAAAAAAGATAATGTGAGGGTTTGAACCAAATTTTTAAAAACAAAATATAAATAAAGATGCGCACTGATGACATCATAAGTATATGTTGTAATATAAAATAAAAATGAATATAAATATAAATTCCCATTATGTTCCCATCTCTCCATTATTTAAATGCCATAATTATTCTCTCCCTTCTGGGATTATCAAAATGTGATGATAAGAAATGGTGAAGTCAAAGAAGAAAAACATGAATAATAGGAGAAATTTCATTAAAGTCAAAATAGTGTGAAATACATTTAGAAAAAAAAGAAGACCCTATCCAAGATAATTTATAATATAAACTACTCTCATCTTGGGTACTAGGAACAACATGTTATTTTACCTTATCAGAGAGAGTAAGAACAAAGGTAGAGGTTTAGGGAACTGAGTTAGTGGCTGTAGGGACTGATATAGAAGATGCTAGCTCTCTGCTAATCACTATCCCAAGATTCCTAACTGCTTCCACTAGAGACAAACTGAGTGGATGAATATGGGAAAGTAAAGGAGCATTTGTATTCTGTACAACATCTAGTCTAAAATGGATATGGTTAGTGGATGATGTATATAGAAAAGAGGTAACAAGAATGGACTCAAGAGCTAATACTTCCATGCAAGACACATGCAATAAAGTATTCATGAGATTGTTGAATCCTCTAATAATGTTTCCTCTACACTCCATAGAACTAAAGAAGTATTTATTTTCCTCCATAAACAACTAAGGAACATGGTTCATCACCTTCAATTGATTGACCTTCTCCTTAAACGTTTGAGTAACTAGTGTAATATGAAGGTTCTCAGCTAAAAACTTGAAGGACGGGTTCAATTCATGCTTAGTGTAAATCCTGGAAAGGTAATATTTAATGGCTATTGATATGTGTTTCCTATCACTTATGGAATAATTTAAACATTCACTTATCAAATTATAAATATGATCACCATGTTTTCTGATCCTGCTTAGATCCCTCTGAGGGGTAACATGAACGTTTCCCATAACAACATGAAGTTCCTCTTAGACAATAGACTGAATCAACTCTATATCAAGAGAAGATGAGGGAGTTGAAAAAATGAAGGTAGAATCCACTAAAGATATATCCTCCAATCTCTATAATAAATTATCTAGGCTTGTAGAAAAATAGGTCCTAATCACCTCTATCATAGAAATCAAGGTCTCCATCTCACTGGCTAACTATCTAGTCTCAATATGAACTTCCTAAATGTGATGAATCATTTTTGGATGAATATGAAATACCAAAATCTCAAATAGATTTATTGGATCAGACTCACTCAACTAAGTGATTGGAGGCTCCTGATACCTCAAAGACTACCAAAATATAAAATAATATTCTCTCTATAATACTAAAGACTAGTTATAGAAACATTATCTAAAGGTGCATGTGTTGAAGTTGTAGGAAGGAGTGGAAAATCTATCTCATCATGTGGCACATCATTCTCTAATGGATCAAGTATAGTATGAACATCTGAAGTAAACTCCTAATGATCTCCTGTAACATTAATCTTCTAAACTAAGGATCCCTTTGTATCCATCTAAACATGAACTGGGGTTGTAGATCCATAATGTTTTTAAGAGTTTTCTCATCATCTAAGTTAGAATATTCAAATCCAAGCCTCATATATCTTGGGAATCTTTCCCATTCATCAAAAGCTATGATATCCACCATATTAGAAGACACTTCAATAGGCTAGACATTTATAGGTTCAACTTGGTGGCTAACAATACATAGATATACCTCCCCCGCAACAGATTCCCTCATCTCATATCTATCAAAACCAGCTTCAAAAACTTCTTAAACTAAACTTGGTCTCTCCTCAGGCCTAGTATAAATAGATACAAATAGAGAAGCATGATGAGTCTGAGTTATCTCATGATCACCCAAACCACCATTATCATATCTATCATCACTTACTTCTATAACACCATCTCCTACATCATTATCAAATCCCTCAGTTCCATCATCTAATTGATCTTTAATATCTCCATTATCTTCATCGCCATTACTTTTATCATCAGATAAATAAACATCATAGGAAATTTAGAAAAAGAACTCATGAACTGTTACTCTACTGAAACTTCTGTTTCTCCATCGTCATAATCTTTCTCACCCAACAACCTTCCTCCTGCATGTAGAGATTTTGTATGAATTTCTAGAAAAAAAGAGAACATTGGGCTCTTAGTCATGTGAGGGTGTAACATTCCGGATCCGGGTGCCGCCCAAAGGTTCCCCATACCCGGTTGGTCACATGGACTCAAGTGCATTTCTATGAACGCAAAATGATTCTAACTAGAAGTGAGGGATTTGGGTGTGATAGTGGGGAAACTATTCCCTCATAGGTAGAGTAACACAGTGGAAACAAATAGTAAATTGTAGCGGAAGCCGTAATACAATAAAATAGAAGTAGACATTGGAATACTGATAGTAGAAACAACTGAAGCATAAATAAATAAATGATGAATGTCATATGTATCTAGGAAAGCAGCCAAACAAGTCACAATGCTAGAAATAAAATATTGAATCCAAAGTATAGAAAACATTAAACTCCAATAGCATCGCAAGCCTCGGCTTGGTCTCATGCTCTTAAACTCCAACAACAATCAAGTAGATTATGTAGAAGGGTGTTTTCCCTTATATTTACCTGCATCCATATATCATTTTTTGGGTCCAAAAGCATGACCCAATCTGGGTGTGAGAGGAAATCACCAAATGATCTATCCCTAACTATCAGTGAATATATATATATATATATATATATATATATATATATATATAACATGTAATAAGAAAACATGAAGAAATAAACTAGAAAGTACTCAAAAGTAGAAAATCCTACAGTTTTCAATTACATTCATTTAAATTTATTAATTATTTAAACCATTGAATAATGTAACCAAAGGATCTAGCCTAGGATCTATATCCCCTTGTATGATATTAATAATAGACGTCTCAGAAGACCATCTAAACAATCAAGAAAGAATAACTCCAAGTTTGTACTTTGGCTTGGTAGACTCGACACAATCATACAATAATTCATAAAAAACCCTCTGGGAATATTCTTATAGCCTGAACCCTCTAGTTCAAAATATCATCAAATCAATAAATAATGACCCTCTGGTAAATCTCACGTAGTCTAACCCCTTTTAGCCCTATATAGAACTAATCTTTTATAAATGACTACCTGGGTAGCTCTCACGGTCAATACCCCCTTGTTCTGTATAGAAATAATAAATTATAATGACCCCTGGTAGCTCTCATAGTCAATGACCTATTGTCCCCCATTCATTTAATAATGAACCTATGGTAAGCTCTCACAGTCTAACCCCTTTGGTCAATGACCACCCACCAGCTCTCACAGTCAATACCTCTAGGTCAACATAACAACAATTATACATAAATGACCTTACCTCGGGAAGCTCTCACAGTCAATTCCCCTTGGTCTTACTTTCACAATAAAAATCACATCAATCTCAAATAAATTGCAACTCTATCCTAACAACACGAGGCATGGAAAACAAATAAATCCTAACAGGAAATTCTAGACCAAAGGGGTATAATCAATTAAACATGAGGCACACATCCATAATCAAGTTGTTAAACCTTACGCCTAAGAAATAACGCTTTATCAATCAAAAATACCATAATAGGTATTTAATAGGGTTAAATTGCAAACCACGCAATACCTTAAACATCAGTATTGGACACTTTAGCATATATAATCCAAATACAACCAAAGAAAGGAAAAAACCACCTACCTAGATGTTGTAAAATGAACACTCTTGAACATCAGCCCATGAATCAACCTATAATGACATAGATCTATAAAAAGGGTAAAAATGATCAACCCTTGATAACTCAAGAGAGAGGGGAAATCAGAATGAGAGGATCTAGGGAAAGTGAGAACTCACAGGTAGGAATCCAACACACCTGGTGGAATCTCAATCGAAGCTTCGATGAAGGAATGGGAGGAGCTGGAAGTTATTTGGTCATACGTCGCACACCTATACAAAACACGGGAAGAAGAAGTTCGTTCTGATGATGGGATGTGACCCCACTACGATTAATCAGATAAAAAGAAAATTACGCAGCATGTTTATTTAATGTACACACTGTGTACAAGCCTCAATCAGACCCCTCTTTAGGTCGTCAACCAAGTCACCTACACAACCATGTACTTGGTCGTTACAGGGCCTGTACACGGCTGCACACGGCAACCGAGTACATGGAATGTACTCAAGAGTACATGTCATGTATTTAGAAAATTCCCAAATTATTCATTTTCCTCATAAACATCCTAAATTAAAGATCCATTCCTGAAATGAAGATCTGGGTTCTTAAAAACATCCCCCCTTAAATCAATTAATCCCTGAATTTCCCTTCTAAGGGTAGAGAAAAAGAACCTTTAAATATTTTTTTCCACTGTGATCGCACGTCAGCCTCCCTCTCCCAAGTCTCATCCTATACTCGCCCGTGCAACACCCGTACCAAAGGAACATACCAACCACGGAGAACAATCATGCTATGAACAATAATCTATATAGGGTTGTCCTCAAAGGATGCAACCACGTCCAACTCAACCTCCTCGAGTTAGAAAACATGAGACGGGTATGAAGAGTAATGTCATAGCTGGGAAACATGGAAGACGTCGTGCATAGCCAGATACCTCTGAGGTAACTGTAACCGATAGGAAACTAGAAAACTCTCTCCAAAACCTCAAACGACCTGATGTATCTTGGTGAAATCTTTCCTTACCTCCTAAGCCTCATGTGTCCCAACCTCGGTGTGACATGTAGGAAACCCAGATCTCCGACTTCGAACTTCAGAGGTCATCCTGGTTGATCAGCATAAGATTTCTGCTGAGACTATGCAGTATCCATCTTATTCTGAATCAACTCCACCTAATCAGTGGTCTCTTGGACAAGATGAGGTCCCATAATAGCTGACTCTCCTACCTCCAGGCAATATAGGGGTGATCAGCAAGGACTACCGTGAAAAGCCTCATAAGGTTCCATCATAATCGTCTCTTGGAAATTTTTATTGTAGGAAAACTCCACTAGGGGTATGTGTATCTCCCAAGACCCCCCAAAATACATGATGCATTCTTGAAGCTTGTCCTATAAAACCTGAATTGTGCACTTGGACTGGCCATCTGTCTGGGGATGGTAAGTTGTACTCAGAAGTACCTGTGTACCCAAAGCCCTCTGTATTCCCTTCCAGACATGAGAAGTAAACCGACGGTCCCTGTCTGAAATGATATAGCATAGAATCCCATGAAAGCATACAATATTTTAGATGTACAACCTTCCAAGCTCATCAAAATTTAAGGCTTCCTTTATAAACGAGAAATGTACAACCTACGTGAGTCTGTCAACAATAACCCAAACCGCATCATTCCCTAGAGGAAAACACGGTAAAACCATCACGAAATCCATCGTGACCTCATTCCACTTCCACTCAGAAATGGGTAACTACTTCAATAGACCTTATAGTCACTCATTCTCCTCCTTCACCTATAGGAAGGTGTAACATCTAATAAAAACCAGCAACATCCTTCTTCATACTTGGCCAGAAATACTGACGGTGTAAGTCTCGATGCATTTTGGTGGCACCGGGATGAACTGCCCAAACTGAGGAATAGAATTCTTAAATAAACTTCTCATGTATGTCTATTGTCACCCATACGCATCCATGAAAATGCATGATCTCATCATCACCTATTGTCCACCCAAGAGTAGGGTCCTCTCCTAACACACTCTTTTATAGGACTAGGCCTTCATAATCTGATAGTTTCCTCCTTATCACTTGATCCAGAAGAGTATAGGTAACAACTATAGAAGAAATAAACATCTTCCCCTTTTTTTTCTCCTCAAAATGCATCTTATAGGACAGATCCATAAGTTTCCACACATTTTTGGCCTCTTGAACAACCTTTATCTGATTCCTCTTGCTCAACGGATCAGAAAATGTGTTGCCTTTCCCTAGCAAGTAGGTAATCGCATAGTCAAAGGAATGAAGGTACTCAACCCCCCTTCTCTGTCAAAAAATCAGATCACTTTGAGTAAATATATACTTGAGGATTTTTTGGTCCATAAAAACCATTAAATGCACCCCCAAAATATAATGTCTCCAAGATCATAAAGCATGTACAACTGAAGCTAAGTCGAGATCGTGTGTCATGTAATTCCTCTCACGTGGCCTTAACTACTGAGACCCATATGCAACGACTCCTTATATAAGGACCCAACCTTATTACATACATAATCTTGAATTTAGTTAAGAAAACACTTCCTTTTACATTGAGGATATTTCCAAGTTTAGAGATTTAGAGAATTAAGACAAAACATTCCTAACATTACACATTATTACATAGTGGAAACCATTAAATCAGTTTCCATTTTTCTCAGAATATAAAACATTAAAACATAAAACATGACTACTTGAAAAATATTCACCATTTAACATGTCTTCCTTCCTTGTATTACTCATCCATTAACCTGTGAAAAATCATTTAAAAACTTGGGATGATAAAAAAAGCTCAGTAAGGTATGAAAAAGAAGGAAAAATCACATTAGTCCATGAATACTCATAATGTATGAAAACATTTTCAAAGGACATGACTTTCACCCATAAATACTTACTTAGTGTAACATGAGATTTACACAAGATCCACGCAAACATAAATATAATCATAGAGGTATCTTGGGGAATTACTTACATAATCTTGTAACCATCTTGGCTACCTTAAAATTTGTAACCCTCATGGCTACCTTACTTTGTGTAACCATCGCAGTTACACTTGGAGTAACCATATGTACGACCTCTAACTTACTCATACCCAATGCATTGGAGGGAAATATAGGTCCCACCCTTTATCATAAACAATTACCAACAACCAAAAAATAATCATAAAACATAAATAATAGCATAAAAATATTGTTTTTGAATCTTGTAAAACAGAATTTTAAATGGGGATTTTAGAAGAAAAGTCCCTTATAAACATCATATACTTGAAGTGAGACTTAATAGAGTGGATGGAATATGTATATAATCTGTAAATAAACATAATTAAACATATTATAATCATAATTCATCACACAAACAATTCAAATACCACATAATTAACGAAGTAGAATGTTAACCCAAAGAATGGAAATCAGGTTAAGAATTCCCTTACCTTAGGCTTGTCTTACTTAAAACTTATTAAAACCTCCTGTATAATGGTTAAAAGAGTGTAATTAGTATTTTAAAGAAACATATTCATGTTTATAAAATCTTATATGGTCATTTCATAACCTCATTTCACCCCTTAATTGTTAGTATTTTGTTCCTTGCATTATTTTGGGTGAGTTCTTTTGTGATTTTCATGGTCGGTTCATGATGACTTGTTCTTGTTGATTGGAAGTGAAACTCTAGAATTCGAATGGAGTATTATTTACATATTTCCATTACCATAATTTATACCATTTATCACTTTTATACTTTATATGAGAATGACTTATAAGTTAAAACATTATTGATGTTCGTTTAGATCATTTTAGTGGTTCTTTGATAATAACAACGTCATTTTGTCTTTTAAATTAGAAACATGAGTACAAAAGAATTACATAACCATATATGAGTCATAAAAAATATATTATAACCTGGTTCAACCATATAAATGGCTTCATGACCAGACTTCAAAGAATTAATGGAAATTGAAAACACATCATCCATGATGTCGGTAATTCGACACAAATAGAAAATGTTTATTGATTCTTTAAATAAGTGGAAGAGGAGAAGAATATTGATGATGAATTTTCCATAATCATGAGAACATAATGAATATACATGATTCTTGAGATTTCATGACTCTTGGATAAGAGGGAGTGATGAAATAAGAAAAATGAATCATGAAATAAAATAAAATCATGAGAAATTTCTCACGAAAATTCGCCAGCCTAATAGCGTCTCTTAAAATTTCATAAAAACAAGATTGATGAGAGGAATGGAATATCTCACCATTCATACAAAATATGGACAGTAAGGGGGAATATTTAATGAAATATCCCAACAAAAGACAAAGGGAATAGAAGAGAATAACATAAAATGAAAGAAAAGAAAGAAAACAAAAGAGGTTGTTTACCTCTTGATCTCTTCTCCTTGAGATCCTTCTTAAGGGCTTTGATTTTGGTATTTTGGTAAGACCAGAATCTCTAGGACGTGGGGAAGATGATTGGGGAGGGAATTTGGCAGAAATTAGACAATTCTCAAGGCTTGAGAGGTGTGGGAGGAAGAGGGGAGTGAGGGTGGTATTTATAGTGGAGGAGGGGAGGTATTTTAGATTATTTTAATCATTATTATAATATTTTTATCAAGACTATGAATAATCTCAAATAAAGTGGCCCTAAATAGTGATAATATCATGTGAGTTCGAAGAAAGTGTCCTTGCATCACTTATGATGTCATAAATAGTGCATTTTTACTGATAAATTGATTATACGGTATTTTATCGAATTTCACTATTCACCAAAAATTCAAGAGTTTCAGAAAAATACCAAAAATTTACCCCAACCATTTTTCGACGTGTAGAATTAAAAAATGAAATCCATTTTTTCAAAAATAATTTTCTAAATATTATTATTTTAATTTTTAAATAAGGTCACAGTTAATTCAAAAAATAACAATATTGAAGTGCAATTAGTTTTATGTGACATTGGAAAATTAATTAAGATCCCATTATCCTATTGCCTTGGGAAAATAAAATAATAATATAATTTACTATTCATGGGGCCATATTACTATTCATATTACTATTCATAAGGGTATGTTACTATTCACCAAAAATCAAGTTTGTTTCATCCGACCCTAAATAACATACTGAACACAATTGTAGATGATAGTTTCTTGAAATTCAAAACATAGAAGAAATAAAATTATGTTTAAAGGATACTTATAAATATATTCCTTAAACAAAATTTCAAGCATTTTCAATTTATTTTTAGAATACCTTGGGATGTTACATTATCCCCACCTTCTTGAAATTGTGTCCTCGTAATTTTATTTACTTATTAAACAACTAAGGATATTTTTCCCTCATATCATTTTCAGACTCCCATGTTGCTTCTTCAACCACGTGGTTTCTCCGCAAAACCTTTACCTGGTGGATTACCTTATTCCGAAATACCTGTTCTTTTCGATCAAGAATCTGAACCAGTTTCTCTTCATAAGAAAGGTTCTCTGCCAGCTGATCTGCTTCCAGGCTCAAGACATGTGATGAATCTGGCACATACTTCCTCAACATCGAAACATGAAAAACATTGTGTACCTGAAACAAGCTCGGAGGAAATGCTACGCGGTATACAACTATTCCAACTTTCTCCAAGATTTCAAAAGGACTGATGAACCATGGGCTTAGCTTTCCTTTTTTACCAAAACGCATCACACTTTTCCAAGGAGATACTTTAAGAAAAACATGGTCACCTACCTCAAAAGAGAAGTCTTTCCTTCTGTTATCTGGATAACTTTTTTGCCTTCTCTGAGCTGTCCTCATGTGTTGCTGGATCATCCTCACTTTCTCAGCCACCTCTTCAACTAATTCTGGCCCCATAAACTTTCTTTCATCGACTTCATCCCAAAATGTAGGAGTTCGACACCGCTTCCCATACAAGGCCTCAAAAGGTTCCATCTGAATACTGGAATGAAAACAATTATTATAATAAAACTCAACTAAAGAAAGATGATGATCCCAACTTCCTTGATAGTCCATTGAACAATCTTGAAGAATATCCTCCAAAGTCTGAATCATTCGTTCTGACTTCCCATCTGATTGAGGATGAAAAGCAGTACTGAAATTCAACTATGTGCCCAACAACTTTTGAAGTCCCTTCCAAAAGTTAGAAGTGAACCTAGGATCTCGTTCAAACACAATGGAAAGAGGAACTCCATGTAACCTGAAAATCTCCTTGAGGTACAATCGAGAAAGCTGATCCAAAGTCATTGTATCTAGAATAGAAAGAAAATGTGCAGACTTTGTTAGCCGATCAACAATAACCCAAATCACATTGTTACCTCGAGAAGTCTTTGGTAGTCCCCCCACAAAATCCATGGATATATTCTCTCACTTCCATTATGGCACTGGAAAAGGCTGAAGCATCCCCTTCGGTAATTTCCGCTCTGCTTTAACCTGTTGACATGTCAAACATTTCATTGTAAAATCAGCAATATCTCTTTTCATCCCATTCCACCAATAATACTCTCGAAGGTCTCTGTACATCTTAGTACTTCCAGGATGAACAGAAAATGGAGAACTATGAGATTCACACAACAATTCTTTCCTTAGCTGGGAATCACAAGGCACACACAACCTTTTTCCAAATCTTAAAACACAATCTTTATCAAGATTAAATTCTGTCAACTTACCCATTTTAACCAATTCTACCTTTTTCTGTAGCTCGTGGTCTTCCCTCTACGCTTTCATAATTCTGTCTGACAACGAAGACTGCACTAAAACCTGAATCAAAACAGATATATTCCCTGCACCAATCACTTCTATGCCAAAATTCATCAAATCATTAATCAAGGGATCATGTTCCAAACGTATCATGGTTAATGATGCATGATTTTTTCGACTTAAGGAATCCGCTACTTTGTTTGCTTTTCCAGGATGGTAATTGATTGTTCAGTCATAATCCTTTATCAGTTCTAGCCATCTTTTCTGCCTCATGTTTAATTCCTTCTGAGTGAATATATACTTTAGAATTTTATGGTCAGTATATATTTGGCATTTGGTTCCGTATAGATGATACCTCCGTATTTTCAAATCAAAAACCACAGCTTCCAATTCCAAATCATGTGTGGGATAATTTAGCTCATGAGGTTTAAGTTGTCTTGAAGCATAGGCAATTACCTGATCATTCTGCATCAAAACACAACCAAGTCCCTTCAAATAAGCATCACTGTAGATGACAAACTCACCATTCTGGGAAGGTAAGTCCAAAACTGGAGCATTCACCAATCTCTTCTTCAGTTCCTGAAAACAAAAATAACATTCTTCTGTCCAAACAAATTTAACCTCTTTATGTGTTAACTTAGTTATCGAGCTAGATAACCGTGCAAAGTTATTAACAAACCGTCGGTAATAACTTGATAAGCCCAGAAAACTAAAAATCTCTGTAACATTTGTGGGTCTTGTCCATTTATCAACTACTTTTGTTTTGGTAGGATCAACTGTTATTCCATCCTTATTTACAATGTGCCCAAGAAAAGAAATCTGTTGCAACCAAAAATCATACTTGCTGAATTTTCTATATAGTTTCTTTTCTTTTAAAGTTTGTAAAAAACCCTTAGATGTTTTTCATGCTCCTCTTTATTTTTAGAAAAAACCAGAATGTCATCAATAGATACAACCACAAACTTATCCAAGAACTCCTGAAATACTCTATTCATAAGATTCATGAATACAGCAGGTGCATTGGTTAACCCAAACAGAATAACAACAAATTCATAATGCCCATATCTAGTACGAAAGGCTGTTTTCGGGATTTCATCCTCCTTCACCTTCAGCTGATGGTATCAGGATCTCAAGATAATTTTGGAAAATTACTAAGCTCCCTGGAGCTGATCAAACAAGTCATCAATATGAGGAAAAGGATACTTGTTTTTAACAGTGATGTTATTCAAAGCTCTATAATCAATGCAAAGTCTCATGGAACCATATTTCTTTTTAACAAACAAAATAGGGGCTCCCCATAGTGAAGTGAAGGGATGAATGAAGCCTTTGACAAGCAAATCCTGCAACTGGTTTTTCAATTCAAGAAGTTCTATTGGATCCATACGATATGGGGGTTTTGAAATTGGATTAGCATCAGGAACTAAATCAATTGTGAATTCGACTTCTCGATCAGGTATGACACTGGGTAACTCCTCAGGAAAAACATCAAGGTATTCATTTACCACTGGCACATCATTAATTTGAATAGTTCCCTTGTTTTCAACAATATGAGCAAGATAAATTTCATTTCCATCTTTCAATAATTTCTCATCTTCCTGATATGTTATCAATTGTATGGGTTTATTCTTGTATACAAACTAAAACTCTTTCTAAAAAACAACTTCTTTAGCTCTACAGTCAATCTTAGCATGATAATCAGAAAGCCAGTCCATCCCCAGAATAACATCAAACTTGACTACGGGTAAAACAAAAAGGTTTTCAGGTAAAGTCTTTCCACAGACCACAATAGAAAGATTTTTATAATTCCTCTTTGCTATAACATTTCCCCCTGGTGTTTTAACAACAAGTTTGGGTCTCATTTGTTGAGGTGATATTTCCAATTTACCAGAAAATTTCTCAGAGATGAAGGAATGTGTAGACCCCGTATCAAAGAAAACTTTAGAAAAATATGAGTGAACAAACAAAGTACCTGATAAAACTTCATTGGATGGCTCGACGTCTGCTGATGTAGTCACAAAGGATCTTACTACACCTTTCTGCTTGTAATCTGGCTTCTTTTCATCATTTAGATCTCTCTTTGGGCAGACATTTGCATAGTGACCCATCTCACCACATTTAAAACCCTTTACAGTTTGCTTATCAGGATTAGTCTTTGGATCATTTTCATTGCAATCTCAGGCCATATGTCCAAACTTACCACATTTAAAGCACTTCCCAGTTTTTCTAAGACATTCCCTAGGGTGCTTCTTGCCGCACTTTTCACAAACTGGAAATTGAATTTTCTTACCCTCATATTTCTTTGGTTGATTCTTTCCCATTGCTTGCCAATTAGACCTCTTCTTCTCTTGGTTTCCAAAATGCAAATGATCATCAGCAAACTCCATCTCTACCCTCTCATCACATCGTACAAGTTTCTCATAACTTTTGAATTCATGGGAGGCCAACGCCCTTCGATACCTTGGCTTCAATCCTGAGTAAAAGAGATTGATTTTGATATCGAGATCCATAATAAGATTTGGATCATACCTCGCTAGTCGGGTGAAGTTCTCTTCATACACAGCCACTGAATCTTCCTCCTTCTGTTTCAATTCAAGGAATTGCTTCTCCATTCTAAGTCGCACCACCTTTGGAAAATATTTTTCAAGAAAAAGACTTTTAAATTCATCCCACTCTAAGGCATAAAAATCCTCTCTACCCCTGATATTCCTTACCATTGACCACCACTGATCAACTTCCCCTTCAAAATGATAAATGCCAAGACTTACCTTTTGATTTTCTGAACATCCCATAACATCAAATATCTTTTCAAGGGATTTTATCCATCCTTTAGCTACCACTGCGTCAGAAGATCCATTTAATGTAGGAGGATGTTGTCTCATAAAATGTTCCACCACAATCATGTTCCGTTGTGGTTCTTCTATTGGTTCTCTTGCATGGATTCCACTGCCATTTATTGCCTGCATTAGCTGATCTATTGCTGTCACAAACTGCTCGGTTACAATCCCTACCATTCCGGGCTGTAGATCAGGAAGGATGTCATTCTGTCGGTGCCTCTCCTCTTCAGAATCCCTGTTCCTTCTGTGGAAAACCATTCTGAACAAACATTTCTTAGATGAATCAACATGGTAATCTTTAAATGCTATAACAAATTAAACATAGAGTGAAAATCATTTATGGTATTCTATTAGCTTCACCCTAACCCCTAAAGTTATCTAAACCATCCTATGATACCAACTATAAGGACCCGACCTTATTACATACATAATCTTGATTTTAGTCAAGAAAACAATTCCTTTTACATTGAGGATCTTTTCAAGTTTAGAGCTTTAGATAATTAATAAAAAACATTCATAACATTACACATTGTTACATAGTGGATACCATAAAATCAGTTTCCATTTTTCTCAGAATATAAAACATTAAAACATAAAAAAATACTCCTTGAAAATTCTTCAACATTTAACATGTCTTCCTTCCTTGTATTACTCATCCATTAACCTGTGAAAAATCATTTAAAAACTTGGTATGAGCACAAAAGCTCTGTAAGGTATGAATAAGAAGGAAAAATCACATTAGTCCATGAATACTCATAACGTATGAAAACATTTTCAAAGGACATGCTTTTCACCCATAAATACTTACTTAGTGTAACATGAGATTTAAAAAAGATCCACTCAAACATAAATATAATCATAGAGGTATCTTGGGGAATTACATACATAATCTTGTAACCATCTTGGCAACATTAAAATTTGTAACCCTCACGGCTACCTTACTTTGTGTAACCATCGCAGTTACACTTGGAGTAACCATACGGCCGACCTCCAAATTACTCATACCCAATGCATTGGAGGGAAATATAGGTCCCACACTTTATCATAAACAATACCCAATAACCAAAACATAATCATAAAACATAAATAATAGCATAAAAAACATTGTTTTTGAATCTTGTAAAACAGAATTTTAAATGGGGATTTTAGAAGAAAAGTCCCTTATAAACATCATATACTTGAAGTGAGACTTAATAGAGTGGATGTAATATGTATATAATCTGTAAATAAACATTATTAAACATATTATAATCATAATTCATCACACAAACAATTCAAATACCACATAATTAATGAAGTATAATTTTAACCCAAAGAATGGAAATCGGATTAAGAATTCCCTTACCTTAGGCTTGTATTACTTTAAACTTGTTTAAACCTCCTATATAATGGTTAAAATAGTGTTATTAGTATTTTATATAAACCTTTTCATGTTTATAACATCTTATATGGTCATTTCATAACCTCATTTCACCCCTTAATTGTTAGTATTTTGTTCCTGGCATTATTTTGGGTGAGTTCTTTTGTGATTTTCATGATCGGTTCATGATGAATCGTTCTTGTTGATTGGAAGTGAAACTCCAGAATTGGAATGGAGTAGTATTTACATATTTCCAGTACCATAATTTATACCATTTATCATTTTTATTCTTTATATGAGAATGACTTATAAGTTAAAACATTATTGATGTTCGTTTAGATCATTTTAGTGGTTCTTTGATAATAACAACATCATTTTGTCTTTTAAATTAGAACCATGAGTAAAAAATAATTCTAGAACCATATATGAGTAATAAAACATATATTATAACCTTTTTCAACCATATAAATGGTTTCATTACTATACTTGAAATAATTAATGGAAATTGAAAATACATCGTCCTCGATGTCGGTAATTCGACACAAATGGACAATGTTTTTTGATTCTTTAAATAAGTGGAAGTGGAGAAGAATACTGATGAGGAATTTTCCATAATCATGAGAACATAATGAATATACATGATTCTGGAAATTTCATTCCTCTTGGATAAGAAGGAGTGAGGAAAGAAGAAAAACTAATCATGAAATAAAATAAATTCATGAGAAATTTCTCACGAAAATTCGGCAGCCTAACGACGTCTCTTAAAATTTCATAAAAACAAGATTGATGAGAGGAATGAAATATCTCATAATTCATACAAAATATGGACATTAAGGGGGAATATTTAATGGAATATCCCAACAAATAAAAAGGGAATGGAAGAGAATAACATAAAATGAAAGAAGAGAAAGAAAATAAAAGAGGTTGTTTGCCTCTTGATCTCTTCTCCTTGAGATCCTTCTTAAGGGATTTGATTTTAGTCTTTTGGTGATACCAGAAGCTCTAGGACGTGGGGAAGATGATTGGGGAGGGAATTTGGCAGAAATTAGACAATGATAAAGGCTTGAGAGGCGTGAGAGGAAGAGGGGAGTGAGGGTGGTATTTATAGTGGAGGAGGGGAGGTATTTTAGATTATTTTAATCATTATTATAATATTTTTATCAATACTATGAATAATCTCAAATAAAGTGGCCCTAAATAGTGATAATATCATGTGAGTTCGAAGCAAGTGGCCTTGCATCACTTATGATTTCATAAATAGTGCATTTTTACTGATAAATTGATTATACGGTATTTTATCAAATTTCACTATTCACCGAAAATTCAAGAGTTTCAGAAAAATACCAAAAATTTACCCCAACCATTTTTCGACGTGTAGAATTCAAAAATGAACTCCATTTTTCAAAAATAATTTTCTAAATATTATTATTTTAATTTTTAAATAAGGTCACAGTTAATTCTAAAAATAAAAATATTGAAGTGCAATTAGTTTTATGTGACATTAGAAAATTAATTAAGATCCCATTATCCTATTGCCTTGGGAAAATAAAATAATATTATTATTTACTATTCATGAGGTCATATTACTATTCATATTACTATTCATAAGGGTATGTTACTATTCACCTAAAATCAATTTTGTTTCATCAGACCCTAAATAACATACTGAACACAATTGTAGATAACAGTTTCTTGAAATTCAAAACATAGAAGAAATAAAATTATGTTTAAAGGATACTTATAAATATATACCTTAAACAAAATTTCATGAATTTTCAATTTATTTTTAGAAAACCTTGGGATGTTACACCTTACCCCCGGCATAAGCACTGCTCCTAGCCTGATACGTGATGTATCGTAGTGAACGTTGTAACCCTTGCTCGACTCTGGAAAAATCAGGATTAGTACTGAAGTCAATCTCCCCTTCAACCCCTAAAAGGATGAATCATAGGAGTATATCCACAATTACTTCACACCCTTCTTAGTCAGAACCGTCAATGGTGCTTCTAAGTGAGAAAAGTCCTGTATAAAGCATCTGTAGTAACCAGCCAGCCCAGAAAGCTCTGTAACTCAAAGAAGTTCTTCGGATGCTACTAGGAAATTACTACTCTCACATTCTCTAGGTCAAATGATACTCTTGTCTCTAAGTTAAAATGACCCAAGAAGTGAATCTAGTCCATCCAAAAGTGGAATTTTCATATCTTAGCATATAACTGATTCTCTCTCAGTGTACTCAATATGATCTCAAGATGGATGGCATGGTTGTGTTGATTGTGAGAGTACACCAAGATATCATCCATGAAAACTACCACAAAAGAATCCAAATAAGGATGGAAGACTTTGTTCATCAGTGCCATAAACACTTTCAGTGCATTTGTGAGACCGAACGACATAAACACATACTCTTATAGACCCTACCTTCTCAAAAAGGCTGTAATAGGTATATTTGGTGGTTTAACACACAACTGATGATAACCGGATCTCAAGTCAATCTTCGAGAACACCTGGGCTCCTTGAAGCTGATCAAATAGTTCATCAATACTCGAAAAAGAAATATCGGTTCTTAACTGTCAACTACATCATCTTTTTATAATCCACACAATGTCTGAGGGTACCATCAGCCTTCTTTGAAAAAAGAACAGGCAAACCCCAAGGATAAGTACTGGGTCTGATGAAACCATTTTCTTGTAACTCCTCTAACTATTTATTGAGATCCTGTAACTCTAGTGTATCCATCCTATAAGGAAGAATGGACATCAGTTCCACTTCTGGCCCAATATCAATAGAGAAATATACATAATGATTTGGAGGTAAACCTAAAAATTCCTCTCGAGGGACATATTTGAAACAATCCACCATTGGAGGAAAGTCCATCTGTGAAGTCCCCTGGTCATCTAGATATAAACTAGCAATCTGGGCTGTCATTTCTCTTAACCCATGATGGTCAGGTCCAGCTCTGCTCACTTGGACATCCCATTTTCCCTTGTGTAGAAAAGACTCACCCTCTGGTGATGTGAAACTCACCCCGCGGTGATAGCATTCAACAAAGGCCCGAAAGGAGACCAACCAGATCATTATAATAATGAAATCATAACTTTTCATCTCTAAGACATAGATGTACCATGAGAAGTGACACCCACCAACCTCAAGAGGGCACTCCTTTCACTGACGTACACTAAACGTCCTAATCCCAAATAGAGTCTCTAGCGTCATAACATCCTCAGAAGTAAAGATACAGAGCTTAAGGATCTTTATAATGGAAACATATATAAAACTATGGGAATCCCCTATATGAAAAATAGAAAAAGATATAACTGAGGCAATAAGAATCACACATCTAACCATAAAGGATCCAATATCCTACTCCTGCTACGTCGGCTCCACTACAAAATTATGACATGTACCATATCCCTGCGACCCTGCTTGACTACCCTAAGCTGATTCACCCTGCTATCGTTCAGAACCTATAGCCTGGCTACCATAGCCATAACCACCTCCTCGGCCTAAATGGCCTAAAAACTCTAGTTCCCTAACTGATGAGAAACCTGTGGTCCTGCCCCAGAATGTGGAGTCATAGTAGAACCCCTATCACTCATTTCATGTGATAACACCTAGAAAAAAACACTAAAGATGGCCTATCGTGCCACAAGATCGGCACTTAACTCGGTCTCTTGGGCAATATGGTCTTGTATTTCTGCTCTTCCCATACTAGTAGCATAAAACCAAGATACCTGAAGAAACATCACATGAAGTCACCCAGTGGCTCTTCCTACTATCTGACGAAGGAGTACCAGCCCTAGATGTTGAACCACCCTAGATAACAACTCCAAACACCCTTAGATTATGATCAATAATTAGTTCCTCGTTTAATATAGCCATCACTGAAGTTATCATGAAGGAATTCACCTACGATCGGATTTCATACCTGAGACCATCCTCAAATTGCCTAGCCAAAGATAACTCTTCACCTCCTAGAACATGTGCGAAGCACTTAAGATCTATAAAATGGGATGAGTAATCCATCACTAAAATAGCGCCCTACTGTAAATGCATGAACCCTCGATATTGATCAGTCCTCAATGTCTCAAGATAGAAGTAATCATATAAGATCCTATAAAACTCTTCCCAAACCATATCCTGATGATTTACCACCTATGAGATAACATCCCACCACATCTTGGTGGAATTACATAGCATGTACATAGAAATATTCACCCTCCTCTCTAGAGGCATCTCCAGATGCTCAAAGATAGAGAGAATGACCTCTAACCATGACTTTATAGCCTGTGGTCCTCTATTCCCAGAAAAAAGTGGGAGGATGCTGCTGATGGAACACTCATGTCAGCTCTTCCATAGACGGGGTAAGATGCGGTGCTCCCTGAAAAGTTTGTAACGACCTCAATAATCCTTCACAGAACTATACATCAGCACTTGCGTCTGGTATAATAGTTGGTGTCAAGACAGGAACAATGGGAGGATCTACTGGTATTACTAGATCTACCCTTTCCGGTGTCTGGTCATCACCCTGTACCCGACGTACAACCATAGGATATCTCGGCGGCATGACTCTACAAGGTCAAGCACACAACTCATCACAATATTATTAAGAAAAGAAACTTATAAGTGCAATAATTAAATAAGATAAGATCATTCAAGTTTTACAAAACATGGTTTCACTATGTGTATAATACCTACACGGTGTGTTCCTTTAATCTTTTAACATGGCGTGTACATCTGCCAAACCTAGTAATGTAACACCCATACACACGGTGTGTTCCTCCTAAAACACGGTGTGTAATTGAATTTTTTCTATTGCCCAAGTACTTCTACACAACTAAACCACATGGGGTCTTCCAGTGCAACACTACATGGTGTGTTCACCCGAGAAATGACGTGTACTAGTTAGGTCCCATCGACCCATGTCGTTGGTCACCCGATTGACTCTACATGGCATACAAGAATGGTACATGGCGTGTAGAAACTAATATTTATCAACCCATGTCATTAGTCACACGGTCCTTACAGCATAGAATGTACTCCTAGTACATGGCATTTTCTACCAAAGATTTCCCAACCCCATGTCTCTTCTCACACAGTCAGTCAAATGGTCAAATTTTAAGTGGCATGTACTCCCAATACATGGTGTATACTTAAGAAAAAATTTTCCTCCAGAACATAAGAACACATGGCATGTGTTTATAACACCACACATCATGTTGTCTGGGTTTCCAGATAGTAGGCCTCTAAAACTTCTCTAGAACCATTAAAACTTAATATTTTGTTTTGGTATTGAAAAATTCCAACCCGTGAGAGCCCATACTCCCACAAATCAATGTTTGGAATCCTTTTTCACATCATAACTTGACAAAATTAAATTAAAGTTCGAACATGATACACCAAATTCGGATCCAATAGGGCCCATAACACCATAGGGACCAAAGTTTGGCATCCATCCAAATAAAAATTTACAAATTCGAATACCCTATCAAAATAGAGGGAATTATATCATAGCAGCTTACATATCTAGCACAATATCTATCACAACAGCATGCAATTAGTAATGCATCCTAAATGGCCTGATGAAAATGCATAAAATGTGATCTCTAGAAAGTGACCATATGATGTATGAAATGGAATACCCTCATATCATCGAGTTGCAACAGAAATAGAACCACAATGTTATCAACGATAATAACACAATACAATTAAATCACCCATCAATGAAATCAAAACAACCGTAACAATTCGAAAACCATAAAATTGCAATATTATAGGTAAATTGGATTTTCCCTATATATAGGTTAGCTAATCCTAGGCAAAACTTATTACCAACTACCTATTCTTTCCTATCCCTACTTATAAGCTAAAAATATTAAGACAAAGCAGAAAATAAACCCCCTATGATACCACTTTGTAACATCCCAGATCTGGGTGCTTCCCAAAGGTGCCACATACTTAGTTGGTCACATAGCCTCAAGCACCTTTCCTTAAACCCCAGAGTCTTCCAACTAGTAGAGAGGACCTTGGGTGTGATGGTGGGGAATATATTCCCTCATAGGTAGAGTAACACAATGGAAACAAATAGTACATAGTAGGAAAAGAAGTAATACAATACTACATAAGTAAACTGTGGAAGACAGATAGTATAAACAATTGTAGAATATATAAACAAATGATGCATGTCACATGTTTCTAGGAAAGCTGAAAAACATGTCATAATGCTGGAAATACAATACTAAAACCAAAGTATATAAAATAGTAAACTCCAATAGCATCGCAAGCCTCATCTTGGTCTCATGCTCTCTAGCTCCAACAACAATCAAGTACTTGATGAAGAAGTGAGATTTCCCCTATCTATACCTTCAATGATATAATCTATTTGGGTCCAAAATCATGACCAAAACAGGGTGTGAGATGAATCTCTGTAGGCATCCACCAAAATATCTGGGTTTAACTATCAATAAATATATATATATATATATAGCATGTAATAAGCAGAAATGAAGCTATAAACTAAGAAGTACTCAAAAGTAGAGAGTCCTATAGTTTTCAATTACATTCATTTACATTTATTAATTATTAAAACTGCTAAATAGTGTAACCATGAGATATATCCTAAGATCTGTATCCCCCTGCATAATAGTAAAAATAGACGTCTTAGAATACCATCTAAACAATCAAGCAAGAACGAGTCCAAGCTTGTACTTTGGATTGGAAGACATGACACAATCATACAATCATTAATAAGCAACCCACTAGGAAATTTCTCACATCATGACCCCTCTAGTTCAAAAATATCATCAAAGAAATAAATAATGACCCTCTGGAAAAGCTCACATAGTCTAACCCCTTTTGGTCCCACATGGCACTAACCTTTTACCAATGACCACCTGGGTAGCTCTCACGTTCAATATCCCATTGGTCTTCATAGGAATAATGAATTATAATAACCCCCTAGCAGCTCTCATAGTCAATTCCCTATGGTCCCACATTCATTTAATAACAACCCTTTGGGTAACTCTCACGGTCTAATCCTTCAAGTCAATGACCACCAGGCAGCTCTCACAATCAATACCTCTGGGTCAACATAACAATAATTATACATAAATGACCCTACCTCGAGAATCTCTCATAGTCAATTCTCCTTGGTCATACTTTCACGGTGTGAATTACATGCATCTAAAATAAACATCAACTCCATAATAACAACATGAGGCATGGAAAAAAAGCAATCCTAACAGGAAATTCTAGACCAAACGACCATAATCAATCAAACATGGGAAACACATCCATAATCAAGGTATTAAACCTTACGCCTAATCAATAACCCTTCTCAATAAAACAAGCCATAACAGGTATTTTAAAATGTTAAATTCCAAACCACGCAATACCCTAAATATGGGTATTCGTCACTTTTAGCATATATAATCCAAAGAATACCAATGAAAGGAACAAAACACCTACCCATATGTTGTACGATGAACACTCTTGAACATTGGCCCTTGAATCAACCTAGAATGACTTAAATATACGAAAAGGGTAAAAATTATCAACCCTTGATAACTCAAGAGAGAGGATAAATCAAGATGATAGACTCTAGGGGAAGAGAGAACTCACCGGTGGGAATCCAACTTACTCAACAACGTCTCAATCGGAGCTCGGATGGAGAAATTAAAGGAGATCAAAGTTATTCGGTCATACATCGCTCTCCTATACGAAACACATGAAGAAGAAGTTCATTCCGAAGATGAGATGTGACCCCACTCTGATTAATCAAATAAAAAAGAAAAGTACATGGCATGTTTATTTAATGTACACATCGTGTACAAGCCTCAACTGGCCCCCGCTTTAGGCAGTCAGCCAGGTCACTTACATAGCCAAGTACTCGGCCATTACATGGCCAGTACACGACTACATGCAACAACCGAATATATGGTGTGTACTCAAGAGTACACAACGTGTACTCAAAAAATTTCCAAATTCTTTATTTTTCCTAAAAGAAACCTGAATTAAATAACCATACCTAAAATGAAGATTCAGGTTCTTAAAAACTTCCCGCCATAAAGAAATTCATCCCCCAATTACCCTTCCAATGGTGGAGAAGAAGAAACTTCAAACATTTCTAGCCACTTTGATCATAAGTCGACTTCCCTCTCCCAACTCTCGTTCTGTACTCACCCATGCTGCCATAGAACTCGTACAAGAAGAACATACCCACCACATAGAACCTTCTTACTACAAACCACAATCCATATAGGGTGATCCTAAAAGGAAGCATCCACCTCCAACTCAACCTCCTCAGGTTGAAAAACATGAGACGAGTCTGAAAATTAATACAATAGCTGAGAAACAAGGAAGACATCGTGCATAGCCCGACACCTCTGAGGTAACTGAAACCGATTGGCAACTGGCCCGACTCTCTAAAACCTCAAACATCCTGACGTATATCGATGAAATATTTCCCTTCATCTTAATCCTCATATGTCCCAACCTCGGTGTGATATGTAAGAAAACCTAACATCTGACCTCTAACTCCATAGGTCATCTCCTTTGATCAACATAAGATTTATATCAAGACCTACAATAGCCATCCTCTTCCGAATCAACTCCACCTACTGAGTGGTCTTATAGACAAGACGAGGTCCCAACATATTTGCCTCTCCTACCTCTAGCCAACATAGGGATGATCGTCATGGCCTACCGTACAAAGCCTCAAAAGGTTCCATCTGAATCGTCGCCTGAAAACTATTATTGTAGTCAAACTCAACTTGGGGTATGTGTATCTCCCAAGACCCCCCCCCCCCCAATCCAAGATGTGTGCTCAAATAATGTCTTCTAAAACCTGAGTCATGTGCTCAGACCGGCCATCTGTCTAGGGATGGTAAGTTGTACCCAGAAGTACCTGTGTATCCAAAGTGACAAACCACCTACCTTGATGTTGTACGATGAACACTCTTGAATGTCATCCCTTGAATTGGCCTAGAATGACGTATATCTACAAAAAGTTTAAAAATGATCAACCCTTGATAAGTCAAGAGAGAGGATAAATTAGGAAAAGAGGATCTATTGAAAGAGAGAACCCACCGGTGGGATTCTAACGCACCTAGCAGTGTCTCAATCAGAGCTTAGATAGAGGAATGGGAGGAGCTTGAATTTATTTGGTCATACGTCACTCTCCTGTATAAAACATGGGAAGAAGAATTTTGTTCTGAAGATGAGATGCGACCCCACTCCGATTAATCAAATAAAAAGAAAAGTACATTGAGTGTTCATTTAATGTACATGCCATGTACAAGCCTCAACCGAGTGCCACTTTAGGCATTCAGATAGGTCACCTACATGGCCATGTACTCGGCCGTAACATGGCCAATACATGGCTACACATGGAAACAGAGTAAACGGTGTGTACTTATAAAATTTCCAAATTCTTCCTTTTTCCTCAAAAGCATCCCAAATTAAAGATCAATACCTAAAATGAAGTTACAGGTTCATACAGAGGGTCACTTCCCTCCTCAATGATATCTCTTCATCATCATCAGGTGAAAAAAACTCTACTTCTTCTTTATCTTCATCTGAGTACTCTACTACCTCATATAACTCCAAGCCAGTGTAGACATGGTTATTTAGATAGGTATGGTAATCTTTAGGATTAAAATCCTCATGTATCCAATCAAAATCTTTCACCCATCTTTTTATCCTTGGGTTCCAATTTACATTCATTATTTTACAGATAACTTTATTTAAGCAAAAACCTCCACACTTCACTTCAGATTATTTAACCTCATAAATTAATATTTTAGCCTTAAACATAATAAAAATTAACTTAAGATAAATTCGGTGATTATAACAAGATGTTGAATTTCATATATCTATCATATGAACCATTAGATATCAGTGCAAGTTGATTATTTCTCATAGTTTCATAATATATAAGAGATACACATCTTGGTGTTTGATCTGGATGAAGTCTCATTTCCTAGGCAATAACATGTGATAAATAAACTTAAAACATCAATCTATACTCACTATCCAATTAAGTTGAAATAGTTGTTCTTAGAGTTCCATATCCTATCAGCTCTACTAAGGCATTACCATATCAAAATATTTCACTATCACTAGGAATGGACCCTTGATAGCCATTATAAACTCCTTCATAAGGTACATTAATACACTTATCCCATTATTTTAAGGAGAATAATACATATTTTATGTCTATCATGATTCTTATCCAATCCTTTTTTTTCAAAACTAAACTTAACATATTGATAAAATTGGTGAACTGACATAGGAGAGAACAATATATCATTAATCAGGAACCAGTCAATCCATCACTGGTCTTGGATCACCTTGAGTACCAATTTCTAGACAACAAAAATTCATCATTATTTATTTCTCAACAACCACTGTATCATTTTCAAGTTACAGGTTCCACGGATCGACTATCGGTCTGCTTGATTCTCCTCTAGGTTTCTTTGAAGGTCACAACCCCTTGGAAGTTGACTCTCTAGATTTCTTTACTCTAAAAATTTCAAGATATTAAAGGTTCAAGTGAGGATGAGAGAAGGATAATGGTTGGGATAGAAAGGGTATCATAGAAGTTTGAATGGAGACAATCTTGAGGGAGAGAGTAATCCAAAATTAGACTTAAGCACCAATTTATATCATTTACATATTTGAAAAAAATAGAAATAGAAATAAAACAATTAAATATAATAATTAACCTAAAAATAAAAAATTATAAATGATGGATTATGTACAATGGTGGGTTGTTTCCAATAGTGGGTAATTTCCTACGGTGTGTAATTTCCAATAGTAGGTAATTTCTAAGAGTGGGTAATTTACAATGGTGGGTTGTTTTAAATGAAGTCTGAAAAAATTTATCATTCCTAATTCATGTTTTATGTAGTTTAATCTCTTCTAGTTATATATATTAGTAAAAATATTAGCAACTTGATGTTTAGTTTCTATGAATTCAAGATTTATATCACACTTTTGAAAATGATATTTCAAAAAGTGATGTCTTTCATAAATATGATTTGTTATAAAGTGATACATAGGATTCTAGGAAATATTTTTTACACTTGTTTTGTCACAATTTATATGGAAAATTATTAATTGATATCCATAGTCTAGTAATGTGTGTTCTATCCAAAACAATTGAGCATGAAAACATCCTACAACTATGTATTCAGATTTAGTATTAGACAATGCAATATAATTTTATTTCATTCTACACCAAGATACTAGATGATTTCCATAAATATTACATGTTCTATAGGTTATTTTTCTATCTAACTTTCAACCACCAAAATCAACATTTGAGTAAATCACTCAGTCAAATTCCTATCCTCTAGAATAGAACAATCATAAATTAGTTGTATATTTAAGGTATTTGAAAATACTTTCTACAATAATTAAGTGTAAATATTTAGGGTTTTATGGAAAATTATCACACAAACACACACTAAACATAATATTAGACAAGAGATCAGTTAAGTCGAGTAGACATCCAATCATACTTATGTAATTGGTTTGATATGTTGGCTTCCCAACTTTATTACGATCTAAATTATAGTTAGTAGTCATTGGAGTTTCAATAATTGTAGCTTTATCTATACCAAAATGTTTTAGAATACCTTTTGTGCACTTACTTTGATTTAAGATAATTGAATATTTATTTTGAGAAATCTAAAAACCAAGAAATATTTTTAGATCACCCATTAAACTCATTTCAAAATCATTTTGCATCATATTTGAAATATTAGTACACAAAGAATTTTTAGAATAACCAAAGATCATATCATCCACATATATTTTAAAAAGTAAAATATCTTTTGAAATTATTTTTATAAAAATGGTAGGATTGACTATACCTTTTATAAACCCTTTATAAATCAGAAATGAGATGAGAATATCATACCAAGATCTTGGGGAATATTTTAAACCATATAAATCTTTTGTTAATTTAAATACATGATTTTGAAAATGATGATTTTGAAATCATTGTTGTTATTAAAAACATCATTATTTATATAACCATTCAAGAATGAAATTTTGAAATAAATTTGATATAGTTTAAAATCCAAAAGTTCTTCTTAGGGAAGAAGTGTTCTAATGGATTCAAGTCTAGCTACAGGTGGATAGGTTTCCTCATTTCCAATACCATCTTCTTAACTATATCCTTGTGCAACAAATATTTCTTTATTTCTTACTATAATACCAAATTCATTAACCATATTTATAACTACCCATTATGTTATAATAGTCCAGGTGCCTTTAGATCTATCTAAAAGATCCCTAACATTATTTATTTTAAATTGGTTAATTTATGCTTCCATTTCCTTCAATTAGAATTCATAATTAATTTCATCAGTAATGTTCTTAGCTTAAAGTTGTGATAATAATTCTTGATATTCAACCTGAATTCTAAAATAATATCTAGTATGTGTACCTATATATTGGTCCCCATATAAATCATCTATAGGATGGTATCTATGAGTTATAATTTCTATTTGAAAAGAAGGATTGGTCATCTCATGGTCATCTATAGGTTCAGGTTCAGGTTGTGAATGTTCCTCAGAATTAGATGATTTATCTTCTTGTTTCAAAAAAGTTTCATAAGATTTGGTATTTTTGTTGAAAGTAGAAAAAATAATCTTCAAGGTTTTATAAAGGAGTTTTAAGCTCATTTGGATCTATTTCATCAAACTTTACATGAGAAAAATATTCCACAGTCTTGGTTCTTTTATTAAACACTCTATATGATTTACTAGATGTTGAATAACCAAGGAATATTTTTTTATCACTCTTAAAAGAACATTTTTCAATATTATAATTAGTGTTAAGAATATAGACTTTGTGAAAATTGAATCTAATTTAATTAATCTTAGGATTTATATTATTCCATAATACATAAGGGGTTTTCTTTAAGAGAGGTTTGATTAAAACTCTAAAAATTATATAGTAGGTTGTATTCACAATCGTTGCCCAAAAATAAATAGGATTGTAATATTAATTAAAAATATCCAAGATAATTTCTTAAAGTTTTTTATTTATTATTTATCCAACACCATTCTACATTGGGATCCTAAGAGTTTAAAAGTTGTGATTGTAGCCATTTTGTGATAAAAAATATTCAAAGTCTTGATTTTCAGACTTGTATCCATGATCACTTATTAAGGTCTTAATCTGAAGTCCATTAATATTTTATATAGATCTAGCATTCTTGGTAAAGTAAGAGAAGGCTTCACATTTTTTATCCCAAAATAATACCCGTGTATACCTAGAAAATTAATTTATAAAGGGAATATACCTAGTGCTTCCTATTTAGACTACATACTCTTGATGGTCCAAACAAATCCATGTGAACCAATTATAGGGGTCGAGAGGTTGAAGTTACATTCTTTGATTTAAAATATATATTTTGTTGATTACCCTTTGGACATTGGTTAGATAAATTATAATTTGGGAATTCATATTTAGGTAGATCTTTGACTAATAATTTATTAGTAAGATTAATAAATGACTAAATATTGAAATGGCCTAGTCTTCTATATATAATCCAAGATTCCTTATGAAAGACACTTAGGTAAGAAAAATTTTGAGAAAATAAAGAGTCTAAATTAACAACATAAACATTTTCATTTCTCGAAGTATTAAATACTAAAACATTTTTAAAGAAAAAACATTGTAATCATTTTTTCAAATTTTATGTAAAATCTATCATCACATAAATATGAGATGCTAAGAAGGTTTTATTTTAAACCATCAAAAAATAATACTTTATAAATTAAAATTGAGTCATAATTTTCTTTTTTTATAAATCCAATTTTTTTCTTCTTAGCATTGTAACCAAAGTGAAACGTCCACCATCAACCTTTATCAAAAAAAATTTGCTTAAATAATCTCTTGTCATATGTTTGAAAAAACCATTATCCATATACCATAAGTTCATACTGGATCACTTTAAATATGTACCCTATAAAAAACATTCTATACCAGGAATTATTTTTGTACCCTGATCTTCTTGGGTCTATAAATGTTAGTAATTAAGGCTTTAATAACACATTTGTTCTTAATGGGTTTCCTATAATCAGATTTTAATCGTTTGGAAATAAAAAAATTGTTGGGTATGGATGAGAAAAAACTAGTATTAATATTTATAAAACCATATTTGGGAATAAAACTATTATTGACCATTATCATCTATCCAGGTTGATAACCTAAGCCAGTGATATATTGAGGTGCCATCTATTTTTTAAGTATTTGATTAAGAGTATTTTTTTTCTATTAGTAAATTTGTTAAAATTCTTTTTTTTTTGTTTCTCATTAGACAATTTTAATTCAGTATTTTCTTTCAATAGTTGAGCATTTTTCTCTCTTTATGTAGTAGGATAAAATTTAAAATTAACAGTAAATGCATTCAATTTCTTTAGAATTTCATACTTATAGTTAATCTCATTGAAATTATATTATATAGTGTCACAATATTCAAAAATATCCTAATTTTACATATTTTCATCATTATATTATTATCTAGAATTATTATAAATATTTACAGGTGAAGTAGGAAATGCATTTGATACCTCATATGTATTTATCATGAAACACATGTTTTCATTGTCATATTTTTCCTCTGGGGTAGTGTCTGAATCACTTGAGCTACCTTTAGAGGTACTATAAGTTTCCTTTATTTCTTTCTTGTTTTTCCTATATTTTTCATCATATTTATTTTTATTTTTCTATTTTGGGATAGTCAACTTTAACATGCCCTTTTATCTTATATTTATAGTAGATGATCTCATTTGAATCAACATCTTTCTTCCATACATTCCTCTTATTCCATATATTTTCATATTTTACATTGTATCTATGTTTTATAAATAAATTCTTACTATTATAAAAACTTTTAAACCTTTTGTCTAGATGGTCCATCGCTTCATCATTATCATCTATTGATTATTCATCCCTTGAACTTTATCCTTTTATTTTGAAGCAATAAACTTAAATGCTATGGACTTTTTTTGGTTTATCTTCCTATTCTTGATTTACTTTATGATCTTCCTTGTACATCATTAACTTTACAATAAACTCATTAATATTTAGATTTCTAATATCACATGACCCCTTATTGATAATGAGGTTTTTCTTTATCTTTATGGTAGACACCTCAGCAATCGCATGATTTGAACCTTTTTAGAAATAAGATTTCCCAAAGAGTGAATTATATTCACAATCTCATTGAACCTGTGATACATGTCAAAAATAATGGTATGAGGTTTTATATTAAATGTATTATACTTAATTGTATATGTATTTAATCACATTTCTTTCATATTATTTGTTCCTTCATGAGAAACAACAAAGGTATCCCAAATTTCATATGCATTTTTACATATAGATATTCAGTTTAATTATTGATCTCTTAAAGAAAAGTAGACAAAATTCATATATTTATAGTTATTTTTATAAGTAATTTTAGTAGAATCAACCCATATATTTCTATAAGTCTTAGTCAATTCATATTTACCATCAATATTGGATCATATTTCAAAACTCGTTCTTTCAATGTGCATTTTCATTTGAATTTTCCATTAATTATAGTTTATGACATTAAATAAGGGAGGTCTATTGGTAGTAGAACCTTCTTATCTATTATCCGTTAAAGAACTAAATTTAGAACTAACAGAAATTTAGGATCTTTAAAATAAAAATAAAATCATAGTTGAAAATATATTTGAAAATACTTTGATACAAATGTTGGTTGGTGTGTGTAACTCAAGGGGGGTGAATTAAGTTTCAAATAAAAATATCTATTAAAAAAATTTTAAATAAAATACCCCAATTAAAATAAATATTCCTAGTTAATCAAAAGAGTAGTTTAATATAATTTTGATCTTGTAAAATATTCATAAAGATTGATTAGTGCTCAGTAAAAACAATATGAAAATTACTTTAACTTTTGAAATCAATTTACTCAATGAAATTTTTATATAAACACTAGTTATGATTAACTATCAATGTACAAGTTTTGTTTACATTTTAAAAATAGATACAGTCTAAAGCTTTGGGAATAATGAAATGAGAAAAAAGTACACAATTAAATAAAAAAATGGGTTTATTCTCAAGACAAGATCTAATCCCCTCCACTTGGAAATTACCCACTTCCAAGTATATTATATAAATATAATATTATCCATAACCTTTATTAGGTTTAAAAACAAAAACTTACAGGATTTTTAGCCTCCAATTCCTCTTCCATAATTATATATGGGAAGAAAATAATTCTGTCCACACAAGGACCTCTTAAACAAACACCATGGGTAAATAAATGAAAAATTATAAGTGATAATATCTTGTATTCTTCAGTTCTAGTACAAGAGACAGTGTGTGTTTATAAAAAAACAACTCATTATTAAAACCTAAAAGAAAAAATATAAAGAGAAAGAAATAAATATAGAAAAATATAGTGCTTCTCAATTTGAGGTACTCTAGATGCTTGAGTCTCATTTGATATGTCTTAGTGAGGAGCTTGAGCTGTTTCTCTAAAATAATTTATAAAAAAAGCCTCATTAAGTTCTATTTTTTGTCTGTGTAAAGGTATATTTATCATCCATGAGTTATTCTCTTTTATAGATGGGAGTCTTTATGATTTCATTGTGTAATATCTTCATGGATCATCCTTCGAATATTCAGTAAGTGAACTTCTTTATTATGCATCATCAAAGAGAGAGAGAGAGAGAGGGTCCTTCAGAAGTATATATAACTAAAGGAACAAATAACCGTTGAGGAATTATCATGAATATTTCCTAAAACCACATACTAGGATCTCAATTTTTCTTTAATTCATATATGGAATACTTAAGTAATAATAATTAAATGACCCATTTCATTAATTCTAATAATATATATGTTGGGAGAATTTAATTCAAATTCATTAGAATAGCAATGGTGAAACATACTTATGTGACTCATGTCTGGAGGTCTTTCACGCTGGTGGTATGCCATCTGGAAGTAGGACATCTGAAGATGACTCATGTTCAGTGGTGAATTATCTGATGTTAGGTCATTTTATAGTAGGTCATTTGATGGAAGTTCATGTGACGATAGGTCATTTTTGGTGGCGACTCATCTTTGGTGGTGAGTCAAGTCGGGCAGTGACCCATCTCTGACAATGAGTCAAGTCTGGTGGTGACTCATCTAATGTTATGTCAATTCTTGCTATGACTCATCTCTGGTAGTGAGTTGTACCAGATATTGACTCATATCTGGGAGTAAGTCATCTCTGGTGGTGACTCAAATCTGTAGTGCATCAAGTTAAACTAATGGTGACTCTTCCGAACAGTTAACCAAATTTTTATTAGATTGACTTAAATTATAAAATTATATAATAAAAGATTAAATCCATTAGATAAATAATTAACATGATTTATGGTCATTAAAATAAGGATGTTCCAATGAAATAAATATTTAAATTCAAAATTCAAATCCTGATATCCCCTTGTAACTCAGGTCTCATCATGAGATGTAGTGATCATGCACCTACCCATGACCTACCACGTAAGATCAAGAATCCTACCTCCCATCTAATGGACATCCTAAATAATGAGGGATAATTATGATAAATCCAAGGTTCCTATGGAGAAAATAACATGACTAGATTTGATACCATTTTATCATGAACTAACCCAAGCCTTCCCTCCATCAGACGCCCGAGCCAGCCTATGGCAAGACTTAAAGGGTGTTCTCAATCCCCATGGGCTTGAAAAAGTTCCTGGTCATTAAAGAAGTACCACTTGGGAATGATTTCTCCTGAATAATAAAAAATAATGAAGTGTAAAATAAATTAATGTTCCAAAATGAATCTTCCTTACATCAGGTGTCCATGCTAAATAAAAATAAATAAACAATAACTTAATATCAAAACTCATAAAGTAGTAAACAACAAAGAGAACCAAAAACCTCTCTCACCCTATGAGATCCATTTTTTCCCAAAATAACCCAACTTATACCACAACTGGATACTGGATCTATCCCACAACAAGTCCTACAGGGTGTTACTAATCCCCATGGGCTTGTACATGTTCCTATGAATAATGGAAGAACCACTAGGGAATAATTTTTCCCAATAAATAATAAATTAATGTAAACTAAATAAAGTTATAGCATGAACCATTTGTACATCAGGTGTCCTCTCCAGATAAAAATAAACAAAAAACAACCTAATATCAAAATTAGGAATATAATAAACAATAAATAGCACCAAAAACTTCCCTCCCCCTCTAAAATCTCTCTCTTACAAGTCAAATACGCCCCTTAATTGGCTTTGGTTTTTCCACTATCAGATATTTCTTCCCTCTATCTATAAGAATCAATAAAAGCCTAAGTGGAAAATGTGATAAAAATTTAGAATAAAAGAAAAACTATAACATACATTTCTTTTTTTTTACTATACAAGTCACCTCCCAACAAAAGAATCCCAATGCCCCATGGGTGAGAATAGAAGATAAGATAGAACCTATAAATAAAAAATTCAAGAGATATAGCTGTGAAGACCGAGATGATTAGTATGGATTCCAAAAGATAAACCAATCCTTATTCCTTACCTTTAAAAATAAATCCATTTCATGTTAGTTTAAAAATAAGAATATATAAAAATAGGGTTTCTATTATTTTCAAAACACATCACAATCCATTACTTTTTAAAAACCATTTTCCCTTTTTATTTTTAAAATAGTTTCTAAACCTTGAAATAATTTCCAAATAACCCTTTATAATAAATAATGAGTGCTAAAAAAGTGTTCTAGTAATAAATAAAAATATTGAAACCATTTTATAGAAGTGGTACAAATCATAGGAAAGTGACATACATATAAAATTGGAGTCATGGGTTTATAGGATCTATATGGGACAACCTAGGAAGGAGCCAAAATCAGTCATATAATCAATCTCTTCTATCACCAAATACCAATAAAAGTACCCAAATACATAGGAACAACATCATGTGTTTAACCAAGGGGCTCCATCCTTAAATAGTCATGTTATCTAAATTAGGGACACTAGTCAGTGCGTAATCTATACTAGTTCATCATGTTTACCTAGATATCCCTCCTAACTACCCAAGGATTCCTATGATGTATAAATTGATTTGATATTTATCATGATTGAATATACATACATAGCATACAATTTTCACGAAAACAACCATTCACTTTCTCATATTTGAACTTGTTTTTAAGTGATACTTTTTTTCATTTCCATGATATACGAAGGACACACAAGTCCCTTTTTGTTCATAAATCACATATCACACATTTAACATGCATCACATTTTAAATACTAGGGGAAATAATTAAGAGGGGTCTTCATTTTAGTGAAAAATATCAAATTTCAAAACAGGCCTCATCATTTCAAAAAGGAACACTTCTTTTTTTTAAACCCACTTTTAAAACATAAAATTTATATTCCAAGCCACACTTCACACTTAGACACATATATGCCTTGATATTTATATATATTTGAATACCCATATTCCTAATGCACATATTCCCAATAGCATGTCTGAATATGTAAAAAAGGGAATATATATATATATGTATGTAATTAAAATTTTAAAGAAGGAAGATAATTAGAAACCATTTTTGAGAACTTTAGAAACTAAACATTCCATTATTTCTTCATAGAAAACCCAACTGAAAGTTCAAAACATTTTCATTATTTACAAACCTAAAAATTTAAAAAAAAATGAAAACTAAATGATCACCCTAGGTTCTCATCATTTCAAACAAGATTGAAAACAAATTTTTAACATGAAGATAACATAGAAAAAACTTTTTAAAATCATATAAAAACCAAATAGGAACAAATTTTAATCATCACAGCTATTTTATATAATATATATACTAAATAATTTAATAAAAACACACATTTAAGAACACAAGAAATCACAATTTCAAATTTAAAGTCTTGATGATAGGGTTACCTACCTCATAACTTGTATCCTTTGATAAACGAGGCTGAAATCCACCGCAAAAAGTTCTTTGAACTCCAATAGGGAAAAAGGAATCCCAAACCAGAAGAACCCCCATGAAAAATTAGCCACAAAAGATGAACCAGGTCAAAACCCCATATAGGGTTTGGTATCATATGCATGAAACCTGGAAGAAGAAGATATTAAGAATACTATAGTAAAATAAGAATATATAGGAGGAGAAACACTTTCTTAGGATTATCGTACAACATATTTTGTATAATTATAATGAACGGAAGCCAGATTGATGGGGGTCATGTGAAAGAGGCATGGCTATGGGAGGGGTATAGTGTGAGATATGAGAGAAAATGGGAGGGTAAATTAGGTTAATTCCCTCAAGTGAATTTTCAGAAGAATATAAATTTTAACACCCAGGGGGAGTTGCATGGTTGTGCCACACAGTTGGTCAAACCAATAGAGGACTATGCAAACAAAACTGGCCATATGGAATATCTGCATGGTTAGGATGCACAATTTTGAAAACTATATTCCAAACATGTAAAATACATCTTTAAAAAATCCAAGGCCACCTACATTGTTTCCACATGGTTTTTCCAACTGTGTGGCCAAATCGCGCAACACACAAAAAAATTGTTTTTAGAAAAATGTGTTTTTACGCTTAATAACAACCTTGTACAAAAATAAGAAATGAGGATAATTATTTAGTAATTAGTTATATTATGTATAATTAAATTTGAATTATTTTTATTTAAGACAAAATTCAAAACATAATGGGACCTTCAAATTACTTTATTTAATGAAAATAAATAACATTTGTACAAAAATTGTTATTTTTTACTACTTATTTGAAAATCAATGTTTTTAAAAAAAATACCAAAAAATAAATGTAATATAATATTAACATGAATATTTCAAAAATTATATACATTTAATCAAATAAAATTTATAAGAAAATGGTAGAAATTAATTATATGGTCCATACATAAAAAATAATAAAAACCATTTTTGAAGAAAACAATTTTTTGAAGAAAACAATTTTTTGAAGAAAACATATTTTTGAATCATAAAATGAATTCACTGAAAAATTTGTAATTAGATATTTTGAATTAATAAATAATTTTTTATTATACATTATCTTTATATATATTTTTCATAATTTGGTTATTTCTATTTATACCTACAATTTAATGGCTTGGTTATAATGGGAAGATTTAAATAATAATATTTTTATAGTACGTTGCACTTAACTTAAAGCATGGTCTTATGTGTTATAAAATATATCAATCTTATTATTATTTTAAACTAAAATTTTATGGTGTCAAATTCTTCCCCCTTAAATATGTAATGTCCTTGCATTTTTTTATCTTGGTAATCCAGAGTTCAATATTGGAAAATACTTTTTTCAAAAATCCACGTCCTGCAAAATAATAATGAAATTTACTTTTAAAAAGGGAAGTTGGGAATTTAAAGGTTAAGAAAATCACATAATTAGGTTCCCATATAAATATAATGTTAGCGATAGGTGAAAATATAGATATGGTGGAGTAATAATAACATCCAAGGAATAATATAGAGTGATAGAGAATATGATCTTGAAAAATTTGATCACCAAAAAAACCACAAATCAATACGAGATAATGTGGACCCTTAATTCATCATAAATAAAGGTAAAGTATAACATTTTTATGTAAAAATCATTTTACTAAAGTTGAGAGATTATTTTAGTATCAAGATGGGTAACATGAGAAAATATACTTACATGATTTCTTTTAACATTTTTAGTAATTCCCTTGATTTAATATTTTAATTAGTTTCCACACTTGATTCTAAATATTAATTACTAAGAGAAATTTTTCATGCTTGAATCAATAAAATTTTCCTTTAATTAGTCATAATATACATAAATAAATAAAACTTATTTCACCTATCTAAAAATGATTATAAAAAGTTAAGATAATACTAAATATAAATAAACCTTATGGTGAAGAAGTAATACATTGCTTCCAAAAACATTACTAATAACACATATACAAATACTATAATAATTTAACCATGAAATTATAATACCTATAATTAAATATATATTATTTTATGATCTATTTACTAATTCCAAAATCCTAAAAAGTAATCAAACCAAAAAAATCAGGATTATATCAAAGACAAACACAGGTTTAATAATAACATTTGTGAAGAGGGTATATCTATGTGTAATAATGTAAACTAAATGAAATATACTTATTAAAATAATATTTTCAAAATTAGTATTGATTAAAAACTCCTTTCTTAAGGTTATACGGAAATATTTTATTTTTTGGAAAACGTGGAAGATCTAAAAGAGTGTGAAGATCTAGAATCAAATAAAGCATTAAATAAATGTTATTCTACAATCAAAGTACCACCCATAATAACTTAAGGGATTTCAAATAGATCTATTGTAATTTAATAATCTTGGCCTTTATACCTTATCCTTTTTAGGTAACATGACGGAATAATTTGAGTGACTAGAGGCCTTTAGAGGCTTGACTAAATCCCATCAAATAAGAATTCAATCTTAATTTCTATATTATGTATATACTCTACAACTTTCCATTATAATCTTGTAAAATTTTCCTTATTCTTAGAAACACTTTCCTCTTCTTTATATATTATATTGAGGAATTTCCTTCAATGAATCATGCTATAAATAAATACGTTGTTCCAGAAGAGTAAATTTATTAGTCATAACCTAAGTCAATAGTCTTAATATTGTCATAATTTTTTCATCTCCAACAATATTCATGTTGACTGATGATAAAGGAAATCCATACATTGATTATAGGTGTTGCAGCATTTTCTATTCCTACCAAAAGGTGAAATTTCTAAAAAATGGAACACATCTCTTCCACAACGGCATCCAATTTCAAGTATCTATATAGGAATGTTATTTCTAGGAAATCACACATTCTATACCATACCAAAACTTAATGATACTATCATATACTTAAACTTATCCCTATATTCTATCATAGGGTTATCTTCTCTAGTCTAAGTATTATGAAATATAGTTCCCAATGTTTATACTAAACTTCATCTGATACCAAATTTAACACCCTTAATTCAGTAAATTGAAGTTGTCGGTTATTTTGAAACATTGTAATAAGATATAAGAAATCACATCCTAAAGGATAAAATAGTTTAGTAGTCATAGGACACTAGATACATACATGATACTCAAATTGAATTTGAAATCTTGAACTATAATTTAATATTCAAGTGGGAAAATAATCATTTCTTCTAGTATATATTTGAAATCATTCATAAATACATTCTTAGTAAAATGGGGAAATGAAAAAATAATAAAGGGTGAGCTTAGATTCTCAATATGGAAAAATGTACAACAAAATCTATCATAGGATAAATAAATCATGTATAATATTATTGTGATAGAAAATAATCCTATATTCTATGTAACTAATGTCATAAAATGGTGACATGTCCATGGATGACATAAAAACTTAAATAACCACATGGATAATAATAACTAGTTTCAAAATGATAGAATTCATAATTTTGAAAATCATAATCATGCCATCAAGGCTTATTCCAAGACATCATAAACATATCATCAAGGCATCATTCTAATACATCCTGAATAATAGGGAATACATACACTAAATACCTAGGATATTTTTTCTCATGATACCGACCAATACATCAAGGGGTATCTATAGTGGGCATTGCCAATTAACATACTAATTATAATGAATTCATTATATAAATTGAATGTCTAACAATTCAATTCATAATCAATATAACTATTCATAATGAAAAATGGAATAAAGAATGTAAAAAAACAACCCAATAAATCACTAGATAAACATGATCATAATCCATTTAGATTAATTTTGTGGATGGTATCATTATAGTATATACCCACTAAATATTATGATCCATCAAATGAAGATGATATGGATGAAATTACTTTTAAAAATTCATAGGAACATTTCTAGAAGAAAATACCCTTTTCATTTGGAATAACTTATTTAAAATATAAAGAATATCTATAATATTAGGAAAAAAATCATTGAAAATAACTATGGAAACTTTTAAATAAATCTTCAAGGAAAAGAATAGTCATGATGATGGGAACATCCATTCATATGGGAAATGATAAAATAAATATTCCATTCACACTTTTTGTAAAATGTACCTCATTAAAAAAATGATAAGGGGATTCATTTCAAACCTTTTTTATAGAAATAAAAAATGTGTGAAAATTAATTTAATCAGTCATTAGGAGATCATAAAAACATTTTAGGGAAAGTATAGACATGGGAAAAAAAATATGTCTAGTCGAATAAAAAAAGTCACATTTCCATAAAACCATTCTTTATAACTTTTGAGTACTTAAAGAGAAGAAAATGGAAGGAAAATTTTTAATCTATAAAAATAATCAAAGGAATAAAAAATATATGGTTTTTAAGATTAAAAGATCATATAATTTCTCAAATGTAAACTTATACAAAAACAATCTTGAATAATGAAGAGATTGTGTAATAAACCATTACCTCAAGTCTCACTTGATTTTTAATTGATTTTAATATCCTTTAAAATATATTTAAATTTATAATAATTATATAACAAAATAAAATTCATACTAATAATACCATATGTGTTTTACTTATAATATCTTATCATATATTCATTAATAATCATTCATTATTATCATTATCATACCAGGTGTTAACTAATTCATTTTTTTTGTTTATCTCAATTTTGTAGTTATGGTTCTTGAATATTGATCATGGTTCCATTATCTATAGAATTTTAATAATGGTATAAATATAATATATATTCATTTTATACATATTTATAATTATCCATGAATGGAAGACATGTAAAATGGATCACATCACTTCATGGTGGTGGTAGTCTACATGTACGCATGAGCAACACCATAAATTTTCAAGTGGTGGAAGGATAAGTTGGTAGATGATATCTTATACTTATAGAATCATAATTTTGTCATAAATATAATATATATTCATTAGTTACATATTTATAACCATCCATTTAATGAGGTGATGAAAAAAATTACACCATTATGTAGAGATGGTAGGCCATTCATATGCATGAGATATATTTAATTTTCCATAAGATGGAAAGGAAGTGGAAAATGGTTGCCCCTATCATGACCCACTCCCTAGAAAGGAACCCTTCCTAGGACTAAAATAGAGAAAGTGAGATAATAAAACTTGAATATCGCCTTGAATAAGCCAAGGGTCGATGACCAACATCGATTGTATAAAATCACACACATGTGAGGCATTAACTTTAAAAAGATTTGATAAGTAAGAGATAATATAAGGGAAAACACCAAAAAAATACTACTCAAAATAAATATTTAAGTAATAAAAATACCTGATTTGATATATTACATGACTGGATACAACTAAAATGAAGATGGGAATGAGATAAATCCTCAATATTGACCAAGAACCTCAAAAATCTCATGAATAACTCCTTGAACTAGTAATGTCCAACTCAACCAAAAACCGTCTCCTACTAATATAAAAAATAGTTTATATACCAAGGGTGAGAATGGAATTAATACTCGCTAGGATCCTCCTTAAAACCTCTCATGTAAAATACGAATGAAGAATGATAAAGATCAGTGAATAAATAAATGAACCCAACACATCACTTAAACCAATATACTATTATTTTCCCAATATCACCAGGGTTTGATCACAAAATAATGAATAAAACTATAAACACAATATTTAGAATATATATATCCCACAACCACTTCTCTACTTGCTTACCACTCTCATGCCCCAATGTTTCATATTATGAGATCCCATCCTTTCCATAAATCATGTCATCTCTGATGTGAGTCTAGCCTCAACCAAACCTACCTCACTACCATGAAGGGTAAACATAACATGTTGGCATTAGTACACATATACATTTCATCATAATCACCATCCAAATCATAATCAAGTGTATGTATTGAATCCACTGAAGCCCATTTAAATGAATTATACCACAATCCATCACATTATATGTACAAAAACACATGGAAAGTAAAAGACACTATGAATAGATACAAGTATACGCTATAAAATTAGGAAATCACATCCTGAAACACACAAGTATGGGAAATAACACACCATATATACATGTAAATAATACTATAGTTAAAGAGAGAGTGGGGAGAGGGGGTAGCAAGCTATCTATATCCTCACCAACATTGATATTGGGGAAAACACCCCCAACACCTCAAATTTTCAATTTTCTGTCTAACATGTGTGGGGTGTATATGAAATAAAAAACCTATAGAGTAGATATAACTCACAAACACATTAAGGGAATCAACATAACCTTATAATCATCTTCCACTATCATCGTATAGGACACCCAATTTCCACTTCTAAGGTCTGGATATCAAATAATCATACAGTAATCAAGGTCAATATTAATTTATTCATTAGAAATTAATTAATATTATTCTATTTTTTTCCCATGATTAATATTTTAATCTTCCAATCCATGTTTGGGTGTCACTATTTACTCTTTCTTGTGATCTCAAGTGTCATCATCAAGAACCAACCCCATTTTCTATAATTTCAAATATTATTTCTTAAACTTTTGGGTACTCTATGATTCAACCCAATCTACCATATAAAATTTGAATTCATAGTTCATAACATCAAACTGCATCCCATAGTTGGAAACTATTCATATCAATAATATTTGGATATTGACCATTAAGTAAGTATTAAGTTAGAAATAAGAATTGACATACAATACCTTCTCTAAACTCATCCTGGTCGCCCTAGTGTCCCAAAACATTGCACATAATATTATATCTGATATCCCCTTCCCACATCATCGCCATAAAACTCACCTTGTGCCTCATCCATCATGATAACCGATACCCCATTCCATTATAATAATTATAACCCACACCCCATTCCACTATCATCATCATAATGGGAACCTCGTGCCACCACCATCATCATAACCGGCACCCCATTCCACCATTATAATTAAAACTATGTTAGTTTAATAATCAATAAAATCATGTTTATAAAATCCTAGAGAATAAATAAATATTAAATATATTATTACACACATAATTTTAAAGGAAAATATGACAGAATCAAGCTAGGAATTCTAGAATTTATCAAACAATGATGATATCACTCATCCTCAATGAAATTATTTAAAAAAATAAATAAATTTTCAATACGATATTTAATTAACCGTTTAATAACGAATAAATCTATGCAGAACTATCCAAACAAATTTATATGTCTAAATATTATTTATTTAATATGGAATTCTTCCTTAAACTTATCTTTCATCTATCAAAAATCTCAATGATACTTATTTTAATATACCTACTTTATTACAATAAAGCATTTACAGCTTTATGTTTTCATTTAGTTTAAATTCAATCCCAAATTCCCAAGAAAAAATTTAATCTTCACAACAAGAAATATTAAATTATCTAAACATGTGATAATTTACATTTCAATTATTTTAAAGATATCTAGAATTATAAATAATTCTCATAAATAATATTTAAGTAGTTTAAATTTGTGACATGTTATCAGTTTGATTTTATCAATAATTACACAGTAACATGTGATAATATATTCTCAATATTCTAATAATTTTATGAAATTGTATTTTTTTGAAATTTTTCAGGATGAAATAATATTCTTCAATCTCAATTTATTAATTTTCATAATGTATTAATTAATAATAATTAATCATCTAATTATCAAATTTTCAATATCAACCTACAATAAGAAATTTCTATTTATTATTAAAAAATATATTACTGCCTAATTTTATCTTCCATTTAAATTCTAGAAATAATAATATTTATTTAACAATAATACCGTTCATGAATTTTTTCTTCTTCGTTTACATTTTCCAAGTTATCATATAATCTTTATTCATATGATTATTTCCCATATCATTATCTGATTATGGTTAATTGCATTCATATAAATAGAGGAGTCTAAAATAAGTTAATTTCACACTTTAACAATATAAAATAAACATAAGTACTAGATATCCTACCTATAGAAAAAGATATTTATGTGAATGATAATTAAGAATGAGAGAGAGAGAGAAAAAAAATTTGATGTGCATCATTTTGGAATGAACAAGAAGGAGGGTTTGATTGACTTGCAGAAACTCTCTAGGCTTGATTGGAGGTGTTCTGGGTCATTCCAATGATTGAGAGTATAATTTTTTTGAGAGTTATGTAAACTCTTTTTTTTAAATGATGCCATATTTCATGTTTGAAAAATATAAATACCAGTACATTTAACCTTCTACTTAAACCATAATTTAATTAGATATTAATATAAAATTGATTGAAATCCCATTAAAACATTTGAAACTATCACAAACAATTTTAAACAAGCAAGTACAATTTAAATCCATGTTTTTTATCATTTAAATATCTTAAAATAATGAATAGGCATTACATATACATAATAGATGGAAAATTTGGATTTTCCAGATTTAAAACGTTACCCTTACATATGGAATAATTGATACATATGGTAACATGGTTCTAACATTATACAAATGGTTACCCTTACATGGGTATTGTAAAATCAAAAAGAACCTTACACAAGTTTTAAAAAATCTCAAGGACCATTATATATCCTATTTAAAAACTAGGCTACCCTTACATGAGAGATGGGATAACTTTACATAATAGAAGGATCCATGAGATAACCCAAATGAGAGAGATATATTACCCTTATAAAACAAAGGTAAATGTGGGATAAACCTTACCTAGGTCATGATAAACTTTATCTACCCTTACATATAAAAAAGTAACATTTTCTTCAAAAGGAGAAAAAGGGGATTACTCTTAAGAAACAAACAGAGGCTAGGCCACCTTTACATAGCCTTTAGAAAACTCATCCTACCATTACGTAGGAGTATTTACGTAAGGGTAAATTAAAATTTAATATTTTTAAAATAAAATCATTCACAACTCTACAAAATTAATTATAAAAAATATAATATTATTTTAAAAACATTTAAATATTTAAAAAACCACTTCTTAAAATATGAAAAACTTTCTAAACTGCTATACACCCCAAAATGAAAAAGGAAGGCTTGGGAATATTATAAAAATTTACAGTCACATACCCATAATAAAATCTTAGTATATTGAAGATAAAATATTAATTATGTTTCTTTGTATATAATAGATTTATTGGAAGTAGAGTTAGAAATAAACTTTTAAATATTCAAGTAATACAATTACCTCTTCTTTGAGAGACCTCATATGGATTAGACATTAATCTATCTTAGGATGGTCATAGAAGAACACCAGAAACTCTAGAATGATGTTACAAAATATAATGATGTATTAGGTTAGGTATTTTCTAATTTAGAGTTGTCAAACTATGTGAATGAAGTAAAAGAGGAGGTTATCTTTTATATGTGAGGAAAAAGACATGCTGGGAATAACTTAGAAGATTCAAATATAATATATATCATAATCATTTCAAGTGGAAAAAATGGCCATAATTTAGAATTTAGGGAATTATAAGGTTGAAATATCTTCAAACAACAAAATTTATACATGTTTAACTTGAATTTAAAACCTTATATTTTGGTTTAACTCCCCAAAAAACCCTTTTAAACCTTAACTGTGGTAATACATTTTTCACACTTTAAGGGTTATAAATTTACTTATTTGCTGGTAAGAGGCTAAAAAACAGTCTGTGGATGAAATTTTATACCCTTTAAATACTAATTATACTCTTTATATATTTTTTATTGATTTTAAATCATTTAAAAAATTATTTTTTGTCATAAAATATCATTAAAGTCATTTTTGAGACTATTTATTTAGTTTGACTTCAAAGACATAAAAAGTGAAATGGAATTAAAATATAAACACATTTATGATTAATTATAGTTTATAATTACCTATCAAATTATTTTGATACTATAATTCATCCAAAATATATTATTTTTATTTTTTAAAATTATTTACCTTGATTTTTCTACTGCTAACACAAGAATTGTATCTGTGTTACATAAGTGTTTAGGGTAAGTATACGCTAAAAAAAATAAAAAAATTGTTGTAACAAAAATAATGTACTCATATTTAAAAAAATTATTTATAAATGTTCTTATCTTCTTTTTCACCCAATGAAAATATATTATATATTTTAAAACAGAGTGACATTTAATTTTTATTATTTACTTAAAATAATATAAGGGTTATAGTCAATGGTAGGTGGAAATAAATTACCAAATTTTAGAATATAGGAGTGTAATAGTATAATTACACTAATCCAATGAAATAAAGGAAAGTTTTAAGGATATAATTTGGTAAAATCTCATGATTTTATTCATGTTTTACCTATTTTACTCTTACCATTGTTACAAATATTTATCATGGTTACTATTCATCATAACCGAAAATAAAAGGAACCTATTTACCAAATTATAAAATCCCAATTAAAAATATAGACTAAAATTTTAAAGATTCAATTTATATAAATAGAACAAATCAATTTTAATATAAATTCATAAAACACATTGAAAAACAATTTTTAGTAAAATGTATTTCAAGCCTAAAAATGAGCTTATACCAAAATAAAATATTAAGCTAATTATTTTTTAATTAATTATATTTTGTATAATTAAAGAATATTTATGTTACTTTAATACTAAATCCAAAAAATAAGAAAATTTTAAATTATTTTATTTCATGAAAAGAGATGATAGTTTTATTAAAATTGGTATTTTTTACTATTCACTTAAAAATAAATCTTTCCAAAATAATTCTAAGAAATTTTCCATAATATAATATTGAAATGATTGTTTAAAAAATGATATTAATTTCCTCAAATATCATTTCTAGAAAAATAGTAGATATTAAATATAATTTCCGCAGAATAAAAACAATAAAAACCATTTTTTAAGAAAAACATATTTTTGAAGCATAATATTACTTTAGTAAAAATCAAGTAATTATTTTTTATGTGTCAATAAATACATTTAAATTATATAATACCCTTCTAAATATGTTTCAAAACTTTTTTATTCCTATTTATACCTATAATTTATCATCTAGGTTATAATAGTAACATTTAAATAATAATATTTTTATATTATATCACAGTTTTCTTAAAGCTTAGTGATGTGTGATAAGAAATCTATCGAGTGTATTATTATTTTAAAATAAACATATGGGGTATTACAATAACCAATTGTTTAGTTCCTTATTTTTTTAAAATACAGTATTGGGTACGTATCAAATTGATTAAACTAATTATCTAGGAGGGGAAAGGGGCGTTATTAGTATAGAGGGTGAGTACATATGAGAGGAGGCTCACTAGAACCTAATTCTAATCAATTAATGTATATAGTCATATATTTTATTCTTTCTCAGTCCATGATCTTGAAATTAAAAAATCTTTTCACTCTCATCTCATCCTTGGTTTCCTTTAGGTATGATAGTTATTTTTCAATTAATATTGTTTTTAGGTCTTAATTGTTGGATTGTTAGATATTCTTTTTCATTGTGGGATCAACCTTGGGCTTTCATTATATATGATACAATTTTAGTTTGTTGGTTTGTAGTTTATGTGATTAAATTTATAAACTAATTTCCTGGGAGAATTAATGATTCCCCATGGATGTTCAGAAACTCTCTATTAGAAGTCATAAAAATACTAAAGGACACTTTCTTAAAAACATAGAACTTCACATATTTATAAAATAATGAATATTATTTGAACTATAAACTTTTAATTTAAATAATATCGTAATATATTCCTATAAAAATAAATTTCAAACATTTTTGAAATATATATATTTTCAATAAAACCCATTCTGAGAAGAGAAAATACATGAGATGGCATAGAATATTATATAATTATCCTTTAAATGGAATAAATTCACCATTAATTTCAATCATCATATATAATTGAGACTTATATTTTGATATTTACAACATATTATCTTAGTAGAAACACCTAATAAGACATTTCCAATCATTATATCTTAAAAGAAACACCCAACTAATTATTTATAACATTATGTCTTAATGAAAACACATAGAAATATATTTCCAAAAATTACATATTAATGGAACACCAAACCATATATTTGAAAATTATCCAATGATTTTAAGGGATATATAATTTAATCCCACCCATCACACAATCGAAAATATACCATAAGGGTTTTTGGTAAACTACATGTCCCCTGCCGTCATCTTATAATTTCTCTTCCATTTAATAAAAATTAGTGGCTTGTGATTCTCATTATAAAATCCATGAAAAATTTCTTCTAAAATCCTTAAACATGATTATTTAAATATCAGTCCAAAAATGAATAATTATTTTTCTAAATGTATATTTTTTGATGAAAATTTATGAATCAAATAATTAAAATAAATTAATACACTGAGAAATAAAATAAAGGTTTTTTATAAAAGACATTGATGGTCCATAAAAACAAATTTTAAAACTAACTTTAATCTTCCATGAAGAGAAATTATTTGTAAAAGAAATATAGTTTATCGATGAAAATTCATAGGAGATTAAATGTTTAAAATTACATTATTAAAACATATAAGGATGATTTTTGAATGTAAATAATCTACCTTACCTCACTTCTAGAAGAAGTAAATAATTGTACCTTATGAAACTCTCCTTATAGACACTATCTTGAAGATAACCCTAAAAATCACTCTCTTACCCTTGTGGTATCTCTTATTTTATAAAAACTATGAAAATTACACATATTACAGGTGAATGAAACTTATCAAAGTGTTTTTGGATGAATAATTGAAAAGTTGGATCTTCTTTTTATTTCCAATATTCACTGTGTATTCAATATATTATATCTTTGAATAATTATGATGTAATAGTGTGATCATTGATGGAGAAATTGACATGAAATAATATTTATAAAAATAAGGATTCTAACTACACCATAAACATTTAATCATTATGTTTATAAATATGAAATGTCTATATAGTCAAGGACAACCGGAATATTATTGTAAAGATCCTACTGTTTCAACATGAAATATATATACACAAATTATTTGTTGATATTCATGCAGTTGGGCATTGGGGAAAATGACTTACGACAATGATTAAGGTATTTATTATAGTTTAATATATAATATTAAACATCCCACTGTTGTGTCATAGACACAACACTCATAACCCAGAGCAGGTGGTAACTTTATTACATTGACACAACATATAAGGGATCACAACATAAAGGATCACAAAAAAAATTTAGTATTGAGATACTATAAATATATATAAATATTTTCTATATTACATTTGAAACTTTGAAACATGGTATAATATATTTCTTGAAACCAATCTTATTCCTTTTAATACATCCTTAAAATCACTCAAATATCCCTTTTTGGTACCCGGGGAAAGGTAACAAAATAAAAGGGTGATCTCAAATGCTAAGTATGGGGAAACATACAACGAAATATATCATGGATAAAAATGGAATACAAATTTTGATAGATTTAATAATCAATAATGTTTCTATATAATTATTAAATTGAGAATTAAATATATAGTATAACATAGAAATGTTCATAATCACATGAATAAAAATAACTAAATTCATAGTGATGAAATCCACAATATCAGACATCTTGATCTTAACATAAAGGCCTTGTTCCAAGACATCAAACTTTTCATCATGATTATAGGGAGGACGTTATTGTTTCTATATAGGAAATAACCAAGTGATCATTCTTTCTATCATAGTCATATCTATGCGATCATTCTTTCCATCACAGACATATAAATGTGATAAATCTTTCCATCAAGGTTGAATCTAAGACACCATTCTTTACTTGGGTGGGAACACACTAAATTACCAAACCATTTGTAACATGAGGACAACTAATGAACTGATGGGATATATAATTTCGGGTCCCACATGTCACTTGAATAAGTCCAATGAATTCACCATGTGAAATATATGAATAAAAATTCAATGTATAATCATCTTGACTTAGTAATCCTCAAAAATATGTATAATAAAAATATCATTTTAGATTTATATAATTTCCCCCACTAATAAATGGAAGAAAATGATGGAAATCCATCTAAAGAAAGGGAAATTATGGTATTATTAATGAATTTCCACTATTTTAAAGAAATGGGTTTCATAAAAAATTACATAAAACATCATAATAATAAGCTAAACAAATAAAAATGGTGGATGATATTATAATAACATATCCTAAGAGTAACATAAGTAATTTAAAAGGATGGTTAAATAGATGAAAAACACATTTTTAAGATAATTAGATAAATCACTTTGAAAAAGGAAGAAGAAATATCTCTTTTTGAAATGCTTGAGAACTCTATAAAATGTTCACTTTAAAGAAAATACTTTAAGCTTGATATAATGCTTTAAAAGTTACACATCAAAACCAAAAAAGTTTTTTCTAGAAAAAAAATAATAAAAAAAACTTTCAAAAACATCTTCGAGAATACATAAAAACCCTAAAGACATTTTTCTTCAAAATTCAAGCCTTTAAAATCCCATTTAAAATCAAGAATTCAGTTTTAAAATAAAATATGAATTTTTAAAAATATAAAAATATATTTTTTTTTCAAAACCATTAAAAATTATAATCATTTTGAAATCCATATTAAAAAATTTAAGGGAATATTCATAGATAAGAACACCTATAATGTCGAAAGAATGTGTTTACAATGAAATGTTAAAAAGGGATATTTTTGTTAAAACAACATGTATGGAAAACATAAAAAATTTATTTTCAAAATTTCATAAAGAAATTAGAAATATTAGTAAGTGAGATTTATAAATTATTGAATCATCTATAAGGATATCCAAAAAATTAATATGGACATAGAGGAGGGATATTCTCAACCAAATAGAAAAAGATGGGGTAGTTTCAATTAAAAGCGACACATTGGGTAAATTATATACAAAGAGAAATGAAATTAATAAATGAAATGTAAATAAAAAATAATAACCATTGGAGAATAAAATGGATGAGGTTCTACAACTAAATTTCATAGACTATTTCCCCATATAGAAATTTATTCATAACAATCATCATTTGGAAATATGATTGAAAAGGAACCCTCGCAGATTTGGTAACCATTGTGTTAAAATTCCATGTAGAAGAAAACTTGAAATAGAACTGTAAATACCATTAATAGTTATATTATTAGTAGTATATGGCATAGGGGTATTATATACACCATGTTAATGAAAATGTGTGCTTAATATAAAACATGTCTTAAAAAATATAATTTGAGACTAAGAACCCTTACCATTAACTCTAGACTTTCATAAAAGATATTTATCCTCCTATATAATAAAAATAACCATATTAATCACTTATTTTAAAACATTATTCATATATATTATTATATATACTCTTAAATTTTAATAATTCATTATACAGTTATTAGTTATAGTTCATTTTCCTCATTGGATGGGTAGTGATTTTGATTATTTCATGTATGTTTTGTAATAGTTAAATTAGTAACCGTTAATTGAATAAAAAAAATTATTCCAAGATTATTTAAGGTTTGAGAATAAATATTTTATAGTGATTTATAATGCTCTAAATTCATACCATGATAATTTTAGTCATGATTTGTGAAGACGAAATAAGTGAGAGGCTTGTTTCGAGTAATTTACTAATATCAACAGATTACTTTATAATGATTGTTAATTTATGGTATCCTTATATAATAATATTCCTAATATATATATTAATCCTTAATAAAATATAAATTAATGAAATTTTCTTTATAAACATCCATATAAAGAGATGATGGAAAATAGAATATGTCATCCATAGAATTGGTAGTATGCAAGTACGCACATGAAACAATTTCATTTCACATAGATTTAAAATAAATTAAATATTTATTTATCTTTTTAGAATCTTAATTATGTTATAAATATCATTAATTTTATTAATTTTATTCTTATAACTATCCATTCAAGGCAGTGGTGAAAGACAATTTAGGTCGTTCGTGGTGGCAGTAGTATGTATGTATGCATGAATGATGTTTTCACTTTTCTAAGGAGAATAAAAGAAGGTAGATAATGATTGTTCCATCAATATAAGAAAATTTAAGTATTATGATTAGGATTTTGTTATTATTTTATGATGGAATAATATATTTTTAATTTATATGAATAATACTTAAATAAATATAAATGAAAATGAGTGATTGCAAAAATTTTACCTTACTTCTTGGAATTACTCCTTTAAAAATTGGATCAACACTTTGAGGGGATATGTTTTTCAGATATGAGAACATCTAGAAAATTTATATGAGTGTATTTATAGATTATATTGGAGTTATTTTGAATGAAGTTTCTTAATGTGGGATGAAAATTGGTGTGGTTAAAGTCTCCTTTTATAAGTGAGAGGGGTGACACTTTTGTAAATACCCATAATTTTATTTGAAAGTTACATCAATTTAAAAGGAAATTAGATAAAAAATGGTAAAATAATGGATAAGGGAAGATTTTGTTTCAAAAAAACCTTAAAAACACATTTTTAGATACGATTTTAGGTATTCTAGGTGTTTTCTCCTATGTTTTAACTTTAAAAAAATATTTTTACCATGGTAACCCTTTTTTAACCCTCGCTAACTTACTTTAATGCCCAAAATTAAAATTTTCCTCATAAATTGTTTTACCCTCGCTAACTTATTTTTATAACTATAAATATAAAAAAAATTAATTTATAAAAAAATAATTTATAATGGTGATAAAATTTACTTTTAAAATAATAAGTGTATAATGTATCAAAACTAGTCTTCAGAAAAATATTAATTAATTTCCAAAATGTTAATCATGGGTTTCTAAAATTAAAATAATTTTTTAAATGAATAATTTTATTTATTTAATATTCATTTAATTGGGAAAATTTTCATAAAATTTTAATCCATGATTGCATCCTAATGAAGTCATAAAAGTTACGTTATTTGTAAAAACAACATTTTGTACTATTCACCTAAAAATAAATCTTTTGCAGAAAAATATAAAAAAATTATCTTAAGATAATATTTAAATGATGAATCCAAAAATTAATTTAATTTAATCAAATGAAAATCATGAAATTTAGTAATTTAACTTTTAAATCGAAATAATAAATATAATGAAAAACTATTTTATAAGAAATAGACTTCTCAAAATATCAATTGTTCTTATTCCTAATTCCTATAAATTATAAATTAAATTAATGTTAATTTATTATTTTTCTAAAATTATATTTTATCATAATTTAACCATAATATTTTTAGTTTATTAAAGTAAAAATACATAGCATATAAAAGGTAATTTTTTAAGAAAATACATTTTAAAGCACAAGATGATCTTATTATTTTTTTAGCTACACTAATTGAATTTCATTAGTACATTAGTATTAGAAATGATTTTTTTAGTTTTTATACAGATTTAAAAATTAGGTTACTTCTATTTATACATTCCAATTCAATTAGTACATTATAATGGTCTCATTTAATACTTTTAATATTATCTTAAAAAAATGCTTTGCAGTTTAGTTTTAGTTCAGTGTTTCATGTGGAACATGTTATTAAATATAATGTTTACTTAAAAAATAATTATATATTGAAATATTCTAGTGTTATATTATCCCCATTAAATAAATTTCATCCTCATACTTTAAATTATTACTTACTAATGAATATAGATAAGGATATAAATAATATAGAAAACACTCAAGATATAATTGGTAATGATATATCTACCTCGCTAACTTGGGTAGGAGTAGAAACTAATGTATTCCTTAATAATATTAATATCCCCCATATCGAGTTTCTTTACAACCATTTGAGAAAAGATTCCATTTTTATTTGATGTAAATGACAATATTATGTAATTATATTCCAAAGAGAGTTCATAATCATTATTTTATGGATATACTACCATAGGTTGATACAAAATGTGATTTTCATAGTTTGAAAATTAATTCAATATCTATATAGAGATAAATATTCCATTTACAAGATCACATTTAATTCATTCTAAATGAATAATATTAAGATTTGTGTAAGGCTTATTTCCAAAAACTTCAACCTGATATAAAGTAATAACAGAACTAGAGTTTTTCTTTGATAATTCAAAAAAAATCATTGGTTTGGTGATTTAATACTCCTAGAAAATATCCTAGATACATTATATTTCCTAGAATAAATCTTAAAAAATACATCAACAACTCCATAGTGTAGTATAAGCATGCCTTAATTTTCATGATCCACTTTGATGATTTTTATATCATAGGCCCTTCCTTGTTCCTTTGGTTTATGATGTTCTTGATGCTGATCATTTTTGTTATCCCTTAGATCAGAGAATTGACTTGTATAATGCCCGAGTTACCCAAATTTAAGAAATTGAACTATTAGTGGTACCTTAGGGTGAAATTTATTTCATTTATTCATGTTAACTAAACTATATTTTCACTCAAAAATTAGTTTATGTTCTCGTTTTCCACACATCAAACATCCTTCAGTTCCTCTGATAAATTTCCTTTAAGGCCTCTTCCAATAATCTTAAATCATAAAAAATTTAATCTTCTTTCCTCCATGGTTTTTATCTCTTGAAATTCCCTTAAATCCTTCTATTATTTTGTGTGTTTGGGAAGTCAACTATGTTTGATTTGTTAATCATAATCCATGATAGATGGATTGGAATAAACACAATATTGCTCACTTTATATCATATCTCATTCAATTTTTCATTGGTAAAATCACAACATTGTCCATGACATTTATTGTTAACTAGGTTTCTCCTTACTCCATCCACTATATTAATGAAATTTAAGGACATGAATATGTTTTTCAATATTCTTATAAAAAGGAAAAATAAAAACTTATAAAAAATAAATATTAACTGATGTTCATAACCAATATCATGAATCTCAATTTTTCAATCTAGGTTATCTATGTTTATATTCCTAATATGTTCTACAACATAACTATTTTTATATTACATCATCAAATTCTATAAAAATCATTTATAATGTTTCTTAAAGAGAATGTAAATTAACCAAAGAATATCCCTCATGAGCGTCACAATAGGTGTGTAGTTAGGTATCTTTATCATGCACATGGTGAAGATCAAGATAACACCAAACTATCCTTTTTGGGTTTATTACCACTAGGTGTATCTGTTCTAGAGCCTATATACACTTATTTGTATCCATAAATGGATTTCTATACTAGGAATCCACTAAATCTCAAATTTACAAAAATTTATTATGTTATCCTATAATTAAACACAACACTCATGTCTATCATAGGGTTATGTATTTTGATATATAATTTTATAAATATAATTCTCAAGGTTTCTAAGAAACTTTTTTTTATACCAACTATAATGACTCGACTCCCATAACCTAGATTTTGTGACACTTTATTACATTAGCACAAAATAAAAGGGATCGCATCATAAAATTCCACATAGTTTAGAAGTCTTGGGAGACTACATACAAATATATTTTCAACTTTACATTTAAATTTTTGTATCATATCATAATATACTTCTTAAAAACATCATTATTCCTTTCAGTACATCCTTTAATTCACTAAAATATCCCTTATTTTTACCCTATAGAAGGTTAACAAACCAATGGGCGAGATCAAGACCTCAATAAGGGGAAATGTATTATATAATCTATCATGGATAAAAATGGAATAAAAATTATTGAAGAGTCAATAATCAATAAATATTCCATATAATAAATAATAAAAGCATTAAATATATACATGGATAACATGAAAAATTATTTAATAACATGGATAATAATAAATGAATTCATGGAGATGGAATGCATAATATCATACATCATGATCTTACCATCAAGGCTTTGTTCGAAGACATTTTACTTTTCATCAAGGAAACATCCAAGAAGTCATTCCTTCCATAAAATTTGTATTCAATAGATCATTACTTCCATCTAGGTTGCATCTAAGGTATAATTTTTAAATCAATGGTGAATCTAAGAGTTCATTCTTTAATTGGGTAGGTATGCACCATATACCCAATCCTTAAATCTCATGATACCAATTGATGCATCGATGGGTTATATAATTATGGGCCATATACCTCACTTTATTAATTCCACTAAATTCACCATGTGAAAGATATGAATAAAATTTCAATGAATAATCAAATTTCATTTTTCATCTATTAACATTCATATTGGAACAACAACATATGGTATGTTCATACATTCCCTAGTTAATAAATGGAATAACATGATCATAATCTATCCAGAGAAAGAATGTGAATGAAATTATTAAATCATATCTCCCGTGGGAAATAAATGGGTTTCATCAAAACTTACATAAAAACATAATCATCATAATATATCTAGACAAATATTTTGGATGTTATCATAAGAACATATCCCAAGTGGAATATGAGGACTATCAAAGGATGTTGACAAAGATAAAAATCACACTTTTAAGATTACTGGATAATTCACTTTTAAAAAGAAGAAGAAATAACCCTTTTTGAAATTCTTGAGAACTCTTTAATTAAAATGTTTTCTTTAAAATTAAATACATTTTGCATGATAGAACATTTTAAAAAATTACCTTTAAATCCAAAAAGGGTTTGCATAATTTTTTTCAAGAAATATGTTTTAAAATACTTTTTTTAAGAAGACATAAAATTACTAAATACTATTTTCTTAAACACACAAACCTTTGAAATCCTTTTTAAATTCAATAATTACTTTTTAAAATAAAAATTTTATTTTGGAAAAATATAAAAATATTTAATTTTATTTTAAAAATAATTAATAATTAATATCATTTAAAAAACCATTTTAAACCATGGAAAATAATATGTGTAAAGAGAATGCCCCTACTGAAGACAGAATGTGTTCACACAGAAAAGGTTAAATGGGAATAGTTTTTCTAAAATGATGCATGTGGAAAAAGTAAAAAAAAAATATTTTCATAATTTTGTAATTAAAGTAAAAATAAAAGAAAATGACCTTAATCAACATTTAATTCATGTATAAGGGAATCCATAAAATGAATATGGATATAGAGGGGGGATATTCCCGACTGAAAGTAAGAGGTAGGATTTGTTTCATTTAAAAAGATCACATTAGGTAAATTATTTAGAATGAAAAATGAAATTGATAGTTAACATGTGAAAAACAAATAATAAGTGTATTAGAAGAAAATGGTTGAGTTTTTAGAGATAAATTTTATATAATTTTTCCCCAGTTATAAATTCATTCATAAAAATCTTTATTCAAAAATGATATTGGAAAGAAACCTATGTGACTTTTTTAACCTTTGAATCAATAGATCCTTTAATAGAAAACATGGAATTGAAATTTGATACAATAAATAAGGATGCTAATAGTAAAATATTTTAATGGATAAGTATATAAACCATGTAAATGAAAATATATTTATAAAACAAAACATATCTTAAAGAATAGAATCTGAGATGATGAACCTTTACCTTTTGCTCCCAATTTTAATTAAAAAATATTAACCTCTTGTATTATAAACATAAACGTATTAATCACTTATTTTAGAAACGCGTTAATATCTATTACCATATATAATTTTAAATTATAATAATTTATTATGCCTTTATTAGTTATTTATATTCTATGTTCATCATGATATGATTAGTGATTTTGATTTATTCATGCATGTTTTGTAATAGAGATATCAAATCCTGGTCATTGAATAAAATTTCAACATTAAAATATTATTTATGGCACTAGAATAGATTATTTATAATGATTTATAAATTTAAAATTTAATTCAATTATAATTTTATTAATTATTTGTGAAGATGAAATTGGTGATAGACTTTTCTCAAATAATCTACAAATATCAACAAATTACTTTATAATGATCATTAACTTTTATGGAATCCTTATAGAATTTTATTAATGAAATATATTAATCTTTACCATATTATAAATTTATCAAATATATTTTTAAAATCATTTGTTTAAGGTGATGGTGAAAAATGAAACATGCCATCCATGGAAGTAGTAGTCCACACATACACGTATGCGATATTTTCAATTTACAATGAAAAAAAGAAAGTAAAAATTGATTTAAAATTTCAGAATATTAATCATGTTTTAAATATAATATTTATTCATTAATTTCATTCTAATAACTATTAATTAATTATAGTGGTAAGAAATGAAGTATGTCATACATATAGGCGGTAGTCGATATATTTACATGAATGATGTTTTCACTTTTCTGAGGGGAAGGTAGGATGGTAGATACCGATTATTCCAAAAAAATAATAAAATTTTAGTATAATAATGATAATAATTTTATTATTTTTGGATGTTATAATATAATTTGAATGTAGAATAATCATACTTAAATAATATAAATGAAAATAATTGATTTGGAAATCTTTACCTTACTCTTTGGAATAACTCCTTCTCAAATTGGATTTAGTCATTATAGGGTGGTATTTTGAGTATATAAGATACTCTAATACATGGATAGACATGTTGGGGAGGGATTTGGGTATAGTTTTGTCAAAACAAGTGGCTTAATGGGAGAGGAAACGTGAGGTGGTGAAAATCTTTTTCTATAAGTGTGAGGGCTGGCAGTTTTGTAAATACCCATAACTTTATTTCAATATCATTTCACTTTCAATGGAAAGTGGCTCCAAAAGTTAAATATAATGAAGATTTTAAGAGTGTGGGTTGAGAAATATCTTCACCACACACCCGGGTATAATATTTAAGTAATTCTAGATGTTTTCTCATTAGTTTTAGCTTTTACAAAAATTTACTTTTACCAGAGTAACTATTTTTTTACCCGTGGTAAATTATTTTATTGATCGTAATTAAAATTGAACCATTAATCAATTTATATATAATTATTCCAAATATAAAAATAATTGTATAACTGAAAATTTATAAAAGTGATAAAAATTAATTTTAAAATAATAAGTTTATAACGAATAAAGAACAGTTTTTAGAAAAATATTAATTAGGTTCAAAAAATGTAAATCATGAGTATAAAAAATAAAAATAATATTTTAAATATAAACTTTTACTTACTAAATAAATATTAAATTTATAAAAAGGTTTCCTAAAATTTTAAACCATTCTTATATCCCATGAATGTTATAAAAGTTATGATATTTTAAAAAAAATATATTTTATACTATTCACTTAAAAATAAATATTTTTTTGAAAAATCCAGAAAAAAACCTTAATATAAAATTAAAATAATAAATCAAAAATAAATTTCATTTTTTAAAATTTAAATTCTAAAATTTTGGATTTTAAATTTTAAATGGAAACATAAAATATAATAAAAACTATTTTTATAGGAAAGTGAATTCTTAAAATATTAATTGTTCTTGTTCCTATTTCCAACCAATTATAAATTAAATTAATGTTAATATGTTTTTATTATTAATATTATATTTCATTATCATGTATCCATAATATATTTAGTTTCTTAATATAAAAATTCATAATTCATTAAAGATTATTGTTTTGGGAAAAAAAATTAAGACTAAAACAATATTATTAGTTATTTAACTACACTCATTGAATTTTATTTGTGAATTAGTATTAAAAGTGACTTTTTTCTATAAATATTTAAAATTTTGGTTAATACTATTTATACCCATGAATTCAATAGCTATATAATAATAGTCTCGTTTAATGCTTATAACATTATCTTAATAAAATGTATTGTGGTTTCATTTTTTATCAGTGTTACGTTTGAGACAATCTATTTAACATAATGTTTATTTAACAAAGAATTACATATTCAAATATAATAGTTTTATAGAGGGCCTCCATACAAATCCTATTAAAATTTATTTTATTGATATAATACTCCTTTGATTCTGTAATTATCACAGTGAATGTATGCCAACTAAACATCACGAACAATGCTCCGGATATTACTTGGAATAGATTATTTTATATTATACAAATAATAATATGTATATAATAATTAGTTTACTCATTCATATGATTAAAACTATATATGTATATATATGTGTGTGTGTGTGTGAATATATATAGTCTTATGATAACCTATAATAGCAATGCACTGGAGGTTAAAGACAATAATAAGTGTTGTTTAAAAATGAATCACACATGTATATTAGAAGTAGTGGACAGTACCTATAATAGATGAGTCCCAAATCATAATCTTATTTTATCCCATGTTTCCTCATTACCCTGGAGGTGGAAACACTATACTGCAAAAAATATGAACCCACGATCGCTACTCCCCGGTTGTCCATTGTGCCAACCTACAGGATGGTGTTTAGCACCCACCTTCAACCCCTTTATCTAACCCAAGCCATCACATCCTCACATAAAACCCACCTCCACCTACACCTTCACTTGAACCTCACTCACATGTTTCCTTACCAGTTAATGATTGGAGATTGTTTTTCCAAGTATATGTCTTTCTTAATCTCCCACTATATTGGGATTCTTGTCCCATTTTTTAATATATTTATGCCGATATAAATTCTTATGAAGAATTTAATTATCAAATTGATAATATAATATAATCACTAGTTTCTTTAAATTTAATCTTATAGTTCTAATTCTATATAATCAAGTAAAATATTTTTTTAGTCACTTCAAATTAATATTTTACATACCATAATAAATATTTTACTTCTATTAAAATTAGAAATTATAAAAATATATTATTTTCATATTAATATAATATTCATATAATTACCTATACGTTATATATATATATCCATGTCAAATTAATGTACCGTGATAATATATTACTATTAAAATTTAAAATTAAATATTTTTACATAAAATTAATATAATTCACTTATAATGAAGTTGATTTAAAATTAATATATTATTTACCATAATATTTATATTTCTCAATGAAAAATGTTGGGTTCAAGAACCCCAAAAAAAAGAAAACAAAATCCCTTTTTAATAGGCAACCCCTTACATGAAAAGGGCTTAAGAACACATAGACCAAAGGCCCAAAAACCAAAATAAGTTCATTATTGGTATTAAAATTTACATGGATTTAGAAATTGACACGATGGTCCAATAAGATATCGTCCAATAAGAATATAGACAAATTTATAGTCCAAAGTCCCAAAGATCGATGTCCAATTTTTCACAGAAACCTAAGGATAGAAACTCCACTTAGTTGTTTCACTGTTACGCCAGGAAGCACTGCCATGAGTGCTCCATGATCTCATTGATGTTCTGGTGTCACCTACACTCCGTTGATTCTTTCAACTAGAACATGTAACCATCGCCTTCAGGATACCTGATCTAAGGAGATCAACTCCTCGACAGGGTTACAAGCCGCTGCCACCTCATGCCGAGTTGAAGAATACTGGTTGGATAAAAGGCCTGCTCCTACTATATTACATGCCTATAGGGAGAAGCACTCAAGAAATTGAGGAGGAACTACGTATATCCAAGCTTGGTGAGTCCTGATCCGACCCTATGATGTCGATAGAAGGTTGTTCTGATTCCACCCACACAATAACCATGCCACTCTAACATTATTCTCTTGAAGTCATTGTAATAATCCCACCTCACAATTGAGGTTCTATCTCACCATTCCTCCTAGTAAGCATCCTGCTCTCACCTTCAGGATCTAAAGCATGCCTACCATCATCTCTACTAGTCTTCCCCACCATCGAGTGGGGTAGATTCCATTTCCCAATGTATGAAATATTTATATTTCTCAGTGAATCATATATTACTATTAAAATTTTTATTTATAATTCATTAACAATTATCATCAAATGACTCTGAATCATTAATAATTAATTACATTAACTTATTATCTATAAAATAATTAATAATATAATATTATTTGGACAATAAAATAAATAAAAATATAGTAAAAGTATTACTTTTATAATATAATCATTTTTAAACCGATTTATCCGCTATCTTATCCATTATATTAAAATATTCTATATCAATTTTCCCCTAAATAATATATCTTATTAAGAATACCGCACACACACAACATTAATTCCCTCTTCCTTTAAAAACCCACACATATTACTCTCTCATTTTACCTATAAAATGGTTCATATATTCTCGCATTTCTACATTCACTCACTAGTCATCTTCGGTGGAGCTATCGTCATGGATGGTCAATGAGGTCCATTTTAAAATCTTGTTTTTTTATTATTACCCTTTATTATCCTCTTATACGTTTTCTCATAATGTGGAACATTGTATTTTTTATCCATATTTTATTATTCTAATTTATTTTTTATTTATTCCATTTTTTTGGTGTTTATGGAGAAAATATTTCAACAAAAGATACTTCATGCTAAAATAAATTGTATGTTTACTTAATTTTTGAAGTAAGACATTAACTAAATATTTATTAAAAATATTAATACTAAAAAATTATAGGGTGTTACATTTTATCACCATAAATAAATTACAACCTCATAATTTAATTGTTTACATTTGAGAAATAGATCATTTCAAATTTTTAAAAAGGCTTCAAAGTTTTATTCCATAATTTTCATCCCTTAACATAAATAATAATATCATATCAAAATTTGACTTATAGTTGTTTTGAATATAAATTATTTATATGGATTAATCATACAATTACCAGGGTACCCCTTAATTGCTATTATTTCACCATTCAAGAAGAGTGATGGTCCTTGAATTGCAAAAATATTTTAGGATTTTTCTAAAATCTCCCAATTCCATTATCAATGTAAATCTTGTAAAACGTGGATTAAATTTATAATAACAATTATATATATTTGGAAAACATCATTTATGAAATATAATTTTATAGCATCTAAATGGGCCTAATTTTTATAAAATAATCTGACAGTGTCAATTTTTAAATTTTTAAATTTTATTCTTTCCAATATATTTATGATATTTCCAAAAGGGAAAAAAGTTAAAACTAAACATACATAGGATACATGAAGGTCTCCTTTATCAGTAGATATTCTAAAATCATCACATACTGCATAATCTTATGATAAAGTGAAACATTTAAAAATTCCCTGATGGTATCTCCCTTTTCAAGAGAGATGATAGATTTAGGATCTCAAAATCTAATTATAGATTGCCCATAAAACATAGAAATTATAGGGTATGAAGGAGTTATTAGATATATTATATAATTAAATGTAATATAGTTTTATATTTGACAAGGTTTCAAAGCTGTGAGATCTCGACTTTGTAATAATGATCACAAGTATGTCGTCTGGAAGGGGTAAAAGATTTTTTTGAGACCTTCTTGCATTCATTTTGAAATTGGGTTTAATATCTCAAAGTAACACTACATAATTTAAAATAAATTATTACCTTTTAATTTAGCACAGAACAAATAATATTTTCCTTAGTTGTGATTACTCAATGTCTGTTATGAGATATTACATGATTCAAAATGTTTCCTTTAAAAGAAGGCACTAGTGATTCAAAATATAAATTAATTAAACCATATAAAGCCTATAAAATCTCTCCATATATTACAAGGTCTATTTAAAATCAACCCAACCATTATCGTAAGGATCAACTGAAAAATCTAGTTATAGAAACCTAAAAATGGAGTTTTAAACTCTTATATTATCCTTAACCAATAACATACTAATCATTAAAGTTATCAAATTATTACTTTGATACCAACTATGACACCCCAAAACCTAGCCTTTAATGATTACATTAATTTAAACAAAAAATGTAGTGCTTTATGTATAAGATATCTTTTTAGGTTCATATATTTATTGAAGTATGGTCACTTCTACATATGAAAGCCCACATTTCCTTTCAAATGGGAACACCTTTTATTAAAAACTTCACAAAAGATACACCTACACCCCTTTTATATAAAACTAACATCTATCATAAATTCCAACATACATCCACATCCCCTATGGAACAAATTTTAAAAACATGGGGAGATCACATATAGCTCAGTAAAGGGTTTAAAATGTGAGAAAACCCTATTAGTTTTTTGAAATACTTTTAAGATCCTTAAAAATGTATCCTTTAATACAAAAAGCATTCCAATTAATAAAACATTAATGTAATTATTAAGTTACCTTTAAATAATGAATATGATTTCATAAAATGAATTTCATAAACCAACATAAAAGAAATTAATTTTTTCAAAATCTATTTTTGGTGAGAAATAAAAATACTAAAGATCTCTTTCTTAAAAACACAAACATTCATATCTTTATAGAACTAGGAATATTATTTTAAATAATAAAATTAAATTTTTGAGTATGTCAAAATATCACCTTATAAAAATCAATTTCACACATTCATTGAATTAAGATATTTTCAATAAAACCCATTGTGATCATAGAAAATACATAAGGAAACCGGTAACATTATATACATATCCTTTCAATAATATAACTTCAACAACTATTTCAGTTCTCATACATAATGTAAATACCAAAAAAAATATTTATAACAGTGTATATTAATGGAAACACAAAACCATATATTCAAAATCATTATATTTTAATAGAAACACCTATTTATATATTTCCAATATCATATCTTATTGGAAACACCTGGATAGATATTTTTTATCATCATATATTAAAGAAAACACCTAACCAGATATTTACAGCATTACCTAATGCATTAGAGGGATATATAATTCTAGGGCCACCTGATATATAGTGGAAGAAGTCTTATAAATGGTTTGGGTTTACTACCCATCCCTTTCCACCATCTTATAATGTCCAAGTACCATCTATTGAAAATGCTTAATAACTTGTGATTATAATCTTAAAATCCCTAAAAAAATCTTTTCATATCCTTAAATATCATTATTTAAAAATCAATCAGGAAATAGGAAATTATTTCACTAAATTCATAGTTTTTTGATGAAAAATCAAAAAAGAAAAAATTATGAAAAATCAATATATTAAGACTTGAAATAAATGTTTTGAATAATATAAATTCACAATCTTAAACCCAATATTAAACTACCCATGAAGAAAAATTCGTTACAAAGGAAATACAATGTGTCGATGAAAATAAAAAAGTGGAAAACTATTTCAAATTGAAATGATTAAAACATAAAATGAAGATTTAAATTAGAATAATCTCCCTAACCTCACATCTAGAATAAGTTTCTTAAAAAATACTATAGAACTAACCTTGAAAATACTTTACCGAAGATAACCCCCAAACTCACTCACCAACCCTTGCTATCTCTCTTATCTACCAGAAACTAAGGAAATTATTTATATTTTGGGTGAAGAAAACATAACGGAGTTTCATTGGATAAATACCTAAAAAGGTGGATCTCCTTTTATTTATACCTTAGTTATTCATTCAATATATTATATTACTGAAAAATTTCGATATAATAGTTTGATCATTAATGGATAAATAAATAAGAAATGATATTTATTACAATATAGTTTCCTACTATAGTATAAAAATTTAATATTAAAATTTTTAAATATTAAACTTTCATATAGGATGGTTCGATAATAATATCATTGGGATGATCTCACTACCTTGACATGGAATACACACAAATAACATGTCAATATTCTTACAGTTTTGTGTTGGAGAAGAAGAAGACTTATGCCGTTGATTAAATTAGTTATTTTAGTATAATATATAGTCTAAGATATCTCAATATTGTGTGAGAGGGTATACATACTTATCATTTCAATATTGATTTCATCAATATAATAATCCTTCAATGTTGCAATTATTGGAGTGAATTCATGTTGACTAAACAACATGAAAAACATTTCAGTTTTTACTTGGCATCAATTATTTTATATTGTTCATGTAATAATATACTTATACTAATTTATCAAGTGGTTTATACAATGAAATATATATATATCTATATATATTCTTTGATAACCTCTAAAATACACATTATAGCTAGAAGATGATGACATACATTGTTCAAAAATGAATCATGTGAGTATATTAAAATCTGTGAGAAGTACTTAGAATAGAAGATCCCCATATTAGTTTCTTGGTGTGTCCCCTTCTTCCGTTTTACGCTTGAGGTGAAAACACTACATCAAAAAAAATATGAACCAAGAGTCAGTGATCTCTAATGGTCCACTGTGCTCACTCGCACAATGGGGTTTGGCTCCAAAATTCCACCTTAACACTTTTCTGAGTTTTCTTCAACTTATCTAGCACCCACATATACCTAGTCCCACACTCAAACATCAATCTCATACCACCATCCCTATTTATGGTTGATGAATAGATATACACATATGTTTCCTAATTTATCTCCTACTATGCAAGGCTGTTCGACCAATTTTTTTAATATACTTAATCTGATATAAATCCTTAAATATCAAACTGATAATCGAATCTAATTACAAACATTTAATAATTTAAAATTATAGTCTTAATTACATTTAATCGATTAAAAATATTCATTATTATTATTATCATTATTATTTATTTTAAATTAATATTTTAGAAACCATAATAAATATTATATTCCTATTAAAACTAACAATTATAAAAATATATTATTTTCAAGTTAATATAATCTTCTTATAACTACCTTATACATTATATATATATATCCATTACAAATAAATGTACCATGATATTTATTATATTAATATTCAAATCTCATATTAAATATATTTACTATAAATTAATATATTTCACTTATAATTAGATTCATTTGAAATTAATATTTTATTTACAATAATATTTATATTTCCCAATAAATTTTATATTACTATTAAAAATTTTATTTATCATTCACTATCATTTATCATCAAATTATTCCAAATCATTAATAACTAACTTCATTAACAAGTTATCTATAAAAAAAGTAATTATATAATATTCTTTCGACTACAAAATAAATACAAATATAGTTAAAGTATTACTTTTAAAATATAAACATTTTTAACTTTTTTCCCTTACATAACTACCAAAAATGCATGTAAGGGAAGCGCTCGGGTTTTATCAGTGCTAATAATAAAGCACTGATAAAATATGGGCTTTTATCAGTGCTAGAAAAAAAAGCGCAAATAAATATACTCTTTATCAGCATTATTATAAGCACTGATAAAGGCCCCCCTTATCAATGCTAACAAAGAGTACTGATAAAAAAGGAAACTTTATCAGTGCTAATGATAGCACTGATAAAATATTTTAATAGAAAATATTATTAATTTGTATAAAAATATTTTAATTATATTCAAAAATAATGTTTATATGTATACATTAAAAAAAATGCATGTTTATTATATTTATTATGTTTATGTTTTATTTTTGTTTATTTTGTTTATTAGTTTTAGTTATATATTTATTATATATTTATTATAATATGGGTTTATAATATTATATATAAATACTTTTTAATATATATATATATATTTAAATACCTATTATATATATATATTTAAATAAATTTATGTTTCCAAATGAATGTATCAATTGATGCGTAATGGATGTTCATATTCATCTCATGAATATGTTCATTGCTTGCCCTAATATTAGCCATATATATTATATTACTATACTGGGTGTATTCATTCATTTTTTACATATATGTAGCTTTATGTTCTCATAAATACTTAAAATCACGATAAATATATTTTAATAAACAATAAATGTATTTATTATATTTAAAATTATAAATATTTAGTTATATATAATTATATACTTTTTAAATATATTATATATAATTATAATTATATGTAACTAATTAAATATAAATATTTTTAAATAATTATAAAATTACAAAATATCTTTTTAAATGATGAATATATATTTATGAATACATTTTGAATATATTTATTTATAAATATATGTCTTTAATGAATATATACACAGACGTAGACATATATATATATACTTATAATTTATACACAAACATAGACATAAATATATATATGTATATAATTATTATTTAAAATATAAAATAATAATAAATATATTTATTATAATTTTATAATTATTAAAAAATAAATATTTATTTATTTAAATATATCATGAAATTATAAAGAAAATATATAATTAATACAGATATATTTAAATAATTATTAAATTATAATAAATATATTAATTATATATATTTATAAAATTATAAATGTAATAAATATATTGGTTATAATTTTATAATTATGAATAAATGGTATGTCTTATCAGTGCTTTTCAATTTAGTGCTGATAAAACATACATTTATCAATGCTTTTTACTAACACTGATAAATGTTTCCTCCGATTTTATAAATGAACACTAATTGCATCCCCTTCCTTCTGTGCCCCTCAAGCTCTCGGGGAAGCCTAACCTTATGTCTGTCAATCCTCCTCCATCTCTGTTGCTTTTTCCTCCTCCTCCTCCTCTACCGTTGTGGACATCGACTCATTCCCCTTCTCCTCCTTTGTGGTCTCCTCCTCCTTCTCCTCCTCCATCACTGCTACTGTGAACGCGTCCCCCTTCTCCTCCACTAGCATTGGCACCTCATGTTCCTCCTCCACCCCCACAACCGCATTATTCTCCTTCTTTGTTGCTTCTATCGCCACTGCCTTTGAAGCTGACTGTTCCACCTCTTATGTCGCTGCTGCTACCAGTAAGGGTACTCTCCCTTATAGAGTAACTTCATTTCTTATTCTTCTTATTGAAATAATAATAGCTACCACTATTGGGTTGTTCTCTTGGTTTGGTTATTCTATATTTTTTTCATATTTATTCTCAATATTTTGTGATATGATATTTTTGGATTTTGATCCATATTGATTATATAGGTGATATTTGAGTCACTTTGATCTTTCAGGGTGAAAATAGGAAAGGATCCCAAGTTTCAGGGTTAACTCGCATGGTCTAGAAAACTATGTAGAACACATGCATTTGGGACTATAACCATTGTGGTGGGTATTTCATTATTAGTGCATGATTATTTAACCCCTTGTGGTCAAACCATACACAATTATTCATCCCCCTAGATTTTTAGTTTTGGATCCCTTGCATTTTTCATTAATCTCGACAGTTCCTACCATTGGTGTGTGGTTGATTAAGAGAATTTTAGTGTGGTTTTAAATTATTGGGTGATGTTTAAATTAATTATTCATGTCTTTTTGTGTGGTCCTATGTTTTGAAAAGTTAGTTTTATGTAATAGAAAATTTTATTTTTTTCATGAAATAGTTGATTTTGGTGTTCATAAAATGTTTTGAAATGGTAGTCTTCCTCTCCATTTTGAATTGGGATATTTTTTTGAATAGAAATTTTTTTAATGTGTCTTGTTTTTTAAAACTAGGAATAATGGTTTCTTTGTAAGAAAAAAATTCATTATATTAATGTTTATAAAAATTGTTTTATTTCGTTATGGAAATTCAAAAGGAAATTAGAATTGATATAAATGTTTTTTAAATGATTTAAATTTATTAAAATAATTAGAAGTTAAGGTGGGATTTTATTTTGATGTAAAATGAAATATTTTATAATCAAGTGTATCCTTTGGGTGACAAGATTCCTTAGACTCCTTTTAAATGTGGAAATCTTAAGAAAATTTATTTTTTTGAGTGTTCAAATTTTAGTGAATCATTTTTACAAGGGTTTTGATTGTTTTCAAAGAGTGTGTGTCTTTTAAAATAATTAATATGGAACTTTTATATAAGGTGTTTTGTTTATAGAAGAGTGAACATATTTAAAGTCTTTTTTGTATGTTTTTGGATCAATAAATTTTGTGTATTTGATTTATTTACTTGGTGTGCATTAAGATAGTTTCTTTTAGCATGTGAAACAGGAATGGGATAAATTCAAATTTTATATGTGGTATTTTCTCCTCCCAGAAAGGTCTTGAGAAGATCTGAAGAAACATCCCCTAAGGTGAATTATTTTCATGAATAAGTATATCTATTTGAGTTATTGGATTTACCCAAACTTTAGATAGGGTGGTGAATCCATATCATCCTTTTCATTTGGGTTTCTAAAATTTATATCCTTCATTCCATGGTGATTAAGGTATTCCTAAGGTTGTGAAGAGGTTAGGTTATTTTCTATAATCCCTTGAGTTGAATTACCCAAAGTGTTATGGGGTGGTTGTTTATTTTTGTAATCTATGCTTGTTGGGTTGTAATGTCTTGAGGCTTTGAGGTAAATTTTATTTTAAGTATTCCTTGTTGTTTTTTGGTTCCTCTTACATGAGGTTTTTTTATAGTGGTTGTGAATTTTCTTTAGTTTTTTATGACTCATTGTTTTTCATCTTATATGGTTCACCATGAGATGGTGCTCTCACGATGTGATGTCCTAGATCACCCCACTACTTTAATTTTGTGACCCAACGATATATTCACTCCATAAGGATATGGTAGGAACTACATAATGGTAGAATATAATTAAAGATACATCATATGGGTTAAACATGAATAAAAAATGATATGTAAGGGTTTCATTGGAGTTTTGTAAGGGTACATAGGGTCTACATATGGATTAGAAGGAGTTTTAGAAGAAACCCTCTCATAAGTATGGAGTTCCTCAATTATTTTGGGAAATAATCCACTAATGAAATTTAATCCCACATTATCCATTCTTGGTGTGGGAAATAGGTAGTAAATGAACTTTACCTATGTTATAAAAGAGTATGAAAAATGATCAAATGTGTTGGGGTTGGAATGAAATATTGTCAAATAGAGGAATCCCAAAAAATTGGGAGGTTGTTTAGGGAAAGACCCTACATGAATGACTTGATTTACTGGTATTTATAGTTACTTGAGGTGGTAAGGCCGTTGGAATTTGAATTCTAGTATAATAAAGGGGAGTGGAAAAATTATGCAACCATGAATTGGGAACATCATGTGGAATGTTATCATGAGTGAGGGTTAAACCTTTATAGAGGATCACTATGAGAGTGTTAAGCATGGTGAGGGAACCCAATAAAGGGGGATCAAACATAATGTATCATGTACGGTTGTGAAGTTGGGACTAAAGTTTGTATAGTTTAACATAATGTATAAAATGTCTCTAATGGGATTTATATCTTTGTGAAAATGCCTATGTGGATCTTTTAAAATGACTCAAGTGTTTTGAAATGTTTCTTAAAAAACTATATGTATTCAACATACCCTTTTTTGTTTTAAATGGATTTAAAATGGTTTAAAAAAGAATTTTTGTTTTGAGAAAAGATGTTTGGAACTAATTGGTTTATTTAAAAAATATTATGTTATTTTAAAGAGGAATATGTGTAAATGGTTAGTTTTTTAATGGGACTTCAACTGTGATTTTTAATGGGATTTTATCTTTTATTTTCAAAGAGTATTCTTTTTTATAAATAGTTTTTTAATGAGATTTCAACTGTGTAAATGGTTTTTCTAAATTGGATCTTTGATAATTTATAAATACTTTTAAAAATAGGGTTTCCATTTAGCCTTGGATATTTTTTATATCAACATTTTTTGTATTTATTTTTTTAAATATTAATATCACTGAAACGAATAGGTTGGATATGGATGAATAATGGGTGGATTTCAATCGTCTCACAATAGAGTATGAAGATGGAGTGAAAGGGTTCATCATGTTTGAAAAAGATCATGCATATGATCCTTCTCAAATCCTTTTTCATGTTTATGTTGTCGTTAATCAAGACAAGTGAGTCCATAGGAGTTGGAAGAACACTTGATCTGTCACGGAAAAGATAAAAGTTATAAATGTTGGAATAAACATGGGGAAAACGCGAATGTATCTAGTGAATGAGATAAAACTGAATTTTATGGATCATTTGATATGATTACAAGTGTGGAAAATGAACAAGACCATATTGAGGATGTGATTACATATGTTCATGATAATGAAGATCGTATTAAGAAAATTACAAGGACAGTTGAAGATGATCTTCGTGATTTCCCAAAATTGTTTGAATAGTTATAGAGTCGTGAAAAGATGCCATTGTATGATGGTTGAACTAAATGTAAAACAATGTCATCCATACTGAAGCTATATAATTTGAAAGAAAACAATGAATGGGGTGATGCTAGTTTTATGGAATTACTTGCACTCTCGAGTGACATTCTACCAGAAGATAATGAGCTCTCCATCTGAACATACGATACCAAATGAATACTACACTTAATGGGTATGATCTCTAAAAGAATACATGCATACCCGAATGACAGTTTACTATTTTTCAAGGACCAAAAATCACTTAGAGAATGCCCAAAGTGTGGTGCTTCTCAATACAAGAAAGATGAATCCGGTCCTGTGAAAGTTTCATGGTACTTTCCAATCATTCCAAGGTTTAGCTCCTCATTTGAAAGTGAGGAGACTACATGGAAATTGACGTGGCATGCAGATAGAAGAAATAAAGATGGAAAACTATGACACCCGGTAGACTCTCCTCAGTGGAAGAAACTTGATCATGAGTATCCAGAATTTTGAAATGAGTTGATAAACCTTCATCTTACGTTATCTATAGATGGAGTAAATCCTTTTTGGTTTCAAATTAAAACTCATAGTACATGGCCAGTTATGTTGGTAATTATAACTTTCCACCGTGGTTATGCATGAAATGAAAATACATCATGTTATCTATGATTATATCAGGAAAAAAACAATTGGGTAATGAAATTGTTGTTTATTTGGATCCATTGATCGGGGATTTAAAATTATTGTGGGATTCAGGTTTTACGACGTATGATGCTTACAGAAATGAAGATTTCATATTGAGAGCCATGTTGTACGTAATGATAAATGACTTTCCTTCTTTTGAAAAATTTTGAGGATATATCATTGAAGGATCTCTTGGGTATCCCCTCTGCGAACATCGTACATAATCAATTAGGTTGAAACATTCAGTGAAAACTGTGTTTCTAGGACGTCACATATTTCTACCCCGATGACATAGCTAATGATCTTGCATGAAATCATTTGATGGAAGTTCAGAAGAACGTACAATGCCATCTCCACTAATATGTGATCAACCTTTTGATAAAGTTAAATATATGGACACTACTTTTGGTAAACTATTTTTGAAAAATCTTACGAAAACAAGTTGGAAAAAGAAATCAATTTTTTTTGAATTACCATACTGGAATTTTCTATACGTCATACATTTTATTGATGTTAAGCATGTTGAAAAATATTTATGTGATGGTGTCATCAGAACATTTCTAAATGCACCCGACAAAACAAAGGATGGAATTAAGGATAGGTTGGATATGGTTGACATGGGAATACGAGAAGATTTGGCACCAATGAAGGGTGAAAGAAGAAAATTTCTTTCTCCTACTACTGACACTCTTTCTAGGAAGGATAGATATCAGTTTTGAAACTTGTTGAATGACGTAAAGGTTCCAGAGATGTATTCATCGAATATCAAGAACGTCATCTCGATACACAATTTAAAGATAAAAGGTCTGAAATCATATGATTTTCATGTTTTGATGAAAAATATAATTCTGATAACTTTACATTGCATTTTTTCAAGAATGTATTTCATACATTAACGAAGCTCTGTTTATTCTTCAAATCTATATGTAGTAAAGTTATAGACCCGACAAAATTACTGACTATGGATTGAGAAATTATCATCATATTGTGTGAATTGGAATTGTTTTTCCCACCAATATTATTTGATATGATGGTTCATTTGATGGTTCACTTGGTGAGAAATATTCAGCTATGTGTTCCTATACACAATAGATGGATATACCCCATTGAACAGTATATGAAGATTTTGAAAGGGTATGTCAACAATCAAAGTTAGCCAAAGGGTTGTATTATGGAGAGATATATTGTTGAGGAAGCTATTGAATTCTATACCGAATACCTCTCAGGTGTGAAAATCATTGGTCTAATGAAATCTAATCACAATAGGCGACTTGAGGGTGAAGGGATTTCTGGAAATGAGGTTTTCACAATCAATATTAGAGATTAGGAGTAGGCCAACCTTTACATTTCTTAGAATAGTCTAGACATTGAACCATATGTTGAAACCCACAAAGAAATTCTTAGGAATTCAAATCCATCACGGGATAAAAATGGATATCAAATCATCACAATCAAGAGTTTATAGTATGCATTTAGGACCATATTTTTAAAGAGTGAAATGAAAATACATACTCAATTTCAGAACAACTTCTATGGATAGCTGGAGAACCAAGTGTGTACGTATTATCTTATAATTCTTATGAAATTAATGGTTATACATTCTATACTAATGAACATGATGAAGACAGTACCAGATAGAATAGTGGAGTTACACTTGTTATTGAAGCAATTAATGTTTCTGATGCTAAGAATAGAAATCCAATTTACACAAATATTTCATACATTGGTATCATCAAAAAAACATGGGAGCTAAATTATATGACATTAGGAGTGCTGATTTTTAAATGAAAGTGGGTTGATAATAGAAGTGTTGCTAAAATTGATGAGTTGGGATTGTGAAAGTTGATTTCAGTAAGGAAGGGTACAAAGAAAAACTGTTTATAATGGCATCACAGGTAGTACAAGTATTTTATGTTCCAGATCCCGCAAACCAAAACTAGTCAATTGTTATGTTATTGACCAAAACCACTAAAGAGTAAGATGAAAATTCAATAGAGGATGACCCTTTCATTTGGACATTGCAATCATTTCACAGCGGTCCCAATGTAGATAGTGTTTTGTATGTCAAAAGAAACCACAATGAAGGGATTTAAATAGTAGATAGAGAAGTAAAATCCCTTCAACCTTTAAAAAAAGAGTTTAATAACAAAGTTATATTTTTTTCTAATATACATCGTGTTAATTTATGTTAATATCTATTCACTTATGATTTTATGCTATTTAAATTAAAGGTTAAACCTATTTTGTAGATAACGACTTTTGCATGTGATGATGTACCCAATCCCTAGGCACATCTGGTTTCTTAACCTACTATTTCTCTCAATGCAGACAAACAATGGGTTTCTCAACCTGTTGGCTTATGTTAATATATGTTCGCCATTTCTTTCATGTTATCTAAATTAAATGTTAAACCACTTTTGCAGATAATGACTTTTGCACGTGATGATGCTTCCAATCCCCAGGCAAAACAGGTTTCTCAATCTATTTTTGCTCATAGTGTAGATGAACAATAGGTTTCTCAACCTATTTTTTCTCCCAGTGCAGATGTACAACCACCATCTAAACATGTTGATGCTAGCCCTCCAGATCTGGATGAACATATTGATGATGGTGGATTTAAGGAAATGAAAGGGGATGAAACACCGACGACGTGGAGAAAATAAGAGTGTCTTAGTTTGACGGTATTGGAAAAAATCATTAAGTTTAAAGAGAAAGGCATCAAATATGAGATTGGATATAATAAGCGGGGCTAGCATGTTAACCCCAACAAGGCCATGTTCAGTAGTTACATTAGAATTGTCCCTCGAAAATGTGTGGAGATTGATGTAACTTCATGGCACTATGTTGTATCTGAGATTAATACACTGATGTGGGGAGATACTATGGTAACATTATGATATCATTTTTAAAATTTACTTGAAATTAAATAATGAAACATTGACTTACACTTCATCATCTCTTGAAGAGGGAATTTATAGTAGATGACTCATACAAAGACTATGTCTTAATGGTTGCTGGAAGGATTCAAATGGTTTTTTGCACAATTTTAATGAAATATCATCTTAAATATGTTTAAAGTAAAATAAAACTACACCCACCTCTTATTTATGCACTCTTGATAACCCAAGCATCATGGGATGCTTTTACATGTCATCATGTAAAGTAGTCATTTCAGATAAATTGTGTCTAGTAATACGTTGTTTGATGGTACATATATTCATAACTTTTATTGATAGTGTTTTATTTTTGAAACGGAAACTGAGTGCTGAAAATAAACAACGGGCATCAAAACTAGTGGACCCCTACCTCAAAACAAGAATGAGGTATGCATCACTTGAAAAAAAATTGGTACGAATTTTAAATCTACCATAATACTTTTATGTGACATAAAAAACAAAATAACTATGTTCTTTTGTTTATATGCAGCTTGTAGAGTCCAAATCCAAATCTACTTCCATCCCACACTATGCGCTATGGAAGGAGGCACGTGTAACTAAATATGGGAAACTAATAGATGAAAACACACAAAAAGTGTGGGAAACATGTGTGAGTATGACATGATAAAATTTTGTTTATCTTTAAATCACTATTATATAACCATGATTACTTATTTTTCTATATTTTATATCTAAAATAGTCATAATAATCAACAATTCCCACACCGAATGCAGACATACTTTTAGTGGCCCTGAAGCACCCATAACAGTATAGCTGCATCAGAGGTGTGGGTTTTGGGTGACACCCCAAACATATTTTGAGAAAAAATCCAGGGGAGTATCAAACTTATGAAATGAAAAATTTGAGAGAAATAATATCTATGTTTGAATAAGAATTAAAATAACAGAGATAGATGATATCAAATTTTATGGGGGGGTAAAGAGAAGGAACAACTCAAGAACAACTCGTGCATGATGATCCCACCCCACCCCCACTAGTTTTGAGTCAATCCATTCGCCTCAAAAACAATTCTTAACTAAGGTAGTCAATTTTATAATAACTATTTCTATGAAATTTGAATCAGATAAACACTAAAAACTAATACATTTCCTATATTTATATTCTAGATGGTGAAAATGATTGTTATTCATATCTATCAACACCCACCCATCCCCTTGTAGCGAGGGATACCCTGTTCAATACCTAGAATGACATGTTATAGAATAGACCGCTTCTAACATGTCATATCAGTGTGTTAATTATTGTATCCCTAGAGCTGAGCATCGAGCTACCTATTCTAATTGATGATGTAGATATTCATATAGTCATACAAGCCCTTGGAACATTCATCGCATGGCCGCCACATCTTGTAAAAAACATGTCGACAATGAGGTATTCATTTCCAATTTAATTTTCAAGCTAAACCTTAAACATTTAATGAAAAATGGTCTAAACTAATGTATGTTATTACATATGTATAATGGGAAGGGGTGAAATTAATGACCAGTTCAAAACCATATTAGGGATCAACCAACCGATCAAAACGATCTACCCAAAGCACCTTAACTCCCCATTCTATATCAACATTTATTATCCTTGAAGGATCATGTGGATACGAAGTTGAAAAATAGTGGTACTCACGGAATTTATTTTGAAGAAAATATATATAGAGGGGGAGATCCAGACTTTATTGGTTTTGAGAGTGCAAATTAAATCCTCGACTATGAATGGTTAGGCGGCTTAGTTGTAAATGTATACATGAGGTTTGTTTTCATGATTTTATTTTCCAAAAGATGATATAATATGTTAATTATGACTAAATACATTTCATATTTTTTATAGGAATATATATGAAAAACAATTGATGGTATTTCCACATGAACATAAATTTTCACTCGTTAGTCCTCACATCACCTCTGCAGAACAAAAATACAAAACTTCCAAGTAAGAGGGTGAAATAGTGGAAGGTCTGCTCAAATCATTTAACAGAAAAATTATGGATGAAAAACTCTTCTTAATACCAACGATAAAGAGGTAAAACTATAAAATTTAATCATATCAAATATATTTTAATTTCTTTCATTACTTATTCCTTTTTGTATTTTTAGTTGGCATTAGATGATCATTGTGGTCAATTTGGATACTCAAAAGATTTATTTTCTGGATTGAATGCATGGATATCTAATAAACTAACCACACATGATAGAATTTTTCAATTTGTAATACACTAAATCCAAAAATTTTGAACTAAAAATCCAGTTATATAATTTATTTTATCTTATAATGAGGATTCTATTATGATAGGGCGGTGCGTGAATATTATCTATATCATGGAATGAGGCCAGGGGAAAAGGAAAGGCAACATCACAAGTACTACGACTGGATAAGTATGAGGGTATATAATAAGATTTTACTATCCAAAAACATATAAAAAAATTAGTTATTTTTCTCAATGTTTCTACAGTTTCTGAAACAAGAAAATAGAAAAGACAGTGGTTATTATTTTTTGTAAATTTATGAGAGAGATCATATTCTATGAACAATCTAGCATCCCTAAAGAGGTATTTTCGAACATAACTGCTATTTAATTTGAAATATTTATTAATCCTTTGTGTATTTATATTTTTTCAATACTAACATGACGGCCAAAAATATTCATATTCACAAGATGATATAGATATTCTTAGAAATTAATGGGCAGCATAACTGATGGAAGAATGTACAAAATTATCATGAATATGGTAAAATTCTCAAATAATTTTAACTTTAATAATACTTTCTACCTTATCTTTCTATTTGTTTGATGGTAATGTTATGATTTTTATAGGCTAAACTCCCCACTAAAAATAATGGTCGTTGGTGGTCCGTATTTGTGCACTAAATGAATGACATGTTTGTTTGTTTTTGAAAAGATATTGGTGGTCCTCATTTACGAGGTATGTGTGTTGTTGATAGAACACAAAATATAATGAGTATTCATAAGGGGTTTCCCCATCAATTGAGTTTTTTTATGATGTATTGAGACATAAAAAGCGCAAAATCATACTTCAATCTTCTCGTTTCAACAATAAGAAGGGTTTTTCTCCAAATAACATCAATTCATTCTGCAACATTGGTAGTTCCCCACTTTAGTCAACCTAGTGAAGAACCAACTCTCATATATTCATTCAGAGGTCTTGAATATATGACATTTGGTTATTCAATAGGTTGACTAAAGCTATGTTGTAGAAGGAGGATGTTATTCTCTTTCAACCATACATGGATCAAAGGTTTTTCCATAATCCTTCTAAACTGGGTAGATGGAGAACATTGAGTAGGTCATGTATCTTTTTTAGGTTTTGGAGGTAGGGGTGCATTGATTTTCAGGAAGAAAAATGTACTTAAAAGTTTTTATAATACATTAAGACAATGATCCACTATTCATTTGTGATGTGTAGAAATCAAACATACCTCAATCTGATGCACAGTGTCACTGGTATGGCTCCAAATGTGTCTATTTAAAATTGACACTGATTCAAGTAAAAAACACAAATGACCAACTAAAAAATGAGGAAAATCATTCTGATTGTTTTGATACATTAGTACAATGATCTATCAGTAATTTGTGATGTGTAGGAATCAACTTCACCTCAATTTGATGCACGATGTCACTAGTATAACTAAAAGTGTATGTTATTAGTTTAAAAATGACATTTTTTCTCAAAACATGTCACTCACTAAAAACCATTAAAACACACTTTGATTGTATTAAAAATTAAGTACAATGATTCTTCAGTTATCTATGATGTGTATGAAGCAGTCTCACGTAAAACTAACGCATGATACGACTGGTATGACTTAGACTGCATGTTTTTGGTTTGAAACGACATTTTAGAAAAAAAAACACAACTGACATACTAAAAACTAAGAAAAAACATTCATATTGTTTTAATAATTTAGGACAATGATCCATTGATCATTTTTTATGTGTAGGAATCAAAAACACCTCAATCCAATGTATAGTGTCACTGATATGACTCTAAATGTGTCTTTTTTATTTAAAATTGACATTAATTCAAGTAAAAAACAAAACTGACATACTAAAAACCAAGAAAAAACATTCATATTTGTTTGTTACTTTAGTAAAATGATCTATCAGTCATTTGTGACATGTAATAATCACTTTCACCTCAATCTGACACACAATGTGTTCGGTATGACTAAAAGTGTCCGCTATCGGTTTAAAATTGACATTTTTGCTAAAAATATATCACTCAATAAAAACCAAGAAAATGCACTATGATTGTCTTACGATTTAAGGACAACAATTATTCAGTTATTTTTTAAATGTATGAAGCATTCTCACGTCAAACTGATGCACGATGTGATCGGTATGACTCAAATTGCATGTTTTCCATTTGAAATGACATTTTAGTAAAAAAATAAAACTGACATACTAAAAACTGAGAAAATGAATTCCAATTGTTTTGATACTTTTGGAAAATGATATATCAGTCATTTCTATTTTATAGGAATCAACCACACCTGAATCTGACGCACGGTGTCACCAGTATTACTCTAAATGTGTCATTTTATTTTAAATTGACATCAATTAAAGTAAAAAACACAACTGACATATTGAAAACTAATAAAAAAATATTCAGATTATTTTGATACTTTAGTACAATGATACATGAGTCAGTTGTGATGTGTAAGAAACAAACCCACCTCAATCTAATGAATGGTGTGACTGCTATGACTAAATGTATCCGCTATCAGTTTAAAATTGGCATTTTAGCTTAAAACATGTCACTCACTAAAAACCAAGAAAACTCACTCTGATTGTCTTCAAAATTAAGGATAGATATTCATCAGTTATTTATGACATGTATGAAGCAGTGTCTAGTCAAACTGGTGCACGATGTGACCTGTATGACTCAAATTGCATATTTTGAGTTTGAAATGACATTTTAGTAAAAAAACACAAATGGCATTTTGAAAACTAAGAAAACTCATTCAAATTGTTTTTATAATTTAGGAAAACAATCCATTATTAATTTGTGACACGTAAGAATCAACCCCACCTCAATACAACACACTATGTGACCGGTATAACTCCAAATGTGTCGTTTTTGACAAAAATTGACATTTTTTAATGTATTCTTCATATTAATGTTTAATTTATTTATTTATAGTATTACTAATGTAATATTTGTTTTATTGTATAGGTGGAACCTTTTTTAAGTTGGGAATATTTTTTCAGTGACTATTACCATCAGAGGACATTTTTTAGAGGAGACCACGGACGTCAAAAGAGAAAACATTAATGTTTCTAACTGTTTTATGGATAATTGGAAATGTAATTTTATACAACATTGTTCAAAATGTATATATAAGTTTTTTTTATTATATACCATGAGTGAATATTTTTGTATTCATGATGTTAATTAATTGTATATAGCATAATTTTCCAAAACTTTTGGTGAACTATATATTTTCATCATTTCCTCCTGTGTGTGGTTATTTTGTTTATACTATAGGTGATTATTTTTTTACAGTTTTTTAATAGTTTGTGCAGGTTATTTTTTTGGTGTGGTTATTTTTGTCTGTTTTTTGGGTGTTTTTTATTTTTTGCAGGTGGTTGGGTGTGTTGTTATATAAACAGCACACCCAGGTAGAGAAGCCTTTATCAGCGCTTCAAATAGAGCTGATAAAGGCCCCCCTTTATCAGTGCTAATTGAAGCACTGATTAATGGGGACTTTATCAGTATTTCGAATACCACTGATAAAGGATAACCTTTATCATCTCTTTTCAGAGAACTGATAAAGGGGTTCCTTGATCAGTGCTAAAAATAGCGCTGATAAAGGACCCATTTTAATAGTGACTCTATTATCAGTGCTTTTTTAGCACTGATAAAAGCATGTTTTGTGGTAGTGTCTTAAAGATTTTCTGAAAATATTCTATATTGATTTTCTTCCAATGAATATATCTTCTTGATAATTCCACGAACATGAAAAAATCATATCTTCTTCCTTTAAATATCCTCATATTTTAATCTCTTACTTTATTCACAAAATGGTTTATAAAGTCCTACATATATGAATTCCCTCAATTTACATCTTAAACAAAGATATCATCATGTATAGTCGGGATGATATGTTCTAAAATATTACCATTTTCTTATTTATTTCCATTTATTTTCCTATTATACATTCACTAGTACAAAAGTTATTTACCACATCTTCATTAATTACATTGGTTATAAATAACTAATGTGTAAAGCCCTAAAAATTGATTTATCATGCTGGTTATATTATAACCAATGTAATAAATTCATTATCTTGATTTATCACATCAGTTATATAACAAACGGTGTGATAAATTGAGTATCTCACTTTATCACATCGCTTATTATATAACAGATGTAAAAATGGGTTTATCAAGTTATTTATTCTATAACCGACGTGATAAATGTAATAAAAAACTTTTTATCACATCAATTTATAAATAACTGATGTGATAAATCATTTAAATTTTTTTTGAAGTCCTCTTTCAAATTTATTCTACTACTTTTCTTTTAGGTGACTGCAACTCGGACTCTCTCGTGTGGAAACCCTACCATCGATTCTTTAATCCTGTGGCCTCCAAACTCATTTTGACAGCTTCGTTAATCTTTTTTTTCCTCAGCGCATCTATCTTCTCGACTTTCAACACTCAAGTAAGCTTTTCATGCTTTGATTTCTATCAATTGAGGATGCCCTAAATCTCTATTTTTGAATTCGTTCCTCGTATATTTCACTATTTATTATTTCCATTCTTATAAATCAATATACGATGCCAAGTCATTATTCATGTGATGTATTTAGTGATACCAAGGATGAAGCAAGGATTTTTTTCCCTTTGGAGCCTGTGTAAAACTCGTGGCTAAGTATTATATATATTACTATCATTTTATGTCATTTAATTATGATCATATAATACTCTATATGCACTTTTGTTTAATGCTATTGTCTATGGAATCTATTACCCTATTATGTTCTACTCGCAATCTTCTTAAATAACATAATATCTAATAAGACAAAAGTATTATAGGAACTTCAATGTTAAATAGAACTACATCAGACTATTTAGATGAGGATATTGACTTAATCTATGAGATGGTATTGAGAAAGTTCTCAAAATTGGTTTGGTATATTATCTTATTGTTTTGTTAATTATATATATATATATATATGAAATTGTTACATGTGGTATTGATCATTTACATATGACTATATCATTTTTATGATAATCATTTTATTTCATTATATGTGTCATTACCTACATACTAATGGAATTTATACTAAAATTTATACTAGAAGTTATAGATATTTATAAAAATATTGGTATTTTCTTACAACATTATAGAATTTCAGTCACTATGGTTTTACATCCTCTCTTATATATAAATATACATTCATGTAGTTTATTGAACCAAATTTACACAAGGTGGAAGTAATCATGGATATCATAACTAGAAATCATTTTAGAGTAGGGTAAAAATTTAACTATTTTGGAATTTTCATATAAATTTATATAAAATAATTTATTAATAAATCTTTCTATATTCAATATAGATACATTGTTTTATATATCCCATTAGATAAACTATTAAAAACTCATATATTGTTTTTGGAATGTCATATTCAAGGATTATATACTACAGAAATGATATATTTTTTTATTAATGTAACATGCAAACCAATATCGTCAAAATTAATTTAATTTAGTGGTTTTCTATGTTATTTCTCAAAAACAATATCATTATAATTTTCAAATAAGAATTTATCTTTTTTATATTTCAAAATTGTGTTACTTTCAAATTATAGAATATTTTATATAAATATAAAATCTAACTATACTTTCTTTTTAAAATAACTTTCATGAATATATTTTTATGATTTATCATTTATATTTAAATTTATCTTATATTATTTTGGTGAATTTGTAATTATATTTTTCAAATACACGTATATTTGTTTTATATTTCAAAATTATGTTACATTAAAATTATAAAATATTTTGTATAAATATAAAATTGGCTTATCTTAAGAAGATGTATAATTTTGATATTTATTATAGGTAATAATGAGTCGAAGTTGGATTACGGCACATCAAATGAGTGATGAATATGAGAAAGGTGTTGATGCTTTTTTGGAATTTTCTAAATGAAATGTTTCAAACAACGACACATTTTTATGTACATGCCTGAAATGTTTAAACATGAAGAAGTTGAAAAGTAGAGAGATCAAATATCACTACCCAAAATAAGCTTTTATCAGTGATAAAAGGCCTTTATTAGCACTAAAAAAGTTTTCATAATAGAGCCGCTATTAAAGTGGGGTCCCCTTTATCAGCACTATTTTTTTCTTTGATAAAGGAACCCCTTTATCAGTGCTATTTTGAAGCACTGGTAAAGGGTCTCCTTTATCAGTGCTAATAAAGGATTCCCTACTTGGTTGAGTTTTTTATATAAAAGCACACCCAACAACCTACAAAAAATAAACACACCCAAACAGCAACCCAAAATAAACAAACCTATTAAAATAACCTACACAAACCAACAAAAACCTACTCAAAAATAACCATCCATAGTATATACAAAAGAACCATATACACGATGCAAATGATGAAAAAACAAGTGATGCACACAAAGGTTTGGAAAACTATTCTATTTACATTTAATTGACACCAGGACTAAAAAAATATCCCCTCATGTAATATACCAAAAAAACTTCTAAATACATTTTGAACAATGTATTATAAAATTATATTTACAATTATGCAAAAAACAGTTAAAAACATTATTGTTTTCTCTTTTGAAATCTATGGCCCCCTATAAAAAATGTCCTTCAATGGTAATAGTTGCCTAACAAATCATCCCAACTCAATAAAAAGATTCCAACTATATAAAAAACAAATATTACATTAGTAATACAATAAAAAATAAATTAAACATTAATATGAAGAATACATTAAAAAAATCAATTTTTAATAAAAATGAAACATTTGAAGTTATACCGGTCATAGAGTACATCATATTGAGGTGGGGTTGATTCCTACATGTCAAAAATTAATAATGGATCATTTTCCTAAATTATCAAAACAATTTGAATGTGTTTTCTCAGTTTTCAATATTTTAGTTGTGTTTTTTTACAAAAATGTCATTTCAAACCGAAAACATGCAATTTGAGTCATACAGATTGCATCATGCATCAGTTTGATGTGAGACTACTTTATACACTTCAAAAATAACTGTAAAATCACTTTTCTCAATTTTTAATACATTCAGAGTGTGTTTTCATGGTTTTCAGTGAGTGACACGTTTTGAGCTAAAATGCCAATTTTAAACTAATAGAGGACACTTTTAGTCATACGAGTCACGCCATTTTTTGGATTACACATCACAATTGACTCAAGGATAGTTTTACTAAAGTATAAAAATAATCCGAATGTGTTTTCTCAGTTTTTAGAATGATAGTTGTGTTTTTTTAATTGAATTAATGTTTAATTTAAATAATAAGACACATTTGGAGTCATACCGGTGACATCGTGTGTCAGATTAAGGTATGGTTGATTCATACACAATAAAATTGATAGATAAATCATTTCCTAAATTATCAAAACAATAGTAATTCATTTAGTCATTTTTTAGTATATCAGTTTTGTTTTTTTACTAAAATGTCATTTCAAACAGAAAACATGAAATTTGAGTCATACCAGTCGCGTCGTGCATCGGTTTGATGTGAGACAGCTTCATACACATCAAAAATAACTGAAGAATCATGTTCCTTAATTTTTAAGACAATTAGAGTGTATTTTCTTGGTTTTTAGTGAACGAAATGTTTTGAGATAAAATTTCAATTCCAAACTGATAGTGGATACTTTTATTCATACCGGCCACACCATTCATCAGATTGAGGTTTGGTTGATTCCTACATGTCGCAAATGAGTGATAGATCATATTAATGTAGTATCAAAAAACTCTGAATGTGTTTTCTCAGTTTTCAGTATGTCAGCTGTGTTTTTTACTTTAATTAATGTAAATTTTAAATAAGAAGACACAGTTGCAGTCATACCAGTGACACCATATGTTGGATTGAGGTGTGGTCGATTCATATATGTCATAAATGACTTATGGGTCATTTTCCTAAATTATAAAAACAATATGAATGTGTTTTATTAATTTTTATTATATCAGTTGTGTTTTTACTAAAATGTCATTTCAAACTGAAGACATGCAATTTGAGTCATACTGGCCGCATCATGTGTTGTTTTGATGTGATACTACTTCGTACACGTGGAAAATAACTGACAAATTGTTATCCTTAATTTTGAAGAGAGTCAGAGTTCATTTTCTTGTTTTTTAGTGAGTGACATGATTTGAGCTAAAATGTCAATTTTAAACGGATGGCAGACCCTTTTAGTCATACTGGTGACACCGTGCATCGGATTGAAGTGTGGTTGATTCCTACACATCAAAAATGACTAATAGATCATTTTCCTAAGGTATCAAAATAATCGGAATGACTTCCCTCAGTTTTCAGTATGTCAGTTGTGTTTTTTTATTTGAATTAGTGTCAGTTTTATATAAAGACACATTTGGAATCATACCGGTGACACTGTGCAATAGATTGAGGTGTGGTTAATTACTACACATCAAAAATGACTCATGGATTATTGTTCTAAAGTATCAGAATAAATTTTAAGTACATTTTTCTACCTAAAAATCAATATATTGTTTTCTATGAAACCTAAAAAAGAGACCTAACCTACTCAATATGCTCAATCTACCTAGTTTAGAAAGACTATGTAAAAACCCTTGATCTCTAGATGGTTGACAAGGAATAACATCCTCCTTTTGTAGAATAGATTTATTTGACCCATTGAAGAACCAACTGTCATATATACAGGACCTCTGAATGAGTATATGATAGTTGGTTCTTCACTAGGTCAACTAAAGAGGGGAACTGTCAATGTTGTAGAATGAATCAATGTTTTTTGGAGAATAAGCCTTCTTGTTGTTGAAAACGAGAAGAGTGAAATAATCTCGTGTTCCCATTATGTCTCAAGACGTCAAAAAACTCAAGGGATGGGGAAACCCCTTTTGGGTACTCATTATCATTTTTGTTATATCAACAACACAGATACCCTATAAATGAGGACCACCAATATCTTTTCAAAAACCAACCAACGTATAATTAACTTAGTGTGTAAATAAGGACCACCAACGACCATGATTTTCAGAGGGGCTTTTAGCCCGTATAAATCATAAGATTACAATGAAATAAAGAGAAAGATAATTCATAAAATATTATTAAAGTTGAAATTATTTTAGAAGTTTACCATATTAATTCTTTCTTTGTACATTATTCCATTATGTACATTTCCTATTCGTTTCTAAGCATATCTATATCATCTTGTGAACATGACTATTTTCGGCCATCATGGTAGTACTGAAAAAATATAAATACACAAATGATTAATAAATATTTTAAATGAAATAGAAATTAACTTTAATAATACCTATTTAGGGATTCTAGTTTTTTCATGGAATATGATCTATCTCATATATTTACAAACATAATAACCACAGTCTTCTGTTTTCTTATTTCAGACACTATAGAAACATTGAAAAAATAATTAATGTTTTTATATGTGTTTGGATAGTGAAATATTTTTATATATACCCTGATACTTATCTAGTCTTAGTACTTGTGAGGTTTCTTGTCCTTTTCCCCTGGGCTCATTCCATGATGTAGACGATATTGATACACCACCTTATCATAATAGAATCCTCATTAAATATAATATAAACTATATAACATAATGTTTACTTCTAAAATGTTGGATGTGGTGTATTAAAAATTGACAAACATTATCATGTGTGGTCAGTTTGTTGGATATCCATGCATTAAATCTAGAAAATAAATCTTTGGAGTATCCAAATTGATCGCAATGAGCATTTAATACTGCCTAAAAACACAAAATGGAATAAGTAATGAAAGAAATTAAAATATATTTGATATGATTAAATTATAGAGTTTTAAATCTGCATTATTTTAATTAAAAAGAGTCATTCATCCATAATTTTGATGTTAAATGATTTTAGCAGGCCTGTCACTATTTCACCCTCTTTCTTGAAAGTTATTTCTTTTTGTTCTATAGAGGTGATGTGAGGACTAATGAGTTCAAATTTATGTTCATGAGGAAATCCATTCAATTTTTTTTCATATATACCCTTGTGAAAAATATGAAATATATTTAGTCATAATTAACATAGTATATTAGCTTTTGGAAAATGAAATCATGAAAACATACCTCATGTATACATTTACAACTGAGCTGCCTAACAATTTATAGGGGAGGATTTCATTTGAACTCTTAAAACCAATGATGTTTGGATCTTCCACTCCACAAATATTTAATTCAAAATCAATTATTTTATTACCACCATCTTTTAAGTTCGTCTCCACATGAGTCTTCAATGATAATAAATGTGGATATAGAATGGGGGGTTAAGGTTCTTTGGGTAGATCATTTTGATTGGTTGGATGATCCTTGAGATAGTTTTTAAACTGATATTTCATATCACACCTTCCCTTTATATGTCTGTAATAACATGCATCAGTTCATACCTTTTTCCATTAAATGTTTAAGGTTTATATTGAAAACTAAATTGGAAATTAATACCTCATTGTTGACATGTTTTTTTACAAGATGTGATGTCCATGAAATGAATGTTCCAAGATCATGTTTGGCCGTATGAATATCTGCATCATCAATTGGAACAGGTAGCTCAGTACTCAGCTCTAGGGCTACAGTAATTGACACTCTAACATGACCTATCAGAGGTGTTCTATTTTGTTGCATGTCATTCTAGATATTTAACATTGTATACCTCACTACAAGGTGATGGGTGGGTGTTGAAAGATATAAATCATAACCATTTTCTCCCTATAGAATATTAATATAGGAAAGTTATCAGTGTCTAGTGTATATATGATTCACATTTCACAAAAAAATTATTATAAAATCGACTAACACAATTAATAATTGTTTTTAGGGGAATAGCTCACCTCAAAATTGGTGGGGTGGGGTGGGACCTTCACACATGGGTTTTTCTTGATTTATTTCTTCTCTTTTCCACCCCCATCAAATTTTATATCATATCTCTCTGGTATTTTATTTCTTATTTAATCATAGCTAATATTTCTCTCATATTATTCATTTACTCAGTTTGATCCTCTGCTTGTTTTTTTTCTCTCAAAATATGTTCGGGGTGTCACCCCAAAACCCTCACCTCTGACGCGACCATACTTTTCTAGCAGCTTCAAGGCCACTGAAAATATGTATGTATCTAGTGTGGGTGTTATTGGTTCTTGTGACTATGTTAGATAGAAACTATAATAAAATAAGTAATAATTTTTATGTAATAACTATTTAAAGAAAAACAAATTTTTATTATGACATAATTATACATGTTTCCCACACCTTTTGTGTGTTTTAATCTATTAGTTTCCCATCTTTAGTTACACACACCTCCTTCCATAGCAGATGGTGTGGGATGAAAGTGTATTTGGATTTGGACTCTCCAAGATGCATATAAACAAAAGATCATATTTATTGTGTTTCTGTTATGTCATATAAAAGTATTATGCTATATTTAAAATTTTTACCAAATTTTTTTCAAGTGTTGCGTACCCCATCCTTGCTTTACAGTAGGGGTACGCTGGTTTTGATACTCGTTGTTTATTTTCATCACTCAGTTATTGATTCATAAATGAAACAATGTCAATCAAAGTGTTGAATACATGTACCATCAAACAACGTATTACCAGACACAATGTACCAGAAAAGACTGCTATGCATGACGTCTATTAAACGCCTCTCATGATGCTTGGGTTATCAGGTCTACATAAATAAGAGGTGGGTGTAGTTTTATTTTCCCTTTAGTATCTTTAAGATGATATTTTGTTAATATTGTGAAAGAACCCATAGGAATCCTTCCATGAACCCTTAAGACAATGTCTTTGTGCGGCTCATCTACGATAAATGCACATTGTAAGAGACGACGAAGTGTAATTAAATGTTTCATTATTTAATTTTTAGTAAATTAAAAAAATTATATCATAATGTTACCATAATATCTCCCCACATCAGTGAATATATATTAACATAAAGTAACATGATATATATTAGAAAAAAAATATAACCAGATTATTTAACTCTCTTTTTTTAAAGGTTGAATGGATTTGACTCCTCTATAGACTATCCAAATACCGTATTTGTGGTATCCTCTAACATAAAAAAAATCTATCTACACTGAGACCACTATGAAATGATTGTGATATCCCAATGAAAATTTCATCCTTTGTTGAATTTTCATCTGACTCTTCAGTGGTTTTGGTCGATAACAGAACAATTGGCCAGTTTTGGTTTGCGGGATCTGGAACATAAAATACTTGTACTTCTTGTGATTCCATTATAAATGGTTCATCTTTGTACACTTCCTTAACAAAATAAACATTCAAAAATCCCAAATCATCTATTTTAACAGTACTTCTGTTATTAACCCACTTGAATTGAAAAAATTTCACTCAGAATGTCATATAATAAAACTCCCCAATTTTTTTGATGATGCCAAAGTATGACATATTCACATCAATTGGATTTCTATTATTTGTACCAGAAACATGCATCACTTCAGTAACAATTGTAACTCCATTATTCTATCTGGTATTGTCTTTATCATTTTCATTAGTATAGAATGTATAACCATTAATTACATAAGAATTGTAAGATAATACATAAACACTTGGTTCTCTAACTAGCCATCGAAGTCGTTCTAAAATTAAGTCTATATTTTCATTTGACACCTTAAAAATATGGTACTAAAACCATCATATAAACTATTGATTATGATTATTTGATATCCATTTTTCATCCCTTGATGGATTCTAATGCCTAATAATTTTTTGTGGGTTTCAACATATGGGTCAACGTCAAAACTATTATGAAAAATGTAAAGTTGGGTCTTCTCCTGATCTCTAATATTGATTGTGACAACCACCATTCTATAAATTCATTCACTCTCAAGTTTCCTAGTGTAACGATGTTTCTTTAAACCAATTCTTTGCACACTAGAAAGGTATTCATAATAGAATTCAATGGATTCGTCAACAATATATCGCTCCATAATACAACCCACAGGCCAACATGGATTTTTGACATACCCTTTCAAAATCATCATATACCATTAAATGGGGTACATCCATATATATTTCATATGACCACATTTCCAAATCTCTCTCACCAAGTGAAACATCAAATGATCCATTGATTAAATTAGTTATTTTAGTATAATATATAGTCTATGATATCTCACTATTGTGTGAGAGGGTCTACATACTTATCATTTCAATATTGATTTCATCAATATAATAATCCTTCAATGTTGCAATTTTTGGAGTGAATTCATGTTGACTAAACAACAAGAAAAACCTTTCAGTTTTTACTTGGCATCAATTATTTTATATTGTTCATGTCATAATATACTTATACTAATTTATCTAGTGGTTTATACAATGAAATATATATATATATATATATATATATATATATTCTTTGAAAACCTCTAAAATACACATTATAGCTAGAAGATGATGACATACATTGTTCAAAAATGAATCATGTGAGTATATTAAAATCTGTGAGAAGTACTTAGAATAGAAGATCCCCATATTAGTTTCTTGGTGTGTCCCCTTCTTCCGTTTTACGCTTGAGGTGAAAACACTACATCAAACAAAATATGAACCAAGAGTTAGTGATCCCTAATGGTCCACTGTGCTCACTCGCACAATGGGGTTTGGCTCCAACATTCCACCTTTACACTTTTCTGAGTTTTCTTCAACTTATCTAGCACCCACATATACCTAGTCCCACACTCAAACATCAATCTCATACCACCAGCCCTATTTATGGTTGATGAATAGATGTACACATATGTTTCCTACTTTATCTCCCACTATGCAAGGCTGTTCGACCAATTTTTTTAATATACTTAATCTGATATAAATCCTTAAATATCAAACTGATAATCGAATCTAATTACAAACATTTAATAATTTAAAATTATAGTCTTAATTACATATAATCGATTAAAAATATTCATTATTATTATTATTATCATTATTATTATTTATTTTAAATTAATATTTTAGAAACCATAATAAATATTATATTCCTATTAAAACTAACAATTATAAAAATATATTATTTTCAAGTTAATATAATCTTCTTATAATTACCTTATACATTATATATATATATATATATATCCATTACAAATAAATGTACCATGATATTTATTATTTTAATATTCAAATCTCATATTAAATATATTTACTTTAAATTAATATATTTCACTTATAATTAGATTTATTTAAAATTAATATTTTATTTACAATAATATTTATATTTCCCAATAAATTTTATATTACTATTAAAATTTTTATTTATAATTCACTATCATTTATCATCAAATTATTCCAAATCATTAATAACTAACTTCATTAACAAGTTATCTATAAAAAAAGTAATTATATAATATTCTTTCGACTACAAAATAAATACAAATATAGTTAAAGTATTACTTTTAAAATATAAACATTTTTAACTTTTTTTCCCTTACATAACTACCAAAAATGCATGTAAGGGAAGTGCTCAGGTTTTATCAGTGCTAATAATAAAGCACTGATAAAATATGGGCTTTTATCAGTGCTAGAAAAAAGTGCAAATAAATATACTCTTTATCAGCATTATTATAAGCACCGATAAAGGCCCCCCTTATCAATGCTAACAAAGAGTACTGATAAAAAAGGAAACTTTATCAGTGCTAATGATAGCACTGATAAAAGTTTTTAATAGAAAAAATTATTAATTTGTATAAAAATATTTTAATTATATTCAAAAATAATGTTTATATGTATACATTAAATAAAAAATGCATGTTTATTATATTTATTATGTTTATGTTTTATTTTTGTTTATTTTGTTTATTAGTTTTAGTTATATATTTATTATATATTTATTATACTATGGGTTTATAATATTATATATAAATACTTTTTAATATATATATATATTTAAATACCTATTATATATATATATTTAAATAAATTTATGTTTCCAAATGAATGTATCAATTGATGCGTAATGGATGTTCATATTCATCTCATGAATATGTTCATTGCTTGCCCTAATATTAGCCATATATATTATATTACTATACTGGGTGTATTCATTCATTTTTTACATATATGTAGCTTTATGTTCTCATAAATACTTAAAATCACGATAAATATATTTAAATAAACAATAAATGTATTTATTATATTTAAAATTATAAATATTTAGTTATATATAATTATATACTTTTTAAATATATTATATATAATTATAAATATATGTAACTAATTAAATATAAATATTTTTAAATAATTATAAAATTACAAAATATCTTTTTAAATGATGAATATATATTTATGAATACATTTTGAATATATTTATTTATAAATATATGTCTTTAATGAATATATACACAGACATAGACATATATATATATATACTTACAATTTATACACAAACATAGACATAAATATATATATATATATAATTATTATTTCAAATATAAAATAATAATAAATATATTTATTATAATTTTATAATTATTAAAAAATAAATATTTATTTATTTAAATATATCATGAAATTATAAAGAAAATATATAATTAATATAGATATATTTAAATAATTATTAAATTATAATAAATATATTAATTATATATATTTATAAAATTATAAATGTAATAAATATATTGGTTATAATTTTATAATTATGAATAAATGGTATGTTTTATCAGTGCTTTTCAATTTAGTGCTGATAAAACATACATTTATCAATGCTTTTTACTAACACTGATAAATGTTTCCTCCGATTTTATAAATGAACACTAATTACATCCCCTTCCTTCTGTGCCCCTCAAGCTCTCGGGGAAGCCTAACCTTATGTCTGTCAATCCTCCTCCATCTCTGTTGATTCTTCCTCCTCCTCCTCCTCTACTGTTGTGGACATAGACTCATTCCCCTTCTCCTCCTTTGTGGTCTCCTCCTCCTTCTCCTCCTCCATCACTGCTACTGTGAACGCGTCCCCCTTCTCCTCCACTAGCATTGGCACCTCATGTTCCTCCTCCACCACCACAACCGCATTATTCTCCTTCTTTGTTGCTTCTATCGCCACTGCCTTTTAAGCTGACTGTTCCACCTCTTATGCTGTTGCTGCTACCAGTAAGGGTACTCTCCCTTATAGAGTAACTTCATTTTTTATTCTTCTTATTGAAATAATAATAGCTACCACTATTGGGTTGTTCTCTTGGTTTGGTTATTATATATTTTTTTCATATTTATTCTCAATGTTTTTTGATATGATATTTTTGGATTTTGATCCATATTGATTATATAGGTGATATTGGAGTCACTTTGATCTTTCAGGGTGAAAATAGGAAAGGATCCCAAGTTTCAGGGTTAACTCGCATGGTCTAGAAAACTATGTAGAACACATGAATTTGGGACTATAAACATTGTGGTGGGTATTTAATTATTATTTCATGATTATTTAACCCCTTGTGGTCAAACCATACACAATTATTCATCCCCCTAGATTTTTAGTTTTGGATCCCTTGCATTTTTCATTAATCTCGACAGTTCCTACCATTGGTGTGTGGTTGATTAAGAGATTTTTAGTGTGGTTTTAAATTATTGGGTGATGTTTAAATTAATTATTCATGTCTTTTTGTGTGGTCCTATGTTTTGAAAAGTTAGTTTTATGTAATAGAAAATTTTATTTTTTTCATGAAATAGTTGATTTTGGTGTTCATAAAATGTTTTGAAATGGTAGTCTTCCTCTCCATTTTGAATTGGGATATTTTTTTGAATAGAAATTTTTTTAATGTGTCTTGTTTTTTAAAACTAGGAATAATGGTTTCTTTGTAAGAAAAATTTTCATTATCTTAATGTTTATAAAAATTGTTTTATTTCGTTATGGAAATTCAAAAGGAAATTAGAATTGATAGAAATATTTTTTAAATGATTTAAATTTATTAAAATAATTAGAAGTTAAAGTGGGATTTTATTTTGAAGTAAAATGAAATATTTTCTAATCAAGTGTATCCTTTGGGTGACAAGATTCCTTAGACTCCTTTTAAATGTGGAAATCTTAAGAAAATTGATTTTTGTGAGTGTTCAAATTTTAGTGAATCATTTTTACAAGGGTTTTGATTGTTTTCAAAGAGTGTGTGTCTTTTAAAATAATTAATATGGAACTTTTATATAAGGTGTTTTGTTTATAGAAGAGTGAACATATTTAAAGTCTTTTTTGTATGTTTTGGGATCAATAAATTTTGTGTATTTGATATATTTACTTGGTGTGCATTAAGATAGTTTATTTTAGCATGTGAAACAGGAATGGGATCAATTCAAATTTTATATGTTATATTTTCTTCTCTCAGAAAGGTCTTGAGAAGATCTGAAGAAACATCCCCTAAGGTGAATTATTTTCATGAATAAGTATATCTATTTGGGTTATTGGATTTACCCAAACTTCAGATAGGGTGGTGAATCCATATCATCCTTTTCATTTGGGTTTCTAAAATGTATATCCTTCATTCCATGGTGATTAACGTATTCCTATGGTTGTGAAGAGGTTAGGTTATTTTCTATAATCCCTTGAGTTGAATTACCCAAAGTGTTATGGGGTGGTTGTTTATTTTTGTAATCTATGCTTGTTGGGTTGTAATGTCTTGAGGCTTTGAGGTAAATTTTATTTTAAGTATTCCTTGTTGTTTTTTGGTTCCTCTTACATGAGGTTTTTTTATAGTGGTTGTTAATTTTCTTTAGTTTTTTATGACTCATTGTTTTTCATCTTATATGGTTCACCATGAGATGGTGCTCTCACGATGTGATGTCCTAGATCACCCCACTACTTTAATTTTGTGACCCAAGGATATATTCACTCCATAAGGATATGGTAGGAACTACATAATGGTAGAATATAATTAAAGATACATCATATGGGTTAAACATGAATAAAAAATGATATGTAAGGGTTTCATTGGAGTTTTGTAAGGGTACATAGAGTCTACATATGGATTAGAAGGAGTTTTAGAAGAAACCCTCTCATAAGTATGGAGTTCCTCAATTATTTTGGGAAATAATCCACTAATGAAATTTAATCCCACATTATCCATTCTCGGTGTGGGAAATAGGTAGTATATGAACATTACCTATGTTATAAAAGAGTATGAAAAATGATCAAATGTGTTGGGGTTGGAATGAAATATTGTCAAATAGAGGAATCCCAAAAATTGGGAGGTTGTTTAGGGAAAGACCAGACATGAATGACTTGATTTACTGGTATTTATAGTTACTTGAGGTGGTAAGGCCGTTGGAATTTGAATTCTAGTATAATAAAGGGGAGTGGAAAAATTATGCAACCATGAATTGGGAACATCATGTGGAATGTTATCATGAGTGAGGGTTAAACCTTTATAGAGGATCATTGTGAGAGTGTTAAGCATGGTGAGGGAACCCAATAAAGGGGGATCAAACATAATGTATCATGTATGGTTGTGAAGTTGGGACTAAAGTTTGTATAGTTTAACATAATGTATAAAATGTATCTCATGGGATTTATATCTTTGTGAAAATGCCTATGTGGATCTTTTAAAATGACTCAAGTGTTTTGAAATGTTTCTTAAAAAACTATATGTATTCAACATACCCTTTTTTGTTTTAAATGGATTTAAAATGGTTTAAAAAAGAATTTTGGTTTTGAGAAAAGATGTTTCGAACTAATTGGTTTATTTAAAAAATATTGTGTTATTTTAAAGAGGAATATGTGTAAATGGTTGGTTTTTTAATGGGACTTCAACTGTGATTTTTAATAGGATTTTATCTTTTATTTTCAAAGAGTATTCTTTTTTATAAATAGTTTTTTAATGAGATTTCAACTATGTAAATGGTTTTTCTAAATTAGATCTTTGATATTTTATAAATAGTTTTAAAAATAGTGTGTCCATTTAGCCTTGAATATTTTTTATATCAACATTTTTTGTATTTATTTTTTTAAATATTAATATCACTGAATCGAATAGGTTGGATATGGATGAATAATGGGTGGATTTCAATCGTCTCACAATAGAGTATGAAGATGGAGTGAAAGGGTTCATCATGTTTGAAAAAGATCATGCATATGATCCTTCTCAAATCCTTTTTCATGTTTATGTTGTCGTTAATCAAGACAAGTGAGTCCAGAGGAGTTGGAAGAACACTTGATCTGTCACGGAAAAGATGAAAGTTATAAATGTTGGAATAAACATGGGGAAAACGCGAATGTATCTAGTGAATGAGATAAAACTGAATTTTATGGATCATTTGATATGATTACAAGTGTGGACAATGAACAAGACCATATTGAGGATGTGATTACATATGTTCATGATAATGAAGATCGTATTAAGAAAATTACAAGGACAGTTGAAGATGATCTTAGTGATTTCCCAAAATTGTTTGAATAGTTATAGAGTCGTGAAAAGATGCCATTGTATGATGGTTGAACTAAATGTAAAACAATGTCATCCATACTGAAGCTATATAATTTGAAAGAAAACAATGAATGGAGTGATGCTAGTTTTATGGAATTACTTGCACTCTCGAGTGACATTCTACCAGAAGATAATGAGCTCTCCATCTGAACATACGATGCCAAATGAATACTATACTTAATGGGTATGATCTCTAAAAGAATACATGCATACCCGAGTGACGGTTTACTATTTTTCAAGGACCAAAAATCACTTAGAGAATGCCCAAAGTGTGGTGCTTCTCAATACAAGAAAGATGAATCCGGTCCTGTGAAAGTTTCATGGTACTTTCCAATCATTCCAAGGTTTAGCTGCTCATTTGAAAGTGAGGAGACTACATGGAAATTGACGTGGCATGCAGATAGAAGAAATTAAGATGGAAAACTATGACACCCGGTAGACTCTCCTCAGTGGAAGAAAATTGATCATGAGTATCTGGAATTTGGAAATGAGTTGATAAACCTTCATCTTACGTTATCTATAGATGGAGTAAATCCTTTTTGGTTTCAAATTAGAACACATAGTGCATGGCCAGTTATGTTGGTAATTATAACTTTCCACCGTGGTTATGCATGAAATGAAAATACATCATGTTATCTATGATTATATCAGGAAAAAAACAACTGGGTAATGAAATTGTTGTTTATTTGGATCCATTGATCAGGGATTTAAAATTATTGTGGGATTCAGGTTTTATTATGTATGATGCTTACAGAAATGAAGATTTCATATTGAGAGCCATGTTGTACGTAATGATAAATGACTTTCCTTCTTTTGAAATTTTTTGAGGATATATCATTGAAGGATCTCTTGGGTATCCCCTCTGCGAACATCGTACATAATCAATTAGGTTGAAACATTCAGTGAAAACTGTGTTTCTAGGACGTCACATATTTCTACCCCGATGACATAGCTAATGATCTTGGACGAAATCATTCGATGGAAGTTCAGAAGAACGTACAACGCCATCTCCACTAATATGTGATCAACCTTTTGAGAAAGTTAAAGATATGTACACTACTTTTGGTAAACTATTTTTGAAAAATCTTACGAAAACAAGTTGGAAAAAGAAATCAATTTTTTTTGAATTACCATACTAGAATTTTCTATACGTCATACATTTTATTGATGTTAAGAATGTTGAAAATATTTATGTGATGGTGTCATCAGAACATTTCTAAATGCACCCGACAAAACAAAGGATGGAATTAAGGATAGGTTGGACATGGTTGACATGGGAATACGAGAAGAGTTGGCACCAATGAAGGGTGAAAGAAGAAAATTTCTTCCTCCTACTACTGACACTCTTTCTAGGAAGGATAGATATCAGTTTTGCAACTTGTTGAATGATGTAAAGGTTCCAGATATGTATTCATCGAATATCAAGAAAGTCATCTCGATACACAATTTAAAGATAAAAGGTCTGAAATCATATGATTGTCATGTTTTGATGAAAAATATAATTCTGATAACTTTACATTGCATTTTTTCAAGAATGCATGTCATACATTAATGAAGCTCTGTTTATTCTTCAAAGCTATATGTAGTAAAGTTATAGACCCGACAAAATTACTGACTATGGAATGAGAAATTATCATCATATTGTGTGAATTGGAACTATTTTTTCCACCAATATTATTTGATATGATGGTTCATTTGATGGTTCACTTGGTGAGAAAGATTCAGCTATGTGGTCCTATACACAATAGATGGATATACCCCATTGAACAGTATATGAAGATTTTGAAAGGGTATGTCAACAATCAAAGTTAGCCAAATGGTTGTATTATGGAGAGATATATTGTTGAGGAAGCTATTGAATTCTATACCGAATACCTCTCAGGTGTGAAAATCATTGGTCTAATGAAATCTAATCACACTAGGCAACTTGAGGGTGAAGGGATTTCTGGAAATGAGGTTTTCACAATCAATATTAGAGATTAGGAGTAGGCCAACCTTTACATTTCTTAGAACAGTCTGGACATTGAACCATATGTTGAAACCCAAAAAGAAATTCTTAGGAATTCAAATCCATCACGGGATAAAAATGGATATCAAATCATCACAATCAAGAGTTTATAGTATGCATTTAGGACCATATTTTTAAAGAGTGAAATGAAAATACATACTCAATTTCAGAACAACTTCTATGGATAGCTGGAGAACAAAGTGTGTACATATTATCTTATAATTCTTATGAAATTAATGGTTATACATTCTATACTAATGAACATGATGAAGACAGTACCAGACAGAATAGTGGAGTTACACTTGTTATTGAATCAATTAATGTTTCTGATGCTAAGAATAGAAATCCAATTTACACAAATATTTCATAAATTGGTATCATCAAAAAAACATGGGAGATAAATTATCTGACATTAGGAGTGCTGATTTTTAAATGAAAGTGGGTTGATAATAGAAGTGTTGCTAAAATTGATGAGTTGGGATTGTGAAAGTTGATTTCAGTAAGGAAGGGTACAAAGAAAAACTGTTTATAATGGCATCACAGGTAGTACAATTATTTTATGTTCCAGATCCCGCAAACCAAAACTAGTCAATTGTTATGTTATTGACCAAAACCACTAAAGAGTAAGATGAAAATTCAATAGAGGATGACCCTTTCATTTGGACATTGCAATCATTTCACAGCGGTCCCAATGTAGATAGTGTTTTGTATGTCAAAAGAAACCACAATGAAGGGATTTAAATAGTAGATAGAGAAGTAAAATCCCTTCAACCTTTAAAAAAAGAGTTTAATAACAAAGTTATATTTTTTTCTAATATACATCGTGTTACTTTATGTTAATATCTATTCACTTATGATTTTATGCTATCTAAATTAAATGTTAAACCTATTTTGTAGATAACAACTTTTGCATGTGATGATGTACCCAATCCCTAGGCACAACTGGTTTCTTAACCTACTATTGCTCTCAATGCAGACAAACAATGGGTTTCTCAACCTGTTGGCTTATGTTAATATATGTTCGCCATTTCTTTCATGTTATCTAAATTAAATGTTAAACCACTTTTGCAGATAATGACTTCTGCACGTGATGATGCTTCCAATCCCCAGGAAAAACAGGTTTCTCAATCTGTTATTGCTCGTAGTGTAGACGAACAATAGGTTTCTCAACCTATTTTTTCTCCCAGTGCAGATGTAAAACCACCATCTACACATGTCGATGCTAGCCCTCCAGATCTGGATGAACATATTGATGATGGTGGATTTAAGGAAATGAAAGGGGATGAAACACCAACGACGTGGAGAAAATAAGAGTGTCTTAGTTTGACGGTATTGGAAAAAATCATTAAGTTTAAAGAGAAAGGCATCAAATATGAGATTGGATATAATAAGCGGGGCTAGCATGTTAACCCCAACAAGGCCATGTTCAGTAGTTACATTATAATTGTCACTCGAAAATGTGTGGAGATTGATGTAACTTCATGGCACTATGTTGTATCTGAGATTAATACACTGATGTGGGGAGATACTATGGTAACATTATGATATCATTTTTAAAATTTACTTGAAATTAAATAATGAAACATTGACTTACACTTCATCATCTTTTGAAGAGGGAATTTATAGTAGATGACTCATACAAAGACTATGTCTTAATGGTTGCTGGAAGGATTCAAATGGTTTTTTGCACAATTTTAATGAAATATCATCTTAAATATGTTTAAAGTAAAATAAAACTACACCCACCTCTTATTTATGCACTCTTGATAACCCAAGCATCATGGGATGCTTTTACTTGTCATCATGTAAAGTAGTCATTTCAGATAAATTGTGTCTAGTAATACGTTGTTTGATGGTACATGTATTCATAACTTTTATTGATAGTGTTTTATTTTTGAAACGGCAACTGAGTGCTGAAAATAAACAACGGGCATCAAAACTAGTGGACCCCTACCTCAAAACAAGAATGAGGTATGCATCACTTGAAAAAAAATTGGTACAAATTTTAAATCTACCATAATACTTTTATGTGACATAAAAAACAAAATAACTATGTTCTTTTGTTTATATGCAGCTTGTAGAGTCCAAATCAAAATCTACTTCCATCCCACACTATGCGCTATGGAAGGAGGCACGTGTAACTAAATATGGGAAACTAATAGATGAAAACACACAAAAAGTGTGGGAAACATGTGTGAGTATGACATGATAAAATTTTTTTTATCTTTAAATCACTATTACATAACCATGATTACTTATTTTTCTATATTTTATATCTAAAATAGTCATAATAATCAACAATTCCCACACCGAATGCAGACATACTTTTAGTGGCCCTGAAGCACCCATAACAGTATAGCTGCATCAGAGGTGTGGGTTTTGGGTGACACCCCAAACATATTTTGAGAAAAAAACTAGGGGAGTATCAAACTTATGAAATGAAAAATTTGAGAGAAATAATATCTATGTTTGAATAAGAATTAAAATAACAGAGATAGATGATATCAAATTTTATGGGGGGAGGAAAAGAGAAGGAACAACTCAATAACAACTCGTGCATGATGATCCCACCCCACCCCCACTAGTTTTGAGTCAATCCATTCGCCTAAAAAACAATTCTTAACTAAGGTAGTCAATTTTATAATAACTATTTCTATGAAATTTGAATCAGATAAACACTAAAAACTAATACATTTCCTATATTTATATTCTAGATGGTGAAAATGATTGTTATTCATATCTATCAACACCCACCCATTCCCTTGTAGCGAGGGATACCCTGTTCAATACCTAGAATGACATGTTATAGAATAGACCGCTTCTAACATGTCATATCAGTGTGTTAATTATTGTAGCCCTAGAGCTGAGCATCGAGCTACCTATTCTAATTGATGATTTAGATATTCATATAGTCAAACAAGCCCTTGGAACATTTATCGCATGGCCGCCACATCTTATAAAAAACATGTCAACAATGAGGTATTCATTTCCAATTTAATTTTCAAGCTAAACCTTAAACATTTAATGAAAAGTGGTCTAAACTAATGTATGTTATTACATATGTATAAAGGGAAGGGGTGAAATTAATGACGAGTTCAAAACCATATTAGGGATCAACCAACCGATCAAAAAGATCTACCCAAAGCACCTTAACTCCCCATTCTATATCAACATTTATTATCCTTGAAGGATCATGTGGATACGAAGTTGAAAAATAGTGGTACTCACGGAATTTATTTTGAAGAAAATATATATAGAGGGGGAGATTCAGACTTTATTGGTTTTGAGAGTGCAACTTAAATCCTCGACTATGAATGGTTAGGCGGCTTAGTTGTAAATGTATACATGAGGTTTGTTTTCATGATTTTATTTTCCAAAAGATGATATAATATGTTAATTATGACTAAATACATTTCATATTTTTTATAGGAATATATATGAAAAACAATTGATGGTATTTCCACATGAACATAAATTTTCACTCGTTAGTCCTCACATCACCTCTGCAGAACAAAAATACAAAACTTCCAAGTAAGAGGGTGAAATACTGGAAGGTCTCTTCAAATCATTTAACATAAAAATTACGGATGACAAACTCTTATTAATACCAACGATAAAGAGGTAAAACTATAAAATTTAATCATATCAAATATATTTTAATTTCTTTCATTACTTGTTCCTTTTTGTATTTTTAGTCGGCATTGGATGATCATTGTGGTCAATTTGGATACTCAAAAGATTTATTTTCTGGATTGAATGCATGGATATCTAATAAACTAACCACACATGATAGCATTTTTCAATTTTTAATACACTAAATCCAAAAATTTTGAACTAAACATCTAGTAATATAATTTATTTTATCTTATAATGAGGATTCTATTATGATAGGGCGGTGCGTGAATATTATCTACATCATGGAATGAGGCCAGGGGAAAAGGACAGGCAACATCACAAGTACTACGACTGGATAAGTATGAGGGTATATAATAAGATTTTACTATCCAAACACATATAAAAAAATTAGTTATTTTTCTCAATGTTTCTACAGTGTCTGAAACAAGAAAATAGAAAAGACAGTGGTTATTATTTTTTGTAAATTTATGAGAGAGATCATATTCTATGAACAAACTAGCATCCCTAAAGAGGTATTTTCGAACATAACTGCTATTTAATTTGAAATATTTATTAATCCTTTGTGTATTTATATTTTTTCAATACTAACATGACGGCCAAAAATATTCATATTCACAAGATGATATAGATATTCTTAGAAATTAATGGGCAGCATAACTGATGGAAGAATGTAAAAAATTATCATGAATATGGTAAAATTCTCAAATAATTTTAACTTTAATAATACTTTCTACCTTATCTTTCTATTTGTTTGATGGTAATGTTATGATTTTTATAGGCTAAACTCCCCACTAAAAATAATGGTCGTTGGTGGTCCTTATTTGTGCACTAAATGAATGACATGTTTGTTTGTTTTTGAAAAGATATTGGTGGTCCTCATTTATGAGGTATGTGTGTTGTTGATAGAACACAAAATGTAATGAGTATTCAGAAGGGGTTTCCCCATCAATTGAGTTTTTTTATGATGTATTGAGACATAAAAAGTTCAAAATCATACTTCAATCTTCTCGTTTCAACAACAAGAAGGGTTTTTCTCCAAATAACATCAATTCATTCTGTAACATTGGTAGTTCCCCACTTTAGTCAACCTAGTGAAGAACCAAATCTCATATATTCATTCAATGGTCTTGAATATATGACATTTGGTTATTCAATAGGTTGACTAAAGCTATGTTGTAGAAGGAGGATGTTATTCTCTTTCAACCATACATGGATCAAAGGTTTTTCCATAATCCTTCTAAACTGGGTAGATGGAGAACATTGAGTAGGTCATGTATCTTTTTTAGGTTTTGGAGGTAGGGGTGCATTGATTTTCAGGAAGAAAAATGTACTTAAAAGTTTTTCTAATACATTAAGACAATGATCCACTATTCATTTGTGATGTGTAGAAATCAAACATACCTCAATCTGATGCACAGTGTCACTGGTATGGCTCCAAATGTGTCTATTTAAAATTGACACTGATTCAAGTAAAAAACACAAATGACCAACTAAAAAATGAGGAAAAGCATTCTGATTATTTTGATACATTAGTACAATGATCTATCAGTCATTTGTGATGTGTAGGAATCAACTTCACCTCAATTTGATGCACGATGTCACTAGTATGACTAAAAGTGTCTGTTATTAGTTTAAAAATGACATTTTTTCTCAAAACGTGTCACTCACTAAAAACCATTAAAACACACTTTGATTGTATTAAAAATTAAGGACAATGATTCTTCAGTTATCTATGATGTGTATGAAGCAGTCTCACGTAAAACTAACGCATGATACGACTGGTATGACTTAGACTGTATGTTTTTGGTTTGAAACGACATTTTAGAAAAAAAACACAACTGACATACTAAAAACTAAGAAAAAACATTCATATTATTTTGATAATTTAGGACAATGATCCATCGATCATTTTTTATGTGTAGGAATCAAAAACACCTCAATCCAATGTATAGTGTCACTGATATGACTCTAAATGTGTCTTTTTTATTTAAAATTGACATTAATTCAAGTAAAAAACACAACTGACATACTGAAAACCAAGAAAAAACATTCATATTTGTTTGTTACTTTAGTAAAATGATCTATCAGTCATTTGTGACATGTAAGAATCACTTTCACCTCAATCCGACGCACAATGTGTCCAGTATGACTAAAAGTGTCCGCTATCGGTTTAAAATCGACATTTTTGCTAAAAATATATCACTCAATAAAAACCAAGAAAATACACTATGATTGTCTTAAGATTTAAGGACAACAATTATTCAGTTATTTTTTAAATGTATGAAGCATTCTCATGTCAAACTGATGCACGATGTGATCGGTATGACTCAAATTGCATGTTTTCCATTTGAAATGACATTTTAGTAAAAAAATAAAACTGACATACTAAAAACTGAGAAAATGAATTCCAATTGCTTTGATACTTTTAGAAAATGATCTATCAGTCATTTCTATTTTATAGGAATCAACCACACCTGAATCTAATGCACGGTGTCACCAGTATTACTCTAAATGTGTCATTTTATTTTAAATTGACATCAATTAAAGTAAAAAACACAACTGACATATTGAAAACTAATAAAAAAATATTCAGATTATTTTGATACTTTAGTACAATGATACATGAGTCAGTTGTGATGTGTAAGAAACAAACCCACCTCAATCTAATGAATGGTGTGACTGCTATGACTAAATGTATCCGCTATCAGTTTAAAATTGGCATTTTAGCTTAAAACATGTCACTCACTAAAAACCAAGAAAACTCACTCTGATTGTCTTCAAAATTAAGGATAGATATTCATCAGTTATTTATGACATATATGAAGCAGTGTCTAGTCAAACTGGTGCACGATGTGACCTGTATGACTCAAATTGCATGTTTTGAGTTTGAAATGACATTTTAGTAAAAAAACACAAATGGCATTTTGAAAACTAAGAAAACTCATTCAAATTGTTTTTATAATTTAGGAAAACAATCCATTATTAATTTGTGACACGTAAGAATCAACCCCACCTCAATACAACACACTGTGTGACCGGTATAACTCCAAATGTGTCATTTTTGACAAAAATTGACATTTTTTAATGTATTATTCATATTAATGTTTAATTTATTTATTTATAGTATTACTAATGTAATATTTGTTTTATTATATAGGTGGAACCTTTTTTAAGTTGGGAATATTTTTTCAGTGACTATTACCATCAGAGGACATTTTTTAGAGGAGACCACGGACGTCAAAAGAGAAAACATTAATGTTTCTAACTGTTTTATGGATAATTGGAAATGTAATTTTATACAACATTGTTCAAAATGTATATAGAAGTTTTTTTTATTATATACCATGAGTGAATATTTTTGTATTCATGATGTTAATTAATTTTATATAGCATAATTTTCCAAAACTTTTGGTGAACTATATGTTTTTCATCATTTTCGCCTGTGTGTGGTTATTTTGTTTATACTATAGGTGATTATTTTTTTACAGTTTTTTAATAGTTTGTGCAGGTTATTTTTTTAGTGTGGTTATTTTTGTCTGTTTTTTGGGTGTTTTTTATTTTTTGCAGGTGTTTGGGTGTGCTGTTATATAAACAGCACACCCAGGTAGGGAAGCCTTTATCAGCGCTTCAAATAGAGCTAATAAAGGCCCCCCTTTATCAGTGCTAATTGAAGCACTGATAAATGGGGACTTTATCAGCATTTCGAATACCACTGATAAAGGATAACCTTTATCATCTCTTTTTAGAGAACTGATAAAGGGGTTCCTTGATCAGTGCTAAAAATAGCGCTGATAAAGGACCCATTTTAATAGTGACTCTATTATCAGTTCTTTTTTAGCGCTGATAAAAGCATGTTTTGTGGTAGTGTCTTAAATATTTTCTGAAAATATTCTATATTGATTTTCTTCCAATGAATATATCTTATTGATAATTCCACAAACATGAAAAAATCATATCTTCTTCCTTTAAATATCCTCATATTTTAATCTCTTACTTTATTCACAAAATGGTTTATAAAGTCCTACATATATGAATTCCCTCAATTTACATCTTAAACAAAGATATCATCATTTATAGTCGGGATGATATGTTCTAAAATATTACCATTTTCTTATTTATTTCCATTTATTTTCCTATTATACATTCACTAGTACAAAAGGTATTTACCACATCTTCATTAATTACATTGGTTATAAATAACTAATGTGTAAAGCCCTAAAAATTGATTTATCATGCTGGTTATATTATAACCAATGTGATAAATTCATTATCTTGATTTATCACATCAGTTATATAACAAACGGTGTGATAAATTGAGTATCTCACTTTATCACATCGCTTATTATATAACAGATGTAAAAATGGGTTTATCAAGTTATTTATTCTATAACCGACGTGATAAATGTAATAAAAAACTTTTTATCACATCAATTTATAAATAACTGATGTGATAAATCATTTAAATTTTTTTTGAAGTCCTCTTTCAAATTTATTCTACTGCTTTTTTTTAGGTGACTGCAACTCGGACTCTCTCGTGTGGAAACCCTACCATCGATTCTTTAATCTTGTGGCCTCCAAACTCATTTTGACAGCTTCGTTAATCTTTTTTTTCCTCAACGCATCTATATTCTCGACTTTCAACACTCAAGTAAGCTTTGCATGCTTTGATTTCTATCAATTGAGGATGCCCTAAATCTCTCTTTTTGAATTCGTTCATCGTATATTTCACTATTTATTATTTCCATTCTTATAAATCAATATACGATGCCAAGTCATTATTCATGTGATGTATTTAGTGATACCAAGGATGAAGCAAGTATTTTTTTCCCTTTGGAGCCTGTGTAAAACTCGTGGCTAAGTATTATATATATTACTATCATTTTATGTCATTTAATTATGATTATATCATACTCTATATGCACTTTTGTTTAATGCTATTGTATATGGAATATATTACCCTATTATGTTCTACTCGCAATCTTCTTAAATAAAATAATATCTAATAAGACAAAAGTATTATAGGAACTTCAATGTGAAATAGAACTACATCAGACTATTTAGATGAGGAAATTGACTTAATCTATGAGATGGTATTGAGAAAGTTCTCAAAATTGGTTTGGTATATTATCTTATTGTTTTGTTAATTATATATATATATATATGAAATTGTTACATGTGGTATTGATCTTTTACATATGACTATATCATTTTTATGATAATCATTTTATTTCATTATATGTGTCATTACCTACATACTAATGGAATTTATACTAGAATTTATACTAGAAGTTATAGATATTTATAAAAATATTGGTATTTTCTTACAACATTATAGAATTTCAGTCACTATGGTTTTACATCCTCTCTTATATATAAATATACATTCATGTAGTTTATTGAACCAAATTTACAGAATGTGGAAGTAATCATGGATATCATAACTAGAAATCATTTTAGAGTAGTGTAAAAATTTAACTATTTTGGAATTTTCATATAAATTTATATAAAATAATTTATTAATAAATCTTTCTATATTCAATATAGATACATTTTTTTATATATCCCATTAGATAAACTATTAAAAACTCATATATTGTTTTTGGAATGTCATATTCAAGGATTATATACTACAGAAATGATATATTTTTTTATTAATGTAACATGCAAACCAATATCGTCAAAATTAATTTAATTTAGGGGTTTTCTATGTTATTTCTCAAAAACAATATCATTATAATTTTCAAATAAGAATGTATCTTTTTTATATTTCAAAATTGTGTTACTTTCAAATTATGGAATATTTTATATAAATATAAAATCTAACTATACTTTCTTTTTAAAATAATTTTCATGAATATATTTTTATGATTTATCATTTATATTTAAATTTATCTTATATTATTTTGGTGAATTTGTAATTATATTTTTCAAATACACGTATATTTGTTTTATATTTCAAAATTATGTTACATTAAAATTATAAAATATTTTGTATAAATATAAAATTGGCTTATCTTAACAAGATGTATAATTTTGATATTTAGTATAGGTAATAATGAGTCGAAGTTGGATTACGGCACATCAAATGAGTGATGAATATGAGGAAGGTGTTGATGCTTTTTTGGAATTTTCTAAATGAAATTTTTCAAACAAGGACACATTTTTATGTACATGCCTGAAATGTTTAAACATGAAGAAGTTGAAAAGTAGAGAGATCAAATATCAATACCCAAAATAAGCTTTTATTAGTGATAAAAGGCCTTTATTAGCACTAAAAAAATTTTCATAATAGAGCCGCTATTAAAGTGGGGTCCCCTTTATCAGCACTATTTTTTTCTTTGATAAAGGAACCCCTTTATCAGTGCTATTTTGAAGCACTGGTAAAGGGTCTCCTTTATCAGTGCTAATAAAGGATTCCCTACTTGGGTGAGTTTTTTATATAAAAGCACACCCAACAACCTACAAAAAATAAACACACCCAAACAGCAACCCAAAATAAACAAACCTATTAAAATAACCTACACAAACCAACAAAAACCTACTCAAAAATAACCATCCATAGTATATACAAAAGAACCATATACACGATGCAAATGATGAAAAAACAAGCGATGCACACAAAGGTTTGGAAAACTATTCTATTTACATTTAATTGACATCAGGAATAAAAAAATATCCCCTCATGGAATATACCAAAAAAACTTCTAAATTCATTTTGAACAATGTATTATAAAATTACATTTACAATTATGCAAAAAACAGTTAAAAACATTATTGTTTTCTCTTTTGAAATCTATGGCCCCCTATAAAAAATGTCCTTCAATGGTAATAGTTGCCTAACAAATCATCCCAACTCAATAAAAAGATTCCAAATATATAAAAAAAACAAATATTACATTAGTAATACAATAAAAAATAAATTAAACATTAATATGAAGAATACATTAAAAATTTTCAATTTTTAATAAAAATGAAACATTTGAAGTTATACCGGTCATACAGTACATCATATTGAGGTGGGGTTGATTCCTACATGTCAAAAATTAATAATGGATCATTTTCCTAAATTATCAAAACAATTTGAATGTGTTTTCTCAGTTTTCAATATTTTAGTTGTGTTTTTTTACAAAAATGTCATTTCAAACCGAAAACATGAAATTTGAGTCATACAGATCGCATCATGCATCAGTTTGATGTGAGACTACTTTATACACTTCAAAAATAACTATAAAATCACTTTTCTCAATTTTGAATACATTCAGAGTGTGTTTTCATGGTTTTCAGTGAGTGACACGTTTTGAGCTAAAATGTCAATTTTAAACTAATAGCGGACACTTTTAGTCATACGAGTCACGCCATTTTTTGGATTACACATCACAATTGACTCAAGGATAGTTTTACTAAAGTATAAAAATAATCCGAATGCGTTTTCTCAATTTTTAGAATGATAGTTGTGTTTTTTTAATTGAATTAATGTTTAATTTAAATAAGAAGACACATTTGGAGTCATACCGGTGACATCGTGTGTCAGATTAAGGTATGGTTGATTCATACACAATAAAACTGATAGATAAATCATTTCCTAAATTATCATAACAATAGTAATGCATTTATTCATTTTTTAGTATATCAGTTTTGTTTTTTTACTAAAATGTCATTTCAAACTGAAAACATGAAATTTGAGTCATACCAGTCACGTCGTGCATCGGTTTGATGTGAGACAGCTTCATACACATCAAAAATAACTGAAGAATCATGTTCCTTAATTTTTAAGACAATCAGAGTGTGTTTTCTTGGTTTTTAGTGAGCGAAATGTTTTGAGATAAAATTTCAAATTCCAAACTGATAGTGGATACTTTTATTCATACCGGCCACACCATTCATCAGATTGAGGTTTGGTTGATTCCTACACGTCGCAAATGAGTGATAGATCATATTAATGTAGTATCAAAAAACTCTAAATGTGTTTTCTCAGTTTTCAGTATGTCAGCTGTGTTTTTTACTTTAATTAATGTAAATTTTAAATAAGAAGACACATTTGCAGTCATACCAGTGACACCATATGTCGGATTGAGGTGTGGTCGATTCATATATGTCACAAATGACTTATGGGTCATTTTCCTAAATTATAAAAACAATATGAATGTGTTTTATTAATTTTTATTATATCAGTTGTGTTTTTTACTAAAATGTCATTTCAAACTGAAGACATGCAATTTGAGTCATACTGGTCGCATCATGTGTTGTTTTGATGTGATACTACTTCGTACACATGGAAAATAACTGACAAATTTTTATCCTTAATTTTGAAGACAGTCAGAGTTCATTTTCTTGTTTTTTAGTGAGTGACATGATTTGAGCTAAAATGTCAATTTTAAACGGATAGCGGACCCTTTTAGTCATACCGGTGACACTGTGCGTCGTATTGAAGTGTGGTTGATTCCTACACATCAAAAATGACTAATAGATCATTTTCCTAAGGTATCAAAATAATCGGAATGACTTCCCTCAGTTTTCAGTATGTCAGTTGTGTTTTTTTATTTGAATTAGTGTCAGTTTTAAATAAAGACACATTTGGAATCATACCGGTGACACTGTGCAATAGATTGAGGTGTGGTTAATTACTACACATCAAAAATGACTCATGGATTATTGTTCTAAAGTATCAGAATAAATTTTAAGTACATTTTTCTACCTAAAAATCAATATATTGTTTCCTATGAAACCTAAAAAAGAGAACTAACCTACTCAATATGCTCAATCTACCTAGTTTAGAAAGATTATGTAAAAACCCTTGATCTCTAGATGGTTGATAAGGAATAACATCCTCCTTTTGTAGAATATATTTATTTGACCCATTGAAGAACCAACTGTCATATATACAGGACCTCTGAATGAATATATGATAGTTGGTTCTTCACTAGGTCAACTAAAGAGGGGAACTGTCAATGTTGTAGAATGAATCAATGTTTTTTGGAGAATAAGCCTTCTTGTCGTTGAAAACGAGAAGATTGAAGTAATCTCGTGTTCCCATTATGTCTCAAGACGTCAAAAAACTCAAGGGATGGGGAAACCCCTTTTGGGTACTCATTATCATTTTTGTTATATCAACAACACAGATACCCTGTAAATGAGGACCACCAATATCTTTTCAAAAACCAACCAACGTGTAATTAACTTAGTGTGTAAATAAATACCACCAACGACCATTATTTTTAGAGGGGATTTTAGCCCGTATAAATCACAAGATTACAATGAAATAAAGAGAAAGATAATTCATAAAATATTATTAAAGTATAAATTATTTGAGAAGTGTACCATATTAATTCTTTCTTTGTACATTATTCCATTATGTACATTTCCTATTCGTTTCTAAGCATATCTATATCATCTTGTGAACATGACTATTTTCAGCCATCATGGTAGTACTGAAAAAATATAAATACACAAATGATTAATAAATATTTTAAATGAAATAGAAATTATCTTTAATAATACCTATTTAGGGATTCTAGTTTTTTCATGGAATATGATCTATCTCATATATTTACAAACATAATAACCACAGACTTCTGTTTTCTTATTTCAGACACTATAGAAACATTGAAAAAATAATTAATTTTTTTATATGTGTTTGGATAGTGAAATCTTTTTATATATACCCTGATACTTATCTAGTCTTAGTACTTGTGAGGTTTCTTGTCCTTTTCCCCTGGGCTCATTCCATGATGTAGACGATATTGATACACCACCTTATCATAATAGAATCCTCATTAAATATAATATAAACTATATAACATAATTTTTACTTCTAAAATGTTAGATGTAGTGTATTAAAAATTGAAAAACATTATCATGTGTGGTCAGTTTGTTGGATATCCATGCATTAAATCTAGAAAATAAATCTTTGGAGTATCCAAATTGATCACAATGAGCATTTAATACTGCCTAAAAACACAAAATGGAATAAGTAATGAAAGAAATTAAAATATATTTTATATGATTAAATTATATAGTTTTAAATCTGCATTATTTTAATTAAGAAGAGTCATTCATCCATAATTTTGATGTTAAATGATTTTAGCAGGCCTGCCACTATTTCACCCTCTTTCTTGAAAGTTATTTCTTTTTGTTCTATAGAGGTGATGTGAGGACTAATGAGTTCAAATTTATGTTCATGAGGAAATCCATTCAATTGTTTTTCATATATACCCTTGTGAAAAATATGAAATATATTTAGTCATAATTAACATAGTATATCAGCTTTTGGAAAATGAAATCATGAAAACATACCTCATGTATACATTTAAAACTGAGCTGCCTAATAATTTATAGGGGAGGATTTCATTTGAACTCTTAAAACCAATGATGTTTGGATCTTCCACTCCACAAATATTTAATTCAAAATCAATTATTTTATTACCACCATCTTTTAATTTTGTCTCCACATGAGTCTTCAATGATAATAAATGTGGATATAGAATGGGGGGTTAAGGTTCTTTGGGTAGATCATTTTGATTGGTTGGATGATCCTTGAGATAGTTTTTAAAATGATGTTTCATATCACGCCTTCCCTTTATATGTATGTAATAACATGCATCAATTCAGACCTTTTTCCATTAAATGTTTAAGGTTTATATTGAAAACTAAATTGGAAATTAATACCGCATTGTTGAAATGTTTTTTTACAAGATGTGATGTCCATGAAATGAATGTTCCAAGATCATGTTTGACCGTATAAATATCTGCATCATCAATTGGAACAGGTAGCTCAGTACTCAGCTCTAGGTCTACAGTAATTGACACTCTAACATGACCTATCAGAGGTGTTCTATTTTGTTGGATGTCATTCTAGATATTTAACATTGTATACCTCACTACAAGGTGATGGGTGGGTGTTGAAAGATATAAATCATAACCATTTTCTCCCTATAGAATATTAATATAGGAAAGTTATCAGTGTCTAGTGTATATATGATTCACATTTCACAAAAAAATTATTATAAAATCGACTAACACAATTAAGAATTGTTTTTAGGGGAATAGCTCACCTCAAAATTGGTGGGGTGGGGTGGGACCTTCACACATGGGTTTTTCTTGATTTATTTCTTCTCTTTTCCACCCCCATGAAATTTTATATCATATCTCTCTGGTATTTTAATTCTTATTTAATCATAGCTAATATTTCTCTCATATTTTTCATTTACTCAGTTTGATCCTCTGCTTGTTTTTTTCTCTCAAAATATGTTCGGGGTGTCACCCCAAAACCCTCACCTCTGACGCAACCATACTTTTCTAGCAGCTTCAAGGCCACTGAAAATATGTCTGTATCTAGTGTGGGTGTTATTGGTTCTTGTGAATATGTTAGATAGAAACTATAAGAAAATAAGTAATAATTTTTATGTAATAACTATTTAAAAAAAACAAATTTTTATTATGACATAATTATACATGTTTCCCACACCTTTTGTGTGTTTTAATCTATTAGTTTCCCATATTTAGTTGCACACACCTCCTGTAATAGCAGATGGTGTGGGATGAAAGTTTATTTGGATTTGGACTCTCCAAGATGCATATAAACAAAAGATCATATTTATTGTGTTTCTGTTATGTCATATAAAAGTATTATGCTATATTTAAAATTTTTACCAAATTTTTTTCAAGTGTTGCGTACCCCATCCTTGCTTTACAGCAGGGGTACGCTGGTTTTGATACTCGTTGTTTATTTTCATCACTCAGTTATTGATTCATAAATGAAACAATGTCAATCAAAGTGTTGAATACATGTACCATCAAACAACGTATTACCAGACACAATGTACCAGAAAAGACTGCTACGCATGACGTCTATTAAACGCCTCTCATGATGCTTGGGTTATCAGGTCTACATAAATAAGAGGTGGGTGTAGTTTTATTTTCCCTTTAGTATCTTTAAGATGATATTTTGTTAATATTGTGAAAGAACCCATAGGAATCCTTCCATGAACCCTTAAGACAATGTCTTTGTGCGGCTCATCTACTATAAATGAACATTGTAAGAGATGACGAAGTGTAATTAAATGTTTCATTATTTAATTTTTAGTAAATTAAAAAAAATATATCATAATGTTACCATTATATCTCCCCACATCAGTGAATATATATTAACATAAAGTAACATGATATATATTAGAAAAAAAATATAACCAGATTATTTAACTCTCTTTTTTTAAAGGTTGAATTGATTTGACTCCTCTATAGACTATCCAAATACCGTATTTGTGGTATCCTCTAACATAAAAAAAATCTATCTACACTGAGACCACTATGAAATGATTGTGATATCCCAATGAAAATGTCATCCTTTGTTGAATTTTCATCTGACTCTTCAGTGGTTTTGGTCGATAACAGAACAATTGACCAGTTTTGGTTTGTGGGATCTGGAACATAAAATACTTGTACTTCTTGTGATTCCATTATAAATGGTTCATCTTTGTACACTTCCTTAATAAAATAAACATTCAAAAATCCCAACTCATCTATTTTAATAGTACTTCTGTTATCAACCCACTTGAATTGAAAAATTGTCACTCAGAATGTCGTATAATCAAACTCTCCAATTTTTTTGATGATGCCAAAGTATGACATATTCACATCAATTGGATTTCTATTATTTGTACCAGAAACATGCATCACTTCAGTAACAAGTGTAACTCCATTATTCTATCTGGTACTGTCTTTATCATTTTCATTAGTATAGAATGTATAACCATTAATTACATAAGCATTGTAAGATAATACGAAAACACTTGGTTCTCTAGCTAGCCATCGAAGTCGTTCTAAAATTAAGTCTATATTTTCATCTAACACCTTAAAAATATGATACTAAAACCATCATATAAACTACTGATTATGATTATTTGATATCCATTTTTCATCCCTTGATGGATTCTAATGCCTAATAATTTTTTGTGGGTTTCAACATATGGGTCAACGTCCAAACTATTATGAAAAATGTAAAGTTGGGTCTTCTCCTGATCTCTAATATTGATTGTGACAACCACCATTCTATAAATTCATTCACTCTCAAGTTTCCTAGTGTAACGATATTTCTTTAAACCAATTCTTTGCACACTAGAATGGTATTCATAATAGAATTCAATGGATTTTTCAACAATATATCGCTCCGTAATACAACCCACAGGCCAACATGGATTTTTGACATACCCTTTCAAAATCATCATATACCATTAAATGGGGTACATCCATATATATTTCATATAACCACATTTCCAAATCTCTCTCACCAAGTGAAACATCAAATGGTCCATCGTATCAAATAATTTCAGTGGGAAAAAAATTTCCAATTCCCATAATATGATGACAATTTCTCTTTCCATAGTTGGCAATTTCACTGGGTCTATAACTTTGTTACAAATAGCTTTAAAAAGGAAACAGAGCTTCATTAATGTATGATTAACAATCTTGCGAAAAATTCAACATAAATCTATAGGAATAAGATCTTGCATCAAAACATTGAAGTCATGAGATTTAAGACCTTTTAACATTAAATTGTTCCTGGACATGATGCTCTTGATATTCGATGAATACCCCTCTGGAACCTTTACATCATTCAAGAAGTTACAAAACTGATATCTCTCCTATCTGGAAAGAGTGTAAGCAGTAGGAGGAAGAAATTTTCATTTTTTACCATTCACTTGTTCCAACTCTTCTCGTATTCCCATGTTAACCATGTCTATCCTAGCCTTAATTCCAAAAAAATGTTTCCAGGTGCATTTAACATTGTGTCAATGACACTGTCATATACATTTTTTCAACATTCATAACATCAAGAAAATGTCTGACGTACAGAAAATTCCATTATGTTAATTCAAAACGAACTTATTTCTTTTTCCAACTATATTTTGTTATGTTTTTAAAAAACAGTTTACCAAAATCAGTGTCTACATCTTTAACTTTCTCAAACAGTTGATCATCTGTTAGTAAAGATAGTGTTGTACGTTCTTATGAACTTCCATCGAATGATGCCATCCAAGATCGGTACTTATGTTGTTGGGGTAGAAATCTATGATGTCCTAGAAACACAGTTTTTTATGAATGTTTCAACCTAATTGATCTTGTACTTTATTCACAAATGGGACACCCAAGAGGTCCTTTAATTCTATTTCCTGACAAATTTCCATAAGAAGGAAAGTTATTTATCATCCCATACAACATGGCTCTCAATGTGAAATCTTCATATCTATAAGAATCATATATTGGAACACCTTAATCCAAAAATAATTTCAAATCCTCAATCAATGGAGCCAAATAAACATAAATATCATTACTCGGTTGTTTTTGTCCTGATATAAGCATAGATAACATGATAAATTTTCATTTCATACATAACCATGGTGGAAAGTTATAAATTACCAACATAACCATCCACATAATGTGAGTGCTAATTTTAAAACCAAAAGGATTAACTCCGTCTGTAGATAACACAAGACAAAAGTTTCTTAACTCATTTCCAAAGTCAGGATACTCATGATCAATTCTATTCCACTTTAGAGAGTCTGCCCGGGTGTCCTAGTTTTCCATATTTATTTATTCTATCTACATGCCACGACAATTTCCCTGCAGTCTCCTCACTTCAATATAGGTGAATAAACATTGGAATGATTAGAAGGTATCATGAAACTTTCATAGGACCAGATTTATATTTCTTTTATCAAGAAGCACCACAGTTTGGGAATCCTATAATTGATTTTTGGTCCTTTTGAATTAGTATATAGTCATTCAGGCAGGTGTGTATTCTTTCAGATATCATAACCATCGATTGTAGCATTCTTTTAGCATCGTATGTTCATCTCAGTAGCTCATTATCTTCTTGGATCATGTTATTTTAGATAGAAAGTAATTCCGTAAAATTAGCATCACTCCATCCATTACCTAATTTCAAATTATACAGATTCAGTACGGATAACAATGTTGTATATTTAGTGTAACCATTATACAATGGCGTCTTTACACAACTATTTAACTACTCAACCAATTTTGGGAAATCATGAAGTTCATCTTCAACTGTCCTTGTCATTTCCTTAATACAATCTTCATCATCATGCATATATGTAATCACGCCAGCGATACAGTCTTCTTTATTGTGCACACTTGTAATCATATCAAATGATCTATAAAACACAGTTTTATCCCAGTCACTAGCTACATTCTATTTTTCCCCATGTTTATTACAACATTTATAACTTCGATCTATTCTGTGACAAATCAAGTGTTCTTCCTACTCCTCTGGACTAAATTGTCTTGAATAATAATAGTGTAAACACAGACATGGGATTTGAGAAGGATCATATGCATGATATTTTTCAAACATGATGAACCCTTTTACTCTATCTTCATACTCTTTTTTCAGATGATTGGAATCTATACATTATTTATTCATATCCATCCTATTTGATTCAGTGATATTAATATTTAACAAAATAAATACACAAAAATTTGATATAAAAATTAACCAAGGCTAAAATAAAAAACTATTTTTAAAACTATTTATAAAATAACAAAGAGCTAATTTAGAAAAACCATTTTCACAGTTGAAATCCCATTAATTAACTAGTTATAAAAAATCACACTCTATGAAAATAACAGTTAAAATCCCATTAAAAATCATAGTTGAAATACCATTAAAAAACCAACCATTTACGCATATTCCTCTTTAAAATAACAGTCTTTTTAAAATAAACAAATTAGTTACAAAAAATATTTCTCAAAACCACAATTCCTTTTTTAAAACCATTTTCAAGCTTTTTAAAACAAAAAAATGGTATGTTGAACACATATAATTTTTTAAGAAAAATTTCAAAACACTTGAATCATTTTAAAAGAGCCACATATGAATTTTTACAAAGACACAAATCCCAAGAGAGACATTATATACATTATGTTAAACTATACAAACTTTAGTCCTAACTTCATATCCATACATGATACATTATGTAAAATCCACCTTTATTGGGTTCCCTCCCCATGCTTAACTCTATCACAGTGGTCCTCTCTAAAGGTTTAACCCTCAATTATACTAACATGACACATGATGTTCCCAATTCACAGTGGTGTAATTTTTCCACTCTCCTTTATTCTACTAGAATTCAAATTCCCTCAGTCTTACCCCCTCAAGTAACTATACATACTAATAAATCTAGTCATTCTTGTAGGGTCTTTCCATAACCAACCTCCCAATTTTTTGGGATTCCTCTATTGGCCAATATTTCATTCCATCCCCAACACATTTGATCCTTTTTACGCCCTTGTATAACATAGTTGATGTTTATATACTACCTATTTACCGCACTGAGCATGGATAATGTGGGGTTAAATTTCATTAGTGGATTATTTCCCAACATAATTGAGGCATTCCAAATTTATGAGAGGGTTTCTTCTATAGCTCCTTCTAATCCATATGTAGACCCTATATACCCTTAAAAAACTCCAATGAAACCCTTACACATAATTTTTTATTAATGGGTAAACCATATGAAGTATTTTTAATTAGATTCTACCCTTATATAGTTCCTACCATATCCTTATGCATTGAATATAACCTTGGGTCACAAAATTGAAGGAAAGGGGTGGTTGAGGACATCACATCCCGAGAGCACCATCTCATGGTGAACCCTAGAAGATAAAAAAAATGAGTCATAAAACACTAAATAATATTCACAACCACTGTAAACAAACCCTCAAGTAAGAGGAACCAAAAAACAATAAGGAATACATAAAATAAAATTTACCTAAAAGTCTCAAGACATTACAACTCAACAACCACAGATTCAAAAATAAACAACCACCCCAAACCAATTTGGGTAATTCAACTCAATGGATTAAAGAAAATAACCAAACCACTTAACAACCTTAGGAGGACCTTAATCAATATGGAAGGAATGATGTAAATTTAAAAAACCCTAAATAAAAGGATGATCTGGATTCACCACCCCATATGATGTTTGGGTAATTCCCACAACCCAAATATATATACCTATTCTTAAAAATAATTCACCTTGGGGGATGTTTCTTCACATCTTCTAAAGACCTTTATGAGAGGATAAAATACCACATAGTAAATATGAATTTATCTTATTCATGTTTTACAAGCTAAGACAATGAATCTTAATGCACACCAAGTAAGTAAATCAAGTACACAAAACTTATTGAGCCAAAAAAAAACAAAAAAGTCTTTAAATATGTTCACTATTCTTTAAACAACAACTCTTTTATAAAAGTTCCATGGTAATTATTTTTTAAGACACAGGCTCATTGAAAACAATCCAACCACTGGTAAAAATGATTCACTAAAATTTGGACACTCACAAAAATCAATTTCCTTAATATTGCCACATTTAAAAGAAGTCTAAGGAATATTTTCACCCAAATCACACACTTGATCTGAAAATATTTCATTTTACTTAAAAATAAAAGCCCACTTTAACTTCTAATTATTTTAATAAATTTAAATCATTTAAAAAATATTTATATCAATTTTAATTTATTTTTAAATTTCCATAATGAAATCAAACAATTTTTATAAACATTAAGATAATCAAAATTTATCTTACAAAGAAACCATTATGCCTAGTTTTAAAAACCAAGACACACTAAAAAATTTCTATTTAAAAAAATCTCCCAATTTAAAATGAAGAGGAAGGCTACAATTTCAAAACACTTTATTAACACCCAAATCAACTTTTTCATCTAAAAAATAAAATTTTCTATAGCATAAAAACAACTTTTCAAAACACAATACCACACAAAAAGTCCCGAATAATTAATTTAAACATCACCCAACATTGTAAAAACACCATAAAATTCCCTTAATCAACCACACACCAATGGTAGGAACTATCAAGATTAATGAAAAATGCAAGGGATACAAAACTAAAAAACTTGTGGGAAGAATAATTATGCATGGTTTGACCAAATGGGTTATATAAACATGGACTAACCATGAAAAAACTATCACAATGGTTATAGACCCAACTGTATGGGGTCTACATAGTATTTTAAACCATGTGAGTTAACCCTAAAACTTTGTATCTTTTCCTATTTTCACCCCGAAAGATTAAAGTGACCCCAAAATCACATATAAAATCAATATGGATCAAAATACCACAATATCATATCAAAAAACATTGAGAATAAATATTAAAAAAATATAGAACAACCAAACCAAGAAAACAACCAAACAGTGGTGGATATTTTTATTTCAAGAAGAAGAAGAAGAAATGTAGTTACTCTAGAAGGGAGAGTACACTTACAGGTAGCGTTAGCGGTGGAAGAGGTGGTGGTGTCAGTGGCAGAGTCAGTGGTGGAGCCAGTGCTGGTGGAGAAGGGGAAGGAGGTGGCAGTGATGGTGGAGGAGGAGTAGGAGGTGGAAACACCTATGGTGGAGGAGGAGAAAGAGGAGGAGTCCACAAAAGAGGAGGAGGATGACGACGAGTTGACGACCGCGATGGTGGATGAGGAGGAGGAGGAATCAATGGAGGAGAATGATCGGGTAGCACAGGGTTAGGATTCAACGAGAGCTTTAGGGGTGTGGAAGGAAGGGGAGACAGATAGGGTTCATTTATAAAATTGGAGAAAACATTTATCAGAGCTAGTAAAAAGCACTGATAAATGTATGCTTTATCAGCACTTTTTAATTATCACTAATAAAACATACCATTTATTTATAATTATAAAATTATAAACAATATATTTATTGCATTTATAATTTTATAAATATATATAATTAATATATATATTATAATTTAATAACTATTTAAATATATCGGTATTAATTATATATATTTTTATAATTTTATAATATATTTAAATAAATATATATTTATATTTAAATAATTATAGAATTATAATAAATATATTTATTATAATTTTATAATTTAAATTATAAGTAAATATATATATATATATATGTTTGTTTGTTTCTATGTATAAATTATAATTATATATATATATCTGTGTATGTGTATATATTCGTTTAATATATATATTTATAAATAAATATATTCACAAGGTATTCATAAATAAATATTTATCAATTAAAAAAATATTTTTTAATTTTATAATTATTTAAAAAGATTTATATTTAAATATTTATATATAATTATAATTATATATAATATATTTAAAAAGTATATAATTATATATAACTAAATATTTATTTTTTAATATATAATAAATACATTTATTGTTTATTTAAATATATTTATCATGATTTTAAGTATTTATGAAAACATAAAGCTTCATATATATAGGAAATGAATGGATACACCAAGTATAGGACTATAATATATTTGGCCAACATTATGGTGAATAATGAACATATTCAAGAGATGAATATAAACATCCATTACGCATCAAATGGACCATTCATTTGGAAATATAAATTTATTTAAATATATATTTTTTTTAGTAAGTATTTATATATATATGTGCATATTAAAACATATTAATAAATAATATTATAAATATATAGTATAATAAATATATAATTAAGATATATCTAAAACTAATAAACATAAATAAAACATAAACATAAAAAACATGCATTTGTTATTTAATGTATACATGTAAACATTATTTTTGAATATAATTAAAATATTTTTATATCAATTAATAATATTTTCTATTAAAAACATTTATCATCACTATTATTAGCACTAATAAAGTCTCCTTTTAATTAGCACTTTTTGTTAGCACTGATAAAAGGGGCCTTTATCAACGCTTATAGTAGCGCTAATAAAGAGTAAATTTATCAGTTCTTTTTTCTAGCATCGATAAAATCCCCAATTTTATCAGCGCTTTCTGATTAGCACTTCAAAAACCCGAGCACTTATCTTTCCTACATTTTTTGTAGTGGATCATTTAATTTTTCATGGTTTTAATCCAAGTTACAGCCCTTGGATTTGGCATGGTGAAACTAGGAAGAATTTCAGATCTACTAACAATGATGCTTTTCAAGATGGTAATGTTGATGAATTTGAAGAAATGATTCATGATATTGAAGAAGAGAAAATTGATAAAGAACCGAGAATTGAGTGTCTATATGGTGATGATAAAAAAACCATTGTATCCTAGTTGTATGGATTTTACGGTTTTATCGTCGGTTTTAAGATTGATTAACCTAAAGGTGAAGCATGGATAGAGTGAAAAATGTTTTACAAAGATGCTACAGTTATTGAAGGACATTCTTACTAAAGACAATGATCTTACAAATTCACATTATAAGTCCAATAATATATTATGCCTGATGGGATTAGGATACAAAAAAATACATGAATGTCCGAATGACTGAGTGATATTTAGGAAGGAATATGGATTTCTGTCAGAGTTTCCAAAATGTGGGACATCACGGTATAAGTTAAAAGAAAAATCCCAATCTGATGTAGAGATTACAGAGATCCCTTCCAAGTTATTTTGGTATCTTTCTATAATTCATCATTTGAAACATTTATTTGCTAATTCACATGATTCAAAAGGGTCAATATGGCATGCTGATGAGCAGATATGTGAAGGAAAAATACATCATCCATCATATTGTTAATAGTGGAATAAAATTGAAGAGAATTATCCTATATTTGGAAATTAAGTTAGAAATATCAGACTTGGGTTTTGCATGGATGGAATGAATCCATATCAAAGCCTTAGTAGCACACATAGTTCTTGGACTATTTTATTGGTAATTTTCAACCTATCTTCTGAATTTTGTATGAAGTGTAAATATGTCATGTTGAGTATAATGATCTCTAAACCAAAGAAACCCCGAAATGATATTTATTTTTTCTCATCACCGTTAATTGATGATTTTAAACTCTAATGGTAGGACGATATTATCATGTATGATTATTATAAAATGGAATATTTTCAACTACATGCAGTTATTATGTTCACTATAATTGGATTCCCTTTGTATGAATAGTTCTCTGGATATAGTGTTAAGGGGAATAAAGTGTGTCTAATTTGAGAATAACAATCTTCAAATTGTCAACTGCATCATGGGAGGAAAACAGTGTACATGGGTCATCGAATTTTGTTTCCTATGGATCACTCTCGTAGATGAATAAAAAAGGAATTCAATGTCTCATAAGAAATTGATATTTCTACAAAACCTTTATCCACTGATGAGTATTTTGATAGGGTTAAAAACATTGATGAGACATTGGGAAATGAACATAAATCTGGTAATGGCAGACATATTTGGAAGAAATGATTAATATGTTTTGAGCTACTATATTAAAGATATCATAAAGTGAAACATAGCATTGATTTCATGTATGTGGAGAATAATATTTGTGACAATTTGATTGGAAAATTGTTAGATATTAAAGGAAAGACTAAAGATGGGTTGAATGCATGATTGGACGTACTATCAATGGGAATAAGTTTGGAGTTAGATCCCACACCTGATGAAAGATGAGAATTTATTCCCTCAGCTTGTCATATATTATCCAAGAGGGAGAAAACTAACCTTTATTAGTGTCTTTATGATATCAATGTGCCACAGGGTTATTCTTCAAATGTAGAAAAAAATTTCTCTTTGAAGGATTTGAAGTTGATAGGTATAAAATCTCATGATTGTAACGTAATGATGAAATAACTTTTACCAGTTGCATTGTGTGGAATATTGCCCATCCGTTTCAAAAAGATTATCATGAAGGTGTATTATTTTTTCAATTCAATTTTTAATAAGGGGATTGATCTGGATTCTTTGAAATTTTTTTAAAATGAATAAATTTCTATACTTTTTCAATTGGAAATGTATTTTCCTCCATCTTTTTTTTATATAATGGTGCATTTAATAGTTCATCTAGTTCTAGAAATAATGCTTTGTGGACCTATATATCTACATTTGATGTCTTCTTTTGAAAGGTATATAAAGATATTGAAGGGGTATATTAAGAATCCATATCGACCTAAATCCTCTATTATTGAAAAGTATATTTTTTAGGAGGTTGTAAAGTTTTGTACGAGCTAATTTTCTGTGGCAGAGTACATTGGTTTGCCTCCATGTTGCTATGAACGAGTTAATAATTAGGGAAAGGAGATTCATGGATTGAAATTCAAATCATTGTCAGGTGAATAGATAAATAAGGTAAATTTATAAATCTTGAATAACATGTATTATGCTCAACCATATATAACGTTGCATATTAATGATTTGAAAAAATGTTGTCCAAAGAAGAATGAAATGTGGATTTTGAATGAGCATAACAAAAAAAATCCATGGTTTAGAAAAACCATGCTTGATAGATCGTATGCATTAGAGACATTAATATTGTTAGTGGCTGGTCCAAGTTTAAATTTTATAACATGGTCCAGGTTTGAAATTAATGGCTATACAGTTTATACGAAATCTCAGGAGAATAGAAGTGAATTTCAAAATAGTGGTTTATTGGTGTTCATAGAAGCAACGCATTTTTCGAGTTCTAAAGACAAAAACCCAATTTATGCATCAAGTGCATATTATGGAGTCATTGAATATATATGGAAGGTTGATTAAATTAAAATTAATGTTCTTTTGTTTGACTACAAATGGTTTATCAGTAACAACTGTGTCAGACATGATGAATTTAGAATAACAATTGTTAATATGAATAGATTGGAAGACACAACTGATTCTTTTATAATGGAAACACATGCAAAAATAATTCTTTGTTACTGATCAATACGATATCTAGTCGTCTATTGTTTTACAGGAAAACAAATATGTTGGTGATGATCAACTTGATGAAGATTCTGATTTATGTGATATCCCTACTTCAATGGAAATATTAATAGTTAATAATAATGAGAATGTTGCAGACATGGTTTGTGCCATAAGTAATGATCATGGCAAAGGAATTTTGGAAAACAATACATTAGTACATTCATAATATTACAGGTAATATATTTTTATTTCTCGTTTACTTTTATTAATTTCATAAAATGTTATATTGTATTTTTTTTATTTTTTAAAATACATATTAAAACGAATTAATAAAAATGTTTGTTTATTTTAGTTTAGTTTTTTTTAGTTTGCCATGTTTAACATTACGTAATTTATATATTTATTTATTTGGTTTAATGATAGTTATTTTAAATCTATATGTTAAAAAATATTATTTTTTGGGTAAAACTTTGATTTATTATGTTGGACCATTTTTATTATTCCTATACCAATTTTAGATTTGTTTTCATTCATTAACAAGATATTTCATATATCATTACTATTGTTATCATTTTAGTTAACTATAAAAAAATATGAATAATAATGTGTTAAGTATTAGTTTACTTTTGTGTTTCATAATTTTTATTTTTTTTGTTTACATTAATATTATAATATGTGAATTTTTATATTTTTTGTACTGAGTGTTTGTTTCTTTAATATGAAGGAAAATGAGAAATCAATAAGATAATTACCCACAAACTTCTGGAGATGTGAGACCTGATCATACCTCTGGGGAGGAACATCCACATTCTTCTCTTGATGTTCCTAAATCTTCTTCATGTTCTCCCACAATGGCAAAAAATAGTTCGATGGTTGGTAAATGTGGCAGCACTCATTTACCAAAATTATCATTTTCTTGTAGCTAGGACGAGAGGGTAGTTATAGACTTTGATGAGAATGATGTCCCAAGAGGTCCTAATGAAAAATAGTTCAAGAGTTTTGTATCAACTCAAGGAAAAAGAAAAGTCAGCATTTTGTTTCATAATTGGAGAAGTGTTGACAAAACAGCACTAGATCGGTTATGGGAGATCATTTTGGTAAGCTCTTTTGCTATTGTTTGACTAATAATGAAATGTTTATCATATAATATATTTTCCATATTCTTTATTAAATGATATTTGATATACCTGACACTTTAAGAGTTAGGAGGAAATGTTTATTGATGGATTCTAGTAGATGGAAGGATTTCAAATCAACCCTCACATCTGATTTCATTTTTGGGGATATGCAATGTGACAATCCTTTTCATATATATACTTTTATTAATGAAGACACCTAAAAAAATTGTTGAAAGTAGACGACAAGAAGCATTTTTGGTAAGTGCAATGTAAACTAATAGAAGTTTTCTTATATTAATGATATTATTAATGAATTATTAATGATTTATTATTATTAATTTATAGGAATCAAGGAGAGATCATCAGAAGATCCAATCTTGAAACATATACCCTCATAATTTATCTCATAGAGGGTATACTTTTTTAGAAGAACAAATGATAGATGAAAATTTACAAAAACTTAGAGATGATTATTCCAACTCTGGAGAGGTTTCCCTTCCATCCCCTTCATCTAGAAATAAAAAATGGAAGAAGGATCAGATGAGAAAAAAGGGTCAATATATTACAGAAGAATTGAGGGTCCTAGTTGAGAGGATTTTAAGTTGTTTATTTTATTTTTTTGAGTCAATTCAATTATTTATATACTTTGAATCATTAAATAATTTTTAAAATAATTCATACAGGATTCTCTTGAGGAGAAGAGTAGACAAGGAGTACTTAAAGCTGATGGGAGGCATGATATTTTAATTATTTCATTGGAAAATCCCGAACACCCAGGTCATGTACAAGGATACTCGGCAGATGTATCGATAAGAAAAGTGTTACCATGTTCTTATGCTTCTTCTATGGAGGGTATATATCAAAAAAATAGCATCTTTGGAGGCTGAAGTTGCAATACTAATGTGACGATGGAGTAAAAGATCAGAGATTTGGTACAGTCTATGTTTGCAGACAAGCAATGAAAATTTCATATTGCAGCTCCCGCCCCACCTCTTCCAGTAGCTCCCACTCCCCCACCTCTACCTGCATACCCCATTATTTATCCTCCTCCTACACCTACAAACCCCATTATTTATCCTCCACCTCCTCTTTTAGACCCCATTTTTTATCCTGCTCCCATACACCCTCCTTTACAGCTTCTTAGTTATTGTGAGTTGTATGTTGATGATCCTCATTGTGATATAGTTTCATATGGGCTGATATATTATATAGAAGATAAAATTCATCATCAAAAGTAAGAGGTATAGTAGCATAGGGTCACTATACAGGATATTATTGATATATCAGCTTGAGTATCATTACCTACAGATGAGGTAATGATAGTTGGACAAAGTAACGACCATATCTTAGTTTGGCCATCTAGACTTCTGCTACCCATTACCATAGAGGTAAGTGTATGTTATATATTTTATTTTATTTTTCTTTTTTTTTTAATATTTGAAAGTTAATATATTTTTATATTTATTTATAGGAATATTTTAAAGGTAAAGAAATATTTTATAGTAAACAACAAAGACAAAGGTCTATGACATCAGATTCAGATTCTAGTAGTCTTGAAATATAGTCAAGATATTCAAATTTTTTGGTGGGTCATTATACCTTTCCAATAGAAGATCATGTTTGTGGACATGTAATAGATGTGGGGATCCTGAAAAATGATATCCTAGAGCTTGTTACTAGATATAAGTTGGGAATCAATGTGGTTCATGTTTTTTCCATGTACGTCTTAACAAAAATCTTTCCCTACATTAAATTTATTGAAAATTTATACTTATCTATTTTGTATTAGGTATATTTATAAAATGTGTGTGAAGAATGAGCATACAAATGTATATGGGTTAATGCACCCGTAGTTGATTTCACCTGAAGGGCATGAATTGGATGAGGAACAACAAGCTGTTTATATTACAGAAATATTTCAATAGAATATAATTACACAGTGTTGGATGTTTCCTTTTATTGAGAGGTATGAAACATATGTTTCACAAATTATTATTTATCATTTGACATAATAACCACTAACATTAAATTTTCTTTTATACTGGTGACCATTAGATGTTAGGTGTTTTTTATCTAAGAGAGAAAATACTTTATTTTATATACTCTGACTATGGCGATGTGCGAGGAGATTTTAAGAACATGTTGGAAAAGTAAGTTTAAATTTCTTAATAGATGTTTATATTATAATGAATTTTAAATTTATTTCATTCATATTATTTTATAATAGGGGATGGGATTTATTTTGAATATCCACAAAGAAAAAGAGTTCCAAGATCAAATATATAAAAGTAAAGGTGAAAATCCATTTATAATTAGTACATTTTTTATTACACAAAAATTATATATTGAATTGAAAAACTCATTTAAACAGAATTTTCATAAACAACAAGGTGTCATCGAATGCGGGTATTATATGTTAAGATTTATGTATTAAATAATTACAACTTCAATAGTTACGAAGTTTGACCAAGTTAGATTTCCTTATAAATTATTCATTAATATTTCATTTGTTTTATTCATTATACATGTTAACTACTTTATTTTTTAATTTGTAGCTATTAGATAACCCTCAACCTTATACTGCACAAGAGGTCAAACACTTACAAGTGAAATGGTCAAATTATTTTATAGGTTTGATTAGATTTTAGTATTTTTTTTCTAGTGAATATTGTAATTTTGAATGTTGTAATTATAAATGTGTATTTGGTAGTTTTTTTGGTTGGATTTAGGTTTTTTTAGTTAATATTATAATTTTTGAATGTTGTAAATGTGAATGTTTAATTTTTATGCTGGTTTTGATTATTTTTTGTTAGGTTGTTTTTGGTCTAGTTTTGGTTTTTTCAGGTCTGGTTGTATAGTAGAGAGGAAGGGTTTCATAAATTATTTAAAAAAAATAAGTTTTTACATCGGTTATTTATTAACCAGCGTTAAAATGTAAACAAATCAATTTTCCACATCAGTTTTTTATAAATGACGTGGTATATAGTTTTTTATGTTGTTTATTTAATAATCGATGTGAAAAAACATATTTTTGACATCGGTTATTTACTAACTGATGTGAAAAATGCATCAGGATCGGGTTTTTCCACATCAGTTTTTACATAAACAACATTGTAAGATATTTTTTACGTCGGTTATTTAAGTAACTAACATGAAAAACCTATAATGAAGCATCTTTCACATCGGTTATTAAATAACCGACGTGAAAAACTTTTTCCGAAGCATCTTTCATGCCAATTATTAAATAATCGATGTGAAAAACCTTTACCGAAGCATCTTTCATGTTGGTTATTAAATAAATGACATGAAAAACCTCCAAAAAATATTTTTTATTTCAGTTAATATAACTGATGTAAAAAATATGATTTTTTACATCACCTGCAATAATGTTTCCCTAAAAACAATGTGAAAAACCTAAAAAACCGATGTAAAAAAACTTTTTTTTCACTAGTGATTTTCTCATAATGTGGAACATTTAATTTTCTTAGACATATTTCATTATATGAATGTAGTATTTTTTTATTCCATTTTATGTTGTTTATTGAGAGAATGTTTTAATAAAAGACACTTCATGCTAAAATATATCATGGATTCCTTCAATTTTGAAATGATTCATTAAATAAAAATTTAGTTAAAATAAAAAATCATTCAAAAAAATATCTCTAATTAGGGGTGGGGTGAATCAGTGTTTACACAAAAAATTACCATAGAAAATCACTCTTGTTACTGACCAGTGTATAGGATTGACTTCTAAACCTATTTATATGTTATTCATGTAAAAGTAATAAATAATGTACAGAAACATAAAAAAAATACAATGTTCACCGACTCATTTTGAGTGGATTCTCCTTGATGAATATTAGGAATTATCCCACATCAAACTGTTTTTATATTTTTATCAGTAAAGAATGTTAAGAGTGAGGTGGACCTTGAACCCTTTACAATGGAGTCTCCTAAAAATCATATTGTGCCTTCTATATATTATATAATAAGAATAATAAAACAATTTAAAAATTATCAACAATAATCATAGATAAGTAAAAATGATATTCATCCTTAATTATCAAGTTCATTTGGTCCATTTTATAAGTTTGAACTTGTGATATAGTAAAACACTATCCCTTTCCTTAATAGAAAGATATCCATAAAATTTGGAAAACTATCTCTCCTTTCCAAGTGAATCTCTAAAGATATAATGTAACAATCGGGCCTTATTGATTATTATAGGCACTCCACCATCCCATGTTAGCCTCAGGTCCAAGTCCTCTATAAAGGGTTTCAATTATGGCACCAATACTCGACATGAAATAAACGAAATCACAAAACCCATCCAAGATCATAACTAGTAAATGAAAAAACAATAAAATATCATTACCTTTTAAATAGTTTTGGAATATTTAGATCAAAATTTCATTAATGAATTAAAGTCTCCTTTTGTATTCAATGCTAATTTTTATCACCAACACATTGGCATAATTCATTTTCTATCCAAGGGATGTTAGTCAATCCTATGAAGAAAATGAATGGATAGAGATGATAAAATCATTAAAAAACCTCTCAAATGAGGAAAACCAGAGAACTCTCTCAGACGAGGAACACTATAGAACATTGATTACTATCTCTTCTTTATATCAAATGGAATAAAAATCACACCCATTTTTCCTTCTGTTTATATCAATAAGTGAGTTCAATATACTCCAAGGAATATAAATTCAAAGAAAACCAAAAGGGATTCAATATGTAGCCTCTAACATTCATTTAGAGAATTAAATTACCTACAAAATTGTGTTATGACCCAAACTACAATGGGAGGTGTATTAATTGAAGGTTATGGGGTGAAATAGATGCATTGGGTGAAGGAAAAATCCCCCCCCCCCTTATTTTCAATGGATTAAGTCCACAAAACATGTTGAATGTAACCTATGAATCTCTTAGGGGGGATCATATACATTTAATTTATAATTAATTTAATACTAAAATTACCTTAAACATGTAATATTTTTTATCAATTTCAATTTCCACTTTATTCATGTTATCATTATTGTTTATAATCCATGCAAGGAATCCCCTAGGTTTATCCACATGTTCTCCATGAATCGTTGGACAACGTTATTGAATATTTGAGTGTGAGTGTGGTAGATACAAGTGATTCATGCTCTTTTTTATTGATTGCAACAATTTGTTCTCTTTCTCTCTCTTTGTTTTGGAGAGGAAGTACTAATGAAGAATCTCTCTTAGGCTTGAGTGAATTCTAGAGTGGATTTAATTATGCACAACATTCTCTGAATCTCTAAAATGATATAACTTGTAATTTATTTCATAGAGTTAAACAATTAATAATTTCACACAATTCCTTTATGAATTTATTTATTCTAAATGACCGATTTGTAAAATAATAATAATATCATTATTTTCATGACATGAGTTTATTTAAATATCATTTCCTAATTAAATAAATATTTATTTATTTATATAATGTCAAATAAAATATATCATTTACATCGGTCCATTAACTCAACCTATAAATCCTCCTTGGAATTTATTGAACCATGAATAATAAAAGATTTATTAATATATATATATATATTACCTATTCAAAAAATAAATAAATTTTATATTCATTAAAACCTTGAATAATAATTTATTTTAATATTCATGTAACTAAATAAATATTTATATAAAAATTTATTCACTAAATTAGTGAATAAATAAATAATATATAAAATTCAACTCACATATTATAAATTTGAATATCTCATGGATAATTTTATTCAATAAAAAATACTTGAAAAATTAATTCCAAAATCTAATAATAATATTTATTTATAATATTAAATTCACAATAATTTAATGATATTCTAGATACACTTAACTCACAACCCGATAGGTCTCTTACCTAATGGTGTTGGTTGATCTTACCTAAAGTCCAAGATCAGTGCCTTGCAGCACTTAAAGACAGACATAGAGAAAGAAGTTAATATCATAAAAAACAACATTCCTTTGAATTATAATGTGTAATATAATTACTTTATCTTGTTATCTAATTAAGAAAGGTTCATACTTGTGTTATCAACCTTTATTTTTTATTTACCTTTCATTTAATTTTTTGAAATAAACACATTTATAAACTACTATGTCCATGTATTTAACCAAAAAAATTTATTTTAATAAAATGGTAAGAGATATCATTTTCTATTAATTAAAAATGAAAAAAATCATTATTTATTCAACTAATGTAAAATCACTTATGACACATCCAACATGTGCAATTTCACCAATAGATTATATCTTCATGGTTTTTATCCATATATCAAATAATGAGATTCATGATATATATTTATAATAATCACAAGTCTAAGGACCAATACACATTTTCAAATATAGGATTATCCAATGATACAAAAACATGTATAATTATTATTGGTGGGTTTTCCTCGTGATCTGCCTCCATATAGATCATTAAGTATGAAATTCATGATAAGAAGTATCTGTTTAGTCCCAAAATAAAGTTGATTGAAAGGTCAATATGGGAGGAGGTTTTACCAATTTAATAAATTTTAAAGAATTATCACTATTAATATAATTATACATAAAAAATAAATATAAATAGAAATAGAAAAAAAAGAAATTTTTTATAGTAGTTTGGGTCAAATTGATCGTGTGTATACTCCTAACTTATCTCAAATGTAGATAGAAATGATACTCACTAATAGAATATATAACTTTTAAAAGGGAGTAAAAAATATTTATTAATGACTTGTTAAACCCTAGAGGCCTAAATTAAAACATTCCATTTTAACCGTGAGAGAAAAAACCAACTATATTCCTTTTTAAGTGATGGAAGAATCCAATATTTCCTTTATCTGGATAAAGGCACAACCAAATCCCCTTGCCTTTTACTAATTAGCACAACCATTACATAACTTTTTTTGGGGTTGTATTACCTAAAAAGTCTAAATGGTAATATAACCCACACATGATTATGTGATAAAAAATATAAATATATAATATAGTATAAAAAACTATAAATGACAGTGAAATTCATATAGAGATTGAAAAAACTTTAAGATCATAGTAGGTGGGTTTGTACTTCACAATAAATCTCATCAATGATGTAACCTTGTAATTTCAAGACTTTTTATACATAGGCATGATGCCACTATTTTTTAACTCCAAAATATCAACAAACATATAAGACAAGTTCCTCTCTCTTTTATCCTTTGATAATTCGATCTGGTTTTTATAAAACTCAATTTATTGATATCCTTTATTCTCATCTAGGTCAAAATTTAAAATCTCATTACCATTGAAAATAAAATTTCCTAAAAATAAAATAATCATGAATCCATAAAATTAAAATAATAAAATTTATACCAATTCAGAAATACATGTTGAAGAATTTTGATTTCCAATACAGTGTCTTTCAAGTTGATCTTCATGAGTTTAGTCATTTAGAATTCGGAATCTCCTCAAAAATATTTCTTGATTTTCTATAAAATATTAAAATGATTCAAAACACATAAAAACAGTTGAACAAAATTTCAACAAATAAATGAATGATTGTAAATTTTAATTCGACGTATAAAGGAAAATTTTAAATTTTAACACAGTGTAAAGTTCATAAGTTATTTTTATTATCTATGTAAGGGTAGGCTAATTGTGTTATGTGAAGGTAATATGGAATAACACTGCATAAATGTAGATGTAAAATTTACGTACTATGTAAAGGTAATTTTCAATCTTTGTAAAGGTAATCTAAATAGAGTTTATCTACTATTTTCTAACGCTTCAACTGGGGCTTGAATCAAGTATGATTGTACTCTACTATAGTGGCCTAAATCCTTGGACTGGTTGTAAAACCTCTTGCATGGTTTCCCCAAATTCATTATTTCTAAAGTTAGGTGGCCTCTACCACCATAGTTGATGATGTCAACCCTTTGATCAGAATGAGATGATGGAATTTCATCTCCTCCATCTATAGATTCATACTTGGATCTCATTTCCTTATTCAAGTCTCCCTCAAATATTTTTGACTTGTTTGTCAATCTCATTTCCGGTTCTATCTTCTAGTGTTCATCAATTAATTATGATGCTTGATGTTGGGACAAGGTATCTACTTGCAGTCAGAGATGATAATGATGTTGGACATGTCTAATCATATTTGAATGTTGGGTGTGTTGGGAATTTTTAAAATTATTCCTCTTTCAAAGTGGAGGAAAAATCATGTATGAGGAATACTAGCTGTAGGACCCAAGGCATTATACATTTGTTATAAAGAAATATATTCCAGGGGTATACGGCATCCAAAGGATCATTGTCTTTGGCATCCTATACTTGTCAGACAGGGTGACTCATGTTTATTATATTCTTTGTGAGGCATTCAACACTTGTTATGCTTGGGAAATTGTAATCATCACAAATGTATTCCTAGGGTCATCGCCTAGGTAATATCTTTCACATCACTTAAGGTAGATATTTTGATTTATCTAGAGAGGTTAAAGTTTTAAAGCCTTATGGGGATGTTATCAATGGTTTAAAGTATTGTGGGGACATAATCATAGGTTTAAAGTCTTGTGGGGAATTTTTTCATATATTCTCATCATGAAATATTCTTCATAAGTTCCACATTGCATGGATATAGTAAGGTCCAATGGGGACCTCAAGTTTTAGTTTTAAGGGGGGAAGTGTGTTCTTGGGGGAAATGATCATAGTTAAAGGTTGTTAACTACCATGGGGAATGAATATAGTTTTTTAGTGATGTTGGGATATCTATATTGAAACATATAGAGGAATACTACAAACCCTATTGGTATACATGGATCAAAACCAACATAGTTTGACTGAACAATTTAAGGTCGTGTAGCGAGACTGGTCCATACAGTTTAACATCTTATGATAAGGATTCTTGTTCAAAAAATAGAACATCAACAAGGGATAAAGTGAGGATTATATCTAGATGTTTCTAAGAATATGGGGGGATATATTATGCTTATCACATGAGGTATCCCATTTTTATTATACATGGTAAGAATACAGTTTAACGCCATGTGTTGAGGATGTTTTCATGCAGTTTAATGTCGTGTGACTAGGATGCTTGTGTGATGTAGTTTAAAGTTTTACAACTTGGTTGTGTTTGGGACTTATGCATGGGCTAGCCTATTTTCAGTAAGGTAAATAGGAGAGGAGGATACAAGGATCCTATACACCCTCATCAAAAGTATAGGCAGACTATTTATCTAGATGATGCCACCATTAGGGCTTATGTGTCCATTGTGTAGGTTCTTTTGGGTAGAAAAAGGAATATAAACAGCCCATTTAAGGCAGTGGGAAGGATTCCTAAGGTTAGGGTGCATATTCTTAGGATAATAAGGAAATGAGGTGGTCTAGCCAATGCTTGGAGCAAAGGTTTTGGGAATGAGGGTTGATGAAACTGGTCTAGTGTGTATGTTTCTCACAAATGAACCCAATTTGGATGGGTGCAGGGAACATGAGCACTCAACTTGTGCACAACTATGTTTGGAGAAAATAGGAATTAGGCTAGGTACCCAAAGGTCTTTTCACTCAACTTTGGATTTTTTCACACCTTGGAAGTTGTGTGATCCATGGGCTCTAAAATAAGGATGGATCAAGGATTCATGGGGCATAATTGCACACAACCTTTGGGGTTTCATTAATTTTGTGTAAGGGTTGGTGTCCTGAGAACCAATTGTTTTGTACTTTGATTACATAAATGTACTCTTATTATATATTGTTCATTTTTCTGCATGACTATAATATAATAATGTCCGGGAATATTTGTTGCATTATTAAGGTCATGGCTGATCCACGCTGTGATGAAACCTTGAAATGCTATAACAATATTATTAAATAAAGTTCTACGGTCGGATGACATACTATGATAGGACATATAGTATACAAACCATCATGTGCAAGTACTCGTAAGAAGATGAGACTCTCTCATGGAGTTCGCACTTGGTAATCTCCAAGATGGGAGATTATGAGAACAGACCCGCCAGTAGCAATTATGCATGTCTTGGTGTCATCGAAAATTTCTATCTACGAGCATGTATAATGGTCCTTAGAATCAAAGATTATCATTAACTCATGTCATGACTCACACACTTAGATTTGGAGACAAAAACCGTCATGAAGAGATTTGGAGGGAAGTAGGGTACGTTGGGTGCGTCACAAATGACATGTTGTTAATGGATAATTTGAGGAAGGATTTGTTCCTTCCATATTTATGGAAGTAGATATCTCGGGCCCTTTGATTGAAATAGAACTGTCACACAAATTCCATGGCCATGGTGTCACAACAAGTTTATTTCTAGAAGTCAAATAATGATAGATCAAGCATATAGGTTTATGACACAACCAAGAAACTTCCTTGATTAGATATTGAGACAAAGGGATTAAATTACACAGTAAGCATTCGTATGAGGTGACACGTCAATGCGGCGTCAACTTCTTTCTCTTGGGTGAATTGACCCATTGTTAGACAGTAATCTTGGACTTTATGAAAGCTCGCCTAATGCCAACGAGAAAGAGGCCTAGAGGGTCACAAAATAAGTGTTTCCAAGTATCTCAAGTAGAATAAAGATTATTCCCATATGTGGTTTAATAATTATTCAAGGAATCCTAAATCGTTTTAATGTTGGAGGAAGAATAAAATGAAAACAAGTACACGACATGTATTAATGATTACACGTCGTATAGTTTTTATTTTGAAAACAAGTACACGCTATGTATTAATGATTACATGCCGTGTTGTTTTTAATGAAAAAAAAGTACACGTCGTGTATTTATGATTACACACCGTGGAGTTTTTCCAGTCGAGATTTTGAGGAAATATCATTTTATTAAATGATATTTATTATAATCAGTGTGGGTACATGTCAAGGAATTAATGATTCGACATGGGGTTTTCAAAAGAGTTAATGAAATAAATAAAATGTGTAAAGCGTTTATTTATTGTCATAACTCTACAACCTCAAACCTGATTATAAATATCCTCACAACCCCAAATCTTTTCACAAGAATCATTGTGTACTACAATTCTGGATAATTATTTCATGGTCGAAAGAACCTCTTCCTCTAAGAACGCTCTCAAGACCAAGAGATATCCTCTTCCATCGGATCAAGATGATCTAAGGTGGACAATGAAAGCAATGGTTTTTCTACGCTAGCACCCAGAGACTCCTTTTGTGATGTCCAAAGATACGAGGTGCACATGTGGATCAATGCTAGAGGAATTCTACACTTGGCTTCTGCGATGCAATGACGAATCACATCGGAACATGATTAAGAATATCAATGAAGAAAGAACACCCAAAGGCACTTCTTTTCAATTAATTAAATTAATTATAATCAACCTGTGACGATCCACTTTTTTGGTTCTGGGACCTTTCTTCTTCTCTGTCAATTTCTGTGAATCGATCCGTGGATATTGGCGTTTAACGTCGTATTGATCCCGAATTGATCATTGTTAATGACAAAAGGCCAAGTGGGCACATCCACCCACATGCTTCCACTGCGCCCGAAACCTTCAATTGGTATCAGAGGGATGTTACAACATTGATTATAGTTATTTAATTTTCGTTGATAATTTACGCATTTATATTTGATTCAATTCGTGATAAATAGTTCTATTAAACTGAATGAACGAGATCTTTTCTTCCTCCTTCATTTCTCGATTCACATCACAGAAATGACCTTTTAATTTTAATTTTGATTAAAATAAAAAATGAGGAACTCATCTGGAGGAGCCTCTCTTTCTGTCTGTACAACACGGGAATACACGGCGTGTAATGAAAACTACATGTGATGTACTTAGGTTCAACGAACCGATACTGGTCCACCAAACTACGCCATGTGAATTGAGTATACATGAGTTTTATTACACTGTGTTGACTAGAATTGAACGACGTGTGGAAACCGGAATACACGACATTTATGTTGAATCAACACGTCGTGTAGTCCGATCCAGTCCAAGTGAAACCGTGTACAAGGAGAAGCCATGTTCTGCATACATGGGATTGACAGGCTGGTAACTGCGTAACAAGGAAGTACACGCCGTGCTAGATTAATCTACATGCCGTGTACTCCAAAATTTCCAAAGTTGAGAAAACATGCCAAAGCCCTCGGTGTGTACTCTGGATAAATAGTGAAAAGAAATACACGCCATGTAAATATAAACTACACGTTGTGTACTTTCCAGAAATGGAATTTCACCAGGTTTCCTCCAAAAGTACAAAGACTTGTACAAGGGATATGGATGAGAAGAATCTCAATGAAATTTAGAAAGGAATTTATAATAAAGAATTTATTAATTATAATATCATAATTAATTAATTTCAAGCACGACTTATCTTAAATAATAGAACGATTAAAATAATTTGAATTCTAAATATGCATAAATGTCTTTTCATGCTATGGATGATCATGAGCTAGATCAAAGACCCTTTGTATGTGTGTTTGGTTTCATTTAAATTTGTTTTATTTAAATTCGTTGGCCTGAGAGCCTTCTTCCAAAAAAATGTAGGGCCCGCGTGCCCATGGTTTCTTTAATGTAAACCCCATGTAATGGAAGACCTCCCAAGCCAAAGGAGATGGTTCAAAACCCAAAGCTGAGGTGAAACCATCCCAAGAAGAAACAAAGGTGGACAGGTGGGAGCTGCAAAACACGAACCATCGGTTCAAGGTTTTTTTCACTAGGTCAGGGTTATCTTATCAAACCTATAGATAATATAACCAATAAAATCTCATGATCATTCCATCTTATTTTATATCTGTCTAAATTCATGGTTTATTTATTATGTATGTGTTGTTGCGATCACATAGTTAATAAAATTAACAAGCATACAAAGATGGAATAAAATAAAAACCGGACTATGTGTAAAAATTATCGGAATATGGTTAATCACTTAAGCAAGCATCACTTAAAATTAACAGACATGTGATAATGAAAAACTATGCATAAAGGATTAAAATCCCTCAATACCATATTAAGTCAGACCAAGCCTTCCATTACTTGATTAAGGGAAAGACTCAATAAAACTATGTGTTTGATCAACCCTTGTTGGGACACTTACTTTTATAAAGGAATCCCTTATGAAAGGTTTAGGGTTGACTTAACCATATTAAATCAAGAGGAGTATCCCTTTCTATACTTGATGTAATATTGGAGGTAAGAGTTGAGGAAATCCAAGTCAGGATTTCATGATTGGGGAGTCCACTCAACAGATCAAGGAACTGTAAGCTCACAGTTGGCAAAGACCTGCCTACCTAAATACCTTCAAATATCTTGACCAACCCTTGTTGGGGTTATGAGAAGGGGAATATGGATCCTTTCCACTAGAATGTCAAAGCAACTAGACATTCTGGGTTTAATGGTGAGGGCCATTGGGACTTGATAAAAAAGTGGTAGAATTAATAAATTATTTATTATTTTTCATAGAATGTAATCAAAAGGTACTGATAAATCTGATCTTTTAATTTTTAGAATCAATATGACAAACTCGTCAACCACATTTTCTCTGTGATCAATTCTGGACAAAGTCAATATCCTCACCGGTAGTAACTTTCAAGAATGGTTTAGGCACCTTCGGGTTATCCAACGCCATGAATGAATGTTTTACATCCTGGAGTCCTCACATCCTGATTCACCTGCCCAAGGGTAGAGTGATGAAGATTTCCTGGTTTATGATCAACATTTGAACGACGCACTCGACGTTCAATGTTTGATGTTATCAACAATGTCTAGTGAGCTCATGAAGTCCTATGAATACATTGATGCCTATAGCATGCTCGAGCACCTCTGTGGTCTATACCAAGAGAGAGAAAGACAGGAAAGGGTTGAGATCTCCAAGGCTCTATTTCAGAGAAAGCTTGGAGAGAGTGCCCCATCGAGGCCTCATGTAGTAAAGCTCATTGGCTACATTAAGCGCTTGGAGGTTCTAGGGTTTAAACTCCCCGAATAATTGGGTACAGATCTCATTCTTGCATCACTCTCCTAGAGCTTCTCAAACTTTGTTGTGAACTTCAACATGAACAACATTGAGAAGTCTCTGTCTGATCTTCTTATCCTCATTCGCCAAGTGGACAATGACATAAAGCGTGAAAATCCTTATGTCCTCATGGTGAATAAAAGTAAAGGGAAGGCGAATAGATTTAAACCCAAATCTTCTTCAAAGCCTTCCAAGAAAAGGAAGATCAAAGGGGAGGCAAGAGAACGGGTGGCTGTTTGTTTCGCATGTGGCAAGAAGGGCCACTAGAAGAAAAACTGCACCTAGCCAAGGAAGCAAGGGGACTTGAGGTATGTTTGTTATCAAATGCAATCTATCTATTTCTACCAATTGGGCATTAGATACTGCTTGTGGTTCTCAAATCTGTATCCAAATACAGGAACCAAGTAGATTCAGAATGATTGAGCGAGGTGAGGGGGATCTACGAGCAGCCAACGGAGCCAGACTCGTTGTTGTAGCTGTCGGAGACTACCACCTCACATTTCCTACTAGGATGGAATAGTCGTTTTGATGAAGCTGTAACGAAATTTGGAATTGGTAAGAAAAAATTTGAGCCTTGTGTCTACAAGAGGTTTAGTGGAAGTGCATTCGTTTTCCTATTAGTATATATTGATGATATATTACTAATTGGAAACGAAGTATCTGTCTTACCGTCAGTTAAGACATGGTTAGATAAATACTTCTCCATGAAAGACTTGCACAAGGCAACATATATTCTTGGGATCAAGATCCATCGTGATAGATCTGAGAGAATGATGGGCCTGAGTCAAAGTACAAACATTGACAAGATACTGAAGAGATTCAATATGGAATAGTCCAAGAGGGGATTATTGCCAGTGTCACATGGCATTCATCTTTCCCAGAAAATGTGTCCTTAGACACATGAGGAAAGAGAGAAAATGGCAAGGATCTATTATGCATCCGCGATTGGGTCGGTCATGTATGATATGCTATGAAAAAAGGCTAGATGTTTCTAACGCATTAAGTGCGGTAGACAGATATCAAGATGATCCAGGAGACCGCCATTGGATGGCAGTCAAGACTATCCTTAAGTATCTAAGGCGTACTAAGGATACAGTCCTGGTTTATGGAGGAGATGAGGAACTATTCATCCGAGGACATGTAGATGCTAGTTTCTAGACTGATCAAGATGACGTGAAGTTGTAGACTGGATACATCTTCAGTTTGAATGGAGGTGCAGTGAGCTGGAAGAGCTCAAAGCAAAGAGTGGTGGCAGATTTTACAGCAGAGTCTGAGTATATTTCAGTATATGAGGTAGCTAAAGAAGTAGTATGGATGTGAAGCTTCATCCAAGAGATGGATGTAGTACCTAGTAGTAAAGATCCCATCACGCTCTATTGTGATAATACTGCAGTAGTGGCACTTGCAAAAGAGTCAAGTTCACATCAGTGGACAAAGCACATACTTCAGAAGTATCATCTCTTGAGGAATTTTTCTCAGAGAGGTGAAGTTGCAGTGAGCAGTATTTCCACAGAAGACAACATAGTGGACCCCTTGACTAAAGCCTTGACTCACCAGAAACATGATCATCATGTGAGGTCTAGCGGACTAAAAGTCATAGGCAGTTGGCCTTAGTCCAAGTGGGGGTTTGTAAGGGTTGGTGTCCTAAGAACAAATTGTTTTGTACTTTGATTACAAGAATGTAATCTTATTATATATTTTTCATTGTTCTACATGACTATAATATAATAATTTCCTGGAATATTTGTTGCATTAATAAGGTCATGAAAGATCCTCTCTTTGATGAAAACCTTGAAATTCTATAAAAATATTCTTAAATAAAGTTATATGTTTGGATGACATATAATGATAGGACACATAGTATTCAGACTGTCATGTGCGAGTACTCGTAAGAAGACGAGACTCTCTCTCATGGAGTTTGCACTTGGTAATCTCTAAGATGGGAGATTATGAGAACAGATCCACCAGTAGCAATTCTGCATGTCTTGGTGTCATCGGACATTTCTATTTACGAGCTTGTGTAATGGTCCTTAGACTGGGAGATTATCATTAACTCATGTCATGACTCGCGCACTTAGATTTGCTGACGAAAACCATCACGAAGAGAGTTGGTGGGAAGTAGGGTACGCTGGGTGCGTCACGAATGACATGTTGTTAATGGATAAGTCGAGGAAGGATTTGTCTCTTCCATATTTATGGAAGTAGATATCTCGGGCCCTTTGATTGAAATAGAATTGTCGCACAAATTCCATGGCCATGGTGTCACGACGAGTTTATTTCTAGAAGTCAAAGAATTATAGATCAAGCATATAGGTTTATGACACTGCCATGAAACCTTCTTGATGATATATTGAGATGAAGGGATTAAATTACACTGTAAGTGTTCGTATGAGGTGACACGTCAATGCGGCGTCAACTTGTTTCTCTTGGGTGCTTTGACCCGTTGCTAGATAGTAATCTTGGACTTTAGGCAAGCCCGCCTAATGCCAACGAGAAAGAGGCCTAGAGGGTCACACACTAAGTGAATCCAAGTATCTCAAGTTGAATAATGATTATTCCCATACACGGTTTAATAATTATTCAAGGAAGCCTAAATCGTTTTAATGTTGGAGGAAGAATAAAATGAAAACAAGTACACGCCGTGTGTTAATGATTAGACGTCAGGTAGTTTTTATTTTGAAAACAAGTACACGCTGTGTATTAATGATTACACGCCATGTAGTTTTTAATGAAAAACAAGTACACACTGTGTATTTATGATTACACACTGTGTAGTTTTTTCAGTCGGGATTTTGAGGAAATATCGTTTTATTAAATGATATTTATTATAATCAGCGTGGGCGCATGTTAAGGAATTAATTATTCGACGTGGGGTTTTCAAAAGTGTTATTGAAATAAATAAAACGTGTAACGGGTTTATTTATTATCATAACTCTACAACCTCAAACCCAATTATAAATATCATCACAACCCCAACTCTTTTCACAAGAATCATTGTGCACAACAATTCTGGAGAATGCTTTCAAGGCTGAAAGAACCTCTTCCTCTAAGAACGCTCTCAAGACCGAGATAGATCCTCTTCCATCGGATCAAGACGATCTAAGGTAGACAATGCAAGCAAAGGTTTCTCCACGCTAGCACCTGGAGACTCCTTTGGCGACGTCCATAGATACGAGGTGCACGTGTCGGTCACCACTAGAGGAAGTGTACGCTTGGCTTCTGCGGTGCAACGACGAATCACATCAGAACATGATCAAGAATATCAACGAAGAAAGAACACCCAAAATGCACTTCTTTTTAATTAATTAAATTAATTATAATCAACCTGTGACGATCCACTTTTGTGGTTCCAGGACCTTTTTTCTTCTTTGTATATTTCTATGAATCGATCTATGGAGACTGACATTTATCGTCTTATTGATCCCAAATTGATCATTGCTAATGACAAAAATCCAAGTCGGAACATCCACCCACGTGCTTCTGTTGCGCCCGGAACCTTCAGTTTGGGGTTGTGTTAAGGAAATTTATCTTGAATGAACCAGTCTATCAATAAAGGGAAGTTTTACAAGTACATATCTAACACTAGTTGAAATATTTTAGTTATTATATGGGGGATTTCATAAAAGTTCTCTACCTATATGAATTCATGGGAAGTAGGAGTTGTGTGAGTTAAATGAAATGAGGGTTGTGCAAATGAGAACTTAAAAATTCTTCTTCCAAAGTTATGTCCATAAAATTTTTGGGGGGATGTTCTATTTATAGAAAAATTTGATTGCTAGGCATTGGGTTGTGAATCTTTAATTGTGTCGAGAAACTGGCAGCTGGATCATGCAACAATGGGTTGGATGATTATAATGTCATTGTAATTAGAGGTTTATCATGAAATTATGTGATTTAACATCTCCTTTATCATGAAAGTGACTTGTGTGCCAATATTGGGGTTTCACACAAGTTGCAAAAGTTTCTTGGGACCTCATCCTTTTTTAATGGATTTTACAGAATCTAGAAAACTTGTTGTGGTTGACAACACCTTTCTCGTGCAAGTGATTTTCACGCCAAGATTGGGAGTTGCGAGAAAATTCACTATGTTGTGTGAAAGCATCACGTGGGATATCCTAGGGTTTTTTCGCTGGTCTTCTGACGGCCGGTCGACTGCTCCAACCTGACTTCGATGCGTTGATCTCTACCCCTACCGTGGGATCGTGGAAAGTTTCTTCCTTTTCCCCACGGATCGTGCGTGACGAGATTTCTTCTTTCCCAACCAAGATCTGAACCTTTTCTCGGTTTTCCCTGGTGTGGTGATGCATCCGGCAACAGGAATGGAGGTTCCCACACCTGCTTCACCGAGAAGGCTCTGGCGATGATCCGACTCACAGCGGCGTGGATATACCTCTCGACAGCGGCTTCTGGTGAGGTCCTCCCCGATCTGCGGAGATCTCAGATGGTGGATCTGGTTCGCGGAGGCAGACATCTGCGGATCTGATGCGGCGCTCTTCGGCGGTTGGGTTGATTGATCCACGGTGACAGTGTTGCATCGCTCTTTCGGCGGACCCTTGAAACTGGTTCGCGTCGACTTTGCTCTAGGGTGTCGGATGCTTCCCCGACCGATCCATTTTTGACTGTCCGCGAGGAGCATGTTTTTTTCCCCTAGTTCACGAAGATCGAAGAACGGGGACACGATGGTTGCGAGGGCCGGAATACAGTAGCCTTGTCATGAAGTCTGCTCGCGAAGAGCTGATCGTGAAGGTCGGGTCGTGGTTGAAGGGAACGTATTTTCCTTGACTCAATCACTGCTCGCGAAGGGCTGCTAGCCAAGGGAGGAGCGCGATTGAAGGTGACCTGCGGTGGGAGCGTACCGGGCATAGACGGAGGCTTTGTGGGCCGGGCCTTGAAGGAAGAGGTTTGGAGTTGGGCCTGGCTGGAGCGTAGAGGAATGGACACCTTCACAAACCCACACACTCCTCACACTGGTGGACTGCTCAAGTGTGGGCATAAATGATTGCAGAATCGAGGTGCTGGGGAAAAACAAATTTAAAAGGAAAATAATCAAAAAAAAGTTTTCTGCACCATGGAAGATGACCTAATGAAGCAATGGATGAAGTTTTCTTTGACATAAAAAGAAAAAGCATTGGTTGAGACTCGGAGGAATGAATATATGCTTCTGACAAAATGTATTTCGCTGCTGGTTGTCAAAAAATTTGTGGAAAAAACCTCAGTTAATCAGTGGGCCCTCAAAAACACCCTCCAAAATCTATGGAAACTGGAAGCTGGAGTGGCTATTCGGGTAGCAGAGAATAACCTCCTGGTTTTTGAGTTCTTCAATGAAAAAGATAGACAAAATTCTCGAAGGCAGGCTGTGGTCCTTTGACAATCAGCTCCTCCTCATGAAAGAATTAAAAGGTGGGGATGATATCCAGCATATTAACCTTAAATGTTCCCCCTTCTGGATACGCATCAAAGGAATCCCCTTTCATGGGAGAACGGAACGAGTTATGAGAGAAATTGGAAATCGCATTGGCCACTTCCTTGAATGGGACTGCTCCGACCCAATCCAATGGGGACCCGAGGTGCGGATTAAAACTGAGGTCAAAGTAGCAGAGCCTCTGATGAGGGTCATGTTCTTGAAAATCGATGACTCTAACACCTAGATCTCATTTGAGTTCGAGAAACTCCCAAGTTTCTGCTTCTTCCGTGGGCGCATTGTCCATCTGGAGAGAATGTGTGAAGCAAAGAAAAAGAATGATTCAGGAAATATCATACTGCATTATGGTCCTTGGCTTCGAGCCAAACCGTCAAGATATGTCTTCATCCCTGAGGCGGAAAAACTAAGGGATCGAGACAGTCTCATGATGGCTCACACTAAACAGGTGGAACCTGATCATAACAATGTCATCATGCTTGGACCACCAGAGTTCCCTGAGGATAACCCAATAGACCAGAGGGCGGCGGGAGGGTCTCCCCAGGACTTATACATCACGAGCAATAATGGGGAAAGCCACGAGATTAATACAAAGAAGCTTTCCATCGACCCAAACAGAGCTACAACCCTCCTGAAAGACACTGTCTTACCATTAACAGAGTCGTTTCCAACAGATCGGGACCCACCTGATCAAAGTCCAAAGCCAAAGCAACTGTGCATCGAACCACCTGATCCTGACCCTAAACCAGACATGGCCACGCCATAAATCTTTCCACAAGGTGACTCGAAGATGACAGGAACAACATCATCAGGCTCAATTACTCGTTGAACTTGGAAAAGGACGAACTATGCAAACAGACATGGGAAAATAGCTAACCCAAAACCTGGGGAACTTAAACGACGAATTGAAACAAGTAATTTGGCTGAAAACTCTCCAAAAAAATGGAAAGCGGCAGGAGACACAATGATCCCAGAGGACTCAAAGGCGGTGGCGGGTATGTCCCAGCCCTGCCTTGAGCAATGATTATCTTATGCTGGAACTATCGTGGGCTTGGAAACCCACGAACGGTTTTCATGTTCCAGCGCCATTGCTCTCAAATTCTCCCTGATATGGTTTTCCTATTCGAAACCATATTGGAAAACAAGGACACTATTGCTCTTGCTCAGAAATGGGGCTTCCAGGGTTGCCTCCTGGTGTCCCGACAAGGCCACTTGGGGGGACTTTGTCTCCTTTGGAAGGACACTGTCGACGTCATGATCTTATCCTTCTCTCCACACCATGTGGCGGCAACAATCCATGAGGCCCAAGCCCTGCCATAGACGTTCATGGGTTTCTATGGTTGGTTATCCCACAATGAGAAGTGGAAATCATGGGATCTTCTTTGCAATCTTCGGAGCGATCTGCCAAGCCCCATTCTCTTCGGAGGGGACTTTAATGAGATACTATATCAGAAGGAAAAAATGGGCGGTTCTCTTCGGCCCTCTAAGTCGATGTCAGACTTCAAGGAGGAAATATCTTGTGCGGATTTGGTCGATCTGGGTTATACGAGTAACCAATTCACTTGGTTTAGGGGGAATACAGATGGTACCCATGTTTCTGAGCGCCTTGATAGATTTCTGGGCTCAATGGATTGGACGAATATTTTTAGAATGTTTCACATCGAACACCTGACACTCAATTGCTAAGACCACTGCCTGATTGTCATTGAATGCACCCAAGGTAACCACATCACTAAAGTCAGGAAACCATTTAGATTTGAAAGCTTCTGGTCAAAAGACTTCGAATGCGAAGATGTTATCCGATCAGGCTGGAAGTGTGGAAAAACTGACATTGGGTCCAACCTCCAACAGGTGGCAACCGATCTGAGGTATTGGAGAAATAAAAAATTTCGTCTACCTGACCGGCACTGTGATGTCCTTGAAAGAAAGTTGGCCAACCTTCTAAACCAACCCCCATCCAATTGCTTTCTTTCCAACATCGGAGCCATCCAACGAGACTTGGATTCCGCCCTGCATATCAAGGAAAGATTCTGGGTTATGCGGGCGTGTGACATCCACATTGCAGAAGGGGATGAAAACACCCGATATTTTCATCATAAAGCTTCAGCTAGGCGTTGGAAAAAATTTATCTGTTGCATCTTGCACCCAGATGGGAGTAAGGTCTATGACACTGACAGAATCCACAATGTTATATCCAGTTACTTCCAGGATCTCTTTACTGCAGGAAGCCTTAACATCTCAACTGAGGTGGAGGATTGCATTTTACCCATGATCACAGAGGAGATGAACAAACAACTTACCAAGGATGTTACAGATGATGAGATTCTTAGGGATCTGAAACATATCCACCCTACCAAATCCCCAGGGCCAGATGGCTTCCATGCCCTCTTCTTTAAATAGTACTGGCACATCATTGGTCCTAACATCTGCATTCTGATGAAGAACATTTGGGCGGGGAGAACAAACCTTTCTGATATTAACAAAACTATCCTCATCCTCATCCCCAAGATAAAGAAACCGCTCGCGGTCTCTAATTTCAGACCTATTAGCCTCTGCAATGTCTCTTACGAGATCTTCTAAAGATTCTTGTTAATCGACTGCGTACGTGGTTACCTGAAATCATCTCAGAAAATCAGAGTGCTTTGGTAGCCTAGAGACTGATCACTGATAATGCTATTGTGGCCCATGAAGTGTTCCACTCTGAAAACACACTCCACCGCAAAAAGGGGAACCATGGCATGGAAACTGGATATGACCAAGGCCTACGATAAAGTGGAATGTCATTTTCTCATATTCGTGATGCTGAAAATGGGCTTCTGCTCAAAATGGACAGATATGATCATGCACTGTGTCTCGTCGGTCTCCTTCCATATTAATGTCAATGGGGTGCTTACTAGAGGCTTCTCCCCTACCAGAGGCCTTCGACAGGGATACCCTCTTTCCTCGTTTCTTTTTATCTTGTTGGCTGATGTTTTATCTAACCTCATTTCCAGGGCAGCATCCTCACATAAAATTCATGGGGAAAAGGTTTTCCATGCAAGCCCACCGGTGTCACATCTCTTTTTCACCGATGATTGCCTTTTTTTTCCAGAGCCACCCATAATGAGAGCCTTGCCATCAGCCATGCGATCCACCACAATGAGAGGCCTCAGGGCAAACAATTAATCATGGAAAGTCGGAAGTCTCTTTCAGCTTGGGGGTACCACTATCCAAAAGGGAAGAACTCTATGTCACTACAGGCATTCATATGGTCGAAAAACCTCATAAGTACGTCGGTCTACCCATGGTGATCGGCCGATCCAAAAAATAAATCTTCACATCTATGCTGGACAGGATCGAGAAAAAAAATCCTTAGTTGGACCCCAAACAGAATTTCCAGAGCTGGAAAGGAAACCCTCATTAAAGCTACTCTTCAGTCTATCCCCAACTACTTCATGTCCTTGTTCAAACTTCCTGCTTCTATTTTTAACCAGATCCACTCATGCAATGCCAACTTCTAGTGGGTAAAAAACAATGGAAGGAACAAAACCCACTGGATCGCCAGGAATAAACTCTGCAAACCCAAATCGGAGGGAGGTATGAGATTCTGGGACCTCTCTCATTTCAATGATGCACTGCTGGCTAAACAAGGATGGCTCCTTATTAACCGCCCATCCTCCCTCTGCGCGCAAGTACTCTGAGCAAAATAATTTCCCCTCAAGGATTTCCAGGATTCATCTCTGGGCCCCCAACCCAGCTTCCTCTGGAGAAGTTTATGGGGATCCCGAAGTCTTCTGAATAAAGGGTTGGGTTGGAGGATTGTGAATGGATCAACTATTAATATCTGGATGGATCCCTATCTGATTGAAAAGGATGGTGTGTAGGCATCAACCCCTGCTCAACCGGGCTTTGAAGAGGCCACTGTTCGATGCCTTTTGCTGATAATGGGAATGGGTGGTGCACGGAAAAACTTCACTCGTGGTTCAATGAAAGGGACAGAAGGATTATCCTGAGTATCCCCAGTGTGCCAGATGCAGGCCCTGGCCATATCTACTAGATCAACAACATCTCGGGCACCTATACGGTGAAATCTGGCTATCGTCTCGCCCTCTGTACTCAGACAGACGGAGGTGATGGGGGGCCCTGGGAACAGCTGTGTAAGCTTAATGTCCCTCCAAAAACCCACCACTTCTGGTGGTAGGTGTGCACTGGCACCCTCCCGACCAAGGACCTCCTCGTCCACCGTCATATTTCCAGTGACATGTTGTGCCCCTTTTTCCCAAACACCTCAGAATCTCTCCTCCATGCTATCATTCAATTCCCGGGGGCAAAGGAGGTCTGGCACAAATGGGGATCTTGTAAGAATCTCACACTGAATGTGGTCTCGGATGTTACCTCTCTTCTGAAGTGATGATGCTCTTCTTTTTCACTAGCCAAAGTGGGATCACTTTTCATTTTGTCCTGGATCATTTGGCTGCGGCGCAACGATGCCATTTTCAACCACATCATCAAGCCCCCCAGTTTCTGGATTGAACGGGCATTATCATGGACTGAGGGATGGCAACAACACACTGGACAACAAAAGCCTTTTGATAACCTGTCCCCTTCTTCCCATTGGAAGCCTCCACTGGAAGGGAGTCTCAAGATTAACGTGGATGCATCTCTTTCCAAGGATAATCCTGTCGGTCTTGGTCTCATGGCCCGAGATTATCTTGGGCAGACCATTACAGCCAAACATGAATCACACCACGTTATTTGGGAACCCGTGGTTGCTGAAGCTGCCGACATCCTTGCTAGGATGATGTTCACTAAAGATCGTGGATGGAACACAATCCACCTAAAATCGGACTGTCTCACCATTATCAAGGCTATCAACCTTAACGATGGCGGCTTTCAACCTTTTGGCTCACTAATCAGGAAAATCCATTCTCTCCGTCAAAGCTTCACAATTTGCACCTTCTACCTTATCAAAAGGGAAGGAAACAAGGCGGCCCATCAGGTGGCGGCCTCTGGCCCTCTTGAAAATGGCCAGCTCTAGCTGGACCACTTTCCTTCATGGTTAAGTGATTGTACTTCTGCTGATCTTTGTTTTTAATGATTACGCCTTTTTTCAAAAAAAAAAGATCCACATGGGTGAAACCTGGGGGTAAAATGCCTTTAAATATTTTGAGTGATATTAGGTATAGTCACCTAACTTGCATGCATGACAACCCTTATCTCATTCACGTAAATCAACCTAATTGCCTAAACTCCCAAGCCTTTGTGCTAGGATGTTGGCATAACTTATCTTTTTTTTAAAATATTTTAATGAAAATTTTCCGCTTTTCTACCATAAATTTGCGAGAAGTAGTGTCCTTTTTGAGTGATGTATATCCACTTGTATGATACAACCTCCAATTGTATGACCTTGAGTGACTTGTTTGATCCAACCTTTTAAGTCACTTAGAAACACCCAAAATTGGATGGGCAAGCTGCTTAGACTACTACTGCTTCCACCCAGACATGAGAAATTATTAGAAACAATGAAATTACTTAGGCATGGATGGTTATATCTAAGAATGTGTAACTTCAAAAATTGGTAATAGTGGAACAAATATGATATCATCTTAGTAATAGGTTTCCTCTCTAAAATTTTGGATTGCATGACAATGTGTCCATTCTGTCTATTAAAACCACCATATTGAGGTTTTAGTTCTCTTACCATGATGATCTTCAGTGTTGTAACATCATTGCTACTAGACATTCACTTAGGGATCCTGAAACTAGTTCCATATATACCCTTAGTGATAGGATGGGGGAAATCACTGGAGAAAAGCCAACCGATGAGGATTTTTATGCTCACTATGTAAGAACCATCCATGCCAGCATTTTGAACAACCGTATAGCGTGGTATAAATATTGGGACCTATTTCTATGGGGGAAATTCTCTGATGAGTGGGTGTGTGTGTATTGGGTTTGTCACACCTATGAATAGTATGATACCGAGCTTCATAGTATTGGGATATATGTGATAGTGTAGACATATCAATTACAATTCTACCATCAACTAGATCTTCTACCAAATCTCCTCAGTCGATGGTCCCTAGACACAAACAATTTCCATCTTTACCCTGTTAATGTGGGAACCAGTCTATGAGACTTTCACAATATTACAGGGATCCCCCTAAGGGGTTTTTAGTATGAGAAATTCCACCTAGTTCCCAATGCTTAGGGGGATACAGACCAAATTCTAGTAGTGACAAATGTTTTGTTGGACCACATGACATTGGCCCCAAAGACTCACCCAACATTCCACCAGGACACTACTTTCATGAAAATTTTGGGCTTGTTATTGAATGTTCTAGTGGGGAAGATTCCTGGGAGACCAATGTAGTCACCAAGAGCATGGCACTAGAGGAGTCCGATGTCATATTGGTTAATATTGGAGGAAGTACGATACCAGGAGTAGGGCTACAACATGGTGGATTTGAACCCATAATTCTAATATATGTAATTACCAAACACATTTTTGAGTGAGTGGATACATCTGATCAGGGACACATGCATGGGACTGCGACCGATGACCCTGGTGATGGAAATAATCATGGAATCCAGGAACCAGGTCAACCTAGGTATCCCAATCCATGCTCAGTTGTATGGATAACTAGGGCATGTAGTGAGGGGTGACTCACCTTGGTGTATTTGCAGTCCATTATGATTCCTTCATGGATGGATCTTATTGTATTTCCGGGGTATGAATTCATAAATTACATTACCCCCTAAATTATTGTCTTATAGCATCTCTCCTAAACATTTTTGGGGTTTGATCAATGATTCTCAGTGAAGTTGGGGTTGCAGCCAACATAAAAAATGTTGGGAATTTCAACTTCTACCCCTTACCAACCCTATAAAGAGAGATGATTGATAATATATAGGGGATGATATAGTAGAGGGATTACCTATAGGTTTTTCTATGTGGCATGTTGGCTCCATGGATTGATAAAAACACCTATTTTAAACAGTACACCCCATCTCATTTTTTTGAAGAAGTTTGGTTACTATGGAATATATTCATATTTAAGGGATTTGGGGAGGTGATCATGCTATCTCCATCCAACCCCAATGCCAGACTCACCCAAAATTACACTAACAACTAGATGGCAGCGTACTTGGGCACATTTTTATGAGAACATGCGAGGAAGGTGGATCCCTCAGATGAGCACCAGGAGATATAAGGTGGAAGGAAAGATACTCTCTGGGGTTAACACCAAGTATAGAGGACATCACAAGTTGATTTGGAGGTGGTGTCAGCAAGATATCTAGTCCCTACTACACCTCAATCACCTAGTTGTTCCCCTAAATCAAGCACATCCGATAGTGCGGGGATCCCTCAAAATTTCCCTAGAAGTCGGATGAAATCTCATAGGTAGGATAACGTAAGATGGAGTGGTGTTGAGGAAGAATATATGGAACCTAGTGAAAGAATCCATTGAAACCATCCATACTGAAATCTGTAAGGGTACATCAGAGGTGTGTGGCAATGAAAACACACAAAAATAGAAAGAAAATGAATGAACACAAGGATTTTAACATGGTTTAGTCAGATGACCTACATCCACGGGGGAAACAAGCCAATTATATTTTATCACTCTCTCTAGATCTCATCGGAGTATTAAGAAATTACATATATTCAGTTCATTGGATTTAAATACTATTTTATAGATGAACAAAAAACCAGTTTTCTCTAGTGGGTGGGGTAGCTCATATACCCTTGAGAACTTTCTCCCTTGCCACCGGATGCTGTCCACCATGCTGCTGTACATCCATGGTCGGCTTCCCACCAAGGAAACCCTATACCAGGATGCTGCCAACAAAGATGACTCCTAAAATAGTAGTGGACCCCAAAAATCTTTCCCTCGTGACCAATTTGGGGTAGAATATTGACCTGATGTATCCTTTCTGGTTTTGAAAACTTCATCAGCAAATCGAACACTCTTCTTCTCGCCATATAACATGGCACTTTCACCATATTCAATCAATCTCAGGCAGACTGCGGTCCCTATCAGATGATATAACCCTTGAGACTCTTTCCCAATAAGAATCATTGCATCCCCATGAGAGACTTCCACCACTCCACCTAATATGGAAATCTTGAACCCTTTCACATCAAGAAAACTTAATGATACCAAGTTTTGTTTCATCCTAGAAACGAATTTCACATTAGGCATTTTACATACTCCTTCATCGAGTGTCTACAATTTCACCACCCTAACTCCTCGAACCTTGCATGTTGACCCATTACCAAGTCTCACCAAATCATGCACCTACTGAAAATTATGAAATGCACCTTTGGTCATACATATGTGTGTCGAGATCCCTGAATCCAAAACTCATCTGTCTTCTTTTGGATTTTGAGTTTGCTCATTCATCCTTTTTAGAAATATAAATTCTCATTTTATGTGCCCATATCTTTTTCATTAATGACACTACACTTCTCCCCATTCAACTCTCTCATCTAAGTACGGGATTCTCATTGTCATGCATATTTTATCATCTATAGATAATTTTATGATGTTCTCAACCTCCTCTTCATCTTTCTATTTCCCAGCAACATATTGTTTGCGCTCTCCATAGTCACTTTTATAGTGACCCTTTTTATCGCACCAGAAACACATGATTTCTCTAGGATCACGTCCTATCGATTCAGGCCACCATTATTTAACTACTGACTTTCTATGTTGGCTCCTCCCATGTTGATCATCTCGCATCACCATGCTTTGCTCGCCTGGATGCATCATAGGTCTTCAGAATGCCTCTGAATCTTGAAGCGATTCCATCACCTTGTCCAGATTTAATATTTACTTCCCCAAGATCAATACAGTCACAAGCCCATCAAATGATCTTGGTAGAGATGAAAAAAGAAAAAGTGATTTGTCTTCCTCTGTAAGCTTCACACTGAGCCCTAATAATTGTGTCAGAATATTATTGAATTCATTTGTGTGATCCAACAAATTTGTTCCATTATCCATATGAAATTGGTACAATTTATTGTTCACAAATAATTTGTTGGTGAGAGAATCTGCCATATACCACTACTCCAACTTCTTCCAGATCTCTTTCGATGAGGTCTCATCCAACATTGAGTATTTTTCCTCATTCTCAAGACACATTCAAATTGTGTTGTCGACTCGCATCTAAAGCTCTTCCCAATCATCTTTACTGGTTGAATTGATATTTTCTCCGATCAACGGTCTAATCATACCTTGCTGCACAAGAATATATTTCACCATGCTTTTCCACAAGCCGAAATTGTTCTGACCAACCAACTTCTCGATCTCAAACATTGGTTGTACTATGCCACCAGTCATCGTCATTGTCACAAAATGAAATCACCACCATCGATGTTGCACCCTTCTAAAAAATCTAATTGAGTGAGAATTTTAAAAAAATATCCATACAGATGTGTCTAGAATGGTTTAAATAGTTGGAATCGACTCTTGAATTGCTGAAAACGGATTCTGATTGGTTGAGATAACACCAAAACCAATTCAACGGTCCAAATTGCCTACTGACATGGTGATGACGTGGCGATGATTTAGCACACTGGAGCAGCTGTCAGAATCTCACTAGAATTTTTTCCGGTGGCATGAACAGTACCGTCTTCTCTGGTATGAGGGTACTATTAACCCACAGTTTTGACAAAACTTTTACCATGCTTATCTCCTTCATTTCAGCTCCATTTCCAATGCTGCTTGCACCATTGGAATTGTCTCATTGTTCTCTTCATGGATCTGGTCTCGGAAAAAATTTATGACCACTTTTAATTTTTTGGTCACTAGAAAATCCTCCAATCAGTTCTCTATTTCGACTCCTCTCACTCCATCTCTCTTTGATACTACTTGTAAGGTCATAGTGGAGGTGCGTGACAACGAAAATACACATAAATAGAAACAAAATGGATGAACACAAGTATTTTAACATGGTTCATTCGGATGACCTACATCCATGGGATAAACTGGACCATTCTCTTTTATCACTCTCTGAATCTCATCGGAGTATTACACAATTACGTCTCTTCAGTTCATGGGATTCAAATCCCATTTTATAGATGAACAAGAAACCAAATTTCTTCGGTGTTTGGGGTATCTCATCATCCCTTAAAAACTTTCTCCCTTGTTGTTGGCTGCTATCCACCATGTTGTTGTGCATCCATGGTTGGCTTCCCACCAAGGAAAACCTATACCAGGCTACATTCGACAAAGATGACTCCCAAAATGGGAGTGGCCCCTACAAAATATGGGAGACCTGGGAGATGTTGTGGTTATCCCACATGCTAAAGAAATTATAGCAGAGGATCACCTAGGAAGGGATCGAGCTACCAGAGCTTAGGATTATATGTATCGCTTCCCGTGAATAATTTCAGGAGATGTTTTCATATCTAGTGGACATTGATATTATGGTGCAGTACTGTGTGGAGGGAGATTCATTTACCACCTGAGTGTGGTAGGGAGCTCAACAAGATTACCACCGCTAATTCATCATCCCAGAAGGTTTCATCTCATTATGCTAGCTCTCAAGAATCTAGCGGTGAGGAGTACCGAGGCTTTGGCATTGAGAAATTGATTCCTCAAGAGAGTGGGGAAGTCACCCCTTAGGAAGGTGATAAAACTGAGCTCATATTTAGTTACATAATATATTAAATCATTAGTTTTATTTTTCAATTATACCTTCTATCCCCTTAAACAATTCTAATTCATGGTTTTAATTCATGTAGATATCACTAGGAGATGGTCAGGAGGCCTTCGTTGAAGGAGGGGAAAGTGCCTCTGTGGGTACTAGTGATCCCACCTCAAAGTCCACACTTGAAGTCTCAGTGGAATAGGATTATGCAGAGGAGACCAAAGAGGATTTTCTAGGATCTACCACCCTCCCCATCAACTATGGGGGGCCTCACCCTTGTGTTTTGGAGGCAGCTACACCTGACATTGGGGCGGGCTTCTTGGGACGACTAGTCATCAGTGTCCTTATATATCCTTGAACTACAATTAAAATATAATCTAAATTAGTTTTATTAATGACTTTTAATATTTCCTAATCTTTTTAAACATACAAACTCGTTTATCTTGTACATCTCCTAGGTATGTGACACTAGAGGACTTCACGGTAATTGAGGAGGTACCTATTGGAATGGAGGGTCTCTCACGGTGGACCTCTATTTTGAGTCCCCATGTATGTAAATATTATTTATGGTGGTAAACAATCTTAACATGAATGTATAGGGGGTGAAAAAATGTATTTCATTCAAGCCCTCATGTCTCATAATATTCCTTTCACATGGGATATGTTTATCCTACTTGTAGTTATAGATTAAGCTAACCAATTTCCTTTTGTTTGTGACAGTGTTTGATGTTGCTTCCCAGCAACCACAAATTATTTTGGGGTCTGGGAATTTTCCTCTTTTACCATTGTTTAGATTGATATCAAAGGTGTTGACCATTGATGGGGAACCATTCCCAGTCTATGAAAAGAAACCCACCTTTCCGATGGATATAGCTAGGGAGCTAGTGGAGCCTGAGGCTGGAGATGGATTCATTGTTGGTGAATGGTCAATAAAGTCTAATTTCCCTCTCAACAGGGAGCTAAGCCCGACCAAAAGGGTGACTAAGGAGAATTTTAGTGTTGATGTGTCTGCATCCTTTCTGGAGTACCGATCTATGCCACCCAAAGAAGTTGAAGACTCCAGGTTTGACGTCGTCGAGGAGAATCAGGTGGTTTAGCATTGGGATTGGGGGAGTGTCAATAATTTTATCAATCATACTCCATGGTATAACATGATTGGTCAGATTGGTTCCCTCTAACATGGGTTAATGATCCTTTTTATCGGTGTTGAGGACAACCATTCCATCCATATGATGGAACAAGACTTCTTAGCTGAGAAAGTACATGAAAAATGGAAATAATTTGATGCTTCCCAGTACAATAAAACCTAAAAAGGCACTAAGTAACTCCACATGGTAGAATTATAAATCACTCAGCTAGAAGGAGAGGAAAAATCATGAGGCCATTATCATTTCTAAGGAAGAGATCCTCAGTTAGCTGTTTGTGAGGGCTGAGGCTGAGGCAGCGAGAGTAGAATCCTTAGCAATTGAGTGTAGGGATAAACAGGTTTGTGTGAAAATCTGAGCCGATGAGATTCATCCTATAGCTAAGGAGGAGATGATAGATCTAGATAGGTGAAAACATGCTCTCAATGACACTAGGAAAAGGTTAGCATAGTTGGATCAATCTCTCACCCTGGTCGAGTCAAATGGGGAATGCTGTTTTTTTGTGTGATTTTTTCATTATAACAAAAGAGAGGATCCATCCTTTGTATGGACCTATTCATTTATGTCTTTATTTGAGGAAATAATTTTTTTCCTTAATTAACAATATTTACATTTTTTTCATCTATATGATACTAACAAGGCAACTGACCATAAATCTTAAATCCCACATGAGTCATGCTTGGTATGAGAAAAAAGATATGAATTGAAGGGTGATTTTTTTCATGAGAGTGCCAGGAAATTGATGAGGTGTTGAGGTTGGAATGGTCCATAAAAAATTAGAAGTATCCTGAATAGGTATACATTGGTTGGAGCAAGGGGCTATGTTCATCTAATTTCATTCACATCATTCTTGAATGCATGAATGGTGTAACAGTGGGGGCATTGGATTCTACCCAAAAAACGAGGAAAATAAAATATGTGAATTGAAAAATTCAAGACTTGGAACTCAAAGAGGAAAGATATTCTAATTGAGGATGACTAATGACCTTGTTTGAAACATAGATTCCACTATCACACTTCCAAGAGTGAGGACATACAAATGAGGTTTGACCTCTAACCATGTTCGAAACTTGGGAACCATAAAATATTATTATAAGTCCTTTGAGGCATGTACCTAGGATGGGAGGTGATACTTCTTATCTAGACACCATCACTATTAGGGAAGCCTTTTTGTACTTGGAAGTTAGTGGGGATTGAAATCAAGGAAGATACGAATCTTGGGGGTGAATTGAGGAAATGTTTGATTGGAGTTCAATGCTCTGGGCACTACACCACTAATAATATGATCACATTGAAGGGTAGTATCAACCATAGCATGGGTCAGACGCACCTACCAAGGTGAGAATCATATTGTCTATAAAGATATGGTCAATGAACTCAAGTGGTGTGGTAGGTGACAAACACTGATTGGGGGAAACGTTCTATCATGTGAGGACCAAAACATTTTTCAGTTTTACATCATGAAATGTAGACAAGAATCATATAATTTAATGTTTTGTAGTAAGGATGTTGAATTTGAAGTTTAATGTCGTATGGTGAGGATGATGTGTCATTTAGTTTAATGTCATATGGCTAGGATGTGTGTCCTACATTTTAGCATCTTAAGGCAGGGACGTGTTAACCATCATGAATAACATCCACCATATCGATGCACTAGGACACACGATGGGGGGTGAAAAGGGAGGAAGGGTTGACTTTCACTTTTTCTATAACTAGTGGGTTCTGTGAGCACAACTGGTTTTTTAGTTGGGGCCTAGTGGTGAGCCTTGTGGGCATTGTACCTTTTCGATTCACACCATCACTTTTTCCCAAGTCAGAGGGTCAACTTGGAAGGTGAAAGCCTACCTTTTCTCAGGTTTCTCTTTATGAGTTTTCAAACTATTAGGACTTTAGGCCTATTTAATTGGGTATTTTGTGGTCATTTTAGTAGGACTAAAATTTTCACAGGGAATCCTATGTTGTATAAAAGGTGATATAAATCTGATGTGAATGGAGGGTTCAAAATACACAACATCACAAAAACATATCTTTGGACATACACACGTAGTTTATGGTCATAATTATTGAACCATTTCCATTTGAGAATTACACTGCATTGTTGTGTGAAGAGGTAATAACGTTCAAAGTGGAATCAACAGTTCCAAAAAAAAACAAGGTGTTAGTGATGGGGAAGCTTACAGCTAGGCCTGAGATAGGAGATCCAAGTGTCTTAACATATCCCAAGTGAAATTGATAATCAAGACATGGGTAGTTCTAGGAGTCAGAATGGTTAGAGGCTAGAGCCAAAAGGATAAGTCCTATGAAGTGAGGATGAAATAAAGGGTTGATATTAGTTTATGAAACGCCATAGGTGATAAAAAATAGTTGTGTATTGAGGGTCACAGGGGGCTATATGAACATAGTTTAAGGTTTTTATATTTGGACATGAAGGGTGCTAGTTTATGGTCTTAAAAATTGGACTGGTAAAGGGGTAATCTTGGAGGGAATATTATATTACAAGGGATGGTATTCAACTGATGTGAAAGGAGGTCCAAGGATACCTCATTATAAACAAACATCTTCAAGATGAGTTGTAGAAATTTTAAGTTCATGATTCTTGGACCAAGAATCTACTAGAAGTTTTGGGTTGTGTTGCTTAGACCAAGTTGTTTTGTTCCATAAGGGTACATGTGACATCAAATATTTTGAAACCTGGTGTTAATAAAGTTTCAAAGAGGCTTCACTCTATGAAAATATACTCAAAATTAGTTGCACACAGTTTAAGTTCATGATTCCAGGTCCAAAAGGTGGATTAGTGCATCTTGATCATATTGGCGTAGACCCTACCATGACTCTTAAGATCATATGATACATGCTCAATGTGTGAAGAAAGGAATGATTAGGATCCTTTACAGTCAGTTGGGAGTGATAATTATGGTAAAAAGAAGTTGGTTTGAGAGAGAGTCCCAACATCGAGTTTCTTAATCAACATGCATGAATATGAGGGGGAATAACATTGAGGGTGCTAGAACTCCATGAAAAAAAGGGTGGTGAAGAGGAAGTAAATTGTAACTTTGAAATTTAAACCATAATAGGAGGATGGTTAGTGGTTTATAAATGAATACTAAACGTTCTTTAAATATAGGTTCCACAATTTTATTAATCGGTGATTGGGGTGATAAGATGTTCGATCGACCATTGAACAGATTCAAAAAAGTGAATCATCACTTATCGAAAGATATCCTTAAATGTGTGTGCCCAAGATAGGAGGTGATCCATTTTTTTAGGCTCTAATTCTGTTAAGAGAGCCCATTTGAATTTATAGGATCATTGGGATCCAAATTGAGGAAGACTCAAAGTGTGGGGATGATATGGGAAGGGTTTTGAGTGGAATTCAACACTCTTGGTTATACACCACCACACAATTGGGCACATTGAAGGGGTGTAATGAAATATGTGGGCGTAAGACCCATTATCAAGAATGAAGGTCATAAAATAGATAAGTTTTAGTGTTAGTCCTAGGATATGGGATCTGAGAGTCTTTACATATCCCATACAATTAGGAATCAAGCCTTATATAGTTATGCAACATGGTGCAGTTGATTACTGACACTGATAAAGAAGGGCCTCTCAACTGAGGACCAAAGTATCATGAAATTTAATTTTTTTCTATAGGTATGTTAACCTTTCATTTAACATCATACGACTTGGAGGAGTGGTTTCTATGGTTTAATTTTGTATATCTTTGACCAAAGGTGAATGTGAGAGGGCATCGCCAGCTAGTAATAATGGACCCAACATGAATAGAGGCCTTGACGGTTGAATGATAGAAAAGAGATTCTCACATGGGGGGAATAATTCATGGATAATCCCAATATAGGAGTTCTAATCCTTACTATATATCCTATGAAATGGGAATCAAGCAACACCTAGTTCTCATTACAGTGTGGTAGGAGACTGACACAAAAGGTGGGGGGGTTATCTTCTTAGGAGAGGATGATAAGATGATTATATAGTTTAAAACATAATACAATAATATTTATATAATACAAAAAAATTACAAAAAAAATTACGTTTGATAGCATATACAACACACAACCCTGAGATTAAACAAACCATGAAATATTATTATTTAAATATGACCATTATAAACTAGCTATTAAATTGGAAAGATGAATAGGATTGATTAATTTAAGAAATATATATAAATTTCCTAATAAATATAAATTTACGGATAATTTATTAGTAAATAATCACTAAATTTTTAGCAAATACATTTTATCCTTAAAAAATACATTTTCTTCAAAAAAATGGGTTTTATTGCTTTTTGTAATGACCCGTCTTTTCACAACGGTACAAATCATTTGTTTCTCAATTTGAATCCTTTTATTAATCATGGTAAACATTCACTAGGTCCAAATTAAGGTCCCAAGAGTGTCTGGTCCTTGTTCAGAGCCCTGAGTTATAGAAAAATGGTAAAATCCTAGGCCGCACAGATTGGACATACTGTGCCGCCCAGCCTGCATGGTTTGTCTAAAACTATTCAATTGCAGGAAGTGAAGAAGTATAGGACAAATAGTTTGTTTAAAATCATAGATTTGGGACATATCCATTTTTCATGGCTCTCACACATTTATACAAACCATGTGCCCTTATTTTCAAGGAAAAATTACAATTTGTCCCTTCATTTAACTCTTAAACCCATTTTTTATTTTTCTTTAATATTCTAGCAGACTAACACCCCTATTCTTCTCTATTGAGCTCAAAACCACCTCAATATAGGCATTGAGCTAACTCCTTCATCTGTTGACCAATCCTAAATCCATCAAAAACATGGATCCATCTCAGAAATCTCCTCTAGACTCTTACCTCCAATCTATGTTTATTTTTAGATCTTTCATGCTATTTAGGCGTTATCTCATTTTCCATATTTACAGGATGTTAGAACGTTTCTCAGATATCTTCCAAACTACTTTGAATTTGAGACCTATATTGAATGAGGAGTCTTCTGCGACCTTGATGTAGGTGGTCACATCATTTTACTTTTGAGTTTCATAGATTTGTATCTGTGTCATTGTGCCACACGCTGGATTTTGTCGAGCATCCCCTTTTATTTGGTTCCTTCAAATCATGTTGATATTTTCACCTTAATACATGCCTATTAAATCTTTTTGGGTATTTTAGTGGGTGTTTACCTCATCAATAGGCACCCCTTGGGTTTTCCAAGTGAAAATTTCCCTTACGGCTAATTGAATAGATTACCCAAAACACCTATTTGACTTTCGGCTTAGTCTTTTGTCTTATGTCTTAGTCTTAAAATGAAATATTCATTGTTATATCAATTATTATAGGACCATAAGCACCTATTAGTTATTTTTCTCAACCTATGTTTGAATTTTCCCACATAGGCAATTGCCTCTTTGACTATAGAACCTTTCCAAGGTACCTCCCCCTTATGATTATTAAATTAAAATTCCATGCTAAATGAACTAAATAGATTAGATTACATAGGACGGCACAATCATAATGGTGGTTTCCCTTAAATTAATTGAATATTTAAAATGTATTAATAATGTATAATTTCCTATATATGATGGATTCCCATCATAATATGAATTATAGGTAATATATGAAATGGATTATAAAGCATAGTAAGACAACACCTTTTATCATGATTTGTTAAATTCTTACATGAAAATGGAAATTATTGTATGTAAAGGAACTTTGATAATGAGATATATGAGATGTATTCCCTAAATCCTTTTATTATAAATAATTACACCTTGGTATGTCTATGGTAATATGGTAAGGTAATAATTGATAATGACGATGTCATGCTCCCTTACATCATGTGTTGAGCATGACGTCTCACACAATTGACATTATTTGGACGTTGGGATTGATGATCCAAATTCCTTTGTTTGAGTGATGATATGATGGCTCACTCACCATCATGAGTGTCGTCCAGGTCGGGACATTAAAAATTGGTATTTGAGGTAAATTTTTCCTTTGTCTTATTATTTGGGTATTAGACATGAGACTAGGAGTTAATTTTTTTTGGAATTGACCCTGTGTCTAGACCTAGCAAACCCACATATAGGGAAAAAAAAATTACATGTTATGGGAAATTTTTATTATTGATTATTTTATTTATGGTTGAGATAACTTCACCGTTAGGTGATTCACATGGTTTATAATTTTATTATTATTAGTGCTATTGCAATGATGATTTCTTTACTATGAATCGATGAGATGAGGGATTCACATTAGACCATGCATCATTATTAAGAACAATACAACTAATTTTCCTTGTATTTTTCTATGTATCACTTATTTTCATCATGAATTTGCATGTTTTATATTGATAGTTTCTTTAATATGTATTGAATTATTCTGAGGCTTCTTGAAGGGATTGGAAAACATGATTGAAACTTAATGTGCCTACCTTGTCCTAGTAGTGTTTTTCTGAATAGGTTAAAGTAGACACCTTAAGTAGTCAATTATGGAACGTTGAGCCATATACCATTGGTAGGATGGTATATAATATGTTATGATATGGGTATAGTGGATGTCATATTTTGGTTCATAATGAGTATGATCCCTTATGAATCAAAAATTGTAATCCACCTAATTCAACCATTTTAAGTGATTTACATAATTGAAAAAGAAAAAATTCAAAACAAATATGACTTATATAGTTACATTAGTAATCCTATACATGTGAAACATAAACTTAGACTCAAAAAATCCTTAGTAGTGGGTAGTGGGGTATATCTTACATTTTTATGGACTTTTTGTCTTTCTAATCCCTAGACCTGGCTTGTTGAGAAGGAAGAGATGCATGATTGTTCTTATAGGAAGGCTTTCTACCTATCCTAAATTCTATCTATAATATTTTTAATTGCTTAAATATATTCTAAGGTATGCATTTGGAATTTTATTTTCATGCTGCTATGATATCCTCTAGTTGCGCGCCTTGAAGGTGGTGATGAACATGAGGTGGGAGGCCCTATGCCACTAGTGATTCCTCTTATAGTTCCTCACATGGAAACTTTTTTGATACTTGATATGGGAAATGATTCCTAGTTTTTTGGGGGATTCTTACAAATGTTATAGTATATGCAAGGGGAAATTCGACCTATCCTGAGTATGGCTGAGTTGACTCATGGATTCTAGTAGTATCATCCTCCCATTTTATTGGGGGATGGAAGACCACACACTGCTGAGTCGTGGATCGAAGCCATTCTATCCATATTCGTGCATCTAGAGATGTCTCCATAGTGGAGGGTCAAACTAGGTGTGTATATGCTATATTATTTCTCTAAGCGATGGTGGGATGTTACTACCCAAGAATATAGACATCATGATAGGTTTTGGGATGATTTCTGGACGATCTTCTATGAATATTTCATTCACTAGACTCTAAGGGTTGTCAGAGATAGATAATTGATGAACCTACGGTTGGAGATTATGTTTAGTATGGAATGATCCACTAATTTCAAAGAGATGAAGAGGTTTTATCCTACTCTACATGTTGATGATCTGATGACCGGTAGGCGATTCAAGGATAGGCTAGTCTATGCCATCTGATCACAGGTCAATGAATTCAAGTTGACTAATATTTTTTGAAATCATCAACTAGAACCTTATTATAGAAAAGAACTTGAGGGAAGCCAATGGTGCGAGTCAAGGTGGTTCAACACCTAGATCTACCAGTGATTCTTCTTCTGGGTGAAATAGGAGTTTTGAAACTACTCTTGAAGGTAGTAGTAGTCAGGATCCTCTTGTAGATAACTTTCTTATCTATCACCAGTGAAAAAAGCTGAGACACACAAAGCCTCTGTGTTTATGGGACCCATTTGAGTGTAGAGTATGTGGAAGTATGGGGCATATCTAGAAATTATGTAGGACATTCACTTTAGTTCCTATAAAGTGGTGATCTACTCATAATCCTCAATCAGGAGAAGTACCAGTAGTATCATGATAGGAAGGTATCTTGAATACCACCATCCAATCTAGATGAGGTGGAAGTTGAGGTAGAGGTAGTTAGACTTATGATTCTCAGTGCCAGTAGAGAATTATAGATCATGGAATTCAGGTAGTGACTCAGGGCCACGATACATGCATGTTAAATGCAATCCAACCTATTACAGAAGAGAAGAGTTCCATAACTTCTACTATACAAGGTACCATTCTAGTAACCTCAACTTTAGTATCTGTTTTATTGGATGTAGGTGTATCTAGATCATTTATATCTGAGGAAATAACTAAGATCCTAGGTCATGATATCAAGCACTACTATGGCGTTATGATGCTAGACATACCGTTAGGTACCCATTATAATGGAGTTTTCCTTTGTAAGAATTGTCCCCTTGAGATAAGAGGTTACATTTTCATATGGAATCTCTTCATCCTCGACATGGATGAGATTTGATGTAATCATACAGATGTACTGGTTATCTATTGATCTCATATTTAATGTTATCATTTAAGGGTGACTTTTACATCACCAGAGGGCATCAGGAACATGCATAATGGAGAATTGGATGTTAGTGTGACTAGAGATGGGCCTAAGCGGTAGAGGTTGGGTAGTGTAACATATCAGATTTCCAATATTTTCTTAGATGATTAGTGGTTACCACCCACTATTTTTCCTTCATTAGTGGATCATTTTAGGGAGTTATTTCTTGGGGACTTCTCTAGTATACCTTTGGTGCGATAGGTAGAGTTCACCATTGATCTTATTTTAGGAGAAGCACCATTGACCATTCCTCCGTATGGGATGGAACTCAAAGAGCTTATAGAGCTCAAGAAATAGCTGGAGGATCTGGAGGATAAAGGATTCATATGTCTCAAAACTTCTCTTTGGGGTTCACAAGTACTTTTATCCAAGAAGGTGGTCAGTACCCTCAATATTAGTGTGGATTACCGTCGTTCGAACCATCTCGCAATCAGGAATCGATATCCAATACCATGAATCGATGACCTGTTTGATTATCATTAAGAAGATAAAATGTTTGAAAAGATAGATATGAGGTCACAATATCATCAGGTTCATGTCAAGACTTCAGATATACCTCACACAACTTTTAGGAGTAGGTATGATCTATACGCGTACCTGGTTATGTTGTTCAGACTCCAGAATTCACCTACAATCTTTATGGATCTTATGAATCAGATTTTCCACTTACATATGGATTAATTCATGGTAGGATTTATTGAAGATGTCTTGATGTATTCATGCTCCAAAAATGACCATGCAACCTATCTTGAAATCGTGATGAATACACTGAGAGAGAATCAACTCTATGATAAGAGTAGTAAATTCCACTTCTGGATCAACAAAGACCACTTCCTGGGTTACATAATCTTAGAGTCTGGAGTTTCAGTATACCCATAGAAAGTGAGAGCTATAGTTTCTTGGGAGTATCTTTAGAATATCTTTGACATCGGGAGTTTCTTGTGGCTATAGTTTCTTGGGAGTATCTTTACAGATGCTTCATCTAGAATTTCCCATGCCTTGTAGTGCCACTTATGAGCTTAACAAAGAAGGGTGTGAAATTTGTGTGGTTAGAAACAAGTGAAGCAACCTTTTAGGAATTGAAGGTCCATTTGAATTTAGCACCGATACTAATTCTTCCAGATATAGGAATAATTTATACTGTATATTGTAAAGAATCATGTATCATACTTATAGTTGTTTTGATGCAGGAAGAGTGAGTCATTGTGTTTGGGTCTTTTTATTTGAGGCTTCACGAAATGAATTATTTGATGCATGACCTTGAGATCGCTGCTATTGTTCATTCCTTACACTTTTGGATACAATATCTAATTGGAGAGCATTATATGGTATTCACTAAACAAAAATACCTCAAGTAATTTTTCAAACAGCGAGACCTGAATCTCAGGCAGCGCAGGTGGGTTGGGTACCTACATTGGTTTGATTTTGATCTTTCCTTCACTATGATACCAAGTAGGGGTTCATCACGAGACCCAAGGTACATCTCTTAGATACTTGTGAAGAATAGGTGCTCTCCTAATCTCTACCTATGCACTGTATGGTCTCATAACCATCATTCCACCGCATGATCATTAAGGGATCAAGTGGGAGACTTGTAGATGCACATGAGGGATGCCTGCTGATGTTTCCACATGCATGGAAGAAGACTCATACTGCATGGTTAAGAAGTCTGTATGAATTAGGAGGGGTCCAAGTTATCGAGTCTACATTGCAAGGCTAATCAAAGGAGCATTACAAGGCTAATGTCTCATGACATCGCAAGGTGCATGTCCACTGGTGTATGTATTCAAAAATCGACCTTGGAGATGTTTTCTTGGAATCACATCACCTTAATGGGGTCCTTAGATGAACTCTATGACCCTACCAATATCCCATAGATGTACTTTATGGGGAGGTATCCATGTTCAAGGCTATATATGAAAGATTCGAGTGGTGATTCTTGTGGAATTTACATGACCAGAATGAATATCCCATATGAAGTCTGATGAATGGGTACTTGGGAGTGCACATAGGGATTGTCTACACAGAATAAGTCCCTTATATGTGAGATCTTGACCCAAATAGGGTATTATGAGATCATATGAAATATCAACCTGAACTAGGCATCACATGATGCTCAGTTCTTCATGAAGCCACTTGATCTTTAAATATCCATATAGAGGGATCTTGTAATCACCTGAGGGAGTTCTATGGTTAAGGTTGTGGGCACACTCTGTTTCCCCTTCCTTCTTTTCTAGAGAAATCTTCTTCCCTTACTTTTTGTGCATTTTTCAAGATTGGAGAAGGTTTATATAGGTGAGAGGAGGCTGAGTCTTATACCTCTTTTCATGGGATGATTCCTACGTTCACTGGCTGATGTGGTGAACATCACATTGCATGATAATTTCATTTCATCATGTGATGCCTCTATTTTTTTCTTGTGGAATCACATGATTAGAGAAATCCAAATTAAATTGAATGTAAAATACTTGAAGGTGGAAGGGTTTTGTAGTTACTATAATTCTTTCAATGACTTTACAGAATTTCCCTACTTCAGTTTCATGATCAAATAACGATCATGTGAGGGCCTATATTCTCTTATATAGTGTCGTGTGTTCCAAATAAATCTAAGTTGAATCAGTTCGAAAAATCATTGGAGATTGAAGGAGTTTGTATTAATAAATCTATTTGTGATTTTCCTTAGTGATCATCTTCAGTTTGGTCACATGATTAGAGGATGACCATGTGATGGCTTCCAAGCATTGGTAGGGGACCTTTCAGAAGGCTACTGGTGTTCGTAGTTGAATCCAATGGTGGCCTATATTGGTTGTATCAGTCTCAAGAATCTATTATTGAGGAACTATTGGTGGCGATCCTAGTGATCACCATACAACCATCTTTGAGTTTCCATGTCGAACTAGCAGCCTTAGGCAGTAACCAAGTGGGAGGTTGAAGATGGAGGTCCCTCATCGCGCGAGATCGACTGATTCGATTTTTTAATCATGGGAGAAAATAGTTTTAAACATGTGACGTGCAAGATTGTAGATGAAAACCAAGATTAGTGGAAGGCATGATCAGGAGGTCATAGATCGAATGGATTTCAAATTAACGGGGCATGAGATTAAAGTGGATGGTCAATATCAGCGGATGGCATGATCAAACAGCACAAATTCGATCCCTATAGAAAAATGTCGTCCCATGTCAAAATCTTTCACAAATTTGATCAGGCAATGGGTTTGGCACCCTACCACATGCATCACTTCCATCCAGCGGTGTTTGTCCCACCATGTCTTTGGATCGAGCTATGTGTGCACACCTACAGGCTTTTCCACCATGGGCCCAATACATGGGCCCACTTGTCTCCTGGAGAAGCGATGCTCTCCCACTGGTCTGTTGGCCAGCCTAAGATGACTCTCACTGGGTGTGGTCGAACTTTAGTCCCAAATGGTCCTGTTGTTGAATTGGTTTAGTTAGCTGATGGCTAGCGATGTTTTTCTGGATAAGGGTGGCAATAAAACAGTTAAATACTAAAAATAAATTTTTTAATTAAACATAAGAGTCCCAAAGTGATCTCCTCAAATCCCAATCCTTTTCCAAGTATTATTCAATAGTCTTTGAATCTTTGGTTGAAAAGTTTTAAATTCACAAATATTGGTGCTTTCAAATCCCCCCCCTAGTATGAGATTCATCAAAAAAATAATAATCTGATTCTAAGGTAAACATAGATCACTTTTCCAAAAATTTAAATGTCCAAAAATTCAAGATACTAAACATCCTAAGAGGATCTATCCTGATTATGTCTGAGGAACTCTCGAGTGTTTTGAAGATGATACATCTAGACACAAATGCTCAACTGAATCCAATATAGGAAGTATCTTTGACATGGGGCATAGATACCCCAAAATTGAAATGTATATGAACTCCAAAATAGAATAGGGATTGGGTGGAAAGGAACCTATGGCTAGATACAAAGTAAATCACTTAGATGTCTCTACGTATCCTACGGGGATGAGAATCAAGATGAACGTAGTTCTGAAATATATGACTATGTAGATCAAACTCATGCATAGGAGACACAGGTTCATGGATAAATAACTCTATGATGAATTTCCTTATGTATATCTAACTCATACATAGAAGGGGGATTCCACTTTTTGTGATGAAATAATGGGTAGAGATCCATGTCTTGGTGGATATGTTGATGAGATCATCCACAATGTTAATCCTTTATGTGTAACACCAAATAGATCCAATCACCTAGATTTGATTTCTTTACTTTCAACTAGTTTATCTTTGGGAAATGTTCATGAATTCCCAATGACATGAAATTATTCATTGATGCACCTGATCTAGTAGTCCTGAGATTGTCTTATTTACAATGAAAATTTGGACATGATATCCTTATTGAATTCTCTATTTTTTTCCAAAGTCAAGGGACTTAAAGAGCATATTTTTATTTTCTTAAGGTCATATAGAGAACCCAAAAGCTTTGTATCAATTTTATATTTTTCCCTATATTTTTCCTAAGAATCATATGGTGTAAGACTTAGCAGGCTTGGACATGGATTTTTCTCATGCCGACTTCTTACAGGTTTTCGTTCGGACAAATTTTTATGCCTTTTCTCTTTTATAGCTGCTCAATATTGCATGGATCACACAAAGTGAATGTCCAATGAGTATATACTCAATTTTTCCCGAGATTCCCTTATTGGGTTATAATCTTGGAGAGCATCATGTATCTTGATGTTTTAAGGTCCTTCAAACTAATAAATGTGTTATAATTTAAGGTCTTTAAGCTTGGAACATCTTATTTCTTCATTTTAATGTCTTATAGCTCAAAACTTATGAAATATGGGGCTGGAAGACCCTGGATGACTCAAAACACTATGGAGTGTTGAGTTCTGATGTGGTGTTTCTAAGGCTCACAAGGACTGAAGATCCTTTCTTACAAGGAAGATATTCCTTTATTTAGTGGGTTAAATCCCTTATGTATTGATATCATGGCCAAGAAAAACTGATCTCCACTCTTTTCAAAGGTCTTATGAAAGGTTTATGGGGTAAATATGGCTAAGAGTGAAATACTAGGGATGATAGGTCTGCCTGGATAGTTAGAATGTGGGTAATTTAAGACATAATAAAAATGTATAAGATAGGTAATATGGAATTGGGTAGACATGTCAGGTATGTCCCTAAATCCATGTGGGTGTCATGTTTCTCCACGGTGTTGTTGAGGATCACAAGGATTTAGAGAATCTTTATACTGGGCCAAGATGTTTCTATTCGGTGGGTCTGAGACCTTGCATCAATAGTATGGTTGAACCGAGAGATCTCTTTTCCTTTCCAGGGGTTATGAAATATTTTTGAAGGCTCAAATATCTAGATGCTGAAGGTGGGTATTGAAGATAGGCTATCCAAGAAGGGGTTTGAAACCCTAGGGAAAGTTGGCTCTAATTGAATAGATTGAGCCCTACACCTTGTGGTTTTGAATCTTGAGGTGTGATCCATAAAAAGGTTCAAGAATTAATGGTCACATTTTGGCTCTGAGAAAGGGTACAAAACATAGTGATACAACTTTGAGGATATCGAATCAGCTTGAATAGTCTGATATGGATATTGTAAATCATTATTCAAAGTGATAAGGTCATGATGAAGGTCTGGTATATCCACACTGAGGATATCTTAAAACACAACGGGGCTTTAAGTTCCTCTGTGATAATTCCAGGATCACAAGAATCCGAAATCCCTTTATACCAGGCTAAGATGTCTCTGGTTGGTGGGTTTGATCCCTTGCAACAATAGCAAGGACAAGCAAAGAGATCTTTTTTCTTCTTTAGGGGTAATGAAAGGTTGGTGATTACTTGAGAGGATTTAGATCATGAAGTGGGATTTATGAATAATTTAAGATCCAATAAGGGTTTGAGCACCCTAAAAGTTGCACCACCACCTATCGAACATATTCTCATAGTGATGAAATGAGACAAATCATTTCTCTAATTTTTTCTTGGACTAAGGGGTCCAGTGAGAATGGATTGGATTTTAATAGGGCTATAAAGTAGACCCTATGATCTTTATTCCTTGTTCATTTATGCCCTTATTTTTTCCTAAAATCAGGATATGAAGTGTTTAGAAAGTGAAGACTTGACTTTTTCTAAAGAATCCATTTGTGGGTTTTCAACCTGAAACGTTTTTTATATATTTCACTAGTAGTTTAAAGTCTTGAAATTTGGACTATTATAGGATAGATTTTAATTTCGTACAGTTTTGACCAAAGTGTGACCAGTTTAAGGTCATGTCACTTATGGACCTAATATGTGAGATGTTACACAAGAGACTAACTAGTGTCAAGATTACACCAACATAATTATGAGCGAGAGGTGAGAGTGTTGTAAATCACAGATAAAGGTTCTCAGGTCATGAGTGATGATATGGGACTTTCATTTTGGGGATAACTTAAAACACAATGGGGTTCTAGGTTTCGTCGTTGTGAAATTTGGCTCACGAGAATCAAAAATCCCTTTATACTAAACCAAGATGTCTCTGGTTGGTGGGTCTGAGACACTACATCAATAACATGGTCAAATAGAGATATATATTTTCTTTTTCATGGGTAGTGAACGATTACGATGGCTTGAGGCACTTGATCCATAAAGTGTTTCTTATGGATTGAGGTTCTTAAAAGTATGATGGGAGAATCCCATTCTCTGGTTGACCTAGGTAAGACAATTGTGGTTATTTGATAAGGAAGAATTATGGATGAAGGTTTCCCCAGATTAATGTTATTTAGCAAGGACGTGCCTACATTTATGTAGTTTAACATCATGTTGTAAGGACATAATTTTATGTAGCTAACTTCATGTGATAAGGACGTACTTCCATGCAGTTTAACATCATGCGATAAGGACGTACTTCCATGAAGTTTGACATCATAGAGTAAGGATGCGAGAACCACCGTGAAAGTGTGTAAATGTTGTAGTTGAGCCCAAATATGGATACTTGTGTCACACTACATATCTAATGAGGATGAGAATCACGACACATATAGTTATAAGTGAAGCCTCCTCGTAGATCTGACCCATATGCAAGGAGGGGGAACTTTTGTATTTTTTGTTGTGAAAGGGCTCTGAGTTGGAAGTTCAGGAATCACTATTTATCCTGCAAGGGTAGGAATCAAGTCACATATAGTTCTCGAATGAGAAATAATATATGAAAGTATGACCCATACATAGAGGTGTGCATTATTTACGTTCACCATTGAAGTTGGTCCCATGATTTGAGATCCAAGTGTCACTACATATCCTATGATGACAGAAATCAAGCTACATATAGTTCTTGAGGATCTATATAGTTTGACATCATGTGGTGATGATGAAGGTGAACTGGCATGAATAAGTGGAAATGTTGTGGTTGGGACCAAATATGGAATTATGGGCATTACTACGTATCTCATGAGGCTGAGAATCAAACCACGTATAGTTATTGAAATCCCATGCAGTTTAACATCATGAGATGAGGACAAAGGTGTACTAATGAGAATTGATGAGAATATTGTAGTTAGGGACAAGGGTGGAAGTTTGGGCATCACTAAATATCTCATGAAAATAAGAATCAAACCACATGTATTTCTAAAGAACCGTGCATTTTAACATCATGCAGAAAAGTCATAGGCGACTAGACGTGAATTGAGATGGTAATCATGGATCCATGCAGTTTTATGTCATGCGGTAAGGACATTGGAAGTGCAGTGTGATGTCTTGAGGTAAGGACGGGAGATGTCATGCAGTTTAAAATCTTCTTGCCGGGATGAAAGATGTCATGTAGACTGACATCTTACAACTAGGACGAAAGATGCCATGCAGTTTAACACATTGCTTCTAGGATGAGTTCTGTATAATTTAAATTAATGTGGTTAGGATGAATGATGGGACTTACATTGATCTGGACACCCTTATCATTCTTCAATGCTTGATACAGAATATTTCCTCCTGATCTGAATCGGTTATAATGATGGTTGTATTATTCAAGGTGTTGGCACAAACATTTTGTGATTGGAGAACATAGTGCAATGTGGGATCAAAGGGGAACTTTTCCATCAATACTCTGATATAGTCAGTGAGAGGACCCAGTTCTTCCATTTTGAAGGTATATTAACCATTGATCCACTTTATCACTAACTCTAAATCCCCTTTTATGTTCAGGTAGGATATTTGAAGCTTTATGGCTAGTTCCAAGCCAGCAATGAGGACTTGGTATTCTACCTCGTTATTTTTGTAGCCTTCAGATAGTGATAAAGTGTAAGGAAAAACCACTTTTTCAGGAGAGACAAATACAATCCCCAGGCCAACCCAATTGAGCTTCAGGTTTTCCATCCTTGTTCTGATAGGACTTCAAGAGGCATTTTCAAAATACATCTCCCATGTATGAGGAGTTTCAAGGGCATATAAAACCTCTTTCTATGGAAGTTTGGTGTCTTTCGGCGTATTTTATATGGCATGATGTGCTATGAGGAAATCAACTAGGGTTTATCCTTTTACTAACTTCTATGACAAAAAATAAATGTCATATTGGTGAAGAATGATCACCCATCAGGCAAAGCACCCAATAAACATCATACGACCAAGGATATACTTTAGCATATCGATGCGAGATACCAATTGGACTCATGGTGCTGCAAGTAATTCCTCATATTTTTTACATTGAAGATGAGTGCAAGGAAGTTCTTCGAAACATCATAGTATGAGTTCTCACTAACTAGCATAGTCCGAATGATGTAATAGAGACTATTTTTACTTCTTGCGTCATTATTTTATCGAGGAGGGTTTCTAATAAAAGTTCTATGGTGGCCACATATAACATGAGTGGCCTCCATCCCACCAGAGGTATCTAGACTGGTGGGTGAAACAGGTACGACTTGATACTTTCAAAGGATTCTTGGCAGTCATCATTCTATCTTAACAGGGACGATGTTGGAAATCCATATTGGGTATTTCACTTTCTCAGATAAAGTTAGATTTGATTAATTTGTCAAATATTGCCTCTAAATTGGTGACATGAGATGGGTGGATCGTCCTAGATAATGACTTGAAACATTAATTCTCATTGGGTAGCCCGAAATAGTGCATAGCCACATCCGGGTTCAGTTGAGGAATTCTCGTGTAGTTCCACACAAACACTTATCAGTGTTGATTTCGAAATACAATGTATATATCTTTCTATTCGAGGGTCATGGTGGAACTAATTAGTATAGGTTGTGGGTCTTCTTTTTCTCCCAGTATTATCTTCTTGATCTTATCTATGGTGACAGAGACACCTTCCTTGAATACTAGAGGGGAGTTCTTGAGATCCTCCTCCTCCTCCTTAATTTTTTATTCTATGGAAACATTTATAAATGAATATGGAAAATGGGGGGCTCTCTATCACTATCAGGGTGAGATAGGTCATGAGAGGAGATATTATCATCCCTTATTTTTTGATTCATCATAGAGAGACACTAGAACTGATTGCATTTGAAATTGTCATGAAGGAAATATAGGGATTGGACCTTTGGGATGAGATCACTTACCTCGACCAGGATTATGGGGAGCACCTAGTCACCATTGATCATACTCCAAGGATTTATAGGGGTGATCACCTAAGCCATTGGGAGCCACAATTTTTATATTACCATCCACCATTGGTTTTTTTACCTCCTTTCTTATAGAAATATTCCAGAACATAATTAGATCTTCAAGTCTCAGAGGGGGTGTTGTCACCACATAGTTTTCCGAAATTTACCTTCTGATTTCGATGATGTATCCCAAATATTGAGATATCTCATAGTTTATCACCTTATGATTGGGACGTGTTCCATGTAGTTTCTCGTCTTGGGGTAAGGATGTTGATATTGGTGGAAGTCCATGATATAGAATCCAAGAATCCCTATGTATCTCATTAATATGAGAATTAATATGTACATAGTTCTGTAAGAACCGTTCAGTTTAACATCATGTGGAAAGGATGTGAGCCGTGCAGTTTAATGTCATGCGGTAAAGACATGATCTAGGAAGTTTAACGTCTTTTGGTAAGGATGAGATCCATGCAGTTTAAAGTATTGTGGTAAGGGAATTAGTTGTGCAGTTTAATTTCATGTGGTAAGGACACGATCCATGTAGTTTAACATCTTTCGGTAAGGATGAGATCCATTCAGTTTAACATCTTGTGGTAAGGACATTAGCTATGTAGTTTATTGTCATGTGGTCAGGACATGATACGTGCAGTTTAATATCTTGTGGTAAAAACTAGATCCACAAAGTTTAATTTCTTGCAATAAGGACATTATCCTTGCAGTTTAATGTCTTGCAGTAAGGACATGATCCATACAATTAAACATATTTTCAGAAAGTTTGATATACATGCAGTTCAACATCTTGCGGTAAGGACATTATCCATGAAATTTAATGTCTTGTGGTTAGAACATGATCCATGCAGTTTAATGTATGTTAGTAAGGATGAAGATGATTAAACTATCAAGAGAGTGTCTCTTCTAAAAGATCTTGGAAAAATAATATTCATATTACATGAGTTTTATGATCTTCCAACTCTATCAAGCCTATATAAACCTGTTCCTCCAACCTATATTTGAAGAAAAACAACTTTCTATTGTGTTCCAGAGACATCGATTGTAGGGCCAATGGTTTTCATGGCCTATCAATCTGACCTCATGCATCTTTTTTCATTATTGGGAGTTCCATCAAACTGTTTTACATTGTGCCATCAAAATATTTAGATACATATTTTGTTTGGAAAGAATAGGCTTTGTCCAATCTTGATTTGAAAGACGGTCACTTATCCTTGGGAGGTAGGTGGCCCAGGCTTTTCTTCAGAAATGGTGCACCCTATTTAGAGTGATCAGATTACTAGATAGGGGATTCAGTTATTGGTGGTTCTAGTATCTCCATGTCTATCCGCACTTGAAGCTAGTCTTTAAAGGAAAATAAATCTTCCTTTTTGTGCCCAAGATATTGATGGTAGGGGAAATTATTTTCATGGCCTACAAACCTTACCTTGCATGGATTCCTCATCCTCGGGTACTCTATCAAACCACTCTCCATGGCACGATTGAAATACCTATGGACATGTTTGGCTTGTAATTAATATACTTTTCATTTTTTGTCTTCAAGAGATGGGTGACCATTCCTCTTCTCCATCATGTTGTTCATGCTACCATTGGTGTAGGTGCATGAATGAATCTGGAGTTTGGGGTATAGAGTCCTCATTATTATTAGTCTAGGGGAATGTACTAAAGCATTGGGGGACTTGGATGACATAGACACTTCCCATTGATTTAAATATCCCTAATATCTTGTAGGTTTTTTGGATATATATGAGGTCATATGGTTTCTAGAATATCCCCTATGAAGTATAAAACATATAAATACCCCATCAACCATATGGTCTGAGGTGATGTGGAATAATGTATGGGTTTCTCCTGATGAGCGAATGAAAAATATGAAAATTTCCCCATCCCTATGGGCTGGGCCACTTCACTGTAAGGTGGGATTATATAAGCATGCATGATCACATCATCCCTAAGTGGAGATCTTAAGAGTATTCCCACAATTATCTCTTGGATATCCCTACTCTCTTATTGGAGTTGAGAGATCTGTTCCTCTGTAGAAATAGCCTTGTCATCCTCAAGGGCTTGGATGGAGGGAGCCATGAAAACACCCCTTCCTCTATCAGTGGTAGGGTGAGTAGATGATGATGGGAGTTTTGATGTGGATCATAGAGACTAAACCCAATACTTTCATTATCCATACGATCCATTGTCCTTACATTCTGAGATACCAACATGATTGGTGACACCTATAGTAGAGGCTTGGGGGATACCGTTGAGCTTTTCGAATCTTGTGTTGGTGGCAGAAGATAGGCCAACCCGTTGTGACTATGATGACTGCCGAAAGGTATGATTGTATCCTTCAAGAGCATGATCATATGGATTTGATGTGTATTTTTAATATCTGACTGATATCATATTAACCGATACACAAGCATGTTGGTTCTCTTCCTCGATGAAGTACCTTGTTTGACGGGTTGGTTCTTGGTAGATCGTTTGAGGGGATGGTGTCCATGATGCCATTTGAGGGTCAGTTCCCATGATGTAGAAGATCCCAGGGTAGAATATGGTAAAAATTCCCCCATACCTATGGGTTGGGGTGTTCTATGTGATTTTATAGTCACCAAGGATAGTTTTGATGAAGTCCTATCCTCATGGATAATAGTGATATGTGATTGATTATAGGGAACTATTGGGATACACTGGTGGACCTCAGACAGATTGGAAGTAGCAAGGATATGATACTGCTCTGAAGATTCATTGTTTGGATGCCTCAGGTGGTCTCTCCTACTGGGTGATGCACCGTGGATTGTTAGTGTATGAATAACCTCCTCTGTATCTCCTTGTGAAATTATGGTTGTATATCGACAATGATGATCGGAATAGATGAGAGCCCTCCTAAGTACCTCTAGGGTGATTGATTTTTCATTTTGACTATCATCATTCACCCCCCCAACATAGGCAAGGTGTACATTGCTACATTCTAGCGATAGGTTCCCAAAGAGGTTGAATGTGGTGAAAAGGTCCACTCCACTCCAGCGGCCTGTTGTAGGAATAATGGTCGATAGGAACTCATCCTTGGATGGATTTCATGATACAATCCCCGAGTCTTGATGGAGTTGTGTATGTCATATTCCTGACCCATGACGTTCACCAATCGATGAAGGAAGTGGTGTGTTGGTGAAAATGTATGTCGGGGCCTCATGATCAAAGCAGATTGTCTAGTGATATTGGAATCTATTAGCACATTTGATAATGAAATTTCGATTTCAAGAAATAATGATAAGTCCTGAGAATAAGACAAGAAACTTTATCAGTGCAACATTATACATAAGATTACATGTTTGATCAATAACTTTCACAGTTAAAAGGTAAAGAGGAAACCGATTTTAGTGTGGTTAGAAGAAGCATGTCAGGTTCATCATTTTTTTGTACAATTACAACAACATAAAATGTCCTAATGGGCACAAGGAGTTTTTTTTGACCCGGGAAAGCGATGATATAATTAAATGATTGAAGTTGGGCTCACTATTTTGTTTCATCGGGTTTTAATGAATGGAATAGGTTACACTTGACAATTTTATTGCAGGGGGGGTTGTAGAGCCTCGATCAATCACACGCAATGGGTTTTCTATCTGTTTTTTATTCTCTAGAAACTCCCAATGGTTTCCCCATCCATAGATGGGTACATAACTCCTTTTCAAAGGCTGGAGGTCATTTGGATTTTAAGACCCATCGACTCTTGGGGACTCACATTTTTTAATAAGATGGGAGTCTGAGCTCATCACACACTTTGGGGTGGAATTATTGCCTACCTCGAGACTCTCTTACAGATTTAAGATATTTTTGTAAAATCCTTCCTAGAACCTGATATGGGACTCGTTACCCTTGTTTCAATGACTTGATTACAAATATGTATTGAGGGGGACTATTTAATGGATATCACGGGTTCCCTATTGCTCTCATATTTAATTATGATGCTTTGGGAAATGGACATGTTTGAGAACACTAGAGTTTATTAATGTAAAGGGATATGGATGATGTCTTGGGGATGGGATTGAACCTCTAAGAGGCTTCCTACGTATCCTATGAAAATAGGATTCAAAACCCACATAGTTCATTTGACCTAATATAAGGTCATATGATAGGACTCATCCATGTAGTTTAACGTCATACGGTAAGGACGTGAATATCGGGCTCAGACCTCAATGTGGCATCCTGCATATCTTGTTTCATATAGAAATTATAGTCCACATAGTTCTTGAGATGGGTTTCTGTGTCATAAGGGACACATCAATAGAGGCCATAGGTGGGACTTATGCATATGAGGCAGCCCTGGATTGCTTTATCGGGAATATAGTCATGTGAGAGGAGATGAGTTGTAATTAGTATTACATCCCAATATTGATTCCTCATTGGGGAATTCTCACCATGTTATTGGTAAAATCATCACTGGTCTCAAAGCTCACGTGATCCATACTCAGTATGAGAAATAAGAGATAGTGGTATATTTCACACATTGCATGAGAGAATATTCGTTCAGGGATTAGATATTAAAGTTTCCCTTTGAGAGGAATGATCACCCATATCATGGAGGATATGGTATGGATATTGAGCCTTAAGAAGGATTCCAACGTATCCCGGTTATGGAAGGAATCCGAGTTATCATAGTTTAGTTTATCCCTTAACCCGCTGATAGGCTAAGGTGGATGATCACAGTCAAAGGCATTATAGCCATCCCCGAGATTTTAGGGAATCTAGGGGCTTATACCAATGTGGATGTCCTAATGATTGGGGACATTCTATATGATGTTGGTATTTGGGGATTATGAACTAAGGCTCCCCAATTGGTGGATACATATTATATTATATCAGTAGTCAGGGCTTATACAATGAGATTGCCCAATTGGTATACTCATTCTTTATCCTCTGGCAGATTAAAGAGAGGAGGTGATAACCATGATGGTTTATCCAAGAGAATGATGTCGATAGGGTCACATGAGTACATCACTATAGCTCATCTAGGAAACTTCCCTCATTAATGGGATTGCATCTTATGACTCTTAGGTGAGGTCCACTTGGAATGAGTCTACATAGGTATGTTTGACAAGGTTGGCACGTCCCAAAGGATTTTTTTGACATGTCTTGGTTGTCTACTGGGTGAGTCTTGATTGTATACCTGATATGTCGGGGCACCAGCCCATCATGGAAGACACTTCCAAGGGTGTCTACCTAGACAATTAACATGCCTTGGATGCCTTTTCATGGGCAAAGAAAACACATCTGATATGTTTCTTATATCCCAAGAAAACATGTTTGGGGTCTCGTGCATGATCAATTGACTTGTACTCAGACTATTGCATGTCAATATGGACATGTCTATGGAAAATCACATGATCATTTTGACATGTCAATGAATCCTTCGCATGATCAAAGTTCATTTTCTAGGTTGTCTTTGCATGATCACGGCAGGCAGCTCCAAGGTGCTTCACATGACTGACATGACTTATTTCAGACCTGTCAAGAGGGTTGTCCCCCGACCGGCTTGGATTATATTCATACTATCACATGGTAATTCCACCATGTTGATGGGTAGTTGCATGATTGTTACGACATGTCAATGATGTCTCATGTGGTCTTCTTAGATTGTCTTGTGAGAATGCGGGCGTGTCATGGGGCTATCTCCTAATAACTTGAATAGTCCTTATGTCATCATGTGACAATGGTGATGTGTGAAAGTGTTTCCTTTATATAAATATGACTTGTTTGAGGTTTGTCTTGTGATTAATATGGAATGTTCATGGTTACCTGAGGACATTGCAAGACCATCAAAGGGTCTTGTGATCGCGTGTCCCTGAGACATTCACACGACGATGTCTCAAAGATAAGTTTAGGGTCTTGCGCTCATCCAAGCGCCACAATTTCATGTCCAAAGGGATCATGCCTTAAGTTGCATTGGTGATTATGAGTCCATAGGAGGGCCTGCTCATAAACTATTGACCAAGTTGAGTCCATACATAGACTAGGGGATGTTCGCATGAGGGAGTTATATGGAACTCCATACTTCATGAAATTCACATAAATTTAATATGCTATTACGATGGTTGTTATGGTCATTCATGGGGGTTGTATATTAAAGCCTTCACATGCATGGGTTATGGACGGATTTTCACTGTGAGGGGTGCATGGAATGTGGGGTTCACATTCTGAAGCCTGCACTTTGAGACTGAGCAGGGGTTCCTCACAATACCTAGGGTGTAGCCTCTTAGCTCCATATGGCAAAGAGGTGCTCACCTAGTCCCCACCCATGCACTGTATTGTCACATAACCATCATGCCACCACATGATCTTTAAGGGATCAAGCGGGAGACATGAAGATGTGCACGAGGGATGCCTTCTGATGTCGTCTCATGCTTGGATGAAGACTCGTGTTGTATGGTGAAGGAGAATGCATGACTTAGGAGGGGTACAAGTTCTCGAGTCTATACAATAAGGCTGAGCAAAGGAGCACCGTGAGGCTAAAGTCTCGCGACATCACAAGGTACATGTCCACTAGCGTATGTCTTTGAAAATCCACCTTGGCGACGTCAGCCTGTAATCACATGACTTCTATGGGGTCCTGCGATGAACTCTCTGACCCTGCCAATACCCTATGGAGGTGCTAATTTGAGAGGAATCCATGTTTGAGGTTGTATGTGAATGTTGCGAGCTGAGAGTCTTGTGGAATTTACGTGACCCAAACGAATATCCTACAAGAGGTCTCACGAATGGGCACTGGGGAGTGCACACAGGGATTCTCCGCACTGAATAAGGCCTAGATTGGCAAGATCACAAACCCAATGGGGTATCATGAGATTACATGAAATCTTCACATAAACCTAGCATCGAGTTTTATTTATAAATGGATTTTTTTATTTTTTTTATAAAAAAGGGGTAGGGTCAAGAATATTTATAAAAATGGGTCTCAAGATGCGTGAACCCCGTTCACACATCTTTGACACGGAGAGATGCGTGAACGGGGTTCACGCATCCTGCGCAGTCGTGATAAAATATGCATGAATCCCATTCACGTATCTACCCTCACCAGGAAGCGTGAACGGGGTTCACACATCCTTTGTAAACTTTATGAAGGATACGTGTGTAGGTTCCGGGAATAGCGGAAGTGCATTGGTGGGTTGGCCCAACATTAATTTTAGCATTAACAACGATCAATCTGAGATCCGTCATGATGTAAAATGCAGGATCTTCGGAATATAATGAAGAATGAAAAATAAAAGAGGGAGTCCCAGAACCATAAAGATAGGATCATCATATGTTAGTTATAATTAATTTAATTAATTGACAAGAATTACCTTGATGGAATTCTTTCTTCGTTGATGTCTCTGGTCACGATCCAGTGTGATCCATCATTGCGTCATAGAATCCAAGTGTAGGATTCCTCTATCGGTAATCCACACGTGCTCCACATATCTTTGGACATCGATGAAGGGATATCTGGGTGCTAGTGCAGAAGAACATTCGTTTGCGATGTCCGCCTTTGATCGCCATGATCCGGTGGTGGTGGATCTCTCTCGGTCTTGAGAGCATTCTTGGAGGAAGAAGTTCTTTCAGCCTTGAGATAACTCTCTAGAATTGTTGTGCACAATGATTCTCTCTATAAAAGTGTTGGGGTTTTGAGGATATTTATAATCGGGTTTGTGGTTATAGAGTTATGACAATAAATAAAAGCATTATGCATTTTATTTATTTCATTAACTCTTATTGAAAACCCCCATGTTGAATGATTAATTACTTGACATGCACCCACACTGATTATAATAAATATCATTTAATAAAACGCTATTATTTCCTCAAAATCCATACTGGAAAAACTACACTGTGTGTAATCATTAATACACGACATGTAGTCATTTTCCATGAAAACTAAACGACGTGTACATTCAATGTACACGACATGTACTTTTATTTTCCATTTTTCTTTATTTCCTCCACCACATTTATTAGACCTTGAGTAATGGCTATTTATTTGTTAAATAAATGTAACTCCATTACTCGCTAATAAATATATATTATTTCACCCACAATATATTCTCTCGAATAACTAGTGTCGAAATAAATGCGATCAGACATCCTTAAATAATTATTAAACCACATTTGGGAATAATCTTTATTTATCTTGTTAAATTAATATTTAACTGAGATATATGGACACACTTAGTGTGTGACCCTCTAGGCCTCTTTCTCAGTGACATTAGGCGGGGCCTTCCTAAAGTCCAAGGATAGCATCTAGCAACACACCTAGGCACCCATAGAGAAAGAAGTTAATACCGCAATGACGTGTCACCTCATATGAACGCTTACCATGTAATTTAAACTCTTTGTCTCGATATCTCTAATCAAGCGGGTTGCATACTAGTGTCATCAACCCATGTGCTTGATTATTCTTTCTTTGAATTCCTGGAAATGAATTCACCCATACCTTAGCATGGCCATGGATCTTTTTAGGATATATGAATTCCACCATAGGGCCTGAGATATCTACTTCCATTGTGGAACAGAAGGTACAAATCCTTTCTCGCATTATCTATTAATGCAGTATCACTCGTGACGCACCCAACGTATCCTACCTCACTGCGAATAGTTTTTCGTCACAGTTTTCATCAATACATCTAAGTTCATGAGTTGTAATACCCATTAATAATAATATTAAAGTCTGAAGACCAATACACACATCCACAGATAGTAACATCCAATTACTCTATGAGATGTGGATTTCCTACTGGTGGGTCTCATTCTCATAATATCCTCCTAGATATTACCAAGGGCGCACACCATGAGAAGGTGCCTCAAAGTTTTTTGAGTCCTCACCCCTAACGGCTTTTATTATTTGTGTCCCTCAAATAATATCATCCGGCCATAGAACATATATTCAAGGACAATGTTATGGCACTTCCAGGTTCTCATCATAGAAGGGATCCGCTATGACCCTTTAATGCAACAACTATCCTTGGAACATTATAGAATGCATTATAACGCAGAGGAACAATCAAGATGTGATAAGGTGTTTATTTAATGAATAATGTACAAAGTAGTTGGTTCTGGGCCACCAACCCCAACAGTGTGAACCTCGTTCATGCATCCTACAGAAAGTTTTTTTTTTGTATTTTTAAAATTTTTATTTTTTGTTTTGTTTTGTTTTGTTTATATATATATATAACAGAAAATTTCAGCAGAATTTATCTTCTATTTAACATCCAACAGTACTACCTTTACAACAGTCTAGATTCTGACAGACACCCTCACTCATGGCTCTATTTTATAAGAGGGCTAGCCCTGGAAATCATTCTGGATTTTCGATGTGAGATTCTAGTTCTCTCTTTCCTGCGCAGAACATTCTGCATTTCCGATGTGGGATTCTCTTTCAAGTATGTGAATTTGAAAGAATATAAAATACAAACTATAAGACCAATATAAATGAAACTTAAAACATGGATTAAACATATAAGGAATTGTTGAAAATAAAAAGAATTTCGTAAAAAATGTTGGTGAATAATAATTTATAAGCTTTCAAAGCCACTAACATGAAACTTAAAAATGTTTCAAATACATGTCTTCGAAAGACTATAAAATAAAAACTATAAGACCAATATGAATGAAACTTAAAACATGGATTAAACATATAAGAAATAGTTGAAAATAAAAAAAAATTAATAAATTTTTTTGATGAATAATAATTTATAAGATTTCAAAACCACCAACTTGAAACATAAAAATGTTTCAAGTACATGGCTTTGAAAACCTATAAAATAAAAACTATAAGACCAATATAAATGAAAATTAAAACATGGATTAAACATATAAATAGTTAATGATTAATTAGTTAATTAGTAATATAATTATTAATTAGTTAATAACTAGTTAATAATTAGTTAATTAGTAATGTCATTATTTATTATATAATAATTAATTAGTTAATTTGTAATATAATTATTAATTACATAATAATTAATTAGTTAATTAGTAATATAATTATTAATTATACAATAATTAAGTATTTAGTAAGTAATATTATTATTAATTATATAACAATTCAGTAGTTAATTAGTAAATTAGTAATATGATAAATAATTATAATTATTCATTACAATTATTAGTTATTAATTATTAATAATTAATTATATAATAATTAATTATTTAATTAGTAATTTAATTATTAATTATATAATAATTAACTAATTAATTATTTTATAATTAATTTTTAATAATTAATAATTATATTGGTAATTAACTTATTAATTATTTTATAATTAATAATTAATAATTATAATTAATAATTACATTATTGATTATAATTCATAATTATATTACTAATTATAATTAATAACTACATTACTAATTATTTATTATATAATTAATAATTATATTACCAATTAACAAATTAATTATTATATAATTAAAAATTAAAAATTAAAAATTAAAAATTATAATGAATAATTATAATACTAATTGAATAATTAATTAGAATATAATTAATAATTATATTATTTATTAATTATTGTATAATTAATACTTATACTACTAATTTACGAATTAATTATTATATAATTAATAATTAATAATTAATAACTAATAACTAATAATTATAACGAATAATTATAATTACTAATTATATTACATATTAATTAATTAATTATTTTATAATTAAAAATTATATTACAAAATAACTAATTAATTATTATATAATGAAAAATTAATAATTATAATTAATAATTATATTACTAATTAACTAATTAATTATTATATAATTAATAATTAATAATAATAATTACTAATAATAATTAATAGTTATATTACTAATTAACTAATTAATTGTCAATTAATAATTATATGACTAATTAACTAAGTAATTATTATATAATTATATTACTTATTAACTAATTAATTATTGTACATTAGTAAATAATAATTAATAATCATATTAATTATTAACTAATTAATAGTTATATTACTAATTAACTAATCAATCATTAACTATTTCTTATATGTTTAATCTGTGTTTTAATTTTCATTTATATTGGTCTTATAATTTTTATTTTATAGGTTTTCAATGCCACGTACTTGAAAAATTTTTAAGTTTCAAGTTGGTGGTTTTGAAAGCTTATAAATTATTTCTCATTTACATTTTTTACGAAATTCTTTTTATTTTTAATTATTTCTTATATGTTTAATCCATGTTTTAAGTTTCATTCATATTGGTCTTATAATTTTTATTTTATAATCTTTCCAAGACACGTATTTGAAACATTTTTAAGTTTCATGTTGGTGGCTTTGAAAAAATATAAATTATTATTCATCAACATTTTTTACGAAATTATTTTTATTTTCAACAATTTCTTATATGTTTAATTCATGTTTTAAGTTTCATTTATATCGGTCTTATAGTTTGTATTTTATAATCTTTCAAAGTGACGTACTTGAAACATAATCTCACATCAGAAATACAGAATGTTCTGCGCAGGAAATAGAGAACATGAATCCCACATCGAAAATGTAAAACGATTTCCAGGGCTAGCCCTCTTATAAAAGAGAGCTTTGGGTGAGGGTGTTTGTCAGAATCCAAACTGTTGTAATGGCAGTACTGCTGGATATTAAATAACAGATAAATTCTGATGAAAATTTTTGTTTTCTTTATATATATATATAAACAAAACAAAAAAAAAATAAAAAATTTAAAAATACGAAAAATAATTAAAACTTTTGGTAAGATGCGTGAACACTGTTCACGCTTCCTGGTGATGATAGATGCATGAATGGGGTTCACATATCTTTTATCCCGACTTCGTAGGATGTGTGAACCTTGTTCACACATCTCTCCGCACCTAAGATATATGAACCCCATTTTTATAAATATTCCTAACCTTACCGCTTTTAAATATTTTTTTTAAAAAACTATTTATAAAAAAACCTCTAGCTATAAATATTGGTAACCTTACCCCTTTTATATAATTTTTTTTAGAAAATTCTATTTATAAAAAAAAACCCCTAGCCTCGCATGATGCTAAGTTTTTCATGTCGCTGCTTGATCATTATAAATCCATACAATGGGATCTTGCGATCACCTGAGGGAGTTCTCCAGGGAAGGTCGCCGACACACTCTGTTCGATCTTCCTTATTTACCGAAGCTCTCTTCCTCCTTTTTTTTGCATTTTACTGGATGGGATCAGATTTATGGGGGGGGGGGGGTTGTGTCTTATACCACTTTGCACGAGATGAACGCTGCACGCACTGGCTGACGCGATGAAGATCGCATCGCAGGATCATTTCATTTGATCATGCAATGCCTCTGTTTTTCTCTTGTGGCATCGTGTGATTAGAAAAACCCAAATTAAATCAGATGGAAAATACTCTAAGGTGGAAGGAGTTTGCGGGTGCTGAAATGCTTGCGACAGCTTCGAGGACTATCCCTGCTTCAGTCGCATGATGAAAGAATGATATTGTGAAGGACTCGATAAAAAAAAATTATTAAAATAAATTATAGCAATATATTTTTAACAATTATAAATTTATAAGTTTTTATGAATTTTGAGTATAATATATATATATATATATATATATATGTGAAATTGTGAATTAAATGTAATTTGATAGATAAAAAAAATTATTAAAATTATTAAAATATTATATGAAAAAATGTTAAAAAAATAATAATAATAAAACAAAAAAATGAAAAATATAGAAAAAATGAGATAAAAAACAAAAAAAAGTTAAAACATTTTTAAAAATGTGGTATGATTTGTTAAAAAAATGATACAAGAAAATTATAAAAAAAAAGAGAAATCATAATATATAATAATTGGTTCAAAAACGTTAACAAATACAAGAGAAAAATGCTTATAAATGTGACATGACAAACAAAAAGGTGAAATGATGATAAGATAAAATTGTAATAATAATTCTAACATGAAAAAAGAAAAGGATGAGAAAACATCAGATTAAAAAAGGCTATAGCAAATAAAAAAAGATAATAAAAAAATTAAATTGGTGAATCATGAGTGGCGGGTGTGGTGAAGTCAAAAATGGAACCCCCAAAGTTTTCTAATTCCTAGAAATTAGGGATAATAATTTATATATAAAATATACATATAATGTGAATGTGTGATGTGTAATGATTTAAAAAATGAGAGTAAGTTCATTCTTCAAAACATAGGACTGAAATAATTGGATGCTTGAATAAATATTATATAAACAAAAAATTTGAGATTATAAATAAGTGTTTCATTATGCCTCTTAGTTTATATATTTTTTAATTTCTGCACTTCTGCTTGTGTGTTGCATGCCCTGTTACACACCTTTCTTGAGAGCCACACAACCTGCGTAAGAGGGTCGTTAGCCCAGTTAGGTTAAATAACCTAAGAGGGGGGATGAATCGGGGTATGATAGATTAAAAAAACTTTCCCTTCAGATCTTGTTTCACCAATAAACAAAACTATCTTCTCTCTTCTTCCAATATCAATATATTAATAGAAATGTAATCATGCATGAGACAAAACAATTTTTACTTGGTTTACTCTCACTGGGATACATCCAAGGAGCATACAACAACGTTGTACTAAGGTACTAAATCCACTAAGAGTCACTGCCAAATTTTAAGGTTTGGGATAGATCACTTCTATGCCCAGACTCACTGCCATTACAAAATTCAGGGTCTACTCACTGTATTCCCAAGGGTCACTCGCTATGTATCTTTCTTTGTCTCTCTATCAGTGTAAAGGATCACCGTCTTCCTCTTCCTTTGATCACTGTCCTTGGAAGGGATCCACTCACAATTTATGGATTTGTAGGTCTCTTCATTTTCATAAAATCATGCATCCTCCACTGTAGGTAGATGCTCTATTGAAGTCCCTTTTTCACCCATAGATGAAATCCGCTTTTCTGCGTACTATTAGCTAGCGGAAATTTTTTTCACAAACTATTTAAGTCCCTTCGTGAACAACCTACTTCCTCTATGAACTGCACTGCACAATATAACTCATATGCTTCACGAACCACCTCTTTCGTGTACCATCTCCATGCATTGGCCTTCACGTACTGCCTCCATGAACCGCCACCGCATACCACTTCTACGTACCATGTACGCGTACCGATTCCACGAACCGCCTCGACGTACCGTGTCCACATACCATCTCCGCTTCTGTAGTATTCATTCTTCAGCAGATCCTTCTTCCTTTGCAGGATACTATTCCCTGCAAAACCCCTTCATGAATCATCCCTGCGAACTCCTTATCCTTTCATGTAATCCTCCTCGCGAACATTGTCTCCTTCGTGGACTCCCCGCGAACTGTTTCGGACATATAATAATTTCTTCTCGGAGTAAAGATATTTTCTAATGAAAAATTCTCTTCATAATGATGGGATTAGCAGTCCTTATATTGGAAAATAGATCCGAAAAATCCATTAATCCATTTCACTCATATCCACGATGCGGTACAACCTTGACTACATACTGAGCCTCCCGTGAACCGTGTAGTGACCCGATTTTTCTTCCCTGTAGGACTTTGAAATATTTATACATATATTTCCAGAGATAGGAGCTGAGACGGCGTGCGATTCCGAGGCCCGGTGTGCCCGAAATAAATTTTATAAAAATATTAACTGTTTTTATATTATGCACATGGAGGGGTTGTGTTTTCTCATAAATGGTAGCTCATTTAGGAAATCCAAGGGCACGGTTGTGTCCGGAGCATGCTGTTTACCCTATGCAGGGTGTAAAAGTTGCGGGTGCGGACCTGCTGTGATAGATGTCACCTAAGGGAAAAATCGTCATTTTAAATTAATGACTTAGTGATTTTTATGACTGGTGTTCTTTTCAAATAACATTCGAATGAAGTATCGGAATGGAAATCTGAGACCACTGTTGAGCTCGAAATGGGGTGTTTTTCCTAGGATTGATATAAAATTGGCGGGCACAGAGGTTTCGGAATCCTCTCCCATCGGTAGAGTTTCAGAGAGAGTTTATACATTCGCTTGAAAGTGGAATTAGGGGAAAACCCTAATTTCCCTTATCTCTCTATCTCTCTCTCTCTCTCTTGTTCTTCGGCATTCATCGCTGTTATTTTCCAAATTGAGGAGGGAACTTCAGCAGATCGAAGTGGGATCACAGCAGACGCATCGCCAACGACGAACAGCCGATTCGAGGTAGGGTTTTTGGTTAATTATCGCACCTTTATCGTCTTCTTGAGGTTTCGTCAATTTTGTTGTTTAAATTCTACAATTTTAGAAATAGGACGATGGGAAAACAAACACGGCCATCGTCTGAACCACGTTCTAAAACCCGTTCAGGAGATTTCTTCATCCAAAATTTAGATGCGCGAAAACCGTGACTGGTCGACGAGTGAGGGGAAACACTATAAAGATTCGACCCCGAGGATTCTGAAACCGGTTTCAAATAATTTTTCTGACCACCGGAGTTTTTGGGGGAACTAGCTGAAGGTCCGGCTCCGACAAGGTGTGGCATCCAGAGGTTGAGCCGAAGGTGCGGCCGGAGCAACGGGCTTGGGTGCAGCGGGCTCGGGTGCGGCCGGTGCAGTGTGGCGGTGTTCGGAGGAGGAGCCGAGCTAGTCGGCGGGTCAGGAGGACGATGGTGTCGACGATTCTGGGAGGTGGCGTCTGCCGGCGTGGCGAGCGGGGAGCCCAGGCGGCTGCCAGCGTAGCGGAGCGCGGAGCCCGGGTGGCTGCGGCGCAGTCGGTCGGATTGCGGCGGTGCGCTCTGCCGACGACGAGGTCAGTCGGCCGCGGCGCGGGCGGCCGGTCGCGCTCAGTATGGGGAACCCGAGGTGCTGACCTCGGGTGTATGGAGGAGACAAGGACCCGCCGAATGCGGGTCTTATTGGGCGACGCCGAGAAGACCGACCAACTGGCCGGTCTGATTCGAAGAACGGGACACGAGGCGGGTCCGGTGTTGCTGTAGCGTGCCATGGCGAGTCGGATCGGACACGTAGTTGGCCCTTGGGCCGGCGGTCTGGACCGGGCTGGCTGGTCATGACCGGGCCAAATTTGGTGCCCCTTTTGTTCAAGGGGGCATATCTTCTAAAAGACGCATCCGTTTGACGCGCCGTCACCGGCTGTGGGTTCTTGTAAGAGAGAAGGGATTTTGGAAGTGGTTTTCATGGTTTTTGGGTTCTGCGCCCGAGGGAGGGTGACCCAAGATGCTTTAATTTAATAATATTAAATTATTATTAAAGCTTGTGAAGGGCGTGCTTCACGAGCCGGATGTCCATTTGACGTACCGTCAGAGGCGCTGTGGCCCTGGAGTTGAGATGGTCCTTCCAAAGTTGATTCGGAACATTTGTGGTTTGGTTTTGTTGCTCGATGGCACAAAACGCCTAATGAGATTAATTAATTAATTAATTAATTAATTATTCTTGGGTCGGACCTAACTCCTGTTTGGGATGTCTGATTGACGCGCCGTTAGTGGCAGCGTGACCCTAGTTCTCATGTAGACGTTTTGAGATGCTTTCCAAAGTATTCAGGTTGGAGAAGAGGTGAGAGCCCTACATGGCCTGGTTCACACGTTTTACTGTGAAACACCAATTTTTCACCCGACATCCGTTTGGGGTGTTTGAGCACTCATTTATGAGAATTCTTCCGAGGGGATTGCGACGGCACAATCCGCCCGCCTAAATTCGGGCCCGAGGCATGGGCCCTACGAGGCAGCTTTAGGACGTATGCTACGTTTTTTATGACTTATGCTTCATAAGTTTGTTCAGGGAAAATGAATAGCCTACGCCTCATGGTTATCTGCAGGGCACACAATGGTACGATCTGCGAGATGTGTTTCGGGATCGAGGTCTGGGCCCCACAGGGCCTCGTTTGTATAATGCGAGGAGTTGCAACTTCTGCATCCGAAGTCTATTTTAGGCGCCGTTAGCGGCGTTGTGACCCTGGAATCGAGACAAAGTTGACTTGGGTGGTTTCAGTCATTGAAGCCGTAGTTGTGGAAAGGGCCCCACGTTCCGTCATTTATGCTGTGTGCAGCGTACTGTGACTTTTTCATTAGAAGTCCGTTTGGGGTGTATGAGTAGTCGTTGTGGCTTGTTTTTCCAAGAGCATCACGATGTAGCAGTTCGCCCGACCTCTTTCAGTACCGAGGTGTGGGTCCAATGGGACGCCATATGGCTTAAAGCGGTGTTGAATAACGTTTTCATTAGGAGCCCGTTTCCAGTGAGTAAATAGTCCATCTCGCATGTTTTTCCGTGAGGATTGTAACAGTGTAATCTGTTTGGGCGTGTAGAGAAGATTTCGAGATCTCATTAAATGTGGAAACATGAAAAGGGTGTTGTTTAGAGGTTCCTTTGACGCACCTCAAACCTACACATGATAGCGATGTTAGTGACACCCAGTGACGGCACGAGCAGTGCAGAGTTATCAGACTAGTTTCAGGTTTACCCTCCAGTGGGTCTAGGTAGAGAGTTACATATTGACCTTAGGGTTTACCCTCCAGCGGGGCTGGCTAGTGGGTTACACGTTGACCTTAGGGTTTACCCTCCAACGGGGCTGGGCAGTGGGTTACCCGTTCACCTTAGAGTTTACCCTCTAGAAGGGCTGGGCAGTGGGTTACCCATTCACCTTAGGGTTTACCCTCCAGTGGGGCTGGGCAGTGGGTTACCCGATGACCTTTTAGGGTTTACCCTCCAGTGGGGTTGGGTTACCAGTTGACTTTAGGGTTTACCCTCAAGCGGGGTTGGGCAGTGGGTTACCCGATGACCTTTTAGGGTTTACCCTCTACCGGGGCTGGGTAGTGGGGTACCCGATGACTTATTTCAGACTCATCCCATTCATTGGGGCTTTTCGGTGACTTTTATCCATGGTTACCGGAGTAGGACCCATGGTTGTTCGGTTCAGCGATGATGCAGCTTTGGCGTGCGGGACTGTTGGGCATCAGTGATGTATATCCTTTGAACTATTGGAGACTTTTCTTGGGCTGAGCTTGGAGATAGAGATCCCCTTACAAACTCATCCGAGTTTCTTGTTGAGAATATATATATACCCTACTTTTGTTCCCACTCCTTGGGTTCAGTTACTCTCCTTCCAGGAGGGGTGAAGTCACGTGGGGTATGCCACGTGCTTTCCATATCTAGATCCTCTTGGTTGGACGATCCTGCTTCCTTTCCCATGTCGGGATGAGCTGCACTCTCTCTCTTTTTACTCTTACAATGTTCTTGTTCTGTCTATTTCTCACCGTTTTAGTATCCCCTTTGATGCTCCCTCGAGATTTCGGGGCATCCTACTGAGTATCGTTATACTCACCTATACTTGGGCTTTGCCCGCACTTGATGTGCCCTTGCAGAAGACAAACAGGTTGATCGAGACTACGAAGGCGTGTAGAGGACACAAGAGATTGGGCTACGTTTAGTGGTTTTTGGAGGATTTCCGGTTGTGAGACTCACCAGCTGTTTACTTTCGTTTACCTTTTACCAGATTGTGACACCTTTCTAGTTGGGTGCGTGATTTTCCCTTTACTGTTCAGTTTACTTGTCAGTACATTTCAGCACTATAATTGTTCTATTTAGAAGTTGATGCATGACTGTGGTTGGGTTATAGTTGTTTTTATTTTGGTTTTCTTTTTACTATGCACTTCTGTATTGAGTGGGCCGTGTGTGTGTGTGTACAGGTGCTTAGGCAAAGGCCTCCTTGAGATCATTACCCCTTCATCGCTTGTCTTCAGTCCCTGGCCTATGGAGGTGGACCTGGGGTAGTTGCGGCTCGAGACCGGTTGGGTAGGGTCGTGAAAAAGTGGTATCAGAGCTGGTTCATTCCTTGGGGCATTGTTCAGACATCCCTAAAAAGGAATTGGTTGAGTTTTGGGGCAATAATGTCAATGTGTCTCGAGAGCAGCTCTCAGTCTAGGGATTCCCGTGATGGTGTGGCGGCCGACATATCCATTCACTAGGTCCCTGATAACCCGCTTATCGACTTGGTACACTGAGACAATTGTTGAAGGGATTTTGGTTCGTACATCATATAGGATTGAGTCTTTGACTATACTTCTTGAGTCAACTCTCCATCGTTGTTGGTATATATATGCTCATTTGACCGTGGTACTCTTTAATCGGATTCAGGATGTCCCCGCGATGATAGCCAGCCAGGATACTAGCTTCGGTTCGTGACAATGACTCTGTGTGCGACGAGGCCTTAGTTCAAGATCCATCATATGATTACTCTTTCTCCAGGAGGACATGCAGTAACACCTCCACCTGTGGAGTATCAAATAGTACCGGCAGAAAAAGTCGATGATGAGCACAGGATAGGTGAGCTACGTGAGATCTAGTGTCAGAGGCCGCTGCGGTTTCATAGTGAGCCATACCCTCAGACAGTGAAGGGTTGGCTAGAGTTGATGGTTCTCCTCTTCAAGCTTGTTCGGACACTGACAGGTTAGATGGTGGCTTTGACAACCAGTTTTTCCACCAAGAAGTTTGGCGTTAGTAGAGCCAGGGCTATTCAGATGCACAATGAGACGGTACTCTTGTGGGATGACTTCTAGTAGATGTTTCGTGAGGAGTACTACCCCTCCTACTTATGCTTTTTATAGTTTTAGGAGCTGCTGGAGCTTCAACGAAGAGTGATGGTAGTGGCTGAGTACACAACTAGGTTCACATAACTTACTCGGTACTCTTTGGACGTGGTCCGTGATGGAAACTTCCGATCACAGAAGTTTGAGTGAGGTCTCTCTAGAGGATATTCATGCCAGTGTAGTTCCCTTATGCATACTCTCCCATCTTGGGGTGCTAGAACAGGAACTGGTGATAGATAAATTTATGTCAGAGGGACGTCAATTGGCAGGGCCTCAGCACCGAAGGTCTCCCCTTGACGAGACTCAAGCACATGGTCGAGGACATCATAGAGCACCGAGACAGCCCAGGGAGGACTTGTGCTAAGATTGTGATGTGTAAGGTCATGTGGCGTGAGACTAACCGACCAAATGTGCTGAGTTTTCCAGATAGTTGGTAGATTCACCTCAATGACAGAGGCAGTGTCGTGATAAGAGAACTCCTAAGTGAGGATAGGGTGGTCCCTAGGGAGGCGGTGTTGGAAGAAGAGCAGGAAGAACTGTGGTTGGCGGACGATGTTTCGAGGTCCTTCCACCACCACTAGGCGACCCATGTCAGGCTTAGGGAGCTGACGGACGGGGCCGCGGGTGGCTGTTTTCTATGGATATCTACAATCCTGCAACGCTTGAGAAGATAAGAGGTACACTTTGTGTCTTTTTCTACTTTTATCAGTAGAACTTGTTAGACACTGCATGGGGTACTATTTTTGTCTAAATCCTTGTTCAAGGGGTTACCGAGGGAGACGCAGGGCGTCAGTGTAACCCTGTGTTGGTGTTGTCCGATGTAGATTTGAATGCACTGGAAAGAGGGGTTCTTCCCCCACTGAGACGTGTTTTTGTGATGCGATCTAAACTGTGAGGAAGAGTCAGTACCACCCAAAGTGGATAATATTTAAGTGTGGTGGATGAGTCCCTCTGACCTGTGCTTTCATGGTGGGGTTGTGTGGTGGAGTGTTAGAGCAGGTACTGGGTTTTCCAATGGGGCTTTTCTTCTTGACCTCCCTTTGATTAAGGTTCCACTAGTGGGTTTGGCAGAGTGCCTGTTTTGGGGATTACTCTCCTTCCAAGAGGGGAAAAGATACGTGGGGTATGCCACGTTCTTTCCGTGTCTATCCTATGGAAATAGGATGAGTTTGCTCACCTTCCCTGTTCGTTGGTACCTTGCGTGAACAACGTCAATCTTGATACCATTATCAAGTATAGGTCGAGGTGATGGAAACCCCATAAACAGAACTACACGCTTCACCGTGTGGTGATGGTGGTGGTGGTCCTTGCGTTGAGAATGTAGAGATTCTATCTTCTTGGAGAGCGCATTGTGGTTTGCTCAGACCACCAGTGTCTCAGGTGCGCCCTCACCTAGAGAGACTTGAACTTGAGATGACAGTGCTAGTTGAAATTTCTGCAGGACTATGATGTTGAGGTAGACTATGTTATGAAAAAATGGCAGTGTTGTAGCATGTTACCTTAGTAGAAACTCTCAGACTCGTCAGGTGCAGGAAGTTTTGTAGTAGTTAGCTTCCCTACAGCTGACCTTGGAGGAGCAAGAGGGTACGACTTTTCTACAGTCGATGGTGTTGACTCATCCACCTTTTGAGCATGTAAGAGAGTCTCGGTTGTGATGCACTGACTGTGAAAACTGGCGTGACCAGATATCCTTGGGTGTTTCACCATATGGGTATTCTGAAGGAGGGAATCATGAGACCATGTTCCAGTTACAAATCGTGATTTCAGTCACGACGTGGAAAGTAGAGGTTCAGCCGGGGAAGTAACCCGAGTTTCTTTGGGCCATTCGGGAATTGTGCAAGCGACTGAGAGGTTTCATACCATCTTGCCCAACCTACCCAATAGTAGGAGTGGGAACACGATGTCTTCCACGTGTCATAGCTGTTGAGGTTCATGCGTGTTCCTACACATGTCATCAAAAGTAGCAAACATTATGAGTACAATCCATCCCGTTGGTTCACGTGTTGTGCCAGCCTGGTGTTGTGCGGGTTTTCTTGGGAGTGGGAGAGCTAGGTGTGAGCTCTGTATCCCGAGTTGTTTTTTCCTAGTTTTTCTTTTCGGGGATGAAAATATTGAAGGAGGAAATGATGTAGAGAATAAGTTTTTTTTTCACTGTAAGACTTTGGAATATTTCTAAATATATTTCCAGAGTTAGGAGCTGAGACGGCGTGTGATTCCGAGGGCCGGTGTGCCCAAAATAAATTTTATAAAAATATTAAGTGTTTTTATACTATGCACATGGTGGGGTTGTGTTTTTTTATAAACGGTATCCTGGATCGGAAATCCTAGAGCACGGTTGTGTCTGGAGAATTCTGTTTACCCTAGGCAGGGTGTAAACGTAGCGGGCATGGGGCTGCTGTTAGAGATGTCACCCAGGGGAAAAATTGTCATTTTAAATTAATGAATTAATGATTTTTATCACTGGCGTTCTTTTCAAATAACTTTCAAACGAAGTCTCAGAATGGAAATATGAGACTTCCGTTGAGCTTGAAATGGGGTGTTTTGCCTAGGCATGATATAAAATAGGGGGGCGCCGAGTTTTTCAGAATCCTCACCCGTCGGTAGAGTTTCAGAGAGAGTTTATAAATTCTCTTGAAAGTGGAATTTGGGGAAAACCCTAATTTCCCTTCTCTCTCTCTATCTCTCTCTCTCTATCTATCTCTTGTTCTTAGGCGTTCTTTGCTATTCTTCGTCGGATTGAGGAGAGAACTCCGGCGGATCAAAGTGGGATCACAGCAGACGCGTCGCCAACGATGAACGACCGATTCGAGGTAGGGGTTTTGGTTAATTCTCGCACCTTCATCAATTTCTTGAGATTTCATCCATTCCGTTGTTTAAATTCTACAATTTTAGAATTAGCCCGATGTACAAACGAACACACCCATCATCCGAGCCCCATTCTAAAACCCATTCTTGAGCGTTCTTCGTCCAAAATTTCGGACGCGCCAAAACTGTGATGGGTTGACGAGTGAGGGGCGGCGCTGTGAAGATCCGGCCCTGAGGATTCCGAAACTAGTTTCACGTAATTTTTCTGACCACCAAAGTGGTCAGGGGGGACTGGGTGAAGGTCCGAATCCGACAAGGGGTGGTGGCCGGAGGTTGAGCCGAAGTTGCGGCCGGAGCAGCGGGCTCGGGTGCGGCTGGAGCAGCGGGCTCAGGTGAGGCCGATGCAGTGTGGCAGCATTCGGCAAAGGATCCAAGCAGGTCAGCGGGTGAGGCGGATGGCGGCATCGGCGAGTACGGGAGGAGGAGTCCGCCGGCGTGGCGCAACGGGGAGCCCAGGTGGCTGCGGCGTGGGCGGACGACTGACGACAGTGCACTCGGACAGTGGCGAGGTTAGGATTCCACGGCACGGGCGGCCTGTCGTGCTCTGCATGGGGAACCCGAGGCGCTGACCTCAGGTGTGCGGAGGAGACAAGGACCCTCCGAACACGGGTCCTGCTGGGTGACACAGAGAATACTAGCCAACTGGCCGGTCTGATTCGAAGAACCAGACTCGAGGCAGGTCCGGTGTTACTGGAGCGGGCTGTGGCGAGTCAGGCCAGACCCGCGGCTGGGCCATAGGACGACGGTCTGGACCGGCCCATATTTAGGGCCCCTTTTGTTCAAGGGGTCATATCTTCTAAACGGCGCGTCCGTTTGAGGCGCTGTTAGCGGCTGCAGGTTCGTGTCAACGAGACGGGATTTTTGAAGTGATTTTCGTGGTTTTTGGGTTCTGTGCCCGAGGGGGGGGGGTGACCCGAGATGCTTTAATTTAATAATATTAAATTATTATTAAAGCCAGAGACGAACGTGCTTCATGAGCTGGACGTCCGTTTGACGTACCGTCAGAGGTGCTGTGGCCCTGGAGTTGAGACAGTCCTTCCAAAGTTGGTTCAGAACCTTTGTGGTTTGGTTTCCTTGCTCGGTGGCACGAAACACTTAATGCAATTAATTAATTATTCTTACGTCTGACCTAACTCCTTCTTGGTATGTCTGATTGACGCGCCGTCAGCGACAGCGTGACCCCAATCCTCATGCGGACTTTTTGAGATTCTTTCTGAAGTGTTCGGGTTAGAGAGAAGGTGCAGACCCCACAGGGCCTGGTTTACATGTTTTATAGTGAAACACCACTTTTTCACCCGACATACGTTTGGGGTGTTTGAGCACCCGTTTCTGAGTATTCTTCTGAGGGGATTGCGACGGTGCAATCCACCCGCCAAAATTCGGGCCTGAGGCGTGGGCCCCACGAGGCAGCTTTCAGACGTATGTTTCATTTTCTACGACTTATGCTTCATAAGTTCGTTCAGTGAAAATGAATAGCCTACGCCTCATAGTTATCTGCAAGGAACACAATGGTACAATTTGTGAGACGTGTTTCAGGATCATGGTGTAGGCCCCACATGGCCCCGTTTGTATAACGCAAAGAGTTGCAACTTATGCATCCGAAATCCGTTTTAGGCACTGTCAGTGGCGTTGTGACCTTGGCATCGAGGCGAAGTTGACCTGGGTGGTTTCAGGAATTGAAGCCAGAGTTGAGGCGTGGGCCCCACGCACCGTCTTTTCAGCTGTGTGCAACATTCTGCGACTTTTTCATCAGACGTCCGTTTGGGGCGTATGAGTAGTAATTTTGGCGTTTTTTTTCCGAGAGCATCATGATGGTGCGGTTTTCCCGACCTCTTTTAGGACTGAGGTGTGGGTCCCACAAGACTCAATATGGCATAAAGGAGTGTTGAATAACTTTTTCATCGGGAGCCCGTTTCCAGTGAGTAAATAGTCTATCTCGCGTGTTTTTCCATGAGGATTGTAACAATGTTATCTGTTTGGGCGTGCATAGCCTATTTTGAGATCTCATTAAATGTGGAAACATGAATAGGTGTTGGTTGGAGGTTCCTTTGATGCACTCCGATCCTACGCATGGTAGCGAAGTTTGTGACACCCAGTGATGGCACAGGCAGTACGGAGTTATCAGACCAGTTCAGGGTTTATCCTCCAGCGGGGCTGGGTAGTGAATTACCCGTTGACCTTAGGGTTTACCTCCAGTGGGGATGAGTAGTGGATTACCCGTTGACCTTAGGTTTTACCCTCCAGCGGGGCTGGGATGTGGGTTACCTGTTAACCTTAGGGTTTACCCTTCATTAGGGCTGGACAAAGGGTCACCCATTCACCATAGGGTCTACCCTCCAGTGGGGCTGGGCAGTGGGTTACCCGACAACCTTTTAGGGTTTACCCTCCAGCGGGGCTGGGCAGTGGGATACCTGATGAACTTTTAGGGTTTACCCTCCAGCGGGGATGGGCGGTAGGGTACCCAATGACTTATTTTAGACTCATCCCTTTCTATGAGGCTAGTCAGGAACTTTTCTCTGTGGTTACAGGAGTGGGACCCATGGTTGTTCGGTTCAGCGATGAGGCAACTTTGGCATGCAGGATTGTTTGTCATGAGTGATGGATATCCTTTGAACTGTTGGAGACTTTTCTTGGGTTGTGCTTGGAGATAGAGATCTCCTTAGACACTCGTTCAGGTTTCTTGTGGAGCCTATATATACACCCTAATTTCGTTCCCACTCCTTGGGTTCAGTTACTCTCCTTCTAGGAGGGGCGAAGACGCACAAGGTATGCCAGGTGCTTTCCGTGTCTAGCTCCTCTTGGTTGGACGAGCCTGCTTCCTTTCTCTTGTCGGGTTGAGCTGCACTCTCGCTTTTGTACTCTTACACTATTCTTGTTCTGTCTACTGCTCACCATTTTTGTATCCCCTTTGTTGCTACCTTGAGCTTTCAGGGAATCCTACTGAGTATCTTTATACTCAGCCCTGCTTGGGATTTTTCCCACACTTGGTGTGCCCTTGCAGACGACAGAAAGGTCGATCGAGACGATGGAGGAGCGTAGAGGACACCGGATCTTGGGCTGTGTTCAGTAGTCGTAGGAAGATTTCCAGGTGTGAGACTCACCAGCTGTTTACTTTCGTTCACCTATTGCCAGGTTGCGGCACCTTTCTAGTTGGGACCATGTTTTGCCCTTTGTTGTTCAGTTTACTTGTCAGTACATTTCAGCACTATACTTGTTCTATTTAGAAGTTGATGCATGATTGTGGTTGGGTTATAGTTGTTTGTCCTTTGGTTTTCTTTTTTTACTCTGCACTTCTGCATCGAGTGGGCTGTGTGTGTGTGTACAGGTGCTTGGGAGAAGGCCTCCCCGAGATCGTTATGCCTTCGATACTTGTCGCCAACCCCTGGCCTATGGAGGCGGGCCTGGGATGGTTGCGGATCCAGAACGGTAGGGTTGGGGTGTGACAAACCATCTTTTCTATGTGGTCCACGTACCGCATCTTTCTTTCTTCCACGGTGGCCGATCTCTTCTATGAATGAATCCATTCACAGCTCCAAAAATCACCATCTCCTTTTCACGAACGATAATTCATCCCATGTACTGTATTCCTTCCGCGTACCGTTGGCCTCCCACGAAATGTTTTTCATTCGTGTACCATCTTTTGTGATCCCCATTGTGCTACAATGCGAAATCCTTCCCTTTGGTGATTTTTACCATCATTCCATGTACCACCTATGCATTCCTAAAACTATGGTTCATGGTTCGTGTACTGTGTACTCCTATGAGGAAATCTTATTTTACCAAAAACCAAACACCTGATATTGAGGCTCAAAAATTTGGCAAACACCGGGAAACCGCCCCACCTTAAAAACTTACTTCGACAACATCATCCAATCTCATTCATGGTCTTCTGGATTTTTCAACAAATACAATCACACCCAAAAACATTGAAAATATTCCTTGAGGGTTTTTCCCAACAAGCGCACTGTCTTCTGCACTCTTTCTACTTTGCTTCTATTTTTTTTGAACCTATGGTAGTCGATTTGAATTCATGGTGATATAATTATTATTTTTAATAATTATTTTTGTCTATATATTTAATATTATGAAAATATCTTTACTATTTTTATGAAAATTGGTTATACTTCTCTGTATGGGAACAAATGGGGCAAGGTGACATTAGGAGCCACCAAGTTGGTCGATTGTGCAACGAGGGGATGTTTTGTGTAACATCACATATATTAACAATGGATTTGTATTTAATAAATTAAAATAAATTTTGGTTATATGTTAAGATTAAATATTTGAAATTAAATAATAAAATTTGAAAATAAATATTAAAAATAAAATTACTATGTATTATTATTCAATAATAATAATACTACCTTTATGATAAATGAAAATTTATTAAATTGTTTTATCAATTATAAATTTATTTATATTATTTTATAATGTTTTAAATAAATTATTATAAGATATCATTTTAAATTATAAATAGATGATGTTTTATAGTTTATAAGAATATTTAAAAAATAATAATTGATTATTTTTGTAAAAACATACGTTCTACATAACAAAATCAAAAGTTTATTTGAAATTTAAAATAATTACGAAATTATTATAAATAATCATACCAAATTACATGTTAAATTGAAAATTAAAATATGTTTTAATAAATCATTTTTAAAACTAAAATGTTTTTAATTAATCAATATTGGCTAACATATAATTTTAAAACAATATTTTTTAGAAAATTTTGAAACATGAAATAATATGTGGTTTTAATAAATAAATTATAAGAATGATAATTTAACAAAAAAATGATGGTACTTAAATTCAATAATTAATTTACTAAATAAATTATAGCAATATAATTTTAACTATTATAAAATTATAAATTTTTTATGAATTATGAGCATAAATATATTTACATGAAATTTTGAATTAAATGTAATATGATAAATGTAAAACAATTATTAAAATTATTAAAATATTAAATAAAAAAAATTAAAACAAATAATAAAAAATATAGAAAATGTGACATAAAAAAACAAAAAAATAAATGATAAAACGTTTAAAAAAACATAGTATGATTTGTTTAAAAAAATGGTAAAACAAAATGATTAAAAAAGAGAAATGATAATATATAATATTCGGTTAAAAAAGGTAGCAAAGTCAAGAAAGAAATGATTATAAAAGAGACACGACAAAAAAAAGGTGAAATGATGTAAGAAAAAAATACTAATAATAATGATAACAAGACAAAAATAAAAGGATAATAAAATGTGAGATTAAAAAAACTTCTATAGAAGATAAAAAAAGATAATAAAAAAATTAAATGGGTGAATCATGAGGGTTTGTATGGTGAAGTCAAAAAAGGAACCCCCAAGTTTTCTAATGCATCGAAAGTTTTGATTATATATATATATAATATACATATAATATGAGTGTGTGATGTGTAAAGCTTTAAAAAAATGTGAGTTAATTCCTTCCTCAACATAGAGGAATGAAATAATTTGATACTTATATAAATATTATATAAACCATAAATTTAAGATTATAATTAAGTGTTTCATTTCACCTCTCAGTTTATCTTTTTAATTTTACGTGCCTGCTTGATTGTTGTACACCTTGTTGCACACCCTACTTGAGCACTGCACAACCTGCGTAAGAGGGAAAAATCTTCTTCACCCTTTCTACTTTTCTTCTGGTGTGTCCAATCTTGGGTATTCAGTCTGAATTTATATTAAGGGAATTATTATTTTTAATAATTTTTTTGTCTATAGATTTAATATTATAAAAATATCTTTAATGTTTTATGAACTTTGGTTCTGCTTCTTTGTATGGGATGACTAACTATTTTAAACTTATCCAAATTATTTTTTTAATTTTATTTTATTTTTATGTAAGAGAGATATTTTATTCATTTATTTTCAGTTTAGGATTAGTAAGGGATGTATTTTATTTAAATATATTAATATATATATATATCTATATGTATATACTTTCAAATTCAATAATAAAATAATGTTAGTATTTTATAATTTTTATCTAGTCTATGATTTAGAAAAATAAATTCTCTATTTTATTTTCAAATTTTGATTTAATTATAACCCTTTTAAGAAATTCGATCATCTATTGGGTTTTAAAGAACACACAAACACACACACACACTATATATATATATGTATATATATTGTATATAATTAATGATATGGATAATTATTCTATGATTTTAAATAATTTCTGTCAAATAAATAATAATAATTTTTTTTGTAATTTGTTATCATTAAATTGTTTCTTTTAAAAATAAAATGATAAAATTTATTATTTTATGTATGTGATCTCATTTTATGTGTACCATTCATTTATAGATAGTGGTAAATGATAAAATATATCAATTTATGTGTGGGTTTTATTTATATGTCCATGAATTTCATTCATTACATTTGATACGACCATCATCTAAGATATTATTGAAATTCCATGAACATTAATTCAATTAGTCATTTAATTTATTTAGCGTTAATATTTATGTCTTTTAAATAAGGGTAATTCTTTATAAGTATGATTTTATCTTAGTTTTTTATAAATTCTTGAAGATAATATTGATCCATTTAAAGAAAATTTTAATATTATTTTATTATATGAAAATAATTTATGCACAGTTTTGAAATGTTTTTGGGTTATGAGTGATAATGGAAATACTGTTAAAATGTTTTCTTTAAATTGGTACTAGAGTATAAAATGATTTAGTGTGGTATTGGAAGTGAACCCATGAACTCAAGGGGATGTTTTCCCACATGTGATCCAACTAAGTGACCTTATGGTTTTCTAGTGGCCTAATTAGTATCATGATTAATCCATAAAATTATTATTTTCAAAATGGAGAAATATAATGAGGTATTTCAAAAGAATTATTATTTTTAAATTATATGGTTTTCAAAATAATATATACTAATTAAGGTTTTTTAGAAAATGTTTCAATGTTTAAAAACCATTTTCTAGGTATTTATTTTATCAAATGATTTATTCGATAAATGTTTCCAATGATATTTACAGAGAAAATTATTTCCAAATATTTATAAAACTGCTCACTGTGAAAAATAATGCTCACCCTATACTTTAAATTTTTTATTCATAGTTTTAGTAGAATTTTAATTTGGTGTGTATTTCATAGAAGGAGTAAGAGAACACAAATAAATTTGTTTTATTTATTCTACAGTTTTGTTAACATGTATTTGATATATCTAATTATCCATAACCTAGACTAGAGAAGGTCATAGTTTGTAAAATACTCTGTATATTTTTTATTTTTATATTATAAAAAATACACAATACTTTTATATACCGAATCCGATAATGTTAGTTTGGGTCTTCACATTTTAGGGAGTAGATTTTTAGAGGCCATTGGTCAATCATGTGAGGGGAGTTTTGCGAAGGTCATTTGTCAATCAAGCGAGTGGAGTTTTATGGAGGTCTTAGGTCGATCACATGAGGGGAGTGAATAAGAGGAAATTTTAGCTAATTATTTTAACATGGTTTTAAAAAAATGAAAATTTAGATAACATATTTACATAATTTTAATAAACTATGGAAATAAATTAATGGGAATAGGGTAGTTTTTAGTAGTATAGGCTATAACAACAAAAACCACATATAAATCCCCACTGTGTAATATAATCCCTTTGTCACGATATCTCAACAAATAGTTTTCACAGCCATGTCATCAACCTTTATGCTTGATACATCTTTCTTTGACTATTTAAAATAACCTCATCATTATAAAAATTATAATGGAATTTAATATAATGGTTCCATTTCAATAGAAGGGTCACTATATCAGCTTCAATAAATCTAGAAGGGACAAATCCCTCCTTGACTTATTTATTAATGACACATCATCTGTGACACACCCAACATACCAAGCCTTTCCATGACCTATCTCATTATAGTTTACAATAATTCATAAACTTGTATGAGTCATGGCAAGATTTGATAATAATATTAAATTATAAAGACCATTACACATGCACATAGATTGGAGTATCTATTGACACATAAACATACAGAATTCCTAAAAGAGGGTTTTTTCTCATAATTGTCTATCTTGGAGATTACCAAGTGTGAAATTCATGAGATAAAGCCTCATATTCTTATGTGTTCTCACACATGACAGTCAACATATTGTTTTTTCCTTCATATATTATTATCTGAAAGTAGAACTATATTTTAGGAAATCTTCATACTACGTCAAGGTTATAATCATAATATAGAACTTCTATGACCTTTTCAATGAAGTAGATATTCCAAAAAACAATATCATTAATGTTATGAAAAAGAAAAATCAATATAAAATAAGGTATTAATATTTAATTCCCTAAATATACATTTAATCTAATGTATAAATTAGTTTGTTCTTGGGAACAAACTCCAATAGTAAATATTTTATTACGAAGATACATAATATATTTATTTATAAATTGTCATTATCATGGGAATACATAATTTTTTTCAAATAAATAATAAATTATATTTAAAAAATATTAAATAAATAGTATTCACAAGACCATTAATAGAATATTTACTAATTTATTGAATGAATAATATTTATTGATCTTATAATTCAATAAATTATGAGGAGTAAAAACATAGAGATATTTGGGTTTGATGATAAATATTTATTTTCCAGATTATAAAAAAAATATATTATTATGTAGGTTTTCACACACCTTGACAAAAAATAAAAATAATAATATTTTATATGTAGTGGGGTTAATTATATGTTTTATTTATTATTAAGGGTACTTGTGAAGTTAATTGAATATTAAAACCTAACCCTAAGTCTCTAAATAGACCACTATGTCATTTGTGAAGAGGTTAATCATTGTACAAAACATTCCTCTCAACCTATTCCACCTCCGCTATTCCTATTAAGAATAAGAATAACAAGATAGATTCCTTCAAGTTTGAAGCAATGTGATGAAATCAAAGATAATAATGCAAGAAGATCAATTGGCCACACTTGCACAAGATGTATAATTAATATTGTTCGAAGATCAAAGGAGAACATATGGATCACAGCTAGAGGGGCTATTCTTTTGGTTATCACAATGCAACGATGATATACTAATAATGTTCAAACAATTAATACTATCAATTATGAAATATCCCCAAACAAAGGGAATATTCTTTCTTGTGTTTTAAAATAATTAATAATCAATATGAAAAGATCCTTTCTTAGTTCTGATGTTTTTTTTTCAATAGTGTTTAGAAAAATTTCATTGTTCATGACGTTCATCCATGTACATTGTGAATTATAAATTGAATACAAAAAATTTTGAGATATTTATTATCCCAAAAAAAGATCACACTATTTCTATATCAATCAAGTTGTATTTGATAAGTCACAAAAAATTTATAATTATTTATTAATTTTTTAATGTTTACATGTTTAAAATTAAATTTTCATTTCAAGAACATTGCTTTTTATAATCTAATTATTGATATTTCATCTTCCCTGCTTCTTTTCTTGCTCACATAACCAAGAGGCGATTAAAACAACATAATGAAAATACGAAGACTCAATCATTAGGTTCCAATGGTTCTATCTAGATAACACAAAGGTAGATGTAATGTAGCCTAATGTCACATGCCAGGTAGATGTGTTTAATGAACCCAAAAACTATTGAATTTATTCATAGCATCATGCATTAAATACACGTAGCATGCATGAAAGTCACACTATATGTTGACCATGTCTGGCTGGCACACATTTGGCTATACTACATGCCATGTAACTCACTTACACACTGTATTGTAAATGTGTTATCATAGCGGAAAACATGAGGTCTATTCTATGTCGTGCATTTATTACATGAAAAAATGAGTGAAAAACTATGAAACATCAATGAAACATGACATGTAGTTGGTGTGTACAAAATTTTCGTTGTACATGTCCATATCTGAAAAAATATGCCCAATCCTAAGGCATGTGTCCCAGAAATGGGAAGAACACATCACACTACCTATAGCCCAAGTACACACTGTATAAACCATTATACCTCATGTATTTAATTTTAATATGTCTAAAAATAGATTATTTAATTAAACCTATTTACATATGTTTTTATGTTATTTAATGACATTGCATGCTATATGACGAGATTATTAATTATATATTAAATTATTTTATATTTTAGATTCTAAGCTATAAGTTATGCATGGTATTTACATGTAGTGTACTCAATTTATGTTAACAACATCACATGCGACATAAGTTACATATGTTCAAGAATCATTTTTTGAAAAATTCATTCCACTTACTTACGTTCCATCAAAAGTATGCTAGATTCCATACGAATACACAATATAAGGACCATGTCGAGTAGTATGGATGAGAAAATGACATTTCTTATATATACACATGTGTACTTTATTAATTTTAACTAAAATTAATTAATTTATTTTGAATAAAATTATGTGTAATGGATATTTCCAAGAAATATTAGATAAAGATTAAGATAAATTAAATTCATTGATTAATTATATAATTAATTGAGTTTATTCACATGCATTTTATCCTAATAAAAGAATGAATAAAAATAAATTATGTCTCGTTAATTTAATGTATACTCCTTAGACAAGTAGATGATTCTGATCTTAGAAAAATTAATGAATGTGTGTGGTCTCTATTAATTTGATAATTATTAAATTAAATTGATGTAATAAGATCCATCCCTCCCTCATTATTATATACAGGTCTTCTTTTTCTAAAAAGTTTTAGGTACGCATCCATCTAGTTACCTTCAATCACATGCAAAGTAAAATCATTATAAGGATTGAGCTCCCATGAACATGTAGTTGGTTCAAGGTAGATCCAATGTGAAAATAAACTAAGGGGAAACACATGGTAGAGGTGGAATTATATAATTCACACCCAGATTAGAACAATGAGTTTTCCCCAGGGAAGTAGTTTTTTTTTATTATCCATTAAATTAACAAACCTTTAATTAATGCTCATGATCATTCCATGATTTATTCATTTTTTTCTAATGAATGATTTACTTTATGGATTCAGGACCATGATTACATAAATAAATGGATTAATAATCTAATATGTAATCAAAATAAGATGTATTAGGTGTAAATATTTAATTGAAACCTAGTTAATTACCAAAGTAAAATCTACTCAACATTATCAAGACATGTAAATTGATTAAATAAGAATGTTTATGTATAATAAAAAAATCCCTCAAGTTAATATTAAGTCATTATACCATTAATTATTTGAATTAAAGAAAACCATAATTATAATATCAATTTATACCATAGTCAAGGGACCTTTTAATTATCAGAAAGTCTTAACTATGATGATGGGTTGAATTAACAAAACTTGTATAAATTTTAACATCTATAGTCTATTCAATTAAAATTTGGAATAAATTATTGATAAAATATGAGTTTGAATTTTAGGATTGGAGATTACACTCAATAGAACACTGAACAACAAGCAAATAGTTGGAAATACTACCTACCTAAACACCTTCTTATGGTTTTAATGGCCATAGTCTGGATCATAAGGATGGAAATATGGATCCTTGCCACTGAAATTTTCCTATGATGGGTAATTCCAAGTTCAATGTTTAGAGCCATTGAGACTTGATAAAATAGTGGGATACTTAATGAAACTAATATTATTATATATCACATAAATTTTCAACCGAGTAATGTAACAATAATATTATTTAACATTATTTTATAACAATGAATTCTTAGTCAAAAAAATTATCCCTATGATCAATTCCAAAGAAACATAATCTCCTAATTTTTGAGTAAATTCCAAGAATGTTTTAGAAGATTATGGGTTGTGATACCCCATGAAAGGACATCATATGTGCTAGAATCCTCAATCCTTGACCTTATTTATAAGGAGGATAGCGATAAATAGTTTTTTATTGGTGAAAAATACAAAAAAAAAATCACTACATGTTTAGTGATTAATTCTTTCATCCATGTATAGAAAACTCAAGAAGTGACATTTGAACATGGATTCCTATAAAATACTCTTTAATATCCCATATTTTTATTTAGAGAGAGTTATATAGGAATATTACAAGATATATTAGTATTTATTCATGAGAAAAATATAATAAAGTGCACCATCTAGTCCTCATGTAATTAAACATATTAATTGCATTGGGTACCTAGAGGTTGTAGGAATTAAAAACCTGATGAACTGCATAATGATCACATTCTTTCATCACGCCCTTAGATATTCTCCAATTTTTTTTATAAATTTTAATATGAATAACATTTGAAATCCTGTCCCAAATATGCACACTGTAATTCTCCATGTTGATAAGGAAATGAAGTAAGAAAATCCATAAATACTTATAGTGAATTAGAGGAAAGATCAGGTGAAGAGATATATGAGTAACTCTAAGTTTGGATCTTCCTCACAACACACTTCCAAGAAGATGAGGATCAAGGGACAATTAATGGAAGAGAAAACTATCTATTTTTCCTGTGGAAATAAGGGACACTAGAAGAGAAAATTCACCATGGAAAGGATATAAGGATAATATTCTCATTCATTTTTTATCAAGTGGAATATATCTATATCTACAAATGGGTATTATATACAATATATATTTCTCATATATGTATTCAAAAACATTAAACAAGTATATTCTAGAATATTTCCCATAGTTAGGTGGATCTATGATCTTCCAACAGATCCAAATGTTCTTCTATAGCTATTATAGACTACAACCTCACTTTGCTGAATTAAATGGTCTTGGTTTTGAAAGACTGTACTTATGTATCATTAGTTACCAATGATATTAATTATGTGTCCAGAATTTATAAAAATATTTTTTTTCTACAAATTTTCAAATAAGTTTTTATTATTTTAAATGAAATCATTTGTTATGGTAAGTCTTATTTAAATAATTCTCTTTATGTGTTGGATTTCACAAACTAATTAATAGAGATCGATAATGAAAATAGTTCATATGAATCATACCACACCAAACTATGGAATCACTGGTTAGGTCATGCAAATGAAGAGATTTTGGATATATTATATTAATATGGATATTTGGATTCATTTAAACTAAAACCACTTGGTGCATGTCACAGAAGCTTATAAGGAGAAATGAAAAAAATCCCCATTTAGTGTAAAAGGTAAAATATCCACAAAGATTATTTATTTGGTTCACACTTATGTGTGTGGAACAATTTTATTTGAAGCTAGGGGTGGGTAATCATATATAATTACTTTTTACTAATGACATGTTTATGTCCACTTAATGATCTATAAGTTAGATTACTTTGAAAAATTCAAGGAATTTAAAAATGAAGTTGAGAAACATCTTAGTGAGAAGATTAAAAAAATCCATTTAGACCATGATGGAGAATATCTTAATTAAGACTTAATTTATTATTTATGGGATTTTTTAATTTTATCTCAACTCAATCCTCCTTAGACACCATAATGGAGTAGTGTAATTAAAAGGAGGAACTATAAACTATTATACATGGTAAGATCAACGATGAGTCATGCAAGTGTTCCATTATCCTTTTGGGGATACACATTGCAAACAACAACATACATAATAATCCAAGTGAAAAATTAAGAATAAAATAGTATTCTATATCACATTTGATATGTAAATAAACCCATGTTGTTACATATATAGGTGTGGGGTTTGAAAGAATTTGTTAAGGATATTTTTAGAAACAAACATTCATCCCAAGGCACCATGTGTATCTTTATAGGGTATTCTAAAGATATTAAAGGATATTACCTATATGACTATTAAGATAATAAAGTTTTTATTAACAGATGTATGACCTTTATTAAAGGGTATCATATATCTAAAAGAGATAGAAGGAGAGAGATAAACATTGATGAAGTCATGTATCAATATACACGTGATATGACACATTAATTGATTATATAGATCCCTGTAGAAGAATAATTATCAAATAATTAATAAAATTTTAGAATTACAAGATATGTTAGATAAAAATAATGATAATTTTTTCGAGTCACTAAAGATGGTGACTCATTATTAGTTGATAATAATAAACTTGTAACCTACAAAGAAGTAGTAAGAGGAAAAAAGATACAAAGTGATTAAAATATTTGAATACGGAAATGGATTCCATGTATAAAAATACTTCAAATATTTTTGTAGAACCTATTTTGGATGTAAATCACATCAGTTGTAAATGGGTATTAAATAAGAAAATCTATATGGATGAAAAAATCTATAAATATAAAGGTTTGCTGGTTGCAAATGGGTATAAAATATTTATGTAGTCATGTATTCTATGCTATGTACTGGGTAGCTATTGCTTATACCTTAATCATGGTAGGAAGATATCAAGATGACCTAGGTTATTTTCATTGGATAGAATTCAAGACTATCCTTATGTATCTAAGGCATATGGAGGATATTTTCTCAGTCTATATAGGAGATGAGAATCTAGTCATTTGGGGAAATGCAAATGTCAATTTCCAAAGAGATCAAGATGATCTAAAATCCTAGTTGGGATATATCTTAACTCTCATTGGAGGTACTATTAGATGGATGAGTGAAAATAAAGTAGTGGAATCCAATTACAATAGGGTTGACTACATTACATCTTCTAAGTTAGATAAAGAAGGGATTTGGATATATAACCTCATCCAAGATCTTGACATGATGCCGAGCTGTATGGACCCTATCATAGTATAATGTAATAATAATGTAGTGGTGGATCATGTAAAGTAAATAAGGTCACGTCATTTATTGAAGAAAACAATCTATAAGTATCATATCTTAATGTATTTTTCATAGAGAGGTGTTTTATATTGACAATAGTTTCCATGGAAGAAAATATGATGGGACCCTTTAGGAAATCCTTAACTCATCACAAACATGATTATCACATGAGATCTAACAGACTGAAAGTCATTAGTAATTGGATCTAGTCCTAGTTGGATCTTATTAGAGTTGGTGTTATAGATACAACTTTTTTATTTATATTTCATGTATATTCGAATAAGGTATTATAAATAAAATATCTTATGATATATTGTTCATTGTTCTACATGACTTAAAATTAAGAATGTCCTACAGTATCTGTCAAATTGAAAATGGAATAGTGTTTCCCTACATTGATTAGAACCTTAAAATTCTATGATGATATTCCTTAATAATGTTATATGATCAAATAATATTCTATAATGGTAAACATAGTATATTGTATGTTAGGTGTGAGTACTCATAAATATATGATATTTAATATTGTGAAATTTTCACTTGGTAGTATCCAAGATGAGAGATTATGAGAACATACCCACCAGTAGTAATTCCTAACATTTGAGTATCATTAGATATTTATATATATGAGTATGTGTAATTATCCATAGACATTAAAAAATTATTATTAATGCATTCTGTGTCTCATGAGCTTAAACATATTGTCGTAAACCATGAAAATATATATTCAAATAAAAGTTGAGTGTATTGTGTGTGTTACGAATAACATGTTATTAATGAATAATATGAGGAAGGATTTGTCCCATCCATATTTATGGATGTTAATACCTCATAAAATTGATTAAAATGGAACTGTTATAATAAATTCAATGGCCATGGTGTATAGACCAATTCATTTTAGATAGTCGAAGAAAGATGTATCATGTGTATAGGTTGATGAAATGTGTATGACACCCTACATACATGACCCTATCATAATTATAGAACTTATTAAAAATATGTAATTACATAAATTCCAATAAATTATTATTTTATAGTTTTAGAGAGTTATGAAAAATATTAACTAACAAAATACATGTCTTTTTAAAGTAATGACAATTCTCCCACTATTAGTTACTACTTAAACCATGATAAGTCTTAAAACTTTTACACAAATTATTTACACAAGATAATATTCTAGGCACATAAGATATATTAATTTTATTCATAACCTTGGTAAATGTAAACATAACAAAGGGATGATTTCAGATTCTCAGTAAGGTATACAAAATGAAATCAAAACATATCATGGTTAAGACTAAGGATTAACCTAAAAAGATGAACATGAAAACTTGCATATAAGTATGTGAGGCATAACATGATCATAAATACATGAAGAATAACATGTAAATGTGGATATAACATAAAAAGATACATTTATAATCATATAACCAATGTTAATCACTAAGGTGTTGTAATATCACATTACAAAGGTTATTCAATGAGGTAATATAAAACAATACCAAAGAATACTACCAAGGTGTCTTGAAAATGTGATATCTAGAGATTAATTTTTTACCCAATGCATTGGAGCACTATCCGGGCACACCCTTAATTAAAGAGTTTTTACACCAAGGTATCATATAATATTACCAAAGCATGAAACTAATTTATCATAAACATTCCATATCTAGAGATTAATTCTTTTCCAAATTTAATTGAGAAATATCAGGGTTCACCCTTCATATATATAACATTATGTGATCTATATAAGGGAAATCATACATAATTCCATCAAATTATAATTAACCCAAGAAATAAACAGGTAACATGATTTTACAAAACACAAGCATAATCCATCTAGAGAAAGAATTTATATGATATCATAAGAAAGTATCATAAGAATAAATAGAGGGTGTTGACATAGATAGAAAATATTTTTTTTGGAACATTAAAAAAATTTATTTGGAAATAAGAAATACCCTTGACCATTTGAAAACATTTATTTTAAAAACTAGGAGAGAAATAATTTCGTTGAGAGACCATGTAGGATCAGAGTGAAAGTTTGGTAAAAAATACAAAGATGGTTGAAATATGTGTTCACATGGAATAAAAAAATAAAATCATATTTTAGATTTTTTTTAATATTTTCATAAAAAGATGATGTTATGGGCCACTTTAAAAAGTAATTTTCAATAAATTGAAGTGAAAACTTTGATAAAATATACTTTTAAAAACTATTTTTTTAAAAAAATCTTTGAAATAAACATAAAGGTTATGAAAATAATTTTTTAATGGAAGATAAAATAATTTATTTTTAAAGGATGGAAAACCTTTAAATATTTTGAAATATCTTTGTTGAAAACCCACATCATAAAGCAAGTAACAAATATTACTATTTAAAATTGGTGAAGGTAAATATAGATGTCTCCTGGGATAACACATAATTAGGTTTCCCATTATAAAGGAGAACATTTTTGGAAAGGAAAATATTGAAAATAAGGTAATCCCATCCTTAAAGATAATGAGAATTAATCTCAATAATGATATATATTTTAGGGGGGAAAATTAATCGAGGAGAAAGATTTAAAGAAAAGGTGTCATTTTACATAGAGAAAAAAAGATAGTACCTTGAAATTAAGTCGAAGGGTGGAATTAAACAAGATTAAAATAAGAGAGTTTAAGAGGAATCATTATAAATCAATAAAGGGAGTTGTGTTAACGAAAAACCTTAAAACTTTTGTATCTTTTGAAAAGAATTATATCTAATGATAAAAAATGATATAGACCTTAAAACTCCATGAATTAAATTAATTTGGTAAAATACATTTATTAGATGGTAATAAAACTAAAGTAAAGATATCATGGTTTATAATAAGAAATATGACTCTAGAAATTAAATTTGAGACGAAGAACCCCATACCATAATCCTTGACTTCCACTAAAGTGGTTAAATATAAAGTATAAAAAAACAACTATATTAATCAACCATTTTAGAACCTTTTTCATATATATAACTTGTAAAAACTTTTTTTATAATTATACTCTACATTTATATTAGTTAGTTATTATCTATTTGTAGTATCAGGTTTGAGTAATCTTGATCATTTTGAAACAGTTTTGTAATAAGTGTGTTATTAACCATTATTCTATAAAAATTAATCATTAATAGATCATATCGGTTTAAATATTTTTAGTTTTATTATTATTTATAATTTTATAATTTTATTACATAATTATTTTAGTTATTTTTTGTGACAATGAAGTTAGTGACAAGCTTGCTTTGGTAATTTATAACAAACAAGTGGTGTTATCTTAATTAATGAGTTAACTATTTGTATTACTGTTATAGAACCAAAAAAATCATTATCTACTATTAATATCCAAAACCAGGTTTCCAATTCCATAATTTATTTAAATTTATAGCATTTTTCATGTATGTAATTAAGCTGACCCAATAAGAACATGCTGCAATCTATGTGTGAGTATGGCTATAAAAGAGATTCTTTGGTTATAATATAATTATCAAAAAAGTATAATGAAATTATTTATATTATTTTAAGGAGATTAATTATAATTTATAATAGTTATTATAAGCAGTTAAATAACAAATAAGTTTCTTATTTTAAATAAATTTCTTTTCTTCTAGTTATGTTAGTTTTAGGCTCTTAGTTTTACAGTGATATCTTATTTCTAATATTACTTATAAAATTAATAATTATATTTCTGGAATATAAATCATGAAATAAATAACACCTATATTCTCTAAACCCATTTATAGAACCATAATTGAAATGTGGTTATGAAAAAAATGAAATGTGTCATTCATGGAGGTGGTAGTCTACACACACACATGAGGAATGTTTTCATTTTTTTGATTGAATGTGAGGGGAATATACAATGGTTATACCATTAATATAATAAAATTTTATTATATTATTTATATTGATATCATTATATAGATATGGTTTGATGATAGTGAATGAGAATGACAAATAATGGAAGTTAATGGGTAAGTAATACTTATATTGAGAATTTTGATATTCTCTTGAAGTAACATTTGGAAAGGTAGGACCTGAGGATTTTTTGAAGGCTATATAATAAAAAAAGTGTATATGGGATCTATAATAAGTAAATTGGGTAAGGTTTGATGAAAATTTTAAACTAGATTTGTGACTTATAGTGGGTTGAAGTGAGATCATTTTATAGGTGAAAAAGAATGACAAATCTTTGGAAAAGAATGTTTGGTAAGATGTAAGAATGGAATTGATAGAGAGTTAGTTGAGTTAGGTGAATAAATGTTAGTGTGAAATTAAGGGATGAATTTCCTACCTATTAAAGGTATTCTATAATGTATAAGGGTAAAATCAATTTCATAAAATTCGATCCATATTAGATTAACCATTTTAGCACTTATTAACCTTGATTAAAATTTAACCATTACAATTATTTTATTACAAAAATATAATTTGACCCTTATTACCAAATTTGAACATGATGAATCCAAATTTTGGATCTTTTTAATCTAATAAGATTTATAAATAAAATAAAAAAACTTTTTAATTAAAACATATAATGTGTTGAAAAATAGTTTTTGTTGAACAAGTCATTTTAATCATTTAGTGTTCTTAATAATAATTGACCTTCATTACCAATTAAATAAGTGTTAATTTTTTTATATATTATTAAACATAATATCATAGTATCTATTTTTAAAATATACAAATTTCATTTAAAATCAAAATATTTAGAAATTGTCATTTGTTGGAAAATAACTGTTTTACCATGGTAACCACTTGGCTACCACCCAAACTGAAAGTGATTTTATTTATTATTTTTATATATCAATTGAATTTTATCAATGAAATAATATTAAAAAAGGTATCTATTTTCAATTAAATGTATTTTTCTTAATTTATTTACCTCAATATTTACCTGCCAACTCAAATAACTAAATTTTAACTGTTATATAATGTTACAAAATGCATTTTGTTTCAATGTTTCATGTGAAAAAGCAATTAGAAATGTTAGGTTTTAACAAAAATATATAATTTAAAATCTCAAGTTATTACTTTACACCCTTAAATAAATTATATCCTTAAATGTTTAATTATAACTCACTAATAAAATTAGTTAGGGGAATCTATAAGATATGAATGGCTCATGATATATTGTTAAATGAGATTTCTACATTAATTACATTGGTATGAATAGGAAAAAAATCTTTTCCCTTCATCATTTTAACTGATTACATCATTTTTCAAGCACAAATTATTACTCCTTGCCCCAATTTTCCCCACATGAAGAATATTACAGTTACTTTAAGGCATTTTATTGGGTGGTTCTTCCAACATTCTTGACACATAGGAAGTTAAATCTTCTTTCATTCATTATATTTATCACCCCCAAACTTCTAAGATACTATATCCTTATATTTTGTGTGTGTTTTGGAACTCAACTAAGTTCACAATGTTAATCAAAATTATTGATATCTGTTTTGGAATAATCATAGGGTTTCTTACTCTAGTTGTTATCCCAATAGTTTTCTCTTTTTTTAAGAGTGGGTTCCTCATACCCAACTTAAAATGTAATTTTTATTACCAAATCATGTATATAGAGAGTTAAGAATGATTAATAATTACCATAATAGTGTTGACACTTCTCCATCCACAATTTACATGGAAATTTACTTATATTATTTATTGTATCAAAATGTTATAATAGTTTTTAGTTGTAATGTGAACATTGAGATACTATGACAATAATATTAAACATATATGGAGGAGATCATGAGGACTAAACCACCAATTTGAGCATCAAATGTTATTAGTGTCACAGTTGTTCCTATTTATGAGCACATGCATTGGACTTTATACTTGAGATCATTATCAATGTGTATAATTTGGTCTCATACTTTAATTAAAGAAGAAAATAATAAAATTTATGTTGTGGTGACGTGCCTTGCATTTGTTTCATCATTGATGGTTGATATTGGATGAATATTAAAGAAATATTTTGTTAATTCTATATAGATTAGATGTATCATGCCCAATTGACAAGGACGGTGGTACCTTTATTGAATCAATGACTATGGTGATTAAATGTAGGTATATCTAGTAAGGTTATGAATAAATAATGTAATAAAAGATAATGGCATGAAGTGTGTATTCTTCTTTATGAGATATCATGAGAAAAAGAGATTTTATTACACAATATGTATTCATATGATGTTTTTATTACTATGACTAAGCCTTATATCCTTAGGTTCCTTGATGGGTTTCTATAGTATGCTCGTAGTTTATTAGCACCACTCATTTCAATCATGGTAAGGGACTAGAGGATCAAACAAGATGTATATTCTGATGCTTAACCAATTCTAATGAATTAGAGATTAGGACATGGTGGACCCTAAGTGGTGTCCTGGTAATGTCCATGTTTATATGATCACAAATGAAATAAAAAATTTTATAGTTAAGAATAATAACCATTTAATTTATTTACTTATTATATTCGTAAGTTATTCAGTGAATATAAAGAATAATATTTTTTAATGAATATTAAATATTAAATATTCAATGTCCATTTAATATTCATGGGGAGATGTGTAGAGTTGATGACTCAGAATTTATCACATATAATAGTTTTATTGTTACAAATGATAAATTAATTATGATTAGTGTGGAACATTTGTGAGTTTATATGTATTCTTTTTTGAATTAAATGAAGGGTTAATATATAAAATGAATTAAGTGAAATTTTAATAAGTTTAAAACTATCCTTAAATTTCAAAATAAGCCCAAATTCTATGGAATATTCATTCCCTAAAATGTTAGAGACTCCCTCCATTCTCTATAATGGTATAGGGAGAAAGGGGGGATCAGAATATCCTGATGCACGATCTCTTCAAGGATTGAATATATAGTGATCCCATGATCATTTAAAAATCATAGATCCCTCTATTACTTCATAATAGTACCTGGATCATGAATATTTTTTTAAATCTTGGGGCCAAACTCTCATTTATTATTTAAATCAAAGACCTCTTTCTGACTAGGTAGAGGGAGACCCATTACATAGCTTGAAGACCCAAGACCAAGCGGTCTGAATACAACGCCCAAAAGCCCATTTTTTCCCAAAGGACCCTTCTGTGAATAATACTGCTATAGTACCATGGTTGGTACAGTACCTACTAAAATACTGCCACTGCTACAGTGTCACCGCTTCTACAGTTCTGCCGCTGCTACAGTACTCTGCTACAGTACTGCTACAGTACCCCCAAAAAATTGTCCCTACCTAGATTCAATCCTAGGTCTTTTGGATGCCAAAAGGAGCCTTTTCCACTTAGTTATAGACTCATTGGAACTAGATCATGAATATTGATGATCTAAAAGATTCCAAAATGTGTATGGATGATCTAGAGAGTTCCAGTTTCAGTTCCTTTAAGAAACGATGACTGATGATGAGTGAAACATGTTTCCGATCGAAATTAGATGATGTAAAATTTCTTTTTGTTTTTAATTTTTATTAATAATGTTTAATTAATTTGTATATGATACATGTATGAATATAGGATAGGGTATACTGGATTTGTTTTTGTTTTGACACAAATCCAAACTTGAAAAGATTAATATATAATTTTTCAAACTTCTACAAGACCATTGTTCATTTGATTTGTATTAGATGGAATATGAATTTAATTAAGTTAAATGATAAATTAAATTTTTATTTATTTGTGAAGGGGAAATCATCATAGTCCCACTACTACAACTAACGCATTGAGAAGAGTTTTGATGACCGAGTTATGGTCATCCAAATTTGTAAATTATAATTTATTTGGATTAAAACCATAAATGAATATATATAAATATACATATATATATATATATATATATATATATATATATATATATTTCTTCAGTCCAAGATTATATTACTAATGATAAGAGAATTTGGGTTAGAAGTGATAGCTAGGAACCTACCCATGTGGGATCATTCCGACCATGCTTCAGTACAGGGGAAGCCCAAGTTAAAAAAGACTTAATTAAAAATACATTTTAAAACACACACACACACAAATATATATATATATATTCATAATAATATATATAACATATATATACATATATATATATATATAATATAGAGGCTCTTAAGGGAGGGGGAGAGAAGCCTTCCACTAAGCTTCTTAAAAAAACCAAGCCTTAACATAGAGCCTTTTTTAAAATTAATAATAAAAAGGGGAAGTGGGGGAAGACTCAGCCGGCCCCATGCGGAAAACAATCTCCTTCTTTTTATTTGGGAGAAATTAGTGCCTTAGTAGTGTTACATTTTAATATTTTCTAATATAAGTGGTGGCCAATGAGAGGTTCCTTCCCTCTACACATGCACAAGGCACACGACCGTACGCCTGACACTAACCTAGCACCCTTACCGGGTTGGCCCAATACCGGACATGATAAGACAACATTTTTCTAACCTGTAAAACCCATTTAGGTATTACCACATGATCCAAATCCTATATGAGGTTAAAAAATTATTGGAATCCAAAATAAATATTAAAAAATTGTGAAAATTATTAAAAAAATACTTTTAATTTAATTAAACAACTTTTGGGACTATGCAACCATTTTTTTGAATTAAAAATAAATTAAAATTATTTTAATTCATGAAAAACACTCTCAAGATTTATTTATTGAAAATTTAAATTTTTTACATGAGTTTAATACATACTAATTGATCATGAGCTATATGTCAACCAATGAATGTCCAATTGTATTTATTTATTTAATTATTGAAAGGTATTATATCATAATAATAATTTAATAAAAAGTTGATCAATGCATTTGAACTTTCATCATAATTTGTATATGGGTATTCACACCCATAAAAAAATTTATTTTTCTATACCCCACATACTCGATAACCCCTCACATGCATGTGAGTATTATTGTAAAATTATGAAGATGAAGGTTTTGGAGTTGGTGTTCAAGATCCAACTATTTTTACTTTGGATTATATATATATTTGGATTTTTGAATATTAATAAAAACACCTTATTACATATGTTTCATTATTCTATATGAAATTAATGTAATAATTTCCTAGAGAATCTGTCACATTGATAAGGTCATAGTAGTTCTCCGATATAAGGATAACCCTGAAATTCCATGATGATATTCTTAAATATTGTTATATGGTTGGTTAACATACTATAAAGGGAAAAATAGAATGTTGAATTTTATATGTGAGTACTCATAATAAGATGATACTTCTTTTTATAAAGTTCACACTTGGTAATGTCTAAGTGGGATATTATGAGAACAACCCCTCCTGTAGGAATTGCGCATGATTAAGATTATTATAAATACATATTATGACTCACACACATAGATCTATTTCATAAACCTCGATGCTACTATTTATGGTGAAGTTATATACATTGGGCGCATGAAGAGTGATGTATTATTAATTAATAAGTCAATGAAGGTTTTTCCATTCTATCATTGTGGATGATGATATCTCATACCTTTTATTAAAATGAAACCTTCACATTAAATCCTATGACCATGGTGTAATGATGAGTTTATTTCAGATAAACAATGAAAGATGTATCAATAATATAAGCTGATGACATGAGTGTGTAACCCACTTGATGAGATATTATGAAAATGGTATTACATTTCATAGTGATCATTCAAGTGTGGTTTTTGATGTTGCGACATTAACTTCTTCCTCTTTGGTTCCTTGATCAGTTTCTCAATAGTAATCATGAACTTTAGGAAAGTACACCCAATGTAAATGAGAAAGAAGCATAGAGGACCACACACAAAGTTCTTCAATTTACTTCAATAAAATTATATTATAATTTAAATATTATAAAAAATATTATTCTCGTGAATTAGCAATAATTTTATATAATTTTTATTTACCACATAAACTAAATTAATATTTTTTACCTGATTGAAAATAAAAGTATTTAGTGTATTTATTTAATATTTAATAAATATTTACCCTCCCAATCATGAATTGAATAACTATTTATGAATAAATACTAAATAAATATTTATTCTGTTATTTGATAAATAACGTAGAGGATGACTAGACCTAGATAGTGTTCAGTGATAAATATTAATTTATATGATGTTAAATAAATTTTTTATTAATCCTGTTAGAACAAAACATAAAATAGTAATATCATAAATATTATGTGGAATGGGGTAAGATTAGGATTATTATATTATTTAAGGGTCTTTGTGAAATTAAATAATATTTTAACCTAAACCTAAATTCTATAATTAAATTGATTTGACTATTGTGTAAGTTTAATTGAGAATTGAGAAATATTTCACACAAAAAAAATTCTCCATGGATTCATTCTTCTATCATTATATCAACAACAAGAAGATCAAGGGAGTATCCTTCGAGCATAAGGGATCTTGTAGAGATCAATATGAGCTACACAAGATGATTGATCTACCAAGATAGAATCCAACCTTCCATCTGTGTTTGTTCAAAGATAAAAGGATCACATATGGATCACTTCTAGAGGGGATTTACATTGGGTACTCCATACACAATAAAGGTAATCTGAAAATGGTTTTGGAAGATCAACATCATCATCTAGGAAATATCATAAGACCAAGGATTATTTCTTCAGATTTGATTAAATTAATTATAAATTTAATGTGAAAATAATCCTCTGTGAATTCCAGGATTTTCCTATTTCAATATTTGATAGAATTTTTTTTAGTCATAACATTTATGTCTTAAAAAATTGGATAATGATCTATTGAATATGATAAATACCTTTTGAGGGTTTTCACCAAACATGTTATTCCGCTACATCTAGAACCTATAAGTAGTATAAGAGAGATTATATCTTAAATTTATAATTATTTATTTCCTTATTGATCAATATATGAAATAGTGTCTAGATATTTCATTTTTAGATTATCTATTCTTTAAATATAATTTTTAATTAACATGTATTCAAAATTTATATATTTATCATTCATGAATAAAATTTTCTCAAGGCCTAAGAAAAAATGAATAATTATTTTAGATAACATCAGTAAGTTCTAGAAATTCTATCCAGTATACTAGGTTACACGATGTGTAATTTGAGCACACATTGTGTACCCAAGTGAATTACACCTAGATGTGTTATGAGATACGTGGAATACCAATCAATAATAACATATGGTTTATTTATTTCACATTATGTGTTCAGTTAAGCACACATAGTTTCATATTACACAACTTGTAGCTCACAAACACGTCATATAGTATACATGATATTACAGAAAAATTAAAACTATCCATTTGGACTAATACATAGTTTCTAGTGATGTGAGTCTAAAAACCTAGATAATTAATGGAAACAATGATGTGGAGAATTTGTACACATTTTGTAACCCATTAATTCCTAGGTATGAAGTACATGCCGATTCAATCTACACGTTACATGGATACATGACAAAGAGGAACACATGATGTGTATCCAGAGTACACTTCAAGTTATTCTATCTAGAGAACACTCCATGTACTTAATTAGGTTATGTGGATACACAAAAAATTGAACACTAAGTGTGTAGTTTGTTAGTAGATTCCATGTAGTCTGGATGAGGTACACACTAAAGGACCAATAATTTATCCCAATTGTACAAAAATTTAGGAACATGATATGTAGCTTGTAAGTACATGTTGTGTAGCCTCCCAAGAAATTAAAAACTTAAATTACCTTAAATATAAAATTTTAGATTTAGAGTATAATTCTACCATTCGAATTATAAGTTTTTGAATATGTAATACTGGTTTTAATTAATTAAAAATATCTCAATTAAGTTATTGTAATTATTTGTTTTTATTCGTCATTTTATTTTTTTATTCCATTAATGCATTATTGATGGGTATCTCCAAGAGACTTTAGATGCTCATTGTGATAAAATAAAATAAAATATATAAATTAATTAAAGATTTTTTTAATAATAATAATGATCGAATAAAAGTGAATGTTAGTGAGTCTGCTTTTACACATTCATTGCAAGTGTATAACTAATCATGAACTTGTAGAATAACTATGAATGTGATGGTTTTATTTAATTTAATTTATTGTATAATATTGTAATTATTTAATATTAAATTAAATATGATGGCTTTCGAGTCATTTCTCCCACCTTTATTATGTAGGACCTGTGTGTCCAAGGTAGTTTAGGTAATTCCACTTAACGATTCCTTTGGTTATCCTCACCCATGTGTGAGTTATAAATAAAAACAATAAAAGGTGAATACCAATGTTTTTTGAGGCGGTTCAATATATAACCAAGATGATGCATACCAATGTGATACATTGGTGGAAAGGAGGAATGTTGTAACTCATGCCAAGATTATCATAATGAGTTTTTCCATAGGTAATTAGTTGTTTTATTTTCTGTTCAACAGATAAATTGTTAATAAAATAAAAACCCTCAAGTAAATATTAATCTATTACACCTTCCATCATCTACATTAAGATTAAACAACTATTAATGTATTTATTCAAGCCATAGTATGTGGAAACATTAATTGTAGGGGAGTCTTAACTAAGAAAATGGGTTGAAAAAAAAACATGTATTGAATTTAAAGGCCATAGTATGTTCAATAATTATTTAGAGGCAAGTGTTGAAGAAATCCTAGTTAGTATTTTAGGATTGGACAGTAAACTCTGTTGGGACTAAGTTGGCTAATATTTGTTTGGGATGTTGAAATAATTTTGTGCTAGTTGTTTTTTATTTTATAATTATTAAGAAAAAAATAATTTTAATTTGTACGTTTTGGTGATCGGATGAAAGGAATGAAATGAATCATAGTAATAAAAAAATAAGACACAATTTTGATAAGAAAGTTCATAAGTTTTTTTAATGTTATGATGATGTTTTTTGAAAGAAGATATTTTTTGGACTCGCTTTATGTCTAAAAAGAAAGTTTTAAATGGTATAAGAAAATTTATGAGAGTTTAAAAGTCTCCATACAAAATATAATGGGGCTTTTATGAGTTTTAATTATCAAATATCATTATATTTTTGAAAACTTGTGATGCAAGACTTACAAAAGAAATGTGGAGCAGATGAGTGTGGTACCTTAATTTAGATGATGCTACTCCAATCCTAACATTCTCAAATTCATGAAGAATTCATTATACAAGAAATTTTTTACGGAGGAATAAATTATAGAAGAAAATATTTAGATGCTAACATTGGTCCATCCGACCCGGAATGCTACTAATTCAATAGAGAAAGACTGGTTAAAAAAGTTTTTTAAAGTAGATCATTAGGTTGGAATTGTTGGGAAAGATGAATGGGATGATTTAGAGATTGGTCAAATAGATTAAGAGAAACAATATAGTCAACCATTTCCATAATATTTTTCTTTAATTGGGTTAATATAATTCAGGTTGATTTATTTTGAATTGGGTTAAGATAAAATAACTCCCAGTTACTTTTCAAGTGGGTCAAGAGTCATAGAAAAATACTTGACACTGATTCATTGCAAGGAAATAAAGACTGATCCATCATAAACATGTTGACCTTGATACTTCATCTAATATAGGATTATTAGTTTAAGGAAGTTGTTGTAATTGTTAAGAAATGGTGAAACTTTGTGAATATATTGTTGAAGTGTTTTTAAATGGTGGTTTTGATGTTTTTGTTGATGTTTTTCAAAAGTTTTCTGGTATATTTATAAGTTTCAATCATGTTTATGTCAAAAGAAAAGTGATACAAGTCTAACAAAGTTGAGATAATTTGTATGGAAAAAGTTTTTAATGTTTTTAATAGGTTTTTCATTTTGGTTGGTCTGAGGAATCTGTATGAGGATGCATTAATTTTTCAAGTGTTCATCTTAATGAGTTGTATTTAGTCTTAGATATGTCTCCATCACAATGAAATTGGTATCAGACTAAAGAATGGTGAAATAGTTAAAATAAGGATGAAGTTTGGAGAATATTTAATAAGTTTCAAGAAGAATCTAGAAGAGTTGAGAAGTGCTGGAAGAGTCAAAGATGAATCTAAAATGATGATGAAATTCGATTTTATGTATTTTTTTAATTGGGAAAACATTTTTTGATACCTATTGAAAACACTTTGGGTTCACCTATAAATAGTATAAAGTACATTGTACTCTTTGAAAACAAAGTACCATTAAAATTTGGAGAAAGTGAGAGTGTTTAAGAAGAGATAATAAGGTTTCAAGAAATAATTTTTCAAAGAAACATCTTCAGATAGAAGCATCATAAGGAAAGATAGTAAAGATAGGTTATTAGATCAAACTGAGCCACTAGAAGAATATTTCTACGGAATTTTTTAAGTGGTTCGAAATATTTTCTAGGTATTAATTCTTATCTTTTTTCCAGACCGAGGAATCAAATTGGGGAATCATAATGAGCCATCAGACCAAGTTTTTATAATAATGTACATAAAGGTTGTTTCTACCTCCTACTTGGTATGAAAGTGAAGAATTGTTTTTGAAGGTTTCCTAATAGAAGTTGATAAGTAATAACAATAACTTATTTTGAACCAACTATTCAAGGTCTCATTTCTTATTACACAAACTTCTATTACATTATTATTGCTAGAAGAAGCACATGAATAGTTGTATAGATCATAATGATAAATAAGTGTAAGGGTATATCATACTTCTTTTATCCACCCAAACATATTTTTTTCTAATGGATTATATGATATTATATTGTTTCCAAACCTTTCTATGGACGTAGATACTATTATTGATTAGTGAACTTTGTAAATACTTGTGTTCCTATTGATGTGTGATTGTTTTTTTCCAATAAAGTGATTAAACATTAACAAGAGGAGAAGGTTGTTTGAAAATAAAGGAAAATTAAAAGAAAATGATATCACTGATTCACCCCATCACACTATCAGTGATACATTGATCCTGGCTGGGCATTTACAAGTGGTATTAGAGTAAAGGTTTCCTTATTTTACTCTTTTCTAATATATTTTTGTACAAAATTTGTTATAGATAATCTGAATTGTGTGAATAGTAAAAGGATTCTGGTCTTTAATGGAAAGAAATATCATATCTATAAATATATAATATTTCCATTTCTTATATATCTTGGTTATGATGTTTTGAAAGTTGCTAAAGATTTAAGGGATAATGATTGAAGGGATAAGAATAATTTACACTCAATACATTATGAAAGTGGTTTTATATGATATAAGGGACTTTCTATTTCCAAATGTATATAGTAAGAGTTTAAGAAAATTTATGAAGTAAATAAAAAGGTGAATAAATCCAAGCTACAAATCTAGAGGCTAAAATATAAAGATCCTAAAATGGGTGAGTATGATCCTATTGGAGATTTATTTACAATGATTAATGATATTTATAACACTATAATATGTCTTGGTGAAAAATTGGAAGTCTCAACTATTATTGAAAATATCCTAAAAATTCTTCCTGATAATTTTGATGCTAAAGTTTAATCTTTAGAAGATAAAGATCTTGAAATTATATCTTTGGATGATCATTATAGTACTATCATTACTTATGAAATGGTAAGGGAGAAACTTTTGAAAGGAAGAAACAAAATTTTATCAATAAATTTATTCCAAGGAAACCAACAAAAGAAATATAAGAATATTTTTGAAGAAGAATAAGTTTTCAAATATGAATCCGAAAACGAGGTATGTAATAATCTTGATGAATTTTTATCCTTGTTTTATTAAATTTTGAAAAGAGGTATAAGAAAGTATAAAGGGAAACTTCACTTGAATTCTTTTGAATGTGGAGACCTATGGAACAATTATATCAATTTTACTTGAAGAAATAATGAATACGATAATGATGAAGATGATAAAAGGCTAATAATATCTTGGAAGAAATAGGGTTATAAGTCAAAATATTATTACAAGCAGAATGATAAAGCATTATCCAAATCCAAAAGGAGGATCTTTTTTCAAAAGATGATGAAGAGGAAAATAGTAAATTTGATACCGAAAAGGTTACTGATGTTTCTAGAGAAAGTACATACATTTCTACAGTTAATGATGAATAGATTGGAATTAGTTGTTCTGAATATGAAGAGACAGAGTCAGAATTTCACCTGAATAAAGAATTGAAATAATTTTTGAGAAAGATTTTTAGACTTGAAAGAGAGATCAGGAAGTTGAAGAAAGAAATATGTATAGTAAATAATCATGAATTTATTCTTTGAGAGAAAGATAAGTTACTTGAAGAAGTTGATTTTCTAAAGAAGTATCTAGAGAAAGAAAAGAATAGGAATGGATATATTGAAGTAAAGTTGAAAGATACAGAGGGGGAGTTAGAACTTATTCAAGAAAAGTTTTTAAAATTTGAGAGGAGAGTTATAAAAATCAAGAAATATCTCTGAATTTGGGGAAATTTATAGAAAATTTAAACTTGAGAGGGATCGAAATTTACCTTAAAATGTTGAGAATAATGTTGATGTTGTTCCTAAGAATAATAAATTTTAGAAAATCATGTATGTTTCCAAAACCAACAATGTTGGAAATTTAAGAGTCTCTAAAATTTCTGAGTTCATCACAAAATCTTATACCACTATTGTTTCTGATAAGGTTGAAATAAATATTCATTGAAAAAGTATATTCTAGATAATGATAGAATGTTTGGTACTGAAAAAAGTAATGACTTGAAAGAAAAGAAAGTTACTGAGAAACACGTTCACAATTCCATAAAGAATTAATGTTATATAATTGAGTATTCTTTCTGTGGTTACTAATGGTATTGTGGTGGATTTGGGCATAAAAAATGTGTTTGTTCAATAAACAATACTACAATTCTTCCATGATTTATAGAAGGAAAAGATTATGCGGGAGTGAATCCTCTCAAAGAATGAAATATGAGAAAGATGTTATGAAGAAATTTAAGAATGATGCTCTGAAATTTGAGAATATATTACAGCATTTGAAAACTATTTGTGAAATATGTGAACAAACCATACATCTTATAAAAGTGTGTCTTGTTTTTTTACCAGCATAGGAACACGTTTTTAACAATTATCAGAAGATGGAAGTGAAAAAATATAAATGAAAATAATTTTCTCTTGTTTTAGAAACCACTCTCATAGATACAAAAGGAAAAAAACCCCAGATATCGGGTATTGGGTGTTCTTCCCATATGATAGAAGATTTTAAATTATTTAAGAATGTGAAATATTTCAAACAAGGAACAATGAAATTTGGAAATGATGAATCTTATAGAATAAAAGGTGTTAGATATGATATTAATGGAGAAGAAAAGTTAAAATACAAGAAAGATTTATTAAATTCTATTGACTATTTCACATCATTTCGGTGAAGGTAATAATGTTTTTTTAGAAAGTATTTTTTATGAAAAGAGAGGAATATGTACAAGTTGTTACTAAATTACAACATAAAAAAGAAAACTTGTTCGATGTTGGTGAAGTTCAGAATTTATATTACTTAATCATGATGGAAGAAAATCATTTGTGGCATAAAATCTTGGGGAATATGTGTCAGAGAAACATGAGAAAGTTATTAATTCAAGATAGTATTTTTGGTATTTCTTATATGTTAAAAAGAATAGATTGGTATTGCAAAGTTTTTTAGAATGGGAATATTATAAACTCAATGCATAAAAAGTTGATATTTATTCAAATTAACCCCTAGAACTTATCCACTCTAAGATTTTTTGGACAATGAGTATACAATCAACTTTTTGAGATAAGTACCTCATTTATTTCATTAATGATTTTACTCACATTACTTGTGTTATATATTTAAAACATAAGTTATATTCTATGAATTTGTTTAAAAGTTTCAGGAGAAGTGTTAAGTAGGAATGTTATAATTCTATAAAGAAGCTGAGAACTAATAATGTTGGGGAGTATAATAATGAAGTGTTCAAATTTATCTTGAAAAACATGGAATTAAGCATGATATTAGTACCCCATCCAAAAATCAACAAAATGGTGTTTTCTAAGAAGAAAAGTATAACTTTAGTTGAAATGGAGAATACTATGTCACTTAAAAATTTCCTTTCACATTTTTTTGGAGGAAAGATATGAGAAAATATATTTTTATTTGGAACCAATGCTTCTGTAGACTAAGTTCTGATATGAATCTGTATGAAATGATTTATGAAAAAAATCCATGTTTGAAACACTTCAGAGTTTTTGGGAGTCCCTTCATTATAAATAATAGAGGTGGAAACCTTGGAAAGTTTTATTAGAGAGGTAAATATGGAATCTTTCTTGGCTATTATCTAGATTGAAGAAGAAATAGATGTTTCAGTAAAGAAACATGAATATTATTTGATTCAGTTGATATAAAAAGTTCTTAAAAAATGTAACAAATATGTGTCACAATCACATACAGATGAGGAATATAAAGAGGATGAAATAATTGCAATTATGAAACTTGATTAGTTGAAACTTTTTTGATACCAAATAGGTGGAAGAATTAAAATCAACTATTTCTAGTGATGAGGAACAATTTCATACATCTTATCCTTGATTGATGAAGAAAGTTGTAGCTTAAAATATAATTAGTGGTCAACATAAAAAGTTTCAGAAAATAAGAGAATATAACATTATTTTATATAATTATTTATTCTCAAAATTTGAGGTAAAGTATGAAAATTAATATTTTGAGCAACTGGAATGGATAAAGGAAATAAATTTAGAGTTAGATCAGATTGAGAAGGGTGTTACTTGGGAATTCATACATAATCCAAATGATAAAAAGGTTATCCATACTAAATGGGTGTTCTGGAACAAGTTGAATGAATATGGTGAAGTGATAAGAAAACAATATAGGTTAGTGTGCAATAGTTACTCATAGATTGAAGGAATTTACTTTGAAGAGACTTTTTATCCTATGTAATGTTTGGAAACAATTAGAATATTTCTTGATATTGATATACAATAAAGCTAAAAAATCTTTTAGATGGATGTCATATTGTTATTTCTGAATGGATAACTTGATAAAGAAGTTTATATTGAACAATAATGTGGATTTCTTTATTGGTAAGGATGAAATTTATGTGCGTAATTTGAATAAAAACTTGTATGAGATAAAACAATCTCCAAGGAAATAGTATTCCAAATTGGATACCTGCTTAATAATGATGGGTTTTAAGAATGGAAGGGTTGGTAGTAATCTATACATTAAAGGATGTCAAGATATTTCCCTCATTGTAATTGTTTAGGTTGGTGATATTATATTGTATGGGAAAGATGAAAGAATATGTGAAAGCTTTTCTAAAAAAACGAAAACGTTTGTTGAGATGTCCATGCATGGTGAAATGAAATACTTTCCTGGGTTAAAAATATTACAAAAGATGAAACACATATTTATTTCTCAAGAAAGGTGTGGAAAAAAACTTTTTTAGAATTTGGTCATGGAAAACTTGAAACCTTTTTCCCCACCAATTTTAGTGGGAATAAAGTTGACTAAATATGGAAAACGAAAGGAAATTGATTAAAATGTTTTTTTGAAGTTGATTGGAAGTTTGTTGTATGTAATTGACTAAAGACCAGAAAATGATTATGATATTAACTTATATGAAAGATTAAAAAGCGATCCAAAAGAATCAAACAAAATGGCTCAAAAATGAATTCTATGATATATCAAAGGCACAAAAGATTTCAGAAATAGGTACGATATCTTAGAAATAATTGACTTATTCAGATACACATATACTAATTGGGAAGGAAGTGTTAATGATAGAAGATCCACATATGGTGGAGTTTTCTTTTCTGGAGAAAGATATATAAGTTGGAATACAAAGAAAAAAAACCTAATAACTCTCAGAATTGCTAAAGTTAAGTATTTTTTTTCCACTCATGCTGCTACCCAACTCATGTAGATGAAGACTCAGTTGGAAGACTTATTGAAGTAATGTATACATTTTTATTGATTTTGATAATCAGAGTGCCATAAAACTTACATGAATCCTAGTAAAAAAATCTCTTTGAATACATAATGATATAAAATATCATTTCATCAATGAGCATGTGGAGAATAATGAACTCAATATGGAGTATATTCTAGTATCAGATAATGTTGCTAAAATATTCAAAAAACATTTAAAAAAGAAAGTATTTTTTAATATGAGGTTGAACATGGGTGTCCAAACTCATTATCTCAAAGTTTTAAGTACACTTCTATATTCCCTCTCTCATATTGTATATGGATATTGTTGTCAATGGGGGATAAAATTATCATAAATCTATATACCCATTGATATGTTATAATTTTTTTAAGGAAGCATGCATTTAGGGGGAGTTGTTGGTAAGATGTGAACCTATCATGAAAGTGTGTGAAATATTCTAATATTTTGTTGAGTTTTTTGTAGGAAATTTTTTTATAGGAAGAAAGATAGAATAGTGGAATATTTTAAGAGGAAGAAATTTTGAAAGATGATGAAGTTTTGTAAGTCACTACTTTTGGAAGACATGGTTTTGTTGTGAATAATTATTGCTTCCTACAACTAGTTCACTCATGTAGGAGCATAATTATTGATAAGTGATCCATGACTTGTGGATACAATGTTTAGTGATTTATGAATATTTTTTTACAAAAAAATCCAATGGGAGATATTGTTGGGACTAAGTTGACTGGAAGTTGTTTTGGATACAGAAAGAGGTTTGTGCTGATTGTTTTGTATTTTATTTTCATTATGACAAAAATCATTTCACTTTTTATTTTTTGTTGATTGGAAGAAAGGTATAAATCTAAGAATATTAATCAAAAAAATAAAATGTAGTTTTGATAATAAATTTTATAAGTATTGACTTTTTTTTCTGAAGAAGTTTTGTGAAAGATTTTTTTTTTCAGAATCACATTATATCTGGAAAAACGTTTAAATTGGTATGAGGAAATTTATCAGAATATTAATGTCTACCTACAAAATATGATTAATATTTTATGATTTTTAATTCTAAAATATCATAATATTTCCAAGAAACATGTGATAAAAACCTTACGAAATAAAGGGAAAGAATATGTGTTTGGTACCTTAAGTCAGATGATGCTACGTGGATCCTAAAGTTCTCAAAGTAATGAAGACGTCATGTTATAAGAAAATGTTCATAGAGGAATAAATCCTAAATGAAAAGATTTCATTATTGACACTAGTTTATTGGAATCATCATGATACCCATTCATAATAAGTAGACTGGTTAAGAATTTTTTTTAAAATTAGATCAGTAGGTTTTAATTTTTGGGACCAACGAATGGGAATATTTAGATACCTTTCAAAAAGATGAAGCACAATAATTTAGTCAACCATTTTCACAAAACAAATGTTTTTTCCTTCAATTGGGTCAAGACAATTCAGGTTGATTTATTTTTAATTGGGTCAAGAGAAAAAGAATTCTCATTTTTTTCATGTTTTTCAAGAGTTATCACACAATGCTTGACACAGATTCATCAGAAAAAGATAGAGACAAATCCATTAGACACATTCTGACATTGATAATTCATCAGTTGCAGGATCATCGGTCTGAAGAATTTGTGTAAATTTTGAAGAAAAGAGGAAATGTTGTGAATCTATTGTTGAAGTGTTTTTAAAAGTGGGTTTGAAGTTTCTGTTGATGTTTTTCCAAATGGAGATGATATCTTTAGAAGTTGAAATGATGTTTTTATAAAAATAAAAGTGACATAAGTCTAAAAAAGGTGAAAAAATGTTTATGGTAGAATGTTTTTAATGTTTTTAATTGGTTGTTTTGGTTTTCATATAGAATTTTTATAAGGATGCATTAATTTTATAAGTGGTCATCAAATGAGTGATCTTCATTCTTATATATGTTTTCATCATAATGAACTTGGTATAGAACTAAAGAATGGATAGAAATTTTCAATTAGGATAATGTCTGGATAAGACTAGGGATGTTTCAAGAAGAATCAAGAAGATTGAAGAAGCATTAAAAGATTCAAAGATCAATCCAAAATGAAGGTGAAATTCGAGATTAATGAAATTTGGTTAAGTGGTTTTTTTTTCAGATTCCCACCCAAACCACTTTTGGTGCACCTATAAATAGTAGGAAATACATTGTACTTTATGATAACGAAGTATTGTTAATGTGTAAAGAAAGTAAGAGAACTAAAGAGGTCATAATAAGGTTTCTAGATATTTTTTTCTAGATAAACATCTCTGGATAGAAGAATCATATGAATGTATAATAAACATAGGTTACCGGATCAGACCGAGCCATCATACATAGATTTATAAGGAAAGTTTGAACTGGTTCTTAATTTTTTCTAGGGTATTATTTCTTATCTATTTTATGGATAGACGAATCATATTGGGGAATTAGACTGAGCCATCAGACCAAGTTTATATAAAAAATTCCATAAAAGTTGTTTCTACCTACTACTAGGTACAAAAGTGAAGAATTATGTTTTAAGGTTTTCTAATGGAATTTGATATGACACTATTGTAACTTGTTTTGAAAAAACTAGTGAAGGTTTCATTACATGTTACACGAACTTTTATTACATCATTAGTTCTATAATTCACTATTGTATTGATCAAATTGATACAAAAGTGTAAGGATATATCCTACTTTTTTTGTATACACCCATAATTATTGTTTACGTATGGATTGTGTGGTATTTTATTATTTCTAATCCATGTCAATGATGTAACTACTCTTATTGAGCAGTGAACCTTGTTAATAACCATGTTATTATCAATGTGTGATTGTTTTGTTTTAATCAAGGTGATAAATCTATAATAGGGGCCAAAACATTTTTTCAAAAGGAAGGAAATATAAAATAAAAAGATATCATGGATTCAACCCTCCCCTCCAAGTGATACAATGATCTTAGTTGGCCATTTACAAACTCAATGGCTCAAGGAGATGATAGTTTTTTCTTAGAATAATCAACAAAAAAAATTCCTTATTATGGTTTTCATGGAGACATTTTGGATCATAAATAAGGGTAATGTGGATCCTTTCCACTAGAATGTATTTAGTGATGAGTGATTTCAACTTCAATGGAAAGGGCCATTGAGACTTGATAAAATAGTGGGATACCGAATAAACAAAATTATTTACTATATATCACATAAATTGTAAACATGTGAAGTATGAATAATATTCACTTTGATAATTATATAATAATGTAAAGTTCATGATCCAAATTATCCCTATGACCAATACTGGAGAAAGACCATATCCTTACCACCATTAAGTTCCTTGAATGGTTTAGACATCTATGAGTTGTGTTTCACCATGAACGAAAATCTTACATGTTAAAATCCTCACTTCCTGATCCCCCTACAAAAAAACTGAGTGACTAAGAGTTAAATTTCTATGATAAACATGGTGAGATCAATTATTATTCATATGAGTCTTATATTTTCCCTTTGGGGATACACATTATATACAATATCATACATACTAAACTGAGTTCCAACTAAAGTAGCAGCTGGTATTCTATATCAGCTTTGGTATGGAAATAAACACATGTTTTTGCATATATGAGTATGGGGTTTATAATCATTTATTATGTCCATTTATGCAAAAAAATCTTTCACCCTAGATAAATAAGTGTATCTTCATAGGGTATCTTAAGTAAACTAAAGGATATTACCTACATAATCTTATAAATAAGAAAGTTGTAGTTAACCAATGTAACACTTTTCTTGATGGGGATCACTTCTATAAATAGGATACTGGGATGAAGATAGAATTTTATGAAGTCCAAGATCAAGATACATAAGATTTGGTATAATATGAAATTCTACAAACCTCATGGAGGAAGAAGTTTCAAAGGCACAAGTACTGCATAGAAGTAAGAGAGAGTTTAGAGAACTGGAAATGTATGGTTTTTAAGTCATCAAGGATGTTGAATCATTATTAGTAAATAATAATGATCCTATAACTTAGAAGTAAGAAGTAAGTGCCAAAAATGATGAATAGAAGTAGGAAGCTAAGTCTAAATTTTATTAGATGCTATAGTGGATGCTAATACTATTGGTTATAAATGGGAATTGTAGAAGAAACTGGATATTGTTAGATAAGTTAGTACATATAATGATTATATGGTTACAAAAGGGTTCAAAAATCATCAAGAAATAGACTAAGATGAAACCTTTTCACCCGTTTCTATAACTAAATCCATTATAATTACACTTTTCATTATGGATTTCCATACCTCTATGATTTGGAAAACCGATATCAAAATGACCTTCATTACTAGGAGTCTTCAAAAAGATGTGTATATGAAATAACCTGAAGGGTTTATGATGAAAAAGGATACCAAAATGATTTGGAAATTACAAATATACATTTATAGATTAAATAAAGCATCCAGGTCATGGAATATTCAGTTTAATGAATCAATAATAATATTTGGTTTCATAAAGAAAGAGTGTGATCCTTGTATTTATAAGTGGTTTAGTGGAAGTGATGTCATTTTATTAATAGTATATATTGATGATGTACCATTTATTGGAAATGAAATACCAATATTACAGTCTATTAAATACTAGTTGAATAAATTCTTTTCCCTGAAGGAATTTGGTAAACCAACATATATTATTGAGATCAAGATCCATATTGACAGATTTAAGTTGTTTCTTATTTTATGTAAAGATACATATATTGAGAACATTTTAAATATATTTAGTATGGAAAAATCTAAGAGGTTATTTTTCCCAATGTTATATAGAATTAAAATTTCTAGTAAAATGTTTCTTAAAAAATATACAGAAAGAAACGAATGATAAGGATTCCATACTTGCCGATGACTAGGTCAAACATGTATTCTATACTATATACTAGGATTGATATGTCTTAATTATGATAGGAAGATATCAAGATATACAAGGTGACCACCATTAGATGGAATTCAACAATATCATTAAGTTTCTTAAGCATATAAAGGATATGTTCCTGGTGTATGTTGGATATGAGGGGCTAGTCATCAGAGGATATGAAGATGCTAGTTTCTAAATAGATCAAGATGATATGAAATTATAGAGAGGATAAATCTCCACTCTTAATGGAGGTTTTGTGAGATGTAACAACTAAAAGATAGTTATGCTTGTATATTATATAGTAGATCTTGAGTATATTACATATTTTGAGGTAGTTAAATAATTTTTGAAAATATGTTAATTTCTCCAATATCTTGATGTGGTACCTAAAAGTAGAGATGCTATCACTCTCTATTGTGATAATACTAATGTGGTAGCCTTTATAAAGGAGTTAAGGTCACATGAGTTGACAAAGAACATACTATAAAAGTACCATCTTGTTAGTGATTTTTATCAAGGAGGTGAAATCATAAGGAGTATAATATCCAATGAATGAAATGTGGTGGACCCCTTAACTGAATCTGTAACTCAGCAAAAACATGACCATCATTTGAGTTCCACCAGACTGAATGTTTTTGGAAGTTTTATCTAGTAAAAGTGGAATTATATTGGATTTTTTATTCTATAACCAACTATTTTTACTTTGGATTACATGTATATTCAAATATTTTAATATTAATAAAAAACATATTATTATATATTGTTCATTGTTCTGCATGAATTTAATATAATAATTTCCTAGATTATCAGTCACATTGAAAAGTTCATAGAAACTCCCCACTATGATGATAACCATGAAATTCCATGATGATATTCTTAAATATAGTACTATGGTTGTATAACATAATATTAAATAGATATATAGAATTTTTTATGTCAGGTACGAGTACTCATAAAAAGATGAGACTTATTCCCATCAAGTTCGCACTTGGTTATCTACAAGATATAAGATTATGAGGTAGAGCCTCCTCAAATAATTTTTCATGTTTATGTGTCAATGGATATTCTAGTCTATAAGTGTGTGTAATGGTCCTTAGAATTTATGATTATTATTAATACATGTTAGGACTCACACACTTTGATGAATTTTATAAGCCTTTATAATATAGTTCATGGTGATTTTTGATATGTTGGGTGCATGATGAGTGTTGTGTTATTAATTAATAAGTAGAGGAAGGAATTTTTCAATCCATATTTATAGAATATGGCAGCTAGAACCAGTGATTAAAAGTGACCTACAATAAATTCCATGGAAATGGTGTAATGAAAAGTTTATTTTAGTTAGTCAAAGAAATAATTATTAAGAACATAAGGTAATAGTATGAGTGTGAAACCTTCTTGATAAGATATTTTGAAAATGGGGTTATATTTCACAGTAATCATTCATGTGTTATTTTTTATTTTACAACATTAACTTCTTTCTCTTGGTTTTCTTGACCCATTGCAAGACAGTGGTCTTGGAATTTAGATACGTCTACCAAATTCAAACAAGAAATAATCCTAGAGCATCACACACTATGATATTCCATTAATATATACTAAATTCTATTATAATTTAATTATTGGAATAAATTCAATTCTCAATACTGAGGGTTAATTTCATTTAAATTTTATTGATCTCATAAACAAAATAAATATTTTATTTCACAATATTGTGAATACAAATATTTATTTTATTTAAATAACATTTCATAAATATTTGTTATATAGAATATAAATTGAATATTTATTTATGAATAAATATTCAATAAATAATTATTCAGGAATTTGAAATATGATTAGGAGGATGAGAAAACTAAGATTTTGTCCGGTGATAAATTTTAATTCACAAGTCGATAAAATAATATTTATTATTTTTTCAGTTATGCTAATCCATAAAATAATAATGTCATTATTACTACATGTAATGTGCTAAGATAAGGATTATTTTATTATTTAAGGATTTTTTGGTAACTAAATAATATTTTAATATAAAACTTATCTCTATAAATTGATTACTATGTCTATTGGGTGGGGTTAATTGAGAATTGACAATCGTTTCACACAATCGACTTCTCTCTAGATTCATCCTCCTCTATTCATCTCATGAAAGATTAGATCAAGAGAAAATACTTCAAGATCAAAGGATCTTATTGAAATCAATATGATCAACACAATAGGATCAATCCTTCTTTCTAGCAACCTACATTTCATCGGTGATTGTTTGGATATCAAAAGACCATGTGTGGATCACTGCTTGAGGGGAACTACTTAGAGTCCTATCTACACAATGAATACAATATGAAAAGCGTTTTAGATGAAAAAATTTATAGTCAATGAAATATCCTAAGATAAGGTATTATTTCTTCAGATATTATTAAATTAGTTATAAATTTAACATGAAAAATATCATATGAGGGTTCTGGCCTTTTCTTATGTCAATATTCAATTGATTTTTTTTCATCATGATGTTTACGTCTTGCACAAATGGAGATTTATCCATAAAATTGTACAATAGAATTTATGGTTTTCTCATCCACCAGAATCTTATACTAAATCTAGAACCTACAAAATGATAATGCATTTCACACAAAAACATGGTAAGAAACCATATGAACTTTGACGCATTGGATGGGTGAGCACTAAAACTAGATTCAGGTATTGATCCCAACCCTAATAGCTTGGAGCTGGCGTCTGCCTTATTACATTGGAATAAGATACAAGAAATGACATCCTAAATGACTCAATAGTTTAATATTCTTGGTTAAATAGATACATAATTGAGTCTTTAAATATATTTGAAAAAAATTATAAAATAATTTTTTCTTAAGAATATCATTATTCCCTTTAGAATATCCTTGCATATTATTGGTTGGAGTAGGACACTCAAGAGGGGGGGGGGGGGGGGGGGTTGTAACGACCTAATATTTTCAATGGAAATTCCTTTCTTATAAATATGTCATAATAAAATAAAATAAAAACATAATGAACTATGAAGTTCAATGTGACCTTTAAACATAATTTTTTCACTTCTGTGATGTGAATTTCAAAAATTTGACATACACAGTTGTGATTAGTAAGTTACTTTGAGTCCAATAAAAAAAACTTATTTTTTGGTGAACAGTAACCTAACCTTATGAATAGTAACATACCCTTATGAATAGTGATATACCCTAATGAATAGTAACCTTACCTATTATATTATATAAATAATATTCAAGTGGAAGTACGATATACCTATGTTTTGGAATAAGTAAATAAATGTTTTAAAATTGTTTTCAGAATAAATTGTGATTTTAATTAAATATTAAATTAATAATATTTAGAAAATTATTTTTGAAAAATGGATTTTTTTTGGGATTCTAAACATCGAAAAATGGTTGGGGTGAATTTTTGATACTTTTCTGAAATACTTGAATTTTTGAGGAACAGTGAAATACCATAATTTACAAAAATAAGCTAAATACTCTAATTATAGTCATGTATGATGTTATTATGATGTAAGAAAAATTGATTCAGATTCACATGATAACATTAAAATTCTTGGTCATGTAAGACTCACTATTCCTTGTATTTTGGAGAAATAATAAATTAATGAATATAATATTGAGAAATCCCCTCTCCCCACCACTATAAATACCACCCTTCACACCCTCATTTACTCACACCTCTCAAGATTCAAGACTTGTATAAACTCTACTAAATCATCTTCCCTAGTAACTCCCCACATCCAATAATCTCTTGGTCTTTCCAAAATACTGAAACCACTTCCCTTAAGAATGTTCTCTAGGAGGTTACTTCAAGAAGTAAAGCACCCTTCTTTTTCATTTAGTTTCATTTCAATTTATCTTTTTTTTGTTATCCTATCCACACATCCTCTATCCAAATTACAATTATATATCCAATATTATCTATATACTAGAATTTTATCATGTGAATGAAAGAACCATGATCAATATTCTTACTCTCTCCCTTTTATTTTATAAACGAAATCAACGTCCATGAGGATCCAATTTATAACCTTTGTGGACAACAAAGTTTCGTTCTTCAATTTCTCCTTCATTGATGGTCAAGAATACATTTTTATGGTTTAACCATACTATAATATATGTATTATAACCTAATTAATATTCATGAACTAGTAAACATACATATTATTAAATCATATGACTAAACTAGTTCCTAATAATCAAAATATTGCCAAAATAATCTAAGCGAATGTAATTAATATTTCATCTAATGATTCATCTTATTTCCATGTAACGAAATGATATAAATGACCATAAAATCTTCTGAATATTCATAAATAATATTTAATTTCAATTCTGGAGATTTACATCCATTCCACATGAACTCTATTACTTAAAAACAAGTGAACAGATTATGAAAATCAATAAAATGAACCTCCGGAAAGACGAAATTCAATATAATAACTTTTAAATAAGGAACTAAGTGAACTAAACATAATTATGATGAAATAAATAAATGTTTAATAGGTTCTAAAATAATTTATTAATATGCCTAATTTCATATTATAGGACCTTAAGTTGAAGAGCGGAACATATTCAGACTTAAGGTAAGAGTTTTCTCACCCGAACCTCCATTTTTCATTCGGGTTACTTTTATTCTCTAATTATGTCAATAAAATTATTTTATATTATTATTTAGTCCTCATAATATCAGTTTTAGTGTTCTATATATGTTTACCAACCAGAACCCTTCCTTATTTTATGGATAGTTACACGTTTTAAAAGGAACATTCAAAATTGTTTCCAAAAAACAAGACCGATTCAAGGGAATTTCTCAAATTCTCACCTATTTTCAAGGGCACTCTATAATATATTTTTTTTGGAAACCATTATCTTTATAAAATTAATCATTTTATAATTAAAATACTATCTTAATTCACTTCTAGTTTTATACAAAGATTTTTCCAAAAGAACTCTTATTTTCAAAGTAAAGGAGTATTTATCTCAAGAATTGATTAATAATTTTAAAAGAGTATTTTCATCTGATTCAAAAAACTTATTGATTCTTATGTATTATTGGGTTTAATAATTTATGATTTCATCTACCATATTTTATTTAATTTTTTATGACTAATTTTATTGTGGATGATCTATCCTAAAACCATTCGCCATATTACTTAGAATGGTAAGTGTTTTATGTTTAATGACTGGGGAAAGTTAGTTACATTTCATATGATAGTTTCAATATAAATGTATATGTTGTTTATATTTATCCCTAATCATATTATGAATGCATTGGACTTATTATGTGATGGTTGGGGCCCGCTATATCCCCTCTATTCATCGGTAGTTATCATGAAACAAATAGACGTGGAATTGGACGAGGCTTTTCCCCATTTGATATATGGTTTTGGATGAGGAATTAATAGTTTTTATAAGTATTGACCAAGGCCTTAAAAAATGTTTTATAATGTTAGGTATATGCACTTACCTCATTATGAAGCTAGTAATTGAAAGTTCATGTGGTTATTTGACTAGTAGAATACCCATGATTATGTTTTATTATGGCATTATTTACTTATCTCATGTTCATGCCATAATGTGTTCAAGAGAATTATTTATAAAGGAATGTGTTTTCATTTATTCACCATGCCTAATGTTTATGAATATGTTATCTTCTTTTGTATTTCATACCATTAAAAAGAATTTGAGCTCACCCATTTCTTATGTTTCATTTTCCCAGGATATGAAAAATTAGTTATGAGTGACTTGCAGGCTTAATCTTGGAGGTATGGATGTTTCTAATGGAATAAATTAGTGTTGTATTTCCTTTCATGATGTAATATTGAACTTATCTGTGTCTTATTTCCAAAATCTACAAAACTACTTGGTCCTTCAGGATACATATTACTTGTTTTTATGCCAATGTAATTAAATAAGGCACCCGTTCTGGGAAACTAGGGTCAGGTCCTTATAGTTGGTATCAAAGGAAGTTTAGTAGAAAACATGGAAACTATATTTAGAAGATGTTGATTAGGGAAAAAAATCCCTAAGATAGTCTTTGAGGATAAGAATACAAGAAAATCCTGGTATTTTGGAAAAAAGTATATTATGTGGATATTTCTAGAAGATACATCTATGTCTGGATAGAAACAGTTTGAGGTGGCTCTAGCACAGATGTAACTAGGAGTGAAAGCTCCGACAAGGAGTTTCAGGCTTGACCTAGGATATCCTGGTACACGAAAATGGGCCTTGTTGAACTCTTGGTATTGACACTACCAGGGGATATTCATAGGATAGTTCACATTTTCTGTACAAGCCATTGTGAAGGATTTAAATTTAAATTTTTCCTAAATGAAGTTTTTTTGTGATTATGGGATTAGTCATGCGTAGGATCTCAATTTATGCTAAGTATTTTGTTAAGTTAAGATTATACATTATGATTCATAACCCAATCTAGTGTATTCCATCATCTAGAAATGGTGCGTAGTGGAAGAAATGGAAACCACATGAACACACATATCCCATGAATGGATTTCCATCCGAGGAATGATAATGATGTATGATCTGGTGTTGCAACTAGCGCAGAGCAGCTTATAACTATACTGGGACAACTTACTCAGGTTATGAAAAATAACCTTACCCATATGAATCATCTTTATCCTCCATGTGGAGGAGCTTTGTTAGATCAATTTATGTAACAAAAACCTCCATCATTAAATGGGACTACTAACCCATTTATAGCTGAGCATTGGATAAGTTCCCTAGAGAAGAAATTTCTCACTTTTGGATGTAATGAAAGAGAGGAGGCTATAATGGAAATTTATCATCTATTAGGAGATATAGATCAGTGGTGGTCCTTAATCAAAAACACAAAGGAAGAGGAATGAATAGAGGAGATGGAATGGAGGGGGTTTAAGGAAATATTACTTGATAAATACTTTCCTTATGAACAACAAGCAGATATAGAAAGGCAGTTTCTAAATTTGAAGCAAACGGAAGATGATAATGTTACAGAGTATAAAGCTAACTTCACAAGGTTAGAAAGACATGTTGTGGACTACATAAGAAATATAAGTAGAAATATTGATCGATTCATGGATGGACTAAAGCCATTCCTCCATTGGGCTCTAGCCTCCTAGAGTTTCTCATCATATGAGGATATAGTTTGATGTGATATCAAGACGGAAAAGAAATTTTCGAAGTCTTTTGAATTTAAGGGAAATCAAGAGAATAAGAGGTCATTTGAAAACTCTAGAAAAGGAAATAAGGAAATAGGGAAGAATGGAAGAGTTGAATTTCCACCATGTGATAATTGTGGAAGGAAACACAATGGTGCATGCTTAAAAAGAAAAGGAGTATGCTGAAAATGTGGATAGAAAGGCCATATTGCTATTGATTGTAAGGGGAAGAAAGAAGCTATTAATGTTAAATGATTTAATTTTCAGGAGTTGGGGAACTATTCTAATTATTTTCCAAAGCATCAACGAAACATGAAATAGAAAATGCCAAGGGAGAAGGGACAAGATTATGTGATCACAAATGCATAGGTTGAAGTTCTGAATGACGTGGTATTAGGTACATTAATCGTTTCCTCAAAATTAGCCAATGCTTTATTTGATTCTGGATAATCGCATTCTTTCATATCTTCCCAGTTTTCAATGAAAATTAGATATTTCCAATTTTACTTATTAAGGGATTATTTAGTCAAAACTCCTAAGGGAAGTACCATTGTAACCAATTCTTGTGAGTCAGTTACCATTATGGAATATAAACATGCTTTATCTGCTGATCTTATTGTCATACCCATGATTTAATTGGATATGGTCCTCTATATGTATTGGTTTTTGGATCATGATGTGAAAATTTATTGTAAGAATGAGGTTATAATTTTTGATGATGATAAGAAATTTCTTATCTTTAGAGAAGAAACATCACCATCTGGTTCTCATTTAGATCCACCCACAATAGCTCTACTAAATTCAGTTATTGGGGAGGAAGGGAGTTAAATAACTACAGGTGAGGAAAGGAATTTAAAAATAGATTATATACCTATTTTTTAAGAATATGTTTATGTGTTTCTAGAGGATATACATGGACATCTCCTAGAGTGGGAAATTGAGTTTTCCATTGACTTAATTCTTGGTTAAAGGCTCATATCAAAGCACCCTTATTAAATGGACACTGTGGAGTTAGTGGAACTAAAGAAACAATTAGAGGAATTGAGTGATAAAGGATTTATTCACCCTAGTGTTTCTCCACAGGGAACCCTTGTTCTTTTCATTAAGAAGAAATATGGGTCTACGAGGTTGTGCATTGACTATATGGAGATCAATGCAATAACAATAAAAAACAAGTATCCCCTACCTCACATTGATGATTTATTTGATCAACTTCATAGAGAACAGTATTTTTAAAATATTGATATTCTATTTGGATATCATCAGTTGATTTTGAGGAAGGAATACATTAAAAAAATAACATTCCGAACCAGGTACGAGCATTACGAGTTTACAATAATTCCTTTTAGAGTAACTAATGCACCATCTATTTTCATGGATATAATGAATATAGTTTTCAAGGAATATATTGATGACTTTATGGTTGTGTTTATTGATGATATCCAAGTTTACTATAAAATCTATTAAGATCATGAAAATCACTAGCGTACTATTCTGAAGACTCTTAGAAAAAATTAATTATATCAAAATTTTAGCAAGTATGATTTTTGGATTTAATTAGTTACATTTATGAGACTCATTGTCTCTAAGGATATAATATCTGTTGATCCTGTGAAGACAAAGGCTGTGCAAGAATTTCCTACTCTAACAAACATAACTGATGTATGTAGTTTTATTGGTTTACTAGGTTATTATCGGCGTTTCGTTCAGAACTTCACCTGTTTAGCCAACCCAATGACCAAGCTTACACGAAAAGGGGTTAAGTTCATATGGAAAAATAAATGTGAAGAAAATTTTAAAGAATTTAAGAGAAGATTAGTGAATTCTCCAATCTTGACTCTACCATCAGGAAATAATGGATTTGTGATCGTTGGAGATGCATCAAAAATAGGACTTGGCTATGTGTTTATGAAAAATGATAGAGTGATTGCCTATGCATCTAGGAAAATAAAAATTCATGAACAAAACTATCCAACTCATGATATTGAGTTAGCAGTGGTAATATTTGCTCTGAAGATTTTGATACATCACCTTTATGGAGAAAAATGCGAGAAATATACAAATAAGAAAAGTTTGAAATATATCTTCTCATAGAAAGAACTCAACATTAGAAAAAGGAGATATATTGAGATACTCAAGGATTATTATTGCATTATACACTACCTCCCAGGGAATTAAAATATGGTGGAAGATTCTTTTAGTATAAAGGACTATAGAATTATGAACAAGATGAGAGTTGAAAGGGATCCTTTGTTCATGGATCTAGTAATGATGGATATAATTGTTATCAAGGAAGGCAACACATCACTACTTTTTCAAATGGTTTACAAAACTTCTTCACTGGAAAGGATAAAAAGTTCTCAAGATAATGATGAGGACTTTCAAGAGAAAATTAAAGTGGTAAATGATGGGAAGTTGACTGACTTCGTATACGGAGGTGTCATTTTGAAAATTGGAAAAGGGATTTGTCTTCCCTCTATTCCTGAGCTAAAGAGGGAACTATTGGATGATTCTCATAGCTTTAATTATTCTATACACCCTTGTATCATAAATATGTATAGATTTCTAAAGGAAAATTTTTGATGGGACAACATGAAGAGGGAGATTGGTAATTATGTGTCGAGATGTTTGGCTTGTCAACGGGTGAAGGCTGGAAACAACATCCTATAGGTGTCATGCAACCCCTTTCTATACCTATGTGGAAATGGGATGATATTACGTTGGACTTTCTCATGGGGCTACCAAAAGACTCCAAAAATGAATGGTGTGATATGGTTCATTGTTGACCGTCTTACAAAATCAACACATTTTCTTGCTATAATAGAAGATTTACCACTTTAACATTTAGCAAGACTAAATATTAATGAACTTGTAAGACTTCATGGTGTACAATTATCAATTTTTTCTGATCATGATCCCCATTTTACATCACAATTCTAGAAAAGTCTTCAGAATTCCCTAGATACTGATCTTCATTTGAGCAATGCCTACCACCCACAAACTGATGGACAATCATAATGGACTATACAAACTTTGGTAGATAGGCTGAGGTCTTGTTCACTTGACATTAAAGGTATGTGGGATCAATATTTACCTCTAATATAATTTTACTATAAAAATAGATTCCATCTAAGTATTCATATGACACCATATGAGGCATTATATGGAAAGAGATTCCACACAACAACTTTCTAGGATGATGTTGGTGAAAGAAAGCTCGTAGTCCCAGAACTTGTTAAGGAAACAACATAAAATGTGAAGATTATCCAAACCCATATCAAAATAGCTCAAAGTAGGCAAAAGATATCTATTGATAATTGAAAGAGTGTTTTTGAATTTCAATAAGGAGAACATGTTTTCTTAATGGTATCTCTATGAAAGGGTATTATACAATTCAGTAAGAAGGGAAAATTAGGTCCTAGGTACATTGGTGCTTCTGTAATTCTGGACCAAATTGGAGTCGTAACTTACCATTTGGAAATGTCGCCAAGTCTCTCCAAAGTTCACAATGTTTTCCACATGTCAATGTTAAGGAAATACATGCCAGACCCAACACATGTACTCACCTATGAAGAAATAGAACTTGAGCCCGATCTTTCTTATAGTGAAGAGCCTATCAAGATTCTTGATACCAGAGAATAATTATTGAGAAATTAAACGACTTGTCTGGTAAAGGTTCTTTGGATGAACCATAAGATGGATGAGGCAACATGGGAGCCTGAGAAGCTTATGTTGAAGACATACCCTAGTCTTTTTAGGTAACATTTTGTAAATTTTGAGGATGAAATTTTTGTGAGGAGGGGCGAATGTAATGAAACAATATTTTTCAATGGAAATTCCTTTCTTATAAATATGTCATAATCACATGAAATCACAAAATAATGAATTAATAAGTGCTATGTGACCTTTAAACATAAGTCTGTCACTTCTCTGATGTGAATTTCGAAAATCTAACTTACATGGTTTCAATCAGTAAGTTATTTGGAGTCCAATAAAAAAAACTTATTTTTTGGTGAAGAGTAACCTACCCTTATGAATGGTAACATAACCTTATGAATAGTGATATACCCTAATGAATAGTAACCTTACCTATTATAGTATATAAATAATATTCAAGTGGAAGTAAGATATACCTATGTTTTAGAATAAGTAAATAAATGTTTTAAAATTTTTTTAGAATAAATTATGATTTTAATTAAATATTAATTTAATAATATTTATAAAATTATTTTTGGAAAATATAATTCATTTTTGGATTCTACTTGTCAGAAAATGGTTGGGGTGAATTTTTGGGATTTTTCTGAAATAATTGAATTTTTGATGAATAGTGAAATACCATAATTTACAAAATAAGAAAAATACACTAATTTTAGAGTCATGTATAATGTTATAATGATGTAAGAAAAATTGATTCGGATTCACATGATAAAATTACTATTCTTGGTCATGGAATACTCACTATTACTTGTCTTGTGGAGAAATAATAATCTAATGAATATAATATTGAGAAATCCCCTCTACCCTCTACTATAAATACCACCCTTCACACCCTCATTTCCTCACACCTCTCAAGATTAAACCCTTGTATAAACTCCATCGAAGTATCTTCCCTAGTCACTCAACATGTCGAAGAAGCTCTTGGTATTTAAAAAAAACCAAAACCCCTTCCCTTAAGGAGGTTCTCAAGGAGGTTACATCAAGAGGTAAAACACCCTTATTTTTCATTTAGTTTCATTTAAATTTATCTTCTTTTGTTATCCTATCCCCACATCCTCTGTCCAAATGACCATTATAGATTCAGTATCATCTATTTACTTTAATTGTATCATGTTAATGAAAGAACCATCATAAATATTCTTACTCTCTCTATTTTATTTTATAAACAAAATCAAAGTCCATGAGGTTCCAATTTATAACCTTTGTGGACAACGAAGTTTTGTTCTTCAATTTCTCCTTCATTAATAGTAATAAAACCATTTTTATGGTTGAACTGGACTATAATATATGCGTTATAAACTAATTAATATTCATGAACCAATATACTTACATATTATTAAATCATTTGACCAAAATAGTTTCTAATAATCAAAATTCCACTAAAATAATCTAAGTGAATGTTATTAACGTTTCATCTAATGATTCATCATCTTTCCATGTAACCAAATGATATAAATGGCCATTAAAACTTATTTATACTCATATATAATATTTAATTTCAATTCTGGATATTTACATCCATTCCGCATGAAATCTATTACTTAAAAATAGTGAACCGATTATGAAAATCAAGAAAATTAACACTCCGGAACACTAAAATTCAATATGATAACTTTTCAATAAGGACATAAGCGAACTAAACAGAATTATGATAAACTAAATATATTTATAATAGGTTCTTAAATAAGTCATTAATAAGTCTAATTTCATCTTCCCAAACTATAAGTTCAAGAGAAGAACACATTCAGACTTAAGGTAAGGGTTTTCTCACCCGAACCTCCATTTTCATTTGGGTTACTTTTATTGTGTAATTACCTCAATGAAATTCTTGTATATTATTATGTAGTACTCATAATATCTGTGTGAGTGTTATATATATGTTTACCAATCATAACCCTTCCTTATTTTATGGATAGTTACACATTTTAAAAGGAACTTTCAAAATTGTTTCCAAAATACAAGCCCGGTTCAAGGGAATCTCTCAAATTCTTACATATTTTCAAGGGAACTCTATAATATATTTTTTTGGAAACCATTATCATTATTAAATCACTAATTTTATAATTAAAATACTATCTTATTTAAATTCTGGTTTTATAAATATGTTTTTCCAAAAGAACTCTTCTGTTCAAAATAAAATAGTATTTATCTCAAGAATTGCTTAATGATTTTATAAGAGTATTATCATCTGATTCAAAACTCTTGTTGATTCTTATGTATTATTGGGTTTAATCATTTATGATGTCATATACCATATTTTATTGAATGTTTTATGAATAATTCTATTGTGGATGATCTATCCTAAAACCATTGACCATATTACTCGGAATGGTTAGTGTTTTATGTTTAATGACTGGGGAATGTTCATTACATTTCATATGATAGTTTAAATATGAATGTATATGTTGTTTATGTTTATCCCCGCTCATATGAGGAATGAATTAGACTTATTATGCGATGAGTGGGACCCACTATAGCCCCTCGATGCATCAATATGTCTCATGAGACAAATAAATGTGGAATTGGATGAGGTCTTTCCCAATTTGATATAGAGTTTTTTCCAAGGCCTTAATAATTTTTAGACATCTTGGCCGAGGACTTGAAAACATGTTTTAGAATGTTTGACATATGCACTTCCCTCAATATGAAGCTAGTAATTGAAATTTCATGTGGTTATTTGACTAGTAGAATACCCATGTTTATGTTTTATTATGGAATTATTTACTCAGCTCATATTCATGCCATAATGTGTTAAAGATTATTATTTGTAAAGACATGTGTTTTCATTTATTCACCATGCCTAATGTTTATGTTTATGTTATCTTCATCTGTATTTATTACCCTTACTGAGCGTTTGAGCTCACCCATTTCTTTTGTTTCATTTTACCAAGATATGAAGAAGTTAGTTATGAGTGACTTGCAGGCTTAATCTAGGAGGAATGTATGTTTCTAATGGAATAAATTAGTGTTGTATTTCCTTTCATGTTGTAATGTTGAACCTATATGTATCTAGTTTTTAAAATATAATAAACTACTTGGTCCTTTAAGATACATATTCCTTTTTTATATGCCAATGTCATTAAATAAGGCACCAGCTCTGGGAAACTGGGGTCGTGTCCTTACAGGGGTGAATTGAGTTCCTATAAACATTTCTGTAGAAAAGTTTATTAAAAATATTTCCCAAATTAAAAATAAAACAAGACAGTTAATCAAGGTAGTAGAATTATAATAGTATGATTGTTCAAAATGTTTCTCAGATGATTGGTTAATTCTCAGTTTAAATAATATGAGATATTGATAAAACTTTTGAAACTAATATAATACGGAAAAATAGTTATAACTACTATCCAAGACTAACTATCATAGAAAAATTCAATTTTCTGAAATATGAGTTAAAACAAAGAAAGACTAAATTAAAAGACACAACAGATAAAACAAGTGGTCAGTCACAAGCTGAGACCTAATCCACTTCACTTGGTGATCATCTGCCACCAAGAAATATATAAAATAAGATTTGATCCACTCCCTGGATCAGGGTTAACAGCAGTACACAAGACTTTCCAGGTCAAAAGAACTCTTCTACTATTATACGTGGGAAAAATAACATCCAGGTTACAAATGACCTCTTCCATAGTTATACATGGCTGAAATAATGTGTAAGAAGATATTTGAGTGAGGATATACTGTATCATCTAGTTCAGTGCAAGAGACAATATGTGTCTTAATACATATACACACCTGCTCATAACATAATGAAACAATACAAAATAGAGAAAAATTTAATGATATAGAGTTTAGAATGATCTATGTGTCATGAAATATAGCTCTGGATTCTTTGGATGCAGCAGATGAAAATTTTAGTCCTCTTCTGAAAATTGAGTGTTGCGAGTTGAGTGTTCTGTTTTTCCATGTAGTGAGACGTTCCTCCTTTCCTTTTAGTTTCTGCAAGGATGATTTCAAGATTTTTCACTACATGTTCTTATTGTTTACAGCTAGTATGAATTGAAAGTTCTTCCTTTGGTGTATTCTTGCATGTATGGGTGTTCTTATATTTTGCATGCAATCCACTAATTTGTTTCTTTGCTCCAGCGCCACAATTTTTCTTTTTATTTCAGGTGCTTTTGTTGGAGCCGACAAGATGCACTATCTCCACAACTCATACTTTGTACTATCTGTTGATAAAACTAAAAAAGAACATTTTTTTAAAATTTGGGCCTGAAGCCTCATTTATTATTAAATCAAACCAAAGACCTGTTTTAACTGGGTAGAGGGAGACCCATTACATAGCCCGACGACCCAGGGGGAATTTAGACCATTACATGGCCCGTAGGCCCAATGTTTTGGCCCAAATACCATTAAATGAATAGTAATGCTATAGTACCTGCCTGCTATAGTACTGAACAATACCCTACCACTGCTACAGTGCCCGCTGGTGCTACAGTTCTACCGCTGCTATAGTACTTTACAACACTGCTACAGTACCTACACCCAATGGGTTTTGAACCCCCATTTTTTATGTAGGATAACAGGGTGCTAACTACTAATCCAAACCCCAACAACAGGACTAAAAAATAACATTAATTATGTATGTTTCATTAAATGACACAAATATTACTGATAGAAACAAATTTTGAATTAAATTAAAAACGACATAAAAATGGTTAAGTATGGAACAATGTCATAGTTGCGTTGAGACAATCATAGTGACATAGTCAAAGTAAGAAAATCATGGTGAGATATAGAACTAGTAGAAGAGTTACAATGTCTGGTCTTTTATGAATTCTGGAATCAGTAACAAGACTTTGGTGTCTGTTCCTTGGTGAATTCTGGAATTAGTAGCAAGACTATGATGTCTGGTAAACAGTGTCTCAGGTAACAGTGCCCAATCTTTTGACAAATGTTTTAATGGTGTATTGTTACGGTGCATTGGAAACAATAGAAAAGAAATGGTGTCTGGTCCTTTGTAAACATCTAGAACCGGTAGCAAGCTTACGGTGTCACAGACTTTATGAAAATCTATAACCGGTTTCAAGCTTACAGTGTCACGGACTAATCCAAATAACTATAATCTGTATTAAGAAGAAATATTCACAGAATGGATTAAGATTAAACATAATCATACTAAAACATAACAGATCAAGATTAAACATAGTTTATAAGATTCAAACATGATTTGTGAGATTCTAAATCATGATATTTTGAGAGTTTAAAACATGAGTTATAAGAGTGTAAAACATAATTTTTTAAGCATTAAAACATGAGGAGTTCGATAATCTCCAAACATGATTTGTGAGTATTAAAACATGATGAGTTAAATAATCTCCCCCCTTTTTTATGATCACAAATCATGGAATTTAAAATCCATATATGTTAGTAAATACAATATATTTGATTATATATGTGATAGGATCTATAAAAATTGTTCTTCTCTCATGAAGATCATTTTTTCATAAATGATTCAATAAATCTTGTGTCATATTTATCCCACTTTTGGGATTATAAAAATAAAATAAAAAAAGAGACACTAGATGAAGGAAATTAAAATAATAAACAACAACAATGCACATTGTGTTGAATAGAATGAGAGAGTTCATTACATGTATGAGGCAAAATACAATACATCCCTATCAAAATACATCTTCCACTTCTCTTCATAGCCATCTGAATTTTATTTTCCCTTGGAAGAGATATCAGGAAGAGTTATAGGAGTAGAAGTATAAGTTGTATAAGGGATTGATGCCACTATGAGATAAGGAAAATTCACTTCTTAAAAGATAGAGGGTGCAAGAGATGGTCTAGTAGAAGAGGGAGGAACTTTTTTCTCAATAATAATAGGTATGATCTAGCTCAGAGCCTGAGATATAGACATGATAGTAGGAGAAAAGGTAGTTGAAGAGGAAGGAGTTGGACCATTCTGAAAATGGGAAACTACTGGAGCCACAATGGTAGTACTTTTCACATGTAGATAGGGCTTTAAAAACATTATCAAATCAGTGATGACCTCACCTCCATACTATATAGACTTATCAAAGAAATCATTTCTTTTTAGGAACTTCTCTAGAGTGGGTGTGACTTCCTTGATATTATACACATAATCCTCAAGGGTTTTAGTGACTGGAGGTATTTTTCAATTCTCTATAAGATACTTTAAGTGATTGGTCAGCTCATGCTTAGAAAAATTATTTTAAAGTAGAATTCCACTTTCTTAGATATTTCTTCTTGAGCATCATTGGAAATATTTTAACGGAAACTCACCAAATCATATGCATGATAACTTTTCTTAATGACAACATAGAGACTATCCTTATCAACACCACTCAACACTGATTGAATATGTTTATTAAAAACTATTCCGATTAAGTAACTATCCAAAAAATGAGATGGCTATCCATAGCCAGTTTAATCTGTAACAATGGACGTGAGAGACTTAAGTTGGTTTAGACCCTTTTCTAAACAACCTTTATATTCATTAGTTAACTTATTAAGTCTAGCAACAATCCCATGCATGTCATTGGATATCTTAGTGTTGTTCTCAACCAATTTTTCTTATACTATAATCAGATTTGTTTGAATTAGAGATACAACATTCTATGGGATCTGATCACCGACATCCTCAACAGGATGATCAACATGAGCTTGAATATCTTCCAAGACTTTCTATATATCTTCAACCATAGATTTTTGTGACTTCACCTTATTGCTCAACTGTTTTTTATCAATCCAAACTTCTTAAATTTCATGAAGAATATTTGGTTGAATATTCCAAATAATTTTCTCAAAAATAAGGGATGTATCTCTTTCATAAATATTAGTCACAGGGGCATGCTGTGACAACATGAACTTTTCAAATCTAGATAACAAGTTGTTTCCAAAGTCTTTTAAATCGTCTTTACTTACATAAGAAAGAGTTTGTTTATTAGGTTCAGAAGTAGGAACTGATACATGTTATGATTCATTTGAAGGTATAATTTTCATAACAATAATTGGTTTGAGATTAAAAACTATGGAGGGATCAATTGATTTAACTAAGACTCCTTGGAAATAAACAATATCAAAATACTCTGGAAATATATAGCAGGTATCCACTGAACATTATTCAACATGATTTGGAAGTTGAATACATTCTAATCTAGGGTGATGCTCCCCCTCAACAGTTTCATCTTTTTTGGGACTAAGAGATTCAGTTTCTTGGACTATCCTTAAATTATAAACTCTATCAGTTTCACCCATGTCCTCTCTAGCTAACTCAAATGCATGTTCTATTCATTCCTTAGAAGATAATTTTATTTCAGGTTTCAATTTATACTTCAAAATATTCCATAGTTGCAATCTCTTCCTCTATAGAAATATTTTCTTTAATTGATTAAAAAACATCAGGATCCATAGGTTCTTTTAAATGTTCCTCAAGAAAAACTTGTTGTTCCATAGTATCAACTTATGCTTCTTCAGCAAAAACTTCTTTAGTAACTTTAGAAACTATATCTTCTGCAATTAATTCTTGTGGAACAGGTAGGCTGCTATCTTCTTCTTCAAAGATAGTTCCTTCCTCAAGTGAAACTACTACATCTTCTACCTATTAAATTGATTACTCAACAACTTCATCAGGTTACAGACTAGGTTTTGATACATTCTTAGTTCTTGAAGGGTTTTCAACCGAGTTGAAACTTTTATAAATTATTTCATTATCTTCTACCCAAGATTTCTTTCATGGGTTCCATCTAATTTTCATCCTTATAATTGTATCCATTGAGATAAAAAACTCATAACCATCAACTAATTCTTCATTCAGACCAACTACTCTTTTGGATAACAACATTTTAGAAATTAACCATGACTAAAACAGGGAAGTTTATTTTGATGTTGTCTTGATCATATCACACATATGGGTATAATATAATTACACAAATTGATATTGTTCCCATTCTTCATAAGATGTACCAAGAACACATCTTGATACTTAAGGGTGGCGAAGTATCCTTTCCTTGAAAAGATAAGACGTTGAATAAACTTAAACAATAGTCTTATATCGCCATCTGGCTTAGCTTCTATCGACCTTCTCTTCTTTTTATTCCCATTCAAACTTCCAAGACTATCTTCTTAGATAAACACATCACTAGGTGGAGGAGGAACTCTTTGGTAATCCTAAAAAATTCCTTCATAAGGTTTTCCTAGGAAGGCAGTCCATAAGCTTGAAGAAAAAGTAAATCTTTAACTATTTACCCAGCTTCTTACTAAAAAATCATCTTTATAATAGAACATGAACAAAACATAATGACAAAACTCAAAAACTAGCTTCAGATAAATGGGTCTTTCTCTTTTGTGAACCAGTTCAACCATCACTGTTAATCAAATAATTTCAAAAAAATGTACTTACTTATCAACAACAACTTTAAAAAACATCTTTCTCTGGCACTACTGTTTGATCAGTAAGGTCTGGATTCAGTAGTTTCTTAGGCATTATTTTCAGAGCCTTTTTCACTTTCTTCTGAGACCTGCACTTCTGAAGAGTTTATGAAGATAGACGCTTCATTCTGGGCATCCAACGTGGGTTCGAGAAATATAAAAAGTTGAATGAGGGATAATAGTTTGAGATAGAAGGGTTTCAGTTTTAAGATAAGAGAGATTGAGTGAAGAGAAGAGTGAAAATATAAGGTTTTTATCATTAGGGATTTCAAATGTTGCAAATATAAATACACAGTATAAAATCAATAAAGTAATCGATAAAATGATACAGTAATGAAAATTCAAAAAATTAAAGTCTGAGTTATTACGGTGAGACTGAAACAGGTAGTCACGGTGTCAGTATTACGATATAACACTAAACGGTGTGATCGTATCATTGAGATAACAAGTATGAGACTGTAACTAAGAGACAATAACTATGTGATTATAAGTGTGAGATAGTAATTAAAATACATTAACTCGTAAAACTATAAATCATGAAACCATAAAATATGAAACAATAAACTTTTCACTTAAGTATTATCATCCCTAATTCATGTATGATGTAATTTATCCTTTCTGAATTTAATGGATATTTGAATATATCAGCAAGATGATGTTTAGTTCCAATGATTTCCAAAGTGATATCACCATTTTGATAATGATATCTCAAAAAGTTATGTCTTACATAAATATGTTTAGTCCAGGAATGTGAAACAGGATTCTTTGAACAGTTAATAGTACTTTTATTGTCCCAATTTATAGGTACATGTTTGAATTGATATCCCTAATCTTGTAAAGTGTGTTTCATCCACAAAATTTTTTCACAACAACTACTAGTATCTATATATTTATCATCGATAGTAGATAATGAAACTGAATTTTTCTTTTTACTACACCATGATACTAAATACTTTCCTAAAAAGTGACATGTTCCAGAGGTGCTTTTTCTATCTAACTTACAACCACCAAAATCAGAATTAGAATAGCTAACTAAATAAAATGATTGTTATCTAGGATAGAAAAGTCCTAAATTTGTTTTATATTTGAGGTATTTGAAAATTATTTTAATAGTATTAAATGAGACTCCTTGGGGTTTGCTTGAAAACGTGCACACATGAAAAAACTAAACATAATATCAGGCTGACTAGCAGTTAAGTAGGACAAACTTCCAATCATTCCTCTATAAGTGGTTTGATCAACATATTTACCATTTTCATCATGATCCAACTTATAGGTAGTACTCATTAGAGTATCACTACTTTTAGTGCTATCCAATCCAAAACATTTTATGAGATCTTTTGTATATATTTTTTTGATTTAAGATAATAACTTATTTGTTTTGAAAAATTTGAAATCCAAGGAAGAATTTGATTTCACCCATTAAATTTATTTCAAATTCATTTTGCATCATTTTTGATAAATCAGTTCCAAAAGAGTTTATTGATGATCCAAAAATAATGTCATATACAAATATTTGAACAACTAGAACATCATTAGAAATTCATTTTATAAAAAGAGTAGGATTAGATATACCTTTTGTAAAACATTTTGAAATATGAAAACTAATTAATATATCATTCCAAGATCTTAGAGCATGTTTTAAACCATATAAAGCCTTAGTTAATTTAAAAACATGATTTAGGAATTTGGGGTTTGCAAAACCAGGGGTTGTTCAACAAAAACATCCTCAACTATATAATCATTTAGGAATGCACTCTTTACATCCATTTGATAAAGTTTAAAATTAAGAAGTGTTGAATATGAAATAAATATTATAATGGATACAAGTCTAGAAACTGATGGAAAAGTTTCTTCATAGTAAATTCCTTCTGTCTTGAATATATCCTTGAGCAACCAATCTAGCTTTGTTTTTAACTATGTTACCAGCTTCATCTACTTTTTTTCCTGAGCACCCATTTAGTGTCTATGGTCAATATGTATTTGGGTCTATCCAAAAGTTTCTAAAATTTATTTTTTTCAAACTAATTTATCTCCTCTTGTATAGAAATCACCCAATATTCATCACTGATTTACTCATTGATGTTTTTAGGTTCAAGATGTGATAGAAAGGCTTGATGTTCAACCCGATTTCTTATATAAGCTCTTGTATGTGTTTCTTTATCTAAGTCTCCAAATATTTCATCTAAAGGATGGTTCGTAAGAGTTATAACAAGTTTAGAAAAATAAAAACTATTAATTTTAGATTCTTTAACAGGTTAGGGTTCATTATGGCTCAAATTTGGAGAATTTAAAGAACTGGAAGTTTTAACTGATTCCTTCATAGGATGGCCAGAATATTTCACATTAATATCCATATTTGACATATCATCCTCAAAATTCTCTAGTGAGGTCTTTGGTTCATATGGATCTATTTTAAAAAATTTTAAATGTACACATTTTTCCACACATTTGGTTCTTTTGTTAAAGACTCTATAGGATTTACTAGAGATTGAATATCCTAAAAAAACCTTCATCACTCTTGGAGGAAAATTTGTCTAGATTATCCTTAGTGTTAAGGATATAGAATTTGCAACCAAGAACTTTGAATTTGTTAACCTTGGGTTTTATATTATACCACAACTCATAGAGAGTTTTTTAGAATAGGTCTGATTAATACTCTGTTAATAATATAGCATGTTGTATTGACAACATCATCCCAAAAGTAAATAGGTAGGTCATATTCATTAATCATTGTTTTAGAAATTTCATGTAAGGTTCTGTTTCTTCTTTATATAACCCCATTTTTTAAGGTTTACTTAGGGTAGAGAAGTTGTGAATACAACCATTTTGTGAGAAAAAATATTCAAACTCTTGGTTTTCAAACTCACAGCCATGGTCACTTCTTAGTGATTTTATCTTAAGTCCACTTAAGTTTTCAATAGATTGAACATACTTGGTGAAGTAGTTACATGCTGAACTTTTGTGATCCAAAAAGTAAGTCCAAGTATACCAAGAATAGTCATCTATAAGAATATAAACATAGTGATTCCCATTTAAACTAGAAACTATAGATGGTCCAAAAAAATACATTTGAACCAACTCAAGAGGTTGATAAGTGAAAACTTCTTTCTTTAGTTGGAAAGATATTTTGTGATGTTTACCCTTTTGACAATGATTATAGACTTTATCATTTGGACACTCATGTTTTGGTAGATCCTTGACTAAAAATTTTCTAGTAATATTTATAAGGGAGTGTATATTTTAGTGTCTTAGTCTTCTATTAAAAATCCAAGAATCTTTATGGAAAAAAATGAACCAAGAAACATTTTGAGAAACTAAAGAATCTAAATTAACAACATATAAAATTTCATTTCTAAATGGAGAAAATAGTAATTCATTGTTAGAATTATAAACATTTCATGAATTATTTTCAAATTTAAAATGAAAACCATCATCACATAACTATGAAATACTAAGAATATTATATTTTAATCCATCAACAAAAAGTACTTCTGAAATTAAGACTGAGTTAGAGTTACCATTCTAGATGAGGAAAATTATTTTTCCTTTAGCATTGTCGTCAATGGTGACATGCCCAACAAAAATCTTTATTAAATTATTGAAGCATAAGTAATCTCTTATCAGGTTTCTTGAACTTCCACTGTCTAAGTACCATAAGCTTTTGTAGGAGCTCTTCAAATAGATTTCCTATATAATAATCAAACAAAAATATATTTGGGTACCTAGATTTGTTTGTGTCCAATAACATTAGTAATCAGTGCTTTAGGAACCTACATTCGCTTCATGGGTTTCCTATAAGAATTATGAAACATATTTGAAAAATAGACTCTATTTGGTCCAAAAAAACTATAGGTAGTAAAAGACTTTCCATAATTAGAACTAGTAACAAAATTTTCATTTTTAGGTAGAAATTTTTTTTCCAGATTTCGTACAAACTTGTTTTTGGTGAGATTTCTTTGACCATGTTGGTATCCTACACTAGTAGTGTATCTAGGAGAAATTTGTTTACCAAGAATCCGTGTAAGCGTATTTTTTTTCCATTGGTAAATTCCTCTAGGTCATTTTTCAATTTCTCATTAGATAAATTATCTTCATTGTTCTCTTTAAGTAATTGAAATTTTTTCTCTTTCTATATAGTAATCTTAGATTTAACTAGATAAGTAAGAGCATATTGTTTCTTCAAGTATTTATATTTGTATTTTAATTCATTACAACTGTCTTCAAGCATTTAATAGTATTCAAACATTTCTTGATTTGTAATATTTTTAGAATCATGTTCCCCACGAGAATAATAATTATTTTGTACAGGAGACTCAAGGGTTACCTCAGATGTGTTTTTCAAAAAACACATATCGGCTTTGTTAGGATTTTCATCAAGTTAAGACTCTATGTCACTAGAACTATCCTTATAAGCACTCTATATTTTATTTATGGCATTTTTATAGTTTCTATCTTTATCCTCATACCTCTTGTTATATTTTAACTTGGGAAAATCAGCATTTACATGTCCCTTTCTCTTATATTCATAGAATATTATTTCACTGGATGTATCACATTTCTTCCAATCCTTTTTCCAATTTCCCTTGTTATCATATCTTCATTTGAAGTTGGGATTTCTGAAAAATTTATTTCTTATATAAAAATTATTAAGTTTTCTAGCTAATTGAGCCATTTCCTCCTCACCATCAGATGGTGAATATTTATTATTTTTACTGTCAGAATGAGGTTGTATCCTTTTCTTTTCTTTAGTTTTGGAAGTATTGGTTTTGAAGGCCACTGAATTTCTCTTCGGTTCATCTTCGTCTTACTTTTTGACTTTTAATTTTTCCTCATACATCATTAACTTGACTATCATCTCCTTGAATTCCAACTTAATAATATAACAAGATTCTATAATTGAGACAAAGGTCCCTCTCCATCTATCTGAAAAGCATCTGAGTATTCTCATAATTTTTTACTTGGTTGTAACATCTCTTCCAAATGAGATCATAGTTTTAACAATTTCATTAAACCTGAGATACATGTTAGAAATAGGCTGATAAGGATTCATCTTAATGTTATCATATTTAATAGTATATGTGTTAAGTCTCATTTCCTTAACAATAGAGGTTCCTTCATGTGAAACAAATAATGTATCCCAAATTTCATGGGCTGTTTTACATGAAGATATTCTGTTAAACTCTTCATATCCTAAAGAACATTACAAGGAATTCATTGATTTTAAATTATTTTTATAATAATCCTTATTTAGGTCATCCCAATTATGAATATCAGTATAATTAATCTTATGTTCATCTATAATTGAAGACAAAATCTCAAAACCCATACTTTCTAAGTGAATTTTTATTTTAATTTTCAATTGTGCATAGTTTTTTCCATTAAAGAATAAAGGTCTGTTGATAGTAGAACCTTAAAATCTATTATCCATAATTAGGAATAAAGTATAGATTTTTTTAAAGAACTAAAAATATATATATAAAATCAAATTTGAGATCTTTAAAACACAACTAAAATCACAGTTGAAATTGTTTTTAAACAAATTTGTTTTTTAAAAATAGGAATTTTAAAAACTCATCTGATACAAAATGTTGGTCGGATTATGACACTCAACAGGGGGGGGGGGTGAATTGAGTTTATATAAAAATTTATGTTGATTGTTTTTAAAAATATTTCCCCAATTCGAAATAAAAAGGCCAGTTAATCAACATAGTAAAATTATAATAGTTAGATTGTTTAAATAGTTTGTCAGAAGATTGATTAATTATCATTTATAACAATATGAGATATTGATAAAACCTTTTAAACTACTATAATAAGGAAATATAGTTATAACTACTATATAAGACTAACTATCAAAGTAAAATTTAGTTTTATGAAATATGAGTTAAAATAGGGAAAGGCTAAATCAAAAGAAACAGTGGATAAAAAAGTCATCCAGTCTCAGGCTGAGACCTAATACACTCTACATGGAGATAACCTTCCACTAAGACATATATAAAATAAGCTTTGATCGATACCCTAGATTGAGGTTAAAAATAGCACACAAGACTGTCCAGGTCACAAGACCTCTTCGACTTTTCTATGTGGAAAAACTAATAACTAGGTCACACATGACCTCTTCCACAGTTCTATGTAAGTGAAATAAGGTGTAAGAAGATATTGGAGTGAGAATATCTTGTGTCCTCTAGTTCGGTGTAAGAGATAGTGTGTGTTTTAATACAAATATACACACTACTTGAAAAGTAATGAAATAGTACAAAATAGATCAAAATGTAATGAGATAGTGTTTATAAGGCTCTATGTGTCATGAAATGTAGCTTTGGATTATTTAGATTCAACAGATGCAAAGTTCCAGTACTCTTTTGAAAACAGAGTGCCGTGAGTTGAGTGTTATTTTTTCCATGTAGTGAGATGTTTCTCCTTTGCTTCGAGTTTCTGAAAGGATACTTTCAAGTTTGTTCAGAGAAGGTTCTTCTTTTCTTACATCCAGTAGGAATTTTAATTTCTTACTTCAGTGTATTATTTCATATATGGGTGTTCTGATATTTTGCAAGCAATCCACTACTACATTTTTTTTCTCGAGCACCATGACTTATTTTTCAGTTTTCGTGTTGGAGTTTACAGAATGCACTATCACCACATCTCATACCTTGTAATATCTACTGATAGGAATATAAAAGAACATTAATTATATCAATGTCATTAAATGACTTGAATGTTACCATTAGAAACAACATTAGAATTAAATTGAAAAATAAAGAAAAATGGTTAAGTATGGAACAATGTCACAGTTGCGGTGAGACAGTCATGGTGCCACAGTCAAGGTAAGATAATCACGTTGAGATCCAGAACTAGTAGCATCGTTACGATTTTTAGTCCTTTATGAATTCTGGAATCAGTAGAAAGACTAAGGTGTCTATTCCTTTATGAATTTTGGAATTAATAGCAAGACTAAGGTGTCTGGTAAATGGTGTCTCAGGTAACAATGTCTAGTCCTTTGTCAAAATTCTGAATGGTGTTTTGTTACGATGTCTTGGAAATGGTATCAAGGAAATGGTGTCAGGTCCTTTGCGAAAATTTGGAACTGGTAGCAAGTTTACGGTGTCACAGACTTTGTGAAAATTAGGAATCGGTAGAAAGCTTACGGTGTCATAGACTTTTCCAAATATTTTTAAGCTATCTTAAGAAGTAATATTCACATAATGGATTAAAATTAAACATAATCATAATAAAACATAATAGAACAAGTTTAAGTATGGTTTAGAAGATTAAAATAGGATTTGTGTGATTCTGAATCATGATCTTTTGAGAGTTTAAAACACGAGTTATAAGATTGTAAAACATGATTCGTAAGTATTAAAACATGATGAGTCCAACAATATCCAAACATGATTTGTGAGAATTAAAACATAAGGAGTCTAACACATATAATTTAAAGTACACTTATTGGATTATTGAGAAAGGAAACAAACCAATGGTGAGATAAAAGTATCAGTTAGGGATAAGTACAACAAATGCTATCATGAATCAATAAGAATAAATGACACTGTAAAGTAAATAACCAAACATAAATTCTATTTAAATAATTTGACTATATTCATTATATAAGATATAATCAATATGGAAAGGTAAATAAATGAACACACATTCCATTTAATCAATAACTTGAATATCATAACTAGATAATGTATAATCAATATGTAAATTTAAATAAATGAACACACATTCCATTTAATCAATATCTTGATTATCATAACTGGATAAGGCATAATCAATATGGAAAAGGAAATAATAGATAACACATTCCATTTAATCAATAAATGTAAAATGAAAAGAATCTAGAGATAATATCATTGGGTTAATATCATGGATATAAATATAATAATTTTTAAAGAAGGAAATTCTTAATTATTGGATATCACTATCTCAAGAATCATGATACCTCTTTTATTAAGATATTTCCTCAAGATAGATTAAAACTGATGGGTAGGTATACACTAGAAACCCGTTTAACTAAGGCTATTCATCCCATGAGACCACGGATGCATCGAGTGACTATTTATAACCGACCCCAACCCATTTCTTCATGTCCAAATCATTCATCATATATCAAAAATTTAATTTAATCCATTAATAATGGGCCCTTTATCAAATATCTATATTGACTAAAGAATTATAATTTATCAATATTTTACCAAATAAATAAATAAATTTAAATGTATGGCATCATATGTATAAATGATATATAATTTGAGAAATAAACATATCCCTTTTAAATAATATTGATATTTTGGGGAAATTTAATGTCTAATTATCACAAGTAAATATTTCAAGGGAAAGTTAATGTCTACAAAAATGGATCAATAAAGTGAATGTCAATACTTTCCCTAGCCAAAATTATCATAAACCATCCATGGAAATAATAAGTACATTATCAATCCAACATATACCCATTAGAGTTAGAATAAATTTTTTTGAGGAATATAAATACCATAAAAATATATTTAATAAAATTTTTCAGAAAATATCCTTTTCATTTTGAGGATCACCTTTTAAAGCTATTTTTTTTGAAAAAGTTTGGAAAATTATTTTAATTTAAAATAACCTTTTAAATGTATAATTGATGTTTTAAAACATCGAGTGGTTATTGTGGTAAGAAATTCATTACATACTGAGTACATTAAAACAAATATTCCTTCCATATTTTTGAAAAAATCCAAATGAGCCTTATTTTGAAAATGACACGAATATTAATTCATTTTTTTTATAAAAAGTCAAAATGGGTAAAAATTTATTTAATAAATATTTTTTATATGTTTAATTTTTTTGATTTTTTAAGAATACATAATTTTGGAAGAAAATATATTTTCGATTGAAGATAGAAATGAAGTCAGATTTTCTTAAAAACATTCTCTCAATTATATTAAGTACCAAAGAGCATAAAAATGGTACTATTAATTTTAAAATTCATGAATAAATATAGTATAATAAAATGAAAAATTTTACTGAATAATTATCAAATAATCTCATTTAATAGAATTTCAAATATAAATAATCCTGAATAAACTGATATTGTGAAATAAACCCTTGTATATTCCATAATATTGAAGTTAGAATTAACCCAATGGAAATAAATTGAGTTATGAAATTCATTACCAGTTGGTAATTTTGAATTAAAATTAAATTGGATGGTATAATTAAAATTTAAAAATACAACACAATTAAGTATGAATGAAGAATGATATTATATTTATAAAGGTCAATATATACATCGTATAACAGAAATTATGTCTATAACATTACAATACGTCTTAATGAAGGGAAATTGAGACGAACTCCCTTACCCTGCACTTCATTCTGGTTGAAAATGATTTAACCTCCTATACAGTGATTTCAACCATGTTATTAACATATAAAATAAATATATTAGTATTTAAAATATCATATATTATCATTTAATAACATCTTATCACCCATTTTTAACAATTATTAAACATTTTCGTTGTTTCAGGTGTTAATTGCATTGTTTTCTCATTCATGATTTGTCATGAAGGTTCCAATTAATTTGAATATTATATAGTTTTATAATCACTAGAATAATAATCATGACATAATTATAATATTTATATATCAATTATAATTTTAAAACCAATAAATAATGTTTGTTTTTTTAAATTAGGTACATTACGATCATAGAGACGGTAGGCCGTACGTACGCATGAGTAATGTTTAAGTTTTTCAATAATCATTATGGAAAGGTGGTAAGTAATTTTGTATCATTATATAATGATAATAATATTATAAATACCATACTATTTAATTAAATAAACTTATATATATCATCAATGTGGTGTGGTGATGAAAAGAGAATCACATTACTTCATGAACCACAAATACATAAATGATGTTATCATCTTTCAGCGAGAGAAAATGTAAGAAATAAAATGATATATTATATTTTTTTTATTATAAATATATCATTAATATATAATAATGTCATTTATGTCACATATATTCATTAAATGTATCCTTATTACCTTCAATATAGAGCGTTAGTGAAAATCGAATCACATCACTTCGTGGGGAGGTAGTCTACCATACACATGTGCGACGTTATTATATCCCATATGAAATGTAAATTTAAAAATTATATATGATATAATGGATATATAGATATAATTACATTATGAATATCATATATATACATTGGATGCATCATCATATCCAACAATGATACGTGGTAATGAAAAAAATAATGACATCGGTTCCAGTGGCGGTAGTCTTCCGTACCCACAAATGATGATTTAGTAACCCATTTGATGGAATTGGGGATGGTTATAAGTCATAAAATTAAAATTAAAACATCTAAGTAAATATAAGATACTGATTTTATTATATAAAATTGGTTTAAGGAGAATTGTAGGAGGTGTAGGGAGAAATAAAATTAAAATGATCGATGAAGAACATTACCTCTTCCTCGGGTTACCTCCTTAGGTTTGAACCATAAGATTTCCAAAGTTAACTTTATGACTATAATAATGCCTATAGGATAACATGAGGGAATGTGGGAAGTTATTTGGGTAGGTATTTGTTGAAATAAAATAGTTTTAAGGTTTTTAAAGTAGAGGATAGGGGGTGGCATTTTTTTAACTGAGGTGAGTGGCACATTTGTAATATTTGAAAAGAAAAATGAGTACTAATATTTATCAAATTAAAAATTTTCCGTAATGGAGTATTAATAATACTTATACAAAATGGTGTCTAAATATTTCCTTATAATATATTTTATGAAATTGTTTTTATTTTAAACATTATTTATTTATTTAAACATCTCGTAAATCGATTTTTACCTTAATAGAAAAAAAATAATTTTGTTTGTTTTTACAATTAATTATAGTAAAAATTAATTTATCCTCATTACATAAAATAAATTATTCTGATTCCAAATATGGAATCCTTTTTTTTTCATAATTCTATTTACATAAGTTGAAAATTTTAATTTAAAATTAATCCCACAGATGCGATGAGAAGGCATGTTTTCAGATAGAAAATGTTCAAAAGTTTACAATGTTTTTATATCAAAATTTAAAATTGAAATGAATCAAATGACCAAAATTGGATTAATATATATATAATTGAATTTTTTTTACTATAAAACAATTTTAAAATATAATTTATCTTTATAAATAATTTAAATGAAAATGAAAATTTAAATGAAAATTTATTATTCTCACTATTCATTTAAAAAAGAATCATTTAAAAAAAATTCACCCTAAGATAATTTTGATATTATAATTTTAAAAAGTAAATAAATTTTATTAAATAAATTTCTATAATTGGTAAAAACTAATTTTAAATTATGAGCGCCATGGGAGACTAAAACATCTTTTAGAAGAAATATAGTTTTTAGAAAAAAATTTATTTATATTTTAAATATTTATTATTTTATTTTTAATCAATATATAACCATAATTTTCATAATTTAATTAGTAATTTTCATACCATTCAATTTAACAGCTTGTTTATATTGGTTTTCTATATTATGGTTCATTCTGACCTGGGTTTGTGTACTCTGTAAACTATTGAAGAGGTTAAATTTAATGAAATATATCTCATGGGTTGTTTAAGATTGGTGTTTAATGATATATATGTTATAGAATATGTTGTTATTCATTTATAATTTTGGTGTGCTACATTATCCCCAACTTAAATAAATTTCATCATCATAATTTTAACTAGTTCTCAGAAATCTAGGGTTCGATATTTGAAAATTCCATTGTTGATAATCTACATCATGAAAAGAGTTAATAAAACGTACTCTGAATAAGAGATAAAGGGAAGTAAAAAATTCCATATGAAATAATGCATTACTATGTTTCTAAGTAGAAGAACATTGATGGAAAGTGAATATATGGACACATAAGAAATTTTTTAATAATTATAGAGACTGATAGTTATCATTGATCATAAGAAAGTAAATTATTATTGGAAAGGTAAGGACCTCAAAACCATAAATCCATGATGATTTAAAAGACTATATGACTAAATTGACATTAATTATTTGGATAATTTTTTTTGTTTCAAAATCCTTTTTCTAATGTTGAGGAATTGTTTTAATATCTATTAATATAAGAAAATATACTTACTTGAAACATTTAAATTTTATAATCATAACTTCATCTTTTGGTTTTTCTTTGATCGATTTCCAATTCATCACTGACTCCATGATATAAAAAGTTGATTTTTTTACTCAAGCACTAAAATTCACATTTAATGGATCGTATGATCTATAAAATGGTGAAAAGTATTTCCATATGTCTCTAACTATTTTACAAAACCAATAAGGTTAGAACAAGTTATCCAATATAATACATTAATCAGTAAACCTCAATTATAACAACATTGGTTCATCATTAATATTTATTTGTCAAAATTATAAACTGTGACATATTAATTAGGATATCATGTAGGCCAGTGGTAGTTATTAAACTTATATCATACCTCAGTTGCGGGTTCAAGCCCTATGACCTGGACAACCATGATGGGTTGTCACCCAACATACGGGTTGTCATTTTTCTAAATCAATATTAATTTAATTCCTATAACATTAAAAAAATATTATAGACATACCTGAAATAAAATTAATCATTAAATAAACTTTTTACCAAGGTTTTCAATACAACTTATTTTTTCAAAAAGTAAAATAAACTTATTTTAATATTACGACAATTTCAATGATGATCATATCAACCCTAATAGTTATCAATTACTATAAACTAATTTCTATAAAATTTAAAGGCATTATTCCTCTAAAAACTATTTCACTAAAACATATACTAAAACAATGGGTTTTAATAGAAAATATTTCACCCAAAATATCCTCAATCTTGGAAGACTCCTATAATATAAAACATAAAAGTGGATTTTAAGAATTAGATCTTATTATCAATCTTAAGATAAAAAACCCATGATAGTTTCCATAACTCTTAATTTAATTAAGACACATATGCTTTGAAAATTTCACACAGTAATTAGATGTTTCATGATTATTATAAAGAAAATATCATTGGTAAAATACATCTAAAATTTAATTATTTAATCACAATACATAAAAAATTCACCAATTTTTTTAACATAAGTACTTCCATGGTCTAGGGGTAAGCTTTAGAAGAGGGAATTGACTCCATTAATTCCCAGGTTCCCCACATTTAAGATAATGAACTATAAATGGATCCCTAGGGTGAAATTTATTTCCTTCTTTATTACTCTTTATTTTTCATCAAAAATTATTTTCTTTATTCCCTTATTTTCCCAACATAAAGAATTTTACCATTCTGATGAGTCATATTATTTTTAATATAAGGCACTTTCAGTTTAACCTATTTCATTCTTTATCAGAATCTATTCAAATATTTCAAAATAGTTTTTAAAGAAAATATGAATTATCCTAATTATATCCCCTAGGAGTGTAAAAATCGGTACATAGTAAGGCCTATTATTGTGCACCAGGTGATGATCGGTTCAAGTCCTATGATGTGTTTTTGATGTTATTACCTATATGTACATCTACGCTAGAACTATTTGTAGTTTTAGTATCAAAACAGAAATATAATGCAAGAAAGATCCACATAATATCTACCTTACCAAATATTTTGGGGGTTCTTATATACTTATCCTCAAATTCTATCATAGGGCTATGATCCCTAATCTATTTTTCCTAAATCCAGTTTCCAAGTTTTATAATAAATCTCCTTCTAATACAAACTGCAGTGACCCCAACCCCCCAATAACCCAGATCCAATATATAATTTATTAAACTAACATAATTTACAAGGAATCGGACCCCAAAGGTCCGAATTTATTAGTAAGCCTTGGAAAACAAGATACATACTTGGGTCTTTAATTAGATTTGAAAAGAATAATTACAACATAATTTAATTTTAGAATATAATTATTTCCCCTACCATAACATTGAAAATCATTCATAGTACACTTCTTGGTTTCTTGGGAAAAGAAAACAAAATAATGGTGAGCTTAAATGATTAGTAAAGGTTAATTACATAGGAATATATCATTAATATATAAGCGTAAAAAACATGGAAAGGTAAATAAGTGAACCTAGAGAACGTTTAAATAATTTGACTATCACAATTAGATATGACAAAATCGACATGGAAAGGTAAATAAATCAACATACATACCATTTAATAATAACTTGACTATCATAATTTGATAATGAATAATCAATATAGGAAATTAATTAAAAGTAAAAAATTATATTTAATCAATAACTTGACTATCATACCTAAAAAAGTCATAATCCACACATAACTGTTAATAACTGATAACACATGCCATTTAATCAATAAAATAAGACTGAAATAAATTTAGAGATTATATCAATGAGAAAATCTCATGGATATTAATAACTTAATTATAAATTAAAGAAGTTCTAAATTATTATATTTTATGATCTTAGGCATTATTTTCCCTCTACCTTCATGATCTTTCTTCAAGGAAGTTCAAAACTGATGGGTAGTTATACATCAAAAACCCATTTCAATGAGGCTATCCAACTGATTCATCTCTTGAGACTACCATTTTATCGAGTGGATATCTATAATTAGTCCCCAACCATATATTAATGTCCAAATAATTCCTTATATATCAAATAACCAATTTAATCCATGAACAATGTGCCTTATAATCAAATATCTCTATCGAGTAAAGAATACATATTTATCAATATTTTTCTAGATAAAAATATAAATTTAAATCTATAATTTTTTTTTTCAGAAGTGATATATGGGTTAAGAAATAAACCTATCCATGATAAATAATATGGATATTTAGGGAAAATTAAATGTCCAATAATTATAGGTAAGTTAATATTTCATGGGAAAGTTAATGACTTCAAAAATGAATCAACAAAATTAATTTTAATACTTTCATTATTCAAAATGATAATTAACCATCCATAGAAAGAATAATTATATCATCAATCCAACATATACCCATTGTATTAATAATAAAGGGTTTTTATCATTGATGAATAAAAATATCATAAAAGAACCTTTAAAAAATTCTTAAGGAAAATATCCTTTTCATTTTGAAAATAAACTTTTAAAACTAAAATTTGGAAAAACAAATTTTCAAAATATTTTTATTTTAAAATAACCTTAGAAACATATAAGTGATTCTTAAAAAACACTGATTGGTCATGACATAAGGAATTTCCATACATGTAGAGTGTATTAAAAAACGTTTCCTTTTACATTTTCTGAGAAATCCAAACATGCCATGTTTTGAAAACAACATGAATATTACTTTCAAAAAATTTTATAAAAAGAAAAAGGGGTAAAAATAAATTCAATAAGTCATTTTTAAAAGGTTGAAAAAAATTTTAAAAACTTTTTTAGAAAATATGGTTTTTAAGAAAATTTATTTTTGACTGAAGAGAGAGATGAAGTCAGATTTTCTTAAAATCATTTTCTCAATTATTTCAAGCACAAACAAGTGAAAAAATCATAGCATTAATTTAAAAAATTCATTAATAACTATAGTATAACAAAATTAAAGGATTTGTTAAAAAATTATAATATAAACTCCTTTAAATGAAATTCAAGTATATACCATCTTGATTTAAATGATATTGTGAAATAAATAGTTGGAATGGCCATAACATTAAAGTGATAATTATCCAATGAATTGATTATGTTCATCAAATGTAATTATTCATAAAATACATGGAAATAAAATGATATATACTAAAAATTAATTACACACATAATCTTATAATATCAAATACAAAGAAAGAGTTACATAACCTAATGAAAAGAAATTGAGCTAAGAAATTCATTACCACTTGGTAATTTTCCATTCAAATTACCATGAATGATATAGTTAAAATTGAAAATTAAAATAAAATTAATTATGATTTCAAAATTATATTACATTAAAATGGTTTAGTATATGCACTATATAAAATAAATTAGGTTTATAACATTACAATATGTCTCAATGAAGGGAAAATGAGATGAAGTCCCTTACCTCATGCCTCCTTTTGTTTGAACATGCTTTATACGTATGTATAGTGGTTTCAAACATGTTATTAAGTTATTAAAAAAGAATATTTATATTTATATTATCATGTATGATAATTTTATTACTCATTATCACCCATTCGTTAATAATATTTCATTATTTTCATTGATTCTGGTGTTAATTGCATAGTTTTCTCCTTAATGCATTGTCATGAGGGTTCCCATTAATTTTCATCTTATATAGTTTTATATTCTCATGAATAATAATCTTGTAATAATTATCATATTTATATATCCATTATAAATTTAATACCAATCATGAAATATATTTTTAAGAAATGAATTACGTTAAGATCACGGAGACGTAGGCCACACGTAAAGAAGAGTAACATTTCCATTCTTTAACGATCATTATGAAATGGTGTTATGTAATTTTTTATCTATAATTTTTTTTAATAATATAATAAATATCATATTATTACTTTAAATATACTTATATATATCATCCATGTGGTGTGGTGATGAAAAGAGATTCAGATCGCTTCATGAAGGAAGTACTCCACATGTACAGGAATGATGTTATCATCTTTTAGTGAGTGAATAGGTAAGAAAAAAATGAAATATTATATTATGAGAATTATATACATTCCATAAATTTCATAATTATTTCATGTATATCTGATATATTCATTAAATTTATCCTTTTTTACCTTCCATGTATAGTGTTAGTAAAAAACTAATTACATCACTTCGTGAGGCGATAGTGGAGCGACGTTATTGTATCCCCTATGAAATGGAAATGAAATGGTATAAAAATATATATTATATAATGATTAAATAAGTATAATTACATTAAAAATATCATATATATTTTTTGTATCTATCATCATATCCAATTGTGAGAGGTGGTAATGAAAATACAAATGACATCATTTTGTGAGGCGGTAGTCCACCATACACATGAATAATGATTTCATAACTCATTATATAGAAGCGGGGATGGTTGGAGGTCATGAAATTTATATAAAAAATCTCATTATATGGAATGAACTTATGTTATTATATCATCATGTTTTAATTATAATAGAAGGAGGTGGAGAAAGAAACTAAATAAAAATGATCGATTATGAGCGTTACCTCTCCCTCAGGTAACCTCCATAGGTTTTCAAGAAAATATTTCAAAGCTTGAATTTATGAAAAAATTAAGGATTATAGTATAATAAGAGTTCTTTTTTAAATTTATTTGGAAAGGTATTCTATGAACTAAAATGGGTTTATGGTAAAAATAGGAGAGGATATGGGGTTGCCTATTATAAGTGCAGTGAGTGACACATTGGTAATGTTGGAAAATAAAAAGGTGTACCCACATTTTTCAAATGAATCAATGATCATAAATGAAGTATTATTAATAATTAGAGATTATAGGCTGTAAATATGTCCATAAAATAAATTTATGAAAAGTTTTTAGTTCATTTTAACCCTTATGCTTTTAGTTTAACCCCCAGTAAATCCATTTTTACCTTAACCACAGTAAATAATTTTTACTTGTTTTACTATTAATTATGGTAACAAATTAAGTTTAAATCACTATATAATATAAATTATTATTTTTTTTCAAAATATGGAATCCATTTTTATGATTTCCATTTAGATATTTGGAAAATTTTATTTAAAATTAATCTCACAGACGTGACGAGAAAGTGGGTTTTCAAAGAAAAAATATTCAAAGGTTTACAATGTTTATATATAAAAATTCAATATAATAATGACTTCAATGACCTAAATTATATTAATTGATAAATAATTTTACTAATTTTACTTTAAAACAAATTTAAAATATAATTTAACTTTATAAATAATTTTATTAAAAGGTTAATTTTAAATTAAAATTCAGTATTTTTCACCGTTCATCAAAAAATTAAACATTTCAAAAAAATCCTAAAAAATAACCCAAAGATAATTTTTATATTCTAATTTTAAAAATTAAGTTCATTTATTAAATAATGTTTTTATGTACGATAAAAACTTATTTTAAATCATGTGCACAAAGGGTGATTAAATCTTTTTTAGAAAAAAATACATTTTCTAAGAAAGCTTTTACTTTTCTTTAAAATTATTATTATTTTATTTGTAATCAGTAGATAAAAATACTTTGTATAATTTAATTATTTCTATTAATAGATTCCAATTTAATGGCTAGGGTATATTATATTATCGTTTATTTATACTTGGGGTTATGTAATATCTAAGCTATCAAAGAGATTAAATTTAAATAAATATATTTTGAAAATTTTCTAAGCTCGGTGTTACATGCCGCATATGAAATTGAGTAATTTTTTCTTCGTTTATAATTTCTAGGTGTTAAGAGTTACATGCATATTAACTCAAGGTGTTACCCATAGGTTTGAGGTTGACCCATTATTCACTTAATTGATTAAACATTAGTATCATATCATGAGTGCGGTTACATAAAAATCAAATATAAATAGAAAATGATTACATTAAATGAGAATAATAAAAATCCTTAATGAAATATTAATTCACAACTCTTTACGTTGCTCAAATTTTAAAAAAAATAATTGTATGAGGTACATGTCATCCCTAGTTAAGGGTGCCTCTGACTACTTGGGTGAAATTATGAAAGTGGTGGGTTGACTTATCTATTATTGACAAAAAAATTAGTATCATTTTCTAGATTTCTGAAAATTTTGAGACAATCATTGAGAAATGAAATGTTATCATTTGTAAGAGATGAAACTCCACTCAATAGATCAAGGAGCGGTGAGTAAATGTGGTTATCAATATAAAAGTGAACCTTAAGACTCTTTAATTTGTGACGTAGCCATAGATTGTACTACGAGGAAAGGTTTTAAAGATATTTACCACTAAAATAATCTATAGACTGAGTATTCCAAATATAGTAGCCAAGGTCTACTAGAATTCAATAAACATAGGTAGAAATTTAAGATAATAAAATATTAAATTTCTAAAAACCAGTAATCAAAGTAAAAGTTCCAATATTCTTGAGTTTTATTTTATATGAAAAAGGATAGTGTTATTATTAGTTGAATAAAAATAATTTTTTGCAAATATCATTTCCTAATTGTAACTTATTTCAAATTGAATTATAGGTTCTTGCGTAAGTACTATGATGTGAAAGGAAAATCTATGTTATAGAGGCCCCACTACCAGTTGAGCCACATCATGAAGCGATGGTGAAAAGAAAGATTGAAAGAGACACAAGGATGAGGAATTTGATTTTTACAACAAATTCTATCATCAATGTCCAATGTGTTATAAAAACAACATCATGATGTGAATTATTTTACTTGTTTTCTCAACTCCATGAGCTCCACAAGGAGAAAGTGAAGTAGTAAATGAATGAGATTATGATTACATTAAAAACATATGATTTGAAATATTTTTCATTATATTTCAAAAAATAACTTTCAAATATCTATATAACCCAAATAATACAAGTTCTTTTTAGGATTATAAAATGTCTAATATAGAGAACATGCTTCATTACATTTTGGTTAAGGTTTTCAAAGTGGATAATTATTTACCCGAATGTCCGAAAGGCCTTCTTTTTATTGATTTTTGATAATAAACCTTCAAGGAATGAGGGAAAACCCTTACAAGGCCCGTATTCTTAGAGATTACAGGACCCGTAGGTCTTAGAGGAAATATCCAAACTATAACCACATGGAACTGCTCCTCCCCAGCTTCTACATTATGATGTCAGCTATCCACATTCACACGACTGTTCTATTAGGCTTCTCATTCTTGCAAAATCTAGTCCCGATGGAAATTCCATACCCTATACTAACTCCAAATATGATAGCTTCTTATCTGGTGAATGTTCCTACACTAAATCCTTATCTGGATTCTACTCCTTGTAGAGTCTGTCTGGTCTATTAAGCACAAATTTAGGTGGCCCAAAAGCCTTGAGGTGGCCCGAAGTCCTTGAGGTGTCCTGAAGGCCTTGAGGTAGTCTAAAATACTTACTGGAATGAAGGTCTTAGGGGGACCAATGGCCTTGAAGGACCAAAGGACCAAAACAGTTTCCTAAAATACCAAAAAAATTAATAGTATGGGCTGATACAGTACCAAAAAGTACCTACTATAGTGCCTGCAACAGTACTTCTACAATATTTCTATAGTACCTAAAAAATATTTCTCCGCCCAAATTTGAACTCGAGTCACTTTGATGCACTTGCCGAGTCCTCACCAACCAGGCATAGGCTCTTGTGCCCAAGTAGATAATTACATAGAAAAATATTATTGTTTTGTTCTTATGGTGAAAAATATAAAATAAAAGGTGAAAAGGAAAATAGAAAGTGTAGAACCAAAGTAAAATTTACAATTGTTTTCAAAGAAAATAAAAAAATCATCATATAGGTTTCTATCATCTTTGCATGTCTCGAGAAAATTATACTGAAGATAAAATGAAGTGAATTGAAGTTAAAGAAAGCATATGATTTGACTGAGTGTATACTCATCATTTTATGTGATGTATATAATTTAATTTTTAGGTATTAAATACTGAATACATGTCACACATTTGTATTAAAATACAGTAACCATGTTAGTAAAGAAACATTACATGATGTAAGGTGAATTCTCTAACTAGCTGTGAAAGGGTGATTCTTAAGTTAGTGATGAGAAGTACACAAATTATAATTTCCATGTTTATTGATTCTAATTGAAATTTTATTAAATATTAAAAAAAATTATTTCATGTATCAAATTGAAATAAGGATACATTATTCCACTTTTGTAATGAATTTTGTTTTTGGAGTCTCATAGTAAAATAATTATTCAGTAATTCTTTAATCATTGAAAAAATCTGATGAATATAAAATGCAATACTTAAATACATAGTTGTGGTAAGATGTTTTTTTTATAGTAAAACTGAAATTAGTCGTTAAGGATATACCGAGTATAGTCTTTAAACTATTTGGAGACAAAACCTTTGGTATTATTGGCATAATTACTTATCATGTTTTTATTGGGAAACCTTTTGAAATAAAAGTAATCCACAAATATTTTTGAATTTGTTCAAATATAAAGCATGAACTATTCTATGTATAAACTATAGGTAAATTATTATTCATTATAATATTCCTTTAAGATATTTTAAGGAATGTTAATGTTATGTAACTGACGTATATTAATAGAGGATATAAGTTGATTCAGGACTGTGATACAAACAATATCTTGACCAAGAATTCATAAATCATGAAAACATTGAGTGGATTTATTTCTGAAATCACATTTCCATGTCTACATCAGATCCATGATATTATTAAAAGGTAAAAAAGTGATTAATCTTACATACACACATTGATCATTAAAATGTAGAGTGGATTAATTCCTTAACTCACATTTCCTTATACACATTAGAGGTATGATTTAAGTATAAGGACGATCAATGACGAGTTTACATAAATCATAAAAAATATTCCATTATAGTTTCAATACATGCTCAAAAAATAGCAGTGCTGACCCATAACCATATGGAAACTATAATGAAAAATGGATATCATATGAGTTGTCATATGAATTAAATCCATTATTTCATAAATAAAGTTTTCATGGGGTAAGGAGTTTGTTATGGATATGTAAATAAAAAAACATGCATTAAGAAATACACAAATTACATCTAACATAATTATCTAATTTTAGTTTTTAATTTTACAGAAATATCTAATATAGAAAAGTAATAGTCAATAGATTGAATATATTTCTATAAAAGGGAAAACATATCTATTTTAGTTAGTGGGAGATAAATTGGCTTGGTTAATTCAAAGAAAAAGATGCATAAATTTATGAAAAAGGAATGAGTTCTAGAAGAGTTCACAGAAAGAAAATTCTCCATAGACATAAACTATGTTATAAATTTTAAACCATAGTTGTGGTTTTATATTCACCACAACAAGTGATATATTATTCGATGAGAATAATTGATCCTAAAAGAATCATTAAATGGAAATAATCTATGAATTCTAACTTTATATGAATTAAAAAAATGTATACCATTTATGAAAATCAATTCTGAATTTTGGTGGTTTCTCTAATTGATATAAAGGCATTGGGGGGTATTCATAGAAAATATACATGGTTGGTACATGAATGGTACCAACAAGGCTCTACTAGTTATATAATATCACCTTGCTTAAAACTATTAGAATTATAATTTTCATAACAACTTTATATGATCATTATATTAGGCATTGGATTTTAGGACCCCCATTATTGCACGGTGATTATACGAATCAAAGTGAAACGGTTGGTGGAATAATATAATGCTAATATGAAATGAATGGTGTAGAGATACATTTATGGATTAATTTAAGAATAAAAAATATAGAATATTCATTTTTAATGAATGAATTCCTTGTGTTTGAAAGTGGTTAGTGGGAGCACCATATTCTTCCTTGTGAATTATGTTGAAAGGATATAGAAGGAAACTATTAGTCTTACAGTTAATGAATACTAGGGTGGAATTATATATCTAAAATTTACTTAAAGTAGTTATCCATGTTTTATGGTACAATATTAATTAAGGTAGATCTAATGGGTTACTTAGAACAAGTAAAAGTATATATACTAATGAGGTATTAAAAATATATGTTGAAACAATTTGATAGATAATTGTTTACAATGTCAGATGAAATAAATATCTCAAATAAGAAATTTATTTGACATAGGAGAATATTGAAGTAATGAGTATAAATACATAATATTCAGTAGTGGATTTATCATATAAATTATTTTTTGTACTAGATGACATGTCTTACGAGTGATTGAAAAAATACAACAGATATCTACCTTGTAATTTGAGAGAATAGGAAACTTGTTATGAGTGAAAAAACTATAATTTTACATGATCAATATGATCTAATATCATAGTTTTTCAATGTAAATAAGTAAAATAAGCTCATTTAAGATAGTGGTAGTAATATTTATAAATATTGAGTATCTCATGGATTCTGATGCGGCTAAATAAACATAAAATATGAAATGATTTGTTCTAGTTATGTCATTCATAATAAAGGTTATAGCCAATATTTCAAGATTATAATAGAGGGAAAAAATTATATGTTGTGATATCATATCATGGGATGATATTATCAAGGATGTGTAGTTACAGAAAAAATAGCCATGTAGGAAAACATGAGAGTATCGATGGATAAAACCATAACTTACATTAAGAATGATCTTATCTTGTTAGAACTAACAAGTTTATTGTTTGAAAGTTGGATCTAGTATTAGTTGGTGTGTTTTACAAGTGGTTTTCCTTGACCTAGAAAGAAAAGTAAATTTGATGAGCAAACCATGTATACAGATATTTACACATGATGAATACACACCAAAATATTTTCAATACTTACACATTCACTATTTACATGGAAATGTACTTAAGATTATTTTTCATATCAATATGCTATAGTAGTTCCCTATTATAATGATAACCTTAGAAAACCATGAAAATAATATTAAAAATATATTATATAGTATATATATATTATACTAACTAAAAATAAACGATGCCTGACTATTATGTGTTATTGGATCATAAAAATAATATCTCTTCTCATGAAGTTCACATTTTTAAATCTTAAGTAGAGGAGATCATGAGGACTGATTCATTAGATGGAACACCACATGTTTTAGGTGTCATTGATTATTCCTATTTATGAGTACATTTTTTGGTCTTTAGACTTTAGATTACTATAAATATGTACCATTTGATCTTGTACTTTGAATGAATATGGAAGCCATAAAATTTATATTGTGGTGATGTTTCTTGCATTGGGCGCATCATTTATGTTATGACATTGGTTGAATGTTAATTGAAGTGTTTTTCACTTTTTAAAAGGATGAGTTGTCTTGGGCCCAGTTGACCAAGATAGTAGAACATTAATAAAATCCATAGCCATGGTGATTAAATGTATGTATATATAGTAATGTCACCAATAAATAAATGAATAAAGGGTATGACATGAAGTGTGCATCATGTTTTATGGATATCATGAGAGAAAGAGTATATATTACATGACATGTGTTTGTATAAGTTTTTTTTGCTATAGATAAACCTTATATCCTTATGGAACTTGTTTGGTTGATAGATGTTACTTTCTTTATATGAGTATCACTCACTACTATCGAGATAAGGTCTTAAAGGGCCAGACATAAAGCATACTCAGAATATTGACCAATTCTATTGAATTTAATATTAGGACATGGTGATCCCCATGGGGGTGGCCTGGTAATTTCCATGTTTATATGATAATAAAAGATATAAATAAATTAAATATTATTCTAGTTTAGATAATAACCCGTGGATAATTTTACTTATTATATTAATAATTTATTCAATGAATATAAAGAAAAATATTTTTCTAACGAATGTTATATATTTAATATTCATTGTTTTTTAATATTTATAGAGAGATGAGTTAAGTTGATGACTCCAAATTTATCATGTAGCATAGTTTTATTGTTATAATTAAGTTATAAATTAATTTTTATCAATGAAACACATTTTGAACGTTATAAGTGTTATTTTGGGAATTAATTTAAGTGTTAACTTATTAAATTGATTAAGTGTAATTTTATTTTTTTAAAGCTTACTATAAATGCCTAAATAAGCCCAAATTTTGAGGTAATAATAATTTCCTAGAATTTGAGATACATTCTCCCTTATCTATCAAGTTTTAGAGGGATAAAGGGAGGATCCAGACACCCCGATCCAATATCTCTTCCCATATTGAATATATGGTGATCCTATGATCATTGCGATCTCAAAGAGCTATATATTACTCCATGATATTACCCTAAGAAATAATATCAATGATATACATTCTTATATAATGTATATGGATGATTTAGAGGGTTCTGGATTTAGTTCCTTCGAGTGATTATTTCTGATGAAAAGAAAAACATATTTCCAATCAAAATCAGAAGAGGTACGATTTTGCTTTATTTTTAGTTTTTATTCTTTATGATTAATTAATTTTCACATGATCTATGGATGAATCTGAGTTGGGTATATCCGATTTTATGTTTCAAAAAAAATACATACCTAAAAAGTTTAATAAATAATTTTTCATACTTTCCTAAGTGTTGGGTTCCTTCATCTCATTGGGATAATCATCACATTTCCCATGGTTCCCATCACCAACATGATTCCTTTAGGCTTCAAACATTACTAAATCCAAAAGTCGTTAATATGACTGATATATAGTTAGCACCGTAATATAATTATTTTAAGATGATCAATTCAACCTAAAAATGTCTTCTACTTCAAAATTATTACATTAGATTTTTGTTCAACTTAAACCACTCGAATTTTAGTATAGGATTATTTAGATTGGGTTCTTAACCTAATTTATTAACATAAAAAATCCTTTATAGTGTATTTTAAAGAGAATGTGATTACCCAATGTATTTCCACCGGGAGGTTTTTGATAGGAGTACAACAATAGTCCCACTCATCATGAAATAGAGTGAAGATATAGTTGATGCTCAACCAGTATTTTTTGGGGTGATTACCCCAAGGTGCATCTGCATGACAACTACATCCACTTTACCCTTTTCGGACATGGATGAAATTTTTAAATGAACCAAATGATCTGTAGTTTAACAGAATTATGGGATATTATTATATACTTAGACTTATCCCAAGGGTTTTTAATTTTTTTCTTATAATAGTACCTAAAATATTTAATATTACCTAAGATAACATGTATTTTTATATATACCTTCTATATTATAATCAACCTTAACTTATTAACCCTTAAATTATCCTAAAATGACTTCCTAACCCCTAAATTTTTCCAAAACATGCAACAATACCAAATATGATTCCCCAAAGATGTGACGGTACCAAAATTTTATGAATTATAGAAAAAATTTGATGATATACATTCCCAAGACCTTTTAACTTTAGAGTTTTTCAGGGTTTCGAAAAAACATTTTCCAATAAAACCCATGTCATTATCAACTATTGAATATTTTTCCCACTATAATAACCTTTGTAAACCATAAAAAGTCTCTAACATTTCACTTAAATTATTCACACAAGATACGCTTATAGACAGATCATATGTATTAGTTTTCTTCATATCACATGGAAATAGAAACATATGAAAGTGGTGAGCTGAAATGCTTAGTAAGGGATAAAAAATGATATCAGAACATATCATTTGTAAGACATGGGCATGAAATAAGAACATGAACACAAGAACTAAAGATAAGTACATGAGAAAAAACATGATCACAAGTACATGAATCATAAATTAGAAATGCAGATATAATATAAACAAGATATATTCATAAACATATCACCAATGTTCATCAATAAGGTGTCATAAAAATATACTACCATGGTTATTCAACTAGGTATCATAAAATATCACCAAGGAATTCTTCCAAGGTATCATGAACAATTTATATCTAGAGACTAATTATTTATCCAATGCACAAGAGTTCTATTAGGGAGAACCTTTAATTACCCAGGTTGTTCACCAAGGTATCAAAAACAATTCAAAGGCATGCTACCAAGGTATTGTAGACAGGTGATATCTAGTGATTAATTCTTTACCCATTTCACTGAATCATTATCTGGGTGAACCATTCATTTTCATATCTTTATGTGATCCAAATAAGGGAAATAATAATAAATCCTGTCAAAAAATATGTAACTGAAGAAGGAAATGGGATACATGATTTTATACAACATAATCACAAGAAATATAGAGAAATGAAGGGTATGGTATTATAATATAATATCATAGGAATGGATAAAGGGTGTTTATATATATGTAGAATACATTTTTAATAGTATTAAGAAAATTGATTTTGAAATAATATATATTATAGACCATTTAAAAACATCTATTTTATAAAAATTGGAGAGTAATAATTTTTTTGAGAAACCATAAAGGGTTGAAGATAAAGTTTCATAGAAAAGACAATGATAGTTGGAAGTTGTTTTCAAATATAAGGAAAACTTAAAATAAGGCTTTAGAAGAAAATTTTATCATTGTCATAAGAAATTTGACGTTACAGGTCACTTTCAAATTATAATTTCAAAAATGTGAAGTGATTTTTTTTAAATTACATTTGAAAAAAGAAACTTTAATAATATATCCTTGAGAAATACATAATTATTATTAAAAGAAATATGGCGTGGAAGATAAAAAAATTTATTTTTGAAAGGATATAAAACCTTTTAAATATTTCTAAATATAGTTTTTGGAAACCCACATCATAAAACATATAACAAAACTTCATTTTAAAAAGAGGATAAGAGAAATATGATGGTCACATGAGATAACACAAAATAAGGATTCAAATTATGAAGGAGAACATTTTCTATAGTGAAAATATTTACAATAAGGGGAATCTAATGTCAAAGTGGATTTGATTTATTCTAAAAAATGATAAAACTTTCATGGGGATGAAATTAGTCAAGAAGAAATATTTGATTTAGAGGTTTCATTTTACTCATATATATAAATAAAGTAACCTTAAATAAAATATTTGGGTGGAATTAACCAATATTATAAGAAGGTAGTATAAGAATTAGAATTATAACTCAATACAAGGTGTTCAGTCAATGAACTCCCTTACAACTTTTGTATCTTTTGAAACGATAGCCATACCAAGAGAGAAAAAGATATGGATCTTCAAACACAATTAATTAAACAAATATGGTATAGTAAATTAATTATTTAGTAATCATACCATAATAAATATATCATGGTTCACAATAAGAAATGTGTCTCAAAAAATTAAATTTGAGGCAAATAACATGTTACCTTAATTCCTAACTTCCAATTAAGTTCTTGAATATCCAATATAAAAAAATAAATATCTTAATAAAATATTTCAGAATAATTTTCATACATATAACCTTTTTTAAACTTCATTTATAGTTATTATATACATTTATATTAGTTATTTATTATCTATTTGGAATATCTTATGTGAGTAATCTTGATCATTTTAAACTAGTTTCATAGTAGTAGTGGCGTTCTTCATTCTTATCCTAAGGTTAACCATTCCCAAATCATACAAGGTACTATAATTAATGATTTATAATTATTTATAATGTTTTAATTTTATTTCATATGTATTTTAGTTATTATTTATGAAGACAAAGTCGGTGAAAATCATATCCTAATTTGTTTATGTGTCTGTTTCTTTAAAAACTGATGCCGAAACTGAATTTTTTTTTTAAAAATGTTCGATGTCAGTTTTTAAAAAACCAACGCTAAAATTTGATTTTTTTAATCAATAGAAAATATTACAATTCCAAAATAATTGAAACCCCTGTAATAAAAACACAATATACAATAATCAAACATTATTTTTCATTGACTAAAAATCTATAACTTTCATGATTTTATCTAGTTAATCAAAAAATATCTACACATTTTTATTATAAAGTAGAATTAAACAACACATACCTAAAATTTACAAAATTATCTTTGTTGGTTATTGTTAAAGCATTCATTTGATTATCAGTATGTTCAAACACCTATTATATCAAAAGAGTTATTTTTTTGAACCCATATGTAATATTATTCTTAAATATTAGAATATACATACCTCAAATCCTAATCAAACTTAACAAATAATTCATAAAAATAGATTGAATATGGGTACTATGAGATTGATAATAATAATAAGAATCATTAAATGCCTACAATAACATTGAATGATATGAGATAAAAAATAGCATAATATGGCAGAAAATATAACATTTTTAGTACAACTAACCTGATCAAATTCAGTAGTTTTATTAGTTGTGATTATCTCGTACATGAATTGTATAATATAATAATCACATTCAACATGTCCTTTTTGATGATGAAACTACAATTTTAAAACATTAAACTGATTATAAAAATCAATATATAACAAAAAATCAGAATAAAATCTAATATAAAAACTAATTACCTGTACTTCCACAAATTTTATTTTATTTGGTGTCTTTATCAACATGTATTTCTTGTTAATGTTTTTCCATGAAATGTATTTTCATATATATGAACTAATAATACTTGTCTAAATAATGATAATTAAACATAATGATCTTATAAAAAAGAACATACCTGTCAAATAAGGTGGAAAATATTTTATGAACATTCCTAGATAAAGAGAAGAACCAATATAAGGTGAATTCACTTGGGCATAATACCCCTAACATCCAATGCCCCCTACAATAAAAAACATCACAATTAATGACATTATAATGATCATTAGATCATAATTATATTTTTATTCTTACTTATCAAGAAATTTAAAAAACCAACACTCAATATTCGTATGTGATAATCTCTCACATATATATTCTACTCTATCAGGATTCTTCACATGTTTCACTTCTATGGAAATGAATTATGTATCTATAAAACAATAAATGTCTCTACTTTCATTTTGTAGAAGAAGCATGTTTAGATACCTAATTTAAAAATAAAATATATTTATTCAATTTAAAACCATATTTTATTAATGGAATAAAAATTCAAATGTCAATTTACTTACATGGAAAACAACTGCACCACATTCAGACCGAGCTATTAAATATAAACTAGATGCATGACATATTCTTTGAGTAATATCAATTTATATTATCTTTTGCATATATCGGCCTTTATCTGAAACACATAGATATAAATCAATGAATAAGAAGCCTGAAATAATCCTTTTATCTCACAAGAAATATCAGAAGTATCTACAATAAATTGTTCCTGAAGATTTTGTTTCATTAGTGCAGTTTCTTTTTCTTTCAGGTACTCCTATATAAGATAAATGTTAGAAAAAATTATAAGTAATTTTGAATCATTTGTAATTAATATTTAAAAAATACTTACTGCATATGAAATATAACAAAGAAGACCAGTTGGCCAAATTAAAAAATGACCTAAACAATCCCCAAATCTTGTGATCTCCTCAGTAGGAAATTCTAGTAAATCATTAAGATCTATAATATTAAGTATTGATACTCTAACCAGACCCATATTCATAGGATGATGATGTAAAAAATCACCCAAAAAAGTCCATGAGTCTTAATGCAATAATATGTATATGAGGATCTCCAGCAAACAACACAAAATATACATTTTGGTCCAAGTGAGGTGGTGGAGTATCAAAGTAAGTAGTTGGGGTAGGGTAGTCCGGGTGAGCAGGATGTGAAGGATGGAAAATGAAAAATTATATTACTGTTTATAATTTATAAAATATAAAAAATTGGTGACAAATAAATGATATACTAATTGATAATACGATGTCTGTTCTTTATAAATTGGATATGATTTATGTCCCTTAACACCATATCCTAATAAGTTTCTATATGCAGTAAATTCTTTTACGGTGAACATTATAATAGCACGAAAAAGAAAATACTCATTCTTGTATGCATCTAAAATTTTAACACCTTCCTCCCATATTAGTTTCAAATAATCAATGAATGGTGAAAGATACACATCAATATCATTTCTACATTTTTTGTGTCTAGAAATCATCAATCTCATCATAATATATTTTTTCTTCATACATAGATGTGGGGACAAGTTGTAAACTACCAGAAAAATAGGCCATGAACTATGTTGTCTAACGAGGCACTAATATGAATTCATTCCATCAGTACATAATCCCATTCTGAGATTTCTAACTTCACTTCCAAAATAAATTTTTTTATATTAAAACTCCACCACTATGGCGAATCGGTAGGGTGAAGTAAGTTTCCATAAGATATAAACTCATATGAATTATATCTTAAACTTTTTGCATAAATTGTATTTTAAAATAGATTCTTCAAACAAGGAATTATTGGAGGGTACCAAATTTCATAATCAGGAGTTTTGATTCTGGTACCTAAGAATGAATCACAATTGAATTATCATAATTTTATGCAAAATATATTGGATGATATCAATAGAAAGTGAAAGATTGATTTTTTTTGATGTTAGATGACATTACCTGAGAATGAATCTAGGTTGAATTTCTTATCTATATTATAGCATGATGTCTTACATGTTGGAAATCTTGATAAATATTTATATTGTTTCCTATATAGTACACAATCATTAGGGAAAGCATGTACATTTTTATACCCCATTCCCATTGGGCATAATATTTTCTTCACATCATAATTGGAATTTAGAAGCCCATTTACTTCTGGAAGTATCTCTTTTAAAAGCTAAAGTAAGCTGGAGAAACTTTTATCACTCAACCCATTTTTTCTTTTAAGTTAACTAGTCTCAAAAATGCGGATAACATTGAATATTTACTGTAACCTGGGAATAACGATTTCTTAGAATCTCCATGAAATAGTTCATTAGTTGTTATTTTTTGATGGTTTCAACACCTAAATCATGAATTAATTCTTAAATACAATCCTTTTCCTCATTATGAATATTTTCACCAACAATGGATGTTTAATTTTTAGTTCATTCACCATCCTAGATCCAACGTGTATAATTAAAAATACAACATTTACAAATGAGAAAATCCTTGATTTATCTAGAGTTTAACATTCTTATATTCAAAAACTTTATACATGGACATAAAATCAAATCAATGTTTTGAATATTTTGTTTAGAAAATTCCAAGAATTCATCAACACCTTTTTCATATTCACTAGCAGTTCTTCATAAATGTATCCAATTACAATCCATTCAATACCTAATATCTCAATATAATTGGTGAATATATTAAAACATTATATATATATATATAGATAAATTGTAAACAGAAGGATATTTAATAAAAACTATTGATAATCAGATAGAAAAAATCAGATATGGAACACATTTACAGATAGTATACTTTTTTATATTATATACATGTGTTATTTTGATATTATAATTTAATTATAATATCAATCTTCTAAAATTTATTAGTTCATTTTACATAGTTTCTGCATTATTTCAATGTTTCATGTGTCAAAAATATTAAATATTTCATTAATTTAACAGGTGAAATATTTGTTATCATTAGTAATATGAAATAATAATTAGAGTAAATGTTTATATTATCAGTGAAATCAATCATAATACTCCCAAAATTATAACAGTGGGAATTAAATACATAACTAAATTATTTTTCTTACAACACATTTGATTCATTATTATTTGTTTATTATTATATCCTAAAATTATTATTATTATTATAATAAAAATAATAAGAAAGTGAAACTTTATACCAACTAAAGAAACCTAATAAAAAAATAAATTCATTTTTAAGTCATTTTATATTAATATAAAATACATCTCCTAGTAAAATACACAATTGAATATATATGTTTTCTATAATTGGATGCTAAATTATAAATTTACTTCAATTAGATTGATTCCAACATTTTATTTGAACCAATAGTGCAAGGAAATTATATCAAGGCATGAGATCACAAGTAATAAATTAAAGAAAACATGATGTCTAAGTATAGATGCATGAAATACAACCATGGATTACTAATTAATCACATAAATATGTAAAGCACATTGTAACCATTAATAAATATATAGGAATCATGCACACTACAACAAGTATAGGTAGACATGCGACAGAAGCACTAGTATAAAAAATATGCCTGGAAAGCGACTACATAAGTAGGAAACACTCTAGCATTGAATAGATTCAAATTATAGTAATTATATAATAGAAAAAAGCTGTGAAAACAGACATTATTATAAAATACCTAAAAAGAATAATATTGTGTTTTCTTATAAAAATCCTATCATGGTATGTAGAAGGTGTTCTAATGAAATATAAAAGCTGTATTAGTAAATTTAAAATAGTATGGTAATTCAACCTAAATGGAATTTTATTTGCAGTACATGTTAATATGTACGTTCCTATAAAGATGCGTGTAATTATATATCCATCCTGTACCAATACAACTGTAAATACCATACAAATCATAAATCATTAAAAATAAGAATATACTCACCTTAGTCAAGGTGAAACCATAATAAACAATAATGGAGATCTACATGAACAATAATCACATCCCTGTCCACTTGGACTTTTCACTGCATATGGGATGATCACTCGTAGAGATAACTATTAACCATGTTCCAAAAAATTTATAATAAAATATAAAATAATAATTGACGAAAATAAAAAACATAATTAAATGATAACTAATTTATATTCAAAATTTAAAAAAACAAACAAAATTCAGAGTTTAACACGGAAGTAGATCCCAATACACACATTGCTCCGTGGAATGATTTGGAAAATTAAACACTGTAAGATCTATTCAAAAAATTATTGTAAAAATGAAAAATAAAGATACAAAACTAAAATCAAACCATAGTTTAATGTCACCAAAAATCAACTTTGGAAGAAAAAATAATTTGTAGATGATGAAACAAGAGAAGATAATCTAGAGCTCAGATCGCAGATCATGAAATGGAAGATAATTGACAAGAATGGCCATTGGATATCACAAATACATCTTTGAAGTCATCGCGAGTCGAGATAAGTCACAATGGGTTTAGCTTTAGAAGATTAAAAAACATGAGGGCTTCTCGATCCGGACTCTTTTTAAAAGACTTTTAGTGTCTGTTTTTACAAAAAATCGACGCCGATGAGTCTGAATTTTTTTTTGCATCGATGTTTGAGAAACCAATGTAAAAAATATATATTTTAATAGATGGCATTGTTTTTTTTATCAAAACTGATGTCTAAAGAACCCAAATTAGCAATTTATGGCACCAGCTTTTGTAAAAACCAATTCCAAAACTTTTTTTTGATTTATGGAGTCGGTTTTTGGAAAACTCGATGTCGTAAATCATTCCTTTTGTGGTATTTGGCCTCGGTTCTACTAAAGAATTACGCCAAAAACCACTCTTAAAATTTTTTGGAGTCGGTTTTTTTGTAAAATGGACTCAAAAAATTTATCGCACATTATATTGGCATCGGTTTAGAAAAAACTGACATCATTACTTCAACGTTAAATCCGGTATTTCCACTAGTGGCGTATGTCTATAGAAGAGATTATTTTATTATAATATCAATAAAAAAATTATAATGAAATTATTTTTATATAATTAATGTCATGAGTCATAATAAGGTATATTTATATGAAGGTAAATGAATAAGAAGTTTTCAATTATAAATAAGTCAGTTTTCCACTTTGTATGTTTATTGTAGGTGGAAAGTTTTACAATGATAACTTATTTCTAAAATTACTCATAGAATGCATAATTTATATTTTTATAATAAAAATCATGTTCAAATAATATATAAATTAACTAAACCTATTTTTATGGTGCAACACCCTAAAATTTAAAAATATGAATATCATATTCGATAGAATGCATGACATGAAAAAACCATAGAAGGGAATATAATATCCCAATACATTACAATATATTTACTATTTTGAATAAATTAAAACATTCTATTTCTTACCTTTAATGTATCACTACATTAGCTTAAGACTTTTTTCGATGGCTTGATCTACACGCTAGGCCGAGTTTCAATGATTACTATTAATATTATTATTTAAATTTAAATTTATCTTTTAACCATTAAATTAGTGGTTATAAACCAGATTAAATAACTTATGAAGAAATATGGTTTAATTCATTGGTTACTAATTAATTAGAAATGAATATGAAAACTAATTGAATATAAAGGAAATATTTTTTTTATAACCCAATTTTTTAAGCACCGAAGTTGTATAATATTTTTAATTAGATTAATTATTATTAGGATATGATATTAATTATATTCATATATATGCAATAATTTTTTTGGCATTCATCCAATATATTTTATTGGCATAATAAAAGAACTAACCGAGCCGTACTTATAAAAAGTTGTACTTTTCTAAAGACTAATTTTACTTCTTTTAATGGGATAATTGTTTTAAAACAAAATTTCAAAAAATTAGTAAATTTTAATTAAAAAAAATAAACTTGTTTTTTGAAATTATAATATCAAAATTATATTAGGGTGAATTTTAGGTATTTTTCTAGGAGGAATCATTTTTTATGAATATTGAAAAACATAGAATTTTTAATTGCAAATATTTTTTCTTTAAAATAATTTATATGATTAATTATATTTTTAATTGGTTTTAAAGTCAGAATAGTTAAATAATAAATTTAATAATCCAATTAATTTCATTTTAATCATTTTTATATGTATCCTAGATATAAAATCCTAGTAAGATTTTGAATATTTTCACTTAAAAAATGCCACTTTCTCATACTGTCCGTGTGATTAATTTTATATTAATTTCATCCAATTATGAGTTTTGAATTTAGAAAAATTAATTCTATATTTTGAATCTGAATAATTTCTAAATTATTATATAGCCAACTTAATTTTTTACAAAAATTATTAGTTAAGTTAGTTAAAATTTATTACAGTTTTTAAATTGAAAATGAGTTTACATAATTGTTAAAATTATAATATAAGGTGTAAAAATAACCTAATAATTGTACAAATACAATTTCATGGAAATATTAAAACCATTACAGCTCTAGGATATAATGTTTTGTGTTATGGAAGCATATTGTTAGGTAATAAATTGGGAATACCTAACTTATTTTCAAAAATTCCATGTGTGTTATCTCCCTCACTTAATAATGAGAACTACCTCTCCTTCTTTATTTACACATTCAAAACAATTAGTTTCGTATAAATAAATGAAAATATAACTTCCAAAATACCCTAACCTCATAAAATAAGTCTTATTTTGGGAATAAATCAAACCTCATAAGGTTTGACTACAAAGCTAAGGAGGATACCTGAAAAAGAGGTAATGTTTTTCAAAAAGTGTTCTTAATTTATTTCCTTCAACACCACCTTAAATTATTATTATATCATGATTATATAATAATATTAATATATTAAATATACTGATATATTTTTATGTTAAGGTTAAGATCAATAAATTTACACACTTCCACCAAATGGGTTACGAAATCATCATTCATATGTACAACAGACTACCGCCTCATGAATCGATATCGTTCATTTTTACGTTACGACCTATTATGGTTGGGAATAATTATTGAAATAATGTATATATGTTATATTTATGATACTTATGATTTAAGTATTCTTATAAAATTATTATATTACACATACCTCTAGGATTTTCATTTTGTGTCAATACGATAACATCGTTTGTGGGAACAGAGGACTACTGCCTTGCGAAATAATGTGATTCATTCACAATTTACATGGAATTTATTAAGGATTATTTTATTAAAAATATATGATATATATGGAATAAAAATGATACTATAATAATATATTTTTATATATAATTTAATTTTCTTTCTTTTTCTATGATAAGAAAATGGAAACATCGTTCATGGGTACGTATGACCTACCATCTCCATAAACGATGTATTTAATTTCCTATCACCATATTTTATGATTGAATATATATATATATATATATATATATATAACAATGTATTTAAATCATTATTTACCATCTAGAGAAAATAAAATTATGATCCAATTAAGAGGAACAAAAAATAACAAGTCAAAACATACTCGAAAAACAAGGCAATTAACACTTGAAACAATGACAATAATGAATCATTATTAACAAGTGGGTGTTAAGATGTTATAAGAGGTTCATATATGATATTATAAATATTACTATGGTTATTATATAATTTAATAACTTGTTTAAAACCATTATACATGATTTTAAATCACGTTCATCTGTAGAAATCATAAGGCAAGTGATTTCATCTAAATTTACATTCCATTAAGACTTATTTTCTATTATACAACATTTCAAATTTATGTGGTGTATATAAAACACCTTAGAAATTTAAAATCATGATTAATTCATTATTCATGGTATTTTAAGTTTAAATTTTAATTATTTCATCAAAGGGGGATTTGATTTGAAAATTACCAAGTGATAATGTTAATGCGAAATATTTTTTGATGGATAACTTTTTATTTAAATAATCACTTTATTGTAATAATTTTTCACTAGTGATTAATTTTTTGTTAAATATAAATTTTATTGTGTGATAGATATGATTATTTCTTTAACCATATACCAATTTTATATACAATGTTCAATTTGAATGTTATTAGATTAATTAGGGACATATTGATAAATCTAAACCCTTTACTCAATACAGATATTTTATAAGACACATTGTTCATTAATTTAAATCAATTATTTGATATATAAGGAATAACTTAGAAATGAAATACATGGGTTGGGGATTAGTTAATAAAACACCCTTTATGAATTGACAGTCTCATTAGACAAATCAACATGCCAAATTAGACATGTTTCTACCCACAAACTTAAAATGTCTTGAGAATAGATCTTGACAATAATATCTTGAGGATATATATTGATAATTAAAAAATTCAAAATTATGAATTACATCATTATTTTTATTCCAAGTGATTATTATATAAGTTATAATATCCTTGTTCAAGTTTCAAGCTTCTGTTATTATTTCTGTGGAATTATTTGACCATCTTTTATTCTGTCCATATTATACTCAAGTTATTGATTAATTGGCATGTGTTTTAGTCATTTAAATTTCCACGATGATGATTATTTATTTATTTATGATATCTTCTATTTCACTTAAACCTTTCTAAGATTATAGATCACCCTTATTTTGTTTCATTTACCTATGTTATGAAGAAGAGAGTTTTTTATGAGCATAAAGGTTGCAGTTTATTATATTTTGTTATGTATTATTTTTTATTTTATTTTCCAAATATAATACAGGTACCATGTATGTAATATGGTTTTGAAAAACTTCTAAAATGTTTTTACCTTTTGTATTTTATTCTTCTATCTATACCAATGTAATAAAATAGGGAACTGGCTCCGGGGTACTATGGTCGAGGTCATTTGTGATGTTATCAGTGAAAGTTTAGTAGAAACCTTAGGAACTTGATTAAAGAAAACATATTTTAGGGAAAATAATCCTAAGATATAATTTTAGGATAAGTATATAAGATTATCATAATTTTTTTTAAAATAGATATTATTTTGTTTCTCCTAACAATACATCCATATCTAGATACTATAAGTGGATGTGGTTCTGGAACAAATTTACATTGGGGTAATAACTCCGAAATGGGAAGGTTGGGCTTGACTCAAGTTTAAACTAGTACTTAAAATTTGGCCTTACTACATACCTAGTTTAACACTTTCAGGAAATATTCTTAAAATAATTCAAATATTCTTTAGACACCATTATGAAGTAGTTGAAAAGAGATATCCCAATATAAACCATGTTTATGATTATGAGATTAGATATGCATAAAATTTTCAATTTATGTTGTGTGTTATTCCATATTTATAGTTATACAAAGTTCATGATTTTATGATGTAATCTAGTATATTCCATTATTTATAAGATTCTCATATAATAAGGAATGAGAAATGCATCAAATCATGCAATCCAAAGAGTAAGAATAGTTATTTATATGATGGGTTTAAGACAATATTTTGAAGGGAACTAGTCTTCCAAAGATTCTCATCATATGAGGACATTTTATCATGTGCTAATGAGAAATAGAAATAATTTTATCAGTATTATGGTTTAGAAGGGACGAAAACTAACAATAGGATGACTAGAAAAAATATAGATAAATGAAAGAAGAGAAATAAGTATTTTCCCACATGTGATAATTGTAGAAAAAAGCACCTTAGTACTTATTTAAAAGAAATGGGAGTATACTAAAACTGTGGAGAGAAAGGCCACTATGCTTGTGATTATATGTGTAAGAAAATTTTTTCCAATGTATAATGTTTAAACTACAAGGATATGGGAGACTGTGAAAATAAATTTCCCAAAAATCAATGGAATATGGATTAAAAGAGGCCAATGGATCATGATATAGATTATACCACTACCACAGATGTAGAGGAATGATTATCATGCTTGTGTTTGGATTAAATAATTAAGACATTTTAGTATTTTATCAATGATTTACTAATTTTATGAATTATGAAATATATAATTATTGTGCTATAATACTATTTATTAATGGATTTGAAAGCAAGTATTGAATTGTACCCAAAAAAGTGATTTATTAGAATGTTTTACATTTCAAAAAACACATGGTTGAGGGAAAGATAAACCTTAATATATTCATAATGATGTGATAATGATGTATGTTTAAGAGATGACTTATAAGGATAAGTTAGATCATATAGTACTGACTACCGTGAAACTAATTAATGATTCATTGAAAAAGTTTTTATTCCATCATTGTTGAAATTTACAACATTTTTAGATTTAAAGAATATATCCAATAAAATGAGTTTTACATAAATAATAATTAATCATGAATATTTTCAATATGGTATTATAGTAATTTGAGATATTACCATTTTTTATGAGACTACATGATGACGGTATTCACATGTTTTTTATGTGATGATTAAGAGATACATCATGTTTGAAGTTCCCAATCAGGATCTAAGTATCACTGAGAGGGGGAGGGGGTGAATAAGTGATGTCGTTTTCTTTCTATATTTCCTTATTTTTGAAATTTTTTTTTCCTCATGTTAAAGGAGTTATTCTCTGCTGAACACACACAACCACAAGAACACATGATTTACAAGGTTCCCTACTCAACAAGAGTAGCTACGTCCTTGGTTTGGTACGAAAATAATCCAGTACCACACAATCCACTAGAAAAAAATCCTTTTATGTGGAATAAAACAAGTTGGATATACCCTTACACTCATGTAGCAATTGGAAAATAATTTGAAGTGTGTGTGCACCCTCTTAGCAGAAATGGGGAATTATAGTATTTCAGTGCTTTATTAAAATTGAGCAGGAGTATTATTTGAAGTAAAAATCTTCACTTTCTTACCCAGAAGCCAGTAAGAACTGTCTTACGTACAACCGAATAGGTGTGAAGAACCCAAATCTTTTGCGCACCCTTTTAGGTGTCTTTCGCGCATCTTTTATGCCAGGCACGCAAGATTTGACTTTTGTCGCGAAACACCTCTTGCACGCAACATCAATCTTGCGCACAAATCTCTTCTTGTGCACAACTTCTCCTTCTTGCGCGCAACTCAATTTATTTCATGCAATCTCCTTTTCTTATTATTTTTTTGCACCTCAGAGCTCAGTATTTCTCTAAGTGTTGAGAATTTTAAATGTGAGGGGGTAACCTCTTATTTATAGAACCCGTTGACCCCTTCGTGTAAAAACTACAACATGTTGCGCAAGAACCTGACACGTCGCGCAAAACCATGGTTGGAATCACCTTTGGTGCGGAAGTTTCTTTCACACCAACCTCACCTTTCGCACAGTTTGTAAATCTTCTGCTCAATTCCTTCCTTTTCCATTTTACGAAGTTCAGACCGCGAATAATGCATGGCGCACAAAACCCCGTTTTACGTCACCTTTGGCGTGCAAGTTTCTTTCGCACCAACCTCTTCTTTCACGCCAATTATTCAATCTTTCGTGCAACATTCTCTTTCACGCCAGTTCAACAATATTTCGTGCAACCTTCTCTTTTGCACACTTCTTTCCTTTACCATTTTCCAATGTTTGGACCTCAAACCATGCCTAGCGCATAAGATTCTAAACAATCTTCAATCTTGAGCGCAAAAACCAATCTTGTGCGAAAAAACCCAATCTTTCGCGCAAGTCTCTCCTTTTCCAGGTTGTCCGTTCCTTTATCATTTCTCTCTTCATTGCATCCCAAAACAATTCTTCATATTTTATCATGAGATCCAGTATCGTTATATGTATCCTTCGATCGAATAACTTTACCATCTTCAGATTTTCAATGGCAAGTACTGAAACTTCCCTTTCTTTCAGCATAATCATTTCAACCAATCAAAGCTATATATTAGTGGAATCATCGTTTCTTCCCCTTTTAATCATAAGGATTTCATCACAAGTTCCCCTATGTTATGATATTTGTGAAATACAAGTCCACAATGCATCTTCTGGTTTTAAAGTCCATTAAAAAGTGAATTGATTTATCTTCTTTGACAACAAAAAAATCACTCTATAACAGAAAACTCTTTTTACCTCCTTATCCATCCAACTTGGTCCCAAAAATTTTATATGAGGGATTAATGATATGTTCATTTTGATAATTTAGTGACCTTATTTATAAATCTTTGTATCTTGATATTTTTTAAGGGACATAAGGGTAACCTTTTATGAAATGGTTTAAGTTGATATTTCGACAAGGATTTATAGACTAATACATCAATTAACCAGATGAAGAAACTTATGATAAGAGATGAAGTAGAAATATTTCAAGGCACAACCAAAGGATAATATTTTGTATATTAAATAGAAACATATTAAGAAATTATATTTCATTAAATTATTTTGACGGTGAAATAATTATCCAACTCTTGGAAAAGGGTTTTGAAACAAAAATGTTGGCCTATTATCATTATTTTTGACGATATCATTGAAATTTTTTTTACCTATAGTTTATGGATTTATTTTCATTATCTTTATCTTCAAAATGTTCTCTATTTCTCTTCCTTAGTATTTGAGTGTTAGTTTTCTCTTTCATGTCATCATTTTCACCTCCAACTTATGTTCTCTTTTCCTGAAACCAAGATATGTATTATTTGAGATAACTTTTTTACTTAGTCTTCTCTCATATTAATAGGATATTTTAGTAAACATTTTATGATGTTGGTTTTTCATAATCTTAATTTTCAAATAAAAAACCCTTGATTATTTAGATCTAGTTTAAATTATGAAGACACAATTTATTTAATATGGGGAGAATGCAACACCCTAAAATTTAAAAATTTAAATGTCATAATTGATAGTTTGTATGACACACAAAAAAACCATAGAATGGAATATAATAAACTGAGAATTTAAAATATAATTACTATTTTAAATAAATTAAATGTATTCTATTGATTTTAATGCACACGAAACTAAGTTAGTTTATGTCGTTCTATGATGGATTGCGTTACACGCAAGACCGATTTTTACAAAATACTATTAGTATTATTAATAAGAACGATGATTATCTCTTACTATTAAATTGGTGGTTAGAAATAGAATTAAATAACTTATAAAAATATATTATTTAATTAATTAGTCAACAATTAATAATAAATTAATGTAAAAACCAATTGAATATAAATAAAATGTTTTTTATAATTTTTTTATGTGTCAAATATATATAATATTAATAAATTAAATTAATTAATATTAGTATAATATATTTATTAAATATATATATATTAAATAAACGTTTTTTTCATTTAAATAATATATTTCATTGGTATAATATAAGAATAAATCTAATCTTACCAATAATAATTTGTACTTTTCTAAAGATAGTTTTTCCACCTTTTAATGACACACTTGTGTTAAAAATAAAATTTAAAACTTTTATTAATTTTATTTTTAAAAATAAAATTCATTTTTAAATTGTATTTTCAAAATTATCTTAGGGTGATTGTTTGGTATTTTTCGTATAAGTTTGATTTTTTAATGAATATTGAAAAATAATGAATTTTAATTGTAAACATCTTTTCATGTATATATTTTATAATGTTAAATTATATTTTTAATTAGTTTGAAAGTATAAATAGGTGAATAATAAATATACTAATCCAATTTAATTCATTGGAATCATTTTTTATATTTAATCTAGATATAAAAACATAGTAAACTTTTGAACATTTTCTCTTTAAAATAAACCACTTTCTCATCCCATCTTCATGATTAGTTTTTAAATTTATTTCTTCCACTTAGGTGATTTTAATTTTTAAAAATGGATTACATATTTTTGATTATCATAATTTATAATTTATAATAGTATCAACATATTTTTTGACCCAAATGATTAGTGAAAGCAGTTAAAATTAATTGCATTGATTAAGGCAAAAACGAGCTTAGTTAGTGATTAAACATATAATATAAGGTGTCAAAATGACCCAAATTTTTTCCAATTTCAAATTTATGGCCATATTTTGACCATTAATCTTCTAGTGTCAAATTAGTTGTCTTATGTAATCCTCTATTTGGGTAAAAACGTTAGTGCACCAAACATCTTTTAAAAAATACCATGTGTGTCCTCTCCCCAACTTATAAATGAGAATTAAATCTCCCCCTCTATTCAAACCTTAAAATAACATAGGATTGGAAAATATATACACAAATAACTTCGAAAATTCCCTCCCCTCATCTTATAATCTTTATTTTTTTCATTAACAAAAACTTATGAGGTTTTAGTGCAAACCTAAGAAGGATACCCGAAGAAGAGGTAATATTCTTCTAAAAGTATTTTTATTTTATTTCTTGTCCACATAATTAAATTATTATTTTATAATACCAATATAATAACATAAATTTATTAAATAAACATATATATCATTATTTTGAGTTTATTACCTAAAACTTTACACACACACATCAAATGGGTTACAAAATCATGATTCGTGTGCACAGTAGACAACCACCTCGTGAACTAATGTCGTTTGTTTTTCCATTACCACCTATCAAGGTAGGGAGTAATGATGTACATAATGTTTAAATATAATTTTTTTATATTTATGATATATTTATGATTTTTAAATTATTATATAACACATACTTTCAACCATTCCATTTTTTGGGAATACGACAAATTTGTTCATGTGTGTGGCGAACTACCACCTTACGAAACAACGCGATTTGTTTACTCTTTACATGGAATGTATTAAGGATGAGTTTAAGAAAATAGGTGATCTATATGAAAAAATGTATTATTTAATAATATATATTTGTATATAATATACTTATCTTTCAATCAATATGACAATAAAATGGAAACATCATTCATATGTACGTACGACCTACCATCCTCATGAATGGTATATTTAATTTCCCATGACCAAATTTTATAGATTAATATAAATATATATAATTAATATATATGATATTTATATCATGTATATCCTTATTAATATAATTAAATATTGATCTAATTAATAGTAATGAAAAGTATCAAGTTAAAACATAGTCGAAAAATATTTAAATTAACACATGAAATAGTGAAAATAATGAAATATTATAAACAAACAGGTGATAATATGTTATAAAAGGATAATATATGATATTATAATAATTAATATGGTTATTTTATACATTAATAACTTGTTTAAAACCATTATAAAATTGGTTAAATGGTGTTCAACCAAAATGGAGCGGAATGTAAGGGATTTTGTCTCAATTTACATTCCATTGAGATTTCTTTGTTATTTTGCACCCATTAATATTTATGAAGTGAATATACTACCCATTTTAAATATAATATCATGAATACATTATTATTCATGTTATTTTAAGTTTTAATTTTTATTATTTCATCCAAGGGGGTTTTATTTGAAAATTACCATGTGATTAACATTTCATGAAATCTTTTGTGATTGTTAACTTTTTTATTAAACCAATCACTTTATAGTAATCATTTTTTCTTGTTCATTAAATTTATCTTAAATATACATGTTATTTATTGATTTATATGATTGTTTCTTAAACAATATACCATTTTTACAAATGTTCTTACTTTTAATTTTATTTTATTAAATGGGGAAGTATTGATAAATCTGTATCCTTTACTCAATACAGATATTTTATAAGTGATATTGTTCATGAATTTAAATCAATTATCTGATATATAATGAATGATTTGGAAATGAAAGATATGGATTAGGGATTAGTTAATGAAATACCCTCTATGCATTGGTAGTCTCATGATACTGATTAGTTATCCAAATCAGATGGGTTTCTACCTCAAGACCTAAACTATATTGAGGATAGATATTGATGGTACTATCTCAAGGATAGATCTTGACACTTCAGATTCCCAAAATTATTTTTTATATCATTAATTTTATTCTACGTAATAATTATATTAATTATAATATCCATGTTAATGTTTCAAGATCATGTGATTGTTTATATGGAATTATTTGATCATATTTTATTATTTCCATATTATGATTAAGTTATTGATTAATAAGAAAGTGTTTCTATCATTTACCTTTCCATAATGAATATTATTATTTAATTTATGATAGAGCTTTTGTACTTAACCCTTACTGATAATTTGAGATTAACCTTATTTTTTTCCATAGGTTATGATGAAGAGATCATTGAATGTGTTTTAAGGATGAAGTTTATTAGATTTGTTATAAATTATGTTTTATTTTATTTTCCCAATGTAATATCGGTACCATTTATGTAATATTGTTTTCCAAAACTACTAAACTATTTTTTCCTTTGGGGATTTGAATATTGTATCTATTCTAATATAATAAATTAAGGCATATTCTCTATGTTACTGAGTTAGGGTAGTTACATATAACCATCCCTGATTGATGGTGATGAAAAAAAAACGTGTCACTCATGAAGGTGATAGTTCACACGCACGCATGTGAAATGTTTACATATTTTAAATTTAATGAGAGGGGAGTAGATAATAGAAATAAAATCAATATAATAACATTTCAATTTATTTTTTATATTGATATCATTATGTTCATATGGTTTGAATGAGTTTAGAAGAGGGTGAATGAGAAGGACATAATAAATAAGTTAAAGGGAAAGTAATAATTATGCTGATAATTTGGATCTTATCTTGATGTATCATATTCAAATGAATTACTTGAGGTACTTTTTGAAGGATAGAACTTCCAAACTTTCAGAGGGTATCTTCAAGAAATTAATGTGGAATATTTGCATTTCAATTTTAAACTATTTGTGTGGCTTGAATAGTGTGTAAGTGAGTTCCTTTTATAAGTTCAAAATATGGATAAATATTTGGAAAATAATGTTAGGGAATGGTTAAAAATTGAATTTCATGGATGTTATCTATGCAGGGTGAGGAAATTTTGGTGATAAATGTACTCATGTGATGGTCAGAGTGAGTAACTCAAGGGGGGTGGGTGTGAATTGAGTTCCAAATAATTTTTTTTTAAATTTTAAATAAAATTCCAAAATTTAAATTAATACACCCAGTTAATCAATAGAGTAATTTAATATAATTTTGATCTTTTAAAGTATTCCTTAAAGCTTGATTAGTACTTATCTAAAAGAATATAAAATATTAATTGAGCTTTTGAAATAAATTTATTCAATGATATACTTATATAAACTCTAGTTAAGATTAACTATCCATGTACTAGATTTTTTTAATGTTTAAAAACAAATTCACTTTAAGTATTTGCAATGAATGAAACAAAAGAAAATAACAACAAATAAAGAAATGGGTTCTGTCTCAAACTGACTCTTAATCCCATCAACATGGTAATCACCCACTTCCATGGAGATTATATAATTGTAATATGATCCACAAGCTGGATGAGGTATACTCAAAACTTCTTAAAAGTGGTCTAGGACACAAAGGGACTTCTTTCAAAATATGCTTAGGAAGAAAAAAAATCATAGGAAACACAAGGAAATATTCCACATACATTTGGTTAAGCATGCAAAAATATATAGATAAAAATATCTAGTATTCTACAACTCTAGCATAGAAGACAATGTGTGTTGATAAATAGATCAAACAACACACTACCTGAATATAGAATCAAATAAACAAAAGAGAAAAAAATAAGATATAGAAAAGGTAATGCTGCTCTGTATAAAGTGCTCCACAATATCGAGTGTCAATGAATGTGTCTTGGTGAGAATATTGAACTATTTTTCTAAATATCATAGTAAAACTGAGCATTTCAAAGGTTTGCTTTTCTATTTTTAGGAAATGCTCATGATCTTCAATGAGTTCAACTCTTTCATAGATAAAAGTCTACAGAAATTTAGTGTGTATGTTCTATCGTTATGATTATTTTAGAATTATGAAAATTCTATACATAGTTCATGACCACACATCATCCATGCATGAGGGATTATTATGAGAATATAAAGAGTTTCATGGAGGAGTGTCAGTTTGAAGAATAATCATCAATAACTTTTGGATCCTGATACTGAGCTCTGATTCCTTATTCATTACGTCCATTTAATATTTTAATAAATAGTCATTAAATAACACCTTTACACTAATTAAAAAAAATCTATGATAAAAATTTAATTTAAAATTGGCATAAAACAACAATAAATTTCTGGCAGTAAGACATCCTAGAAACAAGAAATTTCTGGCAACAAGACATCTCTGGCGATGAGTCAATCTAGTGGTGACTCATTTGAATTAACGATCTATCTAGGTGGATGTGACTCAAGATGGAGGTGATTTATTTGAACTAATGGTGACTCATTCTGAAAATGAGTTATTTTGAACTAATGGTGAGACATGTTTGGTGGAAGCTCTAGCCTGGTGGTTAGATTTTATGGCAGTGATACATTTAAACTTACAATGACTCATTCCAACACTTAGAAAATTTTCATAAGAAATCCTTAGAAAATTTAAATTCTTTCATAAAACATAAATATCATTAAACATGAAATGTGATAATTAAAATAAGGAGATGACAAAAATATTCCCTTTTTTAATGATCACATATCATGGAATTTTTATAAACTATGTATAGGATAAAATTAGGTAAAAATAAATGAACTTAAAGAATAAAACCCTGCTTAAAATTTAAAATATTAAATGATAGATATAATAAAATTAGGTATCAAAGATAAGGTAACAAGGAAATGTTGTACCAAAGGATAAAAGTCATAAAACAAATTTTTTATTAAGGAAAAAATAAATATGGTATCTTAGAGTGAATCTAAATAAGCAGGGTTTCAAGGGTCAACTTGGTATCAAAGGAGATAGGATATTTAGAGGAAAACATATTAATAGGGATAAATATAGTATCAATAGTTACATAACAAGAATAAATAAAAGAAGCATCAAAGAACATGGTGTATTATAAAGGTAAATTCCTTCCCACATTCTCACCCTTTTAGGATAATGAAAAATTTAAATAAGAAATAATAAATACAATGACATTAAGTAGAAGTATTAGAGAAAAATAACAATGGTTTCTAAAGAAAACTAACAATAATGAGCATATCCAAAGTGATATTTCATTAAATACAAAAAGACATTATATTAATGCCCAAAGAGATATATAAAGAATTTAATAAAAATACCCATCAAAGACTAATAGTTAATTAGATTCACACCCATATCACGTAGAAAGGTTAATAGGTACCTTTCCCTTTCAAAAGGTAGGAGGCATAAAGGGGGAGGATGATGGGGCTGAGGTATGGGAAGAAAGATCTATGATAAAAACATGCCTGAGATAATATAATAATTCCTTGGGAGACATGCTGAATGGATGAAACTGAGGAGGTAAGGGGGATGAATATGGAGAAGATGTAAAATATTTCATAGGGATTGCCTCTAGAGAAACCATATAAGTTCTATAAACAAATAGAAACATATTCATAATGTTCAAAAAATCCATAATTATATTTCCTCTTTTCTCTATTTCACTAAAGAAATCCTTATTTTCATCTATAAATAACTTTATAAGAGGGGTTATCGCATTTAACATGTCTACTTACTTCTTGAAATACATGGTGATAGGGGTATCCTTAGATTCTTAACCAAAAAAATGAAATGGGTATTTAACTCATGTTTGGTATACACCCTGTAAAGGTAATATTTCATAGCATTATTAATGGTTTTCTAATCACTTTGAGCATTATTTAAACATTCCCTTACTAATTGGTATATGTTCTACCCATGCTGACAAATATATATTAGATTCAACTTATGAGTAGTATGAACATATCCTATAGTAGAATAAAGTTCCCCTCAAACTATAGAGAAAACCAACACTGCATCAAAGGAAACTGAGGGAGGTGGAGAAGAAGATGTTGACTCCACTGAAGGTAAATACTATAACCTCTCCATCAAAGTAAATTGATTGACATCAATGGGGGATCTCATTTCATCCATTAATTGCCACATTTACTTTATATCACTTTACAACCTATGGTTTTAAATTTTAACATCTTGAATGTGTTAATTGATATTCAGCTAAATATAGAAAAAAAAGATCAAATAGGTGCCTGGAATTAGTAACAATGAGCTGAGTGATAGGAGGTTCCTTAGACCGAAAAATTATTAAAAAATTATAAAGGAGTTTTACTTTGAAATACTAATGATTTTCTTTGGAAACAAAATCATAAAGAACTAGGGTAGAAGGTGTCTCAAAATTAGGCATGGAAGCTCGTGCAGGTTTAGATCTATTAATAGGTGTATCTAAAGGAATGGCATAAATCTCAACCAAATATCCCTTTGGCTCTATCCAATCTCTTATATAGACAGAAGGTCCACCATACTTTGGTAATCATTTAGAGGATACCTTACCCTCTTCCTGATCATCACTATTCATTTCAAAAACATCCCTTATTTCATTGGAATATTAATAATCTAAACCATTATGAATATATCATATGATTTTATCCCATTTGGAATTTACAGTATCCATTATGACATAAATAGAGGATTGATCCCCCTTAGAATGTGCTATGCATTCTTCTCGAAAAGTTGTAGAAATCACAATATGATGAACAAGAACTAATATCTCAACAGAAAAATATATATCCAAACTAGGTCCTTCCAATGATATAATTGAATTAGTAGAACCAGAGGAGGATGAATGATGTGAAAAAATCTTTTCAACATCATGACAATGATTAGTTCCTCTATCATCACTACTACCACCCTCATCACCATCACTGTCACAATGATTATCATGTCCATTATCCCCTTTACCATCATTTCCACTTTAATGAAAATTAATATTTTATTTCTAAAGAAATTTTGAGGAAAAAGTGGGAAACCCAATTCAAGAAATTACCTATATCAATCTACAAGGAACTGGACCTCCCCAAAAAATACATTGTTATGTTAAGCCTCCTCCTCACATGACCGCTCAGCAAGCTGTCTTGTGAATGGTTGCATGGGGCTGGTACCGATGGAAAAGCCATACCCTCTCATTCATCCAAATCTGAATGGCCATGCAAAGATGGAAGCTTCCTGGTCTATAACCTCATCTGGCATTGATCCTTATAGAGTGTTAGTTTCTTCCACCATCAAAATTAAAAAAACACTAAATAATTAAAATTGCCACATATCCCGATCATTATAGATTTAAAAAACCCAAGACTGAGAATAAACCAAATACCAAATCCAAAAAGTCATAAAAAACCATCGAAGTGATCAACGTCGTCGATTTCCCTGAACTGATCTCTTGATCTCACATCCAAAAGAAACAAGAAGACCATCTGGTTGGTCCACCTTGGAGAGAATAATGGAATCCTAGAACCATATTAGAGAACCAAGAAAGAGATAGAACGAAATGCTGAAAATAAGATGACCCAAATTCTAATCAACTGTAGGAAGAAAACCAACCGCATCCCAATAGACTTGAACTTCACCTGATGATTCTGAAGGGTCACAAAACCGTGCAGGCAATAACATGAAAGGAAACTACCTCAACAAAAACCAAATTTGGACCAGATTCATGAACTGAAGTACAAAAAAGGCCATGAATACCAGAAATAAATGAATCAGAAAGAAACATAGAAAATCACACCATATACAAATCAATGAGAACGGAATCCCTCACAGAATCGAAGACCATTGCTGGATAAAAGGATGAACACAAAGCTGACGTTGTTCTATCACAGAACTGTCACCCTCACAACATAAAGTAAACAAATGAACAGATCCAAAAAAAACTTGATCTAAACCAACCACATGGAAGAATAAGAAATTTTGGTGGTGAAACTAATCCCTCATTAGAATAATCCACTATCTTATATGGATCCCAGACAACATCTAATAAATTCTTAGGTCTAGTAAAATGGTATATGGGATTAAAATAGTCATAGATATTATCATTACCTCTAACCCATTTATCCATCAAATGGTTCTAGATCACCCTCATCATTTTTAAAATAAAATTTGTCATGCATAAACCTCCACATTTAACCTCAAATTCTTCCTCTTCATCTATCAAAAAATTTGTTTCCAATATAGAAGTAATAAACATAGGATAAATTAGAGAGTTCAATCTTGAGGATGACTTAAACATCTACTTCATATGTATCATAAGTTATCTATTGAGGTTTATCCTATCCCCTATTTTTATATGTAACATGAGGTACACATATTTGTATCTCGTGGTATTTAGGTCCTGTTTTCTTGGACATAAAGGATTCTTAACAACCTTGAAAATAATATTTCAGTTCCCATACAACATAGTGTAAGTATGCATTTTTAGTGTTCTATATCCAGTCACATCAAAAATAGAATCCTCATACCTGAATGATTCACTGTTACTAGGTATCACACCCTGATAATATTAAAACACATCTCAATGAGGCACTTTTAAGCATATTGAAAAATTATTTGATGAAAAAGAAAATTTCTTTCCATTAATAATACTTTGAAAAAGATATTTCTTATTTACAAAACTAAAATCAACATACTGATAAAACTAATGAACGAAACTTAGATATAAAAATAATCATTTATAGGAAAAAAATATACCCATCCATGGTCCTGGATCTTCTATAGTACTAATTAAGTACTGAAAAAAAACCACTTTCCATCAACCTCATTTTCAGAAATCATTACTCGGTTCACAAGATATAAGTTCTTTGGATTGATAACAGCTCGACTAGGTTATCCTTTTGATTTCTTATCTGACCACAATTCCGCAATAGAAACAATATCTATTCATTTAACTCTCACTATTTCTATGGAATGAAGGAGAAGAAAAGGTGTAAGAATGATGAAGGTTGGGAGAGAAAAGGGAAGGTGGAATGGCTTGAGGGAAGTAAGCGCAAACAAGAGTGACTCAAGTTCAAACTTAAAATCTTGATATATAATTTAGGGATTCAAAAAAATAAAATATAATAAAAGAAAGTGAATAAATTGAATAGAAATAGAATCCCTAAAAACATTAATGATAGGACACTTGAAGAAAATAATTGTGACTCGTCCAACGACATCTCGTCCGAAGATGAATCTCCAACAACAACTCATCCAACGGTTAATCCCGAATGACGCCTCGTCCAATAGTGTCTTTCCAGTGACAACTCATACAATGGTGACCCACCAATGATAGCTCCTCCAATGGTTACTCGCCAATAATAGCTCATCCAATGACATCTAATTGAAATTGATCATTCCTAATTCATGTTTGATGTAGTTTAATGTCTCATAATTCAATGGGTTTGTAAAAATGTCAATAATATGATGTTTAGTTCCTATAAATTCAAGAGTTATATCACCCTTTTAAAAATGGTCCCTCAAATAGTGATGTCTCACATCATTATTATTTTTCAAAGAACAAGACACAATTTTTTATAAATATTTATCGCACTTGTGTTGTCACCATTTATAGGGTCATATATGAATCGATATACATAGCCCAATAAAGTGTGTTTCATCGAAAAAATTTGTGCATAAAAACTCCCTACAACTATGTATTCAAATTTAGTAGTAGACAATGAAACTTAATATTTATTCTTACAACATCAAGATACTAGAGAATTTACCAAAAACTGACTTATTCTAGATCTGAATTTTATATATAACTTACAACCACCAAAATTAGTATTTGAATAAATCACTATGTAAAATTATTATCCTCTATGGTAGAACAAAACTAAGATGGTTCTATATTTTAGGTATTTGAAAATACTTTTAATAGAAATTAAATATGATTTTTCAGGGTTTTCGTGAAAATGAGTACACATATGAACACTAAACATAATATCTAGAAACTTCTAGTTAAGTATAACAAACTCTTAATAATACCTATGTAATTTATTTGATCTACTATCATTCCATCTTCATAAAGTTCCATCTTACAACTAGTACTCATGGGTGTGTCACTAATTATAGTGCTATAAGAAACAAAATGTTTTAGAATATCATTAGTGTACTTACTTTGATTTAATATAATTTTATCTTTATTTTGAAAAATCTGAAAATCAAGAGTGAATTTAAGTTCACCTGTTAAAATCATTTCAAATTCAATTTTCATCAACATTGATAAATTAGTACACAAATAATTTTATGAATATCCAAAGATAATATCATTAATATATATTTAAACAACTAAAACAACTTTTAAAAATATTTGTATAAAAAAGAGTAGGATTATATATACCTTTGAAAAACCTTTATAAATTAGAAATGATATAAACCTATCATACTAATATCTATAGCCTGTTTTAAACCATATATACATTTTGTTAATTTAAACCATGATTTTTAAATTGAGGATATTGAAATCCAGTGGGTGATCGAAAAAAACATCCTGAATTATTTAACCATTTACAAATGAACTTTTGACATCCATTTGATATAGTTTTAAATCCAACTGTTCTGTATAGTATAGTAGTATTATAGTGGTTTAAATTAAAATGGAACAAAATTTTCTTAAAAGTCAATTCCCTCTTCTTGACTATAACAATATTCAAACATGCTAGATTTATTTTTTACCATGGTTTCAGATTCATCAACCCTATTTCAAAAACCCATTTAGTGAATATAACGAGAGTGTCTTTAGGTATAAATACAAGTTCAAAAACATTATATCTTTCAAAAAAATTATGTTCGTATTGAATTTCCATCACCCATGATTCTTCATTAATTTCATTATTGATGTTATTAGGATCAACCTGTGAAAAAAATGCTAGATGTTTAACCTGATTTCTAAGAGAATCTATGGTATGTGGACTTGTCTCATCAAATTTTACATGAAAAGACTCCTCCACATTCTTGATTCTTTTATTAAACACTCTATACGATTTATAGGAAGCTTAACAACCAAGTAAAATTCCCTAACCATTTTTGGAAGGAAATATTTCAAGATTATCCTTAGTGTAAAAAAATTTCAACCAAAAGCTATAAAGTAATTAACCATTGTATTTCTACTATTACATAATTTATAAGGTATTTCCTTTAAGAGAGGATAATTAAAACTCTATTAATTATATAATAGAATGTATTCACATCATCTTCCCAAAAGTAAATAGTAAGATTATACTCATTTAGCATTGTCTAAGAAATTTATTGAAGTGTTTTATTTATTCATTCTATAAAACCATTCCTATATGGGATCCTTGGTGTAGAAAAGTTATGATTATATACATTTTGTGAGCATAAAGATTCAAATTCTTGATTTTACAACTCAAAGCTGTCATCACTTCTTAATGTCTTAATCATAATTGCACTATGATTTTATATAAATTTAGCATACTTGGTAATGTAAGAATAGGATTTACTTTTGTGTGCTAGGATGAATAACCATGTATACCTATAAAATCCACCTACCAAGGAATAAACATAGTGCTTACCATTTATACTAAAAACTTTGGATGGTTAAAACAAGTCTATGTGAACCCAATATAGGAGTTGATAACTTGAAACTTATTTCTTTTATTTGGAAGATATTTTTTGATATTTCCATTTTTGACTAGGGTTACATAATTTATCATTTGGGAATTCAAGTTTAGGTATATCTTTGAATAACCATTTCATAGTAATATTTCTATGTGACTAAGTATTAAAATGGTATGGTATCCTATTCCAAATCCATGATTCCTTGTGAAAGGAACTTAGACATGAAATATTTTGAGAAAATTAAGAGTTTAAATTAACAATATGAATATTGTAATTTCGAAAAGTAGTAAACACTAAATATTTTTTAGAATAAAAAAAAATTTCAAGAATTATTTTCAAATTTTGAATAACAATCATCATTAAATAAATATGATATACTAAGAATATTATACTTTAAACCATATAGAAACAATACATTAGAAATTAAAAGTAAGTTAGAATTACTGATTTAGACAAGGCCAATTATCTTTCCTTTGGCATTATCACCAAAAGTGAAATGTCCATAATCCACATTTATCAAATTATTGAAACCTGAATAATCTCTATTCATGTTTCTAGAACAACCAATATCTAGATAACATAGGTTCTTACTATTTATCTTTAATATGGTTTTCTACAAAACAATTTTTACACAAAAAATGAGTTTGGTACCCAAATGTTCTTGGGGCTTAAAATGTTAGTAATTAAACATTTAATATCCCATAATTGTTTAATTGGTTTCCAATAATTTTTTTTAAAACATTTTAAAATAAATAATTTATTATAACTAGTTGAAGAAAAACTAGTAACATATTTTCTAGAAATTGATTTTTGGAATAAAACTGTTCTTGTCTATTTGTCTCTATCCATGTTGATAACCTAAGAAAATAATTTATTTAGGTTCGATATATTTCCCAAGTATCCTAGTAGGAGTATTTATCCCATTATTAAATCTTTCTAAATATTTCATTAATCAGTTATTTTAATATTTCAGTTCATTATTCTCTTTTAACAGTCATGCATTTTTCTCAATTTCAAATGTATGGCTAGATTTAAAATTAACAGTTAAAGCATTCTATTTCTTTAAAGTCTTATATTTATCCCTTAGATTATTAAAATTATTCTCAAGCATGTTACAGTACTAAAAAATCTCATTACTAGACTTGTTCTCATCATTATATTCATCTAAAGATTGATTATAAATATGTATACGTGAATAAGGAAGGATATTGGATACCTTATATATTTTTATCCATAAAACACGTGTTAGTTTTATCATGTTTTCCCTATTGGGTAATGTATGAATCACTTGATATGTGTTTAGGAATTCACCAAGTTTCATTAATTTATTTATTATTTCTCTTATCAATATCATAATATTTCTTTTTTTATTCCATCTTAGGACATGCATATTTTAAATTACCTTTACATTTAGATTCCTAGAAAACTATTTCATTTGAAGTTTCATCTCTCATCCAGTCATTTTTCAAATTTTCTATGTTGTCATGTTTTCCTTTATAGCTTGGTTTCTTAATGGAATTCTTCTTCTTATAAAACTTTTTAAATCTTATAGCCAGATGGTCCATCTCTTCATCACTATCTATTATCCATTCATCATCACTTGAACATTCACCTTGAAATTTATCCTTTTGTTTTGAGGTAGTGGATTTTAAGGATAAAAACATTATTTTTGGTTCATCCACATATTCGTCATCTACTTTGATTTATTTTTCATACATCATTAATTTTCTAATTGTCTCCTTAATAGGTAGTGTACTAATGACACATGATTATCTAATTAATATTTAGGATTCCCAAAATCATTTTAGTAGGCATCTAAGAGGCCGAAAGACTTGGTATTTGTTTGTGATATTCTTTCCTAGATTATGAATTTTAATTTACAATATCATTGATCCAGAGATACATGCCATAAATTGGATCATCAAGCTTCATTTTAAATGTATCATATTTAATTGTATAGGTATTTATTATCATTTCTTTCACATTATATGTTCCCTCATGAGAAACTGCTAAATTGTCCCATATTTTAAAATAAGTTTAACAAGAATATATTCTATTGAATTCTACATCCACAAAAGCATAGTAAAAATAATTGATAGATTTATAGTTGTTTCTATATAAAGTTTTGATAGGGTCATTGCATGAATTTCAAGTAGTCTTAGGTATTTCACATTTATCTAAAATAGTAGTCCATATTTCAAAACTCATGATCTCAATATACATTTAAATCTTTATTTTCCACTAAGAATTGTTATTTTCATAAAAGAATGTTTGTCTATTATTAGAAGAAACTTATTTTATACTATCCCTTAAAAACTAAATTTAAAACTAACAAAAATTTTAGATCTTTAAAATGAAACTAAAATCACAGTTGAAATAATTTTGAAAACCATTGATACCAAATGTTGGTCAGAGTGAGTAACTCAAGAGGGGAGTGAATTAAATTTCCAATAACATTTCTATTAATTTTTTTTAAAAAAACCACCAAATTAAAATTAATTCACCCATTTAGTCAAAAGAGTAGGTCAATATAATTTAGATATTTTCATAAATTCCATGAAGATCGATTAGTGCCCAGTTGAAACAATATACTAGAAAGCTCAGCCAGAGACAAGGTCTCTGAACATTTATTAAAATAAAGGAAAAGTTCATAAAACAAACATCACAAGCCAAGAAAAACAACTACATTTCATAAAAATCATACATGTCATTATTTACATAATCAAGTGCTTCTTCCGCAGTGTCCGATTCTCATTCCAAGCTATCATATTGCTTCATCTTCTTAACATACTTCCTCCTAATATTTAACTTTTCCAGATATAAAAACTCCTCATTAGATTGAGTACTTTTTTCTTTGCTGAACCTAGTGGGAAATGGATTTGGTTTAGAGGAGTAATCTTTCCTTTTTCTTCTCCTTGTTAGATTGGTCATAATGTCTTCCTTCGTTGACACTAGTTAATAATGAAAATCAAACTACCATTTTTGTTTATAGTTTAAAAAAATATAGTTTAATAATTTTAAATGAATGAAAAAAACATATAATAAAATAGAATAAGTGGTTCAGTCTCAAGCTAAGACCTAATCCCCTCCACTTGGAAATTATCTAATACCAAGAATATTATATTACTATAATCTATTCCACAACATGGATCAGGTATACTCACAATAACTTACAATCTATCCCTGACACATAATGACCTCTTCCATAATAACAATGGTTAGGGACCTCTTCCACACACATGTGGATAACAAGGTTAAAGGAGATAGAAGATAATATCAAGTATACTATTGTTCTAGTGTAGAAGATATTGTGTTTTTATAAATAGTGAAAAAACACACTTCATGAATATAAAATTAAATAATAGAAAGATAAATCAATAGGATATAAAAACAATAATGTTGCTCGATCTTAAGTGATCTTGATTCTCGAGTGTCCTCAATTATGGATTGATCAGAAGCTCGAACTATTTCTCTAAAAACTACAGCAAAAAAGATCATCACAAAGGATTTATTTTCTATCAGTAGGAAATGATCTTGATCTTTAATGAGTTTTAATCTTTAACAATTCAAAGTAATTAGAAATGTATCATGTATGTTCTCTTATAATGATCCTTTTAGTTTTCATTAAATTACAAATGTAGTTCTTGATCATGATTCATCCATGTATGAGGGAGTATTTTGATAATATAAAGTGCTGCATGAAGGAGTGTCCATTTGAAGAATAAACATCATTATCTTATCGATCCTAATACTAAGGTCTAAATACTTTTTAAATGTGTCTATGAAAAAGTTTACTGAATAATCATTAAATAATACATCTACATTACTTACAACACAATAGTTGTAAGAAAAATTTAATTCCAAAAATGCAGAGAAACAATGGTAGAACTTCTGGTGACATGACATCCTGGCAGCAATAAATATTTGGCAGAAAGACATATCTGGAGGAAATACATCACTGGTGGCAAGAAATCATGGACAATAATACATATCTGTAGGTAAGACATCTCTCTAGTAGTTAGTCATTTTAACTAATGGTGAATATTGTTTATAGTGATCAATTTTGGACTAACAGTGAGTCATGTTTATAAGAATCTCAAGTATGGTAGTTAAAATTTCTGTTGGAGAGACATTTGAACAAATAATGACTCATTCAAACACTTAGACAAATCTTTATCAAAATTACTCATAAAGTAAAATTATATCATAAAACATCAAATGAAATTGAGACATAGTAAACATGATTTGTGAGCTTTAAAATAAATAGGTGTCAACAATATAAATTTACAACCTAACAAAGGTATTCTAGATGGTCTAAGTGTCAATTTAATTTATTAAAATTCATGCCACCTTAGATTACACATTACAACACTTATTAATCTTGATTAAAATTTAATTTTTTTAATTATTTTATTACTAAAAATATATGATTACCCTTCATATAAATTTTTTATGTTCTGAATGAAAATTTAGATTCTATTTAATCTAATTCAATTACTATATAAAAGAAAATATAAATTTTTAACTAAAACATATAATGTGTTGAAAAACTATTTTTTTGTAGAAAAATCCCATCTTAATCACTATGATTTATTAACCTTATGATACATTGATTAACTATTAAATTAATGTTTTTTTATATTTGTTTAAAAATAAAATTATATCCTTTATTTTTTAAATATATCAACTTAATTTAAATTTGTAATATTTAGAGAAGTATAATTCCTTAAAAAAGAACTATTTTACAATGGAAACTAATGTTTGTCATGGAAAATTAATTGTATCACTAAAAATGTAATGGAACCCATAACCTAATTTGAAAATATTTATTAAAATATTCTAATAATTTTATAAGATACAATTTATAATTGTCATAATAATATCTTTCAATATAAGCGTGCATAACACATAAAAAAATCTAATAAACATGCATCTTCTATGAATAAAATAATATGTTTACTTACCTAGTAATAACTGTTAGATGTATGTAAACTAATTTTATTGTATATATTATCAATACTTTCATTTTAATAAAATATTTTACCGTAATGTGATAAAATTCAAATCACATTGAAAGGAAATTTTTAAGAAAATATATATTTATACATAAAATGATTTTATTATTTATTTATTTATACTAATTGAATTTTATGAACACATTACTATTAAAAATGGCATTTTTTATATATATATATTTCATAATTTTATTACCTCTATAATTACCTACCAAATCAATGGGTACATTTTAATGATTACATTTTGTTCTATGCTTCATTGTATTTTTAGGTTTCATATGAAGCGAGCTGTTGAACATATTAGGTTTTAAAGGTAAATATATAATTTTAAATATTGAGGTGTTACATGAGTGTGAAACTATTTTGAGGAGATTTCATGAAAAATGGATTATATTTTTTAATGAGTTCTCTTATGTTGTTATTTTCATTTTAATATATCCTCTTCATATGTGAGTTCCTTAACATGTTTCTAAATAGTAATCTTGGACTATAAGGATTCCCTCCTAATTCCAATGTAGAAGATTCCTAGAGGGTCACATTAAAAGTGTTTCCATTGTCCTCATTGAAATATTATATATATTTAACAATTGGAGAAAATGTTATTATCTATATCTAGAAGTAATATTGACTTATGACTTATTTAATAGTCATAAATATAAAATAAACTATTAATTTTCATGGTAAATATTTAATTATGTGGAGATATAATATACTTATTTTCTCTTTTTATTCGAATGGTAATGAATAATTATTTATTAAATAAATAACTTATTTAGTTATGTGAATATTATATAAATATTTATCCACTATAATGTTAATAAAATATTTATTTATATATTTAATGGATAATAATTATTTATTTTATAATTAATAAATAATGATGAGAAGGAAAAGACTGGGTTTCTGGTCTAATGATAAATTTTTATTTGGTATATTGTAAATATAATATTTATCATAACATGGGATTACAAATAACATGATATAAAATAAAAATATTACTATTTTACATGGTATGGGGTTTATTACAAGTTAAATATATTATTAAGGTCACTTGTTCATTTATTTGAATATTAAATAAAACACAAGATGATAAATTAGTCAAACTTTCACTCGATGTTTCATTGACATTATTTGGTGATCGAAGGAGCGTGTGCGGATCCCCACTAGAGAGGCTCTGATTTGGGTCCTCATGATGTAATGAAAATATACATATCAAGTTAAAATGATAAAAAACATCAATGAAGAATGTTTCCATGACTGAGATAATCTTTATTATTATTTTTAAATTAATTATAAATTATCATAAAAAGATCCTATCTTGGTTATAGTAAAATAATTTTTCAAAATTATTTAAAAATGTTTCCTCGGTCTTGATGTTTAAATAATATCCATTGTGGATTATCCGTTGAATTCAAAAAAATGGGTTATCTATTGGTCTAATAGGCACTTCTTCTACATCCAGAACCATCATCCCTCAGTTTAAAAAGTGAAAACTAATTTTTGTGCACTCCACACATAGAGAAAACCTTTGTTTACCACTAAAAATGCATTTATCCTACGTATTGAAAAATATTTTCTATGCCACATGACATACATGCATTCAACAAGCTTTAATCATTAACAAAAATATGAATTAATAATATTATGAGAAATTATAGTTAATCAATAAATTACTGAATTTATCAAAACATTAATACTTTTGAAATATATATGTTTTAGTGGATAAAAATATAATATTTTATAGTTATCAAAACCTAAAGTGGATTAAGTTTCCATTAAAAAATATCTCCCAATTTGTTAATTTAAAAAACCAAGCATTAATGAGTAATTGAATCTTCCCCATTTTTTAATTTTTTAAAAATACTAAGTTTTAGTAGAAAATTATCTCCATATAGTTAAATATCCAAATATGTTTTATCACCTAAAAAAGAAACCAATACTTCTAAATTTAACATAGAAAATATATTTATACCCCCTATGTAAAATAATAATTATTTGGAAAGACACCAATTATTCTAAATAAAAAATATATTTCAATTTAAAAAATATTTCTCTCCCTTATTAAGAAAAATAAAATAATAGAAAAAATACCCTTTCATAACATTTTTAATATTACTATTAAAATGTATCATCAGTTTTTTATGTCATATAAAATTTTATTAAAGTATAATGCAATATTAATAAAAATAAAATAGGGATCCATTTAAAGTATCTTCCGAATAATTAAAAATAGAGGATATAAATTTTAAAGAAATTAGATAGATTGGAATATAAAATCATTTAAAAAATTGGGAATTAAATTTGAAGAATATAGTGAAAAGAATTTAAAATGGATATGGAACATGAAGATATTGGTTATACATATTACAGAATAGGGTGATTGGTTTAATAATATTTTTATCCCCCTCAATTAAGTATTGGTATTCCAAGAATAAAATTAGCATTCTTTAAAGAAATTTAAAAATCTATTTAATCGGAATGCACTATTACTAATTCTCTTGTATCTGGAAAAAATTAAAATAACTCAATAATCCAATAAATTTGAAACATGCTTGGTTAAAAAAACAAACTAAATATATCAATACAAATAAGTTATTATAATAAATTATTTTATTGTTAAAACTAATTAAAAAATAAACAAATATTAAAACTATGAAAACTTCCCTAAAATAGAATCATTTGTAACATAAAAATATAGGTCAGAAAATGTGTATATTTTATCAAATATCATCTTATAAATGATAAAAATATTTTTCCTAAGAGATAAAAATGGATTTAAAATAGTTTCTATCATTTTTAAAACATAAGTACCAAGTATAGTCTGGTTAATTTTAATTTAAAAATAATTTCATAATTAAAAATAAGGATAAATCCCCCTTAATTGATGATTTTCATTCGAGATTTTATAAAAATGAATATTATCCTCGAATAAACTTCTAAGTTAATATAAAAATTGATCTTCTATAAGGACCCATGAAACATCTTACGATGTTCAATAAATAAACACTCATGTTAAAAGTAAAAACAATTAAAGAACATTCCAACAAAGCTTAATAAAAAATAATTTTTCCATATTTATTGGATAAAATAAGAAGATATGAATGAAATCCATATTTAAAAAGTAAAAGTTCAATAAAAAACATTTTTATTGAATATATCATAACATTTCTTATGATAAAAAAATTTAGTAAAGTTTTGGTACCAATTAATATTTTGGTCCGATGGGGTTATAAAATTAATTCTTAGGAACCTAAACTAATTTCAAACACTTATTTTTTGGTAATATAGAAGTTAGAATATTATATTTAAAATATTTATTATGAACAAGATATTTTAGAAATTTCAAGGAACAATCATTTTCATAATGAACCATCATTTTACATCCAAAACACGTAGAAGTTGATGTAACTCCATTCAACCAATAAATAAATAATTTATTATATATCTTATGTAAAATATTATAATATGGAAGAACCATTTTCATTTTGTCTATTTTTCCAAAATCATCATTTTTAGAGCTTTATCTACATTTAACATAAGTGAATATATTTTATTTTAAACTATAAATTTCATTTTTGTGCCTTTTATTCTCATCAAGAACAACATTGATATTTATTTCTTATACTTTGTTATACATAGACATGAAATCAATATTCATTTCATTTTATTTATATAATTTTTAATTTAATAATTTATATTTATTTAGTTTAAGTTTAGTAGAATTTAAATCTATATGGCTATATACCAAAAATGATTTATGTTCTGTAACATTTTGTAATTATAGTATAAAGTAGATTCCTTTATATTTTCATTTCCCTTAAGAATTATTTTATGATTAAATGTAATAATTTTATATATACCATAAATATTTTCAATTTTTTGACTTATTATTTCAAAATATTTATAAATTTCATCTTCTATTGGGTTTTTAAAATCATATTCAAAAGTAAAATAGCCAGAATCACATACCTATTTTATTGAATCCATATGACAATGATTAACTAATTTATTTATAGAACAAGATTCATCACTAGTGTTTAAGTATACAGTGTAACTTCGACCACCTTTCACTGTATTGTTATCCTTCTTGTACTTCTTCTTTTTATTTTTATATTTATTTAATCTTGGACATTTTGACTTGATTTTCCCTTTATCTTTGTACTCAAAGAAAGTAATATTATAAGAATCACTATAAATTTCCTTACTTTAATTAAACATTTTATTTTTTATCTCTATGTAAATCCTTTATAAATATTTTATCATACCGTTTCTTCTATCTATATCCTCTCATATCTAGATAAGCAACATCATCTCTTTCATTAGTCTGCAGTTTAGAGTTAGAAGAGTAATTAATAATATTTGATTTAAAATAAATTCTTTTTTTAAATCATTCAAATAGAAATATGTTTTTTTTATAACTTATACAATAAAAAAGATTAAATAATTTCCTGTTAAGAATATTCATTTAATTTTTTACATTATTTTATTTTAAAATTTCTTGGAATTCCATTTATTAGTTAATGCTTCTAAAACTATTTCAACAAAAAATGAATAATCAAGAGTTTCTTCAAAACCCCTCATACGATTTACCATAGTAGAAAATATATAAAACATTTGAATAAAAATTTCTCATTATTCCATTTTAAATTATTGATATTCATGCCTTAAAATTCTAAGTTTAGTTCTTATTAGCTTGTTTGAACCAATATGAGTGCATTTCAATATTTTCCAAATATCATCTTCATTTTTCATATAGATACATGGATATAATAATCTCTACAAATTTCACAATATAAAATATTCATTACCTTGTATCTATGGACATATTTAATGCAATAATTATCGGTTAATGTATCATGATCAAATTCAGGTTCTTTGTATGTCTTAACAGCTATAGTCCAACTATTAATGCATAGACACTTAAGATATGATTCCAGGAATGATTGAAAATATCTTTAACGTATTCCATCAAGGAAATGAGGTCTTTAAGGAAGGCGACATTTATTTGATCTTTTTCCTGTCATCTCAAAAGATCACATCTCCTTAATAGTTTAGTCTCAAATAGGTTATCATAAATAACTCAATAAATAAATAAATATATGTATATTCCACATCAAATGTTCAATCTATGAGACCATTTTTGTGGTTCAAATATGAATATGGTTGAATAGTTAAGACATGGTGAATTAAAAACATTAATAAAATTTAAATAATTATCAAATTTAATTTAATTATGAAGCATAAATAAATTGAAATAGGAATAATAAGATTTTTATTATAGTTTAGATAAAATTGATCCAACATCAACTCATAATTATCTCAAACATAGAGAGAAATAGGATCCAATAAAATGGAATCTGTAAGTGTAATATCTTTTTACTATTTTTCAGGTATTCATAAACCCCTATTTTTACCATGATTTGGTTGGGTTTTGTTTGGGATTGTTTTTTGTTGAATTTTTAAGAGTTTCTATAATTATGGGCCTACACATGGTTTGTGTATGTTTTTCATAAACTATGCGCCCTATCCGAGCAAACCGTGCAACCCAAGGCAAGAAGATTTTGCATGGTTGGTGCAGAGTTAGTCAAAAAATGCACCCTATTAAGATAATACATGCATCCCATTTAAAGAAGAAGCATGGTTTTTCAAAATGGGTTGTGAAACGATGTGGCTCTGCCTAGAAAACCATGAACGAGATTTCTTTATTCCAAAAAGCCAACATAAAAATTACGAACCACCCATTTTAAATGCTAGATGGACCTAACACGACCTAATTAGGTTTTATCTTCCTTGGGAGCAACCAAGAATAGTTCTTGGCCCCTTAGATCCCTCTTGAATGTGATTTAAAGCCTGAGTAACACCATTCGATCTTCTCCCAGTTAGTTTCCTCACCTCAATCTCTATATCTCATGATCTCTCTCCTCCTCCTAGGGTTATGTGGGCCCCCATTTTTCTTTATGGTTCTAATAACCACTATTTTGGGATCTTATTCCTAGGTCTAATAATAGTTTCCCATATTTCATGATCTTCATTCTTCATTGTCGAATCCTGATTAGGGTTTGATGTTATTGAAGGTTCCGGGTGCAATGGAAGCGTAGTTGAGATGAGACCCAACTTTGATTTTTACCATAATCAATGAATATTCTAGTATCAATATGAATATGAATTCCAGTATACACAAAATATAATAAAATATTTAGATAAATAAGGAAGAGTCCCGAAACCATTATAGAGGATCTTACTTATCATGTTTATAATTAATTTCATAAAGAAAATAATACATGGATCTTCCGTATTTTCTTCATTGATGATGTTGATCATCCAGAATGACCCTTTCAGATTATATCATTTTGCTTATAATGATCCAAACTAGAATCCGTATAGCGGTGATCCACACGTGCTCTGATGGCCTCTGATTGACACTGGTCATTCTCTGGGTGTTAGCGCGGTGAAGAAATTGTGTTGAGCCGATCATTTTTGATCGCTTGTTCTTCGGACTTGAAGAACTTCTCTTGTTCTTGAGAAGGGGAAGAAGAGGATTTGAGAGAGAAATTGTTTGGCTCAACAATTCTCAGGTCACCAAGCTTATGGTGTCGTGTGTTTTCTAGCACAATAGGCGTACTTGTCAATTTATATGCATGGAACTTCAATTATAATATTTAATTGAATAACAGCAATTAAATACATTCACGAACTTATAGAAAAACAATTCTCATAATAATAATACCACATAATTATTTATGGTGCACCAACATGTGCAAAACTGAATTATAAATAAAATTCCACGTCACAAAATAATAGCAGCGTCATTATTATTTTAACTTGAGCCAACTAGTTAAATAATTATTTACCATCTTGCAAATAATTATTTTACTACCAGGGAAGACTTGGTCTTCTAGAACTCCACTTCCATTTATTGAACACTCGAATAAATAAATAAACAACTTATTCTCTTAAATAAATATTTTATTTACAAACTAGTAAATAAATATTTATTAAATTTTCAATAAAATAAATAAATATATTTTATTTAATTTATGTGATCATTTTAACTTGAATAAAATTATTCCACGGTCTTGAGAATATTATGTATTTCATTATTTAAATTCAAATAGAATTTAACCGAGAGCACCAAAAACACTTAGTGTGTGACCATCTAGGATTCTTTATCATTGGCATTAGGCGAGCTTGCCTAAAGTCCAAGTGTACTATCTAGCAACAGGTTAAGGCACTCAAGGGAAAGAATGTAAAGTCACAAAAACAACATCCATACACGAATTCTCACTTTGTTATATAATCCATTTATCGCAATATCACATAAATAAGGTTTCATGATAGTTTCATAAACTTTAATGCTTGATACGTCATTCATTGACTAATTGAAATAAACTCATCGTTACACCATGACCATGGAATTTTGTGTGATGGTTCTATTTCAATCAAAAGAATGAGATATCAACTTCCATAAATGGAAGGGAAAAATCCTTCCTCAACTTATCCATTAATAATATACCACTCATAATTCACCCAAAGTACCTGACTTCTCGCCAAATGTATGCGTGATGGTTTTCGTCAGTAAATCAAAGTGCGCGAGTCATGCCACGTATTAATTACAATCATAAAGTCTAGAGATCATTACAAATGCTCTCAGATAGAAATATCTGATGACACCAAAACTTGCAGAATTCCTACTAGTGGGTCTATTATCATAATCTCCTATCTTGGATATTACCAAGTGCGAAATTCAGGAGAGAAAGTCTCATCTACTTAGGAGTACTCGCACCTGAGAGTCTGCATGCTATGTGTCCCATCATAGAATGCCATCCAACTACAAAACTATATTTAAGAATATTGTAATAGCATTTCAAGGTTCTCATCATAGAGGGGAACATCCAAGACCTTATCAATGAAACAAATGATCTTGGACATTATTACATCATAGTCATGAAGAACAATGAACAATATGTCATAATACCTTTAATATCTATTCAATTAAATTAAAACCAGTTGGTTCTTGGAAAACAACTCTTAGAAACTCTTACTTGGACTAGATCCAGCTTCTTACGACTTTCAGTCCGCTAGACCTCATATGGTGATAATGTTTTAGTTGAGTCAGGGATTTAGTCAAGGGGTCTTCCATCGTGTCTTCCATGGAAATACTAATCATTGAAACTTCACTTCTCTAAGAAAAATCCCTCAAGAGATGATACTTCTGAAATATGTGCTTCATCCACTGATGTGACCTTGGATCTTTTGCGAGAGCCACCGTTTTTGTATTATCACAATACAATGTGATGGGATATTTACTGATAGGTATCAAATCTAGATCCTAGATGAATATTTGCATCCAAACTACTTCATTAGATTCCTTAGAAGATGAGATATACTCGGAATCTGCTGTATAATCTACGACCACACTCTTCTTTGAGCTCTTCCGGCTTACACCTCCATTCTAAGTGAAGATGTATCCCGTTTGTGACTTCATGTCATCTTGATCAGTCTAGAAACTAGCATATGCATATCCTCTGATGAATAGTTCTTCAACACCTCTATAAACCAGGAACATATTCTTAGTATTCCTCAAATACTTTAGGATAGTCTTGACTGTCATCCCATGACGGTCACCTGGGCCAACTTGATATCTGCCTACCACACTCAATGCGTATGTGAAATCCAACCTAGTATATAGCATGGAATACATGACTGACCCAATCACTACTGTGTATGGAGTCCTTGCCATTATCTTTCTTTACTCATGTATCTGAGGACACATTTTCTTTGAATGTTAAATGCCATGTGATGCTGGCAACAATCCCCTCTTGGATTGTTCCATACTAAATCTATTCATTATATTATCAATGTATGTACCTTGAAAAAGCCCCACCAATCTCTAGGATCTATCTTGATGGTCCTTTATCCCAAGAATATATGCTGCCTCACCCAAGTCCTTCATTGAGAATCATTGATTCAACCAGGCCTTAACAGACTGTAAGACTGGTATCTCATTTTCAATAAGTAATATGTCATCAAAGTATACTATTAGAAAAATGACTACAGTCCCACTAAACTGTTTGTAGACACAAGGCTCACATTCAATCGTGATAAAGAAAAATTCTATTACGGCTCCATCAAAATGAATTTTCCATGACCCGATCGCTTTCTTTAATCCATAAATGGATTTATGCAACTTTTATACCTTATTGGAATCCTTTAGAGTCACAAACCATTTAGGTTGTGTCAGTAGACATCTTCCGGAAGGTTCCTATTTAGGAATTTTGTTTTTAAATCCATTTTCCAAATCTCATAGTCATGGTACGCCACAATGGAAAGTATAATTCTGATGGATTTCAGTATTGCAACTGATGAAAATGTTTCATCGTAGCCAATTCCTTGATGTTGTTTAAATCCTTTTGCAACCAGTCGTGCCTTATAGGTACTGACTTGTCCTTCTATATCCAGTTTCTTCTTGAACACCCATTTGAAACCAACAGGATTTACATAAACTTGAGGATCTTCCAAAATCGATAATTGGTTTTGGTATATGGAATCCATTTAAGAATTCACGGCTTCTTGCCACTTGGAAACTTCTATGCCACTTACTGCATTCTTTTAGGTTAAAGGATCATTTTTATCAACTAATAATGAGTCTCCATCCTCGGTAACTAGAAAACCACACCGTTCCAATTCTTTAACCTCTATTGTACTCCTAAGTAGTACCGGTGTCTCTAGAACAGATTCTTCTTCCACGGGACTTTGTGGAATCTATTCTTGTACCAACTCTTGTGTACCTTGAGCCACGACTTCATCTAAGTCTATCTTGATCCCACTATGATGTGATCCCTCTCAAAAAATATGGCATGACATACCGCTATAACCGTTTTTTCTGAGGGGTTGTATAGGTAATATCCCCTTATTTCTTTGGGGTATCCTATAAAGGTAAACTTTGTTCCTCGGGGTGCGAGTTTGTTACCCGAACATGCCTTAAAAACAATTCGCTACCCCACACATGTAAATTCGATAACATGGATTTTCTTCCACTATAGAACTCGTATAGGATACCATTTATCGATTTAGTTGGTACATGGTTTAGTATGTGTGCCACTATTTGTAACGCATACCCCCAAAAGGATAATGGAAGACTTACATAACTCATCATTGATCTCACCATGTCCAACAAGGTGCAGTTCCTCCTTTCGTTTACACCATTCCATTGAGGCGTGTAAGGAGGAGTGAGTTGGGATAGGATCCAAAACTCCCATAAGTAATCAATGAAGTTCTGATTAAGATATTACCCACCTCAATCTGAAAAGAGTTTCTTAATCTTCTTAACAAGCTGGTTGTCAAATTCATTCTTGTATTCCATGAACTTATCAAAGAAATCCGACTTATACCTGATTAAGTAGATATATTCATATCTACTAAAATCACCAGTAAAATTTATCAAGTATGAGTACCCAACCCTTGATTCAACTAGAAATGGCCCACACACATCTGTATGAACCAATTCAAGAAGCTCTTTTACCCTGTCACCTTTCCCACCAAATGGGGATTTGGCCATTTTTCCTTGTAAACATGCATAGCATACGCCAAGTGGTTTTAGTTCAAAAGAATCTAAATATTAATCTTGATGTAACTTTTTCAACCATTTCTCGTTTACATGACCTAGCTGGTGATGCCAAAGTTGGGTGTGGTATGATTCATGTGAAGTATCTTTGACATCAATTTCCATTACTTGGTTTGTGTAATCCAACACATAAATATCCTTATATAAACGCGCCTTATCAAAACAAATTCCATCTTTATAAAAGAAGCAACATTAATTTCCAAACTTGAAAAAAAATCCAAATAGATATAGTCTAGATGTAGAAACTATGTTCTTGGTTAGATAAGGCACATAAAAACAACCCTTTACCACCAAGATCATCCCAGTTGGCAACATGAGGTGGTAGTCCCTGACAACTACAACCTCAACTCTGGCTCCTTTGGATGCTTGTTGATCTACCTCCCCTCAATCAATATTCTTGAATATAATTGGTTCCTATATTTAGATACATATGTGAGAACCAAAAGTTGTATCTAATACCCAATTTGTAGAATCAGATAGATTTAATTCGATAAAAAACACACCTAAAGCTTCCCCTTGCTTCTTATGCTAGGTGCAGTTATTCTTCTAGTGGCCCTTCTTACCACATGTGAAACAAACAACCTCCATCTCCCTTACATCCCCTTTGATCTTCTTTTTCTTGGAAGGCGGTAAAAAATCATTGGGATTAAAGTTCTTCACCTTCCCTTTCCTCTTATTCACCATAAGGACAGAAGGATTTTCACGTTTCATATATTTTTTCACTTGGAGAATGAGGATAATAAGATCATACAGAGACTTATCGATGTTGTTCATATTGAAATTGACAACAAACTTATAGAAGCTCTAAGGGAGTGATGAGAGAATGAGATTGGTTCCCAGTTATTCAGGGAGTTTAAACCGTAGAACCTCCATGCACTCAATATATCCAATGATCTTGACTACATGAGGCCCAACTGGGGCCCCTTCTCAAAGATTACTCTGAAAGTGTGCCTTGAAGATCTCAAACCTTTCTTGTATTTCTCTATCCTGGTAATGACCACAGAGGGGATCGATCATGCTATAAGAATCAGTGTTTTCATGAGACTTCATAATCTCATTAGACATTGATGACAACATCAAACATTGAACGTCGACCACGTTGTTCATATGTTTATCATTGACCTGGAAGTCCTCATCACTCGCATCTTTGGCAGGTGGATCAGGTACTGCTGACTCTAGCATGTAAGACTTCTGTTCATGACGTAGGATAACCCGAAGGCATCTAAACCATTCCTAGATTTTACTACTAGTGAGGATGTTGTCTGTATCCTAAATTGATCGCAAGGATAGTTTGGTTGATGAGCTTTTCATTTTTATTCTACTATTTAAATGAGAGGAACATTAGTACTTTCTTGATTACATTTTATGAGAAATAATAAATTTTATTAAGTCTCTCACTATTTTATCAAGTCCCAATGGCCCTCACCACAGAACTCGGAATGTTCAGTTTCCGTGAAATTCTAGTGGAAACGATCAATATCCCCATTGCATTACCCAAACAAGGGTTTTCCAATCTATTAGAAGGTATTTAGGTAGGTAGGTCTTTTCAAACTTTGGGCTTGTAGCTCCTTGATCTATTTAATGGACTCCCCAATCCTGAAATCATGACTTTGGAATTCCTCAAATCTTACCTCCAATATTACACCAAGTATAGAAAGGGATACTACTCTTGATGTAATATAGTTAAGTCAACCCAAAACCTTTCATAAGGGATTCCTGTATAAAAGTATGTGTCCCAACAAGGGTTGGTCAAAAAAATATTTTTATTGTATTTTCCCCTTAATCAAGTAATGGGAGGCTTGGTCTAACTTAATATTTTATTTTAGGTATTTTAATCTCTTATGCGTGAATTTATTATTGTCATTATCACACGCTTGTTAATATAAAGTGGAACTTACTTAAGTGATTAACCATGTTTTGATAATATTTATGCATAAGTATGGTTTATTTTAGTTCCATTTTTTATGCTTGTTTAATTCATTAATTATCTGATTGTGACAACACATCCATAATGATAAACCATGAAAATTATTGATATAAAATAAAGTAAGTGGCATCATAATGATCTTTCCTAATGGTTAGTTTATCTAGCAGTTGATAATCTAACCCTGGACCAGGGGGAAAACACATTTAACCTTTTGGGTTCATGTTTACAACTTCTATCTATCCACCTCTGTATCTCCTAGGATTAGATTCATCTTGGATCCAGCTTGAACCTCGTCCACTAGCTTTGGAGTTCTATCCATTACATATGACTTTTTTTAACTCACATGTATGTGATGGGTAAAAATGGTTTTTATATAAAATAAACCTTGGGCAACCAGGCCCTACATATTAATGAGGAGAAGGCTCGCAGGACAAAAAATTTAATTCAACTAAATAAATTAAAATAAACCATACACATACAAAGGTCTTGGTCTAGCTCATAATCATATATACATGCAACGATATTTATGCATAAATAAAACTAGCATTCAATTATTTAATTGTTCTTCGTTAAGATAAATCATGCTCGAATAAATTAATTATTATCTTAAATTTATCAGTCCTTTTAACCTGAACACTTTTATGAATTTATTTGAGATTATCATCCATCATAATTTTAAAAAAATAAATTCACTTAAAATTATCTTTGTACGTAACTTGTACCTTGGATGAAACCTAGTGAATTCCTATTAATGACTACCCAATGAGTATAAATGAACATTATGCAGATGTTAAATTAAACACACATATATATATATAACACCTATTACATGTAGTACCTCAGCTTTACGCCCACATGATGGTACACATCTCAATGATTTGTATAATATAATAATAAACTTTAATAAATCTGTGTAATTTGGTTGAGTACACATTGTGTAGTTCCAATTACACGATGTGTACTATTGTTCACCGTCCATCCAAATTACATGTTTGGGGAAATGACGTGTGAGTGTACTTCAGAAATCTTCGGAGTACACGACATATTCAGTGGGCCACATATAGTGTAGTTCCTCATTACATGGTCTCCGGCCGTGTAAGCCATGTATGGGGTACATGGTCCAACCCTAACATAAAGGGACTACACGCCGTGTCCATTGGGCCACATGGCATGTAATCTAGAAACCATGCACCGCCTATTCCAAGTCAACACACAAAGTCATTAAGACTTAGACAAAATCCCATGACACGACCTGGTTTGGCGGACCAGACCCGGTGCATTGAACCTTGACTACACGACGTGTATGTCTGAGCACAAGCCATGTGTTCTGGTGTTATACGGCCACAAACCTTGGCACCTCCGGATGATATCCTCTCTTTTATTTTAATCAAAATGAAAAGAAAAGATCATTTCTGTAAGCTGAACGAGAAACAAAAGAGGAGGAATAGACCTCGAGATTCAAATTTGTAGAATGATTTACTTGAACTGAAACAACTAAATTATTAAATACGTAAGTCATCAACAAAATATTTAAATAATTATAAACTATGATGTAACCTACTCTGATACCACTTGAAGGTTCCAGGCACAACAGAAGTGTGGTTCAGACGGGACCTAACTTTGATTTTTACCATGATCAATGATTATTTCGGGATCAATACAACTATGAACACTAGTCTCCATGGAATATAATCAAAGATTTAGATAAAGAAGAAAGAGGTTCGAAACCTTTAGAGAGGGTCTTGCACATCATTTTTATAATTAATTTAATTAATTTTACAAAGAAAATGATTCCTGGATCTTCGGTATTTTCTTCGTTGATGATGTTGATCGTCTGGAATGACCCTTTCAGATTATCTTGTTGTGCTTGTAGGTATCCAAACTAGAATCCCTCTAGCGGTGATCCACACGTTCTCCGATGGCCTCCGATCGACACCGCTCAATCTCCAGGTACTAGCGCGGTGAAGCGAGTGTATTGTGTCAGTCATTCTGGATCACTTGTTTTCCAGCTGTGAAGAACTTATCTCGTTCTTGAGATGGAGAAGAATAGGATTCAAGAGAGAAATTATGTGGCTCAACAATTCTCAATTCAACAAGCTTACAGTGTCATGTGTTTTCTGGCACAATAGGTGTACTTATCTTTTTATATGCATGGAACTTCAGTTACAATATATAATTTCATAACATAAATTAAATACATTCATGAACATAGAGAAAACCCGTTCTCATAAGGATAATACCACGTTATTATTTATGGTGCGACAACTTTCAAAAAATGAAATTATAAATAAAATTCTGCATCACAAAATAATAGTAGCGTCATTCTTATTTTAACTTATGCCAACTAGTTAAATAATTATTCACCGTCTTGAAAATAATTATTTTACTTCCAGACCGGACTTGGTCTGCTCAAACTCCACTTCCATTTATTAAACACCTGAATAAATAAATAAATAATTTATTCTCTTAAATAAATATTTTATTTACAAACCAGTAAATAAATATTTAATAAATGTTCAATAAAATAAATAAAAATATTTTATTTAATTTATGCGATCATTTTAATTTGAATAAAATTATTCCATAGTCTTGCAAATAATATTTATTTCATTAATTAAATTCAAATATAATTTAGCCGAGACCACAAATAAAAACTTAGTGTGTGACACTCTAGGATTCATTCTCATTGGCATTAGGTAGGCTTGCCTAAAGTCCAAGAGTACTGTCTAGAAAAGGGTCAACCCACCAAATAGAATGAACGTAAATTCACAACAAAGACATCCACATATGAATGCTTACTGTGTAATATAATCCCTTTTTCATAATATCTCATCAAGCGGGTTTCATGATAGTGTCATAAACTTTTATAGTTGATACGTTGTTCTTTGACTACCAGAAATAAACTCATCGTTACACCATGGAAATTTAATTTTTCATGATGGTTATATTTCAATAAATGGGCTAAGATATAGACTTTCATAAATGGAAGGGAAAAATCCTTCCTCAACTTATCCATTAATAATATGTCACTCATGACGCACCCAACATACCCTACTTATGGCCAACTATCTGCATGACAGTTTTCATCATTAAATCAAAGTTCATGAGTCATGACGTGTATTAATAAAAATCATAAAGTCTAAGGATCATTACACATGCTGGCAGATAGAAATGACTGATGACACCAAAACATGCAGAATTCCTACTAGGGGGACTATTCTCATAATCTCCTATCATGGAGATTACCAAGTGAGAACTTCATGAGAGGAAGTCTCATCTGCTTACGATTCATCGCACCGGACGGTCTGCATGCTATGTGTCCCATCACAGTATGTCATTCAACTGGAGAACTATATTTAATAATATTGTTATATATTTTCTGGGTTCTCACCATAGCGGGGAACTTCAATGACCTTATCAATGAAATAAATACTCTAGGACATTATTACATATAGTCATGTAGAACAATGAACAATATGTAATAATACATTAAATATCCATGTAATAAATGTAATACCAGTTGGTTCTAGAACACCAAATCTTACAATTATGATATCCATTGATTTTGAGGTAGGTGGTTCTGTCATGATGCCCAATTTATGTTAACCCTAAATTGATTTATTTAATTTCAATTATTTGAAGTAAGTGTAATTTATTGATTTTAATTAGATGGATTTTAATTGGTTTATTGGAAAAAACCTAATTTTATGTAATTGGGGATTTAAGAAGTCAGGTTTTGTCATAAAATTTGAAAACCCCCAATTCCATTTAATTGTGGTGAATTTATTGAAATTAGTAAAATTTAAATTGATTAATTTATATTGTGGAATGGGATTGATGAAAAAAAATGTTAAAACACCATTTCCATTGAATTAGGGGGTTTTTTTGAATTGAGGGAAATTATTTTAAATTAAATTATTTAATTTGATTATAAAAGTAGATTGTGAAATTGAATTGTGAATTTATTTCAAATAACTATTTTTTTTAAAATGGATTAAAAATGGTTTGATAGAAACCTTACGATCTTATATTGGTGAAAAGGTATGTTTTCTTATTAAAAACATATTTTTGTTTTTAAATAGAAATTTTCATTTTTTAAATGGGGGAATGAGACTCAATTGTATTTTTAGGTTTGTTAAAATAAATTTTACATCATTTAATTATACTACAATACATGAAAGCCTTGGTTGTTAGTGATTTATTTGGACAAACATGCCAGGTAGAAATTTCCCTAGGAAGAAATTGACTCTTTACATCACTAAAGAAATATTGGTCAACACATATTTATTCCCTATTAGGACATAGATGAGTCATCTCTTTCCATTATTGAGGGATGTGTGTACACATTGTGGTTTATCAAATGAGTGTGTGGGGATCCCATAACCTAGAAGTGTAATACCTCTTTAAAGATGACCTTGTTACTAATTTTTTATATATGAGATATAAATTTATTCCATTGTTGAAAAATATTTTATATGCCTTGTGGATTTATATAAATTGTTTTATATGTACGTGTTTTTGAGAAATTTGTGTAATGAACCATTTTTGTAAATAATTTCAATAATTTGAAAAGTATTTCGATCATTTAAAATGTAAAGAATGATTTGTTAAAATATGCTCTTTAAATTCCATACCTATTTTTTTGAAAAATTGAAATTACTTTATTTGGTTAATTTGATATTGGAATCATATTAAGGAATACTTGGTGAGAACCTATTTGTATTTTAGCTCACACCCTACCCGTGCTTTTGGTTTTTTGTAGATTATATCCTTAAAGCTTCGAACAGGGGTAAAGCACCACTTGGAGGTGATTCTAGATATTGATTTGAGGGCTTATAGAGTTGCATCTGTTAAGACTTAGGATATTTATCTTCCTATATTTCAGATACATTATTTTATTACTTTGGGTTTTCATACCTATCGACTTTTATTACATTTCTCATAATCGATATTCTATTGTATTAATACTGGTTTTTTATCTTTCTTCCACATTATTAGTTGAAAATTCATTCCCACTTTCATTTTTTATTATTCCAGGTGCTTATCACCAAACCATGGGGATCAGAAACTCCCTTCAGGACATGTAAGGACCAGCTCAGTTATCTAATTACTAGGGTAGATAGGATGGTTCATGAAAAATTGGTATCAAAGGTGAATGCTTTTCATGTTGCCTTAAAATGAGTATGATTTTTGAAATCTTGTTAGGACATAGGAGGTAGTTATGATTTTGTGCCTAAATAGCTCTCACCCTAATTAACTCTTAGTCACTAGGGGTGGTTAGGGAAAGGCATATTGAGGATTAGTTCTAATATTTTCCCTACTTTTTATTTGGATAGAGTAAAATCCAGATCCTTTTGTCTATCTTTTTGGATTTATTTTCCATTATTTCTTTATTTAAGTGTTAATATGATGTCTTCTTTCTTGTGTATTTATGTTGTGTAGCATAATTCCTCCAAGAATATTATTTAATAAGATCCAGGAAGAAGATGATTGTAACACCCGAGACTTTTATGAGAAATATTTTGTTTTTATGTTATATAAATCATCAAATGAATCTTTCAATACACACAACACTATCTTGGCTTGCTTTACACGCAACCGCGACCTTCCTCGATAGCTTGCGTCGTACGCAATACTGAGTTTCACTAAACTACGATATGCTATTAAAATATTATTAAAACTAGCCGTTATGAATATTAATAACCACTTTTTGAAATTTTGTAAATTTTAAAATGGACTTCATTTTTGGATTCAGAATATCAAAATTAGCTTAGGGTGAAATTTTGGTACTTTTCGGATAACTTTCATATTCTGATGAATAGTGAAAATTACTAAATTTGAATTAAAACAACTTTTTAAATTGAAATAATTAATAGTGATAAATTATTAATTTGAGTGGTTTTAAAGTATATTTAGAATATATTTTTACAATTTAATACAATTTTTTTCATTGGATGTAATTTCACATTTAAACCAGACATAAACAAGTGTCAATCTTTTGATAGTTATTATCTCCTAAAAACACACTATTTGTTTTGACGATGGGAATTAATTTTTAAATTAGTTAATGTAACTAATATGTTTTGAATTTGGTAAAATAGACATCATTTTTGAATTCATAATATCAAATATAGCTTATGCCTAATTTTTGGTATTTTTCTGGAAACTTTCATTTTTTTGATGAATAGTGAAACCACTAAGTGGTAGTTAAAAAACTGACTTTTTCATAAAACTTAATTTTACCGCTTCTGTGAGTGGAATTTCAAAAATCCAAGAGACACGGTTAATATCAAGGATTAAAATTTGGTTCAATGAGATGAAAATATTTTTTTGGTGAATAGTAACTTTTTACTTATTTTTACCACGGTTAAAAGTAAATAGGGTAATTAATGGTAAAAGTGTTATTATTATTACCCTAACACATTCCTAATTCTATTGTATAAGTGTAATTAGACCAAAAACAACCTTAGGAATAACATATTACCATTTAGGCCCACCTGAATTAGATTAGGACATTTATTATTAATTTATTTAAAGAAGGGTTAAAATAGTTAAAATCAAAGTTTAATAACTAAATCATTTTTAATATAGGGTTATACATAAGATAAATTCTACTATAAATATTCATTAGAAATATAAAACGATTTCCAATATAATGATATTTTAGTTGTAATTTTTAGACTTAAAATAATTTAATTTATTTATGATACAATGATGATGTAGTAATTATCTTATTAAAGAAATATTGACATAATTGATGTTATAAATACCCAAATAAATGTAATTTGAGACTTTTTATGAATTCCAATAATTTTCAATGTTAATATGACATGTTAGTGTTTATTTAATTAACTTTTTTCGAACTAATCATTCTGTTATGATTTTCACAAAAATCAATTACCAAATAGTGTCAAAATTGACGTAGAATAGTTTTTTTAAAAAATATTATATTACTAATTGTTATTTTATTCCTAAAAATCTAAGGTTCAGAAAAATGAATTAGATAAAGTTATATATATTAATAATAAACAACTTGGTGTTTGTTTGGATTTTTATAGTAAGTTTATTAACCTTATAGTGTAAGAAAACAAGAAGTCACGGTAAAAGTTAAATTATCTAACTTAAAGTTAAATCTAAATGATAAGGTTAAAATAGATAACTAAACCTATCTAAATTCTATTGGATGAGAGGATTTCGTCCCATCCCCACCTTAGCTTCTAACTACATCAATTTGGAGCTATTAAAAACCAAATTTGACTTTATAATAAAATAATATTTTTAGTTATTCCAAAGGTGCCCCTCTCCTCCCTTATAAAAGGGCACCTCCTCCCTCTCTTCCTCACACCAATTTGAGCCTTCAAGCTCAGACACCCCCTGCCCATTTCACTTCAAAACTTCCTTAGAAACCTACTAGAGTTACTGGTCTTATCAAAAGACCAACTCTAGTGCCTTAAGAGAAAGTTTAAAGGAGGCACTTCGAGAAAGAGGTAATACCTTCTACCGTTTTCTTCAAGTTCAATTCTTCTTCTACTCCCTCTTCTTTAGTTGTTTCATTATGAGGTAATAAAAAAAGTATCCCTCATATACTTATATGTTATTATAAATATGAAACAACCCTATTTCACCTCTTATCCATCCTACGGAAAATGAAATCACCGCGCGTGCGTACGTATGGAATACCGTCTCCACGCCGTGGTGTAATCTGTTTTCCACCACCACCTTACTTGGATGGGTATAATGGTGTAAAGAATAACTATATATGATTATTGTAAAGCAATATTCATTCTAAAATAGTATACGTACACTTAAATACAATTCCACGATCATGGGAACGATATCATCGCTCGTGCGTACGTACAGCCTACCGTCTCCACGATGTGATGCGACTCGTTCTATATGATCTTCATTGAACAATGATTATATAAATGAATTGAATGAATTAATATGATATATATTACACTAATACCATTCTTTAAATGATGTATCTATATCCTATAAAGAGGAATAAAAATTTATTCGACAAAACACGCATAAGAACAAAAAGTAATAAACACAAGAATAACAAGTAGTAATGAAATATTACTAATAAGAAGCTAAGAATATGACCATATATGATATCATAAAAATGAATATAATTCTATAATAATTCAATGACATTATTTAAATCATTATACAGGAGGTTCGGACACGTATAAAGCATATCATACCTAAGGTAAGGGAAATATCACAATCTCATTTTTATCCGAGATTGTTTATACTTTGGAATTTACTGGGGTGTATTTTATCATCCACATCTATGTTTCCTCAATATGTAATATTTATATCCTTCTACAATAGTTTATATCCAATTTTACCCTTCGGTGAGTTTTTATTAAAAGATATGAAAGGAATCTTTTGTCGTTTTTCATACGAGGTACTTTTTGACTTTTCCGACAAAAGTACGAGAAGAATGATTTTTTAACTTATACGACATGAATGGATTTTTAAAACATTATTTCCAAGAATCTTCCATTACAAGTTTTCAATTTTATTTTTAATCAAATTATTTTAGATTAAAATTGTATGACATGTTAAGAAAGGAAAAATGTTTTTGAAGTAGAAAGGATATTTTCCTCAAGAATGGAGTTCAAGTGTTTTATCAAAATTATTTTCCATCTAAGATAATATAGGGTTCTGTTTATATACCTATTATTAAATTGATATGATTATGTTGTGATGGAAATATTTTTATGAATTCATTTATCTTATATTAATTGTTTTATGATGTCATGATGTTTAAGATTCCCATTTTTATTACATGGGTTATGCTATGATGTATGGTTTGTGATTTTGTGGCACACATAAGAATGGTATCATTATGAGATGGGTGGGATCTATTTCTCCCTCCAATGCATTGGGTAAATATTTTATATCTCATGAGATAGACATGGCTGGAACGACAGGTTAAACCGGTTTAGTGAAACAGGACTGAAACGAGGAGTGAACTCAGTTCAGAAATGGACTTTGTCCACTAAGATAGTCTTGGAAATGAGTCTTGACTAATAAGAAATGATTATCTATGATTATGTGTGTATGCCTAAAAGTTTCATGTTTTAAGTTATGATTATTGGGATTACATTTCACTACTTTGATTTATCCCATGTTATGAAATTATGATCTCTTTTGTAGGTTAAGATTTCCAAAAGTTATGTTCTTATGTATCTGATGTGATTGATATTTCTTTTGTTTACCTTTACTGAGCATTTGAGCCCACCATTTTGTATGTTTTATTTCCCCAGGTCAGGAAGAAGGTTATTAAGTAGGATATTCCAAAAGGGACTCTAGATATGACGAAATAAATGGGAGGCAAAGTAGATGCTTTACGAACCTGTTGTTTATGTTTCCCAGTTTCTAAAGACTCTATACCTATACGGTCCTTTCCTGGTTTTGTTATATGTTGTAATAAGTGTGATTAAATTCTGAAGTAATAAAAATGCACGTAAAGTATGGGTCGTTATAGTTGGTATCAGAGTAAAGGTATAGTCAACCTTTGGAAACTAGGATGTGAAAGCCTTAGTAAGAACCCTAAGGATAAGTCTAAGCATAGAACACAATCTTAGTGTTTTAGAAATGGTAATCAATAACCTATGATAAGACCTTAAGTGTAAAGTTTTATTCTTGATTATGTGGTTTTCCTATTATAATTAGTGTTTCTCACACTATTCTTCTTGGTTTTAGTCAATTGCTGGAACTCGAAGGAACCGTGTTAATGCGGAATGCGATGGGAAATTCAATGATTGTCCCCCTGAGCAACCAAGCGTTATGGGAGATGGAATGAAAAATCTTGTAGCCATGCTCACACAACTTTCTCAAGCTATGAATCATGTAGGACTTCCAAACGAGCAAAGGAAGGAGAAACATTCTGTTGAATCCTTCATGAGGCAGCGTCCACCTTCATTCAGCGGGTCTACTGATCCATTAGTTGCTGAACAATGGATTAGTACTACTGAAAAGATATTTTTAGTTCTTCAATGTTCTGAACATGATAAAGTCATCCTAGCTGTGTATCGTTTGGAAGGAGATGTTGATCAATGGTGGAATCTTATTAAGAATACGAGGCAAAGGGATGAAATTGAGTCCATGGAATGGGACAAGTTCAAGAACTTATTTTTCAATAAGTACTTCCATCATATTCTCTGAACAAAGATGGATAAGGAGTTTCTTGAACTGCAGCAAAAGGATGATGAATCTGTTGGTACCTATAAAGCAAATTTTACAAGACATGCAAGGTACGCTTTTGGTATTATTATCCCACCTGAGAGTAAGATCGATCGATTCTTTAGTGGCTTAAAACCAAGTCTTCGAAGGGCCTTAGCCATAAGGGACTTCAATAGCTATGAGGAAATCATTCGATGTGCTCTCAAAGTTGAGATGGAGATTGGAGTAACCCATCAGTCATATGGGATTGATAAGAAGAGGGAAATGGAATTCAAAGGAAAATTTAAAGAGCACACTGAAAAGAAGATGAGATTTCCCTTATGCTCAAAGTGTGGAAAGAAACATGGAGGGAGTTGTCTTAAAGGGACAAGTAAATGTTTCAAATGTGGAAAGGAAGGTCATCGGTCATTTGAATTCCGCAATGATGGGAATAAGATGTCTAATGATGCAAACAAAGGAATGGATACACATAATTAACCTACCACACTTCAATGTTTCAAGTGCAAGGAGATGGGGCATTATGCCAATCAATTCCCAAATCCAATGGTTGATGATGATGGTCGATGTCAACAAACTCTTAAGGCTAAAGAAAAATAAAATTCACATGAAATTTCTATCAGCGATGTGGAGTACGTTAATGATGTGGTGAAAGGTACACTTACCATCCCCTCTAAAGTAGAAAATGTTTTATTTGATTCTGGATCCACCCACTCTTTTATTTCTGAAGATTTTTCTTAGAGTATCACCGTATTACCTCAACAATTAGATGTTGAGTTATCTGTGACAAACCCTAATGGCACAACAGTCGCATCAAAAGTTTATAATTCTTCTCCGATTGATGTTTGTGGGAAAGTGATTCCTGCAAATCTTGTGATCCTTCCTATAGTGGAATTTGATGTGATTCTTGGCATGGATTGGATTTTTTTATATGGAGCTCATATCAATTTCCAAATAAGGGAAGCCACATTTCATATTCCAGATCAATCTATGATCGTCTATCAATGCAAGGATAAACATAACCTTCCAGTGGAATATTCTTCCATCTTATGGGTCTTGATTCCACTAAATGAAGGTTATTTATCTCAAATGGTTGGTAAGGAACTCACGATTAAGAATATGCCCATTGTACGGGAGTTTGATGATGTCTTTCCAGAGGAATTGCCGGGTCTTCCACCAAATCGTGAAGTCAAGTTTTCAATAGAACTCATACCGGGTGCTTTGACTATTTCAAAGACACCTTATAGAATGGCCCCAATTGAGTTGCAATAATTGAAGAAGCAACTCCAAGAGAATCTTGATAAAGGATTCATACGCCCTAGTGCGTCACCTTGGGGAGAATCTATTCTGTTTGTTAAGAAGAAAGATGGATCAATGAGACTCTGCATTGATTATCGAGAACTTAAAAAGATCACTATCAAGAACAAATATCCTCTCCCATGCATTGATGACTTATTTGACCAACTAAGAGGAGCTCAATACTTTTCCAAGATTGATCTTCATTCAGGGTATCATCAATTAAGGGTCAAAAGGGAGGATATACCAAAGACGACTTTTCGTACAAGGTATGGACACTATGAATTTATAGTGATGCCATTTGGTCTTACTAATGCCCCTACTATCTTCATGGATCTGATGAATAGAGTCTTTTGAGAATATCTTGATCAGTTTGTGGTAGTCTTTATAGATGATATTCTTGTCTATTCAAAGAGAAAGGAAGAACATGAAGATCACCTGAGAATTATATTGAAGACCCTGAGAAAGGAGAAGCTTTATGCCAAATTTACCAAGTGTGAATTTTGGCTTCAAAAAGTTTCATTTTTGGGTCACATAATCTCAAAAGAGGGGATATATGTGGATCCAGCAAAAACAGAGGTTATCGAAAGATGGTCAAGACCAACAACAGTAACTGAGATCCAAAGTTTTCTTGGTTTGGCTGGATATTATCGACGTTTTGTGAAAGATTTTTCACGATTATCTAATCCACTCACTAGGTTGACTCAGAAAGGAGTTAAGTTTGTTTGGACGGAGTAATGTGAAGAGAATTTTAAGGAGTTAAAAAGAAGGTTATCCAGTGCACCCGTGCTCACACTACCTTGTAGTGGAGAAAAGTTTGTGATCTATAGTGATGCATCCAAGAAGGGATTGGGGTGTGTTCTTATGCAAAATGATATGATGATAGCTTATGCCTCACGACAGTTGAAAATCCATGAGCAAAATTACCCAAATCATGATTTGGAGTTAGCTGCGGTAATCTTTGCATTAAAGATTTGGAGGCATTTTCTTTATGGAGAAAGGTGTGATATTTATACTGATCATAAAAGTTTAAAGTATATTTTCACACAAAAGGAGCTGAATCTGTGCCAAAGAAGATGGTTAGAGCTGATTAAGGATTACGACTGCTCAATTCATTACCACCCTGGGAAAGCAAACAATGTGGCAGATGCATTAAGTTGACAAGACCATGCAAGCTTATCCATGACGAGGATCACAAAAGATCCAATATTTATGGATTTACAAAGGATGGATCTTAGAATTATAATGGAAGGGGGGGGGGGTATCGTATCTTTCTCAAATGAATGTTCAACCATCTATACATGTGAAGATTAAAGAGGCGTAGAAAGAAGATTTAGAGTTACAAAAGAAGGTGAGAAATATTCCTGAATTCAACCTTGATTGTGATGGGATAATAAAGTTCAGGAATCAGGTTTGTGTACCTCCCATCCCAGAATTAAAGAAGGAGCTACTGGATGAGAGTCATAGTCCTTCATTATCTATTCATCCTAGAAGCCCGAAGATGTATAGGGACCTGAAAGAGTACTTCTGGTGGGATGGCATGAAAAGAGATGTTGCTGAATATGTCTCTCGATACTTGGTTTGTCATAAAGTTAAAGATGAGAGACAAAAGTCTAAGGTGATGTTACAACCATTACCCATACCTAAATAGAAATGGAAAAACATCACTATGGACTTTGTCACCGGACTTCCTAAAACATCCAAAGGCAATAATGCTCTCTGGGTCATAGTTGATCTTCTTACAAAGTCTGCACACTTCATTGTTATTAGAGAGGATTTCTCTCTAGATCAGCTTTCCAGGATATATGTAAAGGAAGTGGTAAGATTGCATGGAGTACCACTTTATATTATATCTGATCGGGATCCAAGGTTTACCTCAATGTTCTGGAGAAGTCTTCAGCATACTATTGATACAGAGTTGAGTTTCAGCACTGCTTATCATCCTCAGACATATGGTCAGTCTGAGAGGACAATTCAAACACTAGAAGATATGTTGAGATCTTTCTCTATATACTTCAAAGGTGGTTGGGATCAACACCTACCTTTGGTGGAATTTTCTTATAATAATAGCTTTCACTCCAGTATTTAGATGGATCCTTATGAAGCTCTCTATGGAAAGAAATGCAGGACTCCAACTTGCTGGGATGAAGTTGGGGAAAGAAATCCATTAGGACCTGATCTTGTTGATGAGATGGTAGAAAAGGTCAGATCTATTCAACAATACATAAGAGTATCTCAGAGTCGACAGAAAAGTTATGCCAAAAAATGAAGAGAAGACCTAGAGTTTGAAGTGGGTGATAAAGTGTTCTTACGAATATCTCCCAGGAAGAGGGTCATGAGATTTGGAAAGATGGGGAAGTTGAGCCCTAAATATATTGGTCCTTTCAAAATACTGGATCATATTGGAAAGGTAGCTTACCGATTGGCACTTCCACCGAATCTCTCTCAAGTTCACGATGTGTTCCATGTATCTCTCCTGAGAAAGTACATACCTGATCCTTCACATGTACTCATCTCAGAAGTTGTACCGCTGGAGCAAGATCTTTCTTATGAAGAACAGCCGATAGAGATTCTGGATCGTAGTGAAAAATTCCTACGAAACAAGACCACTCACTTGGTGAAAGTTTTATGGAGGATCCACCAATTAGAAGAAGCTACATGGGATCTTGAGGATATGATGAGGGAGAGGTATCCTCATCTGTTTGTTACAAGGGACGAATTTCGAGGGAAAAATTAATTTTAAGGGGGGTAGAATGTAACACATGAAACTTTTATGAGAAATATTTTGTTTTTATGTTATATAAATCATCAACAGAATCTTTCACTACACACAACACTAACTTGGCTTGCTTTACACGCAACCGCAACCTTCCTCGATTGCTTGCATCGTATGAAATACCGAGTTTCACTAAACAACGATATGATATTAAAATATTATTAAAACTAGCCGTTATGAATAGTAATAACCACTTTTTTAAATTTTGTAAATTTTGAAATGGACTTCATTTTTGTATTAGGAATATCAAAATTATCCTAGGGTGAAATTTTGGTACTTTTCGGATAACTTTCATATTCTGATGAATAGTGAAAATTACTAAATTTTAATTAAAAACAACTTTTTTAATCGAAATAATTAATAGTGATAAATTATTAATTTGAGTGGTTTTAAAGTATACTTAGAATATATTTTTATAATTTAATACAATGTTGTTCATTGGATGTAATTTCACATTTAAACCAGACATAAACAAGTGTCAATCTTTTGATAGTTATTATCTCTTAAAAACATGCTATTTGTTTTGACGACGGGAATTAATTTTTAAATTAGTTAATGTAACTGATATGTTTTGAATTTGGTAAAATATATATCATTTTTGAATTCATAATATCAAATATAGCTTAGGCCTAATTTTTGGTATTTTTCTGGAAACTTTCATTTTTTGATGAATAGTGAAACCACTAAGTGGTAGTTAAAAAACTGAATTTTTCATAAAACTTAATTTTACCGCTTCTGTGAGTGGAATTTCGAAAATCCGAGAGACACAGTTAATATCAAGGACTAAAATGTGGTTCAATAAGATGAAAATAATTTTTGGTGAATAGTAACTTTTTACTTTTTTTACCACGGTTAAAAGTAAATAGGGTAATTAAGGGTAAAAGTATTATTATTATTACCCTAACACATGTCCTAATTCTATTGGATAAGTGTAATTCGACCAAAAACAACCTTAGGAATAACATATGACCATTTAGGCCAACTTGGATTAGATTAGGACATTTATTATCAATTTATTTAAAGAAGGGTTAAAATAGGTAAAATCAACGTTTAAAAACTAAATCATTTTTAATATAGAGTTATACATAAGATAAATTTGACTATAAATATTCATTAGAAATATAAAAATATTTCCAACATAATGGTATTTTATTTTTAATTTTTAGACTTAAAATAATTTAATTTATTTATGATACAATGATGATGCAGTAATTATCTTATTAAATAAATATTGACATAATTGATGTTATAAATACCCAAATAAATGTAATTTGAGACTTTTTATGAATTAAAATTATTTTAAATGTTAATATGACATGTTATTGTTGATTTAATTAACTTTTTTCGAACTAATCATTCTGTTATGATTTTCACAAAAATCAATTACCAAATAGTGTCAAAATTGACATAAAATAGTTTTTAAAACAAATATTATATTATTAATTGTTATTTTATTCCTAAAAATCTAAGGTTCGGCCAAATGACTTAGATAAAGTTATATATATTAATAATAAACAAGTTGGTGTTCGTTTGGCTTTTTATAGTAAGTTTATTAACCTTATAGCGTAAGAAAACAAGAAGACACGGTAAAAGTTAAATTATCTAACTTAAAGTTAAATCTAAATGATAAGGTTAAAATAGATACCTAAACTTGTATAAATTATATTTTATGAGAGGATTTCTACCCATCCCCACCTTATCTTCGAAATATATCAATTTGGAGCTATTAAAAACCGAATTTTACTTTATAATAAAATAAAAGTTTTAGTTATTCCAAAGGTGCCCCTCTCCTCCCTTATAAAAGGGCACCTCCTCCCTCTCTTTCTCACACAAATTTGAGCCTTCAAGCTCGGACAAACCCTACCCATTTCACTTCCCCACTTCCTTAGAAACCTACTAGAGGTACTGGTCTTATCAAAAGATCAACTCTAGTGCCTTAAGAGAAAGTTTAAAGGAGGCACTTCGAGAAAGAGGTAATACCTTCTACCGTTTTCTTCAAGTTCAATTCTTCTTATACTCCCTATTATTTAGTTGTTTCATTATGAGGTAATAACATAAGTATCCCTCATATACTGATATGTTATTATAAATATGAAACAACCCTATTTCGCCTCTTATCTATCCTATGGAAAACGAAATCACTGTGCGTGCGTACGTACGGAATACTGTCTCCATGCCGTGGTGTAATCTGTTTTCCACCACCACATTACTTGGATGGGTATAATGGTGTAAAGAATAACTATATATGATTATTGTAAAGTGATATTGATTCTGAAATAGTATACATACACTTAAATACAATTCCATGATCATGGGAACGATATCATCGCTCGTGCGTACGTACGGCATATCGTCTCCACGATGTGATGCGACTCGTTCTATATGATATTCATTGAATAATGATTATATAAATGAATTGAATGAATGAATATGATATATATTACACTAATACCATTCTGTAAATGATGTATCTATATCCTATAAAGAGGAATAAGAATTTATTCGACAAAACATGCATAAGAACAAAAAGTAATAAACACACGAATAACAAGTTGTAATGAAATATTACTAATAAAAATATAATAATATGACCATATATGATATCATAACAATGAATATGATTCTGTAATAAGTCAATGACATTATTTAAATCATTATACAGGAGGTTCAGACACGTACAAAGAATATCAGACCTAAGGTAAGGGAAATATCACAATATCATTTTTATCCGAGATTGTTTATACTTTGGAATTTACTGGGGTGTATTTTATCATCCACATCCATGTTTCCTCAATATGTAATATTTATATCCTTCTACAATAGTTTATATCCAATTTTACCCTTCGATGAGTTTTTAGTAAAAGATTTGAAAGGAATCTTTTGTCGTTTTTCGTACGAGGTACTTTTTGACTTTTCTGAAAAAAGTATGAGAATAATGTTTTTTTAACATATACGGCATGAATGGATTTTTAAAACATTATTTCCAAGAAGCTTACTTTACAAGTTTATTTTTAATCAACTTCTTTTAGATTAAAATTTTATGACATGTTAAGAAAGGAAAAATGTTTTTGAAGTAGAAAGAATATTTTCCTCAAGAATTGAGTTCGAGTGTTTTATCAAAATTATTTTCCATCTAAGATAATATAGGGTTATATTTATATCCTTATTATCACATTGATATGATTATTTTGTGATGGAAATATTTTTATGAATTCCTTTATCTTATATGAATTGTTTTATGATGTCATGATGTTTAAGATTCCCATGTTTATTACATGGGTTATGATATGATGTATGGTTTGTGATTTTGTGGCACACATAAGAATGGTATCATTATGAGATGTGTGGGACCTATATCTCCCACCAATGCATTGGGTAAATATTTTATATCTCATGATATAGACATGGTTGGAATGGCAGGTTAAACCGGTTCAGTGAAATAGGACTGAAACGAGGAGTGAACTCAGTTCAGAAATAGACTTTGTCCACTAAGATAGTCTTGGCAATGAGTCTTGACTAATAAGAAATGATTCTCTATGATTATGTGTGTATGACTCAAAGTTTCATGTTTTAAGTTATAATTATTGGGATTACATTTCACTACTATGATTTATCCCATGTTATGAAATTATGATCTCTTTTGCAGGTTAAGATTTCCAAAAGTTATGTTCTTATGTATCTGATGTGATTGATATTTCTTTTGTTTACCCTTAATGAGCATTTGAGCTCACCCTTTTGTATGTTTTATTTCCCTAGGTCAGGAAGAAATTTATTAAGTAGTATATTCCAAAAGGAACTCTAGATATGATGAAATAAATGGGAGGCAAAGTATATGCTTTTTGAACCAGTTGTTTATGTTTCCCAGTTTCTAAAGACTCTATACCTATACAGTCCTTTCCTGGTTTTGTTATATGTTGTAATAAGTGTGCTTCAATTATGAAGTAATAAAAATGTATGTAAAGTATGGGTCATTATAATGATGCTAAACCTCAATGAGAAAATTCTCTTGTGGACTCAAACCAGGTTGAGGTGATTTTGTGTACTATCCATGTTCTGGGATAAACACCACCACTAGTTACCGTTTTGGCTCCAGCTGTGGAACCTTAAAGGGATGTTCTCTAATAATGTTATAAAGAAATCATTCACTATAAAAAAAATGATTTTTAGTGTCTCAAGTGATCCTTAAGTGGCTGAGGAATTGTTGAGTAGGATGGAATGTCTATTTGGCTACTTGGAGACACATTATGAAATTATGGTGAAATGTGCCACCTTTGTGCTGGAAGGACCAAGCATGATATGGTGGGACACAATAGTGATGGTGAAGAAGCATGAGGTCTTAGAGTGGAAAGAATTCAAAGTTATTTTCACCAACTATTTTTCTCTAGAGTCTATCCTATTGGCCAAGGCTATTAAGTTTTTCAAAATTAAACAGGCTAATAGGATCATGAAAGAGTATGCAAACCATTTTGTTGATCTCATGCATTTCACAAATGAGATTTTATCGAATTAGAAGATGAAGGCTCGAAGGTTCGAGTTGGTAATTTTTTAGGATATTCACTCTCATGTTTTCTTTATGAAGCTTCCATCTTATGATGATGTATTGGATCGGAGATATAATGGTCAATATTGAAATGGCAGGCAAGTCAGGGTTATCAGGAGTTTCTTTCATTCCCAGTAGTATCATGAGTTCCTTCAAAGGAACGAATAAGCATGATGATTATCATGATGGTTCATGACAATAGAGTCATTATAGACCTCCTGTAGTACTAAGAAGAGTCCCATTGATTTTCTACTATTACAGAAATCTAGTGTATTAAAAGAGTGTTTTCACTGAGGAACCTAAGGTATGTGGTTCTTGTAGAAGTTTAGGGAACTTATAGAAGTTCTACCATGTTTTTTCCAATGCAAAGTGGAATAAGATCTTTAGATCATCCTAAAATTGTGGGGAAATCTGATGATTCTTGTGTAAAAGGGTTCCTGCCATAGGCATCCAGAAAATAGAACCTTTATAGAGTGGAAGAGTCTACAGAGGAAGAAAATATTGGTCCAATAACCATGAGAGGTGCAATTACTATAGCTTCTTCCCTAGTGACTGTTTTATTTGATACTGGTGAATCTCATATGTTTATTTCAACCCATATTGTTAGTATTAAAAATCATTCTATTTTTATTTTATCTTATCTCAGGATATTACTACACCCCTTGGTATAAAGAGAGAACATGGTCTCTGTAGCCCCACTTGTGTCTTCTCTTTATCAGATGTTGAGCTTGGTTAAAGTTTTCTAGTTCTCTACCTGAAACTACTTGACATCATATTCGGGATGGATTGGATCATTGCTAATAAATCCTAGATTGATTGTTATCTTTGACGGGACTCCTTTACTACACCCTCTGGTGTGTACCATGTCTTTAAAGGAGAATGGGACCCAAGGTTGATCATGGCTATACCTTCTTATCTAGAGTTGGGGAATGTAATATCAGTGTTTTATTTTTCCCTAGAGGGATAATATTTGAGAAGTGATATCCCTATATATTTTATTTAGTTTCCCAATGTGTTTTCTTTTGACTACTCTAGTTTTCTGCTTATAAGATATGTAGAGTTTTCTTTTTTATTTAGTTCATGGTACTCAACAAGTTTTTATTCCTTCTTCAAGTATGGAACCAGATGAACTGCAGGATTTGAATACTTAGTTGGATGATATTATAGGGAAATGATTTGTATACCAGAGTGTGTCACCTTGGGTGGAACCCATTCTTTTTTCTAAGAAAGACGATGGTTCTCTTATCCTTTGTATTAACTACCAAAATCTCAATCGAGTGATGGTAAAAAAAAAACCATGCCATAGATTAATGACCTTTTTTTAATTTAAATTGGTGAAGTTCTCTCAAAGACCGACCTTCGATTTGGTTATCAATATTTGAGGATAAAAGAACCTGACCTTCAAAAAACCACCTTTTAGAGAATCTACAACCATTATGTGTACCCTGTTATGAACTTTGGTCTAGCTAATTATCCTATAGTCTTTATGGATTTAACAAATAGTATTTTCCATGAGTAACTATATACCTTAATGGTAGTATCTGTAGATGAAATCCTTATTCACCCTACATCTGAGGGGGAACATGTGCATCATCTGAGTACAGTTTTGTAGTTTCCATAAAATCACAAACTTTATGCCAAGACTTTGAAATGTGATTTATAGATTAATGACATAAAATTATTGGTACACGTGGTGTTAGAAAATTGGATATCAGTTGATCGTGGGATGGTAAAAGATGTTATGACATGGTAACAACCATAAAATGTTTTTGAGATTTGGAGGTTCTTGGTTCTACATGGGTATTATCACCAGTTTGTGAAGAATTTATCAAAATTATATTCTTTGATGACTTCTCTAACTTAGAAGGGACTAATGTCTTCTTGGGATAAAATATATAAGAGGTATTTTGTCGATCTAAAACAAATTTGGACTACTACACTGGTGTTTACTCTTCCATAGGTCAAGCAGAGCTATGTGGTATTTTTTGATGCATCAGGTTCAGGTTTGGTCTATGCTCTTATGCAATGTGATCACATCATTTCCTATGGATCTATGAAGCTTTAAACACATGTAAAAACTAATCTATTATATAACAAAGAAACTCAAAGATGTGGTGCATGCGCTTAAGAGTTGGTGGAATTACCTTCGTGGAGAAAGGATTACCATGTCTTATGACCACAAGGGCTTTGGTTACATCTTCTCTCAAAAGATTTGAATATCTGCTAGAGGTGTTGGGTGGAATACTTGAAATCATCTGACTTTGACATCACCTATACCTCGGGGAAAGGGAATGTCATCTCATATGCCTTGAGTAGGAAACTTCCAACCTAGACAGTGAAAGAATCTTAAAAAAGTGGGACTTGTTGGTTCCCTTTTCATAGTTATAGATTGGGGTTTTGGAATCAGGGGTCGAGGTTTCATTGGATAGTGTTTTGTTGAAATCCTCTCTTCTCAAGATGATTCTTCAGGAACCACATCTTGATGATTTGTTCTGTATCATTAGACAATCTCTTAATGGTGTGGATACTGTTGCTATGTGGTCGTTCTCTAAAGAGGGAATTTTATGATTTCATAATTTTTTATTATGTTTGTAGAAAGGAATGATTTTATGGGGGGTTTCCATAATTACCAGCGCGCTATGTACCCTGGAACCACTAAGAAGTTTTACGAAAAGCGATAACAACTCTTGTGGCCAGTTATGAGATGAGACATTTCTGATTTTGTCTCTCACTGTTATACATGAAAACATGTTAAGACCGAGCACTAGAATCTTTCAGGTTTTCTTTAGCCACTTACAATGCTTACTTGGAAGTGGGATGATATATCTTTTTAATTTGTGATTGGGTTTCCATGTACTAATAGGGAGAATAATTTGACATGAGTTATGATTGATCATCTCACAAAATCAGCTCACTTTATACAAATTCGTGATATAATCAAGGTTGAAGAGTTGGATAATTTCTATGTGAATGACATTTTTAAATTTCATGGAGTTCCATATTATATAGTCTTTAATAGGAATCCTTAGTTCACTTCTTTTTTTGGAGAGTCCTTCAGGAGGCACTAGGATCTCACGTCCTTTTGAGTACGACATACCATCTGTAGTCAGATGACCAACCCAACAATGATATACAGATTCTTGAGGATATGCTTTATGATTGTGTTATCATCTTTGGTGGGGATTGAGATAATCATTTGGGGAAATTTGAGTTATATTATAGTAATAGTTACCATTTCAAAATCAGATTGACTCATTTTTAGGCCTTGTATGGTCAGCCCTACAGATCTCTGCTGTGTTGGTCGGAGAACAGTGAGAGTTCCTTGGTTGGACCAAGTTTGGTGTAAGAGATGATAAAAAATATTTAGATGATTCATCAAATAATTTTTATGTTACAAAGCTTATATATTTATTATGTTGATCGTCTTCATAGACCATTGGAGTTCTCTGTTAGTGACGAGGTTTTATTGAATGTTTCAAAAAATTTTGGTCATCAACAACTTGGAAGTAAAGGGAGGCTTGATTCTTGTTTTGTTAGACCTTTTTAGGTTGTTTAGAAGGTGTGTAAAGTTTCTTATCATTTATCACTTCCACCATAGCTGAAATTGATTTATAAAATGTTCCATGTAACTTAGCTATGAATGTATCTATCTAATCCATACCATGTTCTAAGTTGGCATGATCATGAAGTTGAACCCGATTTATCTATGACTTAATGACTAGTCTATATAGTTTATTTTGAACCCAAGGTGCTTCATGGGAGGAAGATACATTTGGTTAAAATTCTATGGAAGCACAGTTCTGAAAATCATGAGATGTGGGAGAGGGAGGCAATGATGATAGAGTAGTGACATCATCTTTCTCGCATTGAAGCTTCTGAGTAGGATTTATGGGGATAGAATGTCCTTGTGGTGGGGTGATTATAACATCATGTTATTATTTTTTTGGTATTACCAAACACCTATTTTTACCATGATTTTCATGGGTTTTGTTTTGGGTTGTTTTTGGATGAATTTTTAAGAGTTTGGAAAATTATGGGCTAGTGCACGGCTGGCACACAGTTTTCCCAAACCATGCGGCCTCTCAAAAAACCATGTAGCCCAAGGTAGTGAGAATTTTCACGTTTGGCATACGATTATTGAAACTATGATATCTCTTAGGATAAATCATGCAACCCACTTAAATTAGGAATGAAATTAGTTCTCACGGGTTTTCAAACTGTGCTACTCTTCCCAACAAGTTGTGCACAAGATTTATTTAATCAAAAAATCCAACATAAAATTCCCAAACCCCCCATTTTAGGTTCCAGATGGATATAACACAACCCCATATGTTTTCTTCTTCCTTAGTAGCACCAATGAGTAGATATTTTCCCATTGATTCATTCCTAAAGAGATTCTAAAGCCTGATGAATTCCCTTTGATCTTCTCTTGGTTAGTTTCCTCACCCCTACCTCTATACCTTATGATATATCTTCCCCTCCATAAGGTTTTTTGGATCCCTATGTTTCTTTGTTGATATAATACCCTCTGTTTTGGGATCTTAAATCCAGGTTTGATCCTCATTTATGAGATTGTATGATCTCAATTCTTTATTATTGAACCCCGATTAGGTTTTGGAGTTACGAGATCCATTTATTACAAGGTAGGTGGTTCCTTCATGATTCCCAATTTATTTTAACCCAAAATTTATTTATTTAGGCTCAATTTTTTGAGTTAAATTAAATTTATTTATTTTTATTAAATTTATTTTAATTAGTTTATTGGAAAAAACCCAATTCCATTGAATTGTGGTGCGTTTATGGAAATTGGAGAAATTTTAATTGTGAAATTGGTTTGATAGAAAAATTGTAAAAATCCCCAATTCCATTGAATTAGGGGTCTGTTTTGAAATTGATGGAAATTTATTAAAATAAAAATTTAGAATTTAATTGTAAAATTAGTTTTTGAAAGTGAATTGTGAATTGATTTCAACTATATATTTGTGAGAATGTCTTAAAAATGGATTGATACAATCCTAAGGGTTTTATCATGGTGTAAAGGAATATTTTTTATTAAAAAAACATTTTGGTTTTTAATGGAAATTGGAATTTTTGAAATTGGTGAATGTGACTTAATTGTTTTTAAGGTTGCATAAAATAGATTTTGCAATATTGAGTTGTACTAGAGCATAAAAAATCCCAGGTATTTAGTGAGTTATTGGGACATACAAGCTAGTTTGGAATTGGCCCAGCAATGGATTGACGCTTTACAACACTAAAAAATATTGGTAAACACATATTTCCTCCCCATTATGACATAGATGTGTCTTTTATTTCCATTTTCAATGGAAGCATGTACACATTTTGGTTTATCACATGAGTGTGTGAGGATCCCATAACATGGAAGTATCTTACCTCTTGAAAGATGAACATGTTGCTCTATTATTTATATATGAGATATAAATTTTTTCCATTGTTGAAAACTATTTTACATCCCTTGTGAATTTAAATAATCTCTTTTATATTAATGTTCTTGTCTGTTCCATTTTTGAAAAACACCATTTGTTTAATGTATTTCCATCATTTTAAAAGTATTTCCATCATTTTGTATGTAAATAAGGATTTATTGAATTATGATCTTAAAATGAAAATCCAATTTATTTTAAAAAATGAAATAACTTTATTTGGATAATTTGATATTGTAATCTTATTATGGAATCCTTAGTTACACCCTACTAGGTGTTTAGATCACACCATACATGTGCCTTTTAGTGTTTGTAGATTATCTTCTTCCAGGTTCGAGTAGGGGTAAAGCACCACTTGGTGGTGGTTCTAGAAATTGATCCATGGACTTGGAGAGTTGTGTCTGTTGGGACTTGGGTTGTTTATATTCCTATTTTTCTCATACTTTCCTATATTACTTTGGGTTTTCATACCTGTTGAATTCTAGTACACTTCTCTCAGTGAAGATTATTTTTTATTCATATTTATTTTTTATCTTTCAACCACATTTTTATTGGAATATCCATTCCAATTTTTATTTTGTATGATTCTAGGTGCTAGTTTCCAACTTGTGGGGATCAGTAATGCCCTTAGAGCCATATTAGGACCAGCTCAGTTATCGGTTTACCAGGGTACCCTGGCTGGTTTATGATATTAAATGTTGATGGGGAGTCATAAAGCATTATAAATTACATTATAATCCTTGAATTATTAACCCAAATTTTACCTTTTTAACTCTTTGAGGTACAATAAAACTAGCTTCTTTTTGATGTGGTGAAAGGAAACAAACATGCCTTTTTATAGACCAGGGAAAAAATGAATCCCTTTTCATTTTACCGGTTAGATAAAACCCACACATACCATTTTTAGGATGGTATAATTTAACAATCAAACCTTTTAAAGGTTAGTATAACCCACACATGATTAAAAAAAGGAAATTATACAATGTAGTACTACTAAAACATTAATGAAATTGAATAAAATAGATAGATTGAGGAGGAATTAAACCACACTAGTAAGTAAAATCCTTCTGAAGAAATATCAGTAATGATATAATAGTGTAGTTTTGAGGGATTTTCTTCTCATTCCTAATGATACCTTTTTCACCTCAAAAATAACACACAACATATACAACAAGATCCTCTTTATCTTTTATCCATAGATAATTAGATCTGGTTTTGTAAAACTCAATTTATCGGGTCCCTTTATTCTTGACTTGATGAAAATATTTAATCTTACCTTCATTTCAAATCAACATTCCTAAAAATAAAATAACTGTGAATCCAAAAATATAATACAATAATAGTTGTAGATTTAAATAAAATCATATTGAAGCATTTTAATTTCTAATACAACATATTTGAATTCAATCCTCATGATTATAGTCATTTAGAATTCACATATAATCTTCTTAAAAACGTTTCTTGATTTTCCATGAAGGAATCCAAAAATTCAAAACACACAAAAAAGAGATTAACGTAATTATAGTTAATAAATTCTCAAAAATAAATTTTAATTTGACGTATAAAGCTCAATCTAAAATTTTCACACAATGCAATTGTCACACACAATTGTTTTCACTGTTTAAGGGTAAACTAGTTCCTCTATGTAAAGTTAGGATAGAATATAACTGTATAATGGTAGATAGAAAATTTAAGATCTATGAAAGGTTAATATCTGATCTATGTAAAGGTAATAACAATATTGTTGATCTATTTAAGGGTAATTTAATTTGACTGCATAAAGATAATATATATGGGCCATGTAAAGGTAACTCAAATTTTTTATATTCTGTATTTAGGAAAAAAGTTGATCTATGTAAAGTAAAGGTTTCTTTTAGATTCATTGTAAAGTTGAAAGAGAATTTTAATATTCCACATAAAGATAAGATGAAAAATTTATGTGATGCATAAAGGTAAACTACATAATTTATATGTTGTGTAAGGGAAAAATATACCTAGAAAAATTTAAAATATATTTTGTACAGAATGTATATATATTATTATTTAGGAATCAAATAATTAATAAAAAATAATAATTAATTAATCAATGTATTAAAAAATAAGAATAAAATATTTCAACATCATTCACTTCTTCTAGAAAACTATAAAATATTCAATCATAAAAAAATATATGACATAATTATGAGGTGACAAATTATAATTAATCAATTTATTCATGAATCTATCTAAAAATCAAGACTTGTGAAATACCCATGTTAGAGGGAATAAAAAATTAAGGTTTTATAATTATAAAAATATAATGTGGATCAAGGAGCCACTGAATAGTTTTATTTTCTTATGAACCTTTAAAACATTATAGTTAAAAATCATCTATTTCTTGTCCAACATATGTAATAAAAACCATATTTAATATATTTTAGATTATTTTTATATCATCTATAGGTTCTCATGTTTTTGTGAGGAACTTATATAACCCTTAAATGCGATATATATTCTAAAGATGTTATCATATTAATTATTTATAGAAGAAAAATTATTTTGTGATATAATATTTATGAATATCACAATAACCAAATGTAAAAAGATAATTTGTTCTATGGATTGAATTCCAAATCACTCCAAGCATCTCTAGAGACAACTGCAAAAAACATTTTCATCTGTTAGGTGTAACATGATACTCATGATTCTGTAGAGAAAAGTATTTATCCAATAAGTCATCCACATTATCTTATGTGGCTACTTTGATTTCTATTACTTAACAACTTTGAGAACAATTTGTCATGTGGTAACACTTTTAAAGTATTTACTTCATATTTTGATGAATCTTGGGATCCTTGGATAGAACTATTGATGCAGTATTATTACAATACATGGTGATATGATCACTATTTCTTAGCACAAAACTCGGTTTCTAGAAAATTTTGTATGTCCATACAAATTATTTAACTTCATTAGATGGTGCAATATAACCCTTATTTTCTATATAATGATGATGAAATGATACTTAAAAATATTCTATATTACAACTCCTCTATTAATGAAATTCCCATATCTTGACTATAATTTCATACCATTTCATTCTATTTAAAAACTAATGCATGTGTATCCACTCAGATCTAGTTTCTTATCTACTCAAAAAACTAAGTATATATCCTTTGTATGCCTTAGATACTTCAAGATAGTCTTTACCACCAACCAATGTAGATTTCTTGGGTTTTTCTAATATCTTCCTACTATGAACTAGGCATAAGAAACATCAATCTTGATATATAGCATAACCTACATAATATATTCAAATATTGATGGTTAATGAATTATTCCCATTATTTTTCTCTCTTCTTGAGTTTAAGGGAACATTTTCTAAAATGTATGTATACTGTGTGACATAAGAAACAATATTCTAATATATTATTCATTATTAAATCTATTAAATACCTTATCAATGTATATATCTTGATTTATTTCAAATTACCCTTTAGATTTATCTTGATGTATCTTGATCCCTGTAATATAGGATTCTCCACCAAAGTGTTTTATGTGAAATAATTTATTTATTTATTTACCACAAAATATCCACAATACATTTTTTTATTTTTTAAGAAGCCACTTTTTGGAAAATGGGAACCATACATAAACCTCCACATATCACCCAAACATACCCCACTTAGATGATTTACAAAATAAATCAAGAATTAAAAAACTAACTTCACTATAGAAAAACCCTTATCCAAGTATTGCCACTTCCACCCTCCAAAAATCCATAGAGTTCAAATTTCAATGTTCAAAACATCCCCACCCATATTGGTTAACATCTCATCTTGATTCACATGTCTACCTTGAGTCTGACACCCATTACTATCACATTGAAATCCCATTGTCACATCAAAATATAATGTCGTCGAGCTCCATTAGAATCCACCATCACCATTGAAATAAGATTTATCATCTCCACCATACTTGGAACATGAAACATCATGCCCTCGTCATCGAATTTAGCCAATTCCCAACATCAGTCATAGGCTTCGTGAGGAACTTGTGGCTACATCGCTGGCATAACACCACCATCATCATCTTCGTATGAACACCACACATGAAAAAACATCATAGAGGAATGATAAATCCATAAAAAACCATACCAGATGAAGAAGTTGAAAAATCAGCGAACAAACCTCATAAAAATCCACCGCTGTAGAAGGAACATAAAATTATGGATCAAAACCAAGAAAAAATGTCACCTAAGAAGCATAGACCACCACCATATCCCACATCCCAAAACCTTTGAGGAAACACCGCTTCAGCTCCAACTATGAGAGGAGAATAGTGTCTTGGGTTCAGAACATGGATAAGAGCATCTGGTGCCTCCATGTGATGGAATCTTTCATGAACTAAAATTAGAAGCCAAAACCAAGATATTTCCAACATATCAGCAATTGAAAATACCTCAACCACCACTCAGCTGATCCCAAATCCACTGAGTAACCATCGATTCATATCCAACCTGGATAAGAATGATGGAATGCGAGGCCAGATATGGGAAGAAGTGGTTAGGGGTTGTGGAAAGAACCATCATTGTGATCAACTACCTACCTGCGAGAAAATCACAAAAAGACACACCACGAAAGATAAGAAACCAGCAGCATGAAAAAAGAAATCAAGAAGGGGTTGGAGGATGCAAGAGGAAGGAATATAGAAGGAATAGAGTAAGAGACTATGTTTAAATGACACTCAGACACGTAGCTATACATTAAGAGTAGGGTTTCAGTAGAAACCCTAGATGATTTTGATAGTAGGAGGGGGAGAGTTGATGGAAAAGGGTGTCATATTTTGGAATAGAAGCATTTACTCAACCATGTATTAGTTGATTGTATGTCTAGTATATCATTTCCCTTTAATAATATCTCATCAACATATACCAATAGAAAAACAAATGAACTCCCACTAAACCTATTGTATACATGGTGATCACATTCATTATTAATAAAACCAAATTATATGATGAATTCATTAAAATGATTTTTCCACGATTTTTATGATTTATTTACCTTTTAATGGATATATATGATATAAATACCATATTTTAATCATTTGGTATCACAAACCCTTCGGGTTGTGTCATGTATACATTTTACATAAGGATTTTATTATGAAAAGTTATCTTGAAAACCATATTCCAAATCTCATATTCATGGAGTGATGCAATATAAATTAGAATTATAATGGATTTTAGCATAGTGACTGATGAAAATGTTTTATGATAGTTTATTTATTAACATTTAATTTTTTTTAGTAACCATACATGCCCTTTATATATTAATTGTTGGTCCTATATATTTTGGATATATCACTACAAGAAGGGAGTGAATTATAGCTTAAAGGACAACTAGAAAATTTCATATCACTTAAGTGTTTAGTTAACAGGGTGATATAATCTTATTATTAATGCATAATATATAAAATTAAATAATGTTAAAATATATTATAATTAATTACATTGGAATATAAAGTCTATATAATATAATAGTTGGCACAATGAATATTAAAAATATAATGAAATGAAAAAAGATACACAGAGTAATGTATTATAATATGAATAACCGTAAATGATACTTTTTAGCAAAACAATTCCAGCAAAGGAACCTTTCACTTTTAAACCAATATGGATGTTAGTTCATAACCCGAACCATGTTATTCCACATACACACCTGGAATTTCCTTGTTTATAAACCCATTGGTAGGTAATATAATACTATCTATAAACACTTATTCTTCCTATCCATGTAATCTAACAATCAAAAATATTAGAAAAATATGAGCTCATGAACAAGGTAATTTGTTATCTATAACACTTACAGAAGGTCTCTTTCTTCATAAATCATAAATACATTGATTAAACATATATATAAAACCATATTCTATCCAAAAATATCTTTTATCTCAATGATCTAATAAAGAACAAATACAAAAATAAAAACTATGATCATTAAAAATAAATCCTCTTAGAAAATATCTCCCAACACACTCAGAAAATGATTTCAAGTGAAAACACTCCAAACCAGTTATATGTTTGAATTAACTCACAAGAAATTAATATTTAGATACCACTAAATCACTCTTGATACTTGAAGTATCAGGTTCAATGTATATAAATCCATGTAATAAAAATCAAATGGTAATATTTTAAGTTATTTGGGTGTAGTTGCAGTGGCCTCAGATACTGTACTCCATTATCATATAGATATTGATCGAAATCTAATATCCAATGTATTTAACACCACTACATCATATAAATATTTTATTTAATGTAATTTAGTAAAACATAGATAGATAGAATATAAATACTTTCAGTAAGTTCACAAAACCTTTACTTAACAGATAATAAATTTTGAAAACATAAAACTTAAAAAAATCCCTTCATGTTAGAAATAAACTAAGGGTATATTGATTTGAAAAAAAATATGAAAGTGGTATTTGACCCAAAAAATATGCCCTTTTTCATAACCACAAGATACATTATGAAATAATCATGTTTGACTGTATTTTAATAGATAATTCCTTAAATCCTTTGATAGAAAATTTCTGAGATTATGTTTCTCCTCCTTTAATATTTAAATTAAAAAACATGGTTATAACACCTAAACGTATATAAATATGGAAATTTTTTTTTCAAAAACTTCCCCCATTTTTAATTTTCAGAAAAAAAACATTGAGTAAGGAAAAACATTAAGTTTAAAGTAATAAAGAAAAGAAAATTGTAATATCTTGTAAATGTACCTAAATTAAATATATTTTTTTAAATATTATAATAGTCTACTACTTAGAATATAAAAATTTCAATTTTATTATATATTTATTAAAGGAACAAATTATCATTTAAAAAAATTATATAAGTATCTGATAGATTCAAAATATAAAATGTTATGAAAACCAAAATATTTAAAATTTAGACTTCTTTATGAGGTTTGAAGAAATATCGATTCTAACTTTTTCAATCTCTTATCTTGTTATTGTACCTTCTAATTTTGTTCTTTTATAAATATTATAAACTTCTCCAAATCATTATCCAATTATTATGACTCTAAAACGTTCAATGGAAATAAACTTAACATCATCGAACTCTTAGACCAAAGAATGAATGACCAAGTCCCGAGGTTTAATAGAATTCACCAAACTATAAATATTCTGAAAATGTAATTCATAATCTTGCATAATATTAACCATGTTTTACTTAAAATCAATAAGATAATATATCACCTTGTTTTTCAATTTTTAATCTTGAAAATTGATGATTTGAGACTAAAACATACTTATCTTATAAGTAACATCTAGAATATAATACCTCATACTTGAAACTTTCACCTGTTGCTGTGGAATAAAGTTAATTTCCTTTTCTATCTTATGAGATATAGAACTTATAGATAACTTAGATAAGCTTTCTAAATTAACATCAAATTATTTTCAATATTTTGGTTCATTTATCATGTGATCCTCTATATATTTTGAAATAATATTCAAAGGATCAATCTCTTAATGTAATTCTTTTTTATCCATACTATCTCAATTCAGTATTTCAATTTCAGTTGAATTCACAAGAAAATATATAGAATAAGACTCCTCCTATTTAGATTCATCGTCCAAATTTCATACTCTCATTGATTTTACATTTTATTTAGGTTCTTTCTATATGAAAAAATTATTCATGTGAACCATCTCTAAGCTTTCAAATTGAGAAAAATATGTCTGAATATTTTAAAAAATTTATTATGGGGAAGTTTTAGATGAGGCTTGAATCTTAAATGTCATTGCTTTCTATTTTCCCGTTTTCTATTGATATTTATATCAGAATTTAATTATTTTAAAAATTATTAACTTCTATTGAAATATCCATGATAGAGACATGGGGAAGGGTAATTTGATACTTCTTATAATTTATTGAGAACTAATTTTTCTTTAGATCAAAATTTATAATTACTACCTGTTATTTTAAAAATTTTACATTGGATTTAGATAGTATGAAAAATATATTTTCAAATGTCATTTATTCTATGTTCTATTGAATTTAGTCCACTTTCAAATCCCATGAATCGCCATAATTATCAATAATTTTATTTTCTTACTCTTTAATGGATTTTAAAGGATTTAATTTTTTCTGAGGGAGTGGATCAGATGTTGGAAGTTATATAACCAATTATTGATTTTATTCTTCTATTTGAAAATTAACTTCATTAGATTATTTAAATATGAAAGGTTATATAATAGTACATGTTTAATAAATTTATTCTCTTCACTGACATAAGCCATTTTCATCTTGGATATGGTATCATGATTTACTTTCATCCAGTTCTAAAATCTAAATTTGGGTTAAATATTCAATTTAACCATACCAGAATAAGATTGTTTTTTTTCATATCCTAGATATATTTCATATGGTTTATATTGTCAATTCCGTATAATAAATCGATCACATATCGGTTTTAAACCTCTAGAGAATCATTATAACCTTCTCTTGTCAATAAGAAATCTTCAAGACAATGAAAACAATCATTCCTTCTAGATAAAGGTTTTTTATTTTATGATCTTTATTCTTAAATTCAAATAGTGTTTCCTTATATCTACCATTATTAATATATCCAAATGTTTCAGAAAGTTTATGAAAAATTAAGAGATAATAACTTTCTAGTAGTAGTTTTATGAACTCCAATAAATTTCTTATGGTTATTATAAACTCACATTCTTGAATTGTGATCTTTATTTTTTTCTCCATCAGAATCATATAAACTAGTGGTAGCATAAAAAGGATGAATAAATTGTGAATAGAATGGTTTATATTCATTTAAAGGAAGATCCACTGACTCCCAATCTTTAAATTTAATGTAATTATGTATAAGGTATTATTTATGGTTAAACAATATTGAGTTAATTACCCTTTCAAAAATAAAATAAATAGTAAAAATCTCCCTAGAAATATCTATGTTTTTTGGAAATAAATTTAATAAGAAATCAAAAGTTATAAAATAAGAAAGATAAAACAATGATATGAAATTTAAAAGTGTGAATGAAAGGGGTCCATAATCCATTATATAGGTGAACTATCCGACCATAGACCTTAACTCATACAAATTCAATATTTTCTCCTACAATAATAATCTCAAATATCATTTAAATTTTAAATTATATATTTCACAGGAATAACACATAAATAATTCTAACATTCATATACTCACTAGTTTATGTATGAAATTTACATAAATATGTAATGTAAAATTAATAATTTATTATTTGAAATTTGTTAAGATATGAATAAAAATGATTTAAAAATTTATAATTTATATTATATAGTAAGGGACTAATATTATTCCATTAAAGATGGTTCCAAAAATATTTTAAAACTATATCCCTATCTTCTATTTAATTCAATGAAAAAAAACTCATCCCTGAAGTTACCCAAACAAAGGCACCCCTAGACAAGATATTTGACATTTAAATAAAAAAATTCCAATGAACAAAAATAAGAAACTATTTGTAAATAACATTACATTCTCATAGAAATAAAATTTACTAGGTTAAAGATATATTAATATATCTAAAAATATGTAATTGAATTAATCAGTTAAAATTTAGGTATGAGGCATATTTACTTTCTCAGGTTCGTAAAGACATGGGTATATAACCGTTGGTAAAAAAATATTAATAACTCTGTATTTTTTAATAGTTGTGAGTTTATTTAAAATGTAATCTCATTGCTTTCTATGTGATAGAACCTTGTTCAATGAATATAAATTCTTATAGTGTTTTCCTATTTTACATTTTATACAAAAAGTAGCATTGTTAGGGAAAAAGTATTTGGATTAATAATATATGCATCAAGTAGATTTACTTCCCCGTAATGAAATTTATACTTCGGTATCACCTATCCGAACATATTTTTAAAATATTTTTACTCCATTGTAAAGTTTATTAGAATATTCTGTTGAATTTCAACTTGAGAATTAGTTTCATTTATTCATTCTTTAATTTTAAAAAGAAAAAAAAATTCACTTTCTTATTGGAAGTTAACACATGAAATTTAACATTTCAATATTCTAACTCTAACAAGAGTTTAGTAATATCATTATTAACTTTAGGTAACTTTTTCTCACGATTTCATAAATCCATCTTTCTTTTTCACAACATTAGCCTTAATTCCTGTGAATCTCTTGAAAAGTTTCTGATATGTACCTTCAATTTTATATTTGTATACTCTAACCTCTTCTTTGGTTTGAGGTGATTCTTATGCCACATCATTAGATTGAATTTCACTATCTGATGAATATAAAAACTCCAACCACAACGATAACTCTGAAAATAAATTAGTTTTTATTTTTATTTTAAGTCAATATTAATTTAATGGATAATATTTAGGAAAATTCAATTACTAATTTGTGATTATCCAACTGTTATTGATAATTTTTGATGGCCTATCCAAATATGGATCCTCACCAACACTCCACATATTATTTTCAATTTAAATGATTTGTTTCTTTCCTTTTTGATCTTCTCTTACAATATTTTTCCTTTAATTTAAATATATGACAATATATATGAATGTGGCCAGTTTTCCTTCACTCATAACAAATAATGTCTGATGATTATTTATTTTCCTTTCTACCTTTTTTTTATCATTCCTGTTATTCCTTAAAAAATTACAACCCATCATTATTCCAGCCCACTGATCATATTCTCATTCAATTGTTTGAATAAACCTTTTGTTTAAACTATATTTTTAAGTTATTATCTTTGAATTAATCATCTTAACATTTTCATATGGCTATAAAATTTTAGGAAAACATAACTATATTGTTATTTTTCCATTTTTCATCAATTATCTTGAAGTGATTTTTATATTCTATTAATTCACCAATTAAATCATCAATATTGCGCTTCATAATATGATTTATGTCATCTATATCCATCTACTTATATTCGAATTTATTTTTTAGGATATCAATAATTTTATTAACTAATTGACCATACAATATTCATTTCTTTCCATGTGACCAAAAAAATGTGTACTATAATAATAAATTATTGATGAATTTTGGCCATAATTTCACCTGGTAGAAAGTCTAAAACATGATAATTATTACTAAGCATATAAAATTATTTTTAAATAACATTAGGTGTTTTAAAATGTGTAACCTACATATTTTTAAAAATTATATTATCTATCCAGCAAGATGATACTTAACTATAGATATTTCTTTGAATAAAACATAAAAGATTATTCGTAACAAAAAATTTGAGTCTGAATTATACTTGTTCATCTCATGTAAATCTAAAAATATCTTTCTCAGAAATTTTATAAGTTTTTAATTAGAATATTGTAATTCTCAACACTGCTATTTCCTATATATGTCTTAATATGATCTCTATAATACTCATAATATCTTCCCTATAATCTGTTGGAATTTAGATTTTCAATAAATTAAATATGTATTCCGCGAATATCTAAAACAAAAATATCTTTATATTATATGCATTTGTGTAAGAAAAGTATTATAATATTTGATGGAAAAAATAAAAAATTCAGACTTACTCACAATAAATTTTCATATATGATATTATGAAACATTATCTGTTACAAAGTGTTTGGTCTATATTGGGTGGATGTAGATCTATAATAGGGGTGTGAATTGTAGTTTAAAGAATAAATAGAAATGTCAACCAACCCAAGTTTTATGTTGATAATTAAATATAATATTTAGATTAATTCATAATATATTAGTGTAAAAACAATTTAAACATAGTGGAATTAAGTCTATCATAAAATAAAAACTATTCAATAAAACAACACGTACAAAAGAAATTAGAAAGGAAATACAATGAAAAAAATTGAAAAAAGAATCAAATTTCAATATAAATACCTCTAAAAGATATTATCGACTAAAAATATTTATATACAGGAACACTTTAGTTTCAAAACAAAGATACAGTTGTTTCGCATCTTGAACCAAGGTGTATACCTTAGTACCTGGTTATTATTTATCTATAAACCTATTAATAGGTATCAACATCCCATCTATGGACAATATGTATTACTATATTTAAAATACCTTTATTCTAAAGTCTAACAATGGTAAGAGAAAGAACATTGAGAGTCTTCGACTATAACCCTCGATAGAGTGGATCCTTTATACCACATTAATTAATTATTATTTTGACAATTAAAATTTATATTATTTTTATTTATAATAATAATTCTATTGATTTTAGTTGTTTATTAGCTATTTTACCAATTTTTATTCATATTATTCCACTGAATTATTTTTGGTTAAATCATATAATTTTTTTTACCCTTACATATCAATTATTAATATATCATTTCCTTTAAATGTGAATTGAAAGTCTTTTTACCTTTACAAAACTTCTCTTGTACCCTTATGTACTTTTTAAAATTCTCATCTTACCTTTACAAAACATTATTCTAAATTTATGCATGAACATTTATACCTTTATTCATGAGCTTCATTACCCTTATAATAGTTCTTTCATACATTTACACATGAAATTTAAAATTATGCTTACCCTTATTCAAGTCTAACCAACCCTTATGTAGTTTATGAATTTTTATTTTTTCATATTAATTTTATGAAAATTCATTGTTAACCATATGAATCATTCATAGTTACCCTTACATATGGTTAAACTTACTGTTTCATGATTTCATTATTACCCTTACATGATTAATTTTTTATATATATATGCTTATGTAACATCTATAAAACCTTTATACATGTTATATACATTATGTTTTACCCTTACATAACCTATGAAATATTCTTGTTACCTTTATTTACTACTTGTAAAATCTATTTCACCTTTACACATGACATGTTTACCATAATTATCTAAATATTAAAAAACTTGGGTTTCTCTATATTAATTTGTATCATGATTGTATTGTCATTTTTGATTTATTTAATGTTCATAATAAATGTTAAAATTGTTCTAATGATTCTATAAATTCATTTGAATTATATAGAACATATGCTAAGTGTTTTAATGTTTTTTAAACACATTACAATATAGATCAAAGTTTTTATTCATTCACACATATATTTATAGCATGAACATAAAATTTTAGAATTTATTAATTTTAATGTATTTTTTTAATGATTCTAAAATTATGTTTGATGCTAAAAATAATATTTGAACATATTTTAATGTTTTAATACAATATTATTATTTTTTAATTCCTCCAAATACCTTTATGTTTTTATATAAATGAAAATTTTAAATTACATTTTTTACTGAAAATGTGCAATATTCTTGGATTTATTTGACTTATTATCATAGAGTTGATTTAAACTCCTTAAATGAGTAAATTAAAATCAGTTTAAATTATTCAAATGTTTTTAAATTTTAAATTATAGAATTAATGATAATCTATCTTTCTCTCCCTCCTTGATAATTCTAAATTATTATTTTTATCTTAAATTTTATAATAAGAAACTCACTAGTGTTAAGTTATATTTATTTAAAGGGATCGAGGCCAGGATGGAATGATGATGGTTTTGATAGTGTGGATTCAATTTTTTTTGAAAGTGATCCTATGAAAACAATTTTCTCTTATACTGGATGAAATCTCAAGGAGGGAAAAACCACCATCAAATTTGTTATCCTTGAAGAGATGTTCTGATCCTTACTTGACAACCAAAGGATGAGGTTCATCATTATTCATTGAATTCTTCCACATTTAGTTTTATTCTTGTGTTTTAATTAATTTTATCTTGTCATCTATATTGTAAAATTTTCTTATTCTTTTCCCTTACAAAATAATTCTTTATTATGAGGTCCCAACTATCTGATTCTAATGTCAGGATGTTAGGAATATGAATCCTTATATCTAAGGCCAGTACTCTATCAGTTTATTACTCCTAGATTATAAAGGCAAGATAGTTCATTTTGTGACTCCCTTGTCTAAAGTCAGTTTTGTAACTGGGTTTTGATTCCTCGTAAAACAATTCAGCATGTATTTCTAGTTATACCTCCACTAGAAAGGGTATGTGTTATATCAGGTTATGAATCCCCTTCAAAATTAGGTAGTGAAAATGTATCTATTGCCGAGTAAATAGGTATAAGTATAGACTAGGTCCACTTTGAATCAAACTACTATAAAAAAACCTATGTTCAATATTTTATTTTATATTACTAATTGTCTTTGATAATTAAATCTGATAATTAATTTGTATAATTAATCAATCTCTTTAATATTTTTATTATCACTATTCACCCCATATACACCTTCTCCCATTCTTTCCAACCAAACAACCTTGTGGGAAGGGATATATCTTCCCATCCTTGGGTTCCATTAATAAACTACATAAAAGAAACCAACATCCATCCTATAAGCTCTTCAATATCCATGATATAATAAATAATGAATAAAAAATGACAAACTAGGTTATTTATAAATTAGTTCTCACATATAATAACTCATAAAAAAATGATTACAAGAGAGAGTACTCAAAAATAAATGAGATACTAGAAAAAAATCTCTATCAATGTACTTTATGAAACTTTTAAATTTATCCTGATCCTCGAAGCTTTGGGTTCAATTTACTGTTTTCCAAGTTACACACTCCAATGGTTATATTCTAAGTTTTTTAGTTTTAATTTCTTTATAAACTATACTCCATCATCCGATTGATCTAGATCGACTTATATCATTCAATGTGCTCAATGACATTATAAAAAAATATATATTTAATGTTCTTTAGTAATACATAGTGACCTGGAACATAAATATTTTTTATAAGTTCATCTATCATTAATATAAAAAATAATATATCTATGCAAAATAAAACATGAACAAAAGACTTCATATTAGACCAAAAGTTAAACTAGGTGTATCATGATTTTCAAATTAATGGATTCTTAATTGATCTTTGAACAAAAAATAAATTTACTATCAATGTATAGTTTCTTATTAAATACACATTTCATCCAATAATATTTACATCAACTATAGGATCTACCAAAACCCAAACATTGTTTTGGTACAGGAAATATATTTCAGAATTGTTTTATTTTTTTCACGTTGAAACTTTTTATCTATTTACACATCCTTGTTTGAAAAATGTTTATTATTGTTAACTAATAATATTTCACTTTCCTTAGTGAATATAAAATAATATTTTTCTTATTCTATAACTTTTTTGTACTCCTATGCATCACTTATATCTATAGAATAGATTCTTTTTTTCCAATGTGTCTTGGTGGATATATTCCTATTCAAAAAATTATATATATTGAACTTTGTCTCATTCAAAGTGTATCTTACTCCCACAATATCCTTTTTTGATGTGGTCCCTTTCAAAAAATATAGTTTTTTGTTCCATGACTACACTTTTATCTTTGGGATTCTATATATAATATCCTCTTATTTTATTTGGGACATCTTATAAAGATACAATTTTTTCCTCAAGATGAAAGTTTATTTCTATAATTTTCATAGAAAAATGATTCACATAAATATAATTTTATATATGATAAATATGATTTATTATATATTATTTCACTTGATTATTTGGTTGATACTTAGTTGAATGTGTATTATTCTGATTATAATTCAAATTCCCAAAAGTATACAGGAATATTTTCTTGACTCATCATCGACCTCACCTTATCCAACAAGGTGCAACTTCCCATTTCAGTAAAACTATTACACTAGTGTTTAAGTATGAGTGAGATGAGATAATATCCAAAACTCTTTTAAATAATTAATAAACTGTTGGTTGATATATTCTCTTCTACAGTTTGATAGTATTTTATTTATCTTCTGACAATGAATATTTTATACTTTATTCTTATATTCTATAAATTTCTTGAAGGAATCAAACTTATACCTCATTAGTTACATATATCAATATTTACTAAAATAATTGATTAAATTAATTATTTAAGAGTATTAATTTATAGCTTCTATTTGATAAAAGTCCACATATATCTATATAAACCAATTCTAGAAGCATGATGACTCTATAAGCTTCTCTACTAGATAGTTCCATAGTAATTATTCATTCTAAACAAGCATGGAATAAATTTATGGATTTTAGTTTAAAATAATCTAAATTAATTTCTTGATATTTCTATATAAAATGGTTCTCATTTACATGACGAAGTCAATAATTCCATAACTGGATGTGATATGAGTCATGTGAATTTGATTCATTATCCATTGAGAAGAAATTATTTTCAAATTCAAGTATGTAAAGAACATTATCTGTATATGTTAAAAAAACATATTATATATTTATAAAAAGGGAAAATTTCATTCCTGAAATTGAAAATAAAAGCATCAATTTCTAAACTGGACATATAAATTATGTTTTCGGTTACACTGGGAACATTATATTTTTTTTATAACTAAAACTATTTCAGTCCGTAATGTGAGATTGTAGTCTCTCATGGGAAATAAAACTAGTATTTCTCTATTGTTATCTGTAATATATACACCACATTTTTTAATCTTCCATAATATACATGGTTTCGTATTTGGATACAAATATTGGAAACACAAGATATACCTAATAACTGATTTGTAAAAATGGAAAGATTACAATTTATAATGAATGTACTTGATGTCATCGCATGATTATTTTCCGATATATAATTATTCATCCATTGACTCTTCTTTCTATATAGAAAACAAATAGATTATTTCTATTTAGTCTCCCTATCATGACCCACCACCAACAAGAACCCACATTGTCCCTGTAGTGAAGATGAGTGTGACCCCAATGGCCCACCTCTAATAGTCCTCAGGTTGGTGACTAGCACCGAGGGTATAAAACATAAACATGGGAGTAATTATTCTCATATATCATAGGAATAAATTAATAACCACTAAAAAACACCTTAATATAAATAATTTTAGTTCCACAATAATTCGAAAATGAATGAATTATGTCTTACAGATACAAATCACAAAGATCAAATATGAATAACATTATAGGTAGTAAATCTACAACAAGACGCAAGATCCATTCTAGGACATTTCGTATCAATAACCAAACTCACCTAAGAAACCTAAAAAGATAATTTATATAGGGTAGATCATAAAATTAATACTCAATAGGATCATACTCAACACCTTTCATGAAAATGTTAAAAGAAGATACATATTCATAGTGAACAAATAAAAAAACAAATATACACTTATCTGGTCAACTTCAGCCAAACCTCACCAAGGATCACTCATAAAACAACACATCCAAGAGTAATTACATAATATAAAGGTTATAATAAAATATTCACCCCACTACCACTCAACATTTATTATCTTTTCACATGAATGAACACCAGTCATCCCGTGGTCACTCCCTCCAACACTAATGTGAGTTTGGTTATAACCCTACCTACCTCAACCTGTACAATATGAGACAACCTTTGCTGGAATCCATACATATACACCACAACAACCATTCCACAAGACATAATTACATCATCCTTATTATTACACATCCACCTATACCTATTTGATATTTATTACAGTCACTACTAAAAAATCAGGAATTAGCGACCGCCAATGGCGGTCGCTATAGGCCTATAGAGACCGCCCAACGACAGCCATTGGTGGTCTCTTCAGCTTCGTCGCTGTAGGCCAATAGCGACCGCCAATGGCGGTCTCTATAGGTGGATGAAATTCCATCCTTAAGAGACCGCTTGGAGGTCTCTATAGGCTGCTTGGGGGGCACCATAAGCGATCGCCACTGGCAGTCGCTAATGCTGCCCGACAGGAAGCCTATAGCGACCGCCTTTGGCGGTCGCTACTCTGGGAAAATTTTTTTTAAAAAAAATTCCTACTGAAAGAAATATATATATATATATTAAAGAATATATATATATATATTAATGAAATATATATATATATAAGATTAAATAAAATATTTTTCATTTTTTAATGAAATGTACGAATTGTGTTTTTTTTCTCTTCACGGTGCAAAATCAGAGATAAAACAAGGTAAAAATCATAAAAAATGGAAAACAATTTCAAACAGCATAAACATCAAGATCGTCATAAACAATAAATGATAAACGTGCTTCAATGATCCGAGCAGGTCCATCCATTTCAATCTTCTGCTTCAATAAATCTATAATAAGACAAAAAAAACAACAAAACAAAACAAAGGTAAATTGGACATAATTATTCAGTTATTATATACATATAATAAAATTAAATATGACATAAAATCATGGTGCTATAATAATTTAAAACCCCCAATTTAAGAAATGCTATCATTTCAGGTCATTCGGAGCACGTTTGCTCTGAATTCGACCGTCTCACGCCGTTTTTGGTGTTTTATGACACCGGAAACGCGTTTCCGGTCACCGCGATCAAACGACACCTCCGATTGATGTGTTGTCGGCATGAACATTTCAAAAATCACACAACGGTTTTTGTCGTACAGTTTCATGGAATTCCTAGGTCGTTCGGGTGGTTTTCACCCCCCAACGCGTCATTTTAGCGCGCACCGAGCTACTGAAAACGACACAATCGGCCGTACCGTGCGCACCGCACGTCCGATGGGTGCGCCGTCTCCTCCTACACGTCACGAATAATATTTATAATGTTTTCTTGTAGTTTCAGGTCATTCGGAGCACTTTTTCTCCGAATTCGACCGTCTCACGCCGTTTTTGGTGTTTTATGACACCGAAAACGCGTTTCTGGTCACTGCGGTCAAACTACACCTCCGATTGACGTTCCGTCAGCACGACCATTTCACAAATCACAAAAAGGCTGTTTTTGTACAGTTTCATGGCATTCCAAGGTCGTTTGGGTGGTTTTGACCCCCCAACGCGCCATTTTAGCGCGCACCGAGCTCCTGAAAATGACACAATCGGCCATAACACGCGCACCGCATGTCCGATGGGCGCTCTGTCTCCTCCTACAAGTCACGAATAATAAGTAATGTTTTCGGGTGGTTTCAGGTCATTCGGAGCACGTTTTCTCCGAATTCGACCATCTCACGTCGTTTTTGGTGTTTTATGACAACGGAAACGCGTTTCCGGTCACCGCGATCATACGACACCTCCGAGTGACATGTCGTCGGCACGACCATTTCGAAAATCACACAACGGCTATTGTTGTATGTTTTCATGGCATTCCGAGGTCATTCGGGTGGTTTTGGCCCCCCAACGCGTCATTTTAGCGCGCGCAGAGCTGCTTAAAACAACACAATTGGTCGTACCGCACGCACCGCACGTCTGATGGGCACTCCGTCTCCTCCTACACGTCACAAATAATATTTCTAATGTTTTTGTGTGGTTTCAGGTCATTCGGAGCACGTTTGCTCCGAATTTGACCGTCTCACGCCGTTTTTAGTGTTTTATGACACTGAAAATGCGTTTCCGATCACCGCGGTCAAAAGACACCTCCGATAGATGTTTCGTCGGCACTACCATTTAAAAAATCACACAACGGCTGTTGTCATACGGTTTAATGGAATTCTGAGGTCGTTTGGGTGGTTTTGACCCCCCAACGCGCCATTTTAGCGCGCGCCGAGCTGCTGAAAACGACACAATCGGCCGTACCGCACGCAACGCACGTCCAATGGGCACTCCGTCTACTCATACACATCATGAATAATATTACTAATGTTTTCTTGTGGTTTCAGGTCATTCAGAGAACGTTTTCTTCGAATTCGACAGTCTCACGCCGTTTTGGTGTTTTATGACACCGGAAACGCGTTTCTAGTCACTGCCATCAAACGACACCTCCGATTGACGTGTTGTTAGGACGAAAATTTAAAAAATCACTCAACGGCTATTGTCGTACGGTTTCATGGAATTCCGAGGTCGTTCGGGTGGTTTTGACCCCCCAACACGCCATTTTAGCGCGCGCCGAGCTGCTGAAAATGACACAATCGGCCGTACCACACACACCGCATGTCCAATGGGCGCGCCGTCTCCTTCTACACGTCACAAATAATATTCCTGATGTTTTCGTGTGGTTTCAGGTCATCCGGAGCACATTTACTCTGAATTCGACCGTCTCACGCCGTTTTTGGTGTTTTATGACACTAGAAACACGTTTCCAGTCACTGCGGTCAAATGACACCTCCGATTGACGTTCCGTCAGTACGACCATTTCAAAAATCACACAACGGCTATTTTCGTACGGTTTCATGGAATTCCGAGGTCGTTCGGATTGTTTTGACCCCCCAACGCGCCATTTTAGCGCGCGCCGAGCTGCTGAAAATGACACAATCGACCGTACTGTGCGCACCGCACGTCCAATGGGCGCTCCATTTCCTCAGACATGTCTCGAATAATATTAATAATGTTTTCATGTTTTTAAGGTCATTCGGAGCACGTTTGCTCCGAATTCGACCTTCTCACGCCGTTTTTGGTGTTTTATGACACCAGAAACATGTTTCCGGTCACCACGGTCAAACGACACCACCGATTGACATTCCGTCAGCACGCCCATTTCAAAAATCAGAAAATGGCTGTTGGCGTATGGTTTCATGGCATTCCGAGGTCGTTCGGGTGGTTTTGACCCCCCCAACGCGCCATTTTAGCGCGCGCCGAGCTGTTGAAAACGACACAATCAGCCGTACCGCGTGCACCGCATGTCCGATGGGTGCGTCGTCTCATCCTATACTTCACAAATAATATTCCTAATGTTTTCGTGTGGTTTCAGGGCATTCGGAGCACGTTTGCTCCGAATTTGACCGTCTCACGCCGTTTTTGGTGTTTTATGACACCAGAAACGCGTTTCCGGTCACCGCGGTCAAACGACACCTACGATTGACGTGTCGTCAGAACAACCATTTCACAAATCACACAACGGCTATTTTCGTACGGTTTCATGGCATTACGAGGTTGTTCGTGTGGTTTTGACCCCCCAACGAGTCATTTTAGCGCGCGGTGAGCTGCTGAAAACGACACAATCGGCTGTACCACGCGCACCGCACATCCGATGGGCACGCTGTATCCTCATACACATCACGAATAATATTACTAATGTTCTTGTGTGGTTTCAAGTCATTCGGAGCACATTTGCTCCAAATTCGACCGTCTCACGCCGTTTTTCGTGTTTTGTGACACCAGAAACGTGTTTCCGGTCACTGTGGTCAAACGACACCTCCGATTGATGTGCAGTTAGCATGAAGATTTCAAAAATCACACAACGGTATTTGTCGTACGGTTTCATGGAATTTCATGGTCATTCGGGTGGTTATGACCCCATAACGCGCCATTTTAGCGCGCGTCGAGCTGCTGAAAATGACACAATCGGCCGTACCACTCACACCGCATGTCCGATGGGTGCGTCGTCTCTTCCTACATGTCACGAATAATATTTCTAATGTTTCCTGTGGTTTCAGGTCATTCAGAGCACATTTTCTATGAATTTGACCGTCTCACGCGGTTTTTGGTGTTTTATGACACCGGAAATGCGTTTCCGGTCACTGCCACTAGTGCAAAAACACTTTTTCGCGTCGGTTTTTTTTAATTTTTAACGTCGGTTATAAACCGACGTCTTTATAGGCGACGTTAAAAATAGAGTTTTCGCGTCGGTTCATAGAAACCGACGCGAAAATTAATTCGCTTATGAGCTTCGGCGTCGGTTTTTTATAAAACCGACGCCAAAGCTACATTTAGACATTATTTTCCGCGTCGGTTCATTAAAAAACCGACGCGAAAAATATAGTCGAAGAGGTTTTCCGCGTCGGTTGTTCTAAAAACCGACGCGGAAAACCGATTAGAACAGGATTTTCCGCGTCGGTTTTTCTAAAAACCGACGCGGAAAACCATTAGAACAGGATTTTCCGCGTCGGTTTTTAGAAAAACCGACGCGGAAAACCGGTTTCAACCGGATTTTCTGCGTCGGTTTTTCGAAAAACCGACGCGGAAAACTGCTTTCAACCGGATTTTCCGCGTCGGTTTTTCTAAAAACCGACGCGGAAAACCCTTTCGACGTCGGTTTTTATAAAAAACCGACGCCGTAAATAATTTTTTAAAAATATTCGGCGTCGGTTTTTAAAATAACCGACGCCGTAAATTTTTTTTTTTTTAAATAAAATACATATATTTTCTCCTCCAAACAAATCGGAACCCTGAAAAAAAATAACGAAGTATACAAAAACAATTAAACAGCTTTAACAGAAGTACTTCAGAAAACTCAAAGTAAAGCAGAATTAAAATACACGTACCTACATGGTGCATTTTCTTAATCTAACCATACTCAGTATCAATCATTGTAAGTTTCCTCCCATAGATAGCACCAATCCTGTCAAAACAGTAATGAAACTAAGGATATGTGAGTGAAAAAATCAATCCAAGTTATTAGTGCAATGAATAAACATTAAATGAAAATGTGTAATTTATTTGAATCATTCATTTTTTCACAAAGTAAATTACCAAAATGAAATGTTACGACTCCTGATCAAAATTCCAGGAACACTCAGCCGATGCAACCTCTTCCTCACCTCCCCCACTGAAGATGTTGGGGGTGTCTTTTCACCATAGAATCCCCACCACCCCCAACCTCAGGTTTTTATATTTGCTCTGTATAGACGTGCATTACCCATTCACTATTGTTATTTGTTTAAGTTATGGAATAACAGAGAAATAAATTTGAGTGCAAAAAATAGGTTAGAAAATTGAAATCAAATGCAGATTGAAGATACATAAAGAAACATACCTTAAAAATTGACGCCTTCTATTTTATCTTTGTGCAAACCCACTAAGCGCTGTTTCAGGTATTATGTGATATGCTTCTCGGCAATCATTTTTCGATATTTATTTGCATAAAAAATAAAAAGGCCTAGAAGATATTGCTGTGCATTCAAGGGAGACAATTTTTAGTGTTTGTGAATGTTATTTCGCTATACGAATCTCTATGTTCATGATCCAAGTACCACCCTACAGATTTGTCACTGTACAGACAAATGATTTTAAGAAATAACAATGAAAAGAAATATAATAACTAATTCTGAATTAAAATACACGTACCTGAAATATACGACATGCTTATTGTTGGTTATTGTTGAAGGATTCATTTGATTATTAGTAGATTCAATAAAACAGTTTTTGCAGAGGCACTTGAGAAAACTCAGTAAATCAGAATTAAAATACACGTACCTGAAATATATGACATGCTCATTGTTTGTTATTGTTGAAGCATTCATTTGATTATTAGTAGGTTCAAACACCTAATATATCATAAGAGTTAGTTTTTTAAACCCATATATAATATTATTTATAAATATTAGTATACATACCTCAAATCTTAATCAGACTTAACAAATAGTCCGCAAAAGTAGATTGAATATGAATCATATCAGATTGAGAATATGACTGTGAATCATTGAATACCTACAATAATATTGAATGATATGAAATTAATAAATAGAAGAAAGTGGATGAAAATGTATAAAAAAGTTAATACAACTAACCTTATGAAAATCAGTAGTTTCCCCAGTTGTGATTATCTCGTACATAAATCGTAGAATATAATAACCACATTCAACGCTTCCATTTTGACGATGACACTGCAGTTATAAAACATTTAACTAATAATGAAACCCAATATATAACAAAAATATAAAAACTAATTACCTGTACTTCCACATATTTGATTTTCGTTGGTTTCTTTTCATTTGTAAAATGTTTCCATGAACTGCATTGTTTTATATAAGAACTAATAAAACTTGTGTAAACAATTAAAATTAAACATAACAAACTTCTAAAAATAAAAAAACAACTTACCTGTTTAATAAGTTGGAAAACGTTTTACGCACTTTTCCTAATAAAGAGCAAAACCAATATAAGGTGCATTCATTTGGGCAAAATACACCTAACATCCAATGCCCCCTATAATACAAAAAGTTCATAATTAATGACATTATAATGATCATGAGTTCAAAATTTTGTTGATATTCTTACTTATCAACAAATGGCAAAAACCAGCACTGAATCTCTGTTTGTGATAATCTCTCGGATATATATTTAACTTTTTCATCATTTTTCACATGTTTGACTTCCGAGGAAATGTACTCTGGATCTATAAAGCTATAAATGCTTGTAGTTTCATTTTGTAAAAGAATCCTGTATAGATACCTAATTTAAAAAGAAAACATAGTTAGTCAATGACATAACAATATTTTAGTAAAGAAATAGCAATTCAGACGTCAATTTACTTACATGGAAAACAACTGCACCACATTCAGCCCGATCTCTTCAAAATTAACTAAATTCATGATATCTTCTTTCAATATTCTCAATTTATAATTTCTTCCACATATATCGGGCGTCATCCGAAACTCATAGATAAAATTCAAGGAAGAAGAGCACTGAGATAATCTTTTCAACCCAGAAGAAATATCAGAAGTATCTACAGCCGACTGTTTTTGAACATTTTGCTGCATTTGTACAGTTTCTTTTGCTTTCAGATATTCCTATATAAGTTAAATGTCAGAAAACATTATAAGTAATTTGGAATCATTTCTAATTACTAGTTAAAAAAACTCATACCTCATGTGAAATATAACGAAGAAGTGCAGTTGGCCAAAGTAAAAAATGGCCCATGCATTCCCCAACACTGGTGATCTCCGCAGTAGGAAATGGTAGTAGAGCAGTAGGATCTATAATAAAAAGTACTGATACTCTAACCTGACCCATCTGCATAGGCTGATGATGTACCGAGTCCCCCAAAAAATACACTTGTCCTAACGCAACAATATGTACATGAGGATCTCCCGCAAACAACTCACAATATAAGGTTTGATCCGATGGAGGAGGTGGAGGCTCAAAGTTAGCAGGTGGGGCAGGGTAGTCAGGGTGAGCAGGCTGAGAAGTCAGAAAAATGAAAAGGGTATATTAGTGTTTAAAATTTTTAACATAGAAAAATTGATTAAAAATTAAATTAAATAATATACCTCAAATGGTTGCGCAGACGGGGCAGGGTAAGCAGATGAGGCAGGGTAGTCCGGGTGAGTTGGCTGAGAATGTTGAAAAATGAAAAAGTTATATCAGTGTTTATAATTTATAAAATAGACAAATTGATGACATTAAATAATATACCTCGGAAGGCTGCCCAGACGGTGTTGGGTAAGCATATGAGGCATGATAGTCTGAGTGAGTAGGCTGAGAATGTTGAAAAATGAAAAAGTTATATCAGTGTTTATAATTTATAGAAAAGAAAAATTGTTAACAGTAAATAATATACCTCGGAAGGATGAGCAGACTGTGACTGTCTTGCCAAGTGTTCTAATAAAGCCTTCTGTACTGCTGCTTGAATTTGATCACCCATAGACCGTTTCATATCCTGTAGCTCTTCTTTTAAGGATTCAATTTCCGGGTCTCTTGGTTGCTTACTCTTACCAAAAACCTTCCGAATACTAACACCCGCCTGATATCCTCTAACACGGCCGGGGTGTTCAGTCTTTCCCAAAGCAGTGGCTAGGATATCCATCCTACCCTCAGGGATAAAAGAGCCCTGTGTCTCTTTCTCCTGAAGTTCATCCTGAAATGAAAAATAAAAAATTTATATTAGTGTTTATAAATTATAAAAAAGGAAAATTGTTAACAAAGAATTAATATTTACTTACAATTCTATCAGCCACTTGATGAGCTTCGTCTGTAAGATATTGTTCATTTTTTTTTCTTCTTGCTCGTTTCCATTTCTCATGGCGAGTGGGAGGAGATGGAGGACCATACTGGACCTCTTCTGAACCACTACTTGATCGAGCTCTTAATGCTTCAAATTTTTCTTCAATAATTTTCTGCTCCAAATACGAGTATCCTCCATGTGATAAAGTATGAGGGTATACGTTTTTCAACTGGATCTCCTGATGAGATCTTCTGGAGGCCTGTTACATAAAAATAAACACATAAGTAATAAGGAAAATATAGCATAAATTTTAAAATATAAAACAATTACAATACCTGAAATTTCTCTTCCTGACGACTGTCAACAAATCGCTTCCATGTTTCTTCATCTATATATGGATACTTAAGACATGGGCTTTCAAACCTTCTCTTTCCAAAAACATAATCTTTCGTCAGTTTGTTTTTAAAATCTCTCCATCGAACCGCCGCTAAAGAGAGATGTCTTTTCCTAATTTCTTTGGTTTCCTCAAAATTGAATGTCATCTGTAATTGAAAAAATAAAATATGTCATTTAAACTATATAATATTAAAAAAATGAGATAAAATAAATAAATAAAGATATTTTACCGTCACGGCCTCCCAAAGCTGTTGCTTCGCCGTCCTGTCCACTGACTTCCAATCAGGATATAAAATACTAATCCTGCAACGGCTCTGCATCGCTATATAACTGACAAACTGAACTGCATTTGGGCCAACTGCATTATTATTATCATCAAAACGGATGTGTAATTTGTTATCATCACGAGCGAGTGATAGTTTTGGTAAACGTGTAATACCACGTTTACCAACTAGAGAACTTGATTTTTCAGTAGTAACTGGAGAAGTCTCCTCCGCCGAGGACGCATCAGTAGTCCTGCAATTTTTTTTAATAAATTAACAGTTTTATTTCATTAAATATGTATATTACTGAATATTTAATAATATGTCAAAATAGATATACCTCGGTAACTGCTCATCTCTATCTGTATTTGACATTGCTACTAGAAAGTGTAATGAAATTTTGGGTACCTGCATATCATTAGAAAACTGAATAATTAGAAACAAGGAAATGAAAAATAAATATGTAAAAATAGAGGCATGCATTTGTAAGTTTTAAAAATAGACACAAAATTTAAATATTTACCAGAAAAATTAGGAGACTAATTTAGTGTTTTCCCACGTCCCTTCATCATGATCGGTACGTACTGCATGCACTATGTCTGTCTTATATTCATTGTAATCATATGAAAATTGCATAATAGATGAATAACGCTCATGTAAATCACTAGCATCATCAGAATCATCATCATCACCCAAATGATATCTTTTCCCTTGCAAAACAACTGACCACTGATCATTCGACGGATCAATGACATAAAATACTTGTTTTGCATGTGTCGCCAAGATAAATGGTTCCTCATTGTGATTAAATCTTTTCAAATCAACCAGTTTAAACCCATATTCATCATGTTTCACGCCACTATTACTATCAACCCAATTGCACTTAAAAATAGTGACTCGAAATTTAATATAATCAATTTCCCATATGTCTTCAATAACTCCAAAATATGATGTTGATGCAGAAATTGGGTTTTTATCTTTGGCACTCGAAAAATGCACTGCTTCAGCGAATACCATCACACCACTATTCTGAACGGTACTCTTGTCATCCAGGTTTTTTGTGTAAAATGTGTAGCCATTGATATCAAAACCAGACCAAGTGATCACATTAAAAGATGGTCCCCCTGATAACCACTTCAATGTTTCTGATACAGATATATCTGAGGTGACTTTCTCTTTAAACCATGAAACAAATGTCTTCTTATGCTCAATCATCAACCACTTTTCATTTCTTTTCTGATATCGTAACTTTAATTCAGCAATATGTGAGGATATATATGGTTGAACCTCATCTGTGTTGTTCAAAATGTATAAATGTGCTTGCATCACTTCATCACGTGGAATGAACTTTACCTTTAAGCCTCGAACCCCTCTACCTTCTCTGTCAACTGTCATATGTCGAGATAGAGGGAGACCAATATGCTCCACTTCATTCAAATAATCAGTACAGAACTCAATCACCTCTTCTGATACATATTTTTGAACAATAGAGGCCTCTGGTCGATAAGGATTTTTAACATATCCTTTCAAAATTTTCATATATCTTTCAAAAGGATACATCCATCTTAAATAAACAGGCCCACACATTCTTATCTCACGCACCAAATGAACCAATAGATGAACCATTATATCAAAAAATGTGGGTGGGAAATACATTTCTAGTTGACAAAGAATAAGAGTTGCTTCATTCTCCAACAAATCTAACAAATTTGGATCAACGACTTTGCTACAAATGGATTTAAAGAAATTACATAACCTGATGATTGTCTTCCTGACAGCTTTCGGTAATATACCACGCACTGCTACTGGTAGAATTTGTTGCATTAACACATGACAATCATGTGATTTCATACCTATTAATTTACAATCCTTCAATGACACAAAATTATTCACATTTGAAGAAAAACTGCTGGGTACTTTAATACCATGAAGACACTGACAAAAATTCATCTTTTCAATCTTGCTTAATGTGTGACAAGCCGGAGGTAAATATGTTCTTTTTCCTTTCACAGCGGGAGCTAACTCCAAACGTATTCGCATTAACATCAAGTCCAATCTAGCATGTAATCCATCTTTTGTCTTTCCTTTTATGTCTAACAAAGTTCCAATCAAACTATCACATATGTTTTTCTCAACATGCATAACATCAATGTTATGTTTTATCTCTAAAAATCTCCAATAAGGTAGTTTGAAAAAAATAGACTGCTTCTTCCAGATATGTTTTTGTAAACCAGAACTTTTTCTCTTTCCAAATGTTGAATCAATATCTTTCACTCTGTCATAATATTCTTCAGCTGACAATGGTTGAGGGGGGAGGTTGAATTCTTGTAAACCGTTAAATGCTTTTCTCAATCTACGATAAGGATGATCAATTCGCAAAAATCTTCGATGTCCCATGTACACTGTCTTTCTTCCATTCTGCAATTGATAATATGAAGTTTGTTCTTCACAAATTGGACATGCTTTATGTCCCTTAACACTATATCCAGATAAGTTTCCATACGCAGGAAAGTCGTTTATAGTGAACATTATCATAGCACGCAAAAGAAAATACTCTTTCTTGTATGCATCGAAAACTGTAACACCTTTCTCCCATAGCAGTTTTAAATCCTCAATCAATGGTGTAAGATACACATCAATATCATTTCCTGGTTGTTTTGGTCCAGAAATCATCAAGCTCATCATAACATATTTTTTCTTCATACATAGATGTGGGGACAAGTTGTAAAGTACCAGCAAAACAGGCCATGAACTATGTTGGCTACTGAGGCTCCGATATGGATTCATTCCATCAGTACACAATCCCATTCTGAGATTTCTAACTTCACTTCCAAAATCATGAAATTTTTTATCAAAACTCTTCCACTGTGGTGAATCGGCAGGGTGACGTAAGTTACCATCAGAAATGCGCTCATCTGAATGCCATCTTAACCTTTTTGCATCATTTGAATTTGCAAATAGACGCTTCAAACGAGGGATAATTGGAAGGTACCAAAATGCTTTAGATGGAGTTTTGATTTTGGTACCTAAAAATAAACCAGAATTGAATTATCAGAATTGTTTGAAAAAAATATTGGATGATATCATTGGAAAGTAAAAAAATTGATTTTTCATAAAGTTACATGACATCACCTGAAAATGAATCTGAGTTGACTTTCTCATCCATCTTATAGCACGATGTTCCACATGTAGGACAACTTGATAAATGTTCATTTTCTTTCCTATACAGTACACAATCATTGGGGCAAGCATGTATCTTTTTATACCCCAATCCCATTGGGCATAATATTTTCTTCGCCTCATAATTGGAATCTGGAAGCCCATTGCCTTCTGGAAGAAGCTCTTTTAAAAGCTCAAGTAAACTGGAGAAACTTTTATCACTCCACCCATTTTTTGCTTTTAAGTTAACTAATCTCAAAACTGCTGATAACACTGTATATTTACTGCAACCTGGGAATAATGGTTTCTCAGAATCTCCATACAATCGTTCAACAGTTGGTGTTTTTTCGATGGTTTCAACACCTAAATCATGAATTAATTCTTCAATACGATCCTCTGCCTCATTATGAATATCGTCATCAACATTGGATGTTGAATTTTCAGTTCTTTCACCATGCAAGATCCAACGTGTATAATTAAGGCTAAAACCATAACAAATGAGATGATCTTTGATTTCTCTGAAGTTTAACTTTCTCATATTTACACACTTCACACATGGACAGAAAATCAAATCAATATTTTGATTATGCCGTTTAGCAAATTCCAAAAAATTGTCAACTCCTCTTTCATATTCACTAGTAGTTCTTCGTAGATAAATCCAATTATGATCCATATTAATACCTGATATCACAATATAATTGATGAATATATTAAAACATAAAAACATTTAAATATCTATCAGATAAATTGTAAACAAAAACATATTCCATAAAAACTATTGATAATCAGATAAAAGACATCAGATATGAAACACATTTACAAATATAGTAAACAGTTAATTTTAATATTATATACATGTGTGTTATATTGAAATACAAGGACAAAATGGTTAAATCAAAGGTTTCATTTTTTGAAAATAAAGTTTCATGATATAAATATTATATGAATGACATACAAGATAATATGATTTCTCACTATGACTACTATTGATCACACTATATTTATTTTTTTATTCATTTGATGTAACATGAATGAATCATGGAAAAATTAATGTGAAAAATAGTGCAATAACTATCCTTATTTAAAAAAATGTGTATTAAAACACACATGTGGAACTCGATTAACAAAACTACTTGTGGGATTTGAAGAGTCATTAAAACTATTCAAAAGGGCTCCATATGGTTGGCCTAACTATGGGGGATAGACCTATAGCTACAAATCTTCATCCACCATCACCCCAATATTAAGTGAACCCCCAAATAGATTACACATCATTGGTAATTCAATCATCATTTTTATATCAAACACATAAAACCAATCAAAATCAATATCAAAATCCAACAATAAATCCTAGAATTACATAAACACTCAAGGATTCAAATGGAAAAGATATTATGACACTTTTCCCAATGTGTAGCACTAGATTTTTTATAACCTATATCCATAATAACATTATAATGCCAAATAACAAAGGGAACTTGGAAACCCAAACCCTCTGAAAAATCTTGGTTTTGATACCATTTTCATGAACCAACCCAAGATATCTATCCATTAAACACCTAAACTAGACCATGACATACTTGAGGGGAGTACCTAATCCTCATAGACTAACAATAAGCATTATAGGAATCTAAAACAATCACTAGGTATGATTTCACCCATTAATCATAGTGTAATTAACATCATATTTCTATCAGAAATCTGAAATGACCTATCCATAGGTTATACATCAACACAAAATTTGAATCAGTAGAAATAATATAAAGAATAACTATAAATAGATATAAACTAATCCCTTATTTCACCTTCTAAACCCCCTCACCTAGCCAACTCCCTCTACTCACCCACAAATTCCCTCAATACACTTCATCTCCTAAATCACCTAGTCCTCACAAAAGTAATTCAATACACTTTTAACCATAATTTTAAGTAGTAAAAACATCATTTAAATGGAAAAAATTTACACATATTCTATTTAAATAAATCCGTAAAAAACCTATAATAGGCACACTTGGGATAATTTGATAAGTAAAACAATAACTGAGCTCAAGTCCCCACTAATCACTAACCCAAACTGAAACAGAATGCATCCTAAGAGGGAAAAAGAACTGGATAAGATCCTAAAACTGAAATGTAGATAAACATGAGTATACAAATACTAATTAGGCCACTACTCACCTTACAAAATTTCTAACTTTTAATTAAAGCCCCTTTTAATCTAGTTTGAAATAAAATAAAATAAAATCTTACATAATTATTTAAAATCCAACATAATATAAAATCTTACATAATTATTCAACCCGAATTGAGATGTTAAATCCAAACTGCGACCGGTATAATTACTTCCAAAAACAAACAATATCAAATCTACACCAACAATGATAATACAAACAAAAAATAATGATAAATTACAACTAAAATCTAACCAATAATCCAAATCACGCAAAATAGGGTTATTGATAAAGAAATAAACAATGGGATATGAAACAAGAGATAAATAGGAAGAACACATACCCAGAATCGTGCAGACGACAAAAAACCTTCAACAATGGCCGTTCAAGATCGCAAATCAAGTTCGAAGGTCGTCGGGAGTCCGAAGCGCCACAGCGGAACTCGATTTCGACGGACGAACGAAATGAGGGTTTCTGACCGTGAATATTTTTAAAAGACTTTTCGCGTCGGTTTTCATTAAAACCGACGCGAAATATATTTTTTTTATGAGTTTCGGCGTCGGTTTTCATGAAAACCGACGCGGAAAATATAGTCGAAGAGGTTTTCCGCGTCGGTTTTTCTAAAAACCGACGCGGAAAACCGATTAAAAAAGGATTTTCCGCGTCGGTTTTTCTAAAAACCGACGCGGAAAACCTATTCGACCGGATTTTCCGCGTCGGTTTTTCTAAAAACCGACACGGAAAACCTATTAAAACAGGATTTTCCGCGTCGGTTTTTAGAAAAACCGACGCGGAAAACCTCTTCGACCGGATTTTCCGCGTCGGTTTTTCTAAAAACCGACGCGGAAAACCGATTATAACAGGATTTTCCGCGTCGGTTCTGAGAAAAACCGACGCGAAAAATAAAAACATAATTATTTTTGGCGTCGGTTTTGTGTAAAACCGACGCCAAAAATTCCCCGCATATACTATTCGCGTCGGTTTTTAAAAAACCGACGTTATTACGACGACGTTAAAGCCCGTATTTCCACTAGTGTGCGGTCAAACGACACCTCTTATTGATGTGCCGTCGGCACGACCATTTCAAAAATCACAAAACAGATATTGTCGTACGGTTTCAAGGCATTCTGAGGTCGTTCGGGTGTTTTTGACCCCCCAACGCGTCATTTTAGCGCGCGCCGAGCTGCTGAAACCGACATAATTGGCCCTAACGCGAGCACCGAACATCTAATGGGCGCTCCGTCTCCTCCTACACGTCAAGAATAATATTCCTAATGTTTTTGTGCGGTTTTAGGTCATTCGGAGCACGTTTGCTCCGAATTCGACCATCTCACGCCGTTTTTGGTGTTTTTTGACACCGTAAACGCATTTCCGGTCACCGTGGTCAAACGACACCTCCGATTGACATGCCGTTAGCAATAAAATTTCAAAAATCACACAATGTCTTTTGTTGTACGGTCTTATGGCATTCCAAGGTCGTTTGGGTGGTTTTGACCCCCCAACGCGCCATTTTAGCGCGCACCGAGGTGTTGAAAATGACACAATCGGCCGTACCGTGCGCAAAGAACGTTCGATGGGCACACTGTCACCTCCTACATGTCAAGAATAATATTCCTAATGTTTTAGTGTGGTTTCAGGTCATTCGGAGCACGTTTGCTCCGAATTCGACTGTCTCACGCCGTTTTTGGTGTTTTATGACACTAGAAACGCGTCTCCAGTCACCGTGGTCAAACGACACCTCTGATTGACCTGCCATTGGCACGATCATTTCAAAAATCATACAACGGCAGTTTTCGTACGGTTTCATGGAATTCTGAGGACGTTCGTGTGGTTTTGACCCCACAACACGCCATTTTAGCGTGCGCCGAGCTGCTAAAAACGACACAATCGGCCGTACCGTGCGCCCCGCACGTCCGATGGGTGCGCCGTCTCATCCTACACGTCACTATTAATATTACTATTGTTTTTGTGTGGTTTGAAGTCATTCGGAGCACGTTTGACCTGAATTCGACCGTCTCACGCCGTTTTTGGTGTTTTATGACACCAGAAACGCGTTTTCGGTCACCGCGGTCAAAAGACACCTCTGATTGACGTGTCGTCTACACGACCATTTCAAAAATCACACAAAGGATGTTTTCGTACAGTTTCATGGAATTCTGAGGTCGTTCGGGTGGTTTTTACCCCCCAACGCACCATTATAGCGCACGCCGAGCTGCTTAAAACGACACAATCGGCCATACTGCACGCACCACACGTCCGATGGACGCGCCGTCTCCTCCTACATGTCACAAATAATATTCCTAATGTTTTCGTGTCGTTTCAGTTCATTCAGAGCATGTTTTCTCTGAATTCGACCGTCTCACACCGTTTTTGCTATTTTATGACACCAGAAACACGTTTCCAGTCACCACGGTCAAACGACACCTCCGATTGACGTGTCGTCAGCACGACCATTTCACAAATCACACAACGGATGTTGTCGTATGGTTTAATGGAATTCCGAGGCTGTTCGGGTGGTTTTGACCCCCCAACGTGCCATTTTAGCGCACACCGAGCTGCTGAAAACGACACAATCGGGTAGGGGAGGGTTGTCCGGGGTGTGGGGGGCCTGTCCGGGGTGCGGGGAGGGCTGTACGGGGTGTAGGGAGGGCTGTTCGGGGTGCGGGGAGGGCTGTCTGGGGTGTGGGGAGTGCTGTCCGGGGTGCGGGGAGTGCTGTACGGGGTGCGGGGAAGGCTGTCGGGGGTGCGGGAGGGCTGTCCGGGGTGCAGGGAGGGCTGTCCGGAGTGCGGGGAAGGCTGTCCGGGGTGAGGGAGGGCTGTCCCAGGTGCGGAGAGGGCTGTCTAGAGTGCGGGGAGGGCTGTCTGGGGTGCAGGGGGCTGTCCGGGGCGGGGGGGGGGGGGGGGTGGCATGTCCGGGGAGCGGGGAGGGCTGTCCAGAGTGCGGGTAGGGCTGTCCGGAGTGCGGGGAGGCTGTCCTAGGTGCAGGGGGCCTGTCCGGGGTGTGAGGAGGGCTGTTCGGAGTGTTGGGAGGGCTGTCCGGGGTGCGGGAGAGCTGTCCGGGGTGCAGGGAGGGCTGTGCGGGGTGCGGGGAGGGCTGTCCAGGGTGCGGGGGGGCTGTCCAGGGTGGGGGGGGGGGGGGCATGTCCGCGGAGTGGGGAGGGCTTTCCGGGGTGTGGGGAGGGCAGTACGGGGTGCGGGGAGGGCTGTCTGGGGTGCGGGAGGGTTGTTCGGGGTGCGGGGAGGGCTGTCCGGCGTGCGGGAAGGGCTGTCCGGGGTGCGGGGGGCTGTCCGAGTTGGGGGGGGGGGCATGTCCGGTGTGCGGGGAGGGATGTCCGGAGTGAGGGGAGGGTTGTTCGGAGTGCGGGGAGGCTATCCTAGGTGCGGGGGGCCTGTCCGGGGTGCGGGGAGTGCTGTTAGTGGTGCGGGGAGCGCTGTCCGGGGTGCGGGAGGGCTGTCCGGGGTGCGGGGAGGGCTATACGGAGTACCGGGAGGGCTGTCCGGGGTACGGGGGGGATGTCCGGGGTGGGGGGGGGGCATGTACGGGATGTGGGGAAGGCTATACGGGGTTCGGGGAGGGATGTACGGAGTGCGGGGAGGCTGTCCTATGTGCGGGGGGCCTGTCCGGGGTGCGGGGAGGGCTGTCCGGATTGCGGGGAGGGCTGTCCGGGGTGCGGGAGGGCTGTTCGGGGTGCGGGGAGGGCTGTCTGGAGTGTGGGGAGGGCTGTTCGGAGTGCGGGGGGGGGGGGGAGGCATGTATGGGGTGTGGGGAGGGCTGTCCGGAGTGCGAGGAAGGCTGTCCGGGGTGCGGGGGGGGGGGGGGGGCTGTCCGGGGTGCGGGTAGGGCTGTCTGGAGTGCAGGGAGGGCTGTCCGGTGTAGGCCGGGGACTACAAATAGTGAACTCAGCTCATTCATCAAAAACAAGTTTAATGGTTTATATTAGGAATCACATGTTTTTTTCAAAAATATTACAGAACATGCAATTCTAAACATTGAAAATTAAATGAACAAAAAATATCCAAATCAATAATTAGTTTCATGGTTACTTCTAAATTCGTGCACACAAACATTGAAGGAGGCCAAAACACACATTATACCCCCAAATCACAAAAAAAATCACTAGAAACCCAACATAAATATCAATAACAACCCCACCATTAAAAGAAGATACACCCCTCGTGAATATGATGCGTCATGCGTGTTCATCACTGACCTCCATCCGGTGGGCCAGAGGCCTACAACAAATAAACATTATGAATATTTTCATTACAAAAATAATTTAAATTAAATAAATAAATACAGTATAAACCTGTGTCTTATGATCCCCTGCACCATCACCTGGATGCACATATTCCTGCAGTGCTCTAACCTCAGCAGCCAATTGCGCATTTTCCTCCTCGGAAGCCCACATCCGTGCCTCAAAATTTGACAACTACTGTGTCATCTGAGCAACAGCAGGACCCACAACCGCAGTGCGTGACACTACAGAACGAGGAATCCCTGTTCCATAGGTCAAACTATATCTATTCCTGTCCCGACCAATGATGCGATGAAAGATATCATCCCTTCGCATGAGAAGCTATCGCTGGTCCTCTGGCAGATGTTCTAATTCAGCTTCAAATTGAGACCATGAAATATTTAAATATATATACATATATTAATATACAGATTTTATGTAAGTATTGGTAATGAGTACACGCACTTACTATCAATGCTACAGCCTCTAGATCATTGCGATCACGATTCCTCGTCCACCCCGACATTTTATCAGTTGGTGGACCTTGCTCCCGCAACTATATATGAATAGAATATAAACACAAAAACTGTATTAATTAAAAAAAATTAAAAAATGAATAATAAATACCTCATGTCGGATCTAAGATACGTGACGAGTCCTGAGCCTATGAGGTGGTCCCTGCAATGCTCGATTCTCAGAATGGCGTGTTGACACCTCCTACATTCAATTCATTCAAATTTCAAAAAAATCACACATTCTTGAAAATATATATACCAAAATAAATATACAAACCACAACACCCTCAAAAGATTAATATGAAACTAAATCACGCCACTAAGCCGGGAGGACACCTCTCGGGACTTTTTCCAGAATGTCTGGGGCACCCACATTTAGTACCCAGTGGTCCCTCTTGACTTTGCCTTTATAGTATTTCCACATCTTACGGCATTTGGTCATACACACTAGCCGAAACTCATTGGGACATACTTTCAAATTTTTCTATTAAAGAAAAAAATCACATATGTTATTGTTGTTTATACATATGGAATAAAGTAAAATGGTCTTCTTACCTGAACCTCCCTCCAAAGACGATCTAATGTGTCCTGAGGGATAGAAGCCCAGTCACGCGTGGTCAATGGAAATCGATGTGGATCACGTATGATATGACCCAGATGACTGATAAATGCAGGGGCATTCTGTCCCACAAGATGAAATACCTCATCAAATGAAACATCAAAAGTCGTGTCGGAATTCCATGATAATATGCCATGACCAGGGCCTCTCCTACAAGAGGAAGAAGTAGTCGAGTCTGATCCTATTGAAAACAATTTTATATACAAATTGACATATGTTATATATATATATATATGTTTATTAATTACATAAAAAATAGAGACAATGACATTCCAACATACCTCGACCCTGAGACGTAGATGCCTCAGATGGATGATGTGGATCTTCTGTCTCTTCCCCTGACATGCCTGCAGTCATGGAAAACATAGTAAAAGGACTGTCCAAAGTGTCCAAATGATAAATTGGATTGTTTTTAAAAAAATCAAACTTGTACAGTTGTTAATCAAACAAAAAGGGATTGAATAATTAGTTGTGAATGAATTTTAAAAAATCAGAAAGTTCACAAAACAGATATACAAATTATGTACAAAACCAATCAATGCATAGCCAAATTTCAAATTGAATTAATAAAAATTCAAACAACACATGAACCAAATGAAGAATACCTCAATGGGAAGATACACCGACAATAACATCAATATAACATGAGTTAAATCACCCTAAATATTTATAACTGAATAAACATCCAAAAGCGAGGATTAAAACATACAAGGATTTATAAAATGTTTAGATAATTTATGATATCTTAGGCTAAATAGCGGGAAAATAATTATACCTTTCATTAAGCAAGAAAATCGACTGTTTCTCCTTCAACAGCCGCTCTGACCCAATAAATATATTCTTCACTATGAACTACGGTGTGTTGATCAAGCTGTTAGGAAACAAAAGGAAAAGACTCGGGTTCATCTTGTTCAAATACAAACACTCATCGCCGAGACATTTTGACAACAACTTTCCAACTTGGATTCGAAGGCAAAGTAACAAAGAATACTTGTTCCACTTGTGATTTCAAAATGAAAGGTTCATTATCAACTCGTTCATTTTTGTATAAAATATTTGTTTCCGATGCTTTCGACGGGGCGCGCGCATCCGTCCGTCCACGGAGGAGGACGCGCGGCGCTTGTTGCCCCGCATTCCCGCTTTCCAAAGGCGGGCGGCATTTGCTCTTTATTCAGGGATGTCTGCTCCTTGATCGAAACGGGATGATGGGATGTCGGTTCTTCCTTCTGTGGATTCGTCACCTAGTCCAGGTCTCCCTCATAGATTTCATACGTAGTTCGTGAAACTCTTCCCAGTGCCATGTTTCCATGGACGCCGGTTAATTACACTGCTTCTGTCAGGACATTCCAAAGGGTCCGGTCAGGGCAGCAACCTTCAATCGGGGGAGTAGTCACGTTGAGGCATCAGTAGCGTGTCTGGATGCTGGGGAACCTGGCATGTCTGTCTATTATCCCTGGTCACAGGGCTTCTCGAGGGCATGGAAGCCCGAGGCATCCCACATCGAGCACGGGGAATTATATGTCATAGAAACATATCTGAGGTTTTCCTCAGCTTCCCGTGTTTAACACAGGGTACGCTGCGAGTTTAATGTCCAACGGAGACGGATCAACCCAACTGGAGCATTAGATAGGATAGATCGGATTGAGGGATTTTCCTTCAAGGGATGCCGATACCGGGGCCAGCCCATGGGCGGCTGTGAAGAGGGGCGTACCGACATGGTCTCACCGAGATATGACGATCCGGGCGAGAATCGGGGTGGGTGATAGGTGGATGAATGGAGCGGAGGGGTGAAATGGGACCATCGTAGGGGCGACGGTGAAATTGGTCTTGAGCCTTGAAGAGGCTTCCTACGTATCCCCGTGGCAGGGAATCAAAGTCCGTGTAGTTCAGGATGGTGCCGGTAAACCGACGCGAAGGTGGACCTTGGCCCAATGAATGTCCTCAGCGAACCAACATGAAGGTGGACCTTGGTCCAATGGGTGGTGGGCTTGAACCTCGGGGAGGCTTCCTACGTACCATGCCTTGACATGGATCAAAGACCTCATAGTTCAAAGGGTTTCATCGGTGAACCAACGTGAATGAGGTCGGAAAGACCGGATGGTGGGTTGACTTGAACCTCAGGAAGGCTTCCTACGTACCATGCCTTGACATGGATCAAAGACCTCATAGTTCATATGGAGGCTTTGTCGGCGAACCGACGTAAAGGTGGACCTTGGTCCTATGAGTGGAGGGCCTGAACCTATGGAAGGCTTCTTACGTACCATGCCTTGACATAGATCAAAGTACTCGTAGTTCGGAGTGGATGAGTCACAACGGCTTGCCGTCGGACCGGGATGCAGTTTAAAGTCATGCTGGATGAAGGTGGGACCCGACGTGAAGAAATGACGGGTAGGCTTGAACCTCAGGGAGGCTTCCTACTTACCATGCCTTGACATGGATCAAAGTCCTTGTAGTTCAAATGGGTGTGCAGTTTAATGTCATACGGGACAAGGGGGCATACAGTTTAACGTCATGCTGGACGAGGGCGAAACTCGACGTGAATGAACGACCGAGCAATGTGGCTTGAACCTCACGGAGGCTTCCTACGTACCACGCCTTGACATGGATCAAAGTCCTCGTAGTTCGCTATGGGTGGAGGTCAGGGTCGGTGCTCACTCTAAGCCCACGTGAGTCATGCTCGGTGTGAGAAACAAGAGGTTGCAAGGACCTGACGATCACATCGTGAAGGATGCGTCCGTGAGAAGCGAAGAGGGGCTTACGCATTAGGCGGCCCATGGTGCTGGGACTTACTCTAGGATGGAGGCCCATGGTGCGACAAAGCGCAGGAAAAATGGACCTTGATCCAATGATGGGGGGTGCCTCGTTCCCTATCGCGCCCTCCACTGACCTTGGTAGTGGAAAAGTACAGAGATGCAGGGGTGCAGCCATCCGTTGGGGAACTAGGGTCTCACTTATACTATAAACATACGCCACTCCAATAAGGAGGATATCATCCCTTGTGGATGGGTGATTCCATTTCTGTGGAGACGAGTGGTGTAAAGAATGTTCGAGCTGGGGGGACCCTTCGTGAGAGGCATGAGGTCGGGTCACAGTTTAACGTCATGTGTTGAGGACGTGGTTCTTGGCAGTTTAACGTCCCGCAGCTCGGACGAGGTGGGTTCACTCCACACCCCTAGGACTTACATAACTGGTACCCTCTGGTCCTTGGGGAAGGGAAGGCACCAGTAAGGCCATGGTCAAGGGGGGTTGTGGAACGAACCATCGAAGGGTCCACGTTAGCATGGCTATGCGAAGAAGCAATAGCCGTTAGCGTGCCTATGAGAAGAAGCATTAGGCAAAGCAACACCACAGGTGGTGTTGTCCATGGGACTTTGAAATCACATCGTGCAAACCTAGAGGGTCGCACGGGAAGATGAATCGCTAAGAAAAGGAGTGTGCTTCGCGAAGTGGAGTGCCTTGGCCTTAGCATGGGGCGTAGGTGTGAGTGGAAGGTGCTTCGTGAAGTGGAACAGTGTTCGCGGAGCACTGCCTCGCGAAGAAGAGGTGCCTCGCGAAGAAGGGTCCTGCAAAGTAGTGTGCTTCGCGATGTGTAGCGATCCTGCCTTAGCATAGGGATCACTAGTATGGGTTGGGTGTTTCGCGAAGCATAAGTGCTCCGCGGCTGCCCGGGTTCCCTTGGGAATCCCCTTCCTTCGCGAATGCCCTTGAGCTTCGCGAAGGGCATCCCTTTCGGAAGAGGGGCTCAAAACGAGACAAAGCAGAGGCGTCCCGCGAAGTAGAAGTACCTCGCGGAGCTCAGGATTCCCAGGGCAAAGGGTGCTTCGCGATTTGGGAGAGGAGAAGCCGAAAGGTCGTATTGTCCATCCCTGGGACTCAGGGGGAGAAGAATATTTATAGGGAAGGGGCGCCGCGAATCAGGACTTGCGCGCCACCTCAGGTGCTTCGCGGCGCGCTCAGGAACGTCAACAGCGTTCGCGGAGAGTTACCACCTCTGGAGCTTCGCGAGACTGTGCTGCCCGGGGTGCTTCGCGGCGGGCTGGCGAACGTCAAATGCGTTCGTGAAGAGTTACCGCCTCTGGACCTTCGCGATACTGCGCCCCCCGGGGTGCTTCGCGGCGGGGCTTCGCGGCGGTGCTTCGCGAGGCAGCCTGCCAGCCTTCTTTTTCGTCCATCCCTTTCGTGCAATATTTTGGCGCCAACAAATGCCCCCCCTCATACTTGGAGCCGCTGAGGGTGAAGGGTCGAAGTCTGAGGGAAAATTGCCAAAATTGTCAGCGGTTCGCGATGTAGCTCCGCGAAGGGGGCCCGCGGTGCTGACCGGGGCCACAGATCTGGACGTGCCGCGATGCTCCGCGCGGGTGAGGCGTGCCACAATGCTCTAGGATCGCCGCCTATAAATAGGGGGTCAACTTCTTTTGTCTTTAAGTGACTTTTCTTTTTGTGCTCTCGACTTCGCGAAGCTCCGCGTACTCCGCGACAGCCCTCCGCGACTCGAGCTTCGCGGCGAACCGCGGGTCTCCAACTCCGCGTCTGCGCCAAGCAAACTTCTGCTTGCCGGCCTTGTCCAGACTTTGCGCCTTGGTCTCGTGACTGATCTTCGCGATCCGGCTTCGCGATTCAGCTTCGCAGGCGAGATTCGTGATCCAGCTGAAAAAATTCTTTTCTGGGCCGGAATCGAAATGGCCCATCAAGAGGCTGTATTGGGGGTGCTTGCAGATGCTGCTCACCGGGATGAGATGGCCAACTGTCTAGGCCTGGGGGAGATGGTACGAAGCCACTCGGACCATAATTCTTTGACAGATCTGCTATCGGAGGGTCAGAAGGATTACCCGCAGTGCAAGAAACTGCCATTGTACGGCTTCGGGCCGAGGGATGACGTCTTCATCCCCGAGGCGAGCAGGGATGAACCAGCTTGCTGGTTCAGGAGCATACCATGCCAGCACCAATGGTTCAGGGCGGCCGATGGCCATGCACAAGGGAACTTCACACCCGTCACCGCTGACTGCCTCTACAACCATGTGAACGATATTGACGGGAAGCCACTGCAACCGGAGACGTCACCTCCTCTCTACCGTACCATGCTGAAGGCGGCTTTGCAGGATTCGAAGAAGGGATGGTCCGATGAGTTGGACTTGCGCCAGGGCGACAATTTTACTGACGACTGGGCCTGGGCCTACTGGGTAGGTGCCTCATGCGAGGAGTTTGGGGCTGAGATGAGGAGAGTGGGGTTGTATGAGGTGGCATGGGCCTCCCAATTCCACATTTACCAACCCAAGCAACTGATGCCGGAACTGCTGAGCAGATGGTCTTCTAGGACCAATACCTTTCACCAGCATCACGGGGAGGTGGGCATCAGCCTATGGGATGTCCAACAAATTTCTGGGGTCCCGATCTTGGGGGCCATGTATGACGAGTTCCTCCCCTTCATCAGCGCATGGGAGGATACAGAGCAAATTCCGCAACTGACGTCAGTGCTGAGGGAACTCGTCCCTGGAGAGGACATAGAGGCAGTAAGGGATGTCCACTTTAGGAGATGGTTCAAATGCTTCCTGAATTTCCCAGAGAACCGAGAGTTCCCTCCGAGGCCTCAAACTTGTCCAAGGGCGGCCCAATGGGGCAAGGGGCACTTGTATTGGTGGGTCTTGGAGGACAGCCATTGGAAGACTTGGGGTTTCAGTGTCAGCACTGAACAACAACCAATAGTCAGGCTGGCGGCGTTCATCGCGGCTCTCATATGTGGTTGGATCCTACCGGTGAGGGATATAAGCATGGGGGTGCGGCCCAGCTCGTTTATTATGGCGTCGATGTTGGCCATGGGGCAGCGGATCAATCTAGGGATTCCGATGCTCACCAAACTGTACAGAATGTTGCGGCACATTAGCGAGGGAAAAAAAGCCACCAAGGATATGCGGGCCCTTACACCTCCTGTATGGGTGGATCGTAGTGCATATCAGGGAGATTTACGAGTATCCAAACCCCATTTCGCCGCCGGGATCGAACTTTCGCCCCTCCATCCTGAATGCAGTCGGGAGCTTCCCGTTCAAACTAGCCGTTCCGATGGTGCTGAATCGGGTGTGGAGGGCGGATGAGTTTAATTTCCACCCCTTACCATTGCTGACGGGGATACTTACTGATGACGGGCGGGGAACGGAAGAACATCGAGCTTACCTCCTGGCCTTTCGAGGTGGAGTTTTGGTGGCACGGATAGATCGTGAGCCAATCTGTGAACCGTACACCCCGCATCGGTTTGCGAGGCAGTTTCGGTGCCTCCAGCGGCTGACCCCGCAGGTCTACTGGGAGGTGCATTACGAGGAGCACCCGTGTGTGATGAGGCAGCTGTGGCTCATGTTCACACGAGAAGATGGGAAGATGTCGATTTCATTGCCTCCATCCACCGCCGCTTTCGGGTTGGTGAAGGAGTACGCCATCAGTTGGGAGGCTGCTTACCCAGGGGAGATGCTGAAGCAACCAACTATTCGGGTTGGTGACGGTGGGCCTCCTCTATCTTGAGTTCGGGGCCGGAGGGCGGCTAGGGCCGCTCGCGGTAGCGGGGCTGTCATGGCGGCGAGACCCGCGCCGGCCGAGGGTATGGCAGCAGTGGTGGATCCGGTGATTCTGGAAGAGCAGGGCCATCCAGAGGGGCAGCCACCGAGGGGATTTCGCAGGATATCCACTCAGGCTCTGGGGAAGTGGCTGCGTCACATCGACATGGAAGAGGATGCCATCTTCCTGGAAGCCTGGGACATTTGGGATGTCAACCGACAATTCCTCAGCCCACCCGAGATATGGGCCCACCTGAATCGCCTCGGGATGGAATTACCGGGCATAGGCCCAGTTCGGGCTGTATTCATGGCGTCTCTGGCGGAAGCAGAACAGTACCTGGACGAGCTGGAGGATTACGTCCACTCCAGTGGTGTCCCTTGCCCAATGACAGACTGGGTGAGGGTGCTGTTGAATCAAACGGTCCCCCCACAGTTATCGGCTGTCGATCTTAGGGAGCACTTTCCCCTGCTGAAAGAATCAGAGGACTCTTCTCAGGAGGATGAGGCTGGAGGAGGGAGCCCGTTGGAGGAGGGCGAGGTCAGAGACCAAGGCTCAGAATCCGATGATTTCACGGAGGCTCTCGAGGTAACATTCAGAACTTCTTTCCTTACGATCCGTTCTTGGGTCACTATGGACTTCTCACCGATGTTTAAGCCATGCAGGAGGAACTTGTTCGTAGGCCTCGTTCTCGCTCATTAGCGGGTGATGATGCGGGACCTTCAGAACCTGCGCCTATAGTTACGTCCAGTTCTGCGTCTGGTGGGACCAGAGCACCCGGGGAGGCTCTCCCGGAATCTCCAGACCTTCCAACAGTATACGGAGGGCCTCGCCTCAGGGTCCCGTCAGTACCAGCTCAAGAGCAGTGCCAGGAGGTCGATCTCTGTAAGTCTCCTCTACCGGTTCCCCTATCGTCATATGTAGACCATGCCTGCCAACTAATGTTTATGTCCCTCTCTGTCGTGCAGTTCTCCGACTGGCGTGGGCCGCTGCGGCAAGACTGGTTGGGATGTCTGGTGGCATCCCTCCTAGGGGCATGCTGGTGATGGTGGCGATAGTCCCCCCATATCCTCAAGCTGCGACGCACACCATCACTAGTAGGAACACAAGCAGGGCCGTGCCCGAGGTCATTGAGGTGGACTCCGAGGAAGAGGATCAACCGGTCGGTCCCAGCCTTGTCATGCCTGCTTCAGCGTCAGGTGTCGTACTAGATTCAACACCAGATGTTGATCCTGCTGAGGATTTCTTGCGGGTGTATCCCGCGTATGAGCCTGCCAATCGCGTGGACTGGGACGAAACGACCTCCGAAGAAGAATACAACAGCATAGTCCACCGCCGGTCGTGGAGTCTGATCACACGCTTTATCAAGGACACTCCCCAAGCGCAATGGCTGGCCGAAATGGATAGACTCCACTCGTGGTTGCGCGAACTGTGTGCTGGGGCAGTGAATGCCCAACGTCCTCACGCACTCATCCGAGATCTTATGGCTGAGAAGATCCGGGAGCATGATCGTGGGCTCAGCGTGGGCTGGCAGCGGAGGAAGGAGACCAGCATCAAGAAGCTCCAGGAGGCTGAAGGCGAGGTCCAAAAGATGCAGATCCGGAAAGACGAGCTTTCAGCCTCTCTTGATGCACAATCTGAGCTGGTCTCACAGTTGAAGGCCTAGCTGGCAGAGGCAGAGGAGCATATGAGGCAGACCTCTGGAAAGATGGCTGCCATTCAAGATGACGTAGAGAGGGCCAAAGCCAGGACTGACGAATTGTTCCCCACCGCTGCTGAGGAGGAGCAGGAGCTAAGAAAGCGGCAGCAAGCCTTGGATGCCACAAGCCAACGGGTGGCGGAGCTGCAACGCTCTTTTGACGGGGTCAACCCGTCCATGGGGGGAATCGAACCTCGGGTATTGTAACAAACCCAAAACCCTTTATTGGTACTTTCGTGCTTCAATCTCTTTCCTTTCTTTGTTTTGAATTCCGTAGCACTTACGATTTCCACCGTTTGAATTGCCTTGTTACATCCCTGCATGTTTTCGGGACGTTCGGCGACAATTCCCCAAGCCCACGTGGGTCGAGCCCGATGTGAGAAACAAGAGATAGCTGCCCTCTCATCCCACCTAACATAGGAGTGGGGATCATGCTCCGGACATCCGGGATTAGGATTACCAGTCCAGATTTCTTAAAGATGGGAAAGGCTTGATCTAATGAGGAACTTCCAGGATAGCCGAATTACCGTTTCTTTAGCGTGCTCTTATGCACGAACAAGGCAACGCTAGGGGCACTGAAATCCGTCCAAACAGATTAAAATGGGACGTGTGAATCACGATACCCAAGATTTGGAACACTGTGGGGATGGGGTGACAATAAGGGACAACTGTTAACCTTGGAGGAGAAGTGGTATCCTTACTGCGTTAGCCTGTAATGGGGACAACAAATGAGCATCGACCGCTGACCGTATTCGCAACGCGGGATTTTATCAACTTGTTGTCGATCAATCTTTTGGGACGTTGGCCCAGGACAGTAGGCGGACCATAGGTCAAACATCCATACTGTTAGGGGGTCCTTCCAGACATGACCCGTCTTCCGGAACGTTGGCCCAGGACGGTAGGTGAGCCAATGAGGTAGGAGACCAGGACGTTAGGGGGTTCCTTTAGACATGAAAGAGGACGAGGGTCCGAATAAGGGGCATGCAAAGCGTGGAATATGGAGTGATGGTTTGTCCGAACGGAATCCAACACTTAGGTAGTTACACCACCGTGGTGGGAGTACGCCAGATGGGCGCATCGGTTTGATCATGGATCATTCCTTCTTTCAGACAGGGCCTCTCTGGCGAGGGCATCTGTCACTTCCCAATGGGATCGTGGGGCATGCTGAACTTGTTCAGGGTAGAACCGCAGTTTAGTGTCATGCATTGAGGACACATGGACTCCTGTAGTTTAACGTCATACGATAGGACGCGGAATAAAAGGGAAGATCCCAGGGAGCGTGTGGTGCGGTGGACATGAAACTGACGTGAATGAGGACTTGGAGTCCAAATCACACCACGTATCCCTGGAGGAAACTCTTCTGGTCGAGGGACCAAGAGTGAGGATTAGGATGGGCCCGAAGCAAAGTGGTCGGGAATTCCTACGTACCCCATGAGGATGGGAATCAAGCCATACGTAGTTCTGGAAGTTCAGTTTAACGTCATGCGGGACGTTGAGAAGCTTGGCCGTGTTGGTACACATCCTGCCAAAACTACTAAGCCCACGTGAGTCGTGCTTGGTGTGGGAAACAAGCAGTAGTGGTGGGAATTTCCCGACACAAAGAGGGGCAGGTTAGGAAAAAGGGACGCTCGGTGAATACCGGACCAATAACACTAACACGATCATTTAGCGCACCTATATGAGATAAGATAAAGAGCCGAGTATGATGGAATTCCACTTGAACATGAGGAAGTGGAAATGTGTGAATCATGGCGCTCGAGATTCATATCACGATGATGGCGGCGTGACGATGGAGGATAACTGCTGACCGTGTTCGCAACACAACATCCTGTCGCGTTAGCCTAGGTGGGGACAGACAAATGAGGGTTGACCATTGACCATGTTCGAAACACGGGACCATGTCACAAATGTTGTCAAATATCTGTAGGAACGTTGGCCCAAAACTATTGGAGGGACCTTAGGTCCAACATTCATGGAGAGCCCTTAAGCCTAGTATCCATGTCATCTGAGGGTCCTTTTGGATGTGGGAGGGGATGAGGATCCAAATAGAGAGTTCACAAAGCATGGTCATGCGATGAGGGGGATGCCCCTATTAAAATCCCACACTTCGGGCTCTTTGTCAAAACACATATGAATACGATAACGAGACGTATTTGAGAGAGGGAGAAAATTACTTTCCCATGGGGAGATCTTAGTTTAGGTTCGTAGAATTCGGACCATGGATGGGTAAGGGGAGCAGGGGATACATGGAAAGGCAGTTACAAAACCCGATGTGAATGAGGACCTAAGCCCTACTTACTATGCATTCTCTGGAGAAGTGTTCGAGTCAAGGGACCGAACACACAGGTTAGGCTGGGCCCGCGGGGAAGTGCCCGGGTGCTCCTACGTATCTCATAAGGATGAGAATCAAGCCATACGTAGTTCTGAAAGGTGGCACGGTAAGGTACAAGTGCCAGGGGAAAAAGGGGGAGTGCGGGCGTGGCCCTTACACTAAAAGAAGCGGAATTTGATAAGTCTTGTTTGTTCTTTAAGGTGAATGGTTTTTTCTTGTGAAGCGACAGGCCTAGAGTAGTAGGCCGTGGTGTTGCCACAAGGATCAAGCCGTAATGGGCATTGACAAATGGCATGGCACATGACCAATACCCAATGTGATGTCCTCTAAAACAAGGTCACCACAATGCAGTTCCATTTTTCATCGTGCGGCCAGGATGATAATGTCACAGTTTATGGTCGTATGATAGGACCATGCGTGCATTTTATCGTCATGCAGCGCAGACGTAGCAGAGGCGATGCTAGGCGGGGAATGTGAACAGTTTCATGAGACAAAATCGATGGAGACATGATCCCACATCACACTATGCGCCACTCCAAGAGGGAGACCTCAGGACGAGGGGCCTATATAGAGGTAAAAGGTGAAACATGGGGGGGAGACTAGCTCCCCAAATGGGATGGACCCGACAAGGCGTCTGGGCGGTCCTATGTATCCCATCAGGATGGGAATCAAGCTGGACATAGTTCTAGATGGATCTTAGTTTATGGTCTTAGAGCTCGGACCATGGGAGCCCCGAAGGACGCCATATTGCGGCTTTGTCCCCTTGACATGCAAACGTGCACTAAGGGATAGCGCCAAAAGTGTCAAGATTCCACCTGAAAATGATGGGGTGAAAAATGACGTGAATCATGCAACCAACATTCAAGGACTAAAGGGGCTGACGCGACGACAGAGGATTACTACTGACCATGTTTGAAACATAGCATCCTGTCGCGTTAGCCTGAAATGGGGACAAACAAATGAGCATCGACCGCTGACTATATTCGCAACGCGGGATTTTATCGATTTGTTGTCCAAAACCCTCGGGGGCGTTGGCCCATAACAGTAGGAGAGCCCTTGGGCGTAGTATCCAGGCCGTTATTAGGGGTCCCTCCGGGTGTGAATGGTAATGGAAGCCCAAATGGAGGGGACCATGAAGCTTGACAAGTGGAAGGAACTTGATCAAGTTGAATCTGACACTCTTGTTCCTAGACCAGAGTACTCATGACATGGGTTAGTAGCTGTATGGAGTCGAGGGACTCAACTTGAGGGTGATCGAGAGATGGCGGATCCTCGGGAGAAGGGGGCATGGTGCCCAAAGCCTTGTATCATACCTACATATCCCCCTTCTGGGGAGGGATAGACCAAATGGCCTAGGTGACCGGGAGATCAGGAGATCTCTAAGAGGTGGGGCTGGACCCGAAGCCTAGACATTCTGGTGGTCCTACGTATCCCATGAGGATGGGAATCAAGCCACACGTAGTTCTTGAAGGGTGCCTTTTAATGTCATGCTGGACAAGGAATATGAGGGCTAACTCTCAGAACGGAGGTGCACATGGTGCAGCTATTGCAAACCCGACGTGAATGAGGACATAATCCCACACTACTCCACGCAGTCCCGTAGTAGGGGTCCTGAAGGCAGGACCAGAGAGGTGGATTAGCTGAACTCAAGATGGACCCAAAGACAAGGGGTCAGGGCATTCCTACATATCCCATTAAGATGGGAATCATGCTGAACATAGTTCCATATGAGAATCTTAGTTTATGGTCTTAGAGCTCGGACCGTGGATGGTGACAACTTCCCGAGTAAGCACATATGTCAACCCGATCCCTAAGCCCATGTGATTTGAACTCGGTGTGGGAAACAAGGGGGGGGGGGAATCCTTATCGCAATACTTGGGGTGTCCATCAAAGGGGAGTCGGTAGAGAGCCCCGAAGGACACCTTTTGAGGTGGCTTGTTTCCCCAACGCACAGACGTGCATGGAGGAAAAGTACCAAGGGTTCCAAGACTCTACTTGGACACGGTGAAGTGATGAAGGGTGTGAATTGTGCACCCGACATTTTGGGCCTAATGGGTTGGCATGGTGATAGAGAAACACTATTAACCATGGTGGAAACGCAGCGTCCATATCATGTTAGCCTGAGGTGGGAACAACAAACGAGCATTGACCGCTGACCATATTCGCAACGCCGTATTTTATCGATTTGTTGTCTGAAACCCTCAGGGGCGTTGGCCCGTAACGGTAGGAGAGACCTTGGGTGTAGTATCCAAGCCGTTCTTGGGGGTCCCTCCGGATGTGAAAGATGATGGAAGCCCTGATGTAGGGATACACAAAGCCTGGAAAGCGGGTACGGACGTGTCCGAGTAAAGCTTGGCATTCTAGGTAATAAACCAGAGTACTCTTAGGCACATTGGTGAACCGCCAAAAAGGGATCGACGAGACAGCTCATTAGGGAGAGGTACATGTCGTGGTCATTACGAGATCGACGTGAATGAGGACGTAATCCTACACCACACCATATAATCCCCTCATGGAGGAAGGGTATGCCGAGGGGCCAAGATGGGACGAAGATTCCCGAGGGATGGGGCTGGACCCGAATCCTAGACGTTCAGGTGGTCCTACGTATCCCATGAGGATGGGAATCAAGCCACACATAGTTCTCTAAATGTAGTTTAATGTCATATGGGACGAAGAGGGGAGTAATATACCCCTAAACAAGGGAGGTGTACGGTATGGAGAAGAATCCGACGTGAATGAGGACGTAGTCCTACACCACACCATACAATCCTATAAGAGAGGACTTGGGCCGTGGGCTGGAAAGGCCAAGGGGCCTGACGGTTAGGCATTGGTCAGGAAGGCCTGAACTGCTTGTAATTTAATGTCTTGCAATGAGGATGAGGGTCGGGGACCCGAGAAGGCCAAGGGGCCTAAGGCTGGGCCTCGTAAAGGGAGGGTGTACGGCATGGTACATGATCCCGACGTGAATGAGGATGTAGTCCTACACCACACTGTACACCCTGGGTAAGAGGGGACCTGGGCCGGGGGGCCCGAGAAGGCCAAGGGGCCTAAGGTCAGGCATCAGTCAGGAAGGCCTGACTGGTTTGCAGTTTAACGTCTTACATGAGGACAGGGGCCGGGGACCCGAGAAGGCCAAGGGGCCTAAGGCTGGGCCTCGTAAGAGGAAGACGTACGACATGGTACATGATCCCGACGTGAATGAGGACGTAGTCCTACACCACACCGTACACCCCTATGGGGAATCAGGGCCGTGGGCCCGATTGCTAGCATCACCCGGGGGGAAGTTTGTCACTTCGGGATGGGGCAAAACAAATCACTGCACTCGATGTCTGGGACATCTCAGGGTGGACCTGAAGATCCAGGACACTGTTGACCATGTTCGAAACACAGCGTTCCTATGGTGACCCGATATGGGAGAAACAAATGAGTGTCGACCGCTGACCAAATTCGCAACACGGGACTTGTATCGGCTTGTTGCTCAAAAACCCTCGGGGCGTTGGCCCGTAACGGTAAGAGAGCCCCTGGGCGTAGTATCCAGGCCGTTCTTGGGGGTCCCTCTGAGTGTGTAAAAACGATGGAGTCCCAGTCAAGGAGTGGGTGAAGTATAGCTGTATCCATCCATGAAAGAGGTGAACATCTCCAGGGGGGATGTGCAGCCGGGTCGAGACTTGCTCGATGTGCGTTGGGGAAAACGTGTGCACCCTGCCATGTCTTGACCCGAGGGGAAGATTTTGGCTTTTGGGCTGGGCCAACGGACGAAATGCCCGGGCGTTCCTACATATCCCATTAGGATGGGAATCAAGCCATACGTAGTTCTTGAAGGCCATGCAGTTTAGCGTTGTGCGGTGAGGACGTGGGAGGATAGAAGAACGGGAGTGGGAACACGGTGCGACCCTTAAAATCCTTGTGTGAGAAGGGTTGTATGAGTGGGGCTAAGAAAGCCTATTCCCTGCTACACAAAGATCCTCCAAGGAAACTATTCCCAGGGGGGATAGTGGAAAAGAAAAGCTTGGGGCTGGGCTCAAGATGAGGCGTCTGAGCGTTCCTACGTATCCCATACAAATGGGAATCAAGCCACACGTAGTTCTTGAAATGCAGTTTAACGTCATGCGGGACGAAGAGGGGTATCTCATTTGGGGACATGTAAGGTACGGCAAGCAATCCGACGTGAATGAGGATGTAATCCCATACCATACCATACGATCCCGCAAGAGGGAAAGTCAGGGAAAACCAAGGGGCCTGGGGCCGGACCGTGGTCAGGGATACCTGACCAACTTGTGGTTTAACGTCTCGCGGTGAATACGGGGGGCCGGGGGCCCGAGGAGGCCAAGGGGCCTGAGGCTGGGCCTCGGTCAGGAAGGCCTGACTGGATTGCAGTTTAATGTCTTGCAGTAAGGATGGGGGTCGGGGACCCGAGAAGGCCAAGGGGCCTGAGGCTGGGCCTCGGTCAGGAAGGCCTGACTGGCTTGCAGTTTAACATCTTGCAGTAAGGATGGGGGTCGGGGACCCAAGAAGGACAAGGGGCCTAAGGCTGGGCCTCGGTCAAGAAGGCCTGACTGGCTTGCAGTTTAATGTCTTGCAGTATGGATGGGGGTGCAGTTTAAGGTCGTGCGGGACCATCTCGCAGTTTTGGGTCGTGCAGGACCCTTTTTCCCTAGGCGAAGTATCTCTTAAGGAACTTGGCATTAGTGGGAGGGGTTATACGCTCTCCATCCATGGTCACCAAGGAGTATGCTCCATTGGGGTAAACCTTATGGAAAATATAAGGCCCTTCCCATTTTGGTTCTAATTTGGGCGGTTTCTTACTGGGAATCATTGGCGCTCGAAGGGCCAGTACCAGGTCGCCCTGTAGAAAAGAGCGGAGACAAAACTTCTTATTGAAGGCCCTCACTATCTTATCCTGATGCCTTTCCAGATTGTGCAGGGCATGGAGCCGGTTCTCGTCTAGTGCTTCCAATTCAGCTAGACGGATCTCGGCTACCTCATCTGATGTCTGATGATCATAAACTGCAATGCGTAACGATGGCAGCTAGATCTCAATGGGTAGGACGACCTCATCTCCATACACCAGGGAATATGGGGTCACCTGGGTGGAGTTGTGAGTCGTCGTCCGGTAAGCCTAGAGGGCATTGGGGAGCTTATCCGGCCAACTTTTCTTGTTCTGACCAACCATCTTCTGCAGAATGTTAGAGAGGGTCTTGTTAAACGCCTCGATCTGTCCATTTTCCTGCGCGTAGTAGCGGGAGGTATGGTTTGACCGGATATCATACTTGGCGTACAATTTCTTCAGTTCAGCCGCTCGAAAGTTGGTGCCGTTATCGGTGAGGACGGCGTGAGGGACCCCAAACCGGTGGATAATGTTGGAGCTCACAAAGTCAATGATGGAACAGGCCTTGACCTCTTTGAGAGGAACTACTTCTGCCCACTTGGAGAAGAAATCTGTAGCAGTCAGGATGAACCAACACTGGCAGGCTGTTGCCGGTGGATACGGTCCCACTACATCAAGTCTCCATACCGCAAATGTCCAAGAGTACTTGGTGGGGTGGAGGGGCTCCAGCGGCCGATGCAGGAAGTTGGCGTGAACTTGGCACGCGTGTCATCTCTTGGAATATCCAATACAATCGTGGATCATAGAGGGCCAGAAGTACCCCAACCTCCGGATCTGATGGGACAACTTTAGCCCAGCTTGATGGGCACCACAGGAACCAGTGTGAGCCTCTTGAATAACTTGAGGTATCTCTACTCATTGGATGCAATGGAGGAGGACACCATCGAAACTCCTCTTATAGAGGATCTGTTCAAGACTGGGGCCGCTCTGGAGGGTAAATTGCAGTGCGCGATGTCGGATTCGCTCGTGCTCGGCCCGGTCATCCGGGAGGCGACCATTTTGGAGATACTCAACAAAAGGTGCCCTCCAGTTGGGAGTGGCTTCAACCACTGCGTCTGATGGACCTGGGACCCCAGATGTAGAGGGTCCGGTGGTGAGATGACCTACCCGCAGGTCATCATTGTCCTCTTGGGTGACGGGGGAAATGACTCTCCGGTGTGCCACATGTATGATCAAATCATCTTGCTCAGGTTCTGCGAGCGATGCGGCCAAGCCGGCCAAGGCGTCTGCTTGACCGTTCTGTGATCGTGGGACATGGGTAACCTCTGTTCGAGAAGAGAACTAGGCCATTAGGCGGAGGGTGTACTCCAGCAACAGTGAAAGCTCTGGCTTCCTGACGACGTAGTCGCCATTAACCTATTTGATTACCAGCTCGGAATCTCCTTTCACATGTAGATGGGGCACATGGATCTCAAGGGCCAACTCGAGGCCGGTGATGAGAGCCTGGTACTCTGCCTCGTTGTTCGTACAACCTTCTGACAACAGGAACAAGTATGGCAGGATGGGCTGCACCGGGGTAATAAATACAATACCCAGGCCCACTCTATTGAGCTTGGGATCGTTGAGCCTCCTACCGGTGGGGCTCCGGGAGGCGCCGTCGAAATGCATTTGCCAACACGGGACAACATGATCGACTGAGAGGATCGTCTCATCAGGGAAATCCAGGTCTAGGGGTTGATCCGCGGAGGTTGGATGGGCAGCTAAAAAGTCTGCCAATGCCTGCCCCTTAATGGACGTCTGAGGTACAAACTTGATATCGAACTGATTGAGAATCACTGCCCACCATGCTAGTCGGCCGGTCAGCATGGGGCGGTTCAGGATGTACTTCAGTGGGTCTACCCGGGAGACCAATTGCACCTCATGGTGCTGCAAGTAATGTCGCAACTTCTGCACGGCGAAGATGAGCGTGAGGCAGCTCTTTTTGATGGGGGAGTATCTGACCTCCGTATCGAGAAGCATGCGGCTGAGATAGTAGAGACTGTTCTCAGTACCCTCGTTATTCTTCTAGGCAAGAAGCGCACCGAGGGATCTCTCCAGGGCGGTCACATAAAGGACCAGTGGATTTCTGGAGATGGGTGGCATCAAGACTGGAGGTTGGAGCAGATACTGCTTGATTTCCTCGAAGGCGGTCCGACACTCCTCATCCCATTCGTAGGCGGCACCCTTCTTCAGGAGCCGGGAAAAGGGCTTACACTTGCCGGCCAGATTCGTGATGAATCGGCATATATAGGCTAAGTGGCCTTGAAGGCCTCGAAGTTCCCGAATGTTGCTTGGGGGAGGCATTTGGCTGATGGCCTTAATCTTCTCCGGGTCGATCTCGATACCTCGGTATCTGACAAAAAAGCCCAGAAACTTCCCAGAGGTGACCCCGAAAGAACACTTCAACGGGTTCATCTTTAGGTGACAGGAACAGAGGAAACCAAACACTTTCTCGAGGTCTTTGAGATGGTCCTGGCACTGACGTGATTTGACTACGAGGTCATCCACGTAGCATTCCACCAATGTTCCGAGAATCGGTTTGAATATGCGGTGCATGGCCCTCTGATAAGTGGCACCTACATTCTTCAAACCGAATGGCATAACCTGGTAGAAAAAGGTACCTTGGGGAGCCCTGCAGGCAGTGGAATCCTCATCTTCGGGGGCCATCCAGATCTGGTTGTACCCGGAATATCCATCCATGAAAGAGAGGGCTTGGAAACCGGCCGTGGCGTCAATCAATAACTCTGTCACTGGGAGTGGGAAGTCATCCTTTGGGCAGTGGCGATTGAGATCGTGGAAGTCGATGCAGACTCTGATCTGCCCATTCTTCTTCCTGACTGGAACAATGTTATCAAGAGACTGGGGGTACTGGACTTCCTTAATGAAGTTGGCTTTGATAAGCTTGTCAACTTCGGCCTCAACCATAGCACCATGAGAAGGGTGAATTTTCCTGGGGGGCTGCTTAAACCCACGGTGTTTTTCCGGGAGGCCCAGACGGTGAACGACTACATGGGGATCTAGTCCTCGCATCTCGTTGTAACTCCAGGCAAACACATCACGGTTTTGTTTGAGGAAGTCTACGTACTGCTGCCGCTCCTCGAGGGACATGGCTGCACTGATCAATGTGGGTCTCGGATCTGCCTCGCTACTAAGGTTCACCTGTACCAGTTCATCAACCGTGGTAGAGACGCCTTCTTCAAAGGCAGGGGGAGCATCCTCCAGGTCTTCCTCCCCACCCGTGGGGGAACTTCCCGCGACGGGAGATACTTCTGGGCTATCAAAGCCTGAGGGGCAGCTGGTGCCGGCTCGGGCAGCAGTGGTCATCATATCAAGAGAGTCACTTGCCATTGAGACCATAGCAATGAAGGCAGTTGACCCTATCCCATCTGGCCTTCAACCTAAGGGGCCCTGTTTGATGATATCAAAGCAGTGGTGACGTGTCAGCCTGAGTCGGTTAATTCCAGCCCAGCAGAAGAGACACGTATGGCGCACTTCCGTTGTCATAAGCTTGACGTCCCGGTACCGTACATGGGTAGGAGGTTCTGGGATGACCTGAGCCTGGTTGATGTAGGAGTACAAGGTGATTTTCCATCATTGCTTGGACACGAGAACATGCCTTCCTTGCGTACCCGACACAAAAAAACATTACCCCATGTCGGGGGTCCTGGCCTCCAACCAGTGGATCGGGAGGATGTAGGCGTCATCCATGCTTTCCCAGGGATCACTAGTGACCGGGGCGGGTTCACCCTCACTTACTAGGATCTATTTATCCTTACTTTTGTAATAACCCGCATCCAGATAGCGGGCCTCACAAGAAGCGAAAGGGGACACATCTTCTTGGAGCACGCCTACTCGACTGTTGAGCGAGTACTTGAGGCACTGGTGATACGACGAAGGGACCGCTGTGTGTAGATGGAACCATGGCCTACCCATCAACGCGTTGTAGGCGGTGTCCTGAGAGACGACCATGAACTCAGTGCTGGAAATTAAGACACCGAACTGAGTCTTCAGGCGGATCTTGCCGACTGGGGTTTGCTCGGTCCTGTCGTACCCCTAGATTCTGAGGTCAGAGGGAGTTAAATCACCTTCAGACAGACCCAGCTTTCGCAACGTCCGGGTCGGAATTAGATTGATTCCGGAACCCGTGTCAACGAGGAAGCGATGGACTTCCACGCCATTGAAGTGACCAGTGATGTACAACGGGCGAATGTGCCCCTGTATAGGAGGGTCCTCATCTTCACCGGAGAACGAGATAACCGCCTGACATTCGGCGTTTTCAATCGTCTCGGTATGGAATACTTCTGCAGCTGCTACCTCCGTCTCAAACTGGAGGGGGTTCCTTAGGGCCTTAGCAAGTGCCTCGCGCATTTCGGATGACAGGCGAAGGGCCTCGAGGATAGAAATCCTTGCCGGAATGCCATCCAGGTGCTTCAGGACATCATACATTCGTGCCAAACGCGAACGTTTGCTTACAGGAGGTCGGTTGGCATTTGGAGGCATAGCGGGTCCTGCTGGTTGAACCGGCGATCGGCTAGTACTGGGCACATCTTGCTGCCCACTAGTTGAAGCCTAGAGAGTAGTCTCTAGACTAGGATTGGGCAGCGAAGGCTGGCCTGTAGCCAGGAAAGACTGACTGGGATATGAACGAGGCAGCTCTCCCTGATCTAATAGCACGAACAACGGTGGAGGTAGAGACCAGGGCATTAGATGGGGTTGCGCATGCTGAGATCTGCGCTGAGCCCGCTGCCTGGTCTTAGTAGCATGCACGTCTTGACTGAAAGTGCCTGCTGACGTACCTCGATGACCGGCGCGGTTGCGATTCCGCTGACGTTGACATCGACTGGAAACGTTGGGGAGGTTCGCCTGGCGTTCCCCCTCGTCGGGAGTCATATAGGGCTTTACCAGCTCCACGGTGTTAACCGAAGTGTACCCTTGACTGTCGCTCGAGGAGTTATCCACCACTGGGTGGATTCTGGTAGGAATCCCCATTTCCGGGGGCATAAAGTCACCGAGAGTGCGGGATGACGATGGCAACGACGGTGTGCGCTGCTTCTTCTTGAGTCGCCGCTGCTTGCCCTTTTGGGAAGAGGCCGACTGTGAAGACGATGCGGTGGCACCGACTACTTCTTTTGAATGTTCCGACTGCTTCAGGCACGCCCGAATGATACCATGGGCACAGACGACGGTTTTTTGAGCCATCCAGTCGTCGTATTTCCGGGATCCGCGGTTGGGAACCTGCTGCCACTCGCCTTCGCTGTCGCTTCCGATCTCTGATCCTGCAAAGACACCCGCCACTTGTGCTGGTGTCGGGCCCAACTTAACTATGTTGTTGTTGACTTGGTCTTGAAGCCAGTCTTTAAACACATAGAATTGCTTGAGGGTGTGCCCCAGAATTCGATGATAAGGGCAGTAGTTGGGGTGATCGGTGAGATTCGCCTCTGCCGGCCTTCTACACTCGGGCAGACGCACAATCCCTTGCTCTAGAGCACTTCAGAAGTAGCCAGGGACCTGATTTTCGTTGAACGAATAAGTCTAGTGCCTTCTTTCCGGATAGGGGGCCCTGGGGGCCAGACCCTGATGAGGGGCCAGAGGGGCCTTCCAAGGAGGCGGCTCCTGATTATCTCGCCTAGGTGGCGGTGGTGCATTGCGCGGGGGAACCTGTCGGTTCTGAGGCAGTCAATGCTGGGTAAGAGCCTGTGCTTGAGGTGGAGGACCTCTGCGGGGTTGCGGGGGTGGTGCCACCGGCAGTAACTCCAGCTACCTCGGGGCTTCTATTTGGGCCACCGCGGTGGGTTCAGCCCTGGCGGTCCTCCTGGCTGAGATCATAGGGGGCAACATACGTGCCTGACTAGCCTGTTGCAGGGCTTCCTCAAGGCGCTGAGCCTTGTCTGAGAAATCTCTGAACCCTCCAGGGTAGTTCTGGGTAATCAGGGAGGGTACCAGCTCCGTTTTGACGTTCCCCACACACATCGTCAATAATTTCTCCCAAGTCAGTGGCATATCGAGGGAATACGTAAGTCCCTTCCACCGGGCGATGAAATCTGCGACTCGCTCATCAGGCCTCTGCTTGCACTTGAAGAGGTCCGCAATGCTGGTCTTCCACGTGGTGGAGCTGAACTGGTATAGGAACTATCGGCAGAGGTCCTCCCAACCGGTCACCGATCCGATAGGGAGATGGCTGTACCAGACGAATGCCGGACCTTCCAATGTCTGTATAAAACATCAGAGCTTGGCGGCTTCTTGCTGAGCCGGGGTCCCCAGCATGGGGCCACACCTGGAAGAAAAATGAGCCAAGTGCTGCGGCGGGTCCCCTGTCCCGTTGAAGGGCGAGAAAGTGGGGTTCCCTAAACCTGGAAGAGCGGGCATATCATCTACCCACGCGGGATAAGGCTTTCCATCCGGTGGGACCGCCACCTGCCGCGTTTCCAACGCTTAGAGGCGGGCTGTGAGTGCCGCAATAAGATCATCCGGGTGGGGGTCCCTGTCTTGATGGGGATCCCTAACCACAAGCGCATTTCCAGGTTCTTCAACACGATAGATTGCTTCGGCTTCTCGTGGATCAACTGGCGGGACGACCTGCGGGGCGACTAGGGGAACCCGGGCCGGGTTCTTCAGATTGCCCCGTTGCTCGGGGGGGTTTGGCGAAACGTATCATGCCCTCTTGCCATATGTTCCGGCTTCTGCCCTGTCTGCGGCAGTAGCATAATCAGGGTTGCCCGAAGGCATCTCACCGGGGGGAACTTGTTCCTGCCCCTGCTGCCCCGGCCTGGGATTACCATAGTCGGGTCGCCGCTCTGCGGCGCGCTCAGACAAGAGTTCGTTAACCAGCCTCTTCTACTCAGCAGGCAGCTGGCGTAACGTGGCCTTCTCAGGATCTTCGTCTGTTTTCTGCACAGAGGCGGACGGATCGGAGTGCTTGACAGTTCCGACGTGCTCCTTACCCTTGCCGGCGTTTCGACCGGGTACCATTGACTCGGTGGGTACGGGGAGGCCTAGAAGGTTCCTCTGCTGACGGGTAACCCTCCCTGATGGGTCCAGTAGTGGCAGTACGCCCTCGGGGGGGAAGTCTCCATCAAGGTGTTCAAGCTCGTCTTCCTTTTCCACAATGTCGGCCATGTGGACCGCGACCCCTCTCGAGGGCATGTCCTCGATGTCACATAATGAATCGGGCTGCCGTCGGATAGGGTCGAAGAGGAGAGCGGCATAGTGTCCCCAACCATGGACTTGCACATGGGGGGTGGCTTCCCTGACGATCCTGCGGAGTGATTTAAAACTCTGAACGCATTTTCGTTGAAGGGCGCCCTGACGGCCTGGCGACTCGGGGCGCTAGGCCACAAGGAGTGCGACCGCATCGATCAAACAGTACTGCTCGCCGATTTCTTTGAAGTGATCTCGACTTCTGGGGTACACCACCCAATCGTAACGGAGGCGGAAGTGTGTCGCCCATTGGGTTTGACAGAAACACCCCACTTCTTCAGAGTTAAGGGACTCTGGTACGCAAAAATTCAGCGCCGCCGTCGGCCAGAACTTCTCTGGGAAGTAATCCACTGCAAGAATACTCCAGAAGCTCCTGGGTTCGGACTCAGGGTCTGGCCCTGAATTGCCCCACTCGTCAACCGGGGGCGGCTGAGGGACTGGTAGCGGTACCAAGGCAGACCTCTGGGATAGTAAACTCAGCGGCGGAGAATACGGCGAACGAGCTGAATGGCCGCCGAATTCCGGGCCATCCTCTGAAGAGCAAGGTGACCTGGCCACGATGTCACGGTACAATGGACTGATAGCCATAGCTTCCGGCACAGGAGTTGCGGCTACCGGCGACAGGTCGTGTCGTCGCTCTACCGCCATTGGCCCCCAAAATAACTCTCCGTGATCTCTGGTAGAGGTAGAGGGCACTTCTGGTGACGATGGTGATGATTGCTTGGTCGAGACCCGCGTAATTCCCAAGATTTTTTCCTCCTGGATGTACCTGCGGAGAGAGACGGGAATCTGGTGGACCTCATATTCCGGGAGAATGAGGCTAACGCGTCTGGTTCCTGCCCCGGTCCTTGATACGGAGGAGCGGGGAGAAGGTTCCATCGCTGAGTCGCACTCTGCTTCAGAGTCGGAGAAGCGGGCAGGTTTGATCTCCACCCGGTCTTTCCCAGGACTCTTCTTGTGGCGGCGACAATCTGCTCTCCTGCCCCGGGATGGCTCTTCGGGACAGGGTAGATCCCTATCATGCAGTCTCGGGTCGGCGCTGGCGCCGTGGCGGAGAGGGCCCCCACTCGAGATAGCTGAGGTGCGAGGGGCACCAGGGCAAATGTCGAAGGGTACATGGGGAGGACCTCCATGAACAACACCCATGCAGGCAGAGCCTCTGTTGGAATCGGTAGGAGCATGGGGAGGACCCCCATGGTCGATGCGGGCGGAGCGAGGATGACCTTCACTCCTCGAGTTTCTGGGGAAAGGAGGACCTTCACCGGTCGCAGAGAGGACGTAGGGAGGGCCCCCACGTTGAAGAAGGACCGGATGGATGGTGCCTTCAGGTTGGCGGTCAGGGGTAGGAGGATGGACTCCATACCCTGTATAGTGGGCACGGGAAAGGTTTCTGCACCGAGCGTCACTGCCGCGGGGCAGGTCTTCCTTCGGGATGGGAGTAGCACGAGGCATGCCTCCATGAAGAACTTCGGAGCAGGGAAGGCCCACGCTCTATGGAGTAGTGGTACGGGGAGGGCCTCCGTACGGGGTGACATCACCGCGGGTTAGTTCACGGCGATCACCACTTGGGCCTGCAACCCAGAGAGTCAACCCAACCTACCCGTGGGGCGGTTGGGGTCTCCATCCTGGTCAGGTGAAGGAGTGCCCCTGATCAGTGTATGCAGGGGCTTCATGATACACGTCGGCGATGGCTCGGGCCACTGTAGCTGTCGACGTTGATGCGCCCGGGCGAGCGCCCTCAGCCCGGGCCCGACGCTGACGTCAGGTCAGGTGAGCTGGTGCAGGTGGTGCTGGGGCATGGCCTTCCTGCTCTTCCTGTGGAGCCGGACGGCGGCACTGACGCAGCCGGACGGGAGATCTCGCCTGAAGCCCTTGGGTAGGGACCCTGAGTGGGCTGAGCCGGACGGCGCCTGCCTCTTCGGCGTAAGGCGAGGAGTCGTCAATGCGTTCCGGGGAAAGGCTCCCGAAACGGTTGAACGTTGGGGTGGGGAGCAGGGGCTCCCGGCGCGGCCTATTAGGGTGGCGTTGACGGCGGGGCCTGGATGCCTCCAGGTCCAGGCAGGCCATATCCCTAGTTGGGATGACCCCTTCCTCCTCGTACCTGTGCACGAGGTTGTTGATCAACCTTATCTGGATGACCTCTGATGGAGAAAGGGGACGTGGGCGCCCCATATTCCACGATGTGGCAGCCGTTGTGGCAGTAGCGGTGCCATGTGGGGTGGCTGTGGCGATATTTCCCCTGCCCCTGCGTAGGCTAGCGAGCGGTGATCACGTCTCTGTAACAGCAACCTGGTTCCTGAGAAACGAAGGGATCAACTCATCAGCACTGAGAGGGAAAAGGATCGACAACCAGTGCCCCAACATCCTTCCATTCTCCACATCTGTAAGAAGGATCCATGCCAACACGCTGCAGAACGGGGTGCCCCACTTTCTACTGCCCTGACTTCCGGTGAGTTTCACGATAGGCCCGCTATTTTCTTGGCGGGACCAGGCGTCGGATATCTGGATCCGGTGACACGTCAATCTACTGGTGTCTCGAACGCTACTAATCTCCATATTGAGGAGAAGACCTTCTCGTCGGGTTCACCATTTCTATTTCCGACGCTTTCACCGGGGCGCGCGCATCCGTCCGTCCGCGGAGGAGGACGCACGACGCTTGTTGCCCCCGCATTCCCGCTTTCCAAAGGTGGGCAGCATTCTCTCCTAATTCATGGACGTCTGCTCCTTGATCGAAACGGGATGATGGGATGTCGGTTCTTCCCTCTGTGGATTCCTCCTCAGAACTCGTCACCTAGTCCGGGTCTCCCTCATAGATTTCATACGTAGTTCGTGAAACTCTTCCTAGTTCCATGTTTCCATGGATGCCAGTTAATTACAATGCTTCTGTCAGGACATTCCAAAGGGTCCGGTCAGGGCAGCAACCTTCAATCGGGGGAGTAGTCACGTTGAGGCATCAGTAGCGTGTCTAGATGCTGGGGAACTCGCATGTCTGTCTATTATCCCTGGTCACAGGGCTTCTCGAGGGCGTGGAAGCCCGAGGCATCCCACATCGAGCGCGGGGAATTATATGTCATAGACACATATCTCAGTTTTTCCTCATCTTTCTGTGTTTAACACAGGGTACGCCGCGAGTTTAACGTCCAACGGAGATGGATCAACCCAACCTGAGCATTAGCTAGGATAGATCGGATTGAGGGATTTCCCTTGAAGGGATGCCGATACCGGGGCCAGCCCATGGGAAGCTATGAAGAGGGGTGTACCGACGTGGTCTCACCGAGATATGACGATCCGGGAGAGAATCGGGGTGGGTGATAGCTGGATGAATGGAGCGGAGGAGTGAAATGGGACCATCGCAGGGGAGACGGTGAAATTGGGCTTGAGCCTTGAAGAGGCTTCCTACGTATCCCTGTGGAAGGGAATCAAAGTCCGCGTAGTTCGGGATGGTGCCAGTAAACCGACGCGAAGGTGGACCTTGGCCCGATGAATGTCATCAGCGAACCAACATGAAGGTGGACCTTGGTCCGATGGGTGGTGGGCTTGAACCTCGGGGAGGCTTCCTACGTACCAATCCTTGACATGGATCAAAGACCTCATAGTTCAAAGGGTTTCATCAGTGAACCGACATGAATGAGGTCGGAACGACCGGATGGTGGGTTGACTTGAACCTCAGGAAGGCTTCCTACATACCATGCCTTGACATGGATCAAAGACCTCGTAGTTCATACGGGGGCTTTATTGGCGAACCAACGTAAAGGTGGACCTTGGTCCTATGAGTGGAGGGCCTGAACCTGTGGAAGGATTCCTACGTACCATGCCTTAACATGGATCAAAGTCCTCGTAGTTCGGAGTGAATGAGTCACAACGTCTTGCCGTCAGACCGAGATGCATTTTAAAGTCATGCTGGACGAAGGTGGGACCCGACGTGAAGAAATGACGGGTAGGCTTGAACCTCAGGGAGGCTTCCTACGTACCATGCCTTTACATGGATCAAAGTCCTCGTAGTTCAAATGGGTGTGCAGTTTAATGTCATACGGGACAAGGGGGAAAACAGTTTAACGTCATGCTGGACGAGGGCGAAACTCGACGTGAATGAACGACCGAGCAATGTGGCTTGAACCTCATGGAGGCTTCCTACATACCATGCCTTGACATGGATCAAAGTCCTCGTAGTTCTCTATGGGTGGAGGTCAGGGTCGGTGCTCACCCTAATCCCACGTGAGTCATGCTTGGTGTGAGAAACAAGAGGTTGTAAGGACCTGACGATCACGTCGCGAAGGATGCGTTCGTGAGAAGCGAAGAGGGTCTTACGCGTTAGGCGGCCCATGGTGCTGGGACTTACTCCAGGATGGAGGCCCATGGTGCGAAAAAGGGCAGGAAAAATGGACCTTGATCCAATGATGGGGGGTGCCTCATTCCCTATCGCGCCCTCCACTGACCTTGGTAGTGGGGAAGTACGGAGATGCAGGGGTGAATCCATCCGTTGGGGAACTAGGGTCGCCCTTCTCCTATGAACATACGCCACTCCAATAAGGAGGATATCATCCCTTGTGGATGGGTGATTCCATTCCTGTGGAGACGAGTGGTGTAAAGAATGTAGGAGCTGGGGGGACCCTTCGTGAGAGGCATGAGGTCGGGTCACAATTTAACGTCATGTGTTGAGGATGTGGTGTTTGGCAGTTTAACGTCCTGCAACTCGGACGAGGTGGGTTCACTCCACACCCCTAGGACTTACATAACTGGTACCCTCTGGTCCTTGGGGAAGGGAAGGCACCAGTAAGGCCTTGGTCAAGGGGGGTTGTGGAACGAACCATCGAAGGGTCCACGTTAGTGTGGCTATGCGAAGAAGCAATAGTCGTTAGTGTGCCTATGCGAAGAAGCATTAGGCCAAGAAACGCCATGGGTGGTGTTGTCCATGGGACTTTGAAATCACATCGTGCAAACCTGGAGGGTCACACGGGAAGAGGAATCGCTAAGCAAAGGAGTGTGCTTCACGAAGTGGAGTGCCTTGGCCTTAGCATGGGGCGTAGGTGTGAGTGGAAGGTGCTTCCCGAAGTGGAACAGTGTTCGCGGAGCACTGCCTCGCGAAGAAGAGGTGCCTCGCGAAGCAGGGTCCTGCAAAGCAGTGTGCTTCACGATGTGTAGCGATCCTGCCTTAGCATAGGGATCACTAGTATGGTTTGGGTGTTTCGCAAAGCATAAGTGCTCCGTGGCTGCCCGGGTTCCCTTGGGAATCCCCTTCCTTCGCGAATGCCCTTGAGCTTCGCGAAGGGCATCCCTCTCTGAAGAGGGGCTCAAAACGAGACAAAGCAGAGGCGTCTCGCGAAGTAGAAGTACCTCGCGGAGCTCATGATTCTTAGGGCAAAGGGTGCTTCGCGATTCGGGAGAGGAGAAGCCGAAAGGTCGGATTGTCCATCCCTGGAACTCAGGGGGAGTCGAGTATTTATAGGGAAGGGGCGCCGTGAAGCAGGACTTGCGCGCCGCCTCAGGTGCTTCGCGGCGCGCTCGCGAATGTCAACAGTGTTCGCGGAGAGTTACCGCCTCTGGAGCTTCGCGAGACTGCGCCGCCCGGGGTGCTTCGCGGCGGGCTCGCGAACGTCAAATGCGTTCGCGAAGAGTTACCGCCTCTGGAGCTTCACGGTAGGCTCGCGAACGTCAAATGCGTTCGCGGAGAGTTACCGCCTCTGGATCTTCGCGAGACTGCGCCGCCCGGGGTGCTTCACGGCGGGGCTTCGCGGCGGTGCTTCGTGAGGCAGCCTGCCAGCCTTCTTTTTCGTCCATCCCTTTCGTGCAATATTTTGGCGCCAAAAATATTGTTAAAAATTCACCAATTAAAACTGATATTGATCGACTTTACATCCACGCACTGGATCAACCCAATTACACTTTAACAATATGTACTTCAACCCATGTGTGTATAAAACTTCAATGATGTCTATCAATTGACCATAGTAATAACCAGAGTCGACAAATGGACAAACCATGCCACTGTTTTTTGTTTCTCGTTTGTCATCAACATCTTTAATGCAAAATCGAAAACCTTTAGCATCTATAGATTTATAACGATGAGCCGTTATAGATGGACCCTCAGCCAGTTGGATAAATTCTTCAGTTAGCGTGGGGTCCCCTAACTCCCTCACCTTATGAACCTACATAATTAATAGAATTAAATAATGATATATGAAGAAAGAAATTAGTATAATACTTCACTCATAATGAAAATCAATTTATACGTACGTAATCCTTGAACCAATCATGAAATGATGCATAATGAGACTGTTGAATTTGCAACTCATTCACACGATACATCTCTTATTTTATCTCATTAATGTGTTTTCTGAAAATGATAACGCGATGTTTAAATGATCAACTTATGCAAACAAAACATGTAAACGTTAAAAAATAAAAGTGATAAGATACTTACTGCATTAATGGTGCAACTGATGGAGTACTGAACAAGATATATCGATGCGCTTGTATCCACTCAATGTTGTACATATCATATGTGGTTCCTTCTCCAACTGGACCATCCTGAATGCAAGAGGGATTATCTAATTTTGTTTCAACATCCATTAGATATTCTGCACAAAAAGTAGTACACTCATTCGTCAAATAACCATTGGCTATTGATGCCTCTAGATGAGCTATGTTGCGTACAAATCTTTTCAATGTACTCAAATACTGCTCAATAGGATACATCCTTATGAATTGCACTAGACCAGCAGCCATTACTTCATCACTTAGGTGCACTGTCAAGTGGACCATAACATCGAAAAATGAGGGTGGAAATATTTTCTCCAAGTGACAAAGCGTAAGTACAATTCGGTCCTGTAAACTTTTTAAATCACTCATTCGTTTATTTCTTAAACAAAGATGTCTAAAAAAATTACTCATCTCAATCAACGGCTAAACAACATTGGGGGATAAACAATCACAAATTGCGATTGGAATCAACTACTGAAGTAGTATGTGATTGTCATGACTTTTCAACCCTTGAAATATCTTGCTTGTCAGATTCAAACACTTTGAAATATTAGAAGAGTAACCATCAGGCACCTTGAGCATCTTCAAAATGGAAAGAAATGTCTCTTTCTCCTTAGTAGTCATCGTATACTGTGCATCAGGCATATATGCCTTGTTTCCCTCAACTAACTGTAAATGAAACTGTTTTCTTAAACCCATTTCTTCCAAATCACGGTGTGCATTAACATGGTCCTTTGATTTCCCACTAACACCTAAAATGGTCCACAATATGTTATCAAAAACATTTTTTCAATGTGCATGACATCCAAATTATGCCTCAACATGTTAGTTTTCCAATATGGAAGGCTATATAAAATACTTTTCTTTTTCCAATTGTGACTGCGCTGCCTACCCACAGCTCGAATATTATTTACCAGAGGAGCCACCAAATCCTGAATTTCATATATCGTGCAGATGTTTTCTTCCTCAATCTGCGATAACATTTCAACTCCTGTCATGATATTTGGTGCTGGGCTGAACTCTCTAGAACCATAAAATGCTACTCTGTCCTTTCTGAACCTATGCTGAGGGGGGGAGAAAACGTCTGTGACCCATATATGCCCATTTTTTGGAATGCTTAAGCCATACATATTTTTTACTTTTGTTACAACAAGGGAAAGAAAATTTCCCTTTCGTACTCCAGCCTGATAAATTTTCATAAGCTGCGAAGTCATTGATTGTCCACCATAAAGCAGCCTGCAGTTTGAACATTTCATTCATTTCATAGTCATAAGTCATCACACCATCGCCCCAAAATTCATTCAACTCATCAATAAATGGTTGAAGGTAAACATAAATCTTATCCCCCAGACTTTTAGGTCCATTAATAAGAGTGGAAAGTAATATAAATTGATGCTTCATAAAAAGCCACGAAGGAAGATTATACAGAACCAACACCACGGGCCATGTGCTATGAGTTGCACCAACCATAGTCTTGAATGGATTGAAACCATCTGCTGCTAATCCCAATTGGACATTACGAACATCTTTGGAAAAGTCGGGATGTCTTTTATCAAAATCCTTCCATGCATGAGAGTCTTCTGGGTGGGTTAACATATCACTTTCATGAACTCTTTCTACATTCCATCTCATTAAATTAGAAACTTTAGATGACATAATGTTTTTTCATCCTTGGTTTAAGGGGAAAGTAATGCATTTGCTTTACGGCAATCGGTTTCCCCTGTATCACAACATGACTTTGATGAGTCTGATTTCCCTTGTTCTCTTTCCACCTGGAAGCATCACAAACCGTACAAATATCCAAATGGTTAGTTTCCTTTCTAAACAACATACAGTTGTTTGCACATGCATCTATAGTCTCATATGTAAAACCTAAGTTCTTTGTCAGCTTACGAGCATGGTAATACAACTCGGGAATATTAGCATCGAAAAGAAGAACCTTTTTCAATAACACCAACACCATGTCGAATGATGTGTCTGACCAATGATTCAAAGTATTCAAATGCAACAACTCCACGATAAACAACAATTTATTATAAGAAGTACATACAAGATATAATTCTGTTTTTGCATCATAAATTTCTTCATAAAACCTCCTCGAATCAAGATCTGCACCAGAGCGAAGATTTATCTCACCGGTCTCAAGATTCTGGATGTCAATGCCTTTAGGATCCAACCCACGTACCATTTCAGTAAGCATTTCATGCATTGGATCATTCATCCTTACATCAACATCCATCTGAACTGCATCCATATTTTTACAACAAACATATTATTCTCCATGATGAGTCCAACTCTTATAATTTTTCAGAAATCCATTAATGAATAGTTTCTCCCTCATAGTATCTCGTGTGAATTGATATCTTTTAGCACATTTTCTACATGGACAACTAATATAGTCCCTTTCAAATCCTCTAGTGAAGTCAATAAACTGCATAATTCCATTGAAATACTCTCTAGACATTCTATTTGGAAGTTCAATCCAACTCTTATCCATAATAAGATCCCTATAACAAACATTTACACAAGACTTATTACGTTTTCATTTTTCATGTAAAATATATTTAAAATAAATACTAATTAATTGTTTGTGAACCATTTATAAAATAATAATGTAAGTGAAAGACCATGTCATACCTGATTGCGCTACAACCCTGAAAGGGAGGGGAGCCGAAGGCGGTGCTGTGAGGGAGAGGAGAGGCAGCGGTAGGGAGCCGGAGCCGGAGCTGGTGTGGTGAGGGAGGGGATGGGTGGTGACGGCGACAGGGAGCTAGAGGGGAGGAGGCGGTGAGGTGGTGACGGTGCAGTGAGTGTGGGACGATGAGGGAGGGGACCAGGGACAGGGGGATCTGGAGTGGACGGGCGGCAGCGGCGAGGGGACGAGTAGCGGTCGTGTAGGGAGGGAGGGGATCGGGCGGCGGCGGTGCGACAAGGGAGAGGACGGTGAAGGAGGGGACGAGTGGTGGTGGTGCGGAGAGGGAGGGGATGAAGACCGAGGGGACGAGCATTGGAGGGGTGCGGGGGGGGGGGGGGGTGTTCGAGGTGCTGGGGGGAGGGACGTGGGGGCGGAGGGCAGAGGTCGGAGGCCGGAGGGGCTGGATGCCGATGGAGGGAAGGGCGGCGGAGGGCGGCTGATGGAGGGCGGAGGGCAGCCAGAGGGCAGGGCGGAGGGCGGATGGCGGGGCGGCGGAGGGCGGCCGACGGAGGGTGGGGCGGTGGAGGGCGGCCGACGGAGGGCGGAAGGGCGACGGGGAGGGCGCGCGGCGACGGGGATGGCACGCGGTGGCGTGGCAGGGCGCACGACGATCGGGGATGGTGGCGACGGGGAGGGTGGAAGGGTTTGGGGGGGGGGGTGGGGTGGGGTGGTGCTTCGTGAGAGGAGGGAGGAGAGGGTTCGGGGGGGGGGGGGGCGCTGAAGCCGGGTTTCTGTTTAGGGAAACCTAGCGACCGCCATTGGCGGTCGCTATAGGTAAAGGGGATCAAAATCCCATGTTTCTAGTAGTGAGTAGAGTCTTATGAACATGAATGACATCAATATCATTCCCTCATCCTAACATACACGACTCTGACCATATCTCATCACATAATCCATGAAACTAGTCCAAAATTACCACACCCATTACGGGTATAGAAAAAGAGGGGGATAAATAACAGTCTTTCCTCACCAACCTGTATGTTGAGGAATACAATTTTAACACAAAACATTTGCGTGTTGATAAGGCTATCCAACTACCATGGGGTTCTTATTGAAATGACAATAAAATACATCTTAATTATGTAAAAACCATAAAAAATCCCAAACTAGGGTTTCTACAAATATAAAACCCCATTACATCCCATAATTATAATTATACCACCAACACAACACATTTCCACTAACAACACCCATAATGAAAACCAGTTCCAAAAAACCAAAATAAAATTCCAAGATTCCTATTTCAAACTGTCATTTAACAAATCAATATTTACAGATTTCCAAGAAATTTAATACATTTTTCCATTAATTTTACATATCAAAAGACAAATAATTCTTTTTCCCATAACCATGTTATATTTCGGCCCATTATTATTCATTTCAAGCACTATTCATTTGACGTACAACACAAGCTTATTCATTAAATACCATTCCTTATTACCAGTTTTACTATTTCAAACGTCATTCCATATCTACTAGGTATCTAAAATGTCATCCCTCTAATGAATTACTAGCCAATTCATCAATCTCCATGACTCCCAATCCCCAAGGAAACACTATGACCCGATCATAACACATCAAAAACTTTAAAAACCAATCCATAAAATGAACAATTACTTCCCCATTTTCTAATAAATATCACTCCCTCAAAATAATAACATAAAAACCACTCTCCAATATTTAATAGCCACACCATCAAAAAAACTAATTTAAAATAAAAAATAATAATCACATTCAAACACTAGCAGCAACATAATCACTATTTTTTTCTTTATTCCGTATTCTCTGAATTTTAGTTACCAGAGAAACCAAAATAAATCATTTCCCAAATTTTATTATTTACCATGTTTGAATGATTATTCCATTTATTAAAGGTCATTTCAATGTCTCAATTTGAGCAAGAAGATATCTTATTATAGTAACAATTATAATTCTCAACAAAAGTAATAAATGATTCATCATTATTAATTAGTAACAAGAACCGAGTAAAGAACTAATGATTTACTCCCCATCTCTTTCAACTAATTTAAACCTTGTTAACAATGATAAATTAATTAGATTATTACCATCCTCCAGAATAAAATATAATCCTAGAAATTCAAAAATTTACACAAATACGGAAGATTTCTCAAATCCCCTACCTTGATATGTTGCTTTTGAAGAATCACCAAAATGGAATGAAGGAATCAAGGATCAACCACTTCTAAGATCAAATATAACCACTCCTGATCCAAATAATAATAATCCACCATAAAACTATTATCAAACCTCAACCTAAAACCAAATAAAATCAACATAGTGAACCACTATATGGAGAAAATAGTAATAAAGGAGAAAAAGAGGAAGATGGATAACTTGATCCAAGAGAGTTCAATACCATTGAATTAAGAGGTTTATACCCTTAAGATATATGACTGGAGAGTAGAGCGGAGACCTAGGTTTAGATAGAGTTTAATTTAAGAGAGTAAAAACCCAAAAATAAAGTATAACCCTATATTTATGGAATAAATTTTGATATCCTCCACCACAAAATTGTAACCCCGCTAAAAAATGGTTATCTTGATCAAATGGGAGATCCGAGATTTGTAACATTGAAATGGAATATCCCTATGATTTCTGTATATGTTTTAAACCACATTAAAAACATTTATTGACACCACACCCTACTCTATGGATTGGATAATTATATTTAATCTCCCAAAAAGGATACCATGACAATCACTATTCTACAGGTATAAATCCATCACCATTCATCTTCAATATACCGAGGGCTATGGTATTGTGAGATCTATCCCATCATTTCATTCCTAACTTGGCTCCACCAGCCATAAAATGCATGCAACCATTTCCATATCTCTTTATGTTTCACACCTCCCCATTTCCCAAAGATAGAATTTCCATAGACTATAGTAACACCACACCCTTAACCATGGTGTGGATCTTGTCCCTATTTCTAAAAGGGGAAAAAATTAGAAAATTCTACCTCCACTCGAGTGTTTCAGACCCCATGGTGGTCCAAGCACCAAAAATAAATGTATTCCATGACCAAGGCCTCAAAATATCCATATCCCTCCACCTCATATACAGAATTCTTGAATAACCATTCCAATAGGGCCAATGGGACCTCCACTATGTCCATATCCACAATGTGGTGGAACCCATTGATGGATAAAACTCAATTTTCACCCTCATAACACTTGTAAAATCTCTTGAAAAGCCTCTAATACCCAGAAATCATAAAGTAATTAGTCAGGAAGGTCTGAATCATTATATTATATTCCTATCAAATGATTCTCATCCTTGCTAATAAAACTTAACCCATAATGATAAAACATCTACCACTAATAAAGTAATACCATAGAGATACTTCTCAAATTAGATGACACCATCAACCAAACAGAATATTAAAAAATATAACTTAATTATCAATAGGGAATAATTAAATTATTAAAACCATCAAAACATTCATTCCAAAAATTAAAAAATAAAAAATCCAAAAAAATTGGATATTGAGTTCACAATCATGAATCACATTCCCACATAATATCCTCCGTATCACCATGCCTCAAAAAAAAACATGAACTAAAGAAAGAAATATCCAACATAATATCTTATTTTGAAGATGATGAATCCTATCATCCCACTCCACAAACATCAAAACATACTTTATATCCAGCCATACCCAATCAAGAACATGGGTGTTATTTTTAACAATTCACTAAATCTATGACACATAGAAGACATCATGGATCATATTAAACTACAATGGAATCCCCATCTAATAAACTACCTCACAAAAATGTTACAACCCCTTGAAAGAACCGAAATACTAAGAAGAAAGTTTCTCACTTGTCTGATCCTCCACTATCCATGATGAGGGGAAACCTTCAAGAGTAGTTAGTCTATAAGTGAAATCTCTAATGGAATCCTTCAGTGATCCAAATATGAATTTTGATGGTCCTATACCCCATTAAACAATTATTTAATCATTTGGATCTTCCCTATTGTACACTTCACCACATATGGATCAACACACATTGACTCCTCATCCTAAATCCAACAAAATGGAGAATGAAATGGTCACCCATACAATTCATTGAAGGATAAATTCTAGTGAAATAGTGATAGATTTTGATATTTTAAAACTCGACCGTGGGCAAGTGCCACCTGAGAGCCAAAAAAAATCCATAATGCAATATTGAAACGTATCCTCTAGCATCTGGATGAACTTATTTTTTCTCTTCTATTTTAGGATGGAAATTAGTGATAATGCACCACTAGGAGCCAAAATCCTATATCAATCCTATAATGGTTCATGATATAAAACTAGGATACTAATTATAAATGATGGTCCGTAGTAAATCATGAAGCATCACCACCTCATCCACATATTTATTTTCTAAAACCTTTACAATCCTCGACTCCCCAATCATCTAGAAGTGGGATGAATTTATAATCTGATCAATGATCTCCCAAATTGCATTGAATCCTCTCTATGAACATGTTGGAATATTGATAAACTCCAGTGATATTTTCTCCCATCTCTAATTGAGGAAATAAAATGGATACAAAAAACATCTGAGATCATGATTATCTAACTTCATTTGCTGAATAACCAAGAACCATGATATGAAATCTACCCCTAACCACTTCATCCTATGACTACAAAGATAACCTCTCAAGGAATGATACAACTTGGTAACAAATGGATTATCTACCATCATTGAGTTGTGAAACCCATGAAGAACCTCCACTTGGACCACCAATAAATGAAAAACCATCAATGAAATACCATTTTATTCTAGTAATCCACTGGTTATCCTTATAGAGAATCACAACGGATGAAATACTCCCATAAAACCACTTTCTCAATGTTTCCCAATAATCCTCTTCTAGTTGATACATAAAGGAAAATTTCACTATCATATAAAACATGAAACCCCTACCACTAACCTCCTCTATATAAGAATTAATTACTGAAAGCTCCTCTATCACTAGTAAATAATCTCCAGTCTCCCAAACATTATCTCTCATGAATTCCTACACGAAACATTAATGAATAACTTACTCATCCCTCGAGTATAAGAGATATCAAAGTCATAGTCCTAGAAAATCTACAACCACCCCCATTATCTTAGATTAAATATCATTGAGAGAAAACATACATAGGTTTCTTGTGATCAATAAAGACCACAAATACCTCACTAATGTGTTAATGTTTCCATAACTTCATCTAAAAACTACATACACTAGATTAAGGTTATGAGGGTAATAGTTAAATTCATGAGGATGTAACTACTTGAACTGATATGATATTACCACTCTCATTTTCATTAATAAACAACCCAATCAAAGACGAGATGTTTCCAAAAACAGCTCAAAAATTTATTTTTAATTATGAAGTCAAACGATATGACCAATAAAATACCTCACCTTTATATTGTTAAAAGATTCATAAAACTAATAAATCCATCATAAGGTTAGATACCTCTAGGAAAAGGATGTCAATAGGGTCATGAATCATGGGAATTCATGCATGAAAATCAAAATAATATCATAAAATACCAAGAAAACTATTGAACTCTACAAAATTATTCTATAGCTACTAAGAAGAAATTAACTTTGTATTCAATGGATATGCTACCACTACCTATAGAGACACCACTTATCTAGGTTAGTGAAAATCCTAAATCAAAAACACCCACTAAACCACCTTTCTATAATGTTTTTATTATTGAATGTCCTTTAGGATAACCCTATGGTACTCACTATGATCCTCCAATGACCTCGAGTATACAGGGATATGTTTGATTAAAAAACCATAAATTGATCTAAGATCTCATTGAACATAGAGTTCATTTGTCCCATGAATAAATATGGGGAATTCATAACACCAAATTACATAACTACAAACTAAAATATCCAATATCAATACCATAAAGAGGATTTGAGGATGTATCCCTCCTCCACTCTCAAATTTAACTTGTTACTGGTATGGCCTTTATAGAAAGTGCTGCTGCTAGGGATGATAAGGGATATTGCCTCTCATATTAGGATGATCCTTGATAATAGTTGGATACTAAAAATTATAATGTCCATGAACTCTATAAGAATTGATAAATTAAGAAAAAAAATCCTAATATGGGTAAAGAAACTACTGAACCTATAGAAATGGGAGGAATAAAATCATTGAGTTTAACTACTATATTTTTAAAACCTTGACTACCTTGACACCTATGTTCCACCACCTAAAACACTAATACTATAGGAACCTTGGTGGTTACCCTATAAAGATTAATATGGCTGATCTTGAGTCCTCTTAATCAATCAAACTTCTCCTCCTCCTCAATGTTCATAGGTAACATAAATTTAGTGACTGCATAATGAATAATAGAGAACAACATCTTCTCAAAATGTCAAACTCAATACTCCACCACTATAAAAATATTATGGGTAAATATAAGAAGTTCCATACACATGATACCAAGCTCCTAGAATACCAAGATCCCATTTATAAAAAATGATAAGACTTTACATTGAATTACCTTTTAAAATGATCCCAAGAGACATCTCTCTCCTTCTTATCCCCCAAATATATTATACACTTCTAAATGTTGGAGTTGTTACCCTAGAACCAAATTATATGTACTTTATGATAACCAGTATTGATAGTATTTAATATTAATAAACTTCTTATTAGAAAATTATTTTTCTTTTGTATAACTAGCCTTTGATAATGTCCTAACAGTAGTTTTCGCACTAAAAGGTCATAGAAGTTCCCCGCTATGATGAGAACACATAAGTGCCATGAAATAATTCAAAAATATATGTTCTATATTTTGATGAAATCATTTTAGAGACAAAAATGATTTTGGATATCATCAGTGGAGACTCATAAGACTTTGTGGAATCTTCTTATGGTGTACACCTTTGGTAATATCTAGTGTAGAACATTATAATAATCATACCCTCTAGCAGAAAATCCTCATAATTATGTTTCATTGGATGTTCCTATCTACGGATGTGTGTGTTTATCCTTAGACTCTCTGATTTTTTAACTATTATTATAAGTCACTTACATTGTTGTATTGATGAAAACCGTGATGACATTTGTTAGTAGCAAGGTATGATAGGTTGGGTTCATCATGAGTAATATTGAATTAATGAATAATGTGAGAAAAGATTTTCCTTTTTGTTCTTTAATTTATGTTTATATCTTTTAAAATTTAATGGAAATTATATATCCCAAATATATCTGTGGACATGGTTTTCTAAATGCATGTTCGATTTCCTGAAATTCAAAGAAAGAGACATCAAGAAGATAGGTAGATAATGACAACATGTAACCTGTTAGATTAGAGATATCATGATAATAGAATTATATTATACAGTGAGCATACGTATGAGGCATTATGTCATTCCGGTAGTAAAGTTTTTCTCTATGGGGGTTTTAGCATGCTTCTAGACACTAAACATAGACTTTAGGCTACTTTACCTTATGCCACTGAGAAGGAAACCTAGATGGTCACACACTAAGTGTATCTAGAATCTCAATTAAATAACATATTATTTATTTACTATTTAAAAAGTTGAGTAAATATTATCCTCACATGTATTTTAATAATTATTCTTTTTTATTGATCTCATATATTCCGTCACTAGATATTTGAGAGAATATTATTTGAGAGAAATATTTAATAAATAATTATTTTTTATTTAGTGAATATAATATTAATTAATTTATTTATAAATAATGTATTGGTATTTTTAAATATATAGTCATTATCCAAAGCCTAATAAATACAGTGGAGGAATTAAATAATGATCTTAGTGGTCTGGTGAGAAATAATATATATTCAATATTATTTGAGTCAATAATATTAAATTTAATTGGAAGGTTTAGAAGATGTTAAAAAATTGTAATAATAATATCATTATTATAGACATGAGTTTCCACATGGATTAAATAAATAATGATGGGAACTTGTGAAATTATTTATGTCTATCCCTAGATGTATATAAACCCAATTATATTATTTTTCAAGAAATACAATTAATTTTTTTATGCACAACGAATCCAGAGATTACTATCGAATCCCTACAAAGATCCATTCATCAGAAATGATCTCAAGAATTGGGAGTGACCTTCATCCATCTTTCACTCTTGATACTAGAGAGATCAAGAAGGTATCTTTGTAAGTGATTATCATAGTTATCAAAGACGAACGTTGCAAGTGTCAGGATCTGTCGTGATCACTCTGAGAGATTACTACAGATATATTTGGAGAATTTTGGAACATGTGTGGATCATTACTAGAGGGAATATTCCAATGATTACTATAATGCAAAAAATATACAATGTAGATCTGTTTTTAGATATATCAATGAAGAACTTTTTTTTCACATGGTAATTCGTTATTTTTTTAAGTTAATTATAAATAGTATGGGATAATCCTTTATTTTCGTTCTAGATTTTAATCAATTATATGTATTCATTGATTCAATTTAATTGATCATGGAATTTATCATCATGTAAATATTAGATTGATCATTGATCATGAAAAAAAGAAATATTAAGAAAGAACCACCACATGATTACTCAACTCCTCGAACCTTCAAGTGGTATCAGGGTGGGCCACATAATTATTTATAATTATTTAAAGACTGTTGAGTTATTTACACACAATTAATTGGTTTTAAAATCCATATTATTTTTTCTTTAATCCTAATTTTGAGATATTCTTCTTTCTCCTCATTTATAATAATAATTTTTGAATCAGATAATTTTATCTATGAAATAAAATCGATGATCTCATTCGGAGGTTCCAAGGAATCTTGTCTGATAACACAATAGTACACACTGTGTAACCCAAAGGTACATGTCGTGTACTAGTGTTTAATGCACCAATAATTATTTAGGAATTAATTCAAGGAATATGAATTTATTTAATGCAGTGAATTTAATTATACACCATGTTTTGACTACGATAACCTAGCCCATGGTCATTCGGAGTACTCATCATGTAATTTTTGTACATGGTGTGTTGTACTTTAGTCACTTATGGGACACATTTCTTCTTACACAGCCTACCTAACTAGTGACTATGTAACTCAGAGACCACATGATATGTAGCCCATGTACACACCGAGTACTCTGAAGTTTTCTATGGAAATGTTACATGCCAATTACTTAGGCTTGTAATGTGGATAGATGGTGTGAAAACATACACATCATGTAGCTCCAATGCACACACCATGTACTTTTACCAAATTACATAGAATTAAAATTAAATTATTATGCTGTTCAAACCAGGTCAACTTGTACTTTCATGTGGTCAGTAAGTTGAAAAGAAATTCCTTGTGATGGGTTTTAATATATATAAATGTTTAATTAATTTCTACATAATTTTCAGTCTGAATATCATGTATGAGTCGTATTACAGTTATTAATCAACATTAATTTAAGCATAACATGTGACAAAAAAATTATGTACACCATGTAATAATTAATTTTATATACACATCATTAATGTATGTGATAAGTCATTTACTCCTTATATTGTAAGAGTAAATAGTATAAGAGTATAATAAAAGGTTTTAGTTCTGATGCGTACTCACCATGTTTCCCCCAAGGTACATTTACGTACATAGTTAATTTTAAATATATTTATTTAATTTTTTTAAAATTATTATTGATGATAATCTCAATGAAATTTGGATGAGAATTACGATAAAATAATTGATTATTTAATGATGGTAATTTATTGATTTTAGAACAATTTTTCTTAAATATAAATGATTAGTAATTGAATGTTATTTTTGTGAAATTCATAATTCATTTCATGCATGTGGAAGACCATGACTCTAGACCAGTCCATTGTATGTGATTAGTTTCATTTAATTTTTTATTAAAATAAATGTTTTTCATGAATAAAATCTCTCCTATTATTATATATGGGAATGTGTGCCCATGGAATTTGGGTGACTTCAATTATCAAGGAATTCTAAAATGAATATTTGGGTTTCATTAAATTAGTTCACATAAAGGGTTGACTACGAAAGATGGACATGGTGTAACTGAGAGGAAAAAGTTGAGGAAGTAAAATTTAAGGATTTCAGGATTGGGGAGTCCATTAAACATATCGAGGAACTATGAGTTAATGTAGTTGTAATTTGTAATGCCTACCTAAGACCCTTAAAGTTGATTAACTATCCAAAGTTTGTGCGAGAAGAAGGTGAATATGGGTCCTTGCCACTAGAATGCCCAAAAAAAATCTTTTGAACACAATGGTGAGGGATATTGTGATTTGATAAAATAGTTACAGATTAATAAATATAATAATTATTTATTTGTCTAAAATTTATAAGATAAATTAAAAAAATCTATGATCATATTATCTATAGAAACAACAATAAAAATTAATTCAAACATACCACTATGATCCATACTTGATAAGAATAATATTCCCACAAGAAAAAATTTCTAATAGTGGCAAAGGCACTTGCTCGTTATCCTATTCCATGAAAGAAAATTATATGAGCTAGAATAACCTATTCCCAATGCTTCTGGTAATGAGGATAGTGAGTAATAGTGGTCTCTCTATGAGAAAAAAAATTTAATGATGATACATATATTCAATGTTTAATGCCAGCATCCATGAAAAATGATATTTCAAAGAAATATGTGGACATGTATGCATATAGAATGTTGTGTCACCTTCATGATCTATATTAGAGATGGAAAGTTAAGAGAAATATGAGATATGAAATTATTTTTTTAGGAGAGTCTGCACCAATTGGGACTCATGTAGTCAAGTTTATTAGATACATTGCATTCTTAGAAATCTTAGGGTTTAAATTACCAGACGAGTTTCTCAAAGATCACATACTTTCCTCACTAACAACGAACTTCTCTAATTTTATTGTTAATTATAACATGATAAATAATGAGATGAGTCTTTTATATCTTCTTAATTTGATTCTCCATGTGGATAAGGACATGGGTTATGAAAAACTCATGGTTCATATGGCGAATAAGGAAATGGAGAACAAGTAAATGAGGCCCAAGACTCATAAAAAGTATATATCTCTTGAGCTCTATCCTTCCGAGAAGTTAAAGATGTAAACATAGGGAAAGGAAAAGGAGGAAAAATATTTTTCATTTGGAAACCAAGTCCTCTAAAGGGAGAAATCTACCTATAATCAAGGGGATGCTAAATTTTCATTCTTTATTGGGTGTAATCTTTCAATATATTCCCTTTGGGTATTATATATATCTTGTGGTTCCCACATATTTATCCAAATGCATGAACCAAGTAGATTATGAAATATTACTAGAGGAGAGGTGGATTTGTAAGCTACCAATGGTATGGGGTTATCTTCTCTTCCCATTAGTGACCACCACCTTCACTTACAATAGGAATGATATTTGTTTGAGGGTATTCCAATTAGGAACCACCCGTTACCAAGGATATAATTTCCATTTCATGCTTAGATGTAGATGATTTTATTTTCATGTTTGTGAATAAACGTTTTTTATTTTATAACGATAATATATTTTATGGTATTTTCTATTTAAATAATGGTCATTATTTATTAAATTAATGAAATCATTTCTTGGAAACAAATAATGAATCACGTTTACATGACTCCTATAACACACAACTCTAGCATCACTGTCAAGGTCATGTAAATGAGAATCTTTTTACAAATATCTATTGAGATGGTTATTTAGACTCTTTTATAATAAAATCACTTGAATTGTGCCATTTATTTAAAATAAAAAATGACAGAAATACTATTTAGTTGACAGGGTGAATGGTCCATAGAGATTCTTAGATTGGTACACATTAATGTGTGCGGACCATTTACAGTGGAAGTTAGAGGAGGGTATTCCTACTTCATAGCTTTTATTGATGACATGAGAATATATGGATATATCTACATGATGAGGTATAATATTGAGTCCTTTGAGAAATTCAAGGAATTCAATAATGAAGTAGAATCATCTTGAAAAGAAGATAAATAAGCTTTGATCAGATCATGGTTGTGAATATCTTAACCATGTGTTTATTGATTTTTACGGATGTTTTAGATACTATCTCAAATCACTCCACCTTGCACCCTGAGTCACATGGTATATATTTATAGGGTATCATAAGAAAATAAAGAGATACTTCATATACAAACCCTCAAGAAATAAAGTTATTGTACCAAGAAAATTTATACTTATTGGGAGTGATACCATTCTAAAAAATGATTGTGGGAGAAATAATGACTTCGATGATGTTGATGCTCAAGATACACAAGAGTTAATATAGGAACAGACTGCATAGGTCCCTATGAAGAAGTATTTCCTAGAACATTATTACTGTGTATGATCACTAGAGCATTAAGAGAACTAGAGTGATGTGGTTTTCTAGTCACCACGGATAGTGAATCATTTTTGGTTGACAATGATGAACTTATATCATTCAAAGAGGTAGTAGAGAGCTTAGAAGATACAACATGGAAAGAATCCATGAATTTTGAAATTGATTCCATGTATCATAACCAAGTTGGTTTGTGGTCGATGCACTAGTTGATGTAAATCCCATGTCGTGAAAATGGGTATTTAAGAGAAAACTGGACATGAATGGTAAAGTAAATACCAATAAATAAAGTCTAGTGGCTAAATTATTTAAACATATTCAAGTAATTTACTATGATTAAACTTTTTCACAAGGTTCCATGTTTAAATCCATAATAATTATACACAATATAGAAGCTTACAATGACTATGAAATTATGTTTATGGAATTCAAAAATACTTTCCTTTATGAAAATCTTCAAGAATATTTCTATATGACACAACCAGAAGGGTTTCTGATTCTAGGTGATGCTAAAAATATTTTTAAGTTTAAAATATCATTTTATTGATTGAATGAAGCATCTAGTTCATGGAACATTCATTCGTTGAAGATAAGAAAGAATTTGGTTTCATTCAGAATGGATTTGATCCATGTGTTTACAAGAGTTTTAGTGGGAATGCATTCATTATACTAGTAGTACATGTTGATGACATATTACTTATTGGAAACAACGCACCATCATTATAGTATTTTAAATAATGGTTAAATAAGTGTTTATTTATAAAGGAAATATGTTAATCAGCCTATATTATAGGGATCACAATCATTCATGATAGATTCAATAGGCTTATTAGACTAAGAAAAAGTACATAAGTTGACTAGATACTTAAGTGATTTAGTATAGAACAATCTAATAGGGGATTGATTCAAGTGTCACATGGTATACATATTTTTATGAAAATATTTCCTCAGACACTATAGGAGAAAGTTTGAATGAGTAATATCCCACATTCTTTAGTCATATGATCAATCATGCATTCAAAATTTTATACTAGACATGATTTTGTCGATGCATTGAGCATGGTAGGAATAGATCAACCAGATCTCGGAGAACAAAATTAGTCTACTGTTAAGGCTATCCTCAATTATCTAAGTATAACTAAGGATATGTTGGTGGTGTATGGAGGAGATGAGGATCTGGTCATCAGGTGTTATACTGATGCTAGTTTTCAAATAGACCAGAATGATGTGAAGTTGCAGTCAAGACATGTATTTTGTCTCAATAGAGGAGATGTGAGCTGAAAGAGTTCAATGTACCCAGTATTCAATGATTCTATAGCTGAGTCTGAGTCTATATATTCTTATGAAATATCCAAGGAATACATTTTCATATGAAACTTTATCTAGGATATTTATGTGGTACCTAATAGTAAATATCCTATCACATTGTATTTGGATAGTACTATAGTGATCTGTTTTGAAAAAGAGTAAAGGACACACCAACAAAAAACAAAGATACTTTAGAAGTATCAACTCTAGAGAGATTTTAATCATAGAGGTGAAGTTGTAGTAAGTAAAGTTACCAAATAAGAAAGCATGAGGTACCCCTTGACTAAAGGCATATCTCAGCAAAACAACGAGTATCACATGTGAAAGTTGTTAGAAGTTGGTTCTAGTGAAACTGGGAGTTTGTTAGAGTTGGTGCCCTAGAACCAAATCTTGTGTACTTTATGATAACCTATATTTGTAGTATTGAATATTAATAAACTTCTTAGCACATCATGATTATTCTTCTGTGTAACATTGCATGTGATATTTTCATAAGAGTTGTTGTTGCACTAAAATGTCATAGAAGTTCTCCACTATGATGAGAACGTAGAAGTTCCATGACAGTATTCTTAAATATATGTTCTATGTTCTGATTAAATCATTTTATGGAATAAAATGATTCAATTTATTAGGGGTGGATAATTATCGGTCTTTTATGAATCTTCTCATGGTGTATAAGTTTGGCAATATCAACTATCGAATATTATGAGAATGATACCCGCCAATAAGAAATCAACATTCATATATGTCATTATATGTTCTTATCTATGGACATGCATATTGATTCTTATATAGCATCAGTGATTATTTTAATTCAGGTACTTTAATGTATTGATGAAAACTGTGATGACATATGTTCATGGTGAGGTTGGATAAGATGGCTGCATCATGAGTAATATTGTATTAACGAATAATGTGAGAAGGATTTGTCCCTTTTGTTCTATAATTGATGTTTATATTTTAATACCTTTGGTGGAAATGATATATCCTAAATAAATCCATGGACATGTTGATCTATAAGAAATTTCTATTTTCATAAATTCAAAGAAAGAGACATTAAACACATAAGATAATGGCACCGAAATGAATCTTTATTGATTATAGATATGATGATAAATGGATTATATTTGAAATTGGGTGATCATATAAGGTATTATGTCATTGTGGAATTAACATCATTCTCTACGGGTTCCTTGGCATGTTTCTATATGATCACCATGGAATTTAGACTGCTTCTCCTAATGACACCAAATAAGATGCCTAGAGGGTCACATACTAAGTGTATCCAAAGTCATAGTCAAATAATATATTATTTATTTATTATTTCATAAGTTTAATAAATATTATACCTAGACATGTGTTAATAATTTTTTATGTTATCTTGATTAGATATATTATGTTTCCTGTTATTCAAGATAATATTATGTGAGAAGAATATTAGAAAAATGTTTTTTTGTATTTGAGGAATAAAATATTTATTTTTTAATAGAGAATAATCTAGTGATATTTATTTATTATATAAATATTCATTATTAAAGACCTGAAAAATATTTTTTTTGGAATATAAGACCGTGTTTAATGGTCCAGTGATTTATAATTTATATTGAATATTATTTTATTAATTAATATTTAATTTAATTCATTAGTTTAGTGGATGTTAATAAATAATAATATAATTATTATTATTACATACATGGTATTCCATATGGAATAAATAAATAATTTAGGGAGGTTATGAATTTTTTTATTTATAACCCTAGTGGTATATATCCCCAATTATATTATTTTCTAGAGAGGCAATTCATTTATTTTGTTGTGAATATTGAATTTGAATGATCCCACTAAAGACCTAAAGATATACCTTCTACAGGATCACTCTTATGAATGAAGATCAATCTTCCTCCAACATCCACTCTTGAATATTTAGAGATCAATAATAATCCTTTGTAAACAATTCTCAAGGCGATCTATGAAGAACGATGCAAGCTTTTGTATTTTCCGTGCTAGCACACTGAGAATCCTATGGTAAAATTTAGAGATTTTTGGAACAAGTGTAGGTCACTGTTAGAAGGAATATACCCTTGATTCCTATATCAAAATGATGGTAAAAATTATATCCTCTTTCAGATCCATCAATGATGTAAAAATTTCTCACAAAGTAATTCTTTATTTTCTTAAATTAATTATAAATAATTTTGATGATCTTAAATTTTTGTTTAGTAATTTTATCCATTTTAGACATTATTTGATTTAATTATATTTATCATTATGTTTATCATCATATAAGTATCATATTGATTCTCAGTCATGATAAAAAAGAAAAGTTTGGCACAACCCACCACATGCTTCCACTACACTTGAAACCTTCACTACTCTAATTCTCCCGACATCTGATTGATGGACAACATAACATGATACTAAAAACTAACTTGGATAAAAAATAGATATCATTATCTAATAAATATTTCTCTATCTCTAGAACAGATATTCTCCCCTTTTACAAAGTCATCTTCTGGCAATGGAATTCACATAGCATATTCCTCCAGAAATCATCCTCCTCAACTAGGACATACATCCTTTAAACATTCAGGTCAGCATATGGATCCCCACTAAAATGAAACATATGAATATAATGAAAAATTGATATATATTAAAATTAGAACCAAACTTCTAATCTATGAAGCATAAAACTCAATCAATAATATTCAATCAATTAGATTCATTTATTTCCCCAAATCATTATATTTTAAACACAAGAAAAAATAAGCATGATGCATGTACTTATAATTATCTCTACCATGAAAGAATAACCATTTATCATGTCCATTTGGTAATACAAGGGTCATTACATTGATTATGGGGGCCTAAAATCACATTTCATATCCAATCTCTCTAGTTTACATCATGAAGTAGGTTCAACTGATAATATTTACTTTCCAAGAAAATATAATCATCACTAGTTCCAAACTTCAACATATATCTTAATTCTTAACCAAAGTCTCTCATACAACTCTCTCAAGATCCCCTATGGGCCTATAGAAAATATGAGAGTGACCCTTGAGGTCTGCCTCATATAGGACTTAGGTTGGTGACTAATACAAAGGGTAAAATACATGCACATGAAAAGAATTACCCTCAAATATCCCTAGATTACATAAACAACCTCCAATTTACACAGTAATATTAATAAACAAAGATCTCCAATAATAACACAATGGATGAATAATTTTAAACAACTAAAAATACATAAAATAAAATATGAACATATTATTGGATAGAGAATCTTAAAAAAAACCTAGCCTAGGGGCAGTGCCTACTAGCTCGGTCACCAAACCCAACATGGAGACCTAAAAAGAGTTTATATATGTAGGTGGTCATAAAATATATACTCAATAGGGTAATAGTCAAGACCGATCATGAAAACATTGAAGGAGAAAACTAATGAATTATTTAAAAAACAAAAAAGAGATAGGAATATATCAGGATTACTACCAAAAAACCTCACCAAGGTTCACTTACAAAATGTAACATCCAAGCGTAATAACATAATATAACAATTATACCAAAACACACACACCACAACCAATTCCCCCTTAATTTTTAGCAATCATGTCCCAATGTTAGACATCCCGTGCTCACTCCCACCAACACTAATGTGGGTTAAGTCATAACCCTACCCACCACAACATATATAAGGTCCAATATCCTTTGTTCACATCCATACATACTCACCAAAACTCAAACCAATACACAAGACTCATCCATACCATGCTCATATTTCTATATCATATACTATATCTCATTTATTATCTATATTAGGGTATGATTAACATAATGGACATCAACCTCCTAGAATATTCCTACCATGCATGAACCCCACCATATCCGATCACATAATCTAGAGAAAAAATCCAATGTACCAAACCTGGTAGGGAGAGCAGGGTATAAGTAGTGACCATCCATCAATTTTCTCCAACATAGATGTTGGGTAAAACACCCGGAACTAAAAACATTTCATTATTGTATGGTAATTATAATTAGGTGGTGTGAATATATAAATAATAAGAAAATACATTATACACTCCCACACACACACCAAACCTAAAAAAACCTATAGGGTCTACACCAATACAACCCCATCCTAACCTATAACCATCACTACAACACAATCACCAAACTTCATAGCTGATGTCACTAATAATCAAAACTAACCTCAAACAACCAAATTAAACACCTACAAAAACCTTCCCAAATTCCAATTTCATGCAATAGTTTAACCATTAAATATTTACCAATTAATAAAAACTTTATTTTCATTAGGTTTTTCATATTCTATATCAAAAGAAAACCCATTGTTTATCTTGTAAACATGTTACTTTCTGGAACTTACATTTTCATTTCAAGAATTAATCATTTCATGTACAACACAAGATTATTTATTCTTTACCATGCCTCATTACCTATTTTACCAATTCATACTACATCCCATATCTACCCAGATTCTACAAAATCATCCCTATAATGCACAACTAAACAACCCATCTATTACAGTACCTCTGAAGACCCAATCCAAGAGCCTGGAGGAATCATTACACATTGATGGAAATCATAGTTCATCAATCACAAAGGACAACTAAAACCACACTTAACAAAACATACCACAAACCTAAAACAATAATAAAAGCACCACCCTCTAACCCTTAACACCCACACAATTATAATAACTAATAAAAATCCCATAACATCAATCTTATTCAAATCCTAGAGGCAATATATTAAAAATTTAATATTTTTCTTACTTTCATATCAATTTTGTATCACTACATGAGAAGCCAAAAAAATCAGTCTTCACACATTAAATTAGTCACCATTTATAAATTACTCATTATTTTAAGAAAAGTAATTTCAATAGCTCATTTTTATCAAACAACTAGTTTATTAGAGTAAAAATTATGATTCTCAAAAAAAGAAACACACAATTCATTATAATTAAAAAATAATAAGATCCAAGTAAATCAAACACAATTTAATCTCTTTGAAATTTAATTTATTTTATGTTGGTTTATTAACTTCTATTAAGTTAATTCTAACCAGCTACCCAAGAAAAACATTGGAGTAGAACTCTTCCAATTTACATAAATAATGTTGAGTTATCACATACCCTACATTGATATGAATCTTTTATGGAATCACTAAAAAATAATAGAGGAATCAAAGATCAAACACCACTAAGATTTAAGGGAACCACCCAAAAACATAACCATAATATCCCACAATCAAACCATGATCAAACATTAACCCAAAAATAAATAAAATCACTAAAAAAACCCATGGAATGAGAAACAAATAAGAGTGGAGAGAAAAAGAGGAATAAAATTACCTTGAAATAAGAGAGGTTGATTTTGATTAACCAAGAGGTTTAAACACTCAAGACACATATATGGAGATCAAGGAGATAGACTAGGGATAGTTAGGGTTTTAAGTAAGAGAGTAAAAATCAAACTATTGAAATCTGGACCCTGTATTTATTGAGGAAGTTTGACTAGATTCCATCATGATGGTGTGACCCCTACTACAACCATAATTCTCCAAAAAAATGGGATATTGGAGTTTCATATCATTTAAATTTGAATATCCCTCATAAAATAATGCACATTTTAAAACAACAATAAAATTTTAACATACACTACACCCAAATCCATGGTATAGATAATGCCATTTTAGCTTCCCGTAAGGGCACTATGTCCTTCACCACAGTACATTGGAGAACTCCCTTTCCATTTCCCTTCACCACTCCAAGGATATGACATGGAGATCTCTATCTCATTATATTTTCCTACTTCACATGTCCTAGTGTCCCGATGACTATATGAAACTATGACCATTGCATGAGGTGATTATCACCCCATCTATTCGCACATGGAAAGAATCCTCAGATTGAAATATCACCAAACCATTCACCCTAATGTCGAGATCATATCTATTTCTCACTGGGAAATTCATTAGAAATAATTCCCTGCACTATGGGAACTTCATACCCTTTAGTGCTCTAAAATCCAAAATGACCATCCTCCATGGAAAAGGCCTCTAAATAGATAACTCCCTTAGCCTCAACTACATGGCATATTACTAATCACTCCCATAGGGCCAAAACAACCACCACCATGACCCACCACATGTCATAGTGATCTCTATTGATGGAAAAAACTCATATCTCACCAAAAAAGACTTGAAAAATTCCTATGAACATCTATATACCCCAAAAATCATAAAGTAATAGGAAATGAATGGATGTTCTGTTACACTTACTTTAGAAATTTCATTTCATTGAATGGTGTTGGGAAGATTCCTTAGGATTATTAATATACTTTGATCCTTTTTCCTTGATGTTACTTTTTATCACCATAATTGCATAATTCTTTTCATGGTTCACATCTTTATTCACTTTCAATAAAAATTACAATAGATAAAATAGATTTTTTTCTATATTGTTCATATTTAAATTCATAACAAAACGTGAGAATATTGAAGGATGTGGGGAGAGAACAATGTCTATATGGAATTATTTAGGTATCTTTAACCCCAAAATTTTTAGACACTTAGTATTTTTAATCGTCATTGCTACATAAATTCCAACTGTAACTACTTCTCCTAGATTTTACATAAAGAGTGTATTTATTATTTCATATATATATTATCTTTATTTCTCTTAATAATGATACCAAAGTTGATAGAACATGGAATATGAATCTATGTCATCATGAATAATTTTGATATCACTATTCATGGATGATGACATGAGGCATTAGACATCCAATTCATCATAAATATAATTTTAGAAGAAATTTTTATCCCCCCCACTTGTGTTTGTATAATGTTCTATGGGAAATGGAGATTTTATTATATAAAAATTCCTCTCTTATAGAAGTACAATTCACATATGCTTTACCGCTATTAGAAGCTAACAAAATTAATAAGATTCTCTTTCTCTAAAATGATCACATAGAAAGTGATTCTATTGAATGATTTTCCATTTTTTCATATAAAAAATAAAAATGGATTTTATTTCTTTATCATGATTACCAATTATAGCTTAATTAATTAGTCTCCCATAATTTTATTATATCTCAAATACCTAACCATTAGATATAGAATATCAAGTTTCTTATATATTCCAGTTTAAAAGATCCATATTTCCCTTAAAATAAATAGAAAATGGACTTATCAAATTATTTAATGCCTTTTAGTGGACATTTATTTCAAAATAAACTAACTCACAATCCGTTGAGTGGGTACTCTAATGATGAAATCCTAAAATAATATTTTCTAAACTCTTTCCTCCAAGCTATAGAAATTATTATAGGGGAATATTTTCGTCATTATAACTTTGTTAAACCAACCCATGACTCTCAGTAAAATACCCTCATAAATTAAATTTTCTAGATGAAGTCTAAACCAATACTTTGAACTACGATTATATTTCAACTTAAATGATGAAATGTATTTTCTGATTTAATATTTGGACTTAGGGATTTTATTGGGATTATTCTTAAATGTAATTTATTTTATACTAAACTAGATTATTTACATTAGGTTTAATCTAAATAATTAATAAACCATGTCTAATTCAATAATTTATGTGTAATATTTTTAATTTATTTTATATTAGCAATCTAATTAATTTATTTTCCTTATTTGATCACATTTTATTAAATAATTAAATAACCATCAATCACTGTAGGGTCCTGAAAAATACGCAAAGGAGATTCTACCCAAATTCCCCAAAAGAATTGAGGAAAAGAATGGAGTGAAATCAAATAAGGGAAACAAATAGGACCGGTCCGCGAACCGGTCCCATGGAAGCACAACGTGGCCAGGCCCCATGAAGAACCCCCTTCGCGAACCATTTTCATTGGAGAAATGGAGGCAGAGAGCCTCCGTGGTCGTGAGGTAGGATGAGCGGCAGTCCGGTTCACCATCACAAACCACTCCAGCAGCGAAGCGTGCCAACCGGCCTATTCCACGCATGCTGTTATTTTCCAAATGGAGGCGGAGCGCCCATGCGATCGCGAACCACTGTCGTTTGTGGAATAGAGGCGGAGAGGTGCACAGCCGCGGAGCAGTTCCGCAAATCTTGGTTCCAAAGCTCCCAGTTGACCAAGTCATCCGCGGGTGGGGATTCCTTCATGGGATTCTGCAAAGCCCGTGTGCCCATCCTACTCGTGACTCTATAAATATTAACTGAGGGTCACCAAAAAGAGGAGGAAACAGAGGAAGGATGGGTGAAAACCCATGGGGAGATACATGAAGAATTGCTCCAAGTGGTGTTCCGAAACCATCCGCAGACCCCATATCATCCACGAATGAACTCTTCCGTGGAGATCATAAACCAGTCCATGAACCACATGCGGCCAGCTCCTCCGCAGACAACCCATAACAACCATTTCCTTCGCGGATAGTCCCTCTGCGTCCACCCCTTCCATGGACCAGTGTCGTTCGCGAAATGGAGGCAGAACCCCTTCATGGGAATGAAGTAGTACGGGCGCCAGCCCCTTTGCTGACACCCTTCACGGATGACCATATCATCCGTGGACAACCTCCTTCATGGATAGCCTCCTCCACGGAAATCATCCTTCACGGAGAGCCTCCTTCGCAGACAGCTTCCTTCGCAACCTAGTCCTTCACAGCCTGCTCCCTCGCGGCAAGCTCCTCCGCGGACACCCTTCAAAGACAATCAAACCGCGAATGACATGTGAATGCCTACGTAGCCGGCTCCTTCGCAGATAGATTTTCCGTAGCTGGAACCTCGTGGCCAGCTAAATGTGCCTAAGCGGCCGTCACTGACCCCCATGAAAAATGGAGAGTCGCACGACAAACTTTTCGGGTCGGGTCAATAATATTTCACATTGCACCCTTGTGTCGCCCCAACATCCGTCCTATAAATGCCATGAGTCGAGCTACTCCTCATGACTCTCCTATAACCCCATTTCCTAGCTCCTTTTTTTAGGTTCATCCAGAAAGGGCTGCCCTTGTGTAAGTCCCACACCAACCATTTCGTCCTGACCACATGACATTAAACTGTATGGCCCTCATCCTATCCATATGATGTTAAACTATATGGATATTGTCCTCTCTACATGACTATAAACTGTAGTTCTCCCTATGTTCCAAACACAGGATGCCTCTTCTTCCAAACAAGATATTCCTTATGCTCCAAGCATAAGATGCCTCATGCCATGTTTATAGTGGCATAATTTCAAGAGTGCTGGAATCCATTAAAACATTCCATCACTCCACCCCATGCTTTGTGTGTCCTTCATTTGGATCTCCATCCTCTTTCATGTCTGAAGGGACCCCCTAGCGGCCTGGCCTCATGCCGCATCGGCTCACCTACCGTCCTGAGCCAACTCCCTGGAAGAATTTGGACAACATATCGAGATATGTCCTATGTTTCGAACACAGTCAGTAGTCAACCCTCATTTGTTTGTCCCCATTTCAGGATAACATGATGTGAATGTTGTGTTTCAAATGTGTTCAATAGTTATTCTCCATCTCCATGCCACCATCATTGTGTTATGAATGTCGGGCATGTAATTCACACTTTTCATCTCCCTTTTTTTGGACTGATTCCAACGCCCTTGGCATTATCCCGCTTGTGCACTCGTGCATAGGCTCATCCGGACAACATAACTTTAAACTGTATGGACCTCATCCTAACCACATGACATTAAACTGTATGGAAACAATCCTCTCTACATGACTATAAACTGTAGCATTCCCAAACTTTCAATAATTGGAGGCTTCTTGCTTCATGTGAGAGATGTCTTATGCTATGTTTATAGTGGCATAATTTCAAGAACGCTGGAATCCATTCAAACATTCCATCACTCCACCCCACGCTTTGCATTTCCTTCATTCGGATCTCCATCCTCTTTCATGTCTGAAGGGACCCCCTAACGGACAGGCCACATGCCGCATCGACTCACTTACCGTCCTGGGCCAACGCCCCGGAAGACTTTGGACAACACTTTGAAATAGGTACTATGTTTCGAACACGGTCAGTAGTTGACCCTCATTTGTCTGCCCCCATTTCAGGCTAACGTGATATGAATGCTGTGTTTCGAACATGGTCAACAGCTATCCTCCATCACAATGCCACCCTCATTATGTTCCGAATGTCGGGAATGTAATTCACACTTTTCATCTCCCTTTGTTTGGACTGATTCTAATGCCCTTGGTGTTATCCCACTTGTGCACTTGTGCATAGGAATTTTCCCCCATTATATTCCTCAACCCGCTAATGGGTTGTGATTTTCTCATGGCCAGACATGACGAAGACACCACGAGCATCCATCTAGGAGTAAGTCCCGACCTTATGGGCCGCCCTCATGCGTAAGCCCCACTCCGCTTCTCACGGATGCACCTTTCACGACGCGATCCTCTAGTCCCTGATGCCTCTTATTTCTCACACTGAGCACGACTCACGTGGGCTTATAGTAAGCATTAACCATGACATCCTCCTATGGGACTCCTCAGAGTGTAAGCCCAAATCCATCACCATGGGCCTCCTCAGAGTGTAAGCCCCAATCCATCACCATGGGCTTCCTCAGAGTGTAAGCCCCAATCCATCACTCTGGGCCTCCTCAGAGTGTAATCCTCAATCCAAAATTTCGGGTTTCCCTAGAGTGTAAGCCCCAATCCAACATTCCAGGCTGCCCCAGAGCGTAAGTCCCAAGCCAAATCAAACTACAGGGACTTTGATCCATGCCAAAGCATGGTACGTAGGAAGGCTCCATGAAGTTCAAGCCCACCACTCTGTCGTTTCATCACATCGAGTTCCAATCTCATCCAACATGATGTTAAACTGTGTATCCAAACTACAAGGACTTTGATCCCTCTTTCCTAAGAAGGGTATGTAGGCAGCCTCCCTGAGGTTCAATCCCAAAAGTCGGTCGATCCGATCATCTCCACATCGGTTCACCGCGCCTCTCCTAGTGTCGCCTCAAGCGAGTTCCAACGCTTCTGGGTTATTAATTCAACGAGGGATGGTAAACCTTGGCCATAAATGATTCTGAATGCCTGCGTCCAGTTGACTATTTCCCACCAAGGTTAAATCTATGGATACTATGTTTGGGTATAAACCAAAGATTCGCGAACATATGAATACGTCTTAAATCTATAAGAGAGTCCCGGAACAAGAAATAATTCCCCTCAAAAAGGGTGTGATGAGCTCGACTTCCCATCCACTCGACCAATGTGAGTTCTTAAGAGTCGCTGGTCAAACCATCTGGAGAACTCCTGCCTTTGGAAAGCAGGTCCATCAATCATTGGATACGGAGCCATTGGCCGTTTCGTGGCTGAAAACCAGAACAAAACAATCACCTAAATAAATAATAATGAATAAAAATTAAATAAAAAATTTGATATGACCATGATACATTATCTATGGTTTAATTTATATAGTGAAAGATAAAATAACCATGAACATAGGAGAAATAACTCCTCTATATAATTTCTCTATTTATATGTATTTTTTTGGGATTCATTGACACTTAGATATTGAACCATCTCCTATATCTAGGAACTCTATATTATATAAATTTTTACTAACGTAAAATTGAGGGGGAAAAAGGTTTTAGGGTTAATTAAATATACCATTTAATAATGTCCCACACATAATAATTGAATGAGTGATAACAAACAAATAATTATATTTAATTTAATAATAAATTATCATATAATATCTTATTATAAATAATTAAATAAAATAAATTAATGCAACACATACATTTTTTGGTCAGAGATCACGATCAATCACAATATGAAATGACTACAAATTTATAATTTATTTCATTAATTTAAACTTGTTCAAATTAAGATAGATTTTCTATAATTAATAAATAAATTGAAAAACTAATTATTTAATTCATTATCTTAATATTTTGTCCTAAAATCCCTTAAAACATAAGAATCCCATGTTTTAGTATTCTAAATAAATTTAATAAATTTAATCTTTTGTAAATTTTAATATAATTACATAAATACATGTATTAATAAGTCCACATAGTGTATACATTTTATGTGAGATTAAATCCATTTATGGAACCTAATAACTACCTGACATGTACAGTCACTCTGTATGTCATGTGACAAGATGTAAACAATTATTTTATTGTATTTTGTACTTACATGGCATGTGTTCCTACATTGCATGTCATGATATATACAACATGTAATTCCATGGATCAAGCTACATATTCATAATGTTGTGTATTACCACATGGAATTTTATAAATATATACCATGTCTACCATTGATAATTCACATGAATTACATTTCATTCACGATGGATGTTACACATCATGTCGTTATAGATTTTATATTGAAAATAATTGTGAAGAATTTATTCCCACATGACCCACTAAAAATTACATAGTGTGTACCTGGTGTTGAATAACACCTATCACATGGTGTGTACAACCATCCGAACACCTTGTATTTTAGGACTCACCATGTTTCTGGGAAGAAAGTTAATATATGGTGTGTAATTTCACCACATAAAAACCACATGAATCACTATGAATAAACCAACATGTTTAATTGTGTGGGTTTACATGATGTGTACACCAACTACACACCATGTTGTCTCGGTCAAATTGCATACAACCCTGGTAGTTAGTATACAACATATAATGACACCACGTACCAACGCAAACAAAATTAACTAATTTAAGTGGCATGTGCCTTGTGAGATTTTACCATGGTTATGCAACATTCAATTTATCATGTCAAGATTTGTATCCATTCCATGCGGCCAGTGACCTTTGCACCTCTTGATGGGATCCTCAGGCATTTTTTGTTTGTTTTCAACCAATTCCAGGCTATATGAACTCGGATGAAATTGTTATCTCAACCATTGAAATAAGGAAAAAAAAATTAGAATATGAAAACTAATAAACCAAATGTAACACCCCAATATTCTAAAAGAACTCTATGTTCGATAGCATATACGAGACACAACACTGAGTTTAAATAAACCATAAAATATTATTATTTAAATATGACTATTATAACCAAGACAAATAATTGGAATATACGAATAAGAGTAAAAAACTATGAAATATATATAAAATAGTCCTAATTAATGAAAATTTGTTGAATAATTATTAGGATATAATTACTTAATTTCCATTAAACCCATGCTTTCTTCAAAATTGGTTTTCATTAATTTTTATAAGTGGATATTATAATTAATTTATCCCCATTTTATAATTTATATTTAAAAAAATGGTTATAATTTTTGACATAAATATATAAAATTTATCTTAGGGTGAAACTTTTTTTTTCTAAAATGATTAATTTTCAGGGAATAGGTAAAAATACCGATTTTATAGAAAAATATCATTTATTTATAATTATTTAAAATGTCCCATTTTGTTTTAAATTGGTTTTAAAATTTTATTAATTTATTTTTATTAAATACAATATAATTATTATCATTGAAATTATAATTATGAATATTTTTTGTATTAAAATATTTTTATACATATATTTTGTTTTTTGGATAGTCATTTTTCATTGCGTTTTGTAAGGTTATTTTAAAAGAAACATAATCTACTAATAGAAATTGAATTTATTTTTCTATTAAAAAAATTCAAATTTAACATATAATAAATTTTTCATATTTTTCTAAAAAAGATAAAATCTTTATTCATAATAAAATAAAACATTTTATGAAATAACACATATTTTATGATATCACAAAGACATAAATATGATATAAAAATATTTAAATCATATGTAAATAAAACATTATGATAAAATAATAAAAATTTCATTCAAAATTAATTGAAAATATATATATTTGATTTTATTTGATGATAAATAGGAATAATCATTTTCAGTGCCAACGTTGTGCGTACACAACACTAACAAAGTCAAATTTGGTGTCTAAAAGATAATATTTGGAAATGAATAAGTGTTTTATAAAAATTATTAATTAATATGATTTGAAATTGATGTTATTTACTAATATTTATAATTTCTTTTGTTATATTATATGAAACTTAACCAAATCCCCATGTACTTCTTAAATAGTGTAAAAAAGTAAAAATAACTTATTAAATGAGTTTTCATGACATATATGTGGAACAATTTAAATTGAAAAAAAGAAATAGTAATTATATATTAAAATAAATTAATATTGTTACTATAATTTCATTAATATTTAAAATTAGTATAATTTTTTAAAACATTTAGGTTTTGATGGAGCGATGTGTTGGAAAACAGAAGAAAAATTAATTGAATTATTTTAAAAACATAAAAAGTAACATTTTCTTGATGAATTTTGGTGTTACATTAATTTATGATTAATAGTACTGTATAATTGATGGTTAAAGAGTTTATCTTCCAATTTAATACCAGTATTGAGGTCTTTATAGTCAACATATGTGAATATTTCTTAAAATGAATTTAATGGTGTTTTATATTAAATTATAAATTATTATTTGATTTAAAAATAATAAGAATATCTAAATATGGAAAGGGGTTTGAAATATGGTATAACATGTGATTCCATGACAATTTTGGAGGTAATTTTATACCTTATAAGGAAATTTATTATGCTTTAATATTGATAAAGTTGTTACCATGCTTAATGTTTAAATTGGTTGATGAAGTAGTTTAACGTAATGATAAGGTTAAAATGTCACATAAAACAATAAAAAATCAATAGTTTGAAATTATTTCAAACTTAACATATATTATATTAGAATTTTAGGCCTCTTAGATTCAATTTATAATGAAATACAATTTATTATATTTAAATCATTAATATAATTCCATGTGTTTCCTTTGCTTCACTATAAATAGACACCACATATTCTCTGTTATTCACCCCACCTTGAGTCACTTATCATGAAAAACAATAAAAAAAACCCTTATAAACTTTCTTAACCATGTTCAATATGTTTTTTGTCTTTAAAATTTCATCCATATGACTACTAATTAGAAATCAAAAGGAAGTATCTCTAGGGGAGGTATTAATTTTAAATGATCTATTGCACTTTACTTATTATTTTACCAATTTAAATTCTATCCTAATAATTATCACATTATAATATATGTATCTTCACTATAAATAAATGTATTTATGTTAATTTCTCAACCATTCTCATCTCCTTTTCCATTATTTGGGGAACAATATCGTTATTCATGCGTACATGTAGACTACCACCTCCATGGAGCGATGTGTTTCATTTTTCCATCACAAAATTATATGGAATTGAATTATTATGGATTTAATATATATATATATATAAATAATATTATGTTAAATAAATAATTATTATTATGTAAATATAATATATTAGTTATCTTCTTACCCCTCCACCCGTTAAAAATGATAATTACCCTCGTACGTACGTGTGGAATATGGCCTCCATGAAGCAATGCATTTTGTTTTTAATGTACCCCATTAATGGTTGATAATATAATTATACATGAGTATAATTATTATAATTATATCATGATTAATATTCTAGAGGTTTTGGAACCATGAACCCACTGACCATAATAAACATACCCAATCTATTCCCGATATATAAGCTAAATGTTCTCAAAATGTAAAACGTGAACTTAATCAATTATGTAATTAAGTATAACATGTATATAAGTGAAATAAAATAATTAAAAAAATATTTTTTTTAATAAATAAAATAGTTAAAATAAGTTTATTATTTAAGAAGATAAAGAACGTACATGGCAATTAAAATTTGAGGTAAGGGAAACTTTACTTTAAAACAACATTTTAAACATTTTAATAATTTAATTTATAAATAATTTTGTTTTGCCTATATATTCTTAAAATACATTTATGAAAGTATTTATATTGACATAAATAGACTATAAATTAAATTTTATATTACTTTTTACTTTTTAAAATCTTTTCAAAAGGAATATTTTTACAAATTAAATATGGGACGTTTTGATATTATTTACAAAAGAAAAAAAACTAATGATCTATTTTAATGTATATGATGTCCATGAATTTTCACACCACCATAAATGTGATTTTATTTTTGGATTACTATATAATCATCCATGTTTTCTTCGAAAAAAAACCATTCGTTCCTTTGTTTTGGGTATTTTATTTTTGAAATTTTTGTTTTAATTGAAAGGGATATATAAATATCCATTTTTTACTTATGGGATAAATAGTATATTTTTATTATTTTTATGATTTAAATGAAGATTTTATATGTTTATTATTTGTTATAGTCCAAATATATTGTTTATGATGATGAGTGAGACTGATATATCACTCAAATGAATTGCGTAATTATGATGTTTTTCAGATAATTTTGTTGGAATTAACTAAACGAGTTAATCAATTTTTAAGGGTTCTTATAAGGTTTCAATGAAGATATTGTTCCAAGGAACCTAAAATAATATTATATTCTTTATAATAAGTTTTATTGTAAATATTTTTTTATTTTATAAAGAATGCTAATAATATTTTATTTAAAGTAATAATTATTCCCTTTAAGGGGAAAAGTATGTTTTTAAGAATTGTTTTTATGTACTCTCACGTTTTTCAAGAAACTCTCATGCTTATGACTTTATATTTATACTTTTTATAATTAATTATATGAAAATATTTGGTCACTAAAGTGCATTTCATGTGTAAGCTAATGATCATTTGAGCTCAAAGTAAATTATATTAAAGTGAACATTTGTTATTTGGTCTCGTGGCTTAGAAATTAATTGACATGTTACTTTTCTTCTTTATATATATAATTTAATAATATTTTTATGCTCATCTAGAAAATTCAAAAAAATATCATTAGGAATAATGATGAAGACACAATATGGAAAATTAAAATCTAGGAATAATGAAATAAAATATCACATAACGACATATGTATTGTAATGTTATTATTTTTCATAATTATATGAAACTTTAAACATAAAATATCATTGGTTATAATAGTGATCCTATATTTCTGTTTGATGGTGTATGTTTTTAATGGACAATATTGGGACATTTTTATCACTATCAAGTCTATAAATGTAAATATTTTTTTTATCACTAGATCCAGATGGGTGGGTTTGGGATATTATAGTTGGTATCATATGATTTTGATGAATTTAGATATTTGGGAATTTTAAAGAGAGGTTAACTTAAGAGTTATGGATACCATATTAATTTCATAAGTATAATGTTTATTGTATGTTTAAAGGAATAGACAACCATTTTTAGGTTTTAATAGATGATATTTTTAGGTGATAAATATTTTCTTTGGACACATTTATGTTAATAAAACCCTTGGTATTAGTATATGTTTTAGTGAAGAGGTTATTTGAGGAATAATTATTTTATATTATATTAATATAAGTTTAAAGGTATTGATAAACTTTAAATTTAATATCATCATTGATTTTATGCTAATTATAGTTAATTAGGAGAAAAGGGTTATTACTTCTTGGGAATATATGATATTTCATATAGATAGCCCTGGGATTTAAAAGTGGTTTTGTGACTATTTGGTTAAAGTAAATTTTGGATAATTTCACTATTTTTGGAGCATTATGCGATTAAAGAAAATAGATTTTTTTTGGATAAGATGTGTTTTTATTATAAAAATAAATTTTGAATAATATTTTGGATGTATATGGGATTTTATTTTGGATTTATAGTAATTTAGGTTATTTATGGAAAAGATTAGTATATTTTGGAGGTAAATGTTATGTTTTTCTTGAAGAATATATGATAATATCATTCTTATTATCGAGTTTTGAACTTGATTAGAAATATTTTAATGAATTTTTATTTTCTTATTTATCGAATAATTTAAGTCAAACATTGGGTGTTATTGTTGAGGCTTTCGAGGTTAATGTTGAATTTATTTATATGTATCATTATTTACATATGATATTATCTTAAATTATGCTAAAAATTTTGGTTTTGATTTATGTCTGAAGACATGAACAATCACTTGTTATCATTTTACAGATCTTTTGGTACATTATATGTTTATTTTAGTTCTTCAGGTTTGAAAATTAAATTTTAAATATTCATTTCTTGGAGTAAGAGTCTCTATAGTAGTGAAATCAAATTGGAATATGGAACGAAAGGATGAATTTTTTTATTCTTATAATGAAAAAAATATAATTTTGTTTCCTTATTCTCATAGTCTAGATGGTAAATAATTTCATAAAATCTATAAAAATGATATTGAAATAAAACTGTTTTAATATTACATTCATTTATGATTAATTTATGGTCTTTTTCACAGTACACTGGTTTATGGTTTTTTGTTTGCTAACATTATCATGGCCATTCACAATATTGTGATCAATGTTCTCTGTCACTCTCCATCAATATGTGGACATTTACTTTTACCTCCATGTCTATAATATCACTTTCCACCAATGTTCTCTTTTTTCAAACCTAGTTATGTTTTATTCTATATGACCATAATATTTCCCCATCACTCTTCTCTAAAATGAATTTTTATATACCCTTTATAGGATGTGGGTAATATAATATTAAACCCTTATTTAATAATATTAGATTGAAATTATGAAGATACAATTTATTAAATGGCGGATAATTTATCACCTTGATATTTTAAAATAACACTATGTTTGATAGAGTATATAACATATAACACTAAGATTAAACAAATGATGAAATATTATTATTTAAAAATGATTATTATAACCTAGAAATTGAAGTAAAAAAAATATTAATAGTATTAAATAAATTAATAAATTTATGTAAAATGGTCCTAATAAAAAAATTTATTTATTAATTCTTAGGTCATTAGCACACAATTTTTTAGTAAACTCATTCTAGGCATCAAAAATGTGTTTTCTTCAAAAATGATTTTTACTTCTTTTTTATGAGTGAATATTATAATTAATTTCTACATATTTTAGATATATAATTTCAAAAAAAGGATTTATTTTTTAATCATAATTTCAAATTTATTTATGGTTAAATTTTGGTATATTTCTGGAATGATTGATTTTTTAATAAATAGCGAAAAAATTTAGTTTTTATAGAATTTTGTCTTGTATTTTCAAGTATTTACAAAGTCCCAATATTTTTTGGAATTATTTTTAATATTTAATTAATATATTTTGATTAAAATTAATATAATGAATTTTATTTTACTTAACATAATACGTAATTCTGAATAAAAGCATTTTTTCACTTAAAAAAGAATTATTATAGAAAATAATTTTTATCAAATCTTCCAGGTTTATTTTAGACATAATTTTTGAAACTTCATGTAATTTAATTTTATGAAATGTAATTATTTTTTTATTCATAATTAAATATTTATAATAGATTGATTTTTTGAAATTTTTCTAAAGAAATTAATTTTTTTAAATGGTATAAACATTCATTTTTAAGAAATATGATATCATTTATGATGTCACCAATAAAAAAATATGACATGAAAATTTATGAAACATATTGAAGGAATATGGTATGCAAATATACAAAAATTTCATTAAAATAATTCAGAATGTAAAAATTATTTTTTATTTTGTGATTAATATGAAAATAATTTTTATACCTATCTTTAATTATTTAGTGTTAAAGTATATGAATTGTTATTAAAATTAATTTATTGGTTTTTTGGTTAAATAATATATTACAAATTGACATAAAAATCATAAAAATAATTAAATATTACAATGGGGATGAAATATGATCTAAAATTTCCTCCCCGTACCATTTATGAGACAATTTTTACTTTAATATTAAATCTAAAGCCCTATAGTATTGAAACATTTGTTTCCACATTTAAGTTAAAAATTGCTTAATATAGGGGTTAAACACAATGTTAAGGGATAAAATGCCGAATAAAACTATCCAAATTTTTTTAAAAAAAAATTAAAAATTAAAATGTATTATTTTCAAAATTTTGGACACTTTGTGCCTATTTGACATGAAAAATAATTAATTTTTATTACATATTTTATGTAATTACAAGTGCTTCCATTCCTTTACAATAAAATGACACTGCCTATGTGGTATTATTCACACTAACTTGATCCACTTAAATATACCAAACCCTTCCCTAAACCATTATAAACATGCTTATACTATTTATAGATTTTATATTCTCTTCCAAATACCATCCCTCGGTTCCTCAAGAAAAAAACCCAAACGAGATATCTCAGAGAGGAGGTAATCATTTTAACAGATCTCTTTCATTTTAATTTTTATTTTACCTCTTTTTGTTCTATACTAAAAAATAAAATCTAATAAAATATATATTTAACATTTAATAAGTTGTTATTATATTATTTTAACAAACTTATTCATCTCTTTTCCCTTCCCATGGGGAACAAAATCATCTTTCGTGTGTTTGTGTAAACTACGATTTTCATAAAGAAACAGGTTTCATTTTTCATCACCACCTAACAAGGATTTTTATTATGATGGATTTAATAATTATATATTATATTTATGAAATAAGAATAATTATGGAAATAAAATTTATTATTTATCTTTTTACCATTAAAACAGTTAAAAAATTAAAATGTCGCTCGTGCGTACGTGCAGAATACCACTTCCACGAAGTGATATGATTCATTTTTCACATAAGCATTTCATAGATAGTTATAAAATTCAATTTGAAATAAAAAAATAATAATTAGTTAATTATTAATATTCTAGAGATGATGGAATATTGACCCCATTGACCATAGTCAACCTACCCATTCCATTTATGACTTATAATCCGAATGTTCTCAAAATGTATAACGCGAACTTAATGGATTTAGTGATTAAGTATAACATGCATATAAGTGAAAAAAGGAATAATAAACATTAATATTTTTATTATTTAATTAATTAACATAAATTGGTTATTTAGGAATATAATGAACTTACATGACAATTCAGATTCTAAGTAAGGGATGCTTTACCATAAATCCTCATTTTAAATATTTTAATGATTTAATTTCTAAATAATTTACCTGTAGGTCCAAATTCTTAAAATCCTTTTATGGATGTATTTATATCGACTTAAATACTTATATAAGACATTTTATGTATCTACTTATATTATTCTAAATTTTTTCAAATGGAATATTTTCTTTATTTTTTATAGGAAATTTTGAATATATTTACAAATGGAAATTATTAATGTTTTATTTTAACATATATAATGTTGAAAATAGTTCTTTACATTAAAACATTTATTTTATGTTTAGATTTATTTATTGGATTCCATGTTTTCTTCAAATAAAAACCCTTATTCCCTTTTTTCTAGTTATTTTTGTTCTGAAAATTAATTTTTAATATAAAGGGATATATCAATATTTGAAAATGTTTTAATAATGGGTTAAAAAGTATATTCTTGTGAGTTTGATTATTGAAATTAAATATTTTATATATTTTATGTATGTTATAGTCCTTTTAAAATTTTTATGATAACTGATAATCCCAATATATCTCTCAAATGCATTAGGTAATGATTATGTTCTCTGGATAATTATGTTGGAAATAATTGAGTATGCTTTTACATGTGTAAGGTTTGTTATAATTGTTCTATAAATATGATGTCCCAAGGAAGCAATAATAATTTTCTATTTTTATAATTCATTTTCATGGAAATAATTTGTTTTCATAAGTTAAACATATGATCTTTTGTTTAGAGGAATCATTACTCCCTTTAAGTATAAAAGGGATGTTTTTAAGAAATTTGTTTTCATGGATTATCTTTTTTTCACAGAAACCCCCATGATTATGATTTTACATTTATATTTCTTATAAATAATTACATGAAAATAATTGTGTCGTAATGTTTATTTCATGTGCATGGAAACAATTATTTAATCTCAAATTTTATTATATTAATGGAAAACTCTCTTATATGATCTCAAGGTTTTGGAATGGACTAACAAGTTTTTTTTCTTTCTATATGTCACTTACTAAGAATTTTGTTCTTATATCTCATTTTGAAATATTTTTAATATGGTTTAAGAATGTGTAGGAATAATTATGAAGAAAAAATATGGAAAAAGTATAGATTACTATAGTGTAAAAAATGCCCACTTAAAGACATGTTTATTACAATGTAAGATTTTTTCTAATTTATATAAAACTCTACAGATAAAAGGAACTTTGGTAATCAAGTGATCCAATATTTTTATTTGATGTTGTATGTTTAGTATAGATAAAATTGGTTCATGTTTATAAGTATAAAATATAGAAATTTAATGATTATGTATTTATCATCAGATCATGGAGTGCGGATTTGAGGCCAGTGAACTAACACATGAAATAAGTAAAATAATTAAAAAATAATTATCAATTATAATGTGTATTCTTTGATACCCTTAATGTTTCAGGGGCACTAAGAATCTATTTGGTGGTGACCCAACATTGGGGTTTCACCAGTTTCAATGGATTAATTCGAAAAAAATGACGAATGCAACCATTGAAATCTCCTAGAGAGGATTATATAGCTTCAATGTATAACTAATTTAAAACAAGAATTACCTAAACAAATTATAACCCTATAGGATCAATTTTCATTTATAATATAGTCATGTTATCATTGTAGTGTAGAATCCAAGTGACTATTCTTCTGGGTATCTACACACATGCTATATAAATCTATAGAAAACATTCTTTAATCACTAGGTGAAAGTGTGGTAGAGACAATTTCTTCACACCATTAATTATTGTTCATAAATAATATGTTTCATTATTCTCTCTTTATTATTGATAGAGAGTATAAAATCATAATATTCTTAGTCCATGATAGAATTTTTGAATTGATTTCATTATGCATAGTAAGAATCCCACTCTCTAGAATTATATAACTTAAAATTTATACATAGGGTTAAATAAATGAAAATTAAACAGATTCCCTCTATCAAATTATTTTTTAAGTAATCTCCTTGTAAAATAATAAGAACCATAATATTATTTTCATTACATGTGTTTATTTAAATATAATATATAAAAAATAAAAAAATAATACTTTATATGAGATTAAATGAAATATATCATTTTAATTGGGACATTAACTCATCCTATAAATCCAAAATTGAAATTATTAAACCTCAAGTAATAAAATATTAATTAATATAAATATTATTCATTAAAAAATTAAATAAAAATCATATTCACTAATCTCATGAATAACAATCATTTTTATATTCTCATAACTAAATAAATATTAACTATAATAAAGAAAAAATTAATATTTATTTATTAAATTGTGAACCAATATACATGAGATAAATTTAAACTCACATATTCTAATCTTGAATATCTCATGATCAAAATTTTCCGATTAATAATATTTGAATAATTATAATTCCACCATATGAGAATATTATTTATTCTTAATATGACATTCACTAGAATTTATTGAGTTTCTGGATACACATAGAGTGTAAACCTAGATGATACTTGTTCAATAACATTTGAATATCTTGGCTAAAATCTCGAACGAGTGCCTAGAATCATGTCAATTCACCCATATATAATTAAGTTAATTTTGAAACCATAAAAATCTTCATATTTATGGTGGTTTTTTCACATGATGACAATTGTGGTGGTGAGGTTGAAGAAGTTTGTTTTTATTTCCATTATCTACTATAGTGATGATCGGGTGATGAAGATTTTGGTGATGTTCTCTACAATGCATTTTCAGTAGATGTTAGTGTTTTTGGGTTTTTTGATAATTGTAAAGGTTGCAGATTTCAGAGAGGTTATCAATGGTTCGTGATGATTTTATGGGGATTATTTGATGGGGATGACTGTAAGGGAAGTGATGAGGACTCGATGTGATAGAATCATTGTAGGAGGTGACTTGTGACTCCCTAATGACCCAAGGATGATACTGTGATTTAGGTTGATTTAAATTTTTATTTCTAGATTTGGTCCTTTCATGTGTTTGAATTTTAAATTTGGTTCCTCTATTGGTGTTTTTTCCTTAAATGTACGATTCCCACTACGCTTAATGTAGATTTTAGAAAATAAAAAAATGGATTGGAGTAGGATATATCCTCATGATCTCCCTCCTTGGAAATAACCAAGTGAAAAATTCATGAGAATAAGTCTCAATGTATTATGATCGTTTAACGCCTAATAATAAAACATCATACGTGTCCTCCTAGACAGATATTATCTAGACAATATGAAATTTATTCAAGAATATTTTTATAGCATCTATATGTTCTCATTATAGTGAAGAACATATATAACTCTATATTGTGACAAATATTCTACAAAGATTAGCATGTTAATTATACACATAAGAATAATCATTATATGATAATATATTTATTAATATATTTTTATTAAACACGAAAAATTCATTTGGTTCTAGCTCACTAATTCAAGCATTAATGTGCCTCAAAATTTTATAAAACAAGATAAATAAGTACTTAAATTGTTTCTTTAGGTGGGATTATTTTATATATGTAATGGGAGTTGGAATCCCCTTACACCAATCCAAATACCAAATCACAATTTATATTTTCCATTTCCCCATGTTTACATACTAATAATATAAATAACTTATAACACCCCATAATTTTAAAAGTAGAAAAATATATTTGATAGTTTAAAGGACATGAGACACCAAGTTTATCTTGAATTACAGGAAACACTATGATCATATTGTGTTATACACAATAGCCATTTTAATTTTCATTACATGAAACACTAATATTTTTTATGTTTGACAGTGTATTCAACATAAAATACCAAACATAGACAACTCGTGATATATATAACTTTTATAATGTTTCCACTAAATTGATAGGTATGAATAGTATTAACAATTTTATGATATATATATATATATTAATAAATATAAATTATTTATATATTTTTTACTAAATAATCAATTAATTTTTATTAAAGTGATTTTTTTTCAAAAATCTTTTTCTTGAAAAGTGATATTTATTTATTTATGTGAAAATGATATTACAATAAATTTTTGGAATTTTTATAAAATAAATTTGAAAAAATTAAATTCATCTTGTAATTGTAATATAAAAATTAAATTTGGGATTTTTTTTATTTTTTTGGAAAATATTGCGTTTTTAGCAAATATCGGAAAATACATATTTTTTTTGTAAAAAATCCTTTATTTTAAATAAATTAGTAATTCAAAAGTGCCAATATGTTTTGAATATGATTTAATTTAACATAAATATTAATTATTTATATAAAATCCAATTAATTTATTTTTAATCACCTTTATATTTTCTTTTAGTATACGTTTTGTTTGGGTTTAAAAACTAATTGTTCTAAAAATTGTTTCAAAATGAATAATGGTTCTTCATTTTATTTATTTAAAATAATTCCTAATGGGGATTGTTTTAAATGAAATTTATTGATTATATATAATTAGATAATAATTTAGTTTCATAAAATGATTATTATTATTCATAATTTAATATAGAATCATCTTTACATAAGAAAATACTCATTTTAAAAACCAGCTTTCTCACTAAATATGCAGGATTAATTTTAAATTAAATCCTACCACTTTTGTGTGTTGGATTTAGAAAAACTTATGAAATATTTTGAATCATCATAATTTATATAATATTATAATGTCAACTTAGTTTTTACCATAATTATTAGTGAAAAGAGTTAAAATTAATTACCGGGATTTAGGTCAAAACATATTTTTGTGCATTACATGCATATGTATTAAAATTAATTTTTAAAAAAGATTGGATTTTTATTTAATAAATTGGTTGAAATATTTATAATAATTTGCAATAAATTATATAATAAAATTATTTTAATTATATTCTTAAAGGTTGAATTACCATGGTGTATAAAAAGATACAGGTTACCATGGTGAAAAACGAAAGTGTTAAATTGATTAAACTTAAATAATAATGAATAACATGATAAAAATATATTTATTTTTTTGGTTTGGATGTGTTTATCGAACAAATAATCCATATAATCTATTACTGATCTATTTTAGATCAACATGAGGCAAGGGAGGAATCCCAATTGCGAGTTCTTTTGGGTATTTACAAGAATCCCACTCCTCCTCCTTCATTAAAGGGAATTCACTAATATCACTTATTAACACCTCTAAATCTTTTTTATCAACCCAAAAATTCCAAAATAGCCTTCCAAATTAAATCCAATAATCCTATAAGCCTTATGTTATGAGGAAATCCAACTTTGGAAGGGTTTGGTGCAAACCTAAAGAGGATAATTGAAGGAGAGGTAACGTTTATCAATGAGCATTTTATTATTATTTATTTCTCCAAACTATTAAATTATTATTATAACATGATGATATAATTATATCAGTATCTTACATATACTAATATTTTTTTATGATATAGGTACAATATAAAACCACACAATTTTCCACTATATAGGTTATAAAAGCATCATTCCAGTATATAGTGGACTACCACCTCGTGAAATGATGTCATTAAATTTTCAATTACCCCTATCATGGATTAGTTATATGATGGATATAATGATTATATATAATATTTATTACATAATTATACCTATTTATTCATTATATCATATATACCCCATCACTTTCCATTCCGAAAGGGATATAATTACATCACTTGTGTGTACGGCGGACTACCACCTCGTGAACTAATGTAATTCATATTTTATGAGCACATTATGTGGATGGTAATAAGGGTAAATATAAAAAATATATTTGATATAAATGAAATTTTTATTCTATTCATGAAAAATATATCATTATGATAATAAAATATATCATTTTTTACAATTTTACTCACTGAAAAAATTAATGATATCGTCCATGGACGAGTGAACAATGTGATTCCTTGTTTCCCCACAACATTACAATAATTTTAAATATAATTACACAAAATTAAATAATATGGTATTTATGATATTATTATAATTATAGAAATATGATATATTACTCAATTTATTTCCATAATGATCATTGAAAAGTTGAAACATTACTCATGCATAAATATGACATGCCATCTTTATGATTGTAACTTTAGTTCATTTTTATTTACCATAATTAATGATGGGTTTTAAAATTATAATTTATTTATTAATATGATAACTATTTCATGATTATTATTCTAGATATGTTTAAATAATGAACTCGTTGACCATAGTCAACCCACCTATGTTGTTTTTGAGACATAATCCCGACATAGTCAAAATATTGGACATAAAATTAAATGATAATAAGTGAAATAATATTAATAGTAAACTTTAATATGGTTCTCAAGAAAGTAAATTGTTCAAATTTTTTTATTATTCTAGAATATAATGAAACATTTGACATGTCTATCTCAATGTAATGGTTTTTCTTATCTAACCATTATTTCATTAAAATATATTCCATATTTACCACTTATTTTTGTTGTGTGGTAAATATAATGCACATGAATTTATTTTATGATTGTTATAACTAAATTTATGTAGATTAACATATCCATTTTAGGACGTCTCTTTCACAGGGTTTATAGTTTCAATATTACCAATGCAGTTAATGATTTTTGTCTCAATTTTCCATCTTTGAGACATTCATTAAATTATACACCAATCATATTTTATGAGTTGTATATAATACATATTCGGCATGTTATTTCATGATTAAACTTATTTTAATGATATTATAATTTTCATTTGAAGTTATCTATCATTGGGATCATGATTCAAAGTTATAGAAGTGGTAAGAGTATTTTGGTACGATCTCATCATTCATTAGGATTGTATATGACTAATTGTATGATATTGAAAGATTACAATTCCCATGAATTATCTTACCCTTTGTTTGTTCATAACATTTTAAATTAATTTTAACATTTTACCACACTCTGGTACGTAAAATGGTTTCGAAAGTGTTTTTAACAAAATTTAACTTCATCTATCTCTTCGCTCGAAAATCTATTTTCTTCCAAAACCATATTTGAAAAAAAAGCCTTCATAAAAAAGTTTTCAAATGTGATTTTAAATTCAAAAAGGGTATTTTAATCATGAAATGTTTTAAATAATTTTTAAAATATTCATCAATAATCTTTCAAGGTTATTTTTAAATAAAATGGTTTTCAAAAAAATTTATATTTTATAATGTAAATTTAAAAAAGAAAAGGGTATTTTCATTAAAATGTTTTTAATAGTATTTTTATGGTATTTCTATTCATCAAGGACAAAAAACCTTGTTGTTACTTGTGATCCACTTTGGATATTTGGTATTGATACTATCATCATCCTTTCTCTAGATGGAATGATATTTTTTCAGAGATATTTTTTGATGCCCGTTTCTCTTCTATGATTTAATAATGTATCAAAGAGAATGTTAGGGTTCAAATTTCTTTTCCATGGGTTAATAATGTTTTAAAGATATTTTTATGGAAAAATTTTATCTTTAATGAGTTTACCATGTTTCAAATATATTGTTATGGATCCTATTCCTTTTCCAGAGTTTAGTTATTTTTAAAGTGATTAGAATGAAACCATTTATCTTTACAATGTTTAATTGGTTTATAGAATAATAATTATTGTTTCTATGTGTTAAATGATGAGTGATATAAATAAAGTATTCATGTTGCGGTTTAAAAACATTATAAGAAACAAGTGTGCCTGATTAAACTTATATGAAGGGTTGATCCCAACTATAGCTTATGGGTGGTCATCATATAGCTCATAAGACATGTTGAGACCCATTTTTGCTTATAAAACTTGGGTGACATAGATATGGATTATATGAATGGTGACCCCAATTATATCCCTCCAAATCATTGGGTAGTGATATTTTTCTCTATAGAATTATATTTAAAGTTATCCATGTGGTGATTTGAATTTGTAAGTGTTTTTTAAGGGTTATGTAAGTGTTCTATGAGATTATGTCCCATGATACCAATATATTTAAATTTGATTTTTGTTCGGTTCATGTTGTTTCATTTGATAAATATTTATATCATCTGGCTCAAGATTATTGATTATTATGAATATTTCCCTTTTAAAATAATTATTCAATGTTTTCATATTTAATGATCAAGGTAATGATGTGTGTGGATATTCTTATGTTATACTTACTCAATTTGATTATGTAATCATACCCTTATTATCTTCTTATGAACACTGATGAAATTAATTTGTTAATGGTTACATTTTCCCTTACTTATCATTTGAGATCAACTTTCTTATGTTTCCTTTTCACCAGGTTATAAAGAATGAGGTTGAACAAATTATTTGTAATGGATTTCATATGGACTATAATGATATCTTAATGTGAAATAATAAAAGCATGGTTAAGTGGGATAATTTATCTTATAAAGTCATGAAAATTATTTATGTAGGATTTTACATTATTTTTTAAACTCTAAGCCTAAAATGTTATCAACAGTGTATGTGATTAAATTTTTTTCCTTTTGATGTTGTATGATTTGGATAAAAAAGGGTCTTAATTATCAGTTTCAAAGCTAAAAATGCAATTTTTACAATTTTAGCACCGAATTTGGGATTTCGGGTTCTCGGTTATTATTATTGGAATCAAATAAAAGGATAAGGTTAATATTTATACTATGATGTTTTTTGTGATGTTATCACAAGAGTTATGGATACCTTTATAGTTCTATAAGCTTAATGATGATCATATATTCAAATTATTAGACTCCCCATTGTTATTTCATGTGATGATATATTAAAGTGATTAATGACATTTTATGAGACATTTTATTAAGTTTATTTTTTTAAATATATGGTTAAACATGAAGAATTAATTTAATTTCTTTGGAAATGAGTTTTAAGGTATTAATAAACTTTAGGGTTTATATGATCTTAGATAATTAGAACATAGTTTTTATCATATATATAACCACAACATTGAAAAGTGATTAGGTGACTACGTGATTAATCTTACTTCAAAATAAGATCTTCATATTTTTGGTCTTGAAATCCAAAATAAATGAGATAAACATTGAGGTTAAAAAACTATTTAATTTTTCAGATATTGAGGTTGTTTGGGATATAGGTTTTGGGAATGATTTAGTTTCAACATTGGGTAATACTATTAAATTTTATAGATTATTGGTATATATATGAAGGCTTGTTCTTTTTGGGAATTATATCACTATTTTCTTACCATTATTATTTTGGATGATGTTTAAATATGGTTAGAATAGGGTTTTATCCCTTTTATGGTTATGTGGTATTTAAAACTTTATTTTAGTGCCTTAATAATTTAAAATTAGTAAGTGGTAAAATATGTTTTGTGATTAATTAATGTCTTTTGGAGGATAATATAAATATTAAAATAAGTTATCTTAAAAGGATTTTCCTTGTAAAATAATTGGAAACCTATATGAGAATATATACGTTGTAAAATATTTATGGCGTAAGGAAATCCCATTAATGCTATATAAGTTAAAATAAGACATTCCTTTTATGTTTTTATAACTAATGTCAAAAATTATACTTTCATAAAACATTTTATAGATTCCATTAAAACATTTTATAAATTCTAGGATAACATAAAATTATATTAATAAATCATATGAGTTAATAAAAATAATTTTTTTAAAACAATATTAAAAATATATGGACATAAGAGAAAAATGTACCAGATCAAAATGAGAAATAAAATCAAGTTTTTTAAAAACATTTCATTACATGATTCAAGTGAAAAAGATGATAAACTTTTCATTAAAACATGGAATATCCTTAAATATCCATAGAAAAATATGATATAAGTATTTTAAAATGAAGAAACTTTAATATTTCTTCAATGAAAATAAAAGCAGTTCCAAAAAAAGAGATTGCAAAATAAGTCCTTACCTCTTTGGTAACATTTAAATTATAACTAATTGAAAGAAAAATAATGAATTGAAACATTAATAATCATGGATAAATGGATATCAATATTAAATATTTCTAATAGGCACTATATGAACAACATAAAAATTAATAGGTTCATAAAAACAAATATGCCTTAATGGAGTGAAAATTGAAATAAAATCCCTTACATCATGATTCGAATTAGTTAAAGACTCTTTAACCTCATTCATAATAGTTTTATATATGTGATTAATTTATACAAGAACCATATTAATATTCATCATATCATATATGATCATATTAAAACCTATGATCACATGTTCATTAATAATATTTCATTTTTACCATTGTTTCAAGTGTAAACAACTTCATTTTCTCATGAATGTTTTATCAAAAAATTTATTTTTATTATATATAAGATATAGTTTCATAATTTATAATATAATTTTAATGTCATAAATATTATATTTACTCATTAGATACATTTTTAGAATAAATAATAGAACTTGGACATGGAACATGAATCAAATCGTTTCAAGGAGATGGTAGGTCGTACATAAGCACGAGTGATGTCATCATTTCCTTAATGGGTTAAAGGGTAAGTATGTGGATGATATATTAAATTTATAAAACCAATATTATTTCATAATTATCATATATATTAACTATTTCTATCATTATGTGTATCTATGTGATTCGATGATGGAAAACGTTTACATCATTTCTTGAGGGAGAATTCCACCACACACAAGAATTTTTTTTTTCAATTGATGGAGATAAACATGAATAAAAATAATAAAATCAAATTATATATGATATAATAGTGTTCTTTTGTTTTGAATTTTTATGAAATAATTTAAGGTGGTAAAATTATAAGGAAAACAAAGAGCTTCAATTGGACAATTACCTTCTCCTAGAGAGACCTATTTTGGATTTCTTATTAAGAACCCAAGGGCTGGGCTCATGGAAAAACAAGAAGATATAGAAAATGGATAAATATTTTGGGGACTCATATTGGTTGGGTTCATTTGGGATAAATGGATTAATACATGTGAATAAATGTAAGGATAATATATATATATATATATATGTATTTTAATTAAGATGAGTGGCACGCTTATAAATTTTTAATGTTTTAAAATAATATGAAGTCAATTTATTGAAAAATGGATCTAAAATTGAATATATTAGAATATGATAAGGGAAAATCTTAAATCAAAAAAATCCAATGGGGTTTCAAAAAGTGTTTAGTTCATTTTAATAATTATCGTTTTAGGTTAACCGTTATTAAACCCGTTTTAACCTTAACCATAGTGATAAGTTTTTACTATTTTTATAATTCATTATGAAAAAAATGAAATATACTTATTAAGAAATATGGAGATTAAAATTATTTAATCTATTTTATAAAATTCAATTCCCAAAAGTGGAATAATTCAATTTAAAAATATAACCCCCAAAAAATGTTGAAAAATATTTCTTCAAGAAATGTATTTTCCAAGCATAGGATGATCTTAAATTAAATATATAACTAGTAATCATAAATATATCAATTTAAGTTAAAAAAATTAGATAAGTAATAAATAAATTTTATTTAACAAATTCATAAATACATATTGTTTTAATTAATAAAAATTAATAGACATTATACTTAAAAATTCATTTTTTTGAAAAATATCCCTTTTACCCCCAAATGTTATCATATTTATTTCTATCAAGTTGATTGTAAAAATATTTTTAATTATACATATTTTAAATTATTATTATATATAAATGGATTAATTATTAAATAATACATGTTTAATTATATATAACATCTTATTTTTAATGGAAGATTTCAAAAACTCATTCTAGGCATATTTTGACGACGTGAGTTCAAAATAGATCTTAATGATATCAAAATAGAATTTTTATATCATGAAATATTAAAATATGAATTGTATAATAGCATAACTAAAATATCAATAGATTTCTCCACGGAAGAACCTGCTCTTGGGTGATAAAGTAGGAAACCGTACCTCAATCACTAGATCCGTCTCTAATGATGTCATTGGAAGAGCTATTCAGAACATTGAGCTTGGTGTTAAAGTTACTATAGTTTCTTACTTATGCATAGATCCTAAAAAATTTCAACATTGAGGGAAACTAGTGATTTCCTTATCATTAGATGAGTTAAACCTACTTTCTTCCGACTTAATATTTGTGCTTGTCAGGATGTTTTCTAAAAACAGACTGTCTCTTATGTTATTAATAAAATCTATTGAAGAAATCATATTTTTGGGATTTGAAATTGGTATATTAAAATCCTCCAATTTAGTTTTCTGACTCTCCTCATAAGATGAGTATTATAGAATTTGGGTGAGGAGATCATGGTCTTTTGGGGGTTGTGTCATGAAATTCGTTAAATGGAACCCTGATTTGTATCCTTATACCGAATACCCTACTGTTTCTATATGGATATGTTTCCCTAGGTTACCGATTCATTTATTTTAAAAAACTTCCCTATTTACAATTTCCATCCTTATTTGAAATACATTAAAGTTTTACCTTGCGATGAAGAATCTCTCAAGACCCCTAGGGGCTAGAATTTGTAATGAGATTTATGTTTCAAAAGCTCTCCCATACTAGATCTAGATCTAGAATGGTGAGCATGGATTATTTCAGGATGTGGTTTATCAAAATCTACCTATTTGTTGTCTCTTTTTCCTTATGTTTGAAAATTATTTAAAGGAATAAATAAATAAGGCAGCACACCTACATCATAACGTTATATGGGATGAAAAAGGAAAAAAACATAGACTTGGTTGAGAATGATTGCCTCCAAGTTGTGGCTGGCCCTCTATGTGGATCAAGAAACTAATAGAGGGAATATTGATGTTGTAAAGACTAATACTAATAAAAATATGCTTGGACATTTGAATTCTCAGCTCCCTCCTCTTGATCTTTATGATTTTTTATGTCTTTCAATAATGCTCAGGATATTAGTAACGACAAGGTGAGCACTAATAAGAATGATATTTCTATCCCAAGAACTAATCAACCCTTGCAAGAGGAGGAATGGAATATATGATCTAAATCTAGTGAGTCATCACATGATTATTATGAACTACCAATTAAAATTTAAGAAGTGTATTTAAAATTGAGTTCTAGGAAATCAAAAAAAGGAAATGGTCGATGAAAATAGTTAAATTACACCGAATTCCAGAAAAACCTAAAAACATAGAGATTACTCTAATTTGTAGAGGAAAATTGTCACTAGATCACTTGAATCCTCTAGAAATAAAAAAGTGAATATTCCCCCACAACCCATGTTTGATGAACATCTAAATGAATCCAATAAATTGGATATGAATAAATAAAGAAAAAATAAAAGAGAGGATTACCTTGAATATATAGATACAAATAAAATTATGGATGATTTGGGGTAAAACTAGACTCTTGGATAGATGAGAAAGATGAAATTGAACATCATAAGTATGAAGATAGTGCAATGACTATAGATACTTTTCTTTAAATAAGAAAATATATGTTTATTAGGATGGTAGAATAATACAAAAAGAGTCTTGATTTTAATTTCTAGAACATTACTTGGCAATAATCCCTCTATGCATTTTTAATTTGATTCTTCATTTCTTGTTTCATTTATCTCTGGTTGGTATCATTCCTTTTGATGATTCTACCTATGAGATAATAGTGTCTTTTGAGGTGTGGATTAAATTCAGTTTGGACCTGTCCTAATAGCTTAACTAATATTATATCTCTATGTTTCTGAGATGTTGGAACTTTTTTTTGTCAATGTTTCTATGTGAAGCATGAGTAGTGTCGACATTATTTTATTATTTTTCTACTAGATGGTTTTTGGGACTGTATTGATGTAGTGATGTTGTCAAAAAAAAAACTTTAAATTGTCACCACACGTTTTCCTGCTACATATTACTATGCACTCTCTTCATGGGTACATGGAGTTTTCAATGTTTGGATTCCCCATGATTGGATTTTACTGTATATATTTTTTATGCCTTTATGTGATGGACATATCTACTTTGTGCAGTCTTTTGATATGTTTTTCTGAACATACAGTGGTGGTTTGGATTACAGATTGACTACCAAATTTTGGATACATATTTCTTGATATCTTTGGAGTTGATATGACCGATTTCATTTAGTCACTTTGTGTTTTCCTTTTTTTACTATCTTGTAATGAACCTATTTTATATGCAAGTGAAGTTTATTTTTGCTACTACATTCAATGATCCTACAAAAACTATTATTGGACCATGATAAGGAATTGGCATGATTTTATGTTTTCAAGGTCTGAAGTAGGTTTAGTAGAACCTTCTTATAGATCTATGTGGGGAGATTTAATTCTTTGAATAGAATCAATATTTGAAAATGAATAGAGGAATATAGATATCTCTTCAATATTTAGTGTTGTATGGAATTTATATATGTGATCTCTTTTAATTTCTTGTTGTTGAAAACTCTTTTCACCTCATGTTATCACTATAACAATTACTTTTCATAATAAACTTTGAGGGGGTATGAGTTGGGTTTCCAATACATATCTCATATTGTTCCAAAAAAATAGAATAACTAAAATAGAATGTCCACATAATATTATTGGACCTCAAGTGTTACAAAAAGTGTGGGAAGTACAAAAATTGGTATAGAAAAGCTTAAAGGGACCATCAATTCATATTTTTATCAAACATCCCACTGGAAATAATAAAAATGAAAAGGAAGTAAGAATGTGAATATTTATTACAAAAAATATTTGATTACATACGTTTTCTCTATTCTCCAATCAAAACTGATGGATAAACCCTTATAAGGCACCTTTATAAGGGAATAACATGATAGAAAATAGCTAGAAACTTTAGATAAATGAAGAAATTAAACAATTGATACATCTATATATCTAGTATCCCATATTTTTCTACCATAAGGGATGTTTCTCTATCAATAAAATGATATTTATTTAATTAGAATAGATAAATTATATATTTTTTATTTCCTCTATCAATAATATTTTAGCAATATGGGTTTCGGTTCACATGATCATTTAATTGTGTTGCCGACATGCTAGCTTGAAAAGCATGATTCGGTCCAAGACTGATTCTTTATACCAACTTGGTGTCCCTGAATAATGTTTTTAAGATTATTAGGAATGATGCAATTGGTTTCCATTATTTCTATCCTCCTTAACTCTTCCCTAACATGGTTGTATGTAGGCTTTATTACTTTTATTAATTAAAAATTTAATATCATTCATTACCTAGGATTATTATTTGACCTATTTATATGATCAAATTCTACATGAAAGAGTTATTATTTTATTTTGAAACTTGGTTTTCTAAATGATATGTGGGATATTTTGATGATCCCCTTTAATTGTGAATGAATTTATAGTCAATTTCTTTTTCATCAATTTCCAGGTACAAGTTATGCTTCTCCTCCCTTTATTCTTTATAAAATAATCCTTAGAAGGTGAAGGGTGTATGACAATGCTGGCTTCCAATATAAAAGGAATTGGCTATGAGGTGAAAATTTATATTTAAAACATGTTCTACCATGAGAAGATAATAAATTATTCATCCGATGCATTTTCATTGAAAATATTTACAATGTTATCTTGGAAACATAGAATCATATTGGTCACCTCTGGTTACAATATAGGGAAATTGGATCATGCATTGAGACCTATTATTAAATTGGAGTGAAAATTCATTATTATGGAATGTCATAGGTGAAATTTCTTATGAAGGTACTATCATTTTTCCAAAAATTAAAATTAATAGAAAACATGGTGTATTAATTCTTTTTTACTTCTACTTGAGTTCATAATGTTTGTCATCCACCATGATTATATTGGACAGTTGATGACTTCTATAATGGATTTTTTGAGGAAGAATTCAAAGAAAAGAAATTTCAAGTATTTATTCTAATTTCCCTTTGTATAGTGTTTTCTAAGAAACCAGTACATTATATTTTTTGAATCTTACATGGTTTTCCAAAGGTGAATGATGGATTCCTCTAGAGTTCCATTACACTATAAAGTTCAGATGTATGACACCATTGGAATGCCAAATCCATATCAATCACTTCTATAATATGTATTTGTATTAATGATTCCTTCTTAGGGTATTACATTATTTTAGTTTTATGACATGATTTATCATAGAGCTCTGAAACATACATCATTTTATTACTAAAACTGATTTAATTGTATAATATTTTCTTTAGAAAACACATTTATTTTAATTTCTATAAGGTCCACTTTGTCTAACTTCACTTTAAAAACATTAAAATACTCAATATAAAGTATTTCCAAGTAATAAAATCACAAATTATCAAATGTATCATTAAAATCATGGTTTTAGGAAATTTTCTCATCAAGTACTATGTTCATCCAGTATAATGAAATATTGTAAACTCCAATGTATTATAAAAAATTTGGGGATATAAATAATGTATTTTTTTATAAAATGTTTGGAAAAAATATTTATAATAAATCACACATACTTATCTCTTTTCACTCTTATATAAATACATTATATCATGTTTGAATAAACTTCTCAAAGAATTCATGGATGAAAATATGAATTGTTTTATCTTTATACCCATCATGTTTCTTATATGAATATCATATTCTCAATTATTCTACTAGTATATATATTGATATAAATTATTTTTTAAATTTATTCTTATATAATTTTTTTAAATAAAAAGAGGGAAATAAAGTATTATAATTAATTTTGTGGACCCTCCTACCCAAAAAATGACTGCACACCTCAATTAGCTCCCTATTAAATAATCTTTCACCTAATTAAATAGACATGAAAACCCTTCCCCTCTGACTATCTCTTAATGGAATCATATAGTATTCTAAAGTTAAGTGATGGAATGAATGATAAACATGTAACATGGATACTTTATAGAATACTCATGGACTATATAGAGATTTTAAGAGGGTTAGATTTTATGGTAGGCTCAAAAGAGGGCATTCTTTCTAAACAGATATTTCAAAATTATGGCCCAATCATTTAAAAACCACTCCAATTATCTTATATTTTTTTAAAATAGAACCAAAAAAGTTATATATTACATATAATGATTCAATAATATCAAAAAGATACATATTAATGAAGATTTCAACATTGTTTAGAGACCTATCAGGTTTTTAAGAATAAATTGGACTGAACTTGTACACATGTGTTTAAAAGGTTACCATAGTTCAATAAAAGTTTATATTAGAAAATATAGATAAAAATAAATATCGTCAATAGTATAAACCTTTAATTTTTCAAATAAGTCATTTTTTTCCAAATATGGAAAGATAATTTAATTTTTCGGGGTATTACTTTTATCAAAATTCATCTTAAAAAGGCTCCAAAATTTGAATAAAAAACAAACATTAGTTTAATTTATGAAGTTAGTATCATACAACCAAACTTATATTTTACTACCTACATTGAATTTTAATTTAAATGGTTATATTATTCATAGAAAATGTATTTGGTGGAAATAAATACTTGGATATAGATAAAAACATGGTTGTTATTTTTTGTTGTAAATATAAGTTAAACTCATATCCACACTACTTATTATATAACCTATAAGAAAAAAAAGAAAATTATAATTAATTTATTAAAAAAATAAATTAAAGAAGAAATAGATAATAAATATTTGTTTAACCCCAATGGGAGTTTTGAGTATATACTAACTTCAGGGATAAATACTAGATTTTATCCCTAATCTTGAGGTATATTTGATATCATTGGTAGAAACCATTATATATGGATAGTTTTAATGATCATAATGATCTAGTATTTATTGAGAGATCCCATTAGACAAATAAATATATGGACATCACCTATATAATAATGACCATGTTTCTTGATAGTAGGGAAAGAATATATAGGTCCCATTCTTATTTTTTGAGGATATATTAATGTGAGTCCTATCACAGGGCATAAAATAAATTCAATCTATAATCTTTGAATATCATATAGTGGATAACAGTAGACTTATCTCTTTGTGATATTTTTAATAACACACTTTACTATTCACTTATGAATGTTTTGGTGTTTTTAATATAGTAATATAAATGAAAATTTATGGAGTTTATGGTGTGGTGTAGAAACATGAATGGAAGGGACGAAAGAAAACAACATAATGGTTAATAGGAAAGGGAATTCACTCTAGGTTTGACGTAAAATTTTATTTTTTATCTACTAATGTGATTTTATGTTATTTTTTATATTATAATAAATACCATTCATTGACCAACACCCTTTATTTAGACTGATATCTCTAGCATTATTTCAAATATCTCATAGGAAAACCAAACATTACCTCCTTAATAATAATGAAATATGACAAATCATGTCTAAGGCAGGAAATAAAAACAAACCAAACCCATAATGTATTGTTAAATCCTCATCCCACCTAATTTATTCATATATGGAGTGAACTAAGCTAAATTGGGAGTTGTGATTTGGTGGGGATTAGAGTGGAATTGGGGGTATTCCATGGATGGTGGAAAATATCTACACCAAACTATAACATAATCACTTCCACATAAAAAATGAATGAAAACCCTTTCAAATTAAGAAATTAGATTCAATAATACAATAAACCACCCTAAGGGATTACACTTGTAATTTTGTTACCCAAAATCATAGTCATTTGAAGGCACGATATGGTAAAACAATAAATAATGGGGAAGAATAATATGGTGTTTAAAAATGAACTACTATATTTAAAATGTAGAAAATGAATTACAGTAAACCCCATACTACTATATGGAATGTTGAAAGGTCAATTATCGAATAACAGAACCCATTGTATGTTTAGAGTGGGAATATATATATTATAAGTGATGAGATAAAACTCCCATGGGATTAACTACACGTGTACATGGATGAGAGTGATATTTCTCAACATACACAAATTTTGGATCTTTCTCCCCAGTTTGTTATTTACCATCATGACCATTATCTCATATTTCTATAGAATGAGAGAACATGTCATCTCTATTTGGTTATTTATTTATTTGATTATAAAAAGATATTGTACATGTAATTCTTTATGAGTTATAGGCATATAAAAGATTAATGGGATCAATGAAATTGATGGTTTTTTGATGTTTTCAGTAGCATGAGACTATATTGGAAAAAAAATAATCTTGCATTGAAGATAAAAATTGAGTTGGGGGGGGGGGTGAAGGATTTTGCGTTAGGGTGAGATGTTACATTAAAATGTGGACAAAATTCATGTAGATGGATGATGGTGTGTTGTCTTGTCTATGGATGCTTTTTGGTCCAATTGATGTGTATACTAAGAATATAGCACCACAATTCTAATTAAACTGTGAAATGATTGAAATTTACATTTGGTCACTCGTCTCAGTTATATTTTATACATTTGATAAGTGAGATCATAATATGTTTTTGTGGCATAGAAACTATGTGAGGGTACTCCATGAGGCTATATTGGGTCATCGATGCTATCTCCATAGTTGGCGTAACATCTGTTTGATTCTGGTGTAGCAATAAGTGTCATAAAAAATGATGTGTTGGATGTAAAATGCATTTTCAAGATCTATTATAGGAGTATGTTGGAATGATGACAATATATAAGGAGATTTTGGGATATTATTTTGTAAATTTAACACCCCCTTATGGTTTTTTTGCGGTTATATCCATGGTATGATAGATTCTACGTTATCATATACTATTATAGAAGAAACAAAAATAGTTGTTTAGTAGTCCATTTGATCCATTAAAAACAACATTGAAATTTTATCATAATATATCCCAGTTTATCCCATTTTCACAATAATATATTTTATTTCTCTATAAAACTAAAATATTATTATTTCATATAATTAATATAATATATGATTTATTTATAGATTAAATATATACTAAAAAAATATACACTTATAGATCAATCTCCCCATAGATAAGAAGTATTCCATGTCCAGCAGGAATGTCTCTCAATAGAAATATGGATCATGAATCCAATTCTCCCCTGTTAATGTCTTGTCTAATAAATGACCTATTATGAAATATTTAAGTAAATATTAATATAAAAAATGTACCTCATTTTAAATTATCTCTTATTCAATATTTTAGTCATTCATATCACTTTAAGAAATAGATTTATTAATTTGGATTTTTATTAGATGCATTCATTTTCCAATTTTATTCATGTTTAGTGTTTACCTTCCAGTAAATCTATCTTATCAACCAAAAAATTATTCAAACTTAATTCAAGACATTAATTTTCATAAAGCTTATTCAATGATCTTAAAATATATGGGACTAAATCATTCAAAATAGAAGTCACTAACAATGGTTATTTATGATAACCAAAGAAAGGAATAAATATTTGGACAACTGGATAAATGATTGTAATTCACTCTAATTATATATTTGTTATATTTTACACAAACTCAAACACACACTGTACTTTTAATTTTTTTGTGATTTACATTTGGATCCCAAATTAGAAAATAAATCCAATTAAAATAAATTTATGTAATTGGTTTTTTAATGGGGAATCTTGAGTTGATATATTTTTTAGAATGTGATTCACAAAAAATCTTATTCGTTGATCCAATTTATACATAATAAATATGGTATACTTAAATATTTTTTTAATTGTCTTTCATTACTCAAATTTTGAAAAATGTGAATCCATACTTTTTAAAGTTAACTATGACTGATAGAGAAAAAAATAGTGCAAATTTTTATGTAGAGAAAACAAATAATCAACATTTTTTTAAGTTAAAAAATAATGAGGTAAAAAAATAAGAAATCTAAAATAGGTTTAAAATCCATCATTCTTAGATTTCATTACCTCATTTAATAAAATCAATTAGAAGATAGATAATACAAATTAGTGGAATTGATATATACAAACTTATTAGGTTTCATCATGTGTCTTGAGTTAAACTTTTACCCATTGTTTCTCTACAACCTATAAAAGTAAAAAAATGATAAACTTATATAAAGAAAAATATGATAATAAAAAAGAGTTTAGAAAAGATTTTAATATCATTCTCCAAGTGGTGTTCTGTTTATAATACCCACAGTCAGATATTTGTTTTGGGTTATTTCCAATTCAAAGGTCGATGGGGTTTATGTGATAAAATCACCAAACATTATTTCTCCAAATTTAATTGATTTGAAACAAAGATCATGGAATCTTAAAAGAAAAGAATAATATACCATTCACCATAATGTGATAGGAAGATATATAAATTAAAAGGGTAGGGAAAATAATAATTGGGTTCTCACTATTATCCTAAGTGGTTTCCATATACATAAGATATGCATGTTTTTATATGAGAGTTGGTTGCATGAACACAATCTCCTTGGGATCTTATTCTTGAATTACCACCACCTTGGTGGTCTATTCATTAAATTCTTATACTAAATTCTCCTCGATGTGTGGTTGTTTTTTAAATTTTATTCAAATCCATTAAAAGTAATGGTTCTAATTTTATAAAATATAATTACTGTATGTGAATATGATTTTTTTAATTTAGAAAGAAAATAAATTGAATCCAAGGTCATGACCAATCTCTTTAGCAGATCAGCTCTAATTATTCATTCTTATTTGAATTAAATCAGAATGATCTTATAAATCTAACTTAGAGAAGAATTTTTTTTGGTATCTCCTTACTCTTCAATGCATTAATTAAAAGTAGAATAGAATTTAGGATCTATTTGTTCCATGGATGATTGTTGAGAGAATTTAGAAAATTATTATTGAATCTCAGTGATATCCCAGGCCAAGGATTATAGTCATGATTTCTGTTGGTCTTTCTTAAGTCCCTTGATGAGATCTCTAAATGAATCCTAATTATATCATTATATCCAAAATCTCTTAACATGTTTTACTAGTAATAATAAAATTTTATACAAAAAGGTGTATTATTGAATCATCAATTCTATTTGTTTTGGAATTTACTTGAAAGAAAAAAATATTTATAAAGTTAAGATAAAGGATAATTACTATATTGAATCTTTACAAACACTGTATAAGTGATTCAAGGACTTCCATGGGTCCTCAAATCTCTCTAATTTATAATCCTATATTGCAAAATAATGGTTGACCAATGTTTTTTTAGTTGAGGATATTTATCAATAAGTCATTTTACTTTTCTATTATGATTGTTTTTTTTGTGTTTTTAATATAGTGACCCAGGATTAACACACATGGATATTACATAATTTTAGATGAATATTATGTACATTAAAATATACTTGCCCAAGGATAATAATAGTTTAGTTTCATTGGAAACTTAGAAACAAAATATTCTATCATGGTGAAAGATCTTCAACATCTCCTAGAAAGGACTCCACCTTTGGTAATTCTACCTAAAACATTTCATCATAATCTAATGAAAGAAAACATAATAAATGGGTGATATCAGATTCTTAGTAAGGGTAAATAAAGTAAATTCATAAGCCTAATATGAAAAAAGCATATGAAAATTTATAATAACATTTGAAGATCATACGAAGAATATTAGAGGACAAAATAATTATTTGAATTTCATAATAAAAAGATAATAATATAATTTAGAGAATAATTCATGAAAGAATAACATAGGTATAAGACATGGAATATGTGGTATGAAAATAAGAATATAAAATCATATGTCAAGGATACCTACCAAGACCTTTATAACATGTTAGGCATGGGCTACAACCTGTGTACCTGCTTCAGGCTTGGGCTAACAACACTTATACCCTCTTACTTTTAGTCTTGAACTACAACCCTTGTAACTTCTTGTTTTCTTGATTGGACTATAACCTGTATACCCTCTTAATTTTAGTCTTGAGCTACGACCCATGCACCTTCTTATTTTTAGGATGGAGCTATAACCCGTGTACCCTATTTCTTTTAGGATTGGAATAAAATCCATCTATCTTATTGCCTTTGGGCATGGGTAATAACTCATGTACTGTCTTAGCTCATATACAACTTATCATTAACTAATACATTGGAGGGATATATGGGTCCTGATCTTCTCATAATAAAAGCATTCACATAAATTTCTTAAGATAATAAAACTTTCATCATATCATGACCCATAAAATGAGATAGGTTTTATAAACATGAAATCAAAACCCATGAAATGCAATGGGTATCATTAACATTTAATCACATCATACCCTATAGAAAGAGATAGGTTTCAAAATCATTTTAGGAATGAATAACCCATGAAAATAAGTAGGTTTCAAAATCATAAAAACTATGGAATTGAAACATGTTTCTTGAGCATCATTCCATCAAAACATAAACTATTTAAGATATATTATGAATGGAACCTTTGGATCATTTCTCAGAATGACATGAGCAACATAAATGGATGTTATATTAGATGGAAAATAACTTGGAAGGATAATTTGAAATCACTTATTAAGGTAAATATCATTTATTATTTGAAAAATTATATTTAAAACATAAAACTTTTTGAAACCCATTTTCTTTAAAACTAATAAATGATGCTTAAACACCTTTTTAGAACTATTTTCCTTAAAAACTTATAAAATAAGCTTGAAAAACTTTTGAAATATATTTTCATTAAAAAAATATAAAAGATTATGGAAATCAATTTGAAAACCATTTCCTTGAAAATATATTTTAAAAATATTTTATTAAAATTTAACCTTTTGAACATGAAAAAAATCTTCAAAGAATTGACGACTGGAAAATTTGTACATGTCATACGAGATATAAAGAACATCCATTTTATAAAGTTTTTTTTACAAAAATTCATTGTTTAAAAAGAAAAAAGAATATTCCTTTGAAAAAATTGGTAAAATACAATAGGGGTAAAAATATATTCTAAATATTTTTGGACAGTAGTATAATATTCTTGGAACCCATTTTAAAAAACATTGATTTTTGATCGAAGAGAGGGTAAAATTGTGCATTCTCAAAAAATACTTACTTAACTATATTATGTACAAAATAGTAGAAATATGGTACCAACAAATAAATATATCATAAATAACCATAGGACAAATTTTTTTATGATGGTTCTTAAGTGACGGGATATAATATTTCATCAAATAAGTATATGCATAAACAATTTTGAAATGTGATGATATTGTTTCAACAAAATATTATCACTTGGTAACTTTGGATTCTACTCTAGATGTAAAAAAATGAAATTTCATGAAGCTTATAATATCATGAAAAGATTTATATTCATTATATATCATATAAAATAGATTTATATTAACCCCAAAATGAATTTAAGTTCATAAAAAAACATGAGTCTCAAAGAAGGAAAATTGAGACATTCTATTTTACTGATTTGGTAACTTTTGAAACATAAACCCCATGAAATAAAGCTAATATAATGGATATGTAAATAAAAATAAATTTAAATATAATAATAATTTAATACATCCATGGTCAGTATACACCACTAAAAATAGGAATGGGTGGTGAATAAATCATATATCTCACAGAAATAAAAAGTGAGATGAAGTCACCAAACATTGTGTATTAGATCCCATCATATTCATTCAAACCACCTGTATAATAAATAATAATTCATTATATATATTTTACATATCAATATAATTATATATAATACCATATATTGTTTTATTATGACCTTATATTACCCTCTTGTTAACAATCGTATGTTAAGGTTCCACTTCGGGTAATATCTGCTCCGTTCTTCACATGTATCTTAATTTGTTATATATTAGATCCTTATACTTATATCATTATTATATAATGTAAAAAATGATACAAATATAATTTATATTAATTAAATTTGTACTATAATAATCTATATAATATATAAGTAAGGAATGTAATACACCGTTTATGGAGACGGTACGACGTACGTACACGAGAATGTTATTTCCATTTTTATTATCGTATTGAAAGAAAGAAAGGAAATGAATTGTATTTATATATGTATATAATATCATTATAGTATCCTTATAATTCTATATATATCATATAATTTCAAAAAATATATTCAATGTAGTGTGTGAGCGAATCACATCACTTTGAGGGGGTGGTAGTCCACACTTCCTCAAACAAAATTATCATATTTACACCAAATGGAATGTAAAATGATAAGTGTTGTAAATGGAATATATAAGATTAAAGACATAATTAATATAATATTGAAATCATATAAATAATTTTTCCATCATAATTTCCACCATAATATGTTGTAAAGGAAAAATGAACAATCATCATCTAGTGAGGCGATAGTTTGTCGCACACGTAAATAACATGTTCATTACCTATTATATTGAGGTGTGTGTAAGTTTCCATTTAATACTTAGAATAATAAAATAATATTATATTTAGGATACTTGTGTTTTTATACAATCATGTAAAAAATAGTGTGAAGGTGGTGTAGAGAGAGAATAAAATAAAGGAGTTTGAGAGAATGTGTTACCTCTTAATAAGGTAACTCCTTTTGGTTTGTGCCAAAAGGCTTACTTGGAAGACATTATTTCGAAAGGGAGGATTCAAGGAAGAAGTTATAAATTTTGGTATGTGTATTGGGTATATATATTTTGAACCTAATTGGTTTTATAGGGGTGAATAAGAGGGATAGGTGGCGGCCATTTATAGGGATGTAGGATTAACACTCTTATATATATTTGAATAGAGAATTCCACCCACATTTTTAATGTTGTAAGTGGACAAAAGAATGAAAAAAGTTGATAAAAGGTATTATAGGGTCAATATATGGGTATAAAATTTATTTTTGACACATGTATAAGTTTTTTTATTCTTTAAGGTTATGGTTTGGTCCTTTATTAAGCTTAATGTAACCTTAATAGATGTAATTAATTTTAATCACTTTCACTAAAATTTTATTCAAAAAATAAGTTGAAATTATTAGAAATTAGAAATTATGATGTTTCCAAATATGGAATCTATTTTTATAAATTATAATATCACAACTGGTAGAAACTAATTTAAAATTAATCCTACATTTGGGTCAACATTGCGAGTTTTTAAAGTAACAAAATCCAATTGTTTGCTATATTTTTATATTCAATTTCAATGGGAAATTTATCTAAATGACCTAAATTTTATTAATTAAAAAAAATTATGTAATTAAACTTTTAAACCAATTTAAAATATAATTTAATCTTATAAATAAATTATATGAATAAAGTTTTGAACTAAAATTCCTCATTTTTAGTATTCATTAAAAAACCAAACCTTATAGAAAAACCCCAAAACAATATCCTTTCCAAAATTTTTTATCTAGATTTTAAAGATTATGTTTATTTTGACATATTAATTCTATAGGATTTCAAAAAATTGTATTTAAAATGGGTTCTTCATTTAAGGGTGGTAAGACTACAATTATAACAATATTTGTTTTTAATCATAATATTGGGTTTGTTCTTTATCTTATGTCTACAAAATATTTTGAAAGAATATCAAAAATATTTTATTGAATATATGAAATATATATTATAGTAATATCACTGAATAATTATATTTAATGTAATTTATTAGGGTAAAATAGCTTTGTGACCATAAAAATAATAATATTACCTTTTTTATTCATTCAGTTTTCATATTCATTTATAATTAATTGGTACCATATTAATTAATATTATACTATGTGAACCATATATTTTCATAAATAAGTAAATAATATTAATAACCTATAATTTAAAGTCTAGTTTATATCTTATTATATTAAATAATCATATTTTAATAATATATTATCATTTGGTAAACCTTGGTCTTGCGTGTTACGTAAGCCATCAAGGAAATTTATTATTGCATATAATCTAAGATAACCTCAGTGTTCCATGTTGATAAAGATAATGTTTATGTTGTGTGTAGTGCACAATTAACTTGGTGTTTCATATTACACATGAAAAACACAGTCCTTTTAAAAAAATAAACTCTCTTCAGTGTTGCATGAAATGAAAAAAATCAAAAAGATTAAATTAATTCGAAACAACATAATTCACAAAATCTCAGGGTGTTACCTTAAAAACCCCTTAAAATTAATTTCATGAGAAAAATTATTTTGGGTTGTCAAATGTTTAATACTTTAATGTTTCATTCATAGAAACCCACATCGTAATAATGAATATTAAAACTTCCCTTGAAGAGGTAATTTTGGAGCCATAACAGTTAAATAATGTAACATATAAATAGGTTTTCACAAAGGAAAACATAGATGGGAATTGAAAAAATGGACATGGTAGAAAAATATATCTATCAATTTCTAATGGATAATAATAGAGAACAAGGTGAGGATAATGTTAACAATCATAATTCTATAAATCTGTGGTGAACTAAGGGATAATCTGATTCATCATAAATTGAGGTACTTGGATAAATTTTTTAGTTTCATGATCCTTTTTCTTAATGTTGAATAATTTTCATGAAAAGATATACTTGTATGATTTCAAGGCAGCATCACCCTTTATTTTTTTTTGATCCACTTCACCTCTTTCTCTAAAAATGAAGGTGACTTTTTCATTCCTAAGGTACTAAAATATCATAAGATCCATGATATTCCATCCAATTTGTCATTAGTTGACATCAACACAAAGTAGTTTGAATAGGCTATCAAATATTAATAAATCCTTATATATAAAGATAAAAGTTTAATCTTACTAACGTAATCTAATGTTTAACTTAAACTTTCCAAAATGGTTAACCTTATTAACTTTACTAAAGATGAAATTTAAAATCTTTGGAATAAATGACATGAAATCATCTTATCATTGATATCCCATGTATCAAAATGTGTCACTCTTTTGTCACATTCCAAACATGTGAATACCCTCATCGTATATTCACTTAGAACATGGTAACAACCTTAATTACCTTAAATACTTTTGGAAAACAAGCATGCTTCCTTATTCCATTGATGACTGGGTATATCTTTTAAATCCATGAAGTTTTAAACCTTATCCTTAATAACATAAAAAACTTTTTCAATAATTATTTCTAGGGTAATCTGTACCGTATTCATATCCAACATATCTTTATCCTAACATCATTATCTCAACATCAGACAATAATTGAGGGTTACCTTCCCATAATAAAAATATAAACATTTTATGAAATCAATTTTCTATGTCTTAATAACCATTAATAATTTTCTCTTCAATCCTTTATTAAAAATAATGCTGATAATAATTATATATTTCATGATTCAAATAACATAATCTCTTAATTCCAAAACAAAAATACATCATTCATCCGAAATATGTCTTCATAACCATTAATAATTTTCTCTTCAATCCTTTATTAAAAATAATGCTGATAATAATTATATATTTCATGATTCAAATAACATAATCTCTTAATTCCAAAACAAAAATACATCATTCATCCGAAATTATTCTTAACCCATTACTCATACCTCATAAACTTATTCCTTAATACCACATTACTTGAATATAAAATATCAATCATGTATTAAGGTTCCTCAACCTCAATCTAACAATTATTCTTCTGTTTAATGTAAATCATACTAGATGAACATCACATACCTTTAACATTTCATTTGCAGTATCTTTATATTCATAAGTATAACCAATACTTATACCACCATTCTGATTCTCTGTACAATATTTCCACTAGGGAAATTAATTTGCATAATTCCCATAATTTCCACATCTGAAACATTAAATTTTAATTATGTTACTTCAATTTGTCTCCATTGAATAAAACCATAAATCATGGTGTGAGAAACATTTATCATATTGGTATATCATATAATCATGAAACATTACTTATAGGGTTCCAAAATGACGGATCCTACTTCTTTAATCTATGAAAAAATAGGTTTATCCCATGTTATTCATAGTAATCCACTATTTAAACCATTCATGATGGTTTGTATAGAGTTTGTGAATTCTAAAAGCATACCCCCAGGAGTGTTAAACTAGGTGTGCAGTAAGACCCATTTTCTTGTACCAGATTACCCTGTGTCAGGCCCAAAGCATCTTTTCAGATTTTTTACTCATAGGTACATCTATTCCAGATCCACATCGACCTTTAGTATCTATACAAGGGTGTATTTCTGTGAAACAACTTAATATATCCTTTACCAAAATTCCAGGACATTTTTTCCTAAATGTTAACTCATCCTTATACTTATCCTTTGAGACATCCCTAGACATTTCCTTACAAATATACCTAAGCATCTCAATAAATTTTTCTCATCCTAGTTTCTAAAGGATGAATAAAACTTTCTTTGATACCAACTATATTTTCCCAGTTTTAACATACATGGACTTATATCATTTTAGATGAATGTTCAATACATTACAAAAATAAATGCCTGAAGATTGTAATAGTTTAGTGTATTTGGAAACATGGAAACAAAATATTATATCATAGTGAAAGATATTCAACATCTCCCATAAATATCTATACTTTTAGTACTTCTACACAAAACCATTCTTCATAACGTTGGGAAACAAAACATAACAAATGGGTGAGCTCAGATGCTCAATTAGTGTAAATAAAGGAAATGCGTAAGCATAACATGAACAAAAGGGTATGGAACTTGATAATATCATTTAAAGACCATACCCTACATATTAGAGATCATAATAAAGATCATAATTTCATAATACATAGATCACAATAGAGTTATGTTCATAAGTCATGAAATCATAACATAGAAATGAGACCTGAAATTTATGGATGCACATAAGAATAGAAAATAATTTGAAAAGGCTACTTACCAAAAACATTATAACATGTTATTCTTGGGCTATGACCCATGTACCTTCAGTTGAATTTGGATAAAAAACATTGTACACTCTTACTTTTATGTTCATGAAACTACCAATGTACCTTCTTGTTTTCAGGCTTGGGCTACAACCCGTGTACCCTCTTACTTTTAAGAATGGGTTACTTCCCATTTTTCATCTTATTTTAGTTCTTGGGCTACAGCCCTTATACCATATTAATTTTAGGATTGGAATAAAACCCATTTACCATAATGTTTTCTGTCTTGGGATACAACCCATTTACCCTTTGAGATCATATACAACTTATCAATACCCAATGCATTGGAAGGAGATATAGGTCCCACTGATCTCATAATAAAATCCTTCATACATGTGCCACAACATAATAAAACATTAATAATATCATTAGCCATAATAATAGATAGGTTTCATAAATATCAAATCATAACCCATGAAATGAAATGGGTATTATTAACATTTCATCACATTGTAACCTATAAAAAGAGATAGGTTTCACAATCACTTCTAGAAAGTATAACCTGTTAAAATAAGTGGGTTTCAAAAGCATAAAACTTGTGGAAGTGAAATAGGTTCCTTGGGAATCATTCTTTCAAAACATAAATTGTTAAAGAAATAATATGAATGGAACCTTTGGATCATTTCCTAGAGGATTATGAGTAACATCAACAGATGTTCTCTTAAATAGTAAATATCTTGGATTTAAATTTTGAAAACATTTCTTGGGGTAATTTTTTTAATTGAAAAATTGTGTTTAAAATATAATGAATTTTGAAAACCATTTTCCTTAAAAATTATAAAAAATCCTAAAATCCATTTTGAAACGATTTTCCTTAAACAATTATAAGAGAAGATTACAATTTTTTTAAAAACCATTTACTTAAAAACTTATAAAAGGAGATTGAAAAAATTTTGAAACCCATTTCCTTGAAAATGTATTTTAAAGACATTTTCTTAAAAATTATCCTTTTAAACATGAAAATAAATATTCAAATTATTGATGGTGCGTAAATCCATACATGTTGTACGAGGTAAAAAGTACATTTTTTGTGAACAGTAAAAATGTTAAAAAAGTGCATCATTCAGTAAGAAACAAATATTCATTTCAAAACATTGGTAAAAGACTAAAGGGGGTAAAAATATCTTTTCAATATTTTATGAGAATAGTAAAATATTCTTGGAACCCTTTTTGGAAAACAAATATTATCAATCAAAGAGAGTGTAAAGTCAGACTTTATTTCAAAATACTTTCTTAACTATCTTATGTACCAAAGTATAGAAATATGGTACCAATACATGAAATTATCATGAATAACTAGAGGTGAAGAAATTTCCTGAATGTTATTGAGATATGGATTATAATATTTCCTAAAAATAATCATAAACATAAACAATCTTGAAACACGATGAGATAGTTTCAATAAACTCTAATCACTTGGTAACTTGGGATCATACTATCCATGCAATAAAAGGAAATTAAATGAATCTTAAAATATCATTAAAATATGTAGATTCATGATATATCATATAAAATGGAGGTATATACATCTCAAAGTGAATTTAAGAACATAACAAAACATGAGTCTCAAATAAGGAAAATTGAGACAAATTATTTTACCAATTTAGGTGATTTTTAAACTTAAACCCCATGAAATAAATGTCATATAATGGATATGTAAATACCTATATATTTATCTATAAGTATCATTGAATACATTCATAGTTAGTATACAAAACACACAAAAGGAATTGGTGGTGAATAAATCATGTATCTTATGGGGGTCTATTTATAGCATTCATAATTTCCAGGGAAGTCACGTCTTGAGATGGGATTTAATGATTTGATTCGATGCTTTTAGAACATCATTTAATTCTCTATAAAAGAATTTAAATCATAGTGACTTGATATCCATGTCATCTGACTATCTATCCAATTTAACACCTAGGGATTCACTCTCTATGTATTCCTTTAATGACTGGCCAATTGACTCTTGGAGATTGAGTGATTACTATCCATACAATCAGATTCCCGATGGATTTTTACTGGAATTATAAAGCTTATTTATTCTATCAAAACACCACCAAGGCCAATCAACCTTCCTTCAATTCCTCCCATTGATATGAGAACATCATTCCATGAATTCAGCATGCCCAAAAATATTTCAAGAAGAATTCTCGAAATCTATTTTAATAATCAAAAAAGCTGTCATTATTATCCGCCAATAATAAAGATCCATTAAAATAATAATAAATAAAATGAAATCATTAATTTATATAATGTGTGTATGGATTCATTAAAAATTATTATGGCGAGATGCATAAAAAGATACCCATTTGGATGAACACGCATCTCTTGAATAAAAAGGGTGGAAAACAAGAATATAACATATATATAATGTCAAAATTTATAAAACTTTTATTTTCCACCATATAAAATGAAATCAATTCTCCAATATAATATATAATATCTCTAATAATACCAAATAATTCTATATTTACCTTTAATATATTTCCTAGAATTACCTTTACCATACTTCCCCCCTTATGATATTATCCAATTTAATTCATAAATAGATTTATATAAAATGAGATAAATAAAATTTAAAACTATATTTATCATCATTAATGATATTTATCTAGAGAAAAAAGAAAAGTACTGTAAAATTTAAAACCTAAAAATTTATAAAGTGGGTGTTTTAGTAAATCTAAAGATAAAAAAATATCCCCCTTTTATTTTAAAATATACATAAGAGTGAAATGAATTGATTGAAATTTATTTTTAAACAATATAAATATTTAAAATAAAATTTTAAAAAATTATAAAATTGGGTGTCTATCTATGGATAATTTTAGTATTACCAATATTATTTACTATATAAATAATTTAATCTAAATATGAAGATATATTAAATAATAATGATTAAGAATAAAATAATTTGAAAATATATTAGATCATTAATGTTTGTTATATATTATGTTAATAAACCATAGATAATTTATCAGGAGTGACAAAAAAAGTGTGCAGTAAAGGTCTATAACTCATTACAAGAGTGAAGAAAAAATTTAAAAACCAAACATTCCCTTTTTGAGCTAATAACCTATTATTTAATCTATGTTAGAACCACATAAACATGTTTATATTAATAGATGAATTTTATTTCATGGAGCATCACACTCAGTATATTTTAACACAATTATGAAAAGTTCCAATACATTTTTTAGTTTGAAAAACTGTGATAATATATTTTATTTTGGAAAAAAAATTTAAATTTATAAAATAAAAAGAAAAACTCTCAATATTTTCAAAGTTATTATGTATGTATTACAAGATAATTGTAACATCTCAATTCCAGGTTCCGGCCAAAGGTGCCCCATAACTAGTTGTTCATTTGGCCTCAAGCACATTTCCTTAAATGCCAGAGGTTTTCGAATAGCAGTGAAGGCCTCTGGTGTGATAATGGGTAAACTAAGCCCTCATTGGAAGAGTAACACAATTGAATGAAAATTAGATAACAATTGCAGAAGTAGTGAGAATAACATGAAATAGTAAACAGTGGAAGACTACAAGTAGATAACAACTGGAGCATATATATAAATGATGTATGACACATATGTCTACAAATATAAAAAAAAAGTCACAATGCTAGAATACAGTACTAAACCAAAGTACAGAGAAAAAAAAGTAAACAAATCCAGCAGAATCGCATGCCTTAGCTTGGTCCCATGCTCTCCAAATCTATAGCAATCAAGTACCTGAGGTAGAAGGGTGTTTTCCCTTATCTATACCTCTAATAATATAATCTTTTTGGGCGCAAAAGAATGACCCAAATAGGGTTTGAGATGAATTGTAGTAGGCAACCACTGAAAGATCAGTGCCTAACAGTCAGTGAATATATATGGCATCCAAGAACCAAAATGAAGCAATAATCAACGAAGTAATCAAATGTAAAAAATCTTACAATTTTAATTACATTCATTTACATTCATCAATTACTAAACAAAGAAAAAACAATAAACCCTCTGGAAGTTCTCACAGCCTATCCCAAGTGGTTCAACCAAACAATCTCAATTAACCCTCTAGGTATGTTCTCACAACCTAACCCCTCTCATTCAACATATACAAGGATATGACAACCTCCTAGGTAGCTCACATGGTCTAACCCATTTTGTCTCATGAAAAAAAGACTATTTGATGAAGCACTCACCGTAAATTCCTCATATAGTCCTTTAAGGATAAACAATGACTCTCTGAGGAAGCACTCACAATCAATTCCTCCTGTTGTCCCTTAAGGATAAACTACAAGCTCCTTAAGGAAGTACTCAGTGTAAAATCCTCATATGGTCTCCAAATGATATCTATAAACACTCTGAGAGAGCACTCAACATCAATCCCCCCTATGGTCTTATAGTGTGAAATGTATAACAGACACATTGGGGATTCCCTCAAGGTAAATCACCCCTATAGTCTCACTACACCAGCCTCCCATAGCCTTGTGTAAAGAAATGTTGCACAAAAGATATTCACCAGCCAAATTAAACCTAAAAGTACTACTTGGATAAATAGCTACAAGGCATATCACAACATCAAATAATATCACTCCATCCTTACAATACTAGGCATGGAAATCAAGCATCCTAAGAGGGAAATCTAAACCAAATGGTCGATATCAAATAAAAAATGGGAAAAAAACTCCATAGTATGGGAAAAAAATCCTATTTTCAAACAAGAGCCCTGACTCAAGAAAACAAGCATAGTAGGAATCAACATGGTTGAAATCCCAAAACACACAATACCCCAATCATGGGTATTGGGAACTTTTTCACATAATGTTCAAAGACTAACTATGGAAATGTAAAAACCACCTACCTAGACATTATATAATCAATATACTCTGGCATTAACCCTTCAATCGAACTAGAATGTATTAGATCTACAAAAATGTCTAAAACGTTCAACCAAGGATATATCACGAGATTAGATAAATCAAGATATGAGGCTCTATAAGAAGGAATAACTCACCGTGATGATTCCAACTCAATAAATGGTGGTTGATTCTAAGAACAGACGGTCAAAAAGGGACTCAGAGAAGAATCATGCCCTACAGTCACTCCTGGACAAGACAAGTCTAGAAGAAGGAGTTTTTCCCAATTAGACGTGACCCTTGTCCGATTTAACAAATAAAAAAGGAACAAAAAATATCTTCTAAAATTACATGGAATTTATATGCCTTTACTAGGCCTCGCATTAGGTGGTCTCCATGTCACCCCACACAACCATGAACTCAGCCGTTACACAGATAGTACACGGTCACCCGTGGCCACCGGGTATACGGTGTGTACAACAAAGTACATGGCGTGTACTCCTTAAATTTAAAGAGTCCCATTGTTTTCTCAAAACAGTAAAAAAACATGATCCATACCAAAAAAAGAAGATCTGGGTTGTTACAAACGTCCCCCCATAAAGAGATTCCTCCCCAAATTTCCCTAAGAAGGTGGCAAAGAAGAAGAATCCTCGAAAAACTCTGACCACTATGATCACAGATCAGTCTACCTCTCCCAAGCCTCCCTTCGTACTCGCCCATGATTCCATAACAAACGTACCAGAGGAATATACCGGAAATAGAGAACCTATGTGATTCGATCAAAAATCGATATAGGATGCTTCTCGAACGAGGCGTCAACCTCCAACTCAACCACCTCTGGTTGAAAAACATGAGATGGGTCTGTGAAGTAATGTCATAGTTGAGAAAAGTGGAATATGTCGTGCATAGACTGATACCTTTGAGGTAGCTGCAACTGATAGGAAATTATCCTGAATCTCTCCAAAACCTCAAATGGTCCAACATATCTCGCCGAAATCTTTCCATGTCTCCTAATCCTCCTATGTCCCATCCTCGGTATGACAGATAAGAAAACCTGGTCTCTGACCTCAAACTCCATAGGTCATATCCATCAATCAAAATAAGACTTCTGTCATGACTAGGTAGTAGACATCCTCTTTCGAATCAACTCCACCTACTTTGTGGTCTCCTAAACAAGATGAGTTCCCAACATAGCTGCCTCTCCTGCCTCCATCCAATATAAGGGTGATCGGCATTTCCTACCATACAATGCCTCATAAGGTGTCATCTGAATAGTTTCTAGAAAACTATTATTGTATGAAAACTCCATAAGAGGAATGTAATTCTCCCAAGAACCTCTAAAATTGAGGAAGCATGCTCAAACCATGTCTTGCAACACCTGAATCGTATGCTCAGACTGGCCATCTGTCTGTGGATGGTAAGATGTAATCAGAAGTACTTGTGTAACCAATGCCCTTTCTAGTCCCTGCCTGACCCAAGATGTAAAATAGGCATCCCTGTCCGGAATGATGGTGTGCAGAACCCCCTATAAACGTACAATTCCTCAGATGTACAACCTTCCTATCTCATCAACACTGAAGGTCTACTTGATCAGTAAGAGGTGTGAAACCTTCATGAGTCTATCAACGACAAACCAAACTACATCATTCCATCAAGGTGACCTCGGTAATCCTATCATAGTGTCCATCTCAACATCATTCCACTTCCACTCGAGAATGGGTAACTGCTGCAAAATCCATTATGGTCACTAATGCTCCACCTTCACCAGCTGATAGGTGAAACACCTCATGGAAAACCAAAAAACATATCTCTTCAAACCTAACCACTAATTCTAATAGTGCAGATATCGATATATCTTGGTGACACCCAGATGAACAACACAAACTGAGGAATGAAATTCCTGTATCATCTCCTTGCATATGTCTGCTAACACCCATATGCGCCCATGAAAACACAATATCTCATCCTCACATACTATCCATCCATGAATAGGGTCATCCCCTATCACAGTCTCTCATTGAACTTGGCCCTCATAATATGAACGCTACCTAACTCTCACTCGATCAAGTAGAGTAGAGGTATCAACCACAGAAGAAAGAAACGTCTGCCCCTTTCTATCATGCACCTCCAAATGTATCTCATATAATAGAGCCATAAGCTACCACTCACTTCTGGCCTCATGAACTACCTATATTTGAGTCCTTCTACTCAATGCATCAGCTATGGTGTTGCCTTTCCCAGGGGTGTAGGTAAGATCAAAGTCAAAAGACTGAAGGTACACAACCCACCTTCACTATCTTAGATTCAGATCGTGCTGAGTAAAGATATACTTGATACTTTTTAGGTTGGTGAAAACCAAAAATTACTCTCACAGTGGTGAATGTATCCAAAAACGTAAAGCATGAACAACTACAGCCAACTCGAGATCATGCATCGGGTAATTCTTCTCATGTGGCCTCAACATCCAGGACCTATATGCAATGAATCTTTCCCCATACATAAGCACCAATTTTTTCCCGATACCTGATGCATCATAATAAATAGTGTAGCTCTTTCTCAGATATAGAAATACTAGTATCAATGCTAAAGTTGACCTCCATTTTAGCTCTTGAAATGTTGACTCATAAGAATCTGTCCACAAGTACTTCTCCCCCTTCTTAGACAGGCCTTTCAGTGGTGATACTAAGTGTGAACAGTCTTGTATGAAATGTCTGTAGTACCCAGCCAGCCCTAGAAAATTCCATACCTCAAAAACTTTGTTCGACTGATACTAGGAAACTACTTCTCTCAATTTCTATGGGTCAACTGATTCTTCTGTATCTGAGATAACATGAACCAAGAAGTGAATTTGGTCCATCCAAAAGTGGCATTTTAAGTGCTTAGCATATAACTGATGCACTCTCAGTGTACTAAAAATGATATCAAGATGGGTGGCATGGTCATGTTGAGTGTGAGAGTACACGAAGATATTTTCCTCAAAAACAACCATAAAGGAATCCAAGTATGGTTGGAACACTCGGTTCATCAGTGCCATGAAAACTGTCGGCGCGTTTCTAAGACCTAATGGCATAACCACATACTCGTATAGACTATACCTACTTTGAAAGTCTTTAATAGGTGTATCTGATAGTATAACACAAAAATGAGGATAAATGGATCTCAATTCAATCTTCGAGAACAATTGGGATCCTCAAAGCTATTCAAATAGATAATAAATCCTCAATAATGGATATCCGTTCTTGACCATCAACTATTTTAGCTACCGATAATCCACACAAAGTCTGAGGGTAACATATTTTTTTTATAAATAGAATAGGTAAACCCCAAAGAGAAGTGTTGGGTCGGATGTAACCCTTCACCTATAACTCCTCCAAATACTTATTAAGCTTTTGTAACTCTGGTGTAGCCATCCTACAAAGAGGAATGGACACTAGTGCCACTCTAGGAAGAAGCTCAATATAAAAGTTCACCTCTCTATCTCGAGGAAAACCTAACAAGTCCTCTGGAAATACATCCTTGAAATGATCAACCATTGGAGGAATTTCCCACTGTGAATTCACCCAGTCATCAAGATACATACTAGAAATTTGGGATGTATCTCCTCCCAACCCATGATGATTTGTTCCTACTCTGCTCGCTTGAACCTCCAATTTCCCTTATATAAAAGGATCCTCCCTCTAGTGACATAAAACTCACCCTACGACGATAGAAATCAACAAAATCCTAGAAGAGAACTAACCATTATATCTTGATAATGACGTCATAACCCATAATCACTTAGACATAAAGGTCCCATGAGAAGTGACACCCACCAACGTCTAGAGGGAACTCCTTGCACTGACATACACTATCCGTATTTGTCCCCAACGAAGTGTCCAACATCATGACATCAGCAGAAGAAAATATATAGAGCCCAAGGCTCTCCACAATAGCAATAGATATGAAACTAAGAGAATCCCAAATATAAAAAAGAGAAGAATATAAAACTGAGGCAACTTGAATAGTACCTCTAACTATAGAGGGTCTAGGATCTTGCTCCTACTGGGTCTGATCCAATATAAAATCTAGATTGTACTATGACCATGTGACCCTACCTGACCACCATAATCTAATCCCCCATGATGTCACTATAAGCCTGCCGACTGGCTACCATGGCTGTGACCTCCACCTCGGACTAAAAAGACAGAATAAATCCAGTTTCTAGATTGATGAGAAAAAGGTGGTGCTACTCCTGAATGAGGAGTTATATAAGAACCTCCTTCATCAGCTTCTGGTGAGAAAAACTGACAAAACAATTGAATATGACCCATATTTCCACAATATCATTACTCTACTGGGTCTCTTGGGAAATTTGGCCTCATATTCCAGCCCTTCCCACACTGGTAGGATACCACATGGATACTTGAAGGTGTATCAATCCTACTCTGATCTCAACGTATAGACTCCATGCGGTGCTTTCTACTATTAGATAGAGAAGCACTAAATCTGGATACTAAAACACCCTAGCCCACTACACCAGAATACCTCAGGTTTCACTTTATGATAAGCACCTGATAGACTATGGAAGATATAGTCTTCAACCTGTTGTTTTTCACCTGGGATCAGACGTCATACCTGAGACCATCCTCGAACTTCCTCGCTAGAGAAAGATCATCACCCCCTAAAATGGGTGTAAATAACTTCAACTCAATAAAGCAAGAAGAATACTCTATGATTGATAGTGTAACCTTCTCAAAACTCATGAACTCTCAGGCTCAGTTGGCAATCAATGTCTCTTAGTAGACGTAATCATAGAAGGTACATAAGAACTCATCCCAAGACATAACCTGATGGAGTCTTACCTGTGAGATCACATCCCACTATATCTTGGAGGAATATTGAAGAATATATGTAGTGAGCTTCAAACTACTCTTTGGAGGCATCTCCATATGCTCGGAGAAAGACAGCATGGCTCTTAACCATGACTCAGCAGCCTGAGGTCCTCCATCCCCTAATAATGTGGGAGGATGTTGCTGTTGAAAGACCCACGTCAACTCTTCCATAGATGGGGCAGGATGTAGTTCTCCCTGGAAGGTCTGTATAAAACTCATGAAGCCTTCTCAGAACTGTGAGTGAGTACCTATGTCCGGAATGACGGTCGGTGCCAAGACAGGCATGATGGGATAATTTGCTGGTAGTCCTTGACCAACCATGTCTAGTGTCTGATCATTTCCCTTTATCTAGAGAAAAATCAGATTACTTCTTGATACCATGACTCTTCAAGGTCAATCAGACACCTTAGATCAAGATTATCATGGACTGAAACATAGAAGTTCACAAAAGTTACAGGAGAAGTAAAACATTCAAGTTTTTCAAAACAGGGATACACATCGTGTATGAAACCAACACAATGTGTTCTTTTATGTATTCACATGGGTGTGTACTCCTACCAACCCTTGTCATGTAACACCCTATACACATTTCATGTTTTCCCAAGAAATGGAATGTTCTTAAATCATTTTCCCATACCCGAGTTCTTCTACATGACTAACCTAAACAGTTATCCTAAAACGATACTACACGACGTGTTCATGCCAGACACGACGTGTAATAGAGGGATTTTACCTACCTATTTTGTTAGTCAAATAGTAGGATACATGGGTTATACTACACAACATGTTTAATATTAAAACAATCTGTATAACCTATGTTTCAACTATCTGTGTCGTCAGTCACATGGGTGGACACACGGTACCTACAACATGATGTTTACCTCAGATACAGGACATGTTGTTCTAAGTATTTCCCTACCTCGTGTCACTTCCCACACAATTAGTGACACTATTAAAGACTACACAATGTTTACATATAGTACAATGCATGTACTCATGAAAATCAGTTCCTTCCCAAACAATAGGATACAAGGACTGTATTCAACAATACATCGTGTATTCTGGAAAGAATACAGAAAATTTATCACAACAACATGCAATCAGTAATACACCCTAAATGTCAGGGAATTAATGCATGAATTGTGATATCTAGAAAGTACCTATATGATTCATAAGATGGCATACCCTCATCTCATCAGGTTGAAAAGAAATAAAATCTCATTAGAAGCAACAATAATAGCACAATACATGTGAGTCACCCAATGGTGAAATCAAATCAACTGTAACAATTGAAAAACCATAAAAAATATGTAATATACGAGGTAAATTGGATTTTCCCTATACACGGGTTAGCTACTCCTAGGCACAACTTATTACCAAGTTCCGATTTCTTCCTATCTCTGGCTATAGGCTCCAAACAGTAAGTCAAGAAGAAAAGAATTCTTTTGATACCACTTTGTAACATCCCGGTTTCGAGTGCCGCCATAAGGTGCCTTAAAACCAGTTGTTTAAATGGCCTCAAACACATTTCCCCAAATGATAGAGGCTTCCAACTAGCAGCGAGGGCCTTGGATGTGATAGTGTGGAAACTATTCCATCATTGGCAGTGTAACATAGTGGAATGAAAATCGGATAACAATAGTGGAAGAAGTAATAACAACAATCAACTGTAAACAATAGAAGACTATAAGTAGATAACAAATGGAGCACATATATAAATTATGCCATCACATATGTCTAGGAAAATATCCAAAAAATTCACAATGATGGAATATAGTACTAAACCAAATTAAAAAGTAAAACAGGGAAGAAACTCCAGTAGCATCGCACGCCTCAGCTTGGTCCCATGCTCTCCAGCTCCACAACAATCAAGTACATGAAGTAGAAGGTTGGTTTCCCTTATCAATATCTCCAACAATATAATATGATTGGGCCCAAAATCATGACCCAAACAGGGTGTGAGACGAATCCCAGTAGGCAACCACCCAAATATCTGTGCCTAATATACAGTGAATATATATGACAGGAAAGAAGAAAAATGAAGCAATAAACAAGGAAGTAATCAAAAGTAAAAAACCTACAGTTTCAATTATATTCAATTACATTCGTCAATTATTCAACCAAGAGAAAATAAGAAACCCACTAGAAAGTTTTCACAGCCTATCCCCTCTGGTTCAACCAAACAATCTCAAGTAACCCTCTGGGTAAGTTATCATAGCCCAACCCTTCTAGTTCAACTTATACATGGATATAACGACCTCCTGGGTAGCTCACACGGTCTAAACCCTTTTGTCTCATGAAAACAAAGACTCTATGAGGAAGAACTCACCATAAATTCCTCCTATATCCCATTAAGGATAAAAAAGTATCTCTGAGGAAGAACTCACTGTCAATTCCTCCTATGGTCCCGTAATGATGTCTATAGACACATTGAAGAGAACTTAACGTCAATCCACACTATGGTCTCATAGTGTGAAAAGTATAACAAACACTCTAGGGAAACCCTTGATGTCAATTCCCCCTATGGTCTCACTACACATGGTTCCCACATCCCTTTGTAAAGAAATCGCACACAAATGATATTTAGTATCCAAAGTAAACATAAAGGTACTACTTGGATAAATACATACAAGGAATATCATTGCATTAAATAATATCCCTCCATCCTAACAATAATAGGCATGGAAAGAAAGAATCCTAACATGAAATGCTAAAACAAACGGTCAAGATCTAATCAAATAAGGGAAAACACCTCCATAGAATGGAAAAATAACCCTATTTACAAATAGGATCCCTAACTCAAGTAAACAAGAACAGCAGGCATAACATGGTGAAAATATCTAAACATACAATACCCCAATATAGGGTATTGGGAACTTTTGCATATAATATTCAAAGACTAGCTATGGAAAGGCGCAAACCACCTACCTCGGCATTGTATGATCGACATAATCTGGCGTTGGCCCTTGAATCGACCTAGAATGTAGTATATCTACAAAAAGTATAAAAAATTCAACCAAGGATATCTCACGAGAGAAAAGAAATCAAGAGATGAGGCTCTACAAGAAGGAATAACTCACTATGGTGATTCCAACGCAATCGACGATGGTTGATTCAGATCACTTACAATCAATCAGGGGCTCCGAGAAGTAATGTGCCCTATGGTCCCTCCTGGATGAAACAAGTTGAGAAGAAGGTGTTTCTTCCAACTAGAAGCGACACCAGTCCAATTTAACAACTAAAAAAATTATATGGTGTGTCTTTTAAAATAAACCGGCATGTATATGCCTTTACCGGGCCCCGCTTTAGGTGGTCTCCAGGTCACCCCACAAGACCATTTACTAGTTCGTTACACAACCAGTACACGGTCACCCACGATAACTGGGTATAGGGTGTGTAATCCAAATTACATGATGGTTACTCTTTAATTTTCTAGATTCTACTCTTTTTCTCAAAAGACTAGAAAAATAGGATCCATACATGAACAAAAGATTCAGGTTCTTACAATTATCATACCAAGAAAACCTTCAATAAAGTGAACACAATCAAGATAAAGGGGTTTAGTAAAGATATTGATAAGTTGAAGGTTAGTGAAAATAAATTCAAGAATTATATCTTTTTTTTTGAAATTTATCTAAAAGAAAATGGTATATTAGTTCAATTTTCCTAGTGTGTTAATTTTGAATAGTATTTTTAGGGATACTATTCACAATAGAGTTATACCCCATGATAGAGATATGATCATATTTAATCATAAAGTTTAAGACACTATGTTTTATCTATATGATTTGGGTGCAATAATGCCCAATGGTTATGTAATCTTCTCTGACTATAGATATAAAAATATATTTTTGCTTCATACTTCTCCATGAAACAAGATTTTTTTCTAGTTGGTGCAAAATTACAATAACAATTCTCTTATCCTGATAGAATCCTCTAAATTCGGCATCATTGAAATAAGAATGTTCAAAATAAGTTTATAATGGATAAAATAATCCATGATTTTTAGTTTCATTAAAATATCTAAAAATTATTTTGAGAAACTTTAAATTAGTTTTTTTATATTTGATAAAAAATGAGTAAAAATACATACACTAAACATGTTGTCTGATGGAGTTGCAGTATGGTAAAGTATACTTCCAACAATACTTTTATAACAAATATGGTCCACTACTTTACCAAATTATTATTGTTATCTCACATGGAGTAATCATATATTTTCTTACATCTTTATCCTGATCTAGATTAAATATATTTAAAAATTCATTTGTGTATTTACGTTGGTTTAAAATCTTTCCTTCAAAATTTTGAGAAATTTTAAAACTCGTAAAGAATTCGTGTTCTCCCATAAAACTCATTTCAAACACTTTATTCATTAAATCTAAAAACTCATTATAAAGTAATTATTTATTTGGGACAAAATAAAATCATCAGCATAAAATTTTAACAATAAAAATATCATTCAAAAATGTTTTTTGAAAAATATTGGCATAAAACTTTCTAGGATTAAAATAATTTTATAAAATATATATTTTTAACCTTTCTTACTAATCTCAAGGGGATTGTTTTAAACAATAAAGTGATTTGGTTAGCTTGAAAATTTGATTTTAACAATTAGAATTTTCAAAACCTGCTGGTTAATATAATAATTTTTTTCATAATTTTTTTTTGAAAAGAGGCCTTTTAACATCCATATGAAAGATTCTAAGGTATTTTAGCCATGAAATAGGTACAAAGGTTTCACCAAAATCAATACCCTCTTCTTGATTTTATATTTTAACAACAAGTTTAGCCTTTTATTAGTGAAAATTACTTATTCATCTAGTTTGTTTTGAAAAACCCACTTGGGGACAATAATTGACCAAGTATCAGGTTATTCCATGAGAGTCCAAATTTTGTTCCATTGAATTTTGTTCAAATCATGTTTTATTAAAATTATCTAATTTTCATTATTAATTGAGTATTCAAGGGAATGAGGTTCTATGTGAGGGTAAAAATCTTGATATTCAACCACATTTAAGACCAACCTTCATGTATTATTTTTGGATTTTAATTCACCAACAATAATATGAGTAGTATGGTGTTTGTATTGTTCCCTTGGTATAGGTAAAGGTGTAGAAGTTTTTTTTTGATCATCTTTAATTTCATTATAAAATATAGGTTTAGTTAAGGAAAAAATTTCTTGTTTAACATCATCATCAATTTGAGGATGAGGTTGAGAAAGATTCACATCAAATTTTATGTTAATTCCATAGTACTCTTGTTGAATACATGAAAGGATTTACTATTTTCATACCCAATAAAGATACATTCATCTGATTTTTGGAATTTTTTTTTCTATATTATCCATGTAATTAAGGATAGAGTATTTATAACTGAAAACATTAAAGAATACAACATTAATAATTTTTCCTTTCCAATGTTAATAAGGGTTTGTTTAATGCTGAGTTATATAAGAATAGGTCTATGGATATAGAAAGAGGTATTGACTACCTCAAACTAATAGTATTAAGGTATATTAAACTCCATCAAGAGAGTCATAGAAATTTATTACAGGGATATATTTTTTATTTTGAAAACCATTATTTTTTGAGGTGTTCAAGGAGTGGACATGGAATTATGATGATCATGAGACACACAAAATTCAAAAAAGTCATTGTTATAAAACTCTATACCATGGTCACCTCTAAGGATATGATCCTGAATTATTTTTATTTTTAAAATTCCATGGAAATGTTATTAAAATATTTACAATCCCCATTGTTAGTGGATAAGAATAAGACCCATGTAAATCCAGTATAGTCACTGAAAATTACATTGGTGTAATATTTACCTCTGATACTAGAAACATTTATTGGTATTAAAATGTTATGGTGTATCGGTTCTAAGGATTTATAGGAGTGAAGTTCCTTTTTATATTTTAAGAAAAATTTATGTTCCTTGATAAGTTGGTACAGTTCAAAATCTATGATATCTGTGAAATTCCATGTCAGAAAAAAATCATACTACTTGGATACAATTATTCTTTACAAGAGAGTGAATGTTAGAGTGAACTTGTAATTGATTCAAAAACCAATAGTCGTTTTTTTATGAACTAGACACTTAAAATTATTTCTTTAAGAAGATTTTAAATATATAAAATAAAAGTTTTTAAAATTATATGTGGTAAATAAAGTCATTCACTTTTATTTAAAAATATTTCACTAATAATTTTTAAAATATAATTCTAAACACTTTATCACATAATTGAATAATACCTTGTAAATAATACTTAAATCCATTAAAAAATAGAATATATTTTATTAAATTGTAGTTGGATAAATGCATCGTTCCAATACCAATGATTTTACTTTTTAAATCTACCCCAAATGTGACTTTCCCTCCATTGATATTTTTAAGATGATTGAATTAGGAAGAAACCCCACTCATATGACTCTAGTAACCGATATCCTTATTTGAAGTATATTCTTGGTCTTTTCTCCAGAGAACGTTTTACTAAATATTATTATGATGCTAATGTTTTTTACCCATATATTTAGTCCACTTAAGTTACTTATAAAGTAGTTGGAATCCAAAAAGTTTTGAAAAATGTTTTTCATTAGAACTGTGAAATGCAAGATGATTGCCCCTTAGTATGCTGTATATATAATTTTTTGTAATTACATTCATAGATAAGATAACATAATTTATAATAATAAATAGAAAATTTATTTTTGGAGGTTCCTGCTACAAAAGCAGTCTTTTTAATTTTTTTTTGGGAAAATTTGATTGTAAAAAAAAATTTGATAAATATTTTTATAAATATATTTGGATCCTAAAACCATATTTAAAAATTTACCATATTTTTTTGAATTGAGAAAGAGTATTTTTATGATCATTAATTTGATATTCCAAATTCTAAGCATTATGTTATTCTCTTAGTTTTAAATCCAAATCATTATTTTATTTTTAAATTTAATCTTTTTCAAAAATAACTATATTGTATTTCTTTTTAGGATATTTATTTTTTAAAGAAATTTTATTAAAACCATAATTAAGTTGATCTCCAACATAAATAAGACATTCATAGATTAAATAGGATGTTGAATTAGTTGAATAAAAAAAATTAGAACTTGTAAAATTTGAATTGTTAGATACCTCGATATATTCCACAAGGAATTCTACACTTTTTCTCTTAATTCCAGTGATAAAAATGATTCCTAAATAGAATTAAAAGATTAACCTTTTAATAGTTTATTACTTTTATTATTACCTTTATAATTTTTATTATTCAAGGGATAATAATTATTTATGTGACCCTTCTTTTTTACAATTGAAGAATGTATCTTAAATTTATTAATTTTCTTTTTAATAGTGGTGAAAATATTTTTTTTTATACTTGTTCATATTTTTGGAAAGATGATAAATCTCATTTTTTCTTACAAATGTATGGTAATTTATTTCCTAGAAAGTAATTTTATTTTTAGTTTATCTCACCTCCTCTTCCTATTTTGGGAATATATTTTCATAATTATCACATATGTCATGAAAAATCCTATAATCTCCTAAACAACCATGTAATTTATGTAATTAGATTCAGGGATTACAGTGAATTTGGGTTTCTAATTACTTGGTAAAACCAAAATTATCTTTTGGAAAAAAGTCTCTATGGAAATTGTATGAAGAATCACCTCTTTAGCATTAAATATTTTAGTAAATCATATAAACATTACTATAATTGATTCACTAATATGCCTAAAAAATCACAAAGTCTTATATAAACATATATATTATTGTATATTTGACTATTTTATTCATTCATGTGTTACTTCTATGTGTTTCCATATTTCATGATTCGTTCTCCATGTTAAAATTTTATTAAATTAATTTTTTTCTAAACAAAAATGAAAAGAATCCATTTATTTACAATCAATTTCAAAAGAACATGTATCATCAGGAGTCCATTTTATTGTATTTTATTAGTAAGTGTATAACAATGTATAACTATCTTCTATATAGGATAACCAATTTATCTAATAACGGTATAAATATGTGTGTTTCAATTACCATAATTTAAACTATCATTAAAATGATCATAACCCATCCAGATTCTTTTAGGAGCACCATGGGTGTTAACAATCATTTATAAAAAATCATTTTTCAGGAATAACAACTTAAGGATTTTTAAAAAAACATTGAAATAATTTTAAATAGGTCAAATGGTTTATAAAAAGTTTTTAGGATACCCTTTGATACCAAATATAGGTCGGATTAGGGTAAAATGACAAGAGGGGGGGATTTACCCATAAAAAATGTAATAATTAATATCCTAAATACTAAAAAACTATTTATAAAATACAGATGGTAATTAAATCCATTTTAATACTTTTTAAAAAACTGATACATGTAAATTAAAAGATTAATCACAATAGAATAATTAGATATGTTTATAAAATTTCAATAATATATGAATACATGATTTTTAAATAGAATGATTGAGCCTACTGAAGTGTTAAAGTATAAGATTAATTATTTTAAAGTGATAAAGTGATAATGAATAAAATTATGCATATGATTTAATAAAATATTTTTTTAATGTTATTTAATGAACCCCTATATCTCCTTCCTAAATTTATTAAGGGTTTATTCTATAATTCCATTAGATTTAACAGTAAAAAAGAAACTAAAACTCCTTTTATTTTTAATAGGATAAAGTATGAAAATGGAATATAATTGACCCAATACTTTTTTTGGTTGTATTTAGAGACCTCAAAGTTGTGTAACCCTTTTAATTTTAGTAGTTTTGGAAATAAACCCAGGTCCCACACATTAAAAGGTAGTGGGAACCAAAATAAATGAAATAATGGAAGAAGTAGTGGATTTCTTAAAGAAAAAACCTTTATGAACAGTTTAATACTCTCAAATAGATAAGAAGAAACACTACTTGAGGATAATAAAGATAAAAAATGGAGATTAAATGAAGTTAAAATTATGAATAATATTTTAATTGAGATCACTTAAGAAATCAATAGAAACTTTAAGACGAGAGCCCTTGGATATTGTCAACAGTGAGAAGGAAAGTTTCCAAGCCTCCCAAAGGGATTAGTTATATCCTTAATTGGTTATGGTAAAGTATTGGGTTGATTAAAGGTATTAATTATATGGAATATTGTTTTTTGACCATAATTTATAGCACCTAAAAAGATTATGGATTACAACCATAGGTCACATGGATGATCTAAATGGTCAGCCGGTGAGACACCTGGGTTTTCCCAGGTTCTTCCTACTTCTGTTGGCTAAAAAATACTCCTACACTATCAATATATTTCTCCTCCATCATTTGGATACTTTAATCAAAAATATTTAGAGTCTTATGTCCACACCACATGCTAGCCAATGGTTATGCAACAACCTTTTGGTGCAACCTGCTACGGTCAAAAAATTACCATGTACAAAAAACCTTCCTTCAATGCTTATGATAGATTTTGGAACTTTAATCGATGAATTGAAGAATTGCATAAATAGTTTAACAAGTGTTATTAAATTCACATCCAATATTCTAAACATATTTTATCATGATCCTCCAATAACCCAGATCCAATTATTTTATAACCACTAAAATTAAATCTTTAGTTTCTTTAAAGAGTATTTGTGATAATTAAAACTTTTGATGGCGAGAAACCTAGAAAAACCGACCCTATAACTCACATGGAAATATTTATTTCCAAAATAACTAATCCTTATTGGGCAATACTCCCTTATATTTCAATAAATAGAGATGACCATGCTTAAGTTAAACAACAACCATCTTTGTCTATCTTTCACCCATTGATTCTTGCTATGTGGAACTAAACTGTATGGATTGGTCCATGTCATAAGAAATTAAAATTAAAATTATTTATAATTAACAGAAACTAAACTATATGCTTTTTAAATAACATTTAAATTATGTATATGAATCCCCTTTCAAAGGCCCTATCCCACCTCTATAAACACATATCACCTCATTTAATGGTGATAAACTCTAGAGATCCCAAATTTATGACATAAAACAAAAAATCCACTAATTTATAAAAGAAAAAAGTTACATAATCATTGATACATTAAAATTATAAAATCTATACATGTTAATGGAAAAGTAATGGAATAGAGGTTACCAGTCCTATTATGGTATTTGGGAAGTATAAAAGAAGTTTGTATAAATATATAATAACGTCTAAGACTAAGAAACAATCCCTACAGAAGGCGTGATGATCTCAACCTACCCCACATTTGACCAACACACATATTATGGTTTCACTAGAAAACCCCCCAACGACCCCTACATTTGGAAAGCAGGTTCACCATGACTCAAAATGAGTATTCCATGAACACACTTTAGAGTTTTCATAAAAAATAATATAGTGACCCATACATGAATCCTTTAAATATTAAGGCTATAAATATAATGTATTTTTTTTAATTTTTATACTACATTGAAATGATTTATTATTTATATATATCGATCCATGAACCAGACTTATAAAATAATATACCCCTTATGTACCAATAGATAGAATCATCTTAATGGAAGACATTTTCTTTTGAAGCTACAAATTCCGTGGTCCCATCAAGTAGGAAGGAGTTATCTCCAACACTGTGTATCTAAAAATAGGTTACCAAGACATTGGAGATATAGTACCACCTCAATCTTACTATATCCATCATGGAGGAAGCATGATAGAGCCTTTGAATAGTCAATCCCTGAATATCACTTCACCAGAAGAGGAAGAACATGATGAAGTAGGTGGTACATGTCTCCATTTAAAATTGGTTTGGGAGCCTTTCTCTATAACACCAAGACAAGTAACTCCCTTATATTTCAAAAGTGGATCTAGAGGTCAATTTTTGTCTCACTATTGCTTAGGCATCACTAGGGAGGATGTTTTTCAACCAACACTGTTTCTATTATTGTACAAACTCAATTTCTTAGAAATTACCTAAGGATTATACCTAGTAGGTTTTTAATCTAGTCACACAAACTAATTACCTAAGAGATATCTTCCGGTGTAGAGAACCTCAATCATAGAGAGAAGGATCACATATCTACCTCAATTGAATTATACCTCCAACACATTCTAGCAAAAACTAAAGTGTAGGAATTTATTTTTCTTCATGATCATCAAGGCTTATAGCATAATCTGGTGATACTTGGATGAGAGTTCTAGCATATCCTTATAAAAACTAGGTGGGAAATATCATATTCCTTCCCCCACACATGAATCCCATCAGTTTATCCCGATGACAACCAAAGGACTAGAGAGGGACCATATCCCCACTCCCTTCAGAGAACATTCCCATATTCTTATTCTTATAAAATAATCCCACTAGTATATCCAAGATGTAATTGAAGTGAATAGTTATATTCATGATCATGTCTGGAAATATTTTAAACATATTCTATAAGTTTTAAAAAAAGTATACCATTAGAATGTCCCAAAAATTAGAAGGGTAAAGACACATATTACTACCCTCACCTCCAGAGTATCTCATTACCATACTATGAGAGATTATCAAAAGTAAGAAAATGTTCCTACTCCTATTTAAAATTATTGTCAATAAATTATGATGATTAATTAATAATGTTATTGTACTAAAATTTCCATTCCAAAAGGGGAAAACCTACCCATTTCAACTTCTACTTCAGGGAAGATTAATATTCCTACCAACTATATAAGAACTCACCCCCATATTTTGGAAGACACTTAATATTAGAAACATTCTCTAACACCCCATCAATATGTGGATGTCCATTAACATATCATGAAGGATAGCAAGACACTACCCCATATTATTTCATATTCTTAAGGTATCTATAAAAATATTTTGATGGAAACATGGGAGTCACCAAGAAGGGATCCCACATGTGAAGATTGTTGTTTACAATACAAGACCCTAGAAACCCAATGGATAGAATTTAAGAAGTATCATTGGTGGAAACAAAGTAAATATTATTCTCATATCCCTTTCATAACCAAAACAGGTGTTCTTTAGACCCCTGAATAATATTAAAATAATATCCCATGAATATGATATGACATCATTAGAAGCAGAAAGAAGTTAAAATTATGGAGTTCCACAACATGTTTTTTCTATTTTCAACTCTATAGATCCTCCATATATTTCTCATTACAAAGTTACTTCTCATAGAAATATCAATATTGATCAGGTGAGTTATTCTCAAACTAAGCACTATGAAAATCCTCCACAGGGTTGGAAGATCAAATGTCTAAAAGTCACTGAAGTTTCCCATGTATAAATTACTATCCACCCAAAAGGTATTCCTATGGGTATATGTTTCAAGAATAAATATTGCGATCAATAATTGATTCAAGATGGTATTCATCAAAAGATTCTAATATTCATTGATGTCCCCATAGTGACATCTTGTATTGATAAGATGGTTCTCCCCTTACTAAATATACTTTTTGAAGGCTCTCATATCAAGAAGAACTTGAGAGACCGAGACCAACTACTCTAAGTGGATAATATTTGACTGGTGATATCACTTATTAACCAGAATATGGTCTAAGTAAACAATCATCACCAATACCACCTTCAAATCATCCACACTTTGATTTTATGGGAAACATTCTTGTTAATCCTAATACCCATAATAAGGCAGATGAAAAACAAACTATTTGGTCAATAATTTTGAGGAATTTGTCACTAAGAATAAGGATAACATAATGGAAATAGATAGATAACTATACTAAAATAATACACCAACTGTGTTTTGTCCTAAGGACGCATCTCAGTATGGAATTCATGAATCATTGGATGAGTAATGGATATGATACCTTCATCAAAATCTTTGGATCAATAATTGTAACCTAAAGGAAAAATATTTTCCATAATATTTAATATGGAAAAAATGTTACAAAAATTGGATAAATCTATCATCAAATTGACTTGGATAACCTTTCAGTTGTGTGAAACCCAAATTTGGAAGGGTATTGTGGTGAAAAATTATATGAATTCCATAATTCTTTGAGTAATATTAATCAATTGATCTCCAATACTAATATTATTTACATATTATTGGTTAGGGAGAACATGAAGTTCTACACCTCAATTCACTACGATAATAATAAAGAATACAAGAAGAGTAATTATGGAACATCATTGCTTCAGGAAAAATATCAAGCCCAAGATTTGTGAATATAATTTTGTCTATCCAATAAAACCACATAATTTTTAAATACCATAAATGAACAATTCATAGGAAATAATAAATTAGAAAAATACTATATTTATCCTCTAAATAGGTTGAGAAGGTCTGTCGCCTGATAAAATTCAATAACATAGCAATATTACAACTTTTAATAGTGAGAATATCACGCTCAAAAAATTAATTTAATATAGCTCATTCTTGAAGGAAAAACTAGAAAATTAATAGTGTTGAAGTCGTGATCACTATAGTGGAAATTAAAGAGTAAACCCAACCCATAGGTCTGGGGACAATTTTACCACCACCACCACCATAAGACTACCAAATATTGGAAGATTCTATGATTTCAATGTGCCAGAACCAATTCAATCCCAACATATAAGAACACATGAATTTATATTAAAAACTCCTTCACCATAATGAATATTTTTATTCTCCTGTTAGGTAGAAACATCACAAAAAATACCTTTAGAGTTTCTCCTATTCCATAACATAACACTATCTTTGTGGACATGCTTGATATGAGTTTATATTGATTTAAAAAAAAGACCCTTCAAAAATATACTATATGGTAGAATTGGAAGGAGAAAAGAAAACCCCACAAGGACCAAAATACAAAAGAGTCCACCTAAAATGGAAAGGACAAGGTTGATTATAATAGTTTCTCAATAACTATTAAAATTTCAACTACTACCACTATACATTCATTAATGACATGATACCAATATCTCATTATGTAGTGGTGGATTTCATTATCACTAACTCTACAAAAGTATTATGACATCCTTCCATTGTAGAATAAAAAAAATAAGGAAGATTCAATTCAAAACATATCCTACACTAAAAAACGAAAATTATTTGTGCATACCCAAAACCGTAGAAAAGTTAAAATTTCAAGGGTTCACATGAAAGTTTAGTTATTTATTCTTTAGAGAGCCTCAATAAGTGATAAGGAGAAGTGTGTGTCTACAACCCACCCATCATCCAATGAATTTGAGCTCCAACTTTAAAAGAAATATTTTATCAATATGAGGTGGTGTTAAAAGAGATAAAATTACTCATCACTGAACTAATCATTGGAAATGTTCCCATCGTGTATAAAATCAAAGTAGAGACCTAGGTTTATAGTTCAGAAAATTTCCCTCAACATAGAGAAGAAACTCTACCAATGAGAGATGAACCAATCTAACCAATCAAGAACCCAAACAACCAGTTGATCTTGACCATATGGATAGGAAATATCAATATTTCCCCCCATTAGGGTGTCATTCAAAAACATATCAGGAGAGCTACGATAGGCCAAATCATTTCGGTAATTAAGAGAAAAAAACAAGATAAATCTTACAATATTAATCTCTTACCATTACATCTACTCATGTATCTAGCTAACCTACTATCCTAATAGAACTTGTTAACTCCATCGAATCCTTTATGGCATGAATGAAGGATATTAAATTACATCAAACACAATAGATAGAAGACTATATCCTAGGTGGATGTAATTGAAACCTCTTATATAGAGAACCTTTCTTAACAAACATGAATATTATATCATTTTAGATGAATTCTCAGTACATTACAATATACATTCTAGAGAACCATAATAGTTTAGCGTATTTGGAAACGTTGATACAAAATATTCTATCCTGGTGAAAGCTCTCCTACATCTCCCACAAAGATCTCCACCTTTAGTACTTCTAAGTAAAACCTTTCTTCCTAACCTAGGGAAAGGAAACATAAGAAATGGATGAGCTCAGATGATCAGTAAGGTAAATATAAGAAATTTATAAAGATAACATGAAAAAATGGAATGTATGTTAATAATAATATTAGAAAATCATACCCTGTATATTAGATAGCATAATAATGAATGGAAGTCTATAATACAAGAATCATAAGTAAATTAAGAAAATTAGCCATGAAATCATAAAACAGGAATAAAACATAGAATTGTGATAGACAAATAAGTATACAATATTATTTCTATTGTTTCCAAGGAATCACTGTCAAGACCATATTAGTAGTATGTGTTCACTCCCCATACGATTTTGGTAGTCATGTTTCACTCCCACGGTCATTTTTGTAGTATGAGTTCAATCTAATACCATATTGGTAGTCTTGGTTCAATCCCATGGACATCTTATTAGTCAGGGTTTACACTCATGACCATCTTAGTCTATCTCATGAGATATAAATCTTTATCTTATGCTTTGGAGGGAGATATAGGTCCCAACCATCTCATAATGAAATCATACATACATGTGCCACCATATCATAAATAATTATATCATAACCTATGAAATGAAATGGGTTTAATAAATATGTAATCATATCTTAACCTATGGAAAAAGATAGGTTTCATAACTACATCAACAAAATCATTTCTTTGGAAAACCATTTCATTGAAAATACATTGAAAACTTATATATAAGGATTAAAGGAAATTTGAAGAGCATTTTCCTTAAAACCATATAATATAATCTTGTAAACATTTTGAAAACTATTTTCCTTCAAAGCATATAAAATAATCTTGAAATAATCTTGAAAACCATTTTTCATTAAAACTTATAATATAATCTTGAAAACATTTAGAAAACCATTTTACTAGAAAAAATATAAAAGGAGCTTGAAAACATTTTGAAAACCATTTTCATAGAAAATATATTAAAAAACATAATATTAAAAAATAACCTTTAAACATGAAAATAGTTATTCAAAGGATTGACAAAGGATAAATCCTTATATGTCATATGATGTAAAAATAACATTCATTTTATATGGTAAAAATGAAAAAAAATCCTTGTTCAAAAAGTGATAAGAAGACTGCTTTGAAAAAATTGGTTAACTAAAAAATGGGTAAAAATGTATTTTATTGATCATTGGATAGTAGTATAATATTCAAGTAAACCCTTATTAGAAAACATGGTTGTAAATAAACACAGATTTCTGACCGAAGAAAGGGTAAAGTCCGGATTTCTCAAAAAAACTTTCCTAACTATCTTATAGACCAAAGAATGGAATAAATGGTACCAGTATATTAAGAAATCATGAATAAACAAATTATAAGAAATTATTAAATTTAATTTAGACATGAACTGTAAAATTTCATCAAAGTAAGCATAAACACAAACAATCTCGAAAAGCGATGTGATTGCTTCAATAAAGTGTTATAACTTGTTAACTTGGTATCATACTCTCCATGTAAGAAACGTTAATTAAATGGAACTTATAATATAATTAAGATAAGTCAATTCATGATATAACAAGTAAAATGTAATTATATACACCACAAAACACAATTTAGGTGTATAACAAAACATGAGTCTTAATGAAGGAAAATTGAGACAAAACTATTTCACCGCTTTGGTAACTTTTGAAACTTAATCCCCATGAAAGAAAGATAATAAAATATATATGTTAATACTGATAAATTTATTTATAAGATAAATAGAATACTATCATGGTATGTACATACACCATACAAAAGGAAAGAGTGTAAAACATTGCATGTATCTCTTAGAAAAAAATTGAGATGAAATCCCCTTATCTTGTGTCTTGACTCACGTGTTACTCATTAAAGTAACCTGTATAATAAATATAAAATCATTATAATCCTATAAAAAACCATATAATTATATAGAAAACCATATAATTATATAGAAAACCATATATGGTCCGATTATGACCTTATATTACCCACTTGTTAACAATTCTATGTTATGGTTTCACTTCATGTAATATTTTCTTTATTCTTAGCACGTGTCTTGATTTGTAATATATTTGGTAACAATAATTATATCATGATTCACATAATGTAAAATATGATATAAATATAATTTATATACAATATATTTATATTATAATAATATATATAATATATAAGTATGAAATGTAATACATAGTTAATGGAGACTGTAGGTTGTAGGTACACATGAATGCTATTTCCGTTTAATTGTCATGTTGAAATAAAAAAAGTAAAATAAATATATGTATATATTTACATATATAATTTATAAATAATATTTATGATATCATATATATTATATATATTTACTAAAACCATCCTTAATTCAATCCATGTAGTGTATGAAAGAACCGTATCGTTTTGAGGGGTGGTAGTCCACACTTCCTAAAATGAAATTATCTTATTTACACAAGATAGGAATCATAAAGGTATGTTATAAATAAAAGTTAAATAATAATAAAGACATTATAAATATAATATATATCAAATATAATTTTTTTCCATCATAACGACCACCATTATATGAGGTAATGGAAAAATAGACAATCATTGTTTCGTAAGGAAGTAGTTCGTCGTATACTGAAATAAAATGTTCATCACTCATTATATAGAGGAGTGTATAAGAGTAGATCAAAATATTTACATAAAAACATAATCGTATATTTAGGATATTTGTTTTTTTATATAATTGTAGAATAAAGTTATTGTAGGGGGTGGATAATGGAAATGAAAATTGAGATATTGAGAGATGGCATTACCTCTTAATCAGGTAACTCCTTTTGGTTTATACCAAAAGGCTTACTTGAATTGATTTATACCCAAAATAATTATTCAAGGTCAAGGTTAGGGATGTTTTGAGATTATTAGGGTAGATGTTGTTTGAGAAAATGAGGCTTGAGAGGTCTTAGGAAGGGGTAGATTGCTTTCCGTTTTATATTGGAGGGGGAGTGTCACAGTTGTAAATATCAAAAGGTTTTCATTAATGAGTGGTACACCATACCTAAATAGCCTAGAAATGTAAAAATAATGTATTTAATGGTAATAATGGTCTATTAACACCTCTATCACATACAAATTTCTTCTTTTAAAAAACATTTCCTTACCTTCTATGATTCCCCAATTTTATCATTTTGGTTTTTATTAAAGAATCTATTTTTCTAATCTAATTAATTTTACCATTAAGAGTAAACTAAATTTATATTAATTAGAAAATATAGAGAAAATTAATTTTTCATATTATATCTAATTTATAAAAATAAAATCCCCATGTGTTTTGGGAATCAATTTTAAAACAAGCACACATGAACTCTAAAACACTGTTTAAAATCAGACTCTGTTAACAAAATTTTACAATATATAGGTAAATAGGATAACTATAAAGGATCAATTTTTCCATTAATAGAACATATTTATATTTACTAGCAATTTTAAATAACTTGTAATAATATTCTATTTTATTAATATTAAATCAATTAATTAAATTTAATTTATTTTAAAATAGAAATAATGTCAATTTTGATATTATTTATTTAATATAAATTTTAAAAATATCTATATAATATTGGAATTAAAATATATCCTGTTTAAAGATGTTTAATATGATATATTCATATAAAAAAAATAAAGATAATAATTCAACCAATTAACTTCGCTTTTAATATTTATGTTATCATTTATCTTAGTTAATTATTTCTAAATAATTACTACATTTCAGTTTCTTAAGAATTTTGACTAACTAATTAATCTCAAAAAATTATTGATAAATTATTATTATAAAATAACCCATTTATATTTCAAAAGGATATGTATAACCTAAAATATTATTATTTTTACATAACACATTGTTTTATAAATTTGAAATGAAAGGAAAGTTCCCCTTTTGTCTTTTTCCTAACTTAAACTTTTATATATTGCACTTCCATTTTATAATATCCCTATAACCCTTAAATTTAGAACCTACTAGGTATATTCTCTATGTATTGGAAACCAATGTATTTTTTAGAAGTTTCCAAGTTATTTTGGTCCTTAATATTAATTTTTAGTCCCTTATTAAAAATAATTTTACCTCAATCACTGTAATTTACTTTTATAACATTTATTAACCTTTTTCGTAGAAAATAAAGTTTATCTTATTAAAAAAATATATTGAACTAATTAAAATATTTTATGTCTATTTTTTAAAATTCAAATAATAGAAATGATAAAATTAAGATTGATGCTAATCCTATAGACGTGGCGAGAATATGGGGTTTTAAAGAAAAATGTTTTAATGTTCAATAAGTTTTTATATCTAATTTAAATATAAAGATAATTAAAATGAACTAAATTAGATTAATATATGAACAATTGATCTATTTTTAATTTAAAAACTAACTTAAAATATAATTTAGCACTAATAATTATTTAAACAAAAGGTTGTTTTTAGCTAAATTACATTAATTTTCACTATTAATCAAATAATGATGTTTCTCAGAAAAATCCCAAAAATTCACCCTAATAATATTTTGGAATTATAAATTAAAAAATGAAGTATATTTTATGAAAATAAATTTCCATATGTGTCTAAAATTAATTTTCTTTCATAGAAGGACATGAAGTTTAGTTTATAGTATTTTTAAACATATAAGGACTTTTCCCAAAATTATATCTTTCATTATCAATATGTATTATTTTTATAAAAACATTATAAAAAATATTTGAAAAATATTTATTAATATTTATGTCACTAAGTATAATTTCTAGGTTATAATTATCTCATTTAAATAATAAAATAATGTTTCATAGAAAATCTATGTTTCATATAACGCACGCCTAGTCGGTGTTTCATATAAAGAATGCCAAGTCGGTGTTGTGTGTAGCTCAATCCAAGTCTATTCCACATGAAATGAATTTTTGACTTAGTGTAATGAAATATATCAATGAAAAATTTTCATTCGATGAATGAAGAAAAATATTTCAAAAAATCTCACGGTGTTACCTTCTTCCCCCTTAATATAAAATTTTCCCTTAAAATTAATTTGGATTATCAAGGATTTAATACATTAAATATTCATGAATTAAAATACACATAATAAAAATTAATACTAAAACTAACCTTAAAAATGGAATGTTGGAACCATAACAGTTACCCAATGTAACTCATAAAGAGATTCCAACAAAGTGAATATAAGAGGGAAGTTAAAACATGGACGTGGAAGATAAATAATACCATCAAGTTATGATGGAGATAGAGAGTGAAAAAGGTTAATAGAAAGTTAAAAATCAGAAAGCCATAAATATTTGTTAAATTATGTGACCATCTAATTCATTGGAAATGGGAGAACTAGGATAACATTTTTGATTTCAAGATATTTTTCTTAATTTTAATGATTTTTCATGAAAAGATATGCTTGCATGTTTTCAGGACAAACTCCTTCTTTGTTGTTCCTTGATCCACTTCATATCATTATCTAAAAAGGAAGGTGAGTTTTTAATTCTTGATGTACTAACAGATCATGAGATCCATGGTATGCCATCCCATTTTTCATCAGTTATAATCAACACAAAGTTTTTATAACAGGTTATCCAATATGCATAAAGACTCATGTGGGGAGATAATGATTTAATCTCACAAACATTACTTTAATTTTAACATAATCTCACAATAAATGGTTAAACTAATGAACCTTAAAAATATGAAAATTGAAAACATTAGAAATAATTTAATGTAGTCATCTTAACATTGATCTCCAATATATCACTAATTATCAATTGGTTGTCACATTCCAAACATGTGAATACCATAATCATATATTACCTTGAAACATTGTAGAAAACTTAATTGCAATATAATTTTTTGGAAAACCTGCATGCTTCTTTATTCCAATGATTACTAGATATATTCTTTCAATCAAAGAAGTTGTAAAATTCATCCATAAATACATAAACACTTCATCAATAATCATATCTAGAGTAATATGTACCATCCAATTTACTTATTCATATCCATCATATCTTTATAAAAACATCATTATCATAACATAAAAAACATATTAAAGGTTATATTTAACTTAATCATTTGTTTTCTATGGACATCACCTTGCTACTATATCACTTTTATATTCCATCAAAACCATTCAACATGTTCTTGTAAATCCATCATGAAAAACATAAACTGAACAATTCATATATATTTTACTATTCATATAACATAATTATTGAATCCAAATACATATAATATTTTACTATTCCACTTCATCCTTATTCCATTATCAAGGATACCTCATCCTATTAAATAATACAAATTTGCTTCCACATTTCATCAGTAGTCTCTTCATCCACAGTAATGTAATCATTCCTCGCACCACCTTACTAGTTACCTTTAAGAGATTTCATATTGGGATACTGAGTTGCATAATGAAAATTTACACCTCAATTAAAACACTTAACCTTTGATGATTTTTATAGAGTCTAACATTCTTATCCATTTTGTTAATCGATTTATTAATTTTTCCATTACAGTTATTTGTATTATGTTCATCTTTTCCACAATTAAAAAAATATTCTTATTTCTCTAGGTCATTCACTTAGGTGATTCTTTCCACATTATTCACACAAAGGAAACTGAATCTCCTTTCCTCTATGATCTCTATTAACAAAAAATTTATTGAACTCCTAATTTATTATAGTTGGCGAGTCTAAGAGTTTGTTACGGTACATGTTATTAATCATGTTCTGTAAAATATAATTAAGAATGATCTCTAAATCCATTACTCCAGGGATCATCCCACTTGACTTATCATCTGCAAATGATCCATCACATTTAATTTTAATCCATTGCCTTCTAGTTTATTCCATTGACAAAAACCTGAAGCATAGTGCGAACATTACTTATCATAGTAGAAAACCACATAGTCATGAAAATAATTACTGTAAGGATGTATAAATCATGACACCTTCCTTAGTCTATGACACCAAAGGTTCATCCTAGATTATTCATAAGAAACATATATTTAAATAATTCTTGATGTGTCATGAAGAGTTTTTGAATTCCCAAAGTATATCCCTCAGGAGTGACAAATGAGTTGTGTTTAAAGGCCCATTGTTTTCTTCCAGATTACCCTGAGCTAGGCCCAGAACATCCTCTCGAAGTTTTTACCCCTAGGTACATATATTATAGATCCAAATCGAATAGTATTATTGAAACAAATATGTATTTCTAGGAAACCACTCACTCTATGCTTTACCAAAATTCTAGGTCATTTTTCTAAACATTAACTCATCCATATACTTATCATTAGAGACATCCATATACATATCCTTATAAATATACATAGGGATCTCACTAATGTTTTCTTATCCAAGTTTCCAACGGATGCCTAAACCTTTCCTTCGATACCAACTATAATGACCCAGGCTTAACATACAAGGATATTACATCATTTTAGATGAATATTCACTACATTACAAAATATATGCCTGAGAACCATAATTTTTTAGTGTCTTTGGAAACATGGAAACCAAATCTTCTATCCTGGTGAAAGATCTTTGACCTATCCCATAAAGATCTCCACACTTATTAATTCAACATAAAACCATTCTTCATAACTTGGGGAAAGGAAACATAAGAAAAGGGTGAGCTCAGATACTTAGTAAGGTAAATAAAGGAAATGTGTATGAATAGAATGAAGAAAAGGGTATGGAACTTAAGAATAACATTTGAAAATCATACCCTTCATGTTATAGATCATAACAATGATTGTCTATTCAGAATACAAAAATCATATGTAAATTTAGAACATAATCTATAAAAGCATGATGTAATAATAAAAAATTGAATTGTGGTAGACTCATAAGCATATAATATGATTTCCATAGTATCCAAGTCATCAATTCCAAGACCATATTAGTAGTATGGGTTCACTCCCCATACCTTCTTGATAGGCATGGTTCAAGACCATGGCTATCTTAGTAGCATGGGTTCACTCTTCATACCATCTTGGTAGTCATGGTTCACTCCCATGACTATCTTAGTAGTCAAGTTTCACTGCCATGAATATCTTATTCTATCTCATGAGATATAAATCTTTACCCACTTCATTGGAGGGAGATATAAGTTCCACATGTCTCATAATGAAATCATACCTACATGTGCCACAAGATCATAAATAATAATATCATAACCCATGAAATGAAATGGGTATCATAAACGTGTAATCATATCATAACCTATTAAAAAATACATGTTTGATAATCGTTTCATAAAAAAATAACCCATGAAATAGAAATGGATTTCCTAAACATATAACCCATTAAAAGGAGTGGATTTAATAAACATAAAATCCATGAAATAGAAACAGATTTCATAAATACCATGACATTACAAATAATCCATTCATGGAAAGAATGTGAATGGACCATTTAGATCATTTCTTAGAAGGGGATGAGTAACATAAACAGATGTCATCTTAGATGAAAAATAATTTTCAAATGTCTTTCAAAACATTTTCTTGATGAAAACATCCATTCTTCTTTGAATAGGATTTTTAATACATAAAACCATTTAAAAAATATTTTTCTATGAAAATAACTTGTATGGTTATAAAAAATACATGAAAACTTTTTGAAACTTTTTTTCCATAAAAACATACTAAATAAGCTTTAAAACATTCTAAAAACCCTTTAATTAACAAATAATTTGAATATATACAAAGAATGATTGAAATTTTTTTGAAAACCATTTCTTTTAAAATACATTGAAAACTTATAAATAAGGCTTGAAAATAATTTTAAAACCATTTTACTTGAAAACATACAAAATAATCTTGAAAAATATTTGAATCCTTTTTCCTTGAAAACATAAAAATTAATCTTGAAAACATTTTGAAAACCATTTTTTTCGAAAACCTATAAAATAAGATTGAAAACATTTTAAAACCATTTTCCATGAAAATTTATAGAAGGAGATTGATAGTGTTTTGAAAACAATTTTACATCAAAATATATTTAAAAATAATTGTTTTAAAAATTAACATTTAAACATGAAAATAAATCTTCAAAATATCGACATAGGATAAGTCCATATAAGTTGTAAGAGGTGAATATAACATTCCTTTTACATAGTAAAAATGTTAGAAGTATTCATTGTTCAGAAAGTGAAAAAAAGATTCCTTTGAAAACATTGATAAAAGACAAAAAGGGTAAAAATGTTTTTTAATTATCATATAGGATTATGATAATATTCTTGGAAACCATTTTTTGATAACACAGTCTTAATGGAAAACATATTTTCGGCCGAAGAGAGCATAATGTCGGGTTGTCTTAAAAAAACACTTTCTTAACTATAATATTTACCAAAGAGTGGAAAAATGGAACCAATAAATTAATAAATAATTAATAAACAATGTTTACTAAAGTAATGAATTTATTTGAGATATTGATCAAAAAATTTCATCAGGGGAAGCATAAAAATAAAAAAATCGAAAAGTGGTGCGATTACTTCAATAAACTATTATAACTTGGTAACTTGGGATAATACTCTCCGTGTAAGAAAAGGAAATTAAATGAAATTTATAATATCATGAAAATAACTAAATTCTTTATATTTCATGTAAAATATAATCATATACACTTCAAAATAGAATTTAGGTGGATTACAAAAGATGAGTATTAAAGAAGGAAAATTGAGACAAAACTAGTTCACCTATTTAGTAACTTCTAAAATTTAATCCACATGAGATACAGATCATAAAATGGGTATGTTAATAACAGAAAATTTAGTTACAATATTCCTTGAATAAAATCATGGGTATTACATACACCACAGAAATGGAAAGTGTGGTGAACAAAGTATGTATGTCACGAAAATAAAGTGTAAGATGAAATCCCCTTATATTGTGTCTCGAATCTCGTCGTACTCATTCAAACCACCTTTATGATAAATATGAATTTTTTATAAATATTTAAAAAAACCAAATTAATGTATATAATATCATGTATGGTTTTATTATTACCTTTTAATAACATATTGTTAACAATCATATGTTAAGGTTTCAGTTCGAGTAATATTAGCTTTATTCTTCGCATGTGTCATAATTTGTTATATATTTGGTCCTTATACTTATATCATGATTTATAAAATGTAAATAATGATAGATATATAATTTATATACATTATATGTGTATTATAATAATGTATATAATATATAAGTATAAAACAAAATACACCGTTCATGGAGACGGTAGGCTGAATGTACACATGAACGCTACTTCCATTTAATTTTCGCATTAAAAGGAAAAAAGTGAAATAAATATATGTATATATATAATTATTATAGTCTATTTTTATATCATATATATTATATATATTCACTAAAACTATCCTCATTACAATCTGTGTAGTGTATGAATGAATCATATAGCTTTAAAGGGGCTATATTCCACACTTTGTCAGATAAAATTATCGTATTTACATAAGATGGAAAACATAAAGGTATGTTATGAATAAAAATTAAATAATAATAAATACATTATAAATATAGTATATATCATATATAAACACAATTTCGAACATAATGGCCACTGTGATAGGTGGTAATAGAAAAATGAACAATGATCATTTCGTGAGGAAATAGTTCGCTGTACATAGAAACATTATATTCATTACCCATTAGATGGAGGTGTGTATAAGTTTAGGTCAAACCATTTAAATAAATAAATCCATGTATTTTTAATATAATATTATATTTATATAATCATAGAATAAAGTTATCATAGGGGGGTTATATTGGAAACAAAACAAGAGATCTTGAGAGAAGATATTACCTCTTAATCAGGTAACTCCTTTTGGTTTGTACCAAAAGGGTTAATTAGATTGATTCTTTCCCAAATAGAGTATTATAGGGATATTTTATGGATTTTTTAGACTATTTGAATAGATTTTGGATGAGGCAACGTGTCTTGAGAGGTGTGAGGAATGGGTAGAGTGACTTTCTTTTTATAGTGTAGGGGTAGTGGAATAGTTGTATATACCAAATGGTATTCATTAATGGGTGGTATACCATTCCTAAAGTGAATACAAAATGGAAAAATAATAGAGTAAAATAATTAATGAATATAGTTTTCTAATCTAATTATTTAACTATTAATACTAAAATAAAGTGAGATTTAATAGACGATATGTATAATATGAATTTTTAATATGATATCTAGTTTATAAAATAAAATTCTCATGTGTTTTGTAAATTAATTTTAAAGCAAGATCATGTGACACCCTGAAACATTGCTTAAACACATACTGTGTTAATAATTGTTTTGCAATGTACTGGTCTATATGTTAATTATAAAAGATAAATTGGTCCATTAATATAAAATAGTAAATATATATTTACACTTAAAAATAAATTGGAAGGATATAGTATTTTTATTAATTTTAAATCAATTAATTCAATTTCATTTATTATAAAATAACAATAATGTCAATTTTGACACTATTTATTTAATGTTAAATTTTAAATTTTAATATTATGTTGTAATTAAAATATATTAGGTTTAAAGATATGTAATATTATATATTCATCTACCAAAATAAATAAAGACAATAATTCAATAAATTATCTTCATTTTTAATATTTATAGTATCAATTATCTTATTTAATTATTAAATAAATAATTACTACATTGGCATTTCTTAACCATTTTGAGTAAATAAGCAATATCTAAAACATATTGATAAGTTTTTATGATAAAAAAACCCATTTAACTTTCAAAATAATATGTATATCCTAGAATGTGATGTTTTTTATATATCTCAATGTTTTATAAATTTTAATGGTAAGGAAAGTTCCATTTTTGTCTTTTTCCTAACTTAAACTTTTATATAGGGAACATCCATTCAATAATATCCCAATGACCTAGAAAGTTTATAAAAAGTAGGTATTTCATATAAGTATTGGAATAAAATTTATTTTTTTACTTCTTTTCAAGTCATTTTATCCCCTAATATTAAAGTTCTGTCTCTTTTTAAGATTAAGTTTACATTAATCACCGTAATTAATCTTAATCACTTTCTTTAATATTTTTCATCAAAAATTATATTCATATTATTAAAACATAAATATTTAAATAATTAATATAATTTATTTAATTTTTTCAAAATTCAAATCATATAAGTTGGAAAATTAAGTTTAATGATAATCCTGCAGATGTGGCAATATTGTGGGCTATTAATGTAAAAACGTTAAAATGATCAGTAAGTTTTTGTATATAATTTCAATAAAATATGATTATGATGAAATAAATTTGATTAATATACTAATAATTGATCTATTGTGAATTTAAAAAGAAACTTAAAATATAATTTAATACTAATAATTATTTAAACAAAAAGACTTTTTTTAACTAAATTGTAGTAATTTTCACTATTCATCAAAAATGAAGTCTCTCAAAAAGATTCAAAAAATTCACCCTAATCTAATTTTGGAATTATCAATTCAAAAAATGAATTTTATTTTATCAAATTAAATTTCTAAATGTGTCTAAAATAAATTTTATTGTTTTCATAGAAGGGAATGAAGTGTAGTTCATAGTATTTTTAAACATATAATCCTTTACCCAAAATTATAAATTTTATTAGCAATATGTTTTATTTCTATAAAACCACTATAATAAATATTTTAAAATTACTTTTAAATTTTCATATCACTAATTTTAATGTTTATGTTATAATTATGTCATTTAAATAATAATATGATGTTTCATAGAAACTCAGTGTTGCGTATAACACATGCCAAGTTGATGTTTTGTATTATGTACACCAAGTCTGTATTGCATGTAGCGCAAGCCAAGTTAGCTCAATGTGTAATGAATATTTCAATTAGTAATGAAATAAATCAATGAATAAAAATTAATTTTTAGAAAGGAAAAAAATATTTCACCAAATCTCATTCTGTTATTGAAGGACCCCAGAACACCCTAAGAGGGGAGGGGTGAATCAATGTGTCAACTTTTTATTTATAATGTTGAGGATCTTGTTCCCATGTTGGTAGGAACTTATTATATCAATCAAAAAAATGAATGTAGGAAGTTGACACATCACTTTTACTTGGTTAACCAAAAAGGGCTACGTCCAATGAGTATACACCAATAATGTGTCGGTCGTACCAAAATCCACTAATATTCACTAGTTTATGGATTAAAAGTTTTGGTCACAGCCACAGTGTTCCAGGAACACTTTCATTACAAAGGTTTAGGGATAACTCACTACGTCCCTCGGGTCACTCCCGTTAACTCCCCCTGGGTCACTGTCTTTGGTGATGTCCCACTCAGTTTATAGACGTGATTGTGTCTTCAATAGATTTGCATTGAATTCTTTCTCTCTATTCAGCACGAGACTCTGCTTGCATCGAAGTCCAAAAAGGATGCACTTGAAAGCACTGAACCCCTAACCCAGATATTTGGAAAGCGCAAACATGTTATACTGAAGATTTCACGCAACACATCCCCTTTGCGCGAAATATACCACTTTTGCACGCAATACTTGACTTTCGCGTGAAAAATATTTTGTGCAACAAACTTCTTTATGAGCAGCCTCAAATTTTACATGCGGCTTCACCTTTTTTCACATCATCACCATTTACGCGTAGCTGTATGCACACCATCCAATTTTTCGCGCACCTTCAACTTTTACAAGCAACTTAAAATTTTGGGTGCAGCATCAGCGTTTTCTCACAACTTAATCTTTTATGCGCCACACCTTTTACACACAACTCTTAATTTTTCGCGCACCTCATCCTTTTTTGTGAAATGTCCTTAACCCGAAAAGTTTACACACATCAGCCCTCAGATCTTTTCTAAGTCCCCAGTCGTACAGAATGAGGGGGGTCTCCTCTTATTTATAGCTGTCGCTGACCCCTGCACGCAAAACCCAACGTGGTGCGAAAAACCTCTCATTTGGCGCGCAATACATTTCACGCAAGAACTGTTTTCTGTGAACATCTTCATGTTTTTCGTGCAACCCATGCCTTTACGATTTTTCGACGTTATGATTCCAAAACACCTCTTGCACGAAAAATCTCTATCCACAATTTCATGGACCATGCTGTTTTTCGCGCACCACGCTATTTTTCGTGCACCCCACTATTTTTCGTGCACACCTCCCTTATTTTGTGCACCAATTACTCTTTGTGCACACCTCCTCTTTCCAACAGCCTATGTCTTCATTTTCCAATTTTCAGTTAAAAATTTTTGGAAAACATTGGAGAAGAGCGCCACCTTCAATACTGCTGTCTACTTGAACTATATGATCACTTTACTGACAGACATGCAGAACTTCCACTGAATATTGACAACAAACATAAACCATACTCTGATTCATGCATAAAACGACCATGGTTCCAAAAATTTCCCCCTTTGGGTTTTTTGGAAATCAATAAATAAATTCAGTAGAGCACCGGCCACATGGAAACCAAAAATGCAAGAATCAACTCAGCCAACACTCTAAGTATTCGTGAGAAATTCTTGGTGTAGAAAACAAGAGGGGAAGCATGAATTGGGATCTTGTTTTTTTTTGAATTCTCAATGACACCCAAGAAATTCTCTTAAATTGTCCCATTAGAATTACATGTCCATTGTATTCCTTCTCATCTTATCACAAAATTAGTATTATTTCATTGAATTTTCATCATGTCACAGAAGCACCACATGCCCTAAATTTATTCTGTCTCCCCCATTGACAATAAACCCATAGACTGGTAATTGTTCATTGTTCACCTCAAAACATAGTCCCCTTGGATAGTATGTCCCCTATAAACCTGCATCACATCGACAAACAGATTAAAAATAGTAAATATAGATGTGAAGAGGGGAATATTGTACCCTCTTTATGTAGTGGGAGGTGGCTGAACACCAAGGTTCAACCGATGTTTCTCAAACACAGCTGCTGACTATGTCTTGGTCAGGATATCATCCACTTTCTCATCAGTTCCCACATGTTCCATTCTAATCACGCCTTGCTCAACTTTTTCTTCAATAATGTGATACCTGATTTCAATATGTTTTGTACGATAATGCTGAATAGGATTCTTCGTAAGATCAATTGTGATCTTGTTATCATAGTAAATCACCATTGGTTGCTTTACCTTATCACCAATATCTTTGAGTTGTTGCTTCATCCATAAAATTTGAGTGCATGCCTTTGTGGTGGAGATATACTTAGCTTTAGTAGTACTAAGAGAAGTAAATTCTTGTTTCTTTCTCCACCATCCAACACATTTATTCCCAATGTAGAATGCTCCACCACTAGTGGATTTTATTATCACTATATCACCAGCCCAATCAACATCAGAAAACGCTGATAATTCAATGTACCTTCCTACAACATGGTAGTACCCTATTTTTTGAGTACCATGAATGTACCTCATGATTCTTTTAACTTCCGCCATATGTTCCTCCTTTAGATTACTCTGAAAGCGGACTACTAGACATTTTGCAAAGAAAATATCTGGTCATGTTGCTGTCAGGTATAGTAGGTTCCCAATGATCCTCCTGTACATGGTGGGATCTATAGAGGTCCCATCCTTATGCTTTCCAAGTTTGGTTCCAACTGCAATCAGAGTTGACATTGGTTTGGAGTCATGCATGTTAAATTTCTTCAGCAACTCTCTTCCATAATTTTTATGACAGATGAAAGTGTAATCTTTCTTTTGAGTCACCTGCATCCCTAAAAAATATGTGATCTCCCCAATCATTGACATTCCAAATTCTGATTTCAAGTGATTGGTAAATTCATCCACTGATTTCTACCTGCTTCCACCAAATATAATGTCATCAACGTAAACTAGAATCATGAATAGAACTTTTAGGGAATTAATTACATAGAGATTTTGTTCTACTCCTCCTCATGTGAACTCTAGTTTCTTGAGATAAGTGTCCTGCTAGGAATAGCACCCTCGTGGTTCCTGTTTCAAGCCATAGTGTGCTTTATTTATATTTAAAACCATTGTTTCATTAGTACCAAGAAGAAAACCCATTGGTTGATCTATATAGTCTTCTTATTCGAGTACAACATTCAAGAATTCTCTCTTGACATCTATTTGATTTACTTTATATCCTCTTTGAAGTTCCATGGCAAGGAAAATCCTGATTGACTCTAGTCTAGCCCCTGGTGAAAAGGTTTCTTCAACATCAACACCTTCAATATGAGAATATCCTTTACATACCAGTCGTGCCTTGTTTCTAATAACACTTCAATGCTCATAAAAATTGTTCTTGTAGATCCATTTTTTACCAATCAAATTGTGATATTCAGGTCTCTTGACTAGATCCCATGTCTGGTTCTTTTCAATCTGATCTAACTCTTCCTTCATGGCTTTCACCCATGATTCATTCTTTTTAGCTTCTTCAAATGAGGATGGCACCCAAACTGACAGAAATGCTGATTGTGTGTTATTACTCTTCTTCTTGTTCGTGTTAGTGCCCTCCTACCTTCAATTATGTTAGATGGATCAATCTCAGCTCTTCAATTTATCTGGTGAGGTTCAGTCGCATTCTCTCTATTCAAGGTTTCCTTTTCAAATTCATCTTCTGAGTAAACATCATGATGTAACTCCTAAGTGTTTTTTACACCTTCCTCTATTTTTTTATTTGTATTTACTCTATGTACACATTCTTCCTCACTTCCTATCATATCAGCATATGAAATCCTTGAAGCATTTGTAGTTTTCTCTTCAATGATCTTAACATCACTTATTTCCACAATCCTTCCCAATTGCTTGTTGAAACACTTGTAGACTTTGTTGTTCATTGAGTATCCAAGGAAAATTCCTTCATCTGCAGTGTCTCCATATTTCCCTTGATTTTCTTCTTTGTTTTTGATGAAGCATGTACTTCCAAAAACACAAAAATATTTCAAAGAGGGCTTCCTTCCATGCCACAATTCATAAGGTGTCTTTGTATCACCCATAAAATGTAATGTTCAATTTTGAATATACATGTCAGCTTGAATGGCCTCTTTCCAGTAATGTCATGGAATATGACTCTCAATCAGCATAGTTCTTTCCATTTTGTTCACCTGTCGATTTCTATACTCAACCACTCCATTTTTCAGTGGAGTTCTCACGACATCTACCTCATGTTGTATCCCATTCTTCTCAAGGTAGTTTTCAAATTCAACAGATGTGTATTCCCCTCTATTTTCTGATCGTAACACTTTGATTATTCGTCTAATATCATTCTCATCGATTCGACGATATGTTTTCACGCAGTCAAGTACTTGTCATTTCCTATGTATAACCTTTACAAATGCCATTCTACTGTAATAATCAATGAAAAAGACAAATTATCTTTCTACATGAGTTCCAGAAACTTTTATTGGGCCACATACATCTGTATGAATTAGATCATAAAGATATGATGCCCTTTTCTTCTTTGGCCAATATGAACAGTAGACCAACATCCCAAAAAATGCAAGCATCATAAGACTTTTCACTTTCACGCTTTGGGTTGGTAATTTCCATGACAATACTAAATCTTGATATTTTCTCCCTATCTTTTTGATTGATGTGCCCCAGTATTTGATGCCATGAATTATTTTCTTCTTCAAAAGTCATGTAGCAAATGTTTTCTTTACTATCATCCTGGTACATGTTGCCTTCTGTTCTACATCCCTTCATATGTGAATTGCATGTCTTCCTCTTGATAGTGCATCCTTTCTGATTAAAAGTAACTGCAAGTCCTAAGTCACAGTGTTGACTCACGCTGAGGAGATTATGTTATAGGCCATCTACATAAAGGATATCAGTTTTCTTTAGCTCACCATTAGCTAAATCAGTACTTCCAATGCCTTTGATTTTCAGAGTTCCATCATTATTGAACCGTACTGTTCTATCAACCCTACTTTTGATATTCGTTAAAAAACCTACATTACCTGTCATATGAGAGGAACAACCGCTATCTGGAATCCTGGTACTATTGATTTTTATAGGCTTGAGGGCTACCTCTTCAAGGTTGGATTTATCAATTTTCTTCTTTTCTTTCCATGAGACATTGGATTGAGTGTAGAATACTAATGGCCTTTTAATTATGTCTTCCGTGTACATTGGTTATTCATAGTCGAAATCTTCTTCAAGAGGAGAAAAACAGTTTGTAAGAGAAACACTGTCTTGTTGATGAGATTTGACTTTTCTCAAACTCCGGTATGAGGTGTCCATGTCCCTCTTCTGCCTGCAATTAACAGACTTATGACGAAAATTAGAACAACAAAAACAATATCCATAGAAACCGTTTCTTCTAAAAGAATTAGGATATGATTTTCCCCCTGTTCAACTCCCATATCTACACCATTTAGATAGCTTCTTGCCTCTTCAAAATAAGACATGGTATGGCCCAAATATCCACATAACTGACACTTCATGAGAGGAAATGTCTTCTCACTTTTTTTTATCCTCGTTATTTCTTCTGCGGGAAAATAGTTTGAGGGCTCCTTTTTGCTGGAGGCTTGAGGATAGCCTTATTTTTTTCTTTTAGATTGAATTTGGGCTTTATAGTTCAGTACTTCAGATGAATTTTCTACATTTTCCACTTTCATATTTCCTTTATTTTAGTCACCATTCTTTGCAGTATTTGATGACTCTGCCTCAAAACCGATTCCACTATTTCCCATGCAAGCAGGTCTTTGATCATTCAAAATCTATTCAACTCCATTAGAACCATGTTTCGATCTCTCCAATAGTTCTGCATCTGAGAACCTTCCAAAATATTTTTTCATTGATTCTTTTGAAATTGACTCACTCTAAATATTTCTCCTAAGAGTAACAAATTTCTCTTCAAGACTCTCAGTGGTCTTGGTCTTTTATTCCAGTTTAGTGGTGAGGTCATTGATGAACTTTTCTTTCTATTCAATTCTCAGCCTCAGATCCACTACATCATCAGTGCTTTCAAGAATTTTAGATTTTACTTTCACAAATTCTTCCAGTCATTCAATTTCAGCTTCATGATGATCAACATAATCATATGATTCTTCTACAATTGATTTACACTTATTGCAACTCTTACATTTGATCTTAAGCTTAGTAACAGATTCATTAAGTTGCAGCTCAAGATTGGAATCAGTTTTCAAACTGATTATCTCGACCAATATCTTTTGATGGTTCGGATTTTTCAATAGTGGTCATCATGGAAGAATGGTTTCCGGTTTTAAATTATGGTTCTTCTTCTTCACAGAATTCATTATCATCATCTTTCTCTTCATAGACAAAACTCTTCTTCGGAAATTTATTTATAGATTTGAAGCATCCCTTTTTGAAAAACTATTTCTGAGGCTTCTCAATGTTTTCATCTTCACTATCTTCATCATTGATCTATCTTTAGCACTGGGAGGCAATGTGCCCAACTGTTCCACAATGTAAAAAAGCAAGAGGTAACTTCCCATTGAATTTCCCTCTTCCCTTCTATAACTTCTTTGCAATAAGAGAACGAATTTCTTTTTTCTTAATCATCTTCACCACTACTATCTTTTGAAATTTTCAATTTTTCCGGGGCCTTGAATGTTATTTCATTGCTCACTCGATTCATTAAATCTTATGGGTTGACTCTCATTTTATAGGCCACAAAACTGCTCAACATATCATCCAGAGAAAGTTTGGAAAGATATCTTTCTTCAAGGGATGACACCTTTTCATTGTACAGGGGTGGTAGTCTTCTTAATATTTTCTGTACAATATCAACATCTTTGATTTATTCGCCTAGACCTCAAATTGCTCCAACTACTTCAGTAATTCAATTGAAGAATGAGTCTGAATTCTCTTCCGGATACATATTCAGATCATCAAACCTATTGTGTAGGACTTTTTGGTTCTCCTCCTTCACTTTTATATCTCCTTCATAAATATTTTCAAGTTTATCCCACATGGATTTTGCTGGGGTGAAAATCATCACATTTAGATATATTTGATCAGAAAGGGTTGCGGTGAGTGCATTTTGTTCTTTAGCATCTGCATCTAGAATTTTCCTATCTGTGTCTATCATAGCAAGAACCATTGAATCAGTGACTTGTATTCCTTGCACAATATAAAAAAAAGACATCCATTCCAAGAGATCATAGATGATATATCATTATGTTCTTCCAGATCTATAAATTACTTCCATCGAAGAGAGGGACTCCCCAGACAATGGATGAATTGTCCATAACGGTATATGATAGATAAAAAATCAGTCAACCTCCCTTTGATACCACTTCAAGGACCCCGGAACACCCTGATAGGGGAGGGGTGAATCAGGGTGTCAACGTTTTCTTATTAATGTCAAGGATCATATTCCCACATTGGTAGGAATTTTTTATATCTGTCAAACAAATGAAAGTAGGAAGTTGACATGACACTTTTACTTTTTTCACCAAATAGGGCTATGTCCATGGAGCATATGCTGACAGTGTGTCGGTCATACCAAAATCATACAATCTTCACTAGTTTATGGGTTACATGTTTTGGTCACAATCACACTGTGCCAGACACGCTGCCTTTACAAAGGATCAGGGATAGCTCAGTGCGTCCCTCAGGTCACTACCATTGACTCCCCCGAGCTCACTGTCTTTGGTGAAGTCCCACCCAGTTTATAGATGTGAAGGTCTCTTCAATAGATATGCATTGAAGTTTTTTCCTCTGTTCAGCATGAGAATCTGCTTGTATCGAAGTCCAAAAAGGATGCACTTAAATGCACTGAATCACTAAATCATATATTTGGTATGCGTAAACAAGTTATAATGAAGATTTTGCGCAACACCTACCCTTTGCACAAAATATCCCAATTTTGCGCACAAAACTTGATTTTCGCGTGAAACATATTTCGTACAACAAGCTCCTTTACAAGAAAAATCAACTTTTACGTGCAGCTTTACCATTTTTATATAGCATCACCTTTTACACGCAGATTTATGCGCACCATCCACTTTTTTCGCACCTTCCACTTTTACGTGCAACATCAAATTTTGCACACAGTGTCTGCATTTTTTAGCAACATAAACTATTACACGCCACAACTTTTACGCACAACTCAAAAATTTTTACGGACCTTGGCCTTTTTCGCACAAACTCCTTTCCACAAGATTTTACGTGCATCAACACTAAGTTCTTTTATAAGTCTTCAGCCATACAAAATGAGGGGGGCCTCCTATTATTTGTTGTCATTGCCGACTCCTATGCACAAAACCCATCGTGGCATGAAAAACCTCTCATTAGGCGCACAATACATTTCACACAGGAACCATTTTTCGTGCACATCTTCATGTTTTTCGCACAGCCGATGCCTTTACCATTTTTCAACGTTCAAATTCTGAAACACCTCTTACTCACAAAATATCTCTCTACAATTTCATGGACCATACTGTTTTTCACGCACCACACTGTTTTTCATGCACCCTGCAGTCTTTCGCAAACACCTCCCTTATTTCACGCACCAATTCCTCTTTGCATGATCACTTTTCTGGCACACATTCAGAACTTCCACTGAGGATTGACAATAAACACAAACCATACTCCAATTAATTCATAGAATGGACATGGTTCCAAAAATATCATCCTTTGGGTTTTTTTGAAATCACTAAATAAATTCAATAAAGCACTAGCCACATGCAAACAACAAACACAAGAATCAACTCAGCCAACACTCAAAGTCATCGCGAGAAATGATCGGTGTCAAAAACAAGAGGGGAATCGTGAATTGGGATGCCATGTTTTGGAATTATCAATGACTCCAAATATATTATCTTAAATTGTCCCAAATGAATTACATTTCCAATGTATTCCTTCTCATATTGTCACCAAATTCGGATTATTTCACAGAATTCTCATCGTGTCATAGAAGCACCACATGTACTAAATTTATTCTGTCTCCCCCATTGACAATAAACACAAAGACTGGTAATTGTTCATTGTTCATCTCAAAACATAGTCCCCCTAGATAGTATCTCCCCCACCAACCTTCTTCACATTCACAAATAGATTAAAAACATTAAATATAGCTGGGGAGAGGGGAATTTTGTAACCTCCTTATGCACTGGGAGGTGGCTGAACACTGAGGTTCAACAAATGTTTCTCAAACACAGCCACTAACTATGGCTTGGTCAGGATATTAGCCACTTTCTCATGAGTTCCCACATGATCCATTCTAATCACGCCTTGCTCAACTTTTTGTCTGATAAAGTGACACCTGATTTCAATATGTTTTGTATGATAATGTTGAATAGGATTCTTCATAAGATCAATTATGATATTGTTATCACAGTAAATCACCATTGGTTTCTTTACCTCATCACCAATATCTGTTAGTTGTTGGTTCATCCATAACAGTTGAGTGCATACCTTTGTGGCAGAGATATACTTAGATTTAGCAGTACTAAGATAAGTAATTTCTTGTTTCTATCTCAACCAACCAACACATTTATTACCAATATAGAATGATCCACCACTTGTGGAATTTCTTTCCACTACATCACCAGCCCAGTTAGCATAAAAAATGCTTATAATTCACTGTCCCTTCATGCAGAAAGGTAGAACCCAATGTTATGAGTACCTTGAATGTACCTCATGATTATTTTAACTGCCGCCATATGTTCCTCCTATCGATCACTCTGAAAGCGGGCAACTAGACATGTTTCATAGACAATATTTGTCCTTGTCGCTATCAGTTATAGTAGGTTCCCAATGATCCTCCTGTACATGGTGGGATCTACAATGGTTCCATCCTCATGCTTCTCATGTTTGGTTCCATCTACAATAGGAGTTGACATTGGTTTGGAGTCATGCATATTAATTTTTTTTCAGTAACTCTCTTTCATAATTTTCCTGAGAGATGAATGTGTAATATTTCTTTTGAGAAGCATGTTGCTTGGAAAAATATTTGATCTCCACAATCATTGACATTTCAAATTCTGATTTCATGTGATTAGAAAATTCGTCCACTGATTTCTAACTGCTGCCACCAAATATAATGTCATCAATGTAAACTATAACTATGAACGGATCTTTTGAGGAATTCTTTACATAGATATTTTGATCTACTCCTCCTCCTGTGAATTATAGTTTCTTGAGATAAGAGTCCATCCAGGAATACCACCCTTGTGGTGCCTATTTCAAGCCATATAGTGCATTCTTTAGTTTTAAACCATTGTTTCATCAATACCAAGAAGAAAACCCACTGGTTGTTTTATATAGACTTATTCTTAAAGTACACCATTCAATAATTCTGTCTTGACATCCATTTGATTTAATTTATATCTTCTTTGGAGTGCCATGTCAAGGAATAGCCTGATCGACTCTAGTCTAACCACTACTGAAAATATTTCATCAACATCAACACCTTCAATCTGAGAATATCCTTTACATACCAGTCATGCCTTGTTTCTAACAACCCATCCATGCTTATCAAACATGTTCTTATAGATCCATTTTGTACCAATCACATTGTGATATTCGGGTCTCCTGACTAGATCCCATGTCTGGTTCTTTTAAATCTGATATAACTCTTCATTCATGGCTTTCACCCAATATTCAACCCTTGTAGCTTCTTCAAATGAGAATGGATCCACAAACGATAGAAATGAAGATTGTGTTATATTCCTTGTTCTTCTTGTGTGTGTTAGTGCAATCCTTCCCCCAATTATGTTATATGGATCAATCTCAACTCTTTAATTTCTCCTGTGGGGTTCAGTCACATTCTCTCCAGTCAAGTTTTCCTCCTCAAATTATTTTTCTGAGTGAACATCATGACGTGAATCCTAAGTTTTTTTACACCTTCCTATATTTCTATATTTATATTTACTCCATGTTCACATTCTTCCTCACTTCCTATCCTATCAGCATATGAAATCCTTAATGCATTTGTAGTTTTCTCTTCAACGATCATAACATCACTGCTTTCCACAATCCTTCCCAATTTCTTGTTGAAACACTTGTAGGATTTGCTGTTCAGTGAGTATCCAAGGAAAATTCCTTCATCTGCATTGTCTTCATATTTACCTTTATTTCCTTCTTTGTTTTTGATGAATCACTTACTTCCAAAAACACAAAAGTATTTCAAGGAGGGCTTCCTTCCATGCCATAATTCATAAAGGTGTCTTTGTCTCTCCCATATAAAATTTTGTTCGATTATGAATATACACTGAAGCTTGCATGGTCTCTTTCCAGTAATGTCATGGAATATGACTCTCAATCAGCATAGTTTTGTTCTTGTTGTTCACCTATCGATTTCTGCACTCAAGCACTCCATTTTTCTGTGGAGTTTTCACAGCGGATAACTCATGTTTTATCCCTTTCTCCTCCAGGTAGTTTTCAAAATTCAACAGATGTGTATTCACCTCCATTGTCTGATCGCAACACTTTCATTGTTCGTCCTATATCATTCTCAGCGATTTGAAGATATGTTTTTATGCAGACAAGTACTTGTCATTTCCTATGTATAACCATTAGACATGACATTATACTGTAATCATCTATTAAAATGAAGAATTACCTTTCTCCATGAGTTCCAGAAACACTTATCGGGCCACATACGTATGTATGCATAAGATCAAGAAGATGTGATGCCCTTTTCTTCTTTGGCCGATATGAACTGTAGACCAGCTTCCCACAAATGCAATCATCACAATACTTTTCACTTTCACACTTTATGTTGGGAATGTCCATTACAATCCTCATTCTTGATATTTTCTCCCTATATTTTTGATTGATGTGCCCCAGTATCTGATGCCCCAAATCGTTTTCTTCCTCAACAGTCATGTAACAAACGTTTTGTTTACTATCAACCTGACACAGGTTGCCTTCTATTCTACATCCCTTCATAAGTGAATTACATGTCTTTAACTTGATAGTGCATCATTTCTGATTAAAATTAACTACAAGTCCCGGGTCACAGTGTCGACTCATGTTGAGGAGATTATGTCTTAGGTGATCTACATAAAGGAAATAATTTTTCTTTAGCTCACCATTATCTAATTCAGTACTTTCACTTCCTTTGATTTTCAGACTTCCATCATTATCTAACTGTACTGTTCCATCAACCCTCCTTTTGATATCTGTTAACATACCTGCATTACCTGTCATATGAGATGAAAAAACGCTATCTAGAATCCAGGCACTGTTGCTTTTTTGTGTCCTTGAAGGCCACCTCTGCAAGGTTGGATTTCTCAATTTGCTTCTTTTCATTCCATGAGACAATAGATTGAGTGTAGAATACTCATGGCCTTTCAATTATCTCATCCATGTACATTGGTTCTTCATAGTCGAAATCTTTTTCAAGAGGAGAAAAATAGTTTGTAAGAGAAACACTATCTTGTTGATGATATTTGACTTGTCTCGAACTCTGGTATGAGGTGTCCATGTCCCTCCTCTACCTGCAATTAATAGGCTTATAACCAAAGTTAGAAAAACAAAAACCATATCCATAAAAACTGTTTCTTCTAAAAGAATTAGGATATGAATTTTTACTCCCTTGTTGAACTCCCATATCTACTCCATTCAGATAGCTTCTTGCCTCTTCAAAATAAGACATGGAATGGCCCAAATATCTACATAACTGACACGTCATGAAAGGAAATGTCTTCTCACTTTATTTATCCTCATTATTTCTTCTGTGGGAAAATAGCTTGAGGGATCCTTTTTGCAGGAGGATTGAGGAAAGCCTAATTTTTTTTCTTTCAGATTGAATTTGGGGTTCATAGATCAGTAGTTCAGATGACTTTTCTACATTTCCCACTTTCTGCTTGCCTTTATTTTAGTCACCATTCTTTGTCGTATTTGACGACTCTACCTCACAACCGATTCCACTATTTCCCATGCAAGCAGGTCTTTGATCATTCAAAATCTATTCAACTCCATTAGAACCATGTTTCGATCTCTCTAATAGTTCTGCATCTGAGAACCTTCCAAACTATTTTTTCCTTGATTCTTTTGAAATTGACTCACTCTCAAGATTTCTCCTAAGAGTAACAACATCCTCTTTAAGACACTCAGTGGTATTGGTCTTTTCTTCTAGTCTAGTGGTGAGGTCATTGATGACATTTTCTTTCTCTTCAATTCTCAGCCTCAGATCCACTACATCATCAGTTCTTTTCATGAATTTTAGATTGTAATTTCAAAAATTTTTCCAGTCATTCAATTTCAGCTTCGAGATGATCAACACAATCAGATGATTCTTCTACAATTTATTTCCACTCATTGCAACTCTTAAATTTGATCTTAAGATTACTAACCTATTCATTAAGTTGCAGCTGAAGATTGGAATCAGTTTTTAACTGATTGCCTTGACCAATATCTTTTGATGGTTCTAATTTTTCAATAGTGGCCATCATGGAAGCATGGTTTCCAGTTTTAAATTTGGGTTCTTCTTCTTCACAGAATTCGCTATCATCATCTTCCTCTTCAAAGACAAAACTCTTCTTTGGAACATTATTTAAAGATATGAAGTATCCCTTTTTTAAAATACTTTTCTGAGGCTTCTCAATGTTTTCATCTTCACTATCTTCATCATTGATCTTTCTTAAGCACTGAGAGGCAATGTTCCCAACTTTTCCACAAAAAAAGCAAGTCAGAGGTAATTTCCCTTTAAATTTCCCTTTTCACTTATGGAAATTCTTTGCAATGATATAACGAATTTATTTTTCTATATCATCTTCACCACTACTATATTTTAAAATTTTCATATTTTCCATGGACTTGAACACTATTTCCTTGTTCACTCGAGTCGTATCATCTTTTGTCTTGACTCTCATTTCATAGGCCACTAAACTGCTCAGCAGACCATCCAAAGAATGTTTGGAAAGATCTCTTTCCCCAGAGGGATGAAACCTTTGCATTGTATAGGGGTGGAATTCTTCTTAATAGTTTCTTCATAATATCAACATCATTGATTTCTTCTCCTAGACCTCAAATTGGTCTAACCAATTTAGTAATTCGATTGAAGAATGAGTCTGCATTCTCATCAGGATGCATCTTCAGATCATCAAACCTATTGTGTAGGACTTTTTGTTTCACCTCCTTCACATTGCTATCTCCTTCATAAATATTTTCATTTTTACCCCACATGGGTTTTGATGAGGTGAAACTCATCATCTTTAGAATAGATCTGATCAGAAAGGAATGCGGTGAGTGCATTTTGTGCTTTAGCATCTGCATCTATAATTTTCCTATCTGCGTTAGTCATAGCTAGGCCTGTTGGATCAGTGTCTTGTATTCATTGCACAATAGAAAAAAAAGACTTCCATTCCAAGAGATCACAGATGACATCTCATTATGTTCTTCTAGATCTAGAAATTACTTCCATCTAAGAGAGGCACTCCCCTGAGATTGGCTAAATTGTCCATAACGGTATATGATAGATCAAATACCAGTCAACCTCCCTCTGATACCACTTGATGTACCCAAGAACACCCTGAGAGGGGAGTGGTGAATCAGGGTGTCAACTTTTTTATTTTCAATGTTGAGGATCTTGTTCCCATGTTAGTAGTAATTTGTTATATATGTCAAACAAATGAAAGTAGGAAGTTGACATGGAACGTTTACTTTGTTCACCACAATGGGGCATGTCCATGGATCATACGCTGACAGTATGTCAGTCGTACCAAAATCCACTAATCATTACTAGTTTATGGATTACATGTTTTAGAAACAATCACATCATGCTAGGCACACTAACTTTACAAAGGTTCAGGGATAGCTCACTATGTCCCTCGGGTCACTGTCATTGACACCCCAGGGATCACTATCTTTGGTGAAGTCCCACTCAGTTTATAGAGGAGATGGTCTCTTCAATAGATATGCATTGAAGTATTTGCCTCTTTTCAGCATGAGACTTTGCTTGCATTGAAGTATAAAAAGGATGCACATAAAATCACATGACCACTAAACCAGATATTTGGTACCCGTAAACAGGTGATAACAAAGATTTCGCGAAACACCTACCCTTTGCGCGAAATATCCCACATTTTCATGCAATACTTGATTTTTGTGTGAAAAAATGTCGCACAACAACCTCCTTTACACACAAACTCAACTTTTACACGTAGCTTCCCCATTTTTTGGTAGCAACACCTTTTATGCACAGCTTTATGCGCACCGTCCACTTTTTTGCGCACCTTCCACTTTTACGCGCAACTTCAAATTTTTCACGGAGTGTCTGCATTTTATTATAGATTAATATTTTACGCGCCACACCTTTTTTGCTCAACTCGGACTTTTTCGCACAGCTCTGTCTTTTTTGTGCAACCTCCTTTGCTGGAACATTTTACGCGCATCAGCACTCGGATCTTATCTAAGTCATCAACAATACGAAATGAGGGGGTTATCCTCTTATTTATAGGCATTGCCGACCCCTGTGTGAAAAACCCATCGTGGCACAAAAAACCTCTCATTCCGCACGCAATACATTTCATGTTGGAACCATTTTCCATGCACATATTCGTGTTTTTCTCACAGCCCATGCCTTTACCATTTTTCAACGTTCTGATTCCGAAACACCTCTAGCGCAAAAAATCTATCTTCACTATTTCGCAGACCATGCTATTTTTCACGCACTATGCTGTTTTTCATACACCCCACTATTTTTCACACACACCTCCCTTATTTCACGTACCACATCATCTTTGCATGAAACTCCTCTTTCCAATAACCTATGTCTTCATTTTCCGATTTTCAGGTCCAAAAATTTGGCAAACACTAGAGAACAACGCCACCTTCAATACGGTTGTCTGCTTGAACTGTATGATCACTTTACTGGCACACATTCTAAACTTCCATGGATGATTGGCAACAAACAATAACCATAATCCAATTCATGCATATAAATACCATGGTTCCAACCATTACATCCTCAATCCATCTTCATGAACATGATGATCTAAATTTTCAATGGATCTATAAACCAAGAGGTGAATATTACAAATTTTGATTCTCATTACAGTGACATGATGAGAATAGTTGAGTTGAAAGAGGAAACCATTATTAAATGTTTTTTGAGGAATTTTTAAGGACTGAAACATGTTTACTATAATAGAATATCAGTTGGGTCCATCACTAATTGAGTTTATCTCCATTAGAAGTTTCTCTAGCAATTAAAATAAATGTTGAAAAAAAACTATCCTTAACCTCTATAATTCATTTAAGTTTCAATATATGAGGGTATAAAGCTGTACTTATAGATATAATTGTCTAACATACTCATTAAATATACAACTAATGATGTTGAATCAATTTGAAATCTATACAGATTGTTTTCACGATGAGTTAGAGGCATCACTAATCCCAATCAAATACATCAGTTTATTCTGAGAGTTTTTTATAGTGGTATAATGGTTTGATTATTCAATTCTGTGGATAAAGGCCAAGTTTCAAGTAATTACATTAACTTCTGTAAAGTGGATTGGTAAATTACAAATAGTGGCTATTACACTTAATCCATCTTTGACACCTACACTAGTTCCCAAACGCACACAATATCACACAATACACCCTCTTAAATGGAAAAGACTATAATATCATGCTCTCCATGAAGGTAGAAAAGAAAAAAGATGTATATAATATAATGATAAAAATAATTATGTTTATTATTCCTTAAAAAGGTAGGTTCATAATTAATTAATAACATAAACTATGAGTAACTAGATAAAGTTGATAGATCATATGAATCCTAAAGGATGTTGGCCTCAATAACCACCTTAATTACCATCCCTTACACTAAATGTTTGGGCCCACTATACATGAAAGATTTTTCATCTATTATATCTTCATAGAAATGATATATACTGGGAAATTCATGTTAGGAAATATACCAATATACATTTCTTGTGATTCTTCATTCTCTTGGGAAGAGAAAGGAGAATGAAAATAAGTACAGAAAAAGGAAGCATAGAAGTTTGATGTTAGGATGACCCAAAAGATTATAAATCACAACCTTGATATCCTTATGGTGAATATGAATAAACCAATTGTGACCTTAGTTCACTATATTATTATTGATATGAACTCTTTGGAACCATATCCCTACGAGATATGGTATTCAAATAACTTGTGAAACTGGTGTAACCTGAGTAATATGTAAGGATATAAACCTGTATAGATGCATAGTTGGTTAAAAATCTTCCAAATTTCATACCTTTATCATTTTTAAAACGTTTAATACCATAAAAAATGGAATAATGGGTACTGACCAATCAAAAGGAATCCTCTTTAGATGGAGAATCCCAATAAATATTTTCAATGTAATTCACTTGGAAAATATATTCTCTTACAAGAAGACAAATATTATCTAGAGTTAACCTACCATAATTAGGGAGAGGTAGGAATATTTTTACAAGTTTGATGAGGTTAAGGAATAATAGGATGGAATAGATCTCAAAATTTAGACTATATCTCAGCTGAAGCCATATATATTTCAGAAACCCAGTGATAGGTACTTCTATAGGATGAATATGAATACTAATCTTATCCCGAATCATCCAAGTCTTATTAAATCCCAATAATACTATTTTATTGATTAGTGAATCAACATATATTAGTTCAGTATATAAACGTGATAAGGCCATCTCAACTCAACCAAAAATGAAGAAAACCCATAAAATTCCGATTAAGAAAAGCATTCACTGATTTTGTTGACTCTTGATTTTAATGCTCAGAACATTGTGAAGCCTTATGCAGGGATGAATTGACCTGTAACTTAAAAGAATTAAATATTTAAATATCATTCCTTTATCCTAGGTGAGGTTTCAGTCATGGATTCCCTCCATTTTTCAAAATATAACATGAAGCACTTGTTGATTCCCTCCTTGGACTTTAGTAATTTGAGGACGAGGGTGATATTGATGAAGTAAATTGTGAAAAGAGTAACCTTTACAAATGATATATGTTTATATAAATCATAAAAGAAGGTAGTGAGACTTCCACAAAATGAATAATCAGGATCGTGTACTTACCTGGTAAGTTGGAAAACACTGAAATTTATCAATCCCTAATCAAAAAAACTTTTGGAGTTAATCTTATTCCCTTCTAGGACCTGCATTGATTAGGTTATAGTGAAGATTATTTGTATTATTCTATAACAACAATCAAAGGGGTTTTAAAAGGGGTAGAAAAATAATTTGGTCTAGGTCGACCACATTGTCCAATTTGTAAACCTTATATTAGATTATGAGTTTTTGTATGTTCATGAATCCAAAACATTCAATGATTTTTGGGGAAGACCATACCAATATTAAAATGTGGAAATGCCTTCATCGTACCACCAATTTCTCAAGTAGTCCTTAAATAGGATGGTAAGAGTTCAACATGGTGATATTACCCCTTTTGATTCCCACAAAATTTAATAAATTGATGAATAAATCATTTAGAGGGAGGGAAAATATAGTTTTAAAGGTGATTTAATCTTAACTACTTCCCCTAATGGTCTGTAAAATTCTCTTCTCAACCCATTCAATAAATTTGGTGAAGATTTTTTCCCCATCAATCAAGTCAATGTATTCACTCTAAATTGGGGAGTTATCAGGTCATACAAACCACATATGAGAGGTTTAATAATTTGATCACCATTATATAATATTAAAACTGGGATAATGTTCCCCTACAATATCCCCCTATGATAGAGAGAAATAATGAAATATCATCCATGTGGATCAATCTTGTTCCTTATAATCCTTAGGAAAAGTCTATCTATACGGATCATTATCACCAATAAATGAAATCAAGACTCTTCAACTAGGTGGATATGAATCCTAGGTTAATATGGAAGGCCTTAAGTTTCTTCAAATTTTCTTATTTCATAATGACATTGGTTAAATGGACCAAATCTAGTTATGCGTAAGAAGGGTGTAATCATAGTGACAATGATAAATCCCTAGATGAGAAGGCTTCCTCTATGTTTTAACGATATTAAGAGATCCTCACAATACCACATGGATTGGAAGAAACCACTATATCATTTTAGGAAATTTAAAATTCTCTTATGTTATCTCCTGAAACCCAAGACGTCTACTCTTCTTTTTCCCTTCATGAAAGTGGAGAAGAAAAAGAAAATATCTAGAATTTTCCAAATATTAATGTCCATGTATTGGAACCTTCAGAATCTAGATTTTTTCCATATAATAAATGGGGGATAAAAATATCTTGTATTGTTTTCTAATCCCAAAAATGTACTTTCGTCACCCACTTACACTAAAATTAATACATATGAAGAAAAAGAAGAAGAAGATCACATATATAACCATCCTATATTTTAGGAATATGTATCTAACCCCATTAATGACCCAAAAATTGAATATTAGAATATAGGATGACCCATGAACCATGTTAATTACTACTTCCATGCATCCCATTGAATAACAGATATATGTATATTTGTTGAAATAGAAATGAGTTGTCTTTTCATGGAATTGCAAAGAAATACATGGAATCAATATTGATATGGAAACACATCTTTTAGGTCTTCCTGATGATCTTCATGGAATCAACAAGATATCCAGGATAATGCATTTGACTCATACTTATAAGGCGGAGTTTGATGTTTTTCATCTTATCAAAGACAATATCACTCGGGAGGTTTAATAACCGAAATGTATTTATGACATCATCCCCTTAAACAAGGAGAGTGAGAAGATCAGGTTTTTATTAAATTTTGAGTTCTTAACATTCATTTCCCCAATGGTGATTTCCCAATTCTGATCATTTAAATCTTAGTCAATGAAATGTATTGTTTATAGGACTTCTATTTCATAAATGGGAAATCCTATTATAACCAAATATGAATGACTCCAAAAAATGAGAAGGAAACTATGTTTAGGGAACACCATTGGGTTTATTTTTAACTAGTGATTATATTTGAATTAAATAATACTAGTTCCACATATCAATGTTCCATTAACTATATCTTCATGTCCTTTCTAAGGAAAACCATGTAGTGCTGTAAGGATGGTTTGGTTGTAAATTAACAGAAAAATTATAATATTCTTGATAATATCATGACCATTTTCAATAACATGAGGTAGTTTTTCCTAATAATGAACTTTGTGAAATGAATTTTGAGGTTACATCAAGAAGATTTCATGATAACATGGTATTCTATTATGAAATTAAAGTCAACCATGGGAAGGCTAATGAGATCCTTAAGTGTCCACCTCCATGAAATCACAAATAGTTGAGAGGGTTTCAATTACGACTCTCCTACATTAGATGCATCATAGAAAACCTGGTGGGTAAATCCTTTCCATTTATTATTTTTATTAATGAGGTATTTAATTATCTACAGGAAAATGTATGTCATGATGCTTTTTAGAATCTCACGAAATACCAACCTAGACCAATAGTACTGTTGTCACCGGTAGAAGGAAAGATAGTCGTTTTGTATTTATGGATTTTGGGGTGATCGCTTGGTGCCTTTATAATGTAAAAAATGACATAGTAAAGGAAAATTTCCTTTAATATCTCAGTAGAAGTATTTGAGATACTGTGACTCAATATTCTAACATAAAAAATAATTACTTTTCATTATTCTTCATTGTGCAAAAACTAAGAAACTATGTGAATTCACAAGGGATTCACTTAGTCTCTAATATTGACCCACATAAATAAATCATCATTCATCTAATAAAATCTATATTAATGACATGATGAACTATCATCCTACATCATTTTTATATCCCGTTTATAATGAAAATGTTAGTTTAAGGGAAATTGTTGATATGATTTATCATTCCACTTCCCAACTCATAAAGTGGTCCATTAGATATGTAACTTCATGATGAAAAGGTATTATCCATTTTATACATTCCCCATAAATTAGATTTGTATTTCAAAAGAGTTTTTTGAATCCCGATATGGTGAAGGATAACAAACCCAAAACTCACCAGAGTCAGTTTTGGAATTATCCTCATATCTTTATAAATGATAGTTTTTTACTATTCCTTCTTATTTTAAATTTTTTTTTCAAAAAATGAACCAAAATACCTAACTCTATTTACAGGATTGAAAGATATGTTACAGATAAAAGTGGCATTATTGAATATTAAATGAGACTCAAAGTTTGTTATCAAGAAAATTAATGGTGAATAATCCATTTAGAAGGAATAATTTGTTCCTATGTTAAAAAATGATTGAGGGTTGATAGATGAATTTTCCTCAAAACCAAAAATATATAATAATCCACATTCAAAAAATTCCCATGCTGATGAATTGAAAAATACATCCATAGACCTAGAATATTCAGATAAGTATGAGACAAATATCAACATCATAGAATGTAAGGTGGTATCTCTATTTAGTGGAAGTTACATATATAAGTTTAATGAGATAAATACAGTAATGAAACGAAATTTTATCAATAGAAAATATGATCCTATAATTATTTAAAATAGTATAAACCAAAAAATACCACTTTGATAACTTAATACAAAATTTATAAATGAAGAATTAATGAAATAAGAGGTGTTTCAAGAAATTAGGGAACCTATACTGATAGAATAGTAACATGAATTTGGAATAGTAATGTGACCCTTATGAATAGAAAGTAGACCAATACAATAGTAACCTCACCAATGAAAGTATAAATAAAATTTAGGTAACTTATGAATGAAAATATGCTGTATTTATTTCATGGTATAATTAAATTAATGTCTTAAAAAGGATAAATTAAGTGTTTATATTTTTGTAAGTTATTAATATTTATTTTCAATTTTTAATGATTTAAATTATAATTTGTTTTTATAAAATGTATTCATAAATTAGTTTTTTTTCATGTCTTATGATTATATGATAATTTAATGGGACCTTATGTAATTTTTTAAATTGTCATAAAATCAGTTAAAATTTAGAAATCATTATTTTCAAAGTAAATGATTATTTTAATTAAAAATTAATTTTATCATATTTAGGAAATTATTTTAAAAAAATGGAGTTCATATTTTAATTAAACACTTCAAAAAAATTGTTAGTTTGATTTTTTTTGGATTTTTCTAAAAATAATTGAATTTTTTGTGTATAGTAAAAGATGATAATTTATAATAAAAGATAAATACATGAATTTTTGATTCATTGTTGATTTAATGATAATGAAAGACCAAGATATCTAACTATAAGTCATTATTTTAATATATTTTTTGATACAGTTTAAGCTATTCATATTCTTGATTGAAAATAATAAACTAATGAATAAAATAATAAGAAAACACCCATCTCATCCCCTATAAATTCGAACCTCACCAACTATTTCACTCATAGTTTCCAAGAATTTAATCTTTTACATGTTATTACCAATAAAATTTCCAAGACCCCCCCCCCCCACATCCATGATCCCTTGGTCTCATCAAAAGGCAAAACCCTTTTCCCCATGGAGGTTCAAAAGGAAGTGAAATTAAAGTGGTAAAAACCACTTCCTTTTTCTTCCAAGTTCATTTCAAGTTCAATTATTTTATTATAATATAATCAAATCAACTTATCCAAGTGGAATGATAACTCACGTATATTTTATATTCTGTAATTTTATTATGTTGATGGAATAATTCATCTTCAAATCTCTCCCCTGTTTACTTTTATTTTAAAAATGGAAATATCGTTCATGGTGTGTCGATTTACACCACTATGGATGATGCTTTTTCATTTGTCACTAGTATCTGATATACTAGTAATAATATCATTATTATAGTCAAATAATATTTTATTATACAAATTATATGTTATGTAAGTTTATGAAACCTATATATATAAATATGATGATATATGCTCATAATAGACGTAAAATCAGCCAAAATAAATTAAATCATTTTCATTAATTATTTATCTAATGAATGATCCTCATATAATATTACCAATGATATATAATATTATTTAATATTTATTAATTTCAGTAATAACATATAATCATAATTTTTGGGAATTATCCCATTTTACATGAACTTCTATTTATGTATAAATGAGATCCAATCATGAAAACCAAGAAAATGAACACTCCCAAATGATGAAATTGAACACTATAACTCATCAAAATGGAAATAAAAAAACTTAATAAAATTATAATGAATCAAATAAATTCATAATATGTTATTTATTTTTTAATTAATGAATCTAATTTGATTATCTGGGAAAATAATGAGAATAAATCATTCCTAAATAAGGTAAGGGGTTCTCGAACCTAACTCTCTTCCATTGGGTTTTCACTCTCTCACTCAATTTTTAGTGTGGATGTTCCATTTATTTTCCTTAAAAATAATTTGTTTTCCATCACTTTTTTTTCTATGATATACATGATTCCAATCCAGTTTTATGAAAAATGAATGAATTTTTCCAAAAGAACTCTTCCTACTACAAACACATGTTTTACTTCTATTGAGAATGTTTATTCATCACTCAATATTGATGATTCTTATATTTGTTATTTTTTTATTTTTTTATTTAGGGAACCAAAAGGTTTATTCATTAATTTATTCTTTATAAAATGATCAAGAAACCCATTTTCTTTTCCCTTGGTTATTTTATGTATAATATTTTTTTACATTCTATGTGGAACACATGATTATGTAAATGTTATGATGTTAATGGTGCAACTGGATGAAAATATAACTCCAATGAATTAGGTAATTAGATGTATCTCATTTGATAATGTTAAATATTCATGAACGTGATGCTATATTATTTCACAATGATGATTTTATGGTTATTCACATATGTTATACATGAACTTGATGCTAGCTTTTATCACAAATATGTGTGGTAGTTGACCACTAAGACATGATGTTTCATTTTTATACATTTCCAAATTCCATTACTTTATCTAATTATTCATATCCTTATTATGATTATGACCCACTGATTATGTTATGATGATTATGCTCATGCTCACCCAATTTTTAGGTATATTATTTACCATTTTACTTGGATTTTAGCTCACCCATTATTTCAATGTATATCTTCAGGTTAATAGTTATATTAATGAGAACATGAGGGCCATTAAAAATCTTAATTAGAAGGAATTAAATAATTTTTATGTTTTATTATGTAAATGTTATTTATGTTCATACTCTTCCCTAGACACAAAACCTTTGGGTCCCGATTGTTTAACACTTTTATGACATTTATCATTAAAATTATGTAATAATAATTTAATAAAGGAAGGGACCATATAGGTTGTATCAAAACATAGTTTAGTTAATTTGGGAATTAATATTAGAGAACATTAATGAATACCCATAGCATGAGACTATGTATATGTAATTTCGTAAGAATATTTTTTTTAGAAAATACTAAACATAGGGATCCCATAAGATATGACCTTAAAGTTAATTTCAAAAAGGAATAATTTATTCATTCAAGGAATGATTAATTATGTTTTGTTGAAAGAAATTTCTATTTTATAAAATGGGGGGAACTAGGATAAACCATGAAAGTATTCCATGTGAGGGACAATGCATTGAATGCCCAAACGAGATCCCCAATTCCTTGGGAGGCGGAGTTCAAAATTTCATGTAGATTCTCAATAAGCTATCTCAGGACAAAAAAACATGAATACTATGGAACCTCATCCTTCACCTTAGAGGGAGAAACTGGCTATCGAGTTGTTTATGTAGCAACAACCACCGATATTTAGTGGATATTATGATCCAATAGTCACAGAACAATGGATAAATTCAATATAGAAGTTCCTTTATTTTCTTCAACATTTTGAAAAAAGGGTGACTCTGGCCCTGTATCATTTAGATGGAGAAGCCGATCTATGGTGGGAATTGATTACGAAAACCAATCAATGAATTAATTGGAGATATTTATTGGGAAGGGTTGAAGAAAATATTTCTGAACTTGTATTTACCTTAAACTCTTTGTACAAATATAGAGAGATGAAACAAAAGGAATTTGAATATGTGATGGAATATGAAGCAAATTTAAAAAGTCTTGAATGGTATGCCTCATAGTTTCTTATCCACAATGATAGAAAAATAGATAGATTCTTTAGTTGTTTAAAATCACTACTTTTAAAGACTATAGAAATTTGAAACTTTTGGCGTTATTAAGAATTTTTTCGATGCACTATCAAATTGAAGATGTATTTTAGAGAGTTTCCCCAATGCTATGGAGATAATAAATGAAATATGGTGTTTCAAGCTAGGGGATATAATGAAAACTGTGGAAGTAAATATCAACCACTGACATGTCAAAAATGTGGGATAAATCATCATGGGAATTTTCTCAAAGGGATGGTGGAAATTCTACAAGTGTAGGAGAGAAGAATACCAAGATGATGAATGTAAAAGATATATGAGGACGCTGGAAAATGTGGTGGATCAAAGAAGAGAACCACATATGGTTCAATACATCTACTGTAGGGATAAAGGGACCTATGCAAGCTAGTGCATTTAACCTTGAGTCCTTGAGGGTAATCAACTTTATCGGCCACTAAATCCCAAGGATAAAGGGAGAACTCATGCCATTACTACTACTGATGTGGAACCTAATAATGATGTTGGGACATGTACACTAGTTATTAATTCCAGAATAGAAAATGTACTATTTTTTCTGGTTCTACACATTCTTTCATATATTTCATGTTTAGAAGAACTTTTCAAAAACGCCCTCAAAATTTAGTGGTTGAGTTATATGTGAGTATAAAAAATGTTCAAATTAATGCATAAAAAGTATATAAACTCTTCTATGGTTAATATTTGTGGACATTACCTCACAGAATATTTTGTCTTACTTCCTTTGGTGGATTTTGATGCTATTTTGGGCATGGATTTAATATCTTTATACAAAGAAAACATCAAATTCCTAGAAATGGATATCACTTTTCACATCCCAAGGCATACTCCAATTCTATAAAAGTGTATAGTGGAGGATGAATCTTCTTCAGATCCATCATTCATGTGTGGATATTATTAAATTATAATCAAGAATATATAGCTCAAATTATTAAGACAAAGGAGAGAATCATACTCGAAGACATTCTCATTATGAGGGACTAAACTAATGTATTACCTAAATAATTTCCTTGTATTCCTCTTCAAATGGAGGTTGAGTTCTCAATTTAACTTATTCCTTGATATCTGTCAATATCATAGACAGATTATAGAATGACCACCATTGAGTTGGAGGAACTAAAGAAGTTATTACAAGAGAATCTCGAAAAGGGTTTTATATGCCCGACTGCTTCACCATGGGGGGAACTAGTCCTATTTGTCTAGAAGAATGATGGATAAATATGACTCTTCGTTGATTATCATGAACTCAACAAAATAATGATAAGGAAAAAGTATCCCCTTCCATGGATATATGACTTGTTCGATCAACTATGTGGGGAAATGTATTTCTCTTAGGTAGATCTTCAATCGGGATATCACCAATTAAATGTTTGAAAGAAAGATATTCCCACATCTTCCTTTCAAGTGTGGTATAGACTCAATGATTTCATAGAGATTCCAATTGGACTCACTAATTATATATTAATATTCATCAAATCAAGGAATAGATTATTTACAGATTTCCATGAATTTTTTTTTGTAGTCTATATTGATGTTATTATGATATACTCCAAGAGTAAGGGGGAACATGAAGATCATTTGAATACTATGATAAATAATTTTTAAAAGGATAAAAATTATGAAAATTATAGTAACTGTGAGTTTTGGAGTGAGTAAGTATCTTTATTAGGGAATTTAATCACCAAAAAAGAATATATGTGGACCCTTCTATGATAAAGGCAATCAAAGAGTGTCCCATGACAACATCTATCATAGAGATCTGTAGTGTCCTTGTTCTAGCTAGGTATTACTACTAATTTTTGATGAAATTTTCATGACTTTAAAACCTACTTACCAAGCTTACTTGTAAGGGATAAAAGATTGTATCGACTAGTGAATGTGAAGCGTACATCATAGAGTTAAAAATAAGGCTTATCATCATAACAACACTCACAGTTCCGAAAAGTGGGGAACTCTTTATGGTATACATCGATGATTCTAAGAAGGTATTAGTGTTTTTACTAATGAAAAATGAAAAATTGGTAGCCTTAGCCTCAAAACAGTTGAAATTAATGAGAAAAACTATCCCAGACATGATTTGGAGTTTACAACAGTGACATTCACATTAAAAATTTGGTGGCATTACCTCTATGGGGAGAAGTGTGAGATATATACTGATCAAAGGAGACTAAAATATATAATCAAATAGAAGGAGCTTAAAAAGCACAAGTAAATATTGTTAGAGATAATCAAGGATTATAATTACTCAATCTGCTACCATCTTGGTAAGTAAAATAAAGAGGCGGATTCTCCAAGTAAAAAGGATCCTGAAAATTTATCATTGATGAGAATTGAGAACGATCCCACAATTTTAGATTTTTGACAAATTTACATGGGAAAAATTAAGTAAGAAACATCATAAATACTTTCTTAAATGATTTCTCAACGATCCGTAATTGAGAAAATAAAGGATGCTCAATGAAATGATGTGGAAATGTAGAAGATGGTGGAAGCTGTCAGAACGGGGGAAGCCCAAGAGTTCAAAATTGATGAGGAAATGATTTGGGTCATGACTATGTGTACCATACAATCCATAGATAAATAAAGATATTATTAATGATTCACATAGCTCAGCCTTATCTATTCCCCTATGGAGAAAAATGATTCATCAAGTACTTCGATTGAACTATTAGTGAAAAATATGAAGAAGGAGATCGCTGAATATACATCAAAGTTCCAGGTATGTCATCAAGTGAAGGATGAAAGATAAAATTCTAATGGGATGATGAAAGCCTTGACAATAACAAAATGGAAATGGGAAAATATCACCATGGAATTTTTCACTGGACTTCTAAAGAAATCCAGAGGAGACAATGTTATATTTTTTTTGGATTATCTTAAAAAGATATCTCACATTATCACAATTCGAGAGGATATATCATTAGATCAACTTGACTGTATAAATTAGAGAAGTGGTAAGACTTCATGGAGTACAACTATCAATTATGTCCATCATCCTCAAAATGATGGAAAATATGGGGGGATAATTCAGACATTGGAATACATGTTGAGAGCATATTCTATGGACTTAGAAAGGTAATGGTACCAACATCTCTCTTTGTTTTAATTCTCTTACAACAAAAGTTCCACTTAATAATTCAAAAGGCTCTTTATGAATCCCATTGTGGGAAAAGATGATGAACACTATAATGTTGGGATGAAGTTGGTGAACGTAAGCTTCTAGGACCTGAAATAGTCGAGTAAATGGTGGAAAAGGTGAAAATCATTCAGTAGTACATCATGATATCCCAAATTTGATAAAATATCTAGGTTGAAAATCTTCTATGAGGCCTAGAGTTTGTGGTTGGAGACAATGCATTCATCTGCATATCTTAGTGGAAGAGGATCATGAGATTTTGGAATAAATGAAATATGTGCTTGAGTACATCAGAACATTCGAGATTCGTGATATTGTTGGAGCAATGGGAAATCTACTACCTACCATATATCAGTACACTATGTATTTCATGTGTCCCTCTTAAGAAGTATATACCCGACCCCTGACAGGTAGAGAATCCTTAGGTGGTATAGTTGGAAAATGATCCATTTTATGGGGAGTAGTCGATAATGATCTTGGATAGTAGGTATAAAGTTCTATGAAACAAGGATACTCACATGGTCAAATTACTATAGAGAAACCGTAAGTATGAAGAAGAAACAGGGGAACCAAAGGAAACAATGAAGGAGAAGTTCCATCACTTGTTTTCTCCATAGTATGTAAAATTAATGTTTGAGGGAGAATTTTCATAAGGGGGAAGAATGTAATGAACAAAAAAAAAATTCAACTAAAATTCAATTATAATAATTACTCCATATAGTATAAACCACATAAAATCACTTTGAGAACACAATACACACTTCATGAATGAAGAATGAATGAAATAAGAGGCATTTCTAGAAATTAAGGATCCTATATCGATAAAATAATAACATTACCTTTAGAATAGTAATATCACCTTGAGGAATATAAATTAGAAAAATAGAATACTAACCTCACCTATGAAAGTATAAATAAAATTTAGTTATAATAGGAATGAAAATATGATGTATCTATATCATGGAACATGAAAATAAATGATTTAAAAAGGATAAGTTATGTGTTGTTATTTTTGTAAGTTATAAATATATATTTACAATTTTTAATTATTCAAAAGAAAATTTATTCTCATAAAATGTATTCATAAATTATTATTTTTTTTATTATGATTATAATATAATTTTATGTGACCTTAGATAATATTTCAAAGTGTAATAATGTAATTTATAACTTTAAAATCAGAATTTTCCATGTAAATGATGACTTTAATTAAAATATAAATTTATCATATGTAAATTGTTTTTTCATAAAAAGTAGTTTATGTTTTTATGCACATTGAAAAATTGTTTGTGTTAGTTTCCATAATATTTCTAAAATACATGAATTTTTGGTTAATAGTAAAATACGATAATTTAAAATAAAAGATATATACATTAATTTTTGTGTCATTTTTGATGTAAGGTTAATGTAAGCTCAAAATCTAAAAATATACTTCATTATTTTAATTTATTTATTTATAAGGTTCAAAATATTCATAATCTAGAGCTAAAATAATGAACTAATCAATAAAATATGGAGAAAACACCCCTCTCCTCCCCTATAAATACTACCACTCACCACCTCTACTCCTCAAACCATATAAGACATAAAAAATCTCCATGTTATACCCTATACAATTCCAAAGATTCTCCCCCAAATATAGGATCCCTTGGTCTCATAAAAATAAAAAACCCTTTTCCCAAAGGAGGTTCTTAAGGAGGATAAATTCAACAGGTAAAGTCCTCTTCCTTTTTTCCTTTTAATTTCTTTTCAATTTCATTTTTTTCTTACCCTCTCCCAAACTATGCTTATTCAAGTGGCATGATAACTCTAATAAAATTTATATAATAAAATTTTATTATGTTAATGCAATAATTCTTCTTCAAATATCATTTATTTTTTAAAATTTATTCAAAAAATTAAAAATATAATTCGTTGTGTGTCGATTTATCGCCAATGTGGATGATGCATTTTCATTTTTCACTACCACTCTCAAGGATGGTCATAAAATAATTATTATGGTTAAATAATATTTTATTATATCTTTTATATGTTATATAATGTTTTGGAGCATATATATATAATGATGATATAAGTTAATAATGGTAGTAAAATCCACCAAAATAAATTAAATCATTTTCCTTAACTATTTATCTAATGATTCATCCTCATATGATATAACCAAATGGTTTATAGGATAATTTAATATTATATATGATCATTAATAATATATAATCTATATTATATAGAATTATCCCCATTTTACATGATCTTCCATTCACGTATACAAGTATACCAATCAGAAAATATAAGAAAATGAACACTCCCAAACAATGAAATTGAACACTATAACTAATCAAAATGGACATAAACGATCAAAATAAAATTATAATGAATCAAATAAATGTAGAATAGGTTCTGGATTTTTTAATTAATTAATATTGAATAATTATCCAGGATATTAATATGAAGAGATTATTCATACATAAGGTAAGGGGATTCTTGAATCGAACTCTCTTACTTTGGGGTTTCCCTCAATCACACCATTTTTAGTATGGATATTACTTTAATATTTCTTAAATATAATTTATTTTCCTTGAATTTTATTTTTTGGTATATACATTCTTCTAATCTAGTTTTATGAAAAATTCAAGGATATTGCCAAAAATAACTCTTTCTAATAAAAAATGTTTTACTTCTCTTGTGATGGTTCCTTATTAACTCTAGATTAATTATTTATATATTAAGTTTGTTATTACATTGTTTTTTTTCAAACAAAAAGGGTTTTTCCTAATTTATATTATTTATAAAATTTTGAGGAAACCCATTTCCTTTACATTGGTAAATATATGTCTGTGTTTGTTATATGTTCTATGTGGCATTCATGATTATGTAAATGTTATGGTATGACAGGTTTCCCGGCAACGAAACAATTCTTTTTAACATTAGGGCCTCTGAGCGGCAAGTTCCCCCCTTTTTGGCGCACCTAGGGTTTCTCCACGGGTGTCAACTCCCCCCTACTCTTGCATGGCGACGAAGGCTCGGCGTTGGCCTATTTGAATCTCACCTCAGAGGCGGTTTGTCTCAGGGAAGGCATCTTCAGGATCTCATCTCTGAGGTGGCGAATCGGCGGCCTCTTCGACGTGGTTCTGGTGTGGCTCTTGCTGGCTCCAGCTCTCTTGGCTTGGAAATGGTGCATCCTGGAGATGACTCTGGTGATCAGATCTCAACATAGTGATGGCGTGTTCGACAGGCTCTAGTGGTTTGGTATAGATGTCTGCTTCTAGTGGTTGTTTGGGTTTGGTTTGGCGATGACGTGACTCGATGACTTCCGGTGGCTTGGTTTCAGATTTACAGCTTGGTGTCGGCTTCTGGAATCGAGATCTGGCTACTGTCTGGCTTTGGACGCATTCTGGTTGGGCTCAATGTCTGCTCTATAGTGTCTTGGAGGAGGGAGGTTTGGTTTTGTTTTATCATCTTTGATTTCAATTCATTGTTAATGTTCTTTCCATGGTGTCATCATCTGAGGTGTCCCTATTCTTCCTGCTGGTCCTTTCCGCTTTCTATTGTTTGTCTGATTTGGAATCTGGAGTGGGTTCTTCCACAACTTCATTCTGATCGGCTCCAACCCAGAGCAGTGTTTCCATGTCGGACTTGCTCGGTTCCCCGCTTCGGCGATGCTCTATGGATATAGTGTTGGATCTTCCAGTCCTAGGTGGAGAAGATTTGGCACTATTCTCCTTGGTCTTTCCTCTTTTTTGGATTGCTGCAGATGTGTTTGAAGGGTTACTTGTGGTTACGATAGGGTTATTCTGGTTTCGGTCCTCATGGTGATTGTTGTGGGAGAGTTCAACTTGGCTCTACCCTTTTTCTTGTTTTCCTGACTGTGCAAGTGATTTGGTTCTATAAGGATTTTGATGTGTTCGGTGAAGTTGTTTTTCATTGGTTCGATCCTAGAGGTGGAGAGCTATGAAACTGGACTTGATCACTTGGAATAGACCCAGAGGAGGATTCAGAGCAGCTGGTTCACCTTTTTAGTGCTTTTCGGATTAGGTTGTTTGAGAGGGTATGGCGTCAGCCGTCTGATCAAGCCTGTGCTTTGACACAAGACACTTTCTAGCCGATTTTCCTTGCATCATTGGAGTGCTTCATTTTGTTTTTATGATGGGAGGGGCTGCTCTAGTTTTCAATCTGGTTTTCACTCTTTTTTTTCTGGGTATGATTGTCCTATGTCCATGAAGTCTTTGGGTTTCCTCCTTCTTCCCTGAAAAGGGGGACTTATCAACAATAAAAATATTTTAAGGCCTTCGGGCTGTTGGATGGATGATATGACTGGTTCACCTGGAATATATAGTGCTCTAATTTATTGGGTTATGTGATGTATCTCATTCGATAATGTATTATATGAGTGAACAGGATGCTTTAGTTTTTTCACAGTGATGATGTTATGGTTATTAACATATGTTATGGGTTGACATGATGTTATATTTTTTCACAAATATGTGTTGTAGTTTTCCACTAAGACATGATGTTTTATTTTTTTTTCAATGACACATTCCTTTAATTTTTATAATTCTTCATCTCATGATTATGATTATGAAACATTGATTATTTTATGATGATTATGTTTATACAGACCCATTTTTCATGTATCTTATTCACCCTCTTAATTGGATTTTATCTCACCCCATCTTTTTATGTATAAACTTCGGTGAATAATTGTAATAAAAAGAACATGAGGGCCAATAAAAAGTTAGATAATCATGAATTAAATAATCTTTTTGTTTTATTATGTAAATGTGACGAATGGTCCTAATTTTACAAATACACTAAAACTTTGGATCTTAGTTTTGTAACTCTTTTATGTCACTTATTATTAAAATGATATAGAAATATTGTAAGAATCATAGGGTCTATATAGTTGGAATCAAAGGACGTTTTAATAAATTTGGGAATTAATATTAGATAGCCTTAGTGAAAACCCATAGCATGAGAATAAATATATTTAAGAACCAATGATTTTTTTTAAATTACAAACAAATGTATCCCACAAGATATGAATTTAAAGTTAATTTGAAAAAGGAATAATTTATTCATTCATGAATTTTTTACATTTATTTTGTTCAAAACAATTTGTATTTTAGAAAATGGTGGGAACCAGGAGAAACAGGGCCAACATTCCTTATGTGTGATAATGCACCGATTCCTTGAATGACATCCTCAATGCCATGAGAGGTGGAGTTCAATTTGTTTTGAGATTCTTACTCAGCTATCCCAAGACATGAAATATAACATGAATAATGTTGAATTTCATTATTAACCTAAATGGGAGAACTAGTTATCATGTATTTTATGAGTTTATGACCACCGAAATTTATTGGATATTTATATCCACTAGTCATGTAATAGTAGATCAAATCAGTGGAAAAGATCTTTCCTGTGATTTAATATTCTAATATGTAGAAGGTGACTCTTGCCAATTATCCTTTAGTTGGATAAGCCGATCAATGGTGGTCATTGATTAAGAATACCAAGCTGAAGGATGCAATTTAAGAGATAGATTGGGAAGGATTTATGAAAATATTTCTTAACAAGTATTTTCCTAAAAAACATTCTAGAATGTAGGAGAGATAATTATTATATTTAAAGAAAAAGGAAGGTGAATCTAACACGACATATGAAGAAAATATCACAATGCTTTCAAGGTATTACTCATTTTTATTTACCAACAATTATTGAAAAATCGATAGGCTCTTTAATAGTTTAAAACCACACCTTCAAAAGGCTCTATAAATTAGAGACTTTGGTAGTTATGAAGAAGTTGTTCAATGTGCTCTCAATCTTGAGATGGAGTTTTTAGAATGTTCCGATTGTAATGGATATAAGAAACAAGGTTTAGAGTTTCAAGATGGGGGATCTAATGATATTGGTGTAAAGAAATATCAACCACTCACATATCAAAAATGTGGGAATAATAGTCATGGGAATTACCTCAAAGGGGTAGGTAAATGATTCAAGTGTGGGAGAGAAGTCCACCATGCTCATGAATATTGAAGAGACCAGAGGATTCTAGAAAATATTGTGGTTGAAAGGAGTGCAGCACCTATAGTTCAACACTTTAACTGTAGGGACCAAGGACACTATGCAAACCAGTGCACTAAAGCTCGAGTCCTTGAGGGTAATCAATATTAGCAGCCAGCAATGCCAACAGAAAAATTGAAGGATTATAGTATCACTACTAATGAGGTGGAGTCTAACATTGATGTTGTGACTAGTATGATGGTTATTCATTCATGAATAACAAATGTACTATTTGATTATGTTTTTATACATTCATTCATATCTTTCATGTTTAGTAGAACTATTCAAACCACCACTCAAAATAAAGAGGATGAGTTATTTCTGAGAACAGAAAATGGGGAAATTATTGCATCCAAAGTATATATATCCTCCCCTGTTAATGTTTATGGAATGAAACTACCATAAAATTTAGTGTTACTTATTTTGGTAGAGTTTTATGTTACTTTGGGAAAGGATTGCCTATCTTTATACAAATACCACATCAAATGTCGAGAAAGGGAGATCACTCTTCACATACCGATGCATCCTCTAATTATATAAAAGTGTAAGGAGGCAGATGAATCTTATTCTGAGACATCATCCCATGTGTGGATATCATTTCTTTAGGAGCATCTATATCAATATAAAATTACTGAGACAAAATATAGAGTCATGAATGAAGATATTCCCACTATCGGGGACTAAGCTAATCTATTCCCCTAAAAAATTACTTAGTCTTCTTCCATATTGAGAGGTTGAGTTATAAATTAAACTTGTTCCTTGATCTCTCCTGATATCAAATACACCATATAGAATGGCCACCATTGGGTTGTATGAACTAAAGAAGCAGTTACAAGAGAATAAAGATACGGGTTTTATACACCCAAGGGATTAACTATGGGGTGCACCAGCTATCTTATTCAAGAAGAATGATGAATCAATAAGCCTATGAAATGATTATAATGAACTCAACAATATCATGATAAATAAAAAGTATCCCTTTCCGTGGATACATGTTTTTTTCAATCAACTAAAGCGGCCAAGTATTTTTCTAAGGCGGATCTTCGGTTGGGGTATCACTAATTAAAGGAGAGGATGGAAAATATTTCAAAGACTACATTTAGAATAAAGTATGGGCACTATGATTTCATAGTGATTACCGTTATACTCACTAATTCTCAATCAATATTAATGTATTTAATAAATAGAGACTTTATATATTACCTCGGAAAATTTGTGGTAACCTTTATTGATGATATTCTCATATACTTTAAGAGCAAGTGGGAACATGGAGAGCATTTGAATAGTATGATAAAGATTCTGAGAAGGGAGAACCATTACGAAAATTATAGTAAATTAGAGTTATGAATGGATGAATTATCTTTATTAGTGTATTTTATCACTTGGAAAATAATAACTGTGGACCATTTTAAGACATAGGCAATCGAAGAGTGGCCCAAGACAATATTTTTCATAGAGATCCATAATTTCCTTAGTCTATCTGGGTATTACCAGAAATTTGTGATGAACTTCTCAAAATTTTAAAACCCACGACACAAGATGAATTGGATGGGAGATAAGTTTTTATAGACTTGTGGATGTGAATATTACTTCAAAGAGTAAAAAATAATGCTTATCATCATTCCCATTCTCACACCTCCGACACGTGGGGACTTATTTTCGTACACAACGATGATTTTAATAATGAATTACGATATTTGCTAAGGAAAAATAATAAATTGATAGCCTACAACTCAATATAGTTGATAATTAATGAGAAAAACTATTCTATGCATCATTTGGAGTTGGTATCTATGATCTTTACAATGAAAATTTGGTGTCATTATTTCTCTGGGAAGAAATGTGAGATATATTCTAATCACATGAGCTTAAAATATATATTCCAATAGAAGAATATTAATATGTAGCATAAAATATGGTTATATCTCATCAAGGATTATGAATACTCATTCAACTGCCATCTTGGTAAGGAAAATAATGTGGAAGATGATCTAAGTTGAAAGTATCATGTAACCTTATCAATGTTGAGAATTAATAAGGATCCAATATTTATAGATTTTCAATGGATGGAAATGGGAATAAATATAGTAGGAATATCATCAATTCATTATAAAATTATTCCTCAACCACCCCTCATGGGGAAAATAAATGATTCTTTAATAAATAATGTGGATATTCAGAAGAAGGTGGAAGCTATCAGAAAGGGGAAAGCCTAAGATTTCTATATTTATGAAGAAGATGTTGTAAGAATTGGGTAATGAATATGTGTACCATCCAATCAAGAGTTAATCGAAGAGCTTCTTAGGGAATCACATAGATCAACCATCTCTATTCACCCATGGAAAAAAAATATGTATCAGTATCTATAAGAGAACTATTTGTTGTACAATATGAATAAGGAGATCAATTAATATACATTAATGTTTCTAGAATATCAACAAGTGAAGGGTGAAAGAAAATAGTCTATGGGGATGATGCAACCATTTCCCATACCTACATAGAAATTCGAAAACATCACCAAGGACTTTATCACCAAAACTTCAGAAGACATCTAGTTGACACAATATTATATGGTTTGTTATGGATCTTATTACAAAGAATAACCACTTTATTATAATTCAAGAGGACTTCTCACTAGATAAAATTGCATGTATATACATAAAAGAAGTGGTAAGCCTGTATGGAGAACCCATATCAATTTTATTCAATCGTGATATGAGATTCACCTCAAATTTTAAGAAAATTTTCTAACATGGTATAATAATTGAGTTGATCTTCAGTATGAATTATCATCCAAAAAATGATGAAAAATTTGAGAAAAAAATTTAAAAATTTGATGAAATGTTTGATATCATGTTTTGTGGACTTCAAAAAGGGATGGGACCAATATCTTCCCCTGGTTGAATTCTATTACAACAACAGTTTCTAATCGAGCATCTATATTGATCTATATGAATCCCTTTATGGGAAAGGATGAAGAACATGGACATGTTTTGGATGAATTTGGTTAATGTAAGATTCTAGGACCTAAAATGGTCAATGAAATGGTGGAAAAGTTGAAAACAATTCAACAAAACATCAAGGATTCCCAAAGTCGATAGTAGGGATATGAAGACAATCGTTGATGTGGCCTATTATTTGAGGTTGGAGACAAGTTATTACAATACATATCTCCATGGAAGAGGATCATGAGATTTGGGAAGAAAGGAAAGCTGAGTCCCAGGTACATCAGCACTTTCGAGATTCTTGATCGTGTCAGAGCTATGGACTATTGACTGGAACTTCAACCTAGCATGTCTTAGGTACATGATGTATCCCATGTATCATTCTTGAGGAAGTATATAATAGATCCATCACATGTATTGAATCCATAGGTGGTACTGTTGGGAAATGTTCTCTCTTAAGTGCAGTCATTAAAGATCTTGGTCAATAAGTATAAGGTTATACACCACAAGAATAATCACCTAGTAAAAATATTATATAGAAACCATAAGTATGAATAGGAAACATGGGAACTAGAGGAAGAGATGAAGGATAAATACCAGAACTTATTTTCACCATAGTATGTAAAAACAATCATGGGTGAGATTTCATAAGGGAGGAATAATGTAATGACCCAAAACTATATCAATTGAAATTCCTTTCTTATAATTATATCATATAGTATACACAACATAAAATAACATTTATAACAAAATACAAACATTATGAATGAAGAATGAATGAAATAAGACGTGTCTCTAGAAATTAAAGATCCTATCATGATGGAAATGTAACTTGACCATTGGAATCGTAATATCACCCTTAGGAATCATAATTAGAACAATAAAATAGTAACCTCATATATGAATGTATAAATAAAATTTAGGGATATTATGAATGAAAATTTTATGTATTTATTTCATGACATAATTAAATAAATGTTTTCAAAAAGATTAATTATGTGTTAGTATTTTTGTCAATTATATATATTTATTTACAATTTAAAATGATTTAAAATAAAATGTATGTTAATAAAATGTATTCCAAAATTAGTATTTTTTTCTTATGGTTATAATATTACTTGATTATACATTAAGTAAATTTTCAAAGATTCATAAAATCAGTTATAATTTTAAAATCATCATTTTTCAAGTAAACAATTATTTTAATTTAAAAAATTAAATTTCTCATATTTTGAAAAATATTTTAATAAAGTGGATTTTGTTTTTTAATTTTACATGTCATAAAATGGGTAGTTTTAATTTTTGGGTTCTTTTTTCTAAAATACTTTAATATTTTTTGAATAGTAAAATATGATAATTTACGATAAATTCTAAAAAAGGAATTTTTAAGTAATTATTGATTTAAGTATGATTTAAGCCCAAAATCATGAACTCTTCTTCATTATTTTAATATATTTAGTGATATGGTTCAAACTATTCATATACTTGAGGAAAAGTAATAATCTAATGAATTAAATCATGAGAAAACACCCCTCTTCCCCTATAAATACCACCCATCACCACCTCTTCTCCTCATACCATCCAATATTTGAATATTTTCCCTGATCTACCCAATACTCTTCCAAAGACCATACCCCACATTCATGATCCCATTTTATCATAAAAATACCAAACCCTTTTCGCTAAGGAGGTTCTCAAGGAGGAGAAATTCAAGAGGTAAAATCCTCTTCCTTTTTCTTTTAACTTCATTTCAATTTCATTTATTTTTTTATCCACTCATCACCTCCACTTATCCAAGTGGCATGATAAATACATTATCTTTTATAGACTTTAATTTTATTTTCTTAATGTAATAAGTTTACTTAAAATCTCTTCCCTTTTTCTCTTTTATATAAAAAATGAAAATATCATCAGTGGTGTGTCGATTTACCACCACCAGGAATGACGCGTTTTAATTTTTTACTAACACCTTCAATGCTGGTCATAAAATAATAATTATTTATAACTAAGATATTATTATACATATTGTAGGTTATATAATGTTCAAGAACCTATATATATAAACATGATGATATAATCTTATAATACTCGTAAAATCCAAGAAAATAAATTAAATCATTTTCATTAACTATTTATCTAATGTTTACTCCTCATATAATATAACCAAATGATATATATTGTAATTTAATCTTCTAAATGTTCCTTAATTACATATAATCTCAAATCTAGAATATTATCCCCATTTTAAATGAACTTTCGTTCATATATACAAGTGAACCAATCATGAAAAACATGGAAATAAACACATCTGAACGATGAAATTGAGCACTTTAACTCAAAAGAATGACAATAAATGAAATTAATAAAATTATAATGAATAAAATTCATGTATAAGTTGTTTTGGATATGTTAATTCATGAATATAATTTTATTATCATTTATAATTAAGTGATGAAATCATTTATACATAAGGTAAGCGGGTTCTCGAACCTAACTATTTTCCTTTGGGTTTTCCCTCTCACACTCCATTTTCAGTATTGATGTTACCTTAATGTTCCCAAAATATCATGTATTTTCTTTGCATTTAATTTTATAGTATATACATGCTTCTAATCTAGTTTTATGAAAAAATGAAGGGGGTTTTCCAAAAGAACTATTCATTATAAAAACACATGTTCTACTTCTTTTGAGATTTATTATTATTCACTCAAGATTGATGATTAATATATTAATTATGTTATTACCTTTTTATTTTGGTAACCAAATGTTTTATTCATGAATTTATTCTTTATAAAATTATAATGAAACCCATTTCCTTTCCATGGGTTATTTTACGTCTAATATTGATATATTTTCTATGTGAAATGCATGATTATGTAAATTTTATAATGTGATGGGTGCACCTAGAATTTTATATCTCTCCATTGCATTAATTAATGTGATTTATCTCATGAGAAAATGTGAAATATTATTGAACATGATTCTATAATTTTTAATAGTGATGATGTTATGGTTATGCATATATGTTATGCATGAACATGATGCTAGCTATGTTCACAACTATATGCGGTAGTTTACCACTAAGACATGATGTTTCATTTTTAGGCATTTCCATATTCCTTGAATTTATATAATTATCCCTCTCTTGATTATCCTTTTCTAATGTTATGATGATGATGTTCATGCTCACACTTGGTTCATGTCTCTCATTCACCATATTACATATATGGTAGATCACCCCTTCTTCTGATGTATATAATTAGGTGAATACTTATACTAAGGAGAAAAAAATCCAAGAAGAATATAGAGAAGATAAAATTTAAAAAAAAATTATGTTTTATTATTTAAATGTTATGAATGGTTCTAATTTTTCCATGACACTAAAACTTGTGTTCCTGTTTTTGTGACAATTTTATGTCATTAATCATTAAAATGATGAAATAACTGTGTAAAAAAGTATGGTCTCTATAAACACCACCCCTGAGAATCATGAGACAATGTTATAACAAACTGATAACACCACTGGATAGATTTCACCCATACTGTACAACCTCTATGAAAGAATTTGTTCATCAGAATTAGAAAAGAACGAAATTATTTGATGTAGGGTCACAGACTTCATACATTATGTTGTACCAAATTATCAAAAAATGTCCTATAAATGATGATTTAATGGAATCATCCGAAGATTAATTAATGTAATAAAGACCCATATTATTATACAGAATGAGTAAACATAGACTTGTGGTTCTCATCAATTAGGAAAAAATAACTCTTACCAGAAAATATGGCTTGAATGCTTTTGGACTCTTATGAAACATGAATTCATGGGGTCAAGTAGAAGTATGTCATTTTTTCCAAATAAATTTCAATTCCATTCATTAACACAAAGAGTTACTTCATACTACTAGATATTATTGTTTTTTTTCTATGTGGGGGAACAAATTTCATGAGGCCATTTCTCCTAGTTACATCCTTGATGTAAAAGTATATCCTTACTACCATATATTTTTTCTATAAGCATGATGATTATGTATCCCTTAATGAACTCAAGAAAAAGGCTATAATAAATCTCATGAATTTAAAAATCCTTTCTATATTTTTTATCTTTCACATAATATTGATGAAAAATGACACTAGATTATTCTCTTCTAAGATCAAAATATTTTTTCATAAATATGAAATTCATTCCAAGAATTCATCCCTCTAACATGAAATAGAAAATATATAGATAAAATATTCAAATAAGGTTATATATAATTTAATATTCAATATAATGAACAACGATAAGATGGACAAGACAAAAAAATCTTCTACATATTTGTTGGTTTGTTACACCATAACCCATAATGATATTCATGTGATCCCAAAATCTCTTATATATTGTACATATGGTATCCAAGACATTGAATACTAGTTTACTTCTCTCTAAATCTCCATATGAAAGAAGTTTTCCATATATGATAAATCTAAAAAGTGTCTGGATGAGTTGGAATAAATTGATGAGAAAATATTTTACACATCACACAATTTGAGAATCCATCAAAAACACATTTCATAATATTTCATTTGGAAAGTTCATCTCCATTAATTTCTCAAAAGTGATATCGTATTGGTTCTCAGAACTATGATGATACTAGGGAATTTGATACCAAATATCAAACCAATGTGGGAATGGCCTTATATAAACACAAGGTTTACTCCAATAGAACTTATTAGTCAATAAAAATGGATGGAAAATGCATTGCAGTAGCCTCCAACACAATATTTTGAAATAAATAATTTTCATAATTTCATGTTGGTCTACTCCTATACCATTATTATAATGTAAAACTAAATGATAATGTCCCTATTTTATGATGTTAAACTGCAAAATTCATTTCCTGGTTTTTAGACATTAAACTGAAAAACATCATTTTCCTATGTGAATTATGTAATATAGCCCCACAAAGTCCTTACAACATGATGTAAAAATTTCATAAAACATACATCCATGTCACAAGAAATTAAACTGTATTACGACATCCTCATAAAAAAATTAAATCAGGTGGATTTTGTTAGAAATATCCTATATTGGTGCTCTAATTCAATATGAGTAAACATTTAATCACCTCTTATATCTCACATTGATCACTAATCCAGTGATATTATATGTCTTGGTCGATATCTCCATTTAGAATAACTAATAAGCACCGTGATTGATGATTAGGAAGGATATATTAAACCATATATGACCTTAAAATATTTATATAATACCACTTTATATCAACTAATTCCCATACATAAGAGAAAGAAATGTGCACGAGTTCTTGGTATCCAACATGCTTGTTCCTAAGGGTACCAATTCTTCCACCCCCAAGAAAAAGCCCAATTTTGACAATGATAGATAATAAGAGAACTACACATTTCTTAATTTTGATTCTAACTAGATACATTGTGATACTTGAATCTTATATACTGGGAAAAACTATTATTTATAATAAATTTAATAACCTATTTCAACATGATGTAATTTATTTTACTTCAAAATTAATTAATACTAATTTAGTAGTAATGTGAAGATCAATTTTCTTCCCTTTTAAATGAGTTTCATCTACGTAGAATAGGAATCACAAGGACTATATAAGGATTATTTTGAATTAAATCACCTACATATAAACCAAATCTATATAGGGTCCACCGATATATGTTCATCTTGAAAATACAATATTAATATAGCCCCCTACATTTTAACAAGATCAATGAAGAGGTGGATAAAAATAACTAGGTATTACTATATTCTAGTGTTTCCTTGATACAAAATGACTCTTGGATTTCTTATTTAGGGAGAATTTATAAATTATAGTCAAATACCCACCCTCTATTGGTACTTGAAACATTTATTCTTCATTGTGGGTTTCCTTCATTTAAACAACAAAAATATGAAGCCATTTGATTCTACACATAAGAGAAATATGTGCAAAGACCCCCACATAAATTATCCTCTCTTTACTAAATTACAATTTAGAACAATTGAGTTCTTGAATCAAGATGTTAAACTACAGGAAATATGGTCCACCTTGCATGGATGTAAATTTCATAGAGTGGCCTATTTTATGGGACCATATTCTCTGGAATATGCTCCAATTTCTAAAGGATAATTAAAAGTTGATAATTATCTTTACTTACAGGGATATCATCTTAATTTTTCGGCCCCCTTATTTTTTTTGAACCTTAAATAGCCACATATACCCACTTTTCATTTATAATATTTTGATTCATATAAGGGTACTTTACTTTGGATTTTTTCCATAAAAATATGTTGGGACAAAATTCACCTATTATGAAGTCATATCCTTGTGTTTTGGGTCTTCCAAAATGTTTACATCTAGAAAGATTCCATAATTTTATGATGAAATTTTATATTAACAGAAACCAAAAAACACCATTAGATATGACTTATCACTAAAATAAATAATTCCCTCTTTCCTAAATACAAGAGAAAACTATATAGAAGATATCTTTATAGGAACATTATGTTTATTTATTCCTATTATTCTAGGATACTTAGTGACATATATATCACATATTCATGACACAACCATGGGTCATTATTCTTTTACACTCCTTTTAATGGAATCATAATCTCCTTGTCGTGTTAAGATCATGTCTAAAATTCTTCTTTCCCCATTCCTCAACATCCTATTTTTAAAAATCATACTTCATTATTTGAGTGTATTATATTTTCACAGGTCTTTCATTGATATTGGTAACTGGTGCACCTAACTCAAATGGAAACTTCTATATGACTTTACATACACACCACCAATATGGATATATATATGACTATAATATTACCATCCATTTAGAGTAAACTTTATTCAATGGGGAATGTCCTCTAATATCCGTATAAACTTACATCATTACAGCAGAGCCCTTAATTTGAAAATGGTGAGTGGTCTCCTATTTTTTACCAATTCCATATCACTACTTATCATCTAAAATATTTTAGTTGAGATTTATGAGGTCACATCTCCATATTCAAAATGTGTTGGGACATTCATACCTTTTTCTCCCTATATAATTTATAATTTTCACACTATGCTTCGAGAACTATGAAATTAAAATTTTTACACTTCCCCATGGGATAATCTATAAAAGAATTGGGATGTACATTAATTTTATGTTTTTCCTCACCTTTACTATATAGGTTGTTCCACCCTTTTTATTTGGTCACGGATATATGACCTTATACTTTAGCCCTCATCGGTTCAGACCGGAAGACCATAAACGAAAAGAGAATGAGATGTAAACATTATCAGGTTGAAAACTCATAAAAGGAAACTTGATAAAAATTAAAATATATTCTTACTATTACATCCAATTTTATGGCTTAAGTAAAAAAATTAGAGAAAAAGATACAATTCTTTTCGGGTCCACCATTTGGACCTAACAAATGTTAAGATGCACTCGGTATAGCAAGTTGTGTAAGAAAATGTTTGGGAGATTTAATGAGATATGTCCTCACATAGGATAAGTATTTATTTACATGGTTGTATGACCTTTATGTATCTTGAACTCTCTTGTAATATTGCTTTCCTATATGAACCTACTTAGTTCTATTAGAGTCTGAATCCTCACAAATCATTATTCTCTGAACGGACTGAAGGCCTTTTTTTGTTATTGATAATCCATCTTTTAAGGGTTGAAGGGGAACCCGTACATAACCCATAAGATCAAGGGACAAGGCCCGACATGAATTTAAATACATGTCCCCAAGGCCCAAAGGCTTACCATTCTCAATACATGACCCATAGGCCTAGCCCACTAAATTGACCCTCCCCAGCTTCTGCATCATTGATCACCTTTCTCCCAACCTTGCATTTCTAATCGGGTAGCATTGCCCCATACAAAGATGCACGGTGCTAGGTCCTGATGGTGGTTGCCATAACCTCTCATTCATTCAATCTGGTTAGCTTTGCTTCTTATTACTTCTATTATTGTTGCTCCGATCCTCTTCTGGGGCCTGCTCTATGTGAATTGGGCTACTCTAGAGCAATATGTATCTTAATGAGAGGGTGACATAATCTCTATATTCCAATGCACCATTTCAAGAGGAGCTACCATTCAAATGTGCTAATTTTTCATCCCCAATATACATGTTTTTTCTCATCATACCTGATATAAATTTATCGAGTTATGATTTTCACAAACAACAAATTATGTATTTAATCAGATATGATAATCACTATGTTACACACATTTTCATCTTGATCACCTTCATAGAGAAGATTACACATCTTTCCATTAAAAATTCCATCAGTTCTCAACACATGAAATTAAAATATATGATTCTATGGTCCAAACATCATGACCATAAAATGAATTCCCCTCTTTGTAGGGTGGTTTATAATACCATTAAGTCCCCCATTCATTATTGGTTTCCCTTTGCTTTCTATATAGATAGATCCGCTAATTTGGTTAAAGCATCCATGTCTAAAATATTAGTAGACTTTCCATATAAATAAAGAAGTCTTCTATATATCCCTTTCCATCGACAATATCTGGATTGTATTCTCCCCCCAATATCAAAAAATAAAGCTCATGTGGAATCTTATAGAGAGTAAGTACATCATTGATGAAAATGTTAATCACTCTAATTAGGTTTCATGGGTTAGTTCCCACAAGTTATAGAGTAAACCATCTCAATTTATAGTCAAATCCATGTAGCCCTAAACTGATGAAATTCTAAGTTCAGGCATCACGACCCTAAACTGTATAAACCTTTTTATGAAGTTTTCTATATCATCATCCCAAGGTTTTTACAATTCATATCAGGTCTACATCTCCCATCTTACTGAATGTGACACCTCACTTTTTATTATTATAATATGTTGTAATGTTAAACTAAAACCATATTTGATCAAATCTATACCACATTAAACTATAACAAAATCATGTTAAGGATGTTTTAGCTAAAACATCTTCAACCTACAATCCTAGAATTTTGACCCTAAAATATGTGAACTATTATTCAAGGCTATATGTATTCACAATGGTTGGGATCTAAATTCACATCATGTTTAATCATCTCTAGACACCATAAAGACTCCATAATTTTTATTTAGTCAATTATATTTGACCTAAAATACAATCCATGTTGGTGTTAAATACATGGACTTAAACTACCTAAGTAAATAGACATAGAACTCTATAGGATGAAATCCCACAAAGATAATCTTGGAAACAATTTGAGTACCCAATCAATGGGTATGTATCTTACAAAATCTTATAACAATTAAAAATTTAAATTAAATATCCAAAAAAATGGTTAGGTTGAATACCTGTATAGGGAGATCTAAAGAAAATCTGAGTTCCATCCTGCTAAGCCTCCACAATATCTAGATTTGAGAAATATTAGACTAACGAATAATAAGAGTCAAAGTTTATGGGGTTCACGATGTGACCCCAAAAAAATTCATGATATTCTGTATAGGTCCCTTAGATTATTCAAATATCATAGCACTCTTCCATTCTCAACACATTAGATCAAATATTTCTTTGATCTTATTAAATCATGATTTCTGGGTACTCTAGCTATCCTAAACATTATAATTCTCATCCCAAATTCCGCCTTCATTACCCATATCACATAAAATAGTCATTACATATCCAAATGAACTAACTATAGTATTAAAAAGATGATATTTATACCTATAACAATCTATTATCTATTCCCCTGAGGAAATAATTCATCCAAATGGACCAAACCTTGTCTTATATTGATGGTATTTGTGTATATTCCCATCCATGAGCTACACTTAGGAGAAAATAATTCATCCAAATAGACAAATATTAGTGTTAAATAGATGGTATTTATTCTAACACCCATTTGTGAGCCATCCATAGGAGGATATTATTCATAAAAATGGAACAAATTTAGTGTTTTTGATGGTATTTGTTGCTATACCCTTATGTGGCCCATGTATACGAGGAAATATTTTGACCCAAGTTTTTGGGGACTATAATTGAAATTTAAAATTCGATTTTCATAATGTTATAAGTTCTAATATTCTTAAAAACCATGGGTTTTTAGGTTTTTTTGAAACAATAATTACTATAGATAAATAAATAGGTAAATTATATCAATAAGGATGTTTTTCAATCAATTTCATAAAAAAGGACAATCATCAACATTTTTGAGTATTTACTTCATAAAATACACTAAATAGAAGAAAATATGATTTTAATGTTTTATTGGGATCCTGTAATACACATTTGGAGTTTAGATCGATCTATAATTTTGGATTATTCTTGGTGTTGTGGTGATCATTGGTTTACATTCCCGCTTTTCTGGCTTCATCCACTAGATTTTGATGAAATTAAATGAATTTCCCAATGTAAAATTGTTCTTGATGGTGATGAGTTGATTCTTGAAAAATTTGATCTTCCAAAAACGCATTCTTCCATGATGTGATGTTTCTATTTTTCCACTATCAATGCATATTGAGGGGCTTCGTGGTGTTTAATAGCTCTATTTCCAATAATATGTTTTGAAAACTTTTTCGAAACAAGAATAAACATTGATTCTTATTTGTTCTTTTATTATTAAATGATATGCTTCACAGAAGCCAAAAATGATCAGTAATCCTATATTAAATATCCTTATGTTGTGAACATGAACTTGAGTCTATATATATCCACTATTAGTTCATATAAAGGAGTTTGGGAATTGAGATTTTGTATACTTTTTTATATATACACGTTGTTAAATTAGAGATACTTAAGAGTCTCATAGTCCCACTCAAAGTTTATATCTGAATGATATGTGTACTCAAATACTAGATAAACTAATTGGGGTATATATTTGATAATATATATATTTAGAAACAATAAATGTCACTAAGAGTGGATTCTATATGAATAATAGTGAGCATAACACATAAAAAAATTTATAATTTCTTCGAAACCTGAATTCTAGAAATAAAACATCAAAATAAATAAGTAATGATCCAAAATATATTTCTTGAACTTTCATCTACCTTAGGATATCCACCATACTTGTATGCATAAGTAGAATATAAAATTTAACTAGATTGAAGGCCAATTCTAAATCCCCCTGATCTTAGACTCCTACCTCCCTCACATGTTCCTTTTTCATAGTGGTACTCACTAATGTATTAAGGATTTTATTTTCTTGAGGAATGGGTACCTCAGGTTCTGAAATCCCTAGGGTATTATCACATCATTTCAGATCTACATGAATAATGGCTGGGGATTCTTCAAGGCTACCCAATTGCATTGGAATCAGGGGAGAGACAACAGATGAATCTTGGTGGGAGGTTAACTCAAATTACCTTTGGTCCCCAAGGTCACTGTACTACTGGGAATACCTATCGATAGTATAGAGGATCCAGGTTCTAAGACATGTGATTTTTTTATGCTCACACAACCTCTTCTAATCGTTGTATTAATAAATAAGTTAGTACTAAGCTAAAAAATTGTCTTAATATATGATTGAATGAATATACTCACTCATCTACACAAAGGAATATGGGCCTAAAGTCTAATCATTTATTTAAATTTATTAATTTTTATAAGGATAGATTCATAGGAGGGATATAAAATACTAGGACTAAAGAAATTATTATATAGTAGGTGGCCAACGTCTTAATTTTCTAAATACATTTTGAGAACCTTTCTTCTTAACCCCAGAATATATATTAGTGCTAGTTCTTATCACTATGCCTCGGGATGAGTATTCTGATGAATGAACAAGTGACCAATCCTCTTAGGTACCTAGAAATATTGATGAAAATATTTAAGGAAAATAATAATATCTACTCATGGTAGATAAAATAAGGATCCATCCTACTTATTCTGAATGAGTATTTTATTGGTTTATCCTACTTTGTTCAAACATTATTAGGTATAAATATATCTATCCCTTATTTCATATAGAGGAACATCATATTATTAGGGTGAACAATATAATAGAAATATAGAATATTATTTTTAACTTCTTCATAACATTCATCCTTGAAGACTGTCATGGGTGCATATATGAACCTGATCTGTTTAAGATCTCCCTCTCTATCTCTTAATGATAAGTTCCTGCTTCCCTAGAGGATAAACCAACACTAAAAGTGTCCCATTCACTATATACCATTTTAAGACAATATCTAATGGAAAAATGGATGACATTGTGATCCCAAATGAGGAATCACGCTACTTGTTGACAATGAATTGGGTAGGCTAATATACTATTCCCTGGGAAACAAATTAGTAGGATGTTTTCCTAGAGAAATCCTTCCTATAGGTCTCTATAATAATGATAGTTATTCCATTTATTCCATATAATTATATATTGATATAACTATTTCTTGATCTATGATATTAGACAATTTTACAATGGGATACAACTATATCCATGACTGAGCACAATCAATATTTATCCCAATGTTAGTATTAGTAGGTGGAAGTTCAACTTGAACTCATGTCTACTACCTTTTGATCATTAGCCAAAATTAATGAGAAATCATGGAATAATTTTCATTTCATATTCAATAGTGTTAACTATAACTATTATCATAAGGTATTATGGAAAATAAATTACAAGAGTAGTGGTGAATTCTAGGTTTAAAATAGACTGAAGCTTTTTATCCTCTTCAAGTATTAAGTCAATAGGTTTTTTTATTACAATGGAAATAAAATATAATAGTAGAATAACTATGAATTGAAATAAATTAATTTAGAACATTGTAAGTAAAATGATCAAAAATTTATTAATTACTAACAATAAATTTAACACAATGAAAATATGAAACAAAACATGGAGTAGTGGCTTCTAAAACAAATAATCCATTTAAAAAATATTATTGAAACCACAATTTTGAACAAAAGTTAAAGGTAGATATTTATACCAGATCCATGGTATCCATGAATTTTAACTTGTTGTAAGTTATTCCCAATTTTATACATATTATAATTAAACTCTTATTTTCCCTAGAATCCCTCAACTGAACCTATCAATAATAATTAACTTTCATACACCATAAGTACGTGATATCTATCTTCCTTACTTGAGAATAAATTGATCATATTAATGGAAATTCCTCTTTATTCCTATCCCAAGAATCCCTAAATCATGACTAAATAGTAGAAGAATTAATAAAATGGAAATACTAAAATATTTACATGGAAATCTCATAAAATGAAAGATGTTATCCAAATCACCTAGAAAGAAAAATTAAACTGGTCAGAAACGGCCTCAACTAAAATGAATTGAAATGATTCCCAAGGAACCAAAAAATTCATAATGATCAATCCATATGATATATCAATCATGTACGTGTGTCACTTATTTTGATTTTTGGGGTGTGACTTTATTTATATGTAATATTGTAACATAATCCCAAGATCAAATTCCACAAAACACGGAGTCCATTTTAAATTTATCATTAGAAAATTATTTATTTACCTATGATCATAGTATTCTGTTTCATCTACTAATGAGATAAATCACAACTCCCAAATTACTTCTAAATATGATGAAAGTAATCTAGCATGTGACTTTTGATTAACATAATTCGGTAAAATTGTTTTATAGGTCTAGTATTTCATTTACCAGAAGATAATTTTGCTTAATAATAAGAAATTAAACAAAATATTAAATTTAGATCAATTTTATATAAAGTTTAATTTAATTTTTAAAATTACTTAATAATTGATTCATTAACTCAAAAATATACTACTTTTTTGAAATCATAATATATAGAATAAAATTTGAAGACATGAAATAAAATAAATAATAAATCTCCATATAATATTCATGATATAATATTTATCCTTTTTTCAAATAAAAATTAAATAAATTTTGTTAAATAAAAATAGTAATCAAACAAAAATCCTCCTTTAAAAATTATTTGGAAAATATATACACAATAAACAAAAAGGCAATAATTTTGTTCAAAAGTTTCTCCCTATTTGTGATTTTCAAAATGTAATATTGAAGAAAGAAAAAAAATAAAATCATAAATTTATTTCTATTTGGGAATTGTCCAATCTTATGTTTTTGTTTCTCTTATAATTTCTATAGAACATCAGTTATTCAAGAAGAAATCATTTTTGTAAGGTTGATATTATTGGTTTTTTTCTACATCAATTCCATTTTGACAAAACTTTTCTAAATGAAAATATTTTCATATAAATTGAGTTCAAGTTGAAATTATAATGTTTCAATAATATTAAAGATGTTATAAAAAATATCCACATTATAAAATATATGATTATAAAATATCATACTTTGGTACATCACCTTATTTAACAAAAATCAAAGCACTTAAGATGCACCAAATGCATTTATGATTATAGTATGGAAAACATTTCTGTTTCATAGATGGTGATCTAATCTGGTTTAGATAATGTTTTAAAAAAATGATTATGATGAAAATAATTTATATTAGAAAAGTGAAAATGGAAAGTAAAATAAATTTGAAAAGCCCTTGGGATTGTTTTCCTTATATAGTAATTTAAGATTACTATTGTCAAAAAAGATGTCCTTTGATGTACGAGTGGTATTGAAGACTTTCACCTATAATAAAAGGCCAAAAAATTATGTATTATGGATTATTTTAAGAATTTATTTGAATGTAAAACTAAATGTTAACATTGTAAAAAGTTTCCACAAATCCCCCTATAATATCCACTAAAAACAATTTATAATATATTTAAAATCACCATATAGTGAATCTTTAATAATGAGAGAACAATAAAAGATATCGTTGAAAAAATTAAACCTTCCTTAAATTATCTTACAATGCATTATCATCATTTTTCAAGGGTGGTTGATGATAAAATATAGGAAGATGTGTTTTTAAAAATTATGTTTAAAAAACCGATATGATTGAACAATAGATATTTTTTTAAAAAAGTTAAGTTTAAAAAAATTTCTCACCCTTTTTAACTCAACGATTTTTTAATATAAGGATATAGTTGAAAAAATAATTTTATTAGATATAATTTATGGTTTAACAGTCCTAAATTATATTTATTTAATTCGAATCTATCAGAAGCAATAATTTCATTAAATATATCATTAATATGATTTTCCATTTTGATAAAGTCGAGAATAATATATCCATTTTGTGTGTGATCACTAAGTAAATGGTATATTACATATATTTAATTATATTGGGAGTGATTTTATAGGTTTATATATAGTGAAATGAAATAATATTATAAAAAATAATTGGGGTCCATGTAAAACACAAAACAAAATTTGTTAGTGTGTGATTCATCGACAATACATGGGAATAAAAACCTTAAACTGTTATATATTAAAATTTAGTACAAGAAAGTGTTTCTGATTTTTTTTTATTACTAGACTAAAAAAATAAATATTCCCCTAATAAATGAAATTTTCAATAAGTATATATTCTATCTATGTTACAACCTCCAATTTTAGTATCTGAGTAACTTTCTAAGAAAATCATTTTAAGATAAATAAAATAGTTTAAGATACGAAGTAAATTTATGGTGTCTAAAACATAATTTTACATATTTTAAATGATGTCGTTTTATATTATCTTTAATTTCAGTCAAAAATATATCAAAATAATTATTTATGTTGAATTTTTAGTAAGATATATTAAGCCACTAATCATACTTTTATAATGTTTTTTATCAATATATTTACCAGTTTCTTCAAAATCATGTTTAATATAAGTTTAAAAAAGAGTAATTATCTTCGATGAATTTTAACAAATAAAATTCTTGAGTAAATATTTCATATTATCACTTTGAGTTAAAATAATTCATTCTAGTTTCTGGAAAATTTTAAAACATAGGAAAATGTTATGTTTCCACATCATACCCCTTTCAAACTCATTTTTTCTATGTTCGGAAAATCTATCAGAACAATATTTTTGATATAAGACAAAAATAATGTTTCAGACATAAATTTTAAAATCTATGATGTTTTTGAAAATTTAATTTATTAAAATTTTAGGATCAGTACTACGTTTCACACTTTTTTTGAAGTAAATATCAATTAAGTCCATCCTAACAAGCTCTTGGGGATTTTTTGTGTCCAAGAATAATATAGTAAGTCTAACTACGTTGTTTTGAAAATTTTTATCTCCAAAACAAAGATGATATTCAACATAAAATTTCTATATAAAATATTCATTAAATAATGTACTATTCACATACATTTGAAACAAAGTAATATTATGGTGATCTATAAATGTTAACAAGATCTTTATAGAATAAAGTCTAGATACCTCTTCAATTTTTTTTACTACAGTCAATAAATTATTCCTAAAAATAACATTTAGTAATAAGTATTTCGATAATTATAATAATAATTCCATTTTTAACATATTTTTTTCCAAAGTACCCAAAATACTCAAATTACCTGTAGATCTATATGATGTACAACTTAAGTCCAAACTAGGTTCTGTCCAAACTAATTGAGATCTTCTTGAATGGAATTGACCCTAATTTCATTACATAAAGAATCATATTTTAATTTTGGTCCAAATTTTGAAATAAATCAATGATACTCACTATGATTTCATAAGGAAATTCTAGTTCTAATTGTCAAGTCTTAAATAATTTAACCGACATGATAATTATTAAATATTAACTAATTTTTGGGTAAAGTGGTATAATGATACTCAACTGATGAATGTTCATATTCTATTGAATTAGTTTATAGATATTGATAAAATTATGGTCTTACTTCTATTGGATTTATATTTTATAGTTTTAAATTACCTTCCATTAATTAAATAGAATAATTATTAAAAACAACATTGGTATTTTGAATTTATGATGCTTTTGAAATACAAAAGGAAGAGATTCATCAAACATTACATGAAACATTGTTTCAACAAAATTGTTTCTTTTATTAAAAACTATATAATTCTTACTAGTTGTACAATAATTCATAAAATTTCCTACATTAGTTTTTGGATAAAATTTTTGTAACTTATCTTTTGTATTTTGGATAAATACATGACTTCCAAAAACAATACTTTCAGAAAGCTTGAGATTTTTCCAGTACACAAATCATATAGAGTTTTATTTTGAAAAGGATCAAATAAAACATTATTTATTGAATAAAAAGTATTATTTAGAGTCATAGCCCCTAAAATTTCTTACAATAAAATACCCTCTTATCAAATTTTGGGAAATTTTTAGAAAACGTATATTTCTTTATTCATATGTGCCCATTTTTTGTGGTATTCTAGATTTATAAAAATTATTAGTAATACCCTGTTTGATATGAAAATGCTTCAAAATAAGTGTTAACAAACTCCCTACCATGATCCCTTCGAATAGTAACCAAAGTTAGGTTTTCTCATTTTTAATAGAAGCATGAAATTATATGAAATGATTAAAAGATTTAGATATTTAAGAGATAAAATAAACCCCTAAAAATATCATGTTTTCATCAATAAAGGAATATAAAAATTATTTCAAACAATAATTTATGTTTTTATATAACCTAATAGTTTCATGTGAAATAGATGTAATGCTTAGGTAGTTGAGAATTCACTTTTTAATTTAGAAAATTATTTATATTTATTACCAAATTGATAAATATTAATAAATCAGGAATAGTTAAAATTATGTTTGGGTAGATCAATTAAATTTAGTTTACTAGAATGTTTTGTAAAAATATAGAATTTATAGTGTTAGTCATTTATTCTATAACTAGGATAAATCAAAATTTTTACAAAAACACAGAAAATATTTACGAATTAATTCTCCTAAGTCAATTGTGAAAACATATCCTTTCATTTTAAAAAATAAAATGAAATTACCTACAAAATATTCAAATATACATTGGTCATTCCTAGAGTTCCTGAGATACGCCTCATAACATGACTGACCTATTCTAATAAGGTTGTGATAGTTTTTTAAAAAACAGTATCATTTGAAATTGTTGTTTTTTCAAAGAAAATAAATATCATTGATTCTGAGGATTTTACCATTGTATTGTCTAAAAAAGTGAGTCTCCCTCATTTAAATTTATTTAATTGTAATAAGTTTCAATTTTCTTCATTCATATTTTAATAAAATCCTATATTTTTTATATTATCTATTTTTTATGTTAATCATATTAGTCCACCAAAAAAGATATGATTATTTTCTTGATACCCCCATGTGTTTGGGTCTCGTTTCATAAGAAAATTAAATTTTAGGAAAAAACATCTATCCAACTATTCTATGTCTTATACCTTCTTATTCTTCTCAAATAAAATTATTACAAATATAAAATTATAAACATTTTCTTGAGAATAATATTTACTCCTGTGAACTCCACTTTGAAATTTAGAAAAAAGTTTAACTTTTTGGAACATAATAGTTTGATTGAAAATAAGGATTATTTGAAATAAAATTGAATCCACTTGAGGATATATAAGTTCTTATTTGTTTATATATTTTATAAAGAATTTATTTATTAGAATTATACTTTAATTTTTTTTTATTTAAATAAAAAATAGTATATTTAAGTTGAACAATCAAATTTTGATTATCTTTATCATATTTCTCATCAACTGAATTTTAAAAAATTGAATTCATATAATAGTTAGTTCTTGAATCTAATTGTTATTATAATTTTTGAAATTTATAAATTTAATTTTTAAAGTATTATATAATATTTAATTTTTTTTTTCTAAAAACGTATCAATTTTTTAATATATTATTTTCATGATTCATATAGGTGAACTATCGACCCATTTGAGCTATAATACTTAACGTTTATTCATCCTTTGATGAATTGAATTATAAAATACTAATTGTTTCATATTATAATGATGTTTAATTGTATTCATTAGTATTATAATTTAATTTAGAATCAGAAAATATGTTTTTGAAGGAGTATATAGTTACCTTTTTCATGAATAATTTTTTATTATATATAATATTTGAATATAAAACAAATACTTTATTGATTTGTTTCGACATTATTTTGATGAACTATCTAAAATTTATCACATTTACTAGTGATCAAGGTATCTAGTGATTGAATGAATTTAATTTCTTCAATTTTAGAATATTTCCTAGGTTTTAATTTTTATTATTTTGTTTAGGAAATTTTTTTATAATTTGATCTTTCTTATTAAATTTATATCATATAACTTATAAATATTATTTATTTCATTTTATTTCTTTCTTTTCATTAAATTTATCATTTATAAAATTTATTTACCAACATGTTTATTCATTCAACATTCAATTTGGAAATATTAATTATTACAATATTTTGAATCACATTGATCTAAATGATGAAATTTCCTGTATGAAATAGTTGGTTATATATGTAGTGGAAGCACCAATTGGTACAATGGTCAAATAATAATTTTTAAGATTTAGTGAATATTTCATAATTTACAAGATGTACATGTGATTAGAAATGAAATTTATTATGAAGATTCCTGAGAAATAAATCACCAGAAACGTGAGAAGATATTTTATTGTTAATTTTATAATTAATTGAAGCATTAAAAGATTGCGTACCTCAAGGATAAAATCCTTCATCATTGAGGATGTGGATTATTCTAACCCGGTCATTATTGAATCATTGCATTGAAAGGACCCAAAGTATACCCCCTCTAGGACTGGTCCATATGTACTCCTTCAATATCATCACAACACTGATGAACCTTCGAGTGTTAGAAATTCTAATTGATTATACTGTATAATTAACCTTTGGTTGCTTCACATTCCTTCAGGCTTAAAGGAAACTATATTGCTATTATCATTAAAGATAAAAAGAGACAATGAGGAATATAATGAGAGGAATATATTGTCCACAATGATTATACCTCTCTAAAATGCGATAACAACCTATTACTATAACTGTTTCTAGGGTTTAATATTCAATTAATTTCAAAAGGCCCCATTAATAATATTTTAAACCTAAAGATACATGAGTCCAAGTAACCAAATAATAATATCAATTTTTTGAATGGTGTTTAAAAATTGACATAACAATAAATATTATTTTTTGACCATTCAAATTAATATTTACCACCATACCTAGTCTTGGTCTAGTCATCCTACAAAACATTTATTGATTAATAATATATATATTTTTTATTAAATATTTATTCAGTCAATATTATAATAAATATTATATTCATATATTTAATAATAAACATTTAGTTGATAATTTCATAACTAAATTATTTTTTTATTTAATAAATAAATATATATTTATTATGGAATAAATACTAAGAGATAAATTAAAATTATACATTGATGTTATTGAATAGTTACATTATAAATAAATATTTTTTTTATTATTTTTGATCATTTAATAAAAATTGAATAAATATTAACTCTGAGTCTAGAAAATAATATTTTTTCCAATAGTTAAACACTAATAAAATTAAACTGAGATCAAAAGAAATACGTTGTATGTGACCCTCTAGGAATCTTCCTTAGTGGAAGTAGGTGGACTTGCCTAAAGGCTGATATTAATTTCTTTAAACTGGTAAAGGAACCAACGTAGGAAGAAGAAATTTTTCAGTGTGAAAACCATATATTATTGATCATTGTGTAATATAATATCTTTTTCATGATATATCTTATAGCAGATTTCATGCTTATGTCATAGACCATAATGCTTGACATTTTTTTCTTTTATTAACTAGAATAATCATGTATACATCACCATGGTAATGAGATTTATTTCATTTATTCTATTACAACAAAAGGGACTAGATATAAACTTCCTTAAATATGGAAGGTGAAAATCCTTCCTTAATCTTTTCATTAATAATATATCATTCATGATTCACCAAACATACCTAAACTCATTGTGATCATATGTCATCATAGTTTACAGAAACAAATAGAAGTGTTTGAGTCATGACACAAAATAATAATAATCTTAATGTTTAAGGATCATTAAACATACTCTTAAATAGTAACATCTAATGACACATAAACATGTGAAATTATTATAGGTGGGCCAATTATCATAATTTCCCATCCTAGCAATTACTAAGTTTGAAATTTATTCAATGAAGTCTAATATGCAGATGTGAAGTCACACCTAAAAATTACCATTAATATGTGCCTCGTAACATAATGTTATCTAAATGTAGAATAAGTTTTATGAATATCCCCATATTATTTCAAGGTTCGCATCATAGAGGGGAATTTCTTTGAAATTTTCATTGAGACAGATACTCTGAGACATTATTAAATTAATGTCATGCAAAACTATGAAATATAAGTAATACAATATTTTAATTAATGTAATATTATTTTAATAAATATGAAATTTAAAGTACATACTATTTGTTTAAGGATAAATCTAATAGAATGGCACTTGGACTGGAGCCAAATTCTAATGTCTTTCATTCCACTATCTCTCACTTAATGATGTTGTTTCTGCAGAATGAAGAATTTAATCACGGTTTCCACTACATTGATTTCCAAGGAAAATATTCTCATAGTGATGTTACCTATCTGATAAGAATACTTTGTTATATGATATTTTTGATGTATTTTATTCATTATATGATGTGGTCTGGGAACATTCACAAGACACACCACTACAGTTTTATCAAAATACAGTGCGATATGGTATTTATAGATAGACACCATTTCATGCTCCTAGATGAAGTATCTGATACCAAATGATTCTTTAGCTACCTAAATAGAATCAATATAACATGAATATATTGTTGAATTAGTAAAAAATATTTAGTTGAGTTGTTATATCTTAAAACATCTCAAATAAGAATAAAGATATATCCAAACAGCGATTTAATATCATCATGACCTGTTTTGAAACTTTCACCAGCATATCCCTATATTTCTAGTTTCTATTCTTTTTATTAGACCAGAAATATATATGAAGTATTCCTTTGATACTTAACTATATTGTTGACTTATTTCTAATAAAGGTCACTTGGGTCTACCTGATATATTTCTATCATGATTTATACACATTCAAAATCTATCTTTGTACACAAAATAACATACATCAATGGCCTAATAGTTTATGCGTATGGAGTCCTTACCATCATATGTATTTTCACATGTGTTTGATGAAATTGTTTGTGAAAGATAAATGCCATATAACGCAATTAATAATCCACTCTCATATTATTTGAAACCGAATATCTATATTATCATTTAAATTTATGTACTTTGACTTATCCCAACTATTGTCTTACATATATCATGATGGATATTGATCCTACGAATACATGCCAGTTTTCCAGAATCCTTAATAGAGAAGTATCTATTCTAATAGTCCTTAAAAGATAGTAAGAAATGTATTTATTATCTAATTAATATCATTTCACTGAAATAAACTATTAGTAAAATGGATTCACTCCCACTAAAACACTTATAGACACAAGGATCACATTCATCCTTTATGAAACCAAATTATAGTGTTCCTTCATTAAACCAAATGTTATATAACCTAGTTTATTTATTCATTCAATAAATGAATGTCCAAAAATTTCAAACATTATTAGCATCCTTGAGAGTCACAAACCCTTCAGGTTACGTCATAGAGATATCTTTCTGAAGGTTCTTATTAAGAGAATATTTATTGAAATTCATATTCTAGATATCATAGTCATGGTAATATATTATGGAAATTATAAATTTGAATTATTTTAGCATAGAAACTGGTGAAATATTTTCATCATAGTTTTTGACATGATGTGTTTTCAAATCATTTTAACCATTAAAGACTCATAGGCACTGAATTGTCCATAAATGTTTATTCTTTCTTGAAAATGAATTTTCAACCCATGATTTTTATATCCACTTGAGGATATACCAAAATCGAGATGCGGTTTAGGTACATGAAATTTATTTCATAATTCATAGTTTACTTCCATTTAGAAGCATCTGTGAAACATTCTGATTACATGTTTCCTATGAGATCATTATTATCAAGCAATAATGTGTCCCATTGTCCGGACCTATCATAGCGGGGCCCGTTCTATGACTCCCCAGGCTCTCCACCAATAGGCAATGGGCTGGTGACTCGCATTGAGTAGGCTTGTCACTAACATGGGATGCCTTGACTATGTAATTTTACGCATGAACCGATCTCCAAGCCCACAAAATGATGATATATATACAAAATCACTTTGTATCCAATGAATGCATACCACTGTATTCTAACATATAGATTATGATAGGAAAGTGAAGTGATACTGGGCCAAATACATGCCCACCAAAATAACACTGTTACCAAAAGTCCAACATCAAAGTAAAGGTACTACAACTGTTGTCTGAAGCCATAGGAACACACCTTAGCCTACATGATCACACAAAGCACCATCCAGTCTTGGTCCACCTATGAGACTCTCAAAATGCATTTGGTTTTTACAAGACATGAAACATGTGGGAAAATCCAATGAAAGGGTGAGTATGACAATACTCAATAGGACACACAAAATCAATATAATAAAGGAAAGTATGATCATCTATACACAACTATATGTCAACAACACATATAAGAATATTTAGATATACACAAACTAATAAATGTGTTCTAGAGAAAAGTCCCAACTACCAGATACCAACACTAGGGATCCAGATTAAATATTCCATGAAGCACTCATATGTGATAATACACTCCTCGGTCCTATAACAGTGACAACGTCCTTCCAAGAAGTATTGTTTGTTGGAAACTATCATGAGAGAGATATTTTGCTGATTTGAAGAGAGCGATACGATACAATGATGAGGATCACATCCAGATCCATGGGGTGATGCTAATAACTCAATCTGAATAAACCTTTTAAGTAGAGGATTGAAATCATATAAATTTGGTCATTCCAATACCGAAGAATCTACCTAGGGCATATAGAATGAATACGATATCCTACTCTGTGCCTATTAGGGGATTCTAGAAACTCTATCTAGGAAGTATTATTGAAGTGATTATACTTATATGAGTAGGAAATTATTCACACCAACCTTCCGGGAAATGATCAAGGGTATAAAACATAACAAAAAATGAAAAAGATACAATTGACAAGAGAATCAAATCATGTAGAATGGGGTAGATGACACGTAGTAGGGACATACATTGTTTCATTTTACCCTAGTTACATACCATGTACAATATAACCCGTTGTTTGAACATATTGTGAAGAAGATGGGTACACATAATGTAGATAGAGTTACATGCCATGTCTTTCCATATGGGGTCCACTTCTGTACTATGGACATGTGCCGATATATGGTGTCAACCCATGTGTCTCTTCTTATATACTTGTAAATGGGGTAGTCTGTGTACTTGGTCCAGGCTATGTCGCGAGCTGGGGTAAATGCCATGTAGGAAACCCATGTACTCCACCCCGTGTCTGTGTATCTCTTGGGATAAATGTTGAGGTTATGGGGAGTTCCTAAATTGTATTTGACTAGGGTCACACACCATGTGATATTTTACTATTCCCCAAAACCTTAGCTAGCACTCATTGGGGTCCCACACACTATGTAACCCAGGGTTACAAACTGTGTTGATCAGGTTTTTCTAGAAAGTTTTATTCTTCCTCCATGCTCTTCAGCTGATCTCCCAGGTTCTGATTCTAGGGTTTGTTCTCCTCAAAGCTCTAGATCTAGGCTCCTTTCATCACCCTAACTCTGAATTGATGTGTCTCGATCCATCAACCAACTCATAAAAACATGTAAATAAATCCCTATGAAAACTTCTCAAGAATAGTTTCTACTGATTCAATCCGATTCATGTGTTGTCGTCACCACTATACCTTCATTAGGTTTTCCTGAGGCCAGATCTTAAATTTTAGATCGTTTCGCCACGAAATGATGGATCAAAAATCATTCTATCATAAACGTGAAGAAGAAAACATTTAGAAAATGGGGGATATAAATACACAAGGAAAAAATCTGAGGAAAAAACCTTGACTTTTATTCATTCCAACATCGATCTGATCCTATAAGAAGAATCATAAATTTAAATAAATTCACAAATAATTAAACATTGTAAATCACACAATAAAATCATTCAGTAAGGAATGATCGAACTGCAGATCAACCTGTTCATTGGTTGGTCAGTGTTTATCATTGAATTCAAGAATGAGGTAGAAGAATCCAAAATAACATATCCTATCTAGGATTTGGATCAGTCTCTCTTAAAGAATGATTGTCACTGGTGAGATTCGTCAATGACGATGTTTGATCCAAGTCTCAGTCATCGCTGCCAAGAGAATTCTATAAGATTTCATTCTAGATCCTCCAAAGAATTTACAAGGTTATGAGACTAACCATGGATCCTTCCTAGAGGCTTACTTAAAAGAATAATATTAACTACATTTATGAATGAAAATAATAAAATAAATCTTCAGTTTATTTTATTTTTTCAATTGTGCTCAGAACTAATTTTCACAGCCCTCCCATGTGGGCCAATGGTAGGCCGGTCCTAGGGTAAAGACACTTTTTTGAATGCAACTGTGCCCCCAAATTTATGATCTGGGAACCCTTTAAGAATTTATTATACCTTTTTATGAAAACTATGCATGCATGGTATATAATATTTTTAATATATTTTCAAACATTTATTTTGGGGACGACCGTCCACAAAATTGTACGCCGTCTCAGTTCCTAGTCTAGAATAAAATCCATATAATATTTAAAAATAATACATAGAATATATGAGAGATTAAATTCTTCCCACATTGGGGATTTATGTCCTCAAAAATAAAAAGTAAGGGCAACTCAAAAAGAAGTGGGTAATGTGCTTGAATATGAGCCTCCCACTTCCATGATTTCTCCTAGAGATTCTTGTGCTACCACCAAACACACACCAAATGGATCACTCACCCATGAATAATCCTATCCTAACGATCTTGAGTCCCTAATGGGTACATAGTAAAAGTCACTCCATACTCAATTTCCATCTCTCCCCAGTAGATGACTTGCGATGGGTCACTCACGTACCTCCTCAGTGGCGACACATGGGAGATGTTTTATACCCAGTCTAACTATATGGGTAGAGCTAAGATTTATTACACCACACCAACTCTACACATTTTCTAAAAAGGGCTAATAAACCTCATAGATAACTTTCTACCAAGAAAAAATCTATGTAATACACATCTATGTGATACCCATAAGAACACATAGACTCCTTCCTAAAACTCCAAAGGCCTCCACCACCTATCATCATAAGACTTCTAACGGATCTGTGCAATCTCCATCCTTGTTTGGATGATCTGCACCATCTCTATAGTAGCTCACACCAATTCTAGGGCCATGAGTGCGAAGTCACTTAGGACAGTGCAGTGAAGTGGTGACCTGAAGTGTCACCCGTACAAAGCCTCGAATGGTTCCATAACAATGGTGGAATGGTAGCTATTTTTATATGTGAACTACACTATTGGTAGGTGATCCTCCTAACTACGGCCGATGTCTAACTTTCAAGCTCACAACATGTTCTCTAGGACCCGAATGGTCTGCTCTCTCTAGCCATCCGCCTATGGGTGAAACACTATGATCAAGCATAACTTGGCCACAAGTTATTCTTGTAATACCTTCCACAACCAGGATGTAAATCGAGCATCATGATCTAGAACTATCATCGATGGGATTCCATAGATTAGAACAATATCCATAATGTAAAGGCATCTCATGCTCTCTACTGATATCTGATCATGGATAACTAGGAAGTGGGCTGACTTGGGGAGTCGGTCAATGATCACCTAGATGTCATTGAGTATGCTGGACATATGTAATGAAACCATCACGAAGTCCATCGATATCACATCCCACTTCCATTATGACACTTCAAGGGGTTGTGCTAAACATGTTATAACCTGGGGCTCATCCTCTACTTTCTAACATGAAAGGAAATGATGAATAAACTCCTCAACTCCTTTATTTATATCTGGACCCCAAAACAGATGTTTGAGGTCCTAGTACATCTTCCCAACACTTGGATTTACAACCAAATGGGACATATGAAGCTCCATCATAAACTCCTCCTACAACACCAGTGGTACTACATTTCCTCCTCTAAAAAGAGTTATGTTCTCCCACCTTTTGAATATTCCTTATGAGCATGCCCTGTAGACATATGAGCACATAGGGTCTCACTGTCAGTGTACCCAAGATGTGCCTCCTAGACTCCTTGAAATAGTCTAGGGGTGATATCTGTTGACTTGAGGTAAACTGATCAATATTCATCCACAAAATATAACTGCAATGAGGCCAACTAATTCGATGCCTTGTTTGGAAAATTTTAACTTGATCACCTACAAAGAGAATGTGCCACCACATTCCCCTGTCCAAGAGTATAGACAATCAAAAAGTCATAGTCCTAGAGGATCTCTAGCCATCACCTCTTCCTCAAGTTTAGATCCCAATGAGAGAAGATATACTTTATTCTCTTGTGATTATAGTAGACTATAAACTTATCTCTAATCAGGAACTGTAACCACTTCATCAACATGAGGACTACTGATTCTAACTCAAGATAATGGGTTTCATAGTTATACTAATATGGTATCAACTATAACAAAGCATAGGAAATCACCACTTTCCTATGAATCTGGACATAATAAAGCTTGGTTCATATTGCATCGCTGAACACTACATACTCAAACCCCACCATTGGAAATATCAATATTGGGGCCCTCATCAAAATCCATCTCAACTGTAGAAAATCATGCTAGCACTTCTCTTTCCACACAAAAGGTTATCCCTTTCGAGTCAAGGCTTTCATAGGTAATGATATCATGGATAAATTAGGTATGAATATTCAATAATATCTTAATATCTCGAGGAGTTTCTACACCCCCATCACGTTCTTAGGTGGATAAAATTATAACATTGCCTCAAACAAGGTCGAGTCCAATACCACTCCATATACTGAGATAACGTGTCCCATAAAGTGGACCACCTGAATCAAGAACAAGAACTTTGAGAGTTTTCCATAAATATGGTGCTCTCATAGTATGTCGAGAACTATATGTAAGTGTCTCGCATGATCCTCCTCATACGTAGGGTACACAAGGTTATCATCAATGAAGACTACCATGAACCGGTCCATGTAACAATGAAAGATATGATTCATGAGTCCCATTAACACAACTAGGTCATTCATCGTTACAAAGGCATTCACCATGTACTCATATTGAGTATAATGAAATATGTAATCAGTCTTTGGTATATCATTGTCTTGTACTCACAACTGGTGATAACCTGATATAAGGTCATTCTTCAAGTACCATCAAGCCCCTCTCAATTGATTTAAGAGTTCATCGATCCTTGGTAGTGGAAATTTTTTTGGTCACCTAGTTCAGGCACCGATATTCCATATACAACCTCTAGATCACGTATGACTTTTTGGAAGACAAAACTGGGCCTCCCATGGTGAAACACTAGTTCTCATAAAGTCCTTACACTATAAGTCCTCCAATTACACCCTTATCTCATGAAGCATTATGGTATCCATATAATATTATGGTGCCGATATTGGTGCCATCTTGGGGTGTAAATCAATGTTGAAGTATTTCTCTCAGTGGGGTGGTAATTCTGGAACATCTTCAAGAAATACATCCTCATACTCCACAACCACCACTAGAAACTAGAATCCCATGACATTCAAGGCACCAAGGGTTAGGCTAGCCAACTGATGAGTAATAGGATTCACCCTCCTACACATAAGTCCATTTTGTGTTTCCTGGGTTTCCCTTTCACTGAAAATGGGAAAACTTTTTCCATTTATGTAGACACACCACACCATTCCCTTAAAATATTAAATTAGGGTATGAGCTATAGAAAATAAATCCATACCACGAATCTCATTGTAAGGCATCAATGTTTCCACCTAGAGGTTACAACTGAAACTATCACCTCCCAGGGTTTGGTCACATTGTCAACACAAGTGTGTGGCCACTATGTCTTCATGAGTAGTTTTCTCCAAGAGTAAGGGTCAAGTCAATGGATTAACTAGAATCTCTAGGTCTCGAACAAGATATGTGGAGAGAAATGAATGACTAGAACCTATATATATCATTACTAAAACTAAATTAGAAAATACATAGATCATACATTGAATCATTCTATGAGCCCCTGGGTCATATGCCTCACCCACATGCATTTGTCCCCTCCCCTGTCCTCCATCTCCCTAAGCCTGGAGGGGATATCCTTGGGGTGGTAGTGGTAGTAAGTCAAAACCTAGACCATATCTTTTTACTCTCCCAACTCCTCTACCACATCCTCTACTCTACGGATCTGCCTGTTCCTATCACTGTCTATAACTTGGTTGTCCATCCACAATCTCCCTATCATCAGCATGCTGGGTTAGATAATCTTGAGCGAGATATCCCATTCCATCACATGAATAGAATCCCCTCTTTCTAGGTTGAGGGCACCCATCCTTTGAGTCCTAAACTACAAATCGTATCTCTTGATACCTCCTCCAAAATGTATGACATGTCTAGGTCCCTAGAACTAACATCTGCTCCCTATTTCTGAGGTCTCTTCTCCTACTTTTTCACAAAAAACTATCACTGGTAATATATTCTCATCCAAGAATATATAAACCACAAAATCTCTCTCAATAACCCTAACATTACTCAGAATGCAAAGAAGGATAGCAGTTTCTCAGATATCTATATGAAGATCTCTCTAAAATGTCTGATCCCTGAAGTAAAAATCTCTAACCATGTACATAGATTACCTGGAAACATTAGTGAACCAAGATGAATAATCATCAACTATCTTTCTACCATGCAGGAGCTGAATAATCTCCTGTACATGGAAAAATATTAGTGTAACTGGTGAGAACTCCTCGCTAAATAGAGGATCAAAATAGTTCCATGAAAGAGTCGCCATCTTGTGAGTCTGGATATCCAAACTCCACCATCACCCTACTGAGCTATGTAGAATGATCGCCTCTAGAACCCCCACCATATCTACTAGTGTCCAAAATAGGTGAAAAAATAGGGTTAACAACTCAAGCCATTCTTCATCCACCTTAGGTTCAAGATCACCTTTGAAACTGAGGTGTTTCTGCCTCTAAAACTCAAGTAGCACACTCAGCCTGTGCTCCTCATCTGCTGGTACTTTCAGTACCACATACTACTCTTCATATGGAAGTATAGATGTTGGAATAAATGGAGATAACATCTGGGGTAATGTTTACTATATCGAATCCTCATCACTAAGGTGTCATCCTCAGGATCAAGATGCTGAATCCTAGCTGGTATGCATCTCAGAAGCATCGTATAAATAAAAAAGATGCACCATAGTCAATGAGTATATCTGGAGAGTTGACTCAAGAAGAACATGGGAACCAAAACCCATACCTATATGATACATGTACCATTATTTTCCCTGTATCCAATGTTCTCATGTAATGAGTTGAAAATTAGGTTATCAGAGTCCTAATGTATGGATATATAGGCTTCCCTCAACAATATTGTAGTACCAAGCCTGAAATCTACACTCGAAACTATTAACTATGTTTCCTCAAAGAAATCTCACAAACTCTTGGTCCTAAAGTAGAACCAACCACCATTGATACCACTCCATCACAACCCATCCTAGTGAGGCCTATGCCACAACTCCCCAATCCCTCCTTTAATAGGCTAGGGGCTGGTGACTAGCACCGAGTAGGCATATCACCAACATGGGGGTCATTTATAATGTAACAATATGCACACACCCATATCCAAGACCAAAAAATGCTGACATATAAAAAACCACTAAGTAACAAATGCATGCATGCCACTATATTCCATCCAACAGAGTAGGATAAGAATGTAATGAAAAGTAAAACTAGTCCAAATAAAAACCCAATAAAAGAAGGCTGTAACCACAAGTACAAAATGTAACTAAAGGTACTTGGACTACTAAATATAGCTGTATTAACACACCTCAACCTTCCTGATTTCACAAAGCACTGTTCAATCCTTCTCCACCATGGATTATATCAAAATGTTGCTCATCAGCATAATACATGACATGTGCAGGAAATTCCCATGAAGGGGTGAGTATAAAAATACTATGTAGGGAACCCTGAAACCACAATGAAATATAACAATGGAAAGTATATTCAGTTCAACAAAATTATATGTCTAAAGAACATATAATTATATGTAGATATAATAAAACCAAGGCATTCAATTTATAGTTAAGTCACAACTACAATATACCAACAGTAGGGATCTAGCTCGAATATTCCATGAAGGACTCATCCAAGAGAACACACTATTGAGTTCGATTGCAATGATGAATTCCACCTGAGAATTAACTTTTGTCAGGAACCATCATGATAGAGATACACTGACAGATCTGAAAAGAGAGATACAATACACAAATGAGGATCCCAATAACGACCATGAGGTGATACCAACAACTCAATTAGGATTAACCTACTAAATCGAGGATTGATGCCCTATAAAGTTGGTCACATAAATACGAAAGATCTACCTAGGGACTGAATAATTAATATAGCATCATGATCTGGGCCTACCGGTGGATTCCAACAACACTATACTTGATGTCTTGCTTTAGGGATCATACTCCTATGCATAATAAATGATACACACCAACATTGAGGGAAATGATCTAGGGTATGAACCCTAACAAAACTAGTCCAAGATAAGGTGGAAAATAGAATCAATCTATGTAGAAAGGGATACATGACATGTAGTGGGGTAACACACCATGTCCCTTGACCCCAGGTACTTCCCATGTACAATGACCCATGTCTTTAGTACATGTTGTGTAGAAGATGTGTACGCACCTCTTATAAGTAGTCACACGCCGTGTCATTCCATCCGGGTCCACTCATATACTCTGGCCATGTGCTAGTACATAGTGTCAACTGGTGTGTCTCTACTTGTATACCAGTACATAGGGTATTCCTTGTACATGGTCGAGGCCATGTCAGGTAGTGGGGTACACATCGTGTATGAAACCAGTGTATTCCACACCGTGTCCTTGTATGACTCAAGATCAACACCAAGTCTTTGGGGAATAACTATACACCATGTGACTGGGGTCACATTCCATGTGATATTTAAATATTAAAAAAAATCCAACCACCTCTCATTGGGGGCCTAGACTCTGTGTAACATCAGGTTACACGTCATGTTCATTGGGTTTTTCTAGAAAGTCGTGTTCTTGGCGCTCTTCGAATGATCTTCCAGGATCCGATTTTAGGGTGTGTTCACCACAAAACTACATATATAGGTTTTTTTCATCACACTAGCACAGAATCAAGGAGTTTTAGGCCTTCAACTAGCTCAAAAAAAAAATAGTTAAATTGATTCCAATGCAAACTAATCAAAGAATAGTTTCTTATGTTTTGCTCTGATTTGTCTATCACCGTCACCACCACACCTCTGTTAGGTCGTCCCGAGTTTGGATATTAAATTTATGATATTTTTTCCAAGAAATGAAGGAAAATGATAAAAAATTCATAAAAATGATGAATAACTTGCATAGAAAATGGGGGAGAGAAAAACACGAGGAACAAATTCGAGGAATGAACCTCGACTTTTGTTCATTCTGGCCTCGATCCATTCCTATAAGAATGATCAGTAAATCGAATAAATTCTCAAATAATAAAAACCCATAAATCCCATAATTAATCTCATATCACAATGTATAATTTAACCACAAATCAAACTATCCGTTGGTTGGTCCGCATTCAATATTGAATTCAAGAATGGGGAAGGAAAATCCAAAATAAAAATCCAACCTGGGAATTAGATCACTCACTTTGAAAAAGCCTCTAGGTAATTTCTTGGGTTATATTCTTAACTCTGTATCCCTACCTAATGGATTATATAAAATAATAAGCATTGTTTCATACATGTATTTATGATATGGAGAAATAAACTAAATCTTCAATTTATTATAGTTCTTTAAAAACACCCAAAACTACTTTTCATAGCCGAACCACATTGGCCAATGTTAGGCCATACCTTGTGTGAATTCTCTACTATGAGCATAACAGTTCCCTAAAAGTTTTGATCCAAGCACCTATTTTGAAGTTATTCCAATATTTAAAGAGAACTGACTATGCGTGCTATATAATATTTTAATATATTATCAAAAATTTATTTTGGGAACTCCGGGTCTTAAAATCACATGTTATCTCAGCACCTGGTCTGAAATATAATCAATATAATATTTATAAATAATAGATCGATAATTAGAGACAATAAAAGATATCCTTGGTGACTAGAAATCCATATCATTTTGGTTCTCTAACCTCTATTGTACTCTTATATAAGACTTGTAACCCCAGAATGTCCTCTCGGACAAGGCTCTATCAAGTATTTTCATGTGCCACCAATAGTGTATCTTGATCTTGAACTTCATTGATGTCTATCTCTACCACACTATCTAACTAGGATATGAGATCCCATTCAAGAAATGTGGTACGTATGTTCACAAAAAATTCTAATTTGAAGAATCATAAAGGTAATATCCTATAGTATTATTAAAAAACACTATACAGATAATCTTAGTGCCTCAGGATATAAGTTTTTTTCTCATAAATTTCCTAAACATACACTTTGCAACCCCAAAATCATACATGATAAAACATTGGTATATTTTTATACCAAATTTAATATTTAATATCAGTTTCTATTATAGATGGAAATCAATTTGGTATATATGATGGTGTCTAAAATTAGTATCCCAAAAAGGATAATGGAGGACTCATACAAATAATCATGAATCTCATCATGTCTAATAGGGTTTGGTTACTCATTTCACTTATACCCTACCATTATAGTGAATAAGGAGGAGCGATTTGGGATAAAATCCCCAAATACCATAAATAGTTATCGACATTCTGATTAAGATATTCTATAAAAGGTGGTTCTCAATATATTTATTATATTTCTTGAATCAATCAAAAGAGTATAACTTATACCTCATTAATTAAAAATATTTATGTCTACTTTAGTCATCATTAAATATTGTGCAGTATGAGTAGCCAATGTTGAAATTAGTTGGAAATGGTTTGAATATATCAGTATAAACCAACTTTTTAATTTTTGTGGCCCTTTTAGTTTTTCAACTAAATAGTGATTAGGTTATTTTTCCTTGTAATCAATTATGACATACACTATGTGGTTTTAGTTTAAATGAATCCAAACATCCATTTTGTTATGTATGGTAAAATTATTATTTTTTTCATGAATTATCCAGTGATTCCATAGTTAGGTTTGGTATGATTCATTTGAACTATAATTTTAATCTATTCTTAGTAACTAGTTTCTCTAATCTAACATGTAATGACCATTATTTAAATATACCTTAACATAAAAATATGTTCTTTATAATTGTGTATTTGTTTCAAAATTTGTATAAAAAAATCTGTATCATGTCTGGATATAGAAATATTTTTTTGGTGACTGAATTCACAAAAAAAACACTATGAAATAGAATTTTATCACCTTGTGTTTTTATGAAATATATATTTTTGAATGTTTTTGATATTTTTCATTTCATAAAAAATTGAATATACCAACTCTTATATGAAATCACAAAGCGTGGATTGTGTTATATGAAACACCGTGTAAATCTTGCGTTACATGTAACAATTTAATATATATGTCAGTATAAGAAACATTATGTTTGGGTTCTATTACACACAATATAGAGTCCATTCAATAGCATCCACAACATACAAGACCGAGTTTTACCAAATTACTATATATTATTAATATTTTTTTAAAATATTATTATCATTACCAACTAGATACTAAAATGGAAATTAAAAATAATATTAACTATATTTTGAAAATACGATTTAAAAATGTATATAAAGTTAATCCTTTAGTTGTCAATCAAATAGAAATGAATGTAAGAACTATTTGTTAATGAAGAAATTCCTTTATAAGAAAACTATTTTTTCTCTATAAAATTAAACAAATGATTTTGAATAATATTTTCCATAAATTTTTTTTATTATTATATATCTAATAAATAATTTTTGTATTATTCCAATAGATATGATTTGTATAAGATAACAATAAATCCAATTTTATGAATAAAAAGATGTATTTTTCTAAAAGTAATTTCACTACCCTTTTATTGAAAACCAATATTAAATATTATTTTTTGAACATTTTTAAATTTTATATTTTAAAATAAATTTTAATTTTGGAAGGTAAACATTATAATGAGTTTAGGGTGAAATTTTTATATTTTTTTGTGAAGTTTCATGTTTTGATGAATAGTGAAAAATATTGAATTTTAATTCAAAACAACTTTTTCCTATAATTTATTTATAATGATAAATTGTTTTTTTATTGGTTTTAAATTTAAATTATATCAATTATACATCAATTAATCCAATTTAGGTCTTTTAACCAATTTTAATTTGAAATTTGATATAAAACATTATCAAAAGGATTGAACATTTTTTACTTTTAAAACCCATTTTTTCATCCCCTCTAAAGAATTAAATAAAAAATAATTTCTTCCATTTATGTGATGGGAATTTTGAGAAATTGATCCCATATTTTGAATAATCATAAATTATAATGTTAGAGAGGTCAATTTTTCTTTGGAAAAAAATATTTGTGAAAATGATAAGATTCAATTACCCTGATTTAAAGAAAATTATCTTTACAAGTGGATAAAATGTAAACTTAAGGGCAAAAATAACCAATAAATTTTCTAAATATCACACCATTTATCCTAGATTCCACTATTTTGGAATAAATCCAACCAAATAATCCCTTTGGTGTAAACTAGGATTGGTTACCCAGAGAAGAAGTAACACCCTTCCTCAAGATCCTTTATTTTATTTTCATTATACACCACCTTAATTATTATTATTACATTATTATATAATGAATTAAATATCCAGAAAATACTAATAAGTTTTTATTATAAGGGTTTGTACTAAAATTACATACACTACCATCTAATGGGCAATGAACTTACCGTTCTTGTGTACGATGAATTGCCGCCACAAGAAACGATGTTGTTTGTTTTCCTTTACCAACTGTCATGTTTGGGAATTATGATAGGAAAACTATTTTGTATTATATTTATTTGATATTTTTGATGTATTTATTCTTTTAGAATTATTATATATACACATATGTTCATTATTTTTAATTTTTTAAATATGATAACTTCATTTGGGGACATGTGGACTATTGTCTTCTAAAAGAGATGTGATTTGTTCTCACTATACATGGAAGGTATTAAGGATGTGTTTAGTGAAATTATATCATATATATGAAATAATAATTCTGATACAATTATATTATCTATATACACACACACACATATATATTTCATTTAATATCATTCATTCAATATTCCAATAAAATAGAAACATCGTGCATGCGTATGCACAACCTACCTTCTCCATAAGCGATGTATTCCATTTCATATTTCTATATTTGATAGACTTTTATAAATAAAAATATAATAAAAATATATTATATTTCTAAATTTTTTTACATTATTTAAATAACTAAATTCTGATCTATGTAAGAGGATCAACTATAACAAACAAAACATATGTGATAAACAAAGAAGATATTACCCGAAACATAACATTGAAATGGAGTTGTTAATAAAAGATTAATTTAAAGTCATAAAAATTGTATTCTATGTAATAATATTTGTATTTTTTAGATTTATAATAACATAATATTTATTAAACAATATTTTTGAATATGTACGAAGAAAGTCAAGAGTTAAAGTGAGGGTATTTCTAGTCTCACTTTTTATTTCTGTGAGATAGATGCCATATACATGACTTTCTTATTTTATGTTGTGTATATACTGAATTATAACCTGTAATATATTTAATATCTTTTATTTAAATACATTAATATATTTAATTAATGTTATTATTTTATTTTGATCAGGATTGTAATGTTACTCAAGTAGTAAGAGTTTTCTAGTCTCATTTTTTTCAGTGAGACACAAGGCATGTTCATAAACTATTTCTTATATGTGGTGTATATACATCCCATGAACAATTTTTTTATTCCTATACTTAAATTTATGTTCATTTACATATCCATTTTATGATCCTTCTTTTATGGGGTTCATGGTTCAAAATTTACCAAATTGTTAAAGTAAATTTGTCTCAATTTTCATTCTTTAAGATACGTGAGATATTATGCCCCGATATTTTTTTATGGGGTGTATATACTTCCTAAGGAGATGTTCTATCTTGAATATTATTATTTTAATGATATTTTAAGACCCATGTAATTTTTATCATTCATGGGGATTATGATTCAATGTTACTAAAGTGGTAGTAGTTTATTGCTACAATCTCATTATTATCAGGATTGTTTAGGATTATTTTATGATTGGTGAAATATTATGATCCATGTTTCAAGAACACTCATGAATCTTATTCTAATATAGTTCTATATGATATATTCATGTATTATTACCATTTTTACACTCATTGGTATATAAGATAATTAAGAATATGTATTTATGAAAATCCAACTTTATATCTCTTTTTGGTCAAAAATCTGTATTCGTTTAAAATAATGTTTTCTAAAATTGTTTTGAAAAATGTATTTCTATTACCCTATTATTATTAAAGGAAATTATTACCCATGTTTGAAATTTTTAAAAAATATATTTAAAAATTAATCTTCTTGGCATTTTCTAGTCAAGAAACATTTATAAAATCTTGGCGTGGAAAAGGAATGTTCATAATTTATGGACTTACCTGCCATAATGACCATAATTTCCATGAAGCATACATTATATTTTTACAGCATTCATTTTGAGGAAAATGTCTTCCTGGTATTCTGTAAATTTGTTGAATTTAAATTGTTTTCAAAGAAAATGTTTTTCAAAAAATATTTTATGTTAAAAAGTGTATTAAATGATTGTAAAAGATTCCATTTTCTGTTTTCAAAGGGTAATTTTCATTGAAATTGATTTCAATGATTTCAGGAATTCTTTATATGTTTTCAAATCATTTTCAAAAAAACAATTAACAATTTTTTCATTATTATTTTATATATTTTTAATGGAAAATGTTTTCAGAATGTTTTCAATCATATTTTATTAGTTTTCATGTAAAATGGTTTTCAATATGCTTTCAATCTTATTTTATAAGTTTTATTGAAAAAGGTTTTTCATAACGTTTTCAAGATTCTTTAAATGTTTTTAAGGCTATTTTCAGGGAAAATTGTTTCCAAAATTATTTATGTTTCAAAAAGTTTAAAATATATATTCCTCGATAATTTCTTTTAATGAAATTGAAAATATTTCTTTATATGAAAAGGATTTGGAAATGGTTTTCAAAGAAAGGTTATTTTACTTAAGAAATGATTCATGTGATCTTTCTAAATCTATATCCCTAAAAAATGGCATAATTTATTATAATTTATGCCTTTTTGGGGATATGATTGAAGAGTAATAGTAGTAATCTTTCATGAATGGTTTATGTTTTGATGGAATGATGTTTTTGACACCCTTTTCTCTTCCATGATATTTATGCTATTGAAATCCAGTTCTTAACAAATGTTATGATTTGATGATTTGATTACGAGTCCTATCTCATTTCGATATGTAATTATATGATGAATTTTTTATGATACCCTTTACATTTTTGGGTTTATGATATGATTTTTATGAAACCCATGTCATTTTATGGGCAATGATATGATGTATGATTTATTTTCTTAAGGAATATTTATGCATGATTTTATTATTTTATGGGTGGAACCTATATCTCACTATAAATAATTTGGTAATTATACATTTTATATGATCTAAAAGGTAACACGGGTCCTATACTATGCCTGGAAACAATAAGGTATACATGTTTTTATCCCAAGACCAAAAAGAAGAATGTAAATGGGTTATATCCCAGGCCTGAAAATAAGAATGTACATAGGTTATAGCACATGATTGAAAGTATGAGGGTACAAAGGTCATATCCCAACACTAAAAATAAGAGGGTACACTAGTTTTTACCCCAAGACTAAATTAGGTAAATTGATGATTATCCCAATCCTAATATGTTACGAAGGTATTGGTTGGTAGAGTTGACATAAGATTTTCTTTTTTTTATGTGTTTGACAAAACTGATATGTCTAATTTCGCATTTATGATTTCATGGATTATTCTACTGACACCTTTATGATTTATTTCTTATGAAATGAGAATATTTATTCCATGTATCATGATTATGATCTTTGATATATAGGTAATGATCTTTAAATGATATTTTCATGTTCTCATACCCTTATGTTCATGTTATACTTATGTGCTTCATTTATTTACCCATGTTGAGAATTCAGGATCACTCCTTTCTTAGATTTCCTTTCCCCTGGTTATGAAGAAATGTTTTAAGTAGAAGTATTAAAGGGGAATATTTTTTTTGGGAAATATTGAAAATCTGTCACGATGTTAGAAGATTTTGTTCCATGTTACTAAAGACACTAAACTATTAAGGTCCTCGAGCATGTAATTTTGTGATATGGTTAATATTCATCTATATTAATGTAATATACCTGTATGTAAAGCCTGGTTCCCTAAATTTGGTATCAAAGGAAAGGTTTTTTCAACCTTTGGAAACCTAGATGAGAACAATTTAGTGATATCCCTATGAATATTTCGAAGGATTTGTCTATGGATGTCTCTAAAGATAAATTTATGGATGAGGAAAAGAAAAGGAAAATCTACATGAATATTGGTAAAGGATATAGATAGTGGTTTACTATCACTACATCTTTATCTGGATTCTACAAGAGTATGTGTCTCCAGAGCAGTTATACTTAGGGGTAAGAACCTCGAAAAGCTATGTTAGTCCTGACTCGAGCGTAACTAGGTACATGAAAAATAGGTCTTATTGTCCACCTAGTTTGACACTCCTGGGGGATATGCTTTGGAAATTGATAGTATATTTATGAACCATCCTATAAAATTTAAGTAGAAGATAACTATGAATAACCTAGTATAAAGCTAAGGATTCATATATTAAATAAGTAGGTTCCATGATTTAGACATCGTATAAGTTTTTTTAAATGATTGTGCGGTTTTCTCAAATGATAAGTGTTTCTCACCCAATCCCTTCTAGTTTTATTTTATAGTGGGAAATATAAGGAACATGGTTAATATTGAATGTTTTAGAAGTTTATTTTATTGGAATTATGAAAATATATTTCTTGTTGGAAATATAATAGTGAGAATTAGGAAGGTGGAATGAGTATTGGTCATACTAGTGAAGGAAAATAGATCATGAAGGACATGAGAAAGTTATGTAATGTTCTAAAAATATTGATTACATTAGAAGTGTGAAGAGTGATTGTATTGATGTCGAATAACCTTAAGAAATTTTAGTATTTAATATTTTATAAATTTTTTTAATTAATAATACAATGATGTTCGGGTAAAGGTTTAAGAATAAATTTGGATGAACAAAGTAATAATGTTTTGGAATTAAAAGATTATGTTATATGAATCATGAAATATATAATTATTTTATATTCAAAATTTTCATTAATGATTTAAAAATATATTTTTAATGTTGATGAATACTTATAGAAGTTATTTAATGAAAATGTGATATTTTGATTATTGGATGGAAAACCTTAATGTGTTTAGAATGTAGAGAAAACAGTGTTTAGATTGGATATAGAGATTATTGATTTGGATAATGTAAACTGGATAGCATCGACTACCTTAGAACTAATTAAGGATTTATTGATGATGTTTTATATATAATCAGGGATGAAGATTATAACTTATTGTATTTGAGGAATATATCTAGTAATATTTGGAATAAGAAATAATTCATGTATTCAACATGGTTTTAGGGTAATTTTGGTTATTACCTAGTTCCAAGAGAATATATGATGAAGGTATTCACATGTTAGGAATGTGACAACCAGGGGATACTTTATTATTTTTGGGGGATCAATGTTAAGGTGATTTATTAAGAATCATTATAATTATTTTGATTCTCATATTTCAAAGTTTTACAAGGTTGAACATACATGGAAATTTCATGTTAAACATTAAATGAATTTTGTGAGATTAATGTATTATCACACCACATGAGGATATAAGAAAATTGGATAACATTTTCCAAGCACTTTTTTATGGAAACTGAAGATAGATGAGTTGACTTGTCATAGATATCATGGTTTATTAGTATTCTAGGAATGAGAAATTCCCATTCATCCCTTAGAGTAAGAGATGAAGTGGAAATCGAGAAATACACGACCAATGGTTGAGATTATGCATACCAAAATTAATAAAATAATTTATGAATATATTATTTTTAATGTTCTTAATCATTAGTAAAAATGATTTTGAAACTAAATATATTATCTTAGTACCTTCAATTCCATTGAATCAAATTGACCCATAGATCATCACAAATTTATTTCTTTGTGATTGTTAACATTATACTAAAAATGTTCTATATCACTCTACATCAGAACATTATAGTTAGATTTCTCTCTCATGCCCATTTTTTCACTTCTGACATATGTTCTCATATGTTTGATACTAGTTATGTGTTACTTTGGGTTATCATTATGGTTCCATATTCCCCTTTTAAAAGGAAATTTTAGTATTCGTTTTTATGATGTGGGTTTCTATGAAAGAAAAAATCCAGTATTTACCCTTTAAAAACCTAGATGAATTTTTGGGAGAACTTCATTTTATGGGGGGTAAAATATAACATCCAGAGATTTTGTGAAATATTTTTTCCGTGTATTTTTGATATTTTTCATTTAAAGTGACACTGAATATACATTTTGTTTTATAAAAGTACTTTGTGTATCTTTAATTACACGAAACACCAAGATAATAATTGGCTACATGCAATAGTTATATTCACTTGAGCGACATGTAACACTATGTTGATCTTTTATGACATACAATACTGATTCCCTTCGATAGCTTATATAACACGCAAGACCGAGTTTTACCAAACTAAAATATACTATTAATATTACTATAAAAATATAAGTATATTTACCAACTAGCTATTAGATTGGAAATAGAATATAATATTAACTAAATCATGAAAATTTGATTTAAACATAAAAAAATGAACCATTTGGTTTTCAATTATTTAGAAATGAAAGTAAGAACTATAGGAGAATGAATAAATTAGTTTTCTAATAAAACTATTTAATTCTCTGTAAAATTAACAAAAAACCAATTTTGATGATGGTTTTAAATAAAATGTATACATTATATATTGAATCAATATTTCTGATACTCATCCAACATATACTATAGGTATAGGATAATAATAAATCCAATTTTATGAATAAAAAGATGTAATTTTCTAAATGGTAATATTACCATATTTTAATGAAGATATAATTTAAATATGATATTAGATCTTTTAAAAAATTTATATGTCAAAATAAACATAATTTTTGAAATATAATCATCAAAATTAGGTTCGGTACATTTTTTATTTTTTTATGTGAAGTTTCATGTTCTAATGAATAGTGGAAAGAACTGAATTTTAATTCAAAAAATATTTTTCATAGAATTTATTTATAAGAATAAATTTTGTTTTTTATTGTTTTTAACGTTAAATTAGATCAGTTATACTTCAATTCATCCAATTAAGTCATTGGAAGTAATTTAATTTTGAAATTGTATAAAAAAGCATTAAATGTTTTTGACTATTTTTATATTAAAAACCCACTTTGTTGTATCGCATGCAAGATTAAATTTAAATTAATTATTTCTGTTTAAGTGATTGGAAATTAGGAAAATTTATTACAAATTTTAAATTCTTATAAATTATAATTTATCATAAGGGAAACTAAATTTCAAACTAAAAAATTGTGAAATTAATTAAAATTTATTACAGCGATTAAGTGAAAAATTATCTTAACAAGAAAGTAATATAAAAACCTAAACTTGATGTACATTATTATACATATATTTTTCAGAATACTTTCAAAATTTCAAAAATAGATGTGAAAAGACCATATTAGTTTAGCCTATTTGGAATTTTGGAACACATTCTTCTAATTTGGCGAGTGATCTTCATATCTCCCATTCAGATCTCCAACATTATTATTCCTACCAAAAACATTTATTTTTATCCTATTGAAAATAAACATTTGAAAAGAGTAATCTCAGATGCTCAGTAAGGGTAATAAAGGAAAAAATGAAGCAAATCATGGGAATTAGAATGTAAAAACATGAACATAACTTTTGAAAATAAGACCATGTATAACATATATAAAAATCTTGAGTCATGGAATAAATATTATTAGTTCATGACATATAAATAATAAAGTATTATAATGTACAATCCAATAAAGTATACCATGGAATAATAATAGAAAATTTGGGCAGACATATAGGATTATAAAATAATTTTCATAGAAGACAAGAAATTGCTACCAAGGCCATCTATGTAGTATGGTTTCACTCCCCCATACATCCATGGTAGTCATGTTTTACTCCTATAACCATCTTGGTAGTCCTGGTGCACTCCCATAACCATCTTAGTAGTCAAGGTTCACTCCTAACACCATCTTAGAGGGAAATTACCTTTATGTCTATCTAATGATATATAATCCTTTACCGAATGAATTATAGGGAGAGATAGGTCCTACCCATTTCATAATGAAATTATACATATGTGATCTATTTTAACAAAAATCATTTATCATATTAGAACCCATGGTATGAAATGGGTTTCATAAACATCATGCAATCATAACAAAACACAAAGAAAAAAATTAGACCCATAAATATAATTCAATCATAAAAATAAATCATCCATACAAAGAATATGAATGGAAATATCAGTCAATACCCTTATAATACATAAGTAACATCAAACAATTTTATATTATATGGAAAATAATTTTGAGATAACTCTTGTAAAAAATTATTATGGAAAATATCCTTTCTACTTTTAAAACATTTTTTTTACTTTTAATGCTGTAACATTTTAAAAGAAAATAGTTACTTTGAAAATAAACTTTTAATAATTAAAGTAAGTAAGTCTTTATTAAAGAATAAAAATCCATTAATCTCATATAATTTTAAAAACCATTCTTCTTGTACTTTTTCTGAAAATGTCATAAAGTACCTTGTTAAGAAAATGACAAAATATTCCTTTTAAACCATTTAATAAAAAGTCTTATAGGGGTAGAAATGAAATTGAAAATTGTAGAATAATATTAAAAATATTTTTTATACATTTTCATGAAACATGGACATGAAAGATAAATATTTCCCACCATATACTTACGTATGAATAATCAATAATAATGAGATTGTGGAATTAAACTTTAACTTGGGTCATATTCCTTCTATAAAGGTCTAAAACTACTATATATTGGTTTTCAATATATTTTTAACTTATAATAGATTCATAATAATATTTATTACACCATATATAATTCATTTGTGACTTTATAATGCATGTTTATTAACTATTCCAAGTTAATGCACTGTTTTGGGTAATAAATTCTTTGTTTATCATATTTGATTTGACTTGTTATTCTAGATCCTATTACTTAGATCATGGTTTACATTCTTCAATAATGTAAAACATGATTTATATATCATATATATTTATTATATAAATATATATAAAAGATAGCTATATGAAATGGAAGACATCGTTCATAGAGACGGTAAGCCGTGCGTACACCTGAACGTTGATTTTATTTGCTTATCATACTAAATGGAAGAAGGTAAATTAAATATATGTATATATATAAATATATTATTACATTAGAATTATTATGTCATATAATTCATATTTATTCATTGTATACCTTTTTTATGATCATTCTTGAAGTGATTAATGTGGAAAATGAATCTCATCGCATCGTAGAGAGGGTAGTTTGTACACACACACACACGAGCGACGATACCGTTCCGTTGACTGTGAAAAATAAATGAAGAGGATAATATATATTTTGTTCCAAAATAAATATAATTTTATAATATTCATATATAATTATAAGTTTCATCATTATAATCATCCAAGAAAAGGGGTGCTGAAAAATATATTACACCACGACATAGAGATGATAAATTGTACATACACATGTGTGGTACTTTGAAAGGATGAATAAAAGATGAAATATAGTTTTACCATAGTCATAATAAAATATAATCAAATATTTATTAATTTATAATGGAATAAATAATTTAAGAAGAAGTAGAATAAAAACAATTTTGAAAGTGTCAGTTAGAAGATTACCTCTTCTTCGACGATCTCCCTCTAGATCTACTCTTAGGGACACTAGAGATGGTATTTTGAGAATCCAAAAACATCCAAAATGTTACTAGGGATGTTTATAAGAAAAATGGGTAGTGTATAGTCAATCGTGATGGCTCAACGTGGTGTGAGGGTGTGAGGGAGGAGATTTACTTTTATAATTGAGGTGAGGGGCACTTTTGAAAATCCACAAAATATTATAATATATTAAGTCTATTATAGAGCCAAAAAATTCAAAATGAGAAATAAAATAATGGGATTTGACATTTTTGAACATATATTTTTAACTTTGTGATTATTTATAAGTTTTCATGATATTTATATAATTTAATAATATATTAATTCAATTTAATATCATTATTTTCATATTTTATACTATTCATTTAATTTGGATTTAAATTTACACAAAAAAGTAGAAATTTGAATAAAATAATTTCAGACATCTATAATATATATTATAAAGCTATAATAGTTTTCAAAAACATTAATTCATCCAAAATATATCAAAATTAATATTATTAAAACCAATCATTTTATTTTTATCTTAATTAAATAAATTATATTTTAATATTAAAGAAGCATATATGGTAATTGTTGAACTACTAAAAATAAAAATAAAAATATTTAATTAAGTTAATTTAATTATGATCAAAGTAGAAATTTATATTCATTCATAGCTGGATTTTTTCCTTATGTTGACACATAAATTATATTAAATACAAGAGAGTGATATTTTATAACTATCCTTGACTTTAAATAATATAAAAGTTATTTTGATGGACTATTGTCCATTAAATAACTCTAATTAGATCATGAGGTGATAATGGTAGAAAAACATTCATCCAATAATTTTTGGACATGTTTTTGTTTAATTTAAACCCTTTTATTTCAATTTACCCTTAATTAATCTATTGTAAATTTAATTTTGGTAACAATAATTAAAATATTAAGAGTTTATAAATTATTACTTATATGGGGTCGATCATATTTGAATACAAAAATTATGAAATTTTATACCTTAAAATAACCTCCTTGAATTTTTTAATTTTTGTTTTTTAATTAATTTAATAAAATATTATTTTTATGAAATATCATTAGTGTCAATTTTGATAATATTCACAACTTTGTCTTTAAATAAAATACAAAAAAGGATAAATTCGAACAAAAAAATTTAAGACCCTAAAAAATTGTTATATCCACATATTAAATTTATGGAGCACCTTAATTAATTAAAATTATATTTATTTTATAATTTTTAATATCATTTATTTAATAATTTTATTAATTAAAAATTACTACATAATCATTGTGTTACGATTTAAATTACTTATTTTTTCACTAAAACATAAAAAAACCATCCTTATGTAGATAAATATTTTAGAATTAAAATTAATATTTATAGTTTAATTTATCTTCTACATAACATAATATTAAAAAATTTATAATTATTAAAAATATGAGTATGACATTTTTAAATAGTCTTTAAATAAAATATAATAAATGTTATATTATTACCCAAGTGGCTTAAAAAATTTATTTTATCATACTATGGTTTTTTTAATAGAAAAAACTAATAAAATGATATTTGGAAAAGTTTTAGGCTAATTGTATAATTTTATAATATTATTTTTACCTTTAATTATGCAATTTATCTATAGTTGTGGTATATAAAAATTTAATAAAGTTACTATCCAGAATACCATAAATATTAATTATATCATATTAGAATATAAATATAATCCTTATTAAAAACATGTATGTCTGTTTTTAAAAATTTAATTCATAGAAGAGGGAAAATTTTGTTTAACGCTATTCCAGCAAATGTGCCGCGAAGGCGGACAAAAAGATTGCTCAAAATTTGAATAAGTGTTTATATAAAATTTCACTATAAAAATAATTCCAATGACCAAAATTTTATTAATATATTTATAATTTATCTATTGTGATGTAAAAATAAATTTAAATTATAAAAATTATTTAAACAAAAAAGGTAGTTTTTAACTACATATAGAATTTTTTACTATTCTTCAAAAAAGGAAACTTCTCCTAAAATAGTAAAGATTCAACATAATTTAATTTTGAAATTCAAATTCAAAAATGATTTTTATTTTATCAAATTGAATTTCATAGAGTTTCCAAAATTAATTTTATTATTGTTTATAAAAGGACATAAAAATCAGTTCCTTTAAGAATAATGTATTTCTATAAATATAATAACTTTACCAAAAGTTATATATTTCATTATTAATAGGTTTTATTTATGTGGAAACATTTAAAAATTAGTTATAACTACTCATATTTTTATTTTTAATGGCCAGGTTATATATATCTAATTTAAATAATGATAATAGTAAAGTGTTGTTTCACTGAAACTTTTTGTTGCGTGTAATGCAAGAAAATTCCGTGTTGCGTGTACTGAAAGATTAATATATTATTGTGTATAACATAATCCAAACTTGATATTTTTATAATCTATATTCAGTGTCATGTAATGTAATAAATATAAAAAATATTAAATAAATTTGAAAAAATAAATTCAGAAAATCTTGGGGTGTAACATTCTACCACTTTAAAATGAATTATGCCCTCAAAATTAGTTTAGGTTATCAGAAGATTAATACTTGAAAGTTCCTTTCATAGATTCCCACATTAAAAAAAACATAATCATAATTTTGAAAAGGGAAAGTTGAAAAATTAATGGTGACCCAGAGTAACTCTTAACTAGGTTTCTAGATAGTAGAAAATTGGTGGGAAATAAAAACATGAAAATGGAAAAGAAATATAACTATCTTGTTATTATTGAGTTTGATATATATAATGGTTAGAAGAAAGTTAAAAATCATAAGGCCCTAATTTTATTATTATATAACCAACCATTTGAGTCATTGGAAAAGAAAGTACTAGAATAACATTTGTTGGTTTCAAGAACCTTTCCCTAGAGTTGGAGAATTTTATGAGAAGATATACTTACATGATATTAGGAAAATATTACCCTTTGTTATGCCTCGATAAACTTTTAAAAAGTTTCATATTTTATTCTCTAAGAATTATAAGATCATGATATCCATAAATAAAATGAACAATCATTCCATCAATTTTTGTCACAAAAACAAAGGTTAGCACAAGTTATCTGTTATTCATAAATCCTGATATGATGATAAAATACATTAATCTATAAAACCTCAATTAGAGTTTAACATAAACCATTTCACAAATGGTTAAACTTATAACCCTTTCTAAAGATATGTTTCCTAAACTTTATAATGAAGTGAACTAAATCAGATTAACTTTTATCTCATATATCATAAGGTAGCTCTTTGTTGTTACATTCTAAACATGTGAATAGCTTCATCAAGTTTTCTTTTGAAACATGTTAATAACATAAATTTCCACAAATAGTTGTTGAAAACATGCATTTTTCCTTATTCAAAAGTTTATTGGATATATTACTTATGTCCAAAAAGTTATAAACTTCATCCACGATAGAATAAACCACTTTTCAACAAATCCTTAAATAGAACATACGTGAATATATACCATCCAATTTACATATTCATATCGTACATATATCTATCCAAATATATTTATCTTAACATAAGGAACATATTAATAGTTATCTTTCCCTTAATCATCACCTTACCATATCAATCACCATTTATGATTTCCAGTTCGATTCAGCATAGTCTTTTAAATCCTTAAGTAAAAACTTTATTACATAAATCCTTAGATGTTTCATTATTCTATAATACCATAAAAGTAATTCTACCACTTTATTCATGAATTTCATAAACACATAGTCATTACACCACTTCATTTTCGTACTCTACATCTCCAATAGTGGCCACATGATATTTCCCCTTGTCCCATGGCTTAAGAGGCTATTGACTATGATCATCATCACTATCCCTTGGGTATGGGAATTGGTTTTCATAATGACCATTCTCCTTACACTTGTAGCACTGATGTGGGACATGTTCATTCTATGTTGATTTCTCTCCATTCGCATTGTTATCCAACTTCTTCACATTAATTACGTAGTCAAATGACCAATGACCATCATTTCCAAACATAAAACATTTATTATAACCCATAATACAATTTACTCCATAATATCTCCCACACATAGAGAATAAAGGAATGTTAATATAATTTTCCCCATTGTTTTTAATTTTTTCGCCAAACTCTATATTATTATTCTTATTAAAACATTTAGAACGATATATAACTCTAAACTCTATTTCAACCTTGATTGAACAATGCACAATCTATTGATATCTAATAAAGTCCCTTATTGCTAACTCCAATTTGAGACTTAACATTAAGACACTGAAGAACCTATCAATTTTATTTCCGAGTTGGATGATAACCCTAGAATCAAAACATGCATGTCTTATAAAATTTTCCTAGTTGGTACCAATAGATTCACCATCATTTTTCATAAGATCACGGAACTCATTTCCCATCTTCAGAAAAATAATAATAGAATTTTAATTATTGAAAAATAATGTATTAAACTCATCCCATTCGATATATTAAATTTCAACTCTTTCACTCATATTCATGAATAGAGTCCACAATTAGTCCACTTCAACTTCTAAACAATAAACAACCAAAATGAATTTTTCATGTTCTGAATAGGGAAGGTGGGAAAATATTTTTTTTAGTGGTAAAGATCCATTTTTCAGCAAAAAATGGATCAGAGGACCCATTGAAATAATGTAGAGGTTTCCTAATGATTGACTCAATAATAACATATTCCCTTATCTACTAATTTAGAAATCTAGAATGATTCATATCTTTATGAAAGTATAGGGACAATATTTTTCATTCCATTTCGGATAACATTTTTTTTGTTTAGGATTAAATTCATTACATTACTCATTAAATTCATTACTAACCTAGTTACTTTGGGTTTCGACCAAAACCATAGAGTAAGATACATTTATCATATCAAGGAGCCAAATATTTTTGAAGAACTACTTATAGGATATCTAAATTTTGACACCTTATTTAATCTACAACACCTTAGGTTCACCATAGGTTTTTTCATATCAAACTTATATTTAAATCCATCATAATGGTTCATGAAGAGTTTGTGATTTTTCTAAGTATATCCCCTCATGGAGTGTCAAACTAGTTGTGTAGAAAGGAACATTGTCATGAACCAGGTTATTATCAAGTCAAGCACGGTGCTCTTTTTTGGTGTTTTTACCCCCGGGACACCTGTGGTTGAGATATATACACTTGTACTATGCAGACATGGATGTATTTCTTGGAAACCACTAACTCTATCCTTTAACAAAATTATAGGACATTTTCATTATCCTTAGACATGTATTGTGGGTTCTCACTAATGTTTTATTAACCTAGTTTCCAATGGTTAACTAAAATTTTTCCATGATACTATCTATAAAAACCAAATCTTGATATACATTAACATTACATAATTTTTTAGAATACTTAAAAAATGACAAAAAATAGATTCCCAAAAACTGAATTAGTTTACTGCCTTTGGAATCTTGGAACACATTATTTTAATTTGGTGAAGTATATTTAAAATATCCCATAAATATCTACACATTTAGTATTATTACCTAAAAATTATCTTTATATCCTATAGAAAAGAGACATGAAAATGGTGAGCTCAAATACTTAGTAATGGTAGTCAAGTAAAATATCAAGCAAAACATGATCATAAGTATTTAGAAACACGAATATAAAATTATAAAATCATACCCTATATAACATATATCAAAATCTTGAGTCTTGGATTAAATCATGGTAGTTTATAAAAAATAAATCATAATGAAATCAAGAGTATAAGATAAGAAATCATAACAGGGAATAAGACATGAAATTTTCGGCAAACACATAAACACATAAAATGAATTCCATTATTATCAAGGCATTACTACCAGGGACATCTTAATAGTATGGGTTCACTCCAAATACAATATTTTTAGTCATGGTTCACTCCCATAACCATATTGGTAGTTATGGTTCACTCCCATAACCATCTTAGGATTGAAGTTTCACTCTCAATACTATCTTTATAGAAAATGCCTTTTATATATATCTAACTAGGTATAAGTATTTATGAAATGCATTGGAGGTAGATATAGGTACCAAACATCTCATAATGAACTAATATATATGTGTTCCATAGGAACATAAATCATTTATCATATCAGAACCCCTGGAATGAAATGGGTTTCATAAACATCAAGTAATCGTAACAATACCCACAAAAACGAAATGGGTTTCATAAACATCAAGCAATCGTAACAATACCCACAAAAAGGAAATGGGTTTCATAACTATCATTCAATAACAAACATAAAAAATTCATAGAAATAATAAGAATGGAAAAACGGGAAATATACCTTGAAAAAAATAAGTTACCTAAAATAATGTTATATTATATGGAAAATAATTTTGAGATAAATATTGAAAACAATTTGTTGGTCAGAGTGGACACTCAAGAGGGAGGTGAATTGAGTTCTAATTAAAATTTCTGCTAAAACCAATTTCTATTAAAATCCCCCAATTTCAAAAACAAATTAAACTGTAGTGAATTTATACAGATTATAAAGGTTCAATTAGTTTCTCAAAGATTGATCAATTCTCAGTTAACGTAATCTTATGATTAAATTAACTTTTGAAACTAAATTACTAGTTTACAATAAATATAAACAAATGCGACTTTAACTATCAAAGTAGCTTTTGAAAATAAATTATATTTCAATTTAATAGCAACAGAATATGAAATAAATGTATATAGTATGGATATAGATTTTAACTAAATACACAAGAGTTAACCAAGAGGTTCAGTCTCAAGCCGAGACTTAGTCCTCTCAAAATTTATATAATGTGATCCACACCCTGGATCTGGGTTAACAACAGTGATCACACTATTCAGGTCAAGAGACCTCTACCATAGTTATACGTGGGATAACAAACAACAGCTCAAAGCTGTCCAGGTCACACTCGACCTCTACCACTATCCACAGTGGGAAATAAAGGATGTAAAGATTGTGAGTGAGGATTTACAAATCCTCCAGTTAAGGTTCAGGATACAGTGTGTGTGTAATAATTAACAGGCTACACACACTGCTCGTAATGCAAATACTAAATCACTTAGAGCAAGATATAGAGTTTAGAATGGATCTAGTGATTGCAGTGCAGCTCTGGACTCCTTTGGATTTGATCAGAAATGGTTCTGAGTCCTTCTCTGGTATTTGACTGAAAAACAGAGTATCGTTTCTTCTTTCAGTGCTTCCAGGTTTAGCTTGGTTATCGGCTCAGAAAATGAAGTGTTCTGTGTAGTTCTTCTTTAGCATAGATTGCTTGATATATGTTCCCTGTTCTGGAGTCTGGTAGTAGTAGTCTTGTGAGTGCAAGTTCTCCAGTTGTTCTTGGCACGTTTTGAGCTTGATCGCGAGTGTGTTCCTGTGTGATCAATCTCTTCAAGTTTATTGTCTTGATTCACTGATACATACACGTTGTTCTTGGTTTTTTTCTTTTATGTCTTATCTCTTTCACATTCACCCCATTTATATCTTTATGCCTTTTTGCTGAGAAGAAGGAATGATTATCCTTTTCAATCATACTTGGTACAGTTTCCTAAAATGGCAACAGAAATCATTTAATAACATTAAATGTATCAAAAGTAACAAATGTAGCCGTTAGTGTAATAAAAAAATAGTGTCGAGGATATAGGATTTGACTCCGTAGTTTATTATAGGTAGTCGTTTGTTTGTAGACGTGTACGGTTGACTCTGAGTAGGATCTTCCATCGGTAGCTCTTCAAACTCTTATAGGTAGCTCTTATCGGTAGCTCTTATCGGTAGTTCTTATCGGTAGCTCTTATCGGTAGCTCGATGAACATAGTTCCATCGGTTGCTCATGTCTGTCGGTAGCTCTTTGCATCAGTAGCTCTGGCTATTATGCATATCGGTAGCTCTCTCTCTATCGGTAGCTCTGTGTCTATCGGTAGCTCTGGCTGTCGGTAACTATCCGTCTATCGGTAGCTCTGGCTGTCGGTAGCTATCCATCTATCGGTAGCTCTGGCTGTCGGTAGCTATCCGTCTATCGGTAGCTCTGGCTGTCGGTAGCTATCAATCTATCGGTAGCTCTGGCTGTCGGTAGCTATCTGTCTATCGGTAGCTCTGGATGTCGGTAGCTATCCGTCTATCGGTAGCTCTGGCTGTCGGTAGCTATCTGTCTATCGGTAGCTCTGTGTCTATCGGTAGCTCTATGCAGTCATGCACATCGGTAGCTCTATTCAGGTCAGTGATACACTTGACTGTCTTATGAAAAACACATCTAATTCACTTAATATCATTTCAAAACTTATATATACATGGATAATCGAGATTAACATAAATCAGAAATTATTTTAACATTATTATTAACTTGATCATCGATTTGAAAGAATTAAAGTGTAGATCAACAGTAATTGTGAATATCATAATATATGAACACATAATTGGGATTGTCAAAACATATGAATACAAGATTGGGATTATCAAAACAGGTGAGGTCAAAAATCTCCCCCTTTTTGATAATCACAACTTATGATATGGACATTTTAAAATAGTGAGAATATAGTATTAGATAGTATAACATTAATATTCAATTTTCTCAAAGAAAACAGTATCAGAGGAAAGATGAAATAGTAATAGAAAGATATAGATCAACGATCATCATTGGTAGAATTAAATACAATAGTATCAGAGATAAGGTTTGAAAGAATTGGTACCAAAGAAGGAAATGTAAGAAATAGTATCAAATGCTCCTCCTTTGATCACATTTCTCCCCTTTTATATTTCTCCTCTTTTCTCCCCTTTTGAGCATATTTCTCCCCCTTTTTCTCCCCCTCTTTATAGTTCTCCCCCTTTGTGATAATCAAAAAGTGGGAAACCAAACATAGAAAACTGATAAACTGAGATAGTGGTAACAAAGGCATTTGTATTAGATCAGGCAAAAATTTCATAAACAGAATTGAAAAAAAACAAAAAAAATGATTCCTATCAAACATCATTTCCACTTTATCAATCCACATCTTCAATGAGAGATTTTCCCTTGGGATCAGAAGAGAATTCAGGTGTTGAGGATACTGGGGAGGACTTTGGAATTCCAGAAATGATCAGAGGAGGCTGAGCAACTGATACAGTGCCGGGCCTGTATTGGGAAGTCCTTTGGGTGACCATAGGTGTGAGACTTCTTATGGCTTGAGAAGGAGTCATCTGAAATGGAGACTCAGTAGAGGCAGAGGCAGGAAAAGTAGGAGGTACAATGACCGGTCCGGCATCCACATACAGGAAGGGCAGCAACAGGTTTCTGAAATCCATTATAATGCTTCCTCCACTCTCCATTGAAGACACAAAATCATCTCTATTTTCAATGAATTTATCCAAAGCAGGAGTAAGCTCCCTGAGCTTACTAACCTGCTCTCTGAAGGACTGAAACACTGGAGGTAACTTTAGATTCTCAAGCAGAAGTTTGAAGTGGTTGGTCAGTTGTTGCTTGGTATAAATCTTCACAAAATAATTATCCACCTTATTCTTGATTGCCTCTTGAGAAGCAGAGGCCTCTCTCATGTAGTCCTGGATGACTTTCATTATTTCTCTGGCTGAATCCATGGTAGACAACACAACTCGACTTAAATCTGATCAGTCCACAGAGCCACTGGTTGAAATAGAACTAAGCTCATCCTTCATCAGAGCACGAAATTGATTCAGATCAATTTCAGGTTTTGAAACTAGAGGTCCAACAGAGAAGGATACAGTTTCTTTGAAGCTTTTGGTCAACCCACTAATCAGATTTTGCTTTTGAGAGTCCTGATTTTTTACATGATCCTTCATAGATGTTTTGAAAGCTTCAAACACCGAGACGAGCTGACTTATAACACTCTTCACATAGGCTAAATCCTTGTCAGCTTGAGATTTTGAACTCATGAAAGAGTCTAAGGCAACAACAAATATCTGTAGAGCTTCAAGATCTGCTTCTAGCCTAGAAGTTTGAGTGTGGCACTCCTTGACTTCATCCATTAGCTCAGCCACAAAAGTTGACAGATTGCAACCAAGAGAAATCTCAAAAGACCATTCTAACATCTTCATTTCTTCACCAAAACAGTGCTTCATCTCAGCAACAGAGGCACTAAAGGATTCCTTCAGCTCATGCTTTAGGGATTCGAGGTCAGACTTTGTAACAAAATCAGTAGGAGCAACTGTAGTAGATACTCTTTCAGAAGCTAAACTTTCTACAGAGTCAGCCATGAATGATTGAATCAAGGATACTAAAAAAGATTCCATTGTCTTTACCTCTTCTACAAAACTGACATTGAGATTTTCTTTCAGCACATCTAAATCCTGTACTCGGACCACATCAGCAGGTAATAACTCAAGATTGATGTCATAGCTGATCTTCGGTCTATTCAAAGATACTTTATTATCCGAATCAGGATAATCCAAACCACAGACTATAAAACCTGGGTCTTCTACCCAGTCTTCAGACTCGATAGTCACTGTAATATTTCCATACTTGGTGTGATGCTCTCCCTCAATGGGTGCATTCTCATATATAGCAACTACATTCTCTGCTGGTCTTTCTTCATCAGAATCTTCCACAACAACTTCTATCTCTATAGCAGCAAGATGATTTTCTAGAATAGGTACAGCTTCTCCTCTTTCTCTTTCCTCATCCATAGAAGGTACAACTGAGCTTCCAATAACTGGACTCAGACTCAATTTAGCAGAATCAGATGATTCAGAGACATTATCTTCTTCCTCTACATGCTCAGAGACCGACTGGTCTTCCCCATTAGCAGGTGTCTCCACTTCTGCTAGCACTGCCTTTTCTAAAGACATAATTTCAGTAACAGGGCTTGGAGGAAAGTCCGGATCTCCTCCATCATCCATAGGAGTTTCTTCCTCTTCTTCTTCTACTTCTTCTTCTAACTTATCACTGTACTCAGGTTCCTATTCATCAGGTCCTAGACCTGGATCTCTTTTATCCTTTGGCCTTGAAGGATAATCCACAAGATTAAATTTATCATATACCTTTTGGTCATCATTGACCCATTCTCCTCTCCATATATTCCAATTAATCTTCATATATTTGAAAACTGTAGTAGTGATACAAAAGTTTCTCTTCACTACAACTGTCTCATCTTGAGACTCAGCTATCCCTTTCACTTTGATCATTACAGAAATCAGCTTAGCAAAGAATAGGGCGTTAGTCTTTGATTTTGGCCTTGTCATATCTTCCATTTGACTCATCACCAATCTGCACAAATTGACTTTGACATCATGTCTCAAAAGATGTAGGAGATAGATATCCTGATATCTGAAATTAGCAAAGTCTCCTCTCCTTGGTATCAACACATGTTGAACAAACTTGAACAGTAATCTATTCTCTCCATCCATTTCTGTAGCAACCACTTGCCTTGGAGTTCCATCACCAGTCAGTTCTTTCAACGCGGTCTCATGATCAAAAATGTTACTAGTAGGTGGCATTGCTCTTGATACATATCTAGACACACCTTCATGTGGAACTTTTAAGCAATCAGCCCATTCTACTGATGAAAATGATATCACTTTACCATTTACAAACGAAGATACTCGGTTCTCATTCTCTAACTTCTCGAAGCTTACGAACTCATAAAACCATTTTACCAACTTTGGGTAGTAGGGACCGTTTTTATTTGAAAAGCAGTCTACCCATCTCTGAGCTTCCAGAACTTCAAGCACCAAGGACTTGCTGGGCAGCAACCAGTCTACACACAGCTCTTTTTTGATCACAATAGCTCTATTTTGCAGATGAGGATTTACTGGTCTCCTTCCTGACCTAGTTCTAACAGCACTACTTGCTTCTATCTCGGACTTCTGTATTTTTGCTTTAGGCTCAACGCAGTTGTCTCAGATGATAGGAGTTTTGGTTTTTTCCATCGCTGGTTCGAGGGATCTCAGGTCCACAGAGGGTTCGGGTTCTATGGTTCGAAGGTAAAAGGTTTTGGGTTCGGTGGAGTGAGAAGCGTCTTAGACTTCATTTTATCATTTAGGAATCATAATTTAAATGAATAAAAACAAAAAAAAACAGTTCAAATCCTTGGAGGCAGACAAAAAGATTTAAAACAGCGCTTTATCGGTGATGATTTTTATCGGGGAGGATTTCTATCGGTGAGGATTTCAACATCGGTGAAGATTAAACATCCCCAGCTCGTGCCTAATGTAACATAACCTATCCACACTTAAGGGTTTAGTGAAAATGTCGGCCAATTGATGTTCAGTGCCGATAAATTCAAGAGAAATATCACCCTTTTGATAATGATCTCTCAGAAAATGACGCCTTACATCAATGTGTTTGGTTCTTGAGTGAGATACAGGGTTCTTCGAGATGTTTATTGCACTAGTGTTGTCACAGTTAATCGAAACATGCTTAAAATCATATCCATAGTCCAAGAGAGTGTGTTTCATCCATAGAATTTGTGCACAAAAACTACCAGTAGCTATATACTCTACTTCGGCAGTGGATAGAGCTACAGAATTCTGCTTTTTACTGCACCAAGATACTAAGGATTTTCCTAATAAATGACATGTTCCTGAAGTGCTTTTTCTGTCTAATTTGCAACCAGTAAAGTCAGCATCTGAATAACTCATTAACTCAAAGGATTTTCTTTTTGGATAAAATAAACCAAGGTTAACAGTATGTTTGAGATACTTGAAAATTCGTTTAACAGCAAGCAAATGAGATTCTTTCGGGTTAGCTTGAAATCTTGCACACATACATACACTGAACATAATATCTAGTCGACTAGCAGTAAGATAAAGTAAACTACCAATCATACCCCTATAATTGGTTTGATCCACTGGTTTCCCAGTTTCATCTGTATCCAATTTACAGATTGTACTCATTGGGGTTTCACTCTCCTTAATAATATCCAAACCAAAGCGTTTTAAAAGATCCTTTGTATATTTACTTTGATTCAAAATAATACCATTTTTATTTTGAAATACTTGAAATCCAAGAAAGTATTTAAGTTCTCCCATTAAACTCATTTCAAATTCATTTTGCATACTTTTTGAAAAATCAGTACATAAAGTATGTTTAGAAGATCCAAAAATAATATCATCAACATAGATTTGTACAACTAAAACATCTTTAGAAATTCTTTTAATAAAAAGAGTTGGATCAGCAATCCCTTTAGTAAAACTTTTTGAAATAAGAAAGTTGATGAGTCTATCATACCAAGCTCTTGGAGCTTGTTTTAAGCCATATAAAGCTTTAGAAAGTTTAAACACTTGATTTGGAAAATGGGGGTTTGTAAATCCAGGAGGTTGTTCTACAAAAACATCTTCAATTATAAAACCATTTAGAAATGCACTTTTGAAATCCATTTGATATAACTTGAAATTTAGATGTGCAGCATATGCAAGTAAAATCTTAATGGCTTCTAGTCTAGCTATAGGTGCAAAGGTCTCCTCATAGTCTATGCCTTATTCTTGACTATATCCTTGTGCAACTAGCCTAGCTTTGTTTCTAACTATGTTTCCCGATTCATCAACTTTATTTCTAAAAACACATTTAGTGCCTATTGTTAGTGTGTCCTTAGGTCTGTCAACTAATTCTTAGACTTTTTTTATTTCAAATTGATTTAACTCTTCTTGCATAGCCATTACCTAGAATTCATCAACGATAGCATCATTAATATTTTTGGGTTCTAACTGGGAGAGAAAAGCTTGATGTTCAACCTGATTTCTTAGAGAAGCTCTAATCTGTGTTCCTCTATGAAGATTACCAACAACAGCATCCAAAGGATGATTCTTTAGAATTCTTGTTGATCTAGTAAAGGTAGGACTAGACACTTCAGGTTCACCAGTAGGTTCGGGTTCAACCGAAACAGATTCTGGAAAAAGTCCAGAACTAGAAGTTTTTATAATAGGTTCTTTGGATTTATCATTAAGGTCCAGAACAGACAAATCTTCTTCAAGATTCTCAAGAGAGGTCTTAGGCTCATGTGGATCGGTTTCATTGAATTTTATGTGAACAGATTCTTCCACACATTTGGATTTCTTATTGAACACTCTAAAAGCTTTACTTGAAGTAGAGTAACCCAAGAAAATTCCTTCATCACTTTTAGAAGCAAACTTGTCCAGATTATCCTTTGTGTTAAGAATAAAGACTTTGCAACCAAAAAATCTGAAGTAATTAACCTTAGGATTCCTATTGTTCCACAACTCATATGGGGTTTTCTTATGAACAGGTCTGATCAAGACTCTATTGATAATATAACAAGCTGTATTTACAAATTCAGCCCAAATGTAAATAGGCAGTTCCTATTCATTGAGCATGGTTCTAGCTATTTCTTGAAGGGTTCGGTTTCTCCTTTCTACTACGTCATTCTACTGAGGTGTCCTAGGAGCTGAAAAGTTATGAGTGTAGCCATTGTGTAAGCAATAAGATTCAAAGTCTTGATTTTCAAACTCACGGCGATGATCACTTCTCAGGGTGTTAATTTTGAGTCCACTAAGATTCTCTACAGACTTGGAGTATTTAACAAAGGAAGAATAAGCTTCACTTTTGTGAGCTAAGAAATATACCCAAGTATATCTAGAGAAGTCATCTACTAGAACATAAACATAGTGATTCCCATTTAATCTAGAAACTCTTGATGGTCCAAACAAATCCATGTGAACCAACTCAAGTGGTTGAGAAGTTGAGGCTTCTTTCTTTGATTTAAAAGAAACTTTGTGTTGTTTTCCCTTTTGACAGGGATTACACACTTTGTCATTTGGGAATTCTAATTTCGGTAAGTCTCTAACTAAGTTTTTCCTAGCCAGTTTTCTAAGTGAGTGAATGTTGTAGTGTCCTAATCTTCTGTGCCATATCCAAGATTCTTTATGAAAAGCATTCAAACAAGGAATATTTTGTTTAGCTAAAGAATTTAAATCAACATCATAAACATTTTCATTCCTTAGAGCAGAAAATACTAAAGCATTTTTGGAGTTAAAACATCACATGAATCATTTTCAAACTTGACATTGAAACCATTATCACATAATTGAGATATACTAAGCAAGTTATATTTAAGTCCATTAATGAATAAAACATTAGAAATTAATACTAAGTCAGTGTTACCAATCTTGCCTAGGCCGATGATTTTTCCTTTAGAGTTGTCACCAAAGGTGACATGACCTCTATCAACCTTTATTAAGCTCTTGAAGCAAGAATAATCTCCAGTCATGTGTCTTGAGCACCCACTGTCTAAATACCATATTTTCTTGTGACAGCTCTTCAAGCAGGTCTCCTATAAAATAGATTTAAACAGGAAATGACTTTGGTACCCAGATTTTCTTGGGTCTAGATAGGTTAGCAATCAGGGCTTTAGGTACCCCGATTTGTTTTATTGGTTTCATACTATTAACAGAAGTAACAGATTTTGAAAGATAAACTTTATTTGGTCTATAACCATATGAATATCCTGTTGAAGCATATGAATTTCCAAAACTAGAACTAGCAAAAAAAATTCAGACTTAGGAATAAATCGGGTTCTGGTGAACTGTCTCTGTCCAGGTTGGTATCCTAAACCAGTAGCATATCTAGGTGCAACTTTCTTTCCTAGCATTTGAGTTAGAGCATCCTTTCCATTTGGGAATTTTTCTAAGTCCTTTATGAATTTCTCATTTGACAGTTTTAGTTCTGTATTTTCCTTTAATAGCTGAGCATTCTTTTCCTTTTTTATATCAAGATCAGATTTATGCTTAACACTTAAAGTATACTGTTTCTTTAAACCGTTCGTATTTGTCTTTATGATCATTACAGGTTTCTTCTAACATATCACAGTATTCAAATAGTTCATATTTTTACTTGTTTTCCGAATCATAATCGTCTCCAGAATAATATGAATTTAAAACAGGAGTGACAGATGTTACCTCAGAAGTATTTGTCATGAAACACATGTTGGCTCGATTCCTTTCAGAGTCCGAAGATTCGGCTTCACTTGTGATGTCTTCTGAAGCACTCCAGGTAGACTTCACGGCTTTCTTGTACTTCTTGTCTTTGTAATCATATTTCTTTTTGAATTTTAACTTTGGACAGTCTGCTTTGATATGTCCTTTTCGCTTGTATTCGTAGCAGACAACTTCATCAGTCCTGTCAGCTTTCTTCCAATCCTTTTTCCATTTTCCTTGTTGATCATACTTTCCTTTGTAATTTGTTTTCCTAAATAATTTCTTTTTCCTATAAAACTTCTTGAATCTTATGGATATCTGAGCCATTTATGCATCACTTTCATACTCTGAGTTTTCACTTGTTGAACTCTCATCCTCCATTTGTATTTTCTCCTTCTCATTACTCTTCAAAGCAGTAGACTTGAAAGCTACAGATTTTCTTTTCGGTTCATCATCTTCCTATTTGTTTACCTTGAGATCTTCTTCATACATCATAAATTTTCCAATAAGTTCTTTGACAGGTAGAGCAACAATGTCACATGATTCTCTAGTTGAGACAGATGTGCCTCTCCATCGGTCTGGTAAACATCTCAAGATTCTCATAATTTGTTCCTTTGCTGGAACATCTTTTCCGAGTGAATTCATCGTGTTGACTATCTCATTAAACCTGAGATACATGTCAGAAATAGTTTCAGCAGACTTTATTTTAAAATTATCATACTTAATTGTATAAGTGTTCAATCTCATTTCTTTAACATTATTTGTTCCTTCATGAGAAACAGCCAAGGTATCCCAAATTTCAAAAGCAGTTTTGCATGCAGAAATTCCGTTGAATTCTTCATCTCCTAGAGCACAGTACAGAGCATTCATAGCTTTACAATTATTATTGTAAGCAGTCTTTGTAGGTTTATCCCAAGTAGATCTATTAGTAGTGGGAATTTTGTATTCAGATTCAATAGCAGTCCAAATATCAAAACTCATGCTTTCTAGATGAATTTTCATTTTATGTTTCCACTGAGCATAGTTATTTCCATTAAAGAAAGGTGGCCGGTTAGTAGCAGCACCCTCAAGTCTATTATCCATTATAAACAAAATTTAAAGAGATAAAAATTTAGAAATAACAGTAATTTTAAGAACAATAAAATAAAACTAAAATCACAGTTGAAAAGCAGAGAGTAAATTATTTTTTTTGCAAAACACACAACCTCTGATACCAAATGTTGGTCGGAGTGGACACTCAAGAGGGGGGTGAATTGAGTTCCAATTAAAATTTCTGCTAAAAAAAATTTCTATTAAAATCCCCCAATTTCAAAAACAAATTAAACTGTAGTGAATTTATACAGATTATAAAGGTTCAATTAGTTTCTCAAAGATTGATGAATTCTCAGTTAACTTAATCTTATGATTAAATTATCTTTTGAAACTAACATACTGGTTTACAATAAATATAAACACTTGCGAGTTTAACTATCAAATTAGCTTTGAAAATAAATTATATTTCAAAGTAATAGTAGCGGAATATGAAATAAATGTATATAGTATGGATATAGATTTTAACTAAAAACACAAGTGTTAACCAAGAGGTTCAGTATCAAGCCGAGACTTAGTCCTCTCAAAATTTATATAAAGTGATCCACACCCTGGATCTGGGTTAACAACAGTGATCACACTGTTCAGGACAAGAGACCTCTACCACAATTATACGTGGGATAACAAACAATAGCTCAAAGCTATCCAGGTCACACTCGACCTCTACCACTATCCACAGTGGGAAATAAAGGATGTAAAGATTGTGAGTGAGGATTTACAAATCCTCCAATTAAGGTTCAGGAGACAGTGTGTGTGTGTAATAATTAACAGGCTACACACACTGCTCGTAATGCAAATACTAAATCACTTAGAGCAAGATATAGAGTTTATAATGGCTCTAGTGATTGCATTGCAGCTCTGGACTCCATTGGATTTGATCAGAAATGGTTCTGAGTCCTTCTCTAGTATTTGACTGAAAAACAGAGTATCATTTCTTCTTTCAGTGCTTCCTGGTTCAGCTTGGTTATCGGCTCAGAAAATGAAGTGTTCTGTGTAGTTCTTCTTTAGAATAGATTTCTCGATGTATATTTTGTGTTCTGGAGTCTGGTAGTAGTAGTCTTGTGAGTGAAAGTTCTCCAGTTGTTCTTGGCACGTTTTGAGCTTGATCGCGAGTGTGTTCCTGTGTGCTCAATCTCTTCAAGTCACTTGTCTTAATTCACTGATACATACACGTTGTTCTTGGTTTTTTTCTTGTATGTCTTATCTATTTCACATTCACCCCCTTTATAACTTTATGCCTTTTTGCTGAGAAGAAGGAATGATTATCCTTTTCAATCGTACTTGGTACGGTTTCCTGAAATGGCAACAAAAATCATTTAATAACATTAAATGCATCAAAAGTAACAAATGTAGCCGTTAGTGTAATAAAAAAATAGTGTCGAGGATATAGGATTTGACTCCGCAGTTAATTATAGGTAGCCGTTTGTTTGTAGACGTGTACGGTTGACTCTGTGTAGGATCTTCCATCAGTAGCTCTTCAAACTCTTATCGGTAGCTGTTATCGGTAGCTCTTATCGGTAGCTCTTATCTGTAGCTCTTATCGGTAGCTCTTATCGGTTTCTCTTATCGGTAGCTATTATCGTTAGCTCTTATCGGTAGCTCGATGAACTTAGTTCCATCGGTTGCTCTTGGCTGTCGGTAGCTCTATGCATCGGTAGCTCTGGCTATTATGTATATCGGTAGCTCTCTGTCTATCGGTAGCTCTGTGTCTATCGGTAGCTCTGGCTGTCTGTAGCTATCTGTCTATGGGTAGCTCTGGCTGTCGGTAGCTATCTGTGTATCGGTAGCTCTGGTTGTCGGTAGCTATCCGTCTATCGGTAGCTCTTGCTGTCGGTAGCTATCCGTCTATCGGTAGCTCTGACTGTCGGTAGCTATCCGTCTATCGGTAGCTCTGGCTGTCGGTAGCTATCCGTCTATTGGTAGCTCTGGCTGTCGATAGCTATCTGTCTATCGGTAGCTCTGTGTCTATCGGTAGCTCTATGCAGTCATGCACATCGGTAGCTCTATTCAGGTCAGTGATACACTTGACTGTCTTATGCAAAACACATCTAATTCACTTTGAATCATTTCAAAACTTATATAAACATGGATAATCGAGATTAACATAAATCAGAAATTATTTTAACATTATTATTAACTTGATCATCGATTTGAAAGAATTAAAGTGTAGATCAACAGTAATTATGAATATCATAATATATGAACACATAATTGGGATTGTCAAAACATATGAATACAAGATTGGGATAATCAAAACAGGTGAGGTCAACACAATTATTCAAGAAAACATCCTTTCGGCTTTGAAATCATTTTCATTAATCGAAAATCCACACAATTTTATAAGAGTACATTTTTTGTGAAAATAAACTTGTAATATTTTAAGGTGAGCTTAATGAAAATAAGGCATCATAAAATTGTAAAAATATGTTCATGCAGTATAATTAAAAAATAATTCTTATCATACTTTTTCTGGAAAAGTCAAAAATTACCTCATTAAGAAAATGAAAAAAGATTCCTTTTAAACCATTCAATAAAATGTCTTAAATGTGTAAAAAATACATTAAAAAATTGTATAAGAATATTAAAAATATTTTGGAATACAATTTTAAGAAATATGGACTTGGAAGTTAAATATTTCCTAGGAGATACTTATGTATAAACAATCCCGATAATAATGTAATTATGGAGTTCGTGTCTACCTTAGGTCTAATTCCCACCATAAGTTTCCAAAAATAATATATAGTGGTTTTAAATATATTATTAACTTATAAAAAGATAATAATAATATTTATTATTTTACATATGATTCATTTATGACTTTATATTACTTTTTTATTTATAATTCCAAGTTAAAGCAATGTTTCGGGAAATAACCACTTTATTTATTGTATGTATCCTGACTTGTTATTCATGATCCTATTACATAGATCATTATTTACTTATTTATGAAATATAGAAACTTATTTATATATCATATATATTTATTATATATATATAGGATAGATATATGAAATGAAATACATCATTCATAGAGATGATAGACCATATGTACACATGAGCATTGTTTTTTTCTTATAATATTGAATAGAAGAAGATAAATGAAATAAATATATTATTAAATTTTAATTATTATGTAATATATTTCATATTAATTCATTATATACCTTTTCTATAATAATTAATGAAATGGATAATGTGGAAGATGAATCTCATACTGTCGTGGAGACCGTAGGTTGTATGTACGCAGAAGTGATGATATCATGCACTTAATTGTGAAAAAGTGGAGAAGTGTATGGTATAAATTTTCTTCCAGAATAAATATCATGTTATAATAATTATTTATAATTATTATTTTCATCCTTATACTCATCAAAGATAAGTTGGGATGAAAAACATATTACATCACAACATGGAGATTATAAGCCACATGTACGCACACATGGAACTTTCATTTTTCATAGGATGAATAAAATATAGAATATTTTTGTTTCATAATGATAATAACATATATAAATATAGTTTATAATAGTGATTGTAATTTATAATTTAATCAACACACGAAGAGGAAGTAAAAGAAAATACAATTTTGAAAAAGTCTGTAAGGAAACTACCTCTTCTTCGATGATCTCCATTTATATCTCCTATCAAGGACACTAGAGATAGTCTTTTGAGAAGAAAAAATCCAATATAATGTAACTAGGAAACTTTATAAGTGAAATGTTCAGGTAATGGATTATATTTAATGATCAAAGTGGCATGAATTGAGGTAGGTGGTTCCTTTTTATAATTGAGGTGATAGTCACTTTTGGAAATCCTCAAAATATTTAAATATAATATTGATAATCTAGAGCCAAAAACCTCGTAACGAGATATAAATCAATGTGGTGTGACATTTTAGACCATATAATATCCCATTTTTATTATTTATCAGTTTTTTGGTTTTTAAATAAATTAATAATATATTAATTCAATAAAATATCATTATTTTTAAATTTTAAACTATTCATTTAATTTGGATTTAAATACATCATGAAAAATTGGAAAATTGAATATAATGGTTTAAAACAATTATAATATATCTTATAGATATTTAAATCCTTTATAAATATTAATTAATCCAAAATAAATCAAAATTAACATTAATAAAATCAATTAAATTATTTTTTGTAAATTAAATAAATATTTTTTTAACATTTAGAAAGAATATAAGATAATTATATAATTTATAAAAATTAAAAATAAAATTATATAATGAAATTAATTTACTTATGATCAAAATAGACAATTATATACATTCATAGATTGTTTTTTCCCTATGTGGAAACATAAAAGGTATTAAATACTAGAGAGTGATATTTTCAAACTATCCTTGAATTTAAATAATATAAAATTTATTTTCCTAGAATAGTTCCATTATTGAACTATAATTTTATATGAAGTGCATAATAATATAATTATATTCATTTAATCATTTTTGGATAGGTCATGGTTTTATTGTCAACCCTATCATTTTGATTTAACCTTAATTTTTCTATTGTAATTTTAATTATGGAAACAACATTTTAAATATTAAAAGGTAATAAATTATTACTTATACATGGTAAATCGTCCATAAATGGAAAATTTTAAACATTTTACCTCTTATAATAATATATTTATATTTTTTAAATATTATTATGATGTTTAATTTATATAAAAAAATATTATTTTAATAAAATATCCTTGGTGTCAATTACTACATTATTCACAACATTGTATTTAAATAAAATCCAAACTACAAGATACATAAGATACTAAAAATTTAAAAATCTAAATAAAGGAATATTATCTTATAAAGTTTTTGGATCACTTTAATTAATTAAATTATATTTATTTTAATATTTTTAATATCCTTTATTTGATACTTTTATAAATCAAACTATTACTGCATCATAATTGAGTCACCATTTTTGATAATTATTTTATAAGTAAAATTTAGAAATAAATTATCATTATATAGATAAACATTTTATCTTTAAAATTACATTTTATTATCTAATTTATCTTCTATATAAACCTATATTAAAAATTTCATAGTTATTAAAAACATGAGAATGTTATTTTTAACTTATCTTTAAATAAAACATAATAAGATTCATATTCTTACCCAAGTGGCTTCAAAAGGTTATCGTTTTAGCCCAGGGTTTATTTTAGTCAAAACCCACATATCCAATGAAATTAAAACAATTTGTAGGGTAATATTATAATATTATTTTATTATTTTACCTTTAATCATCAAATTCACCTTTAAACATGGTAAATAAAAATTTACTAATGTTACTATTCATAATATCCAAAATATTAAGTTTATCATGTCAAAATCAAAATATAATATTTATTACTACCATTTATGTGAGTGTGTAAAAATTCAATTAATAGAAGTGGAAAAATTAAGTTTAACACTAATTCCAGAGACATGGCGAGAATGCGGATAAAAAGAATATTCTAAAGTTCAATATTTTTTTATCTAATTTAATTATAATCCATTGAATAAAATTATAATTGTATATGTATAATTGATATATTTTTAGTTAAAATTCTTTAATGTATAACAATTATTTAAACGAAAATGTAGTTTTTAACTACAGTGTTGTATTGATTAATATTTATAAAAAATTGAACTTCTGAGAAAAATAATAACAATTAACTGTAAGTTAATTTTGAAATTCAAAATTCAAAAATTATATTTATTTTCTCAAATTATATTTCTAAAAGCGTCTAAAATTATTTTTTCTATCGTTCATAGAAGGACATAAAAAGAATCTCCTTTAAGAAAATAGTATTTCTATGCATACAATGACATTAAAAAAATTATACATTTCATTATAAATATGATTTATTAATGTGAATTTTTTTAAAATTAGTTATTACTATTCATATTAAAATTTTCAATGGATAGGTTATTAATATGTAATTTAAATAATTATGATAGTAAAGTGATGTGTCATAGAAACTTAATGTTGTGTGTAAAGTAAGCCAAGTCGATGCTGCGTGTAGTGAAATATCAACTTGGTGTTGTTTATAAAATAATACAATTTTTTTATAATCTATACTCAATTTTTTGTAAAGTAAAAAATATCAAAAATATCCGATTAATTCAAAAAAAAAATAAATTCATGAAATCTAAGAGTGTTAGAACTAATCATTAAACTTTGGATCCAAATGACCTATAAACTTGTAAAAAATACAATAGATGACCATATTTCACAAATATCATCTGTTGGATCTAATTTACTTCATTATTTGGGTCACTTTTCATCATTAAAATGTTGGCATAATTCCCTTTTTCAAAATTAACAAGAACACCACTCCTTCGCCACTATTAAAGGGCACTCACTCTCCCACTTATTAAAACATATCAATCACTTTGGATCTCCCAAAATATGTTAAAATAAAATTAAAAAATATATCCTTTAATACTAAAAACCACCATTTGGGCATAAATTCTACCAAGTAATCCCTTTGGTACAAACTGAGAGGAGTTACCCAAAGAAGAGGTAACACCCTTTATCAAGCCCCTTTGTTTTATTTTCATTCTATCTTCTTATTACATTATCATATAATAACAAAAGTATAATAAATATACTAATATGTATTTATTCATTGGGTTTTACCTACACTTACACACACTTCCATCAAATGGGTAATGAACATACTATTCTTGTGTACAAAGAACTAACGCCTCATGAAACGATGTTATTTTTTTTCCATTATCACCTCTCATGATTGGGAATTATGAAGAAAAAATTAGTTTCACATTATATATATTATATTTATGATATATTTATTCTTATTTAATTAAAATGTAAACACATACCCTCATGGATTCAATTTAATGTAAATACGATAACTTTATTTGTGCCCATGTGGACTACTGCCTCCTCAAAGTGATTTGATTCATTCACACTCTACATAGAATTTATTAAGAATGGGTTTAGTGAAGTTATATTATATATATAAAATAATAATTATAATGTAATTATATTATATATATACATATATTTTATTCAATTTATTTCATTAAATATGTAAATAAATTTGAAACATCGTTCTTGCATACATACAGTCTACCTTCTCCATGAATGGTGTATTTCATTTCATATTTATATATTTTAGAGATTTTTGAAAATAAATATATATGAAATATATATGATATTTATATAATTATTTTATTCTGGGAATAATTAAATCATGATCTAAATAAGAGGATCAATAATAACATGCCAAAACATATATGAAAAACAAAGGAAATATTACCCAAAATGTAACAATAACATGGAGTTGTTAATAAACGGGTAATGTAAAGCCATACAAAAAATCATATATGGTATTAGATATAATAATATGGTTTTTTAGATTTATAATAAACTTATATTTATTATACATTATATTTTATGGTGTACTAAGAATGTTAACACTTAAGGTATGGGGATTTCTAGACTCACTTTTGCTTTCTGTGAGACACAGGTCATCTTCAAGACTCACATATTTATTTTGGTGTATATAATTCCCTAGTACATGCTATATCATTAATTTTATTTATTTAATGATATTAAAATAATTAATTAATTTTATTATTTTATGTAGATCAGTAATCTAATGTTACTCAATTATTAAGGGTTTCGTCCTATCACTTTTATTTTCTGTGAGACAGAATCCAAGACGACCAACTATTTCTTATATGTAGTATATATAATACCCATTAATTTATTATATTATTCATTTAATTAAATTTATGGGTATTTATATATCCATTTTATGATCTTTATTTCATGGGGTTTATTATTCAAAATCTACAAATCAGTTGAGTAATTTTGTCTCAATTTTCTTTCTATGAGATACATACAAAGTTATGACCAATATTTTTATATGGGGTGTATATACATCCCATTGATTTGATATATCATTAATATACATATTTTAATGATATTTAAAGCATCATTTAATCTTATTCTCTTGTGGCTATTATGATTCAATGTTACCAAAGTAGTAATAATTTATTTCTGCAACCTCATCATTATGAGGATTGTTTATGATTATGTTTCAATTGGTGAAATATAATGATCTATATCTCAAGAAAACTTGGTAGTTTTATTATTCTCTGGTTTTACCTGATATATTCATGTAATAGTACCATTTTACACTATTTGGTAATTAATATAATTAATATTAATTTTTTTTCTAAAAATACGACTTTTTTCTCCTTTCAGTCAGAAATATGTGTTCATTAAAAATCATGTTTTCTGAATGTGTATTACAAATTTTATTACTATTATACTTTGATGAAAAAGATTTTTTGCCCATTTTTGAACTTTTTAAAAATTGGCTTTAAAATTGAATCTTCTATTCATTTCATAGTAAAGGAACATATGTAAACTTTCAAAGTGTAAAAGGTATATTCGACATGTATAGAATTAACCACCGTCGTGAAAATAATTTCCTTGAATCTTACTACTTAAGTATACAATGTTATTTTTAAAAATTGTTTTTCATAATATTCTAATTTTTCTTCAATTTAAAGTGTGTTTCCAAGAAAATGGTTTTCAAAAATGTTTTTTAAGTTCAAAATGTATTTTAAATGATTTTAAATGCATGCCATATATGTTTTAAAATGATTATTTTGAAATAAAAGAATTTAATATATTTTAAGATTTTTTATATGTTTTCAATGAATTCTAAAAGAATAAGGTTTTCAAAATGTTCTCAATATTATTTTATAAATTTTCAAGGAATTTTTTTTTCAAATTTGTTTCAGGGTTTGTTTTTAAGTTTTCAAGGAAAAAGGTGTTCAAAATGATTTCAAGCTTCTTTTATAAGGTTTAAAGGTATAAGGTTTCCTTAATATTTTCAATCATCTATATATATTGTCTTGGTTATTTTCAATGAATTTGGTTTTCAAAATGTTGTATGTTTTAAAAAGAGTAAAAGTTATTTTCCTCATGAAATGTTTTAAATGAAATTATAAATATTTATTTATATAAAATGGATTTTGAAATGGTTTTATAAAAATAATTTTCAATGAAAGGATATTTTACATAAGAAATTTTTCTTATGATATTTTGAAAATCATTCTCAATCTATGATGAAATACATTATCATATTTTATTCCTTACTATGGATATGATCCAAGAAATCCATTCATATTCTTTCTTAAATGGTTTATTCTTCGATAGAATGATATTTATGACACCCATTTGTCTTCCATGAGTTATACACTCTTGAAACCTACTTCTTTTCATGGGTTATACTTTGATGAAATGATAATGAGATATATATATTTTCCATAGTTAATGATATGATGAAACTTTTATGATACCCATTTCATTTTTTGGGTTATGATATGATGTTTATGAAACCCATATCATTTATGTGTCATAGTTTGATGTAGGTTTTATTATCTTATATAACATTTATGCATGATTTTAATTTTTAATGGGTGAGAGCTATATATATCTCCTATGAATTCGATAATGATAAATATTATATGAGCTCATAGGGTACACAGTTTGTAGTGGAAGCCTGAAAACAAGAGGGTACATGGGTTATAGACCAAGCCTAAAAATAAGAAGGTACATAGGTTATAGCCTAAGAATGAAAATAAGCACGTACACAGGTTTTAAAGCAAGAATTAAATTAAGAGTGTACATTGGTTTTACCCTAAGCTGAAAAATAATACGGTACATGGGTTTTTATCCAAAGACCAAAGAAGGTACATGGGTGATAGGCCAAAGACTAACATGTTACGAAGCTCTTGGTTGGTATCCTTGATATACAATTTTATTTGTTTAGGTGTTTTATGAAATTCCATGTCTTATTCATCAATTATGATTTTATTGATTATTATATTGATTCCCTTATGATTCATGTATTATTAACAACCATCCTTTATGATGTGTGTCATGATTATGGTCTTCGATATGCCAGGTATGATCTCAAATTGATATTATCATGTTCTCATTCCCTTATGTTCATGTTTTGATTACATACACACTTTATTTACCCTTAATGAGTATTCATGATCACCCATTTCTTATGTTTCCTGTCAACATGTAATAATGAAAATTCTTAAGTAGAAGTAATAAAGGGGAATATCTTTTTGGGAAATATTGAAGATCTTACACTAAGTTAGAAGATTTTGTTCTAAGTTTCCAATGACACAAAACCAATATGGTCCTCTAGTATGCAATTTTTTTAATATGATTAATATTCATCAATACTAATGTAATATAAATTTATGTTAATCTTTGGTTTTTAAAATTATAATTCTTGTCAGAAACGAGAGGTGGTAATTACTAGGAGCCACAATAGCAAGTGTGGATCCATTTTTCACTCATAGATTTAACTCACATTATAAAATTTACCAAATTATTCTAGGTTTCTATATTTGAATACTAATGTGAGAACCACATTCTCTATATAATATGAAAAATTTAGAAATATACAGATTATGATTAATAATTAACATACCTAAAGAGTTTCCATTCTTATTTGTCTCGGTGAAAATGTTTCTTCTAGTTTCCCATCTTTCAACCTGAAAAATAAACAATGTCATATTCCCTTGCTTTCCCCTCTATAATTCCCTTATTTTAAGGGCATTGTGATGAATCTTTAAAATTTTATTTGGTCTTAGATCTAATAACATGACAATTATTTTTATTTAACATAAGGATATAAGGTGTTTCACACTTCATATACTTTTCAACTTGGTGATGAAGGGTGAGATGTTTTGGGAGAGGGTTCTCTATGTTAATCATATTGAAATTGAAAAAAATAGAGAAACATCAAGGGAGTACTGCATGGGTCAAAAATATGAAAAATTATTCTGGTAGTTTAAACCATTAAAACTCTAGGCCCTCAATGAAAAAAATAAGTTTGATTCTTTAAGACCTAACTGGTGCACCTTCTCCTAGCTTTCTCATGAAGTGTGCCCTGTAGATATGAAACTATTCGTATATTGCACATTCTTGATAAAGATTATAGAGATTAAAGATCATATTATAAGAATTTATTTTTTCATGATACTTCATGAGTTTTCTATAGATGAATGATTGAATTAAAAACTAAATGTCTAATAAATGTTTCATGTTTTTTTAAAAGATATTAAATTACTTATCACTTGGATCCTTACCAAGAAGATCATATTTTCTAGTTGATAGTATTTCTATTCATGTCAGGACACAACCCATTGGAATCTGAACCAATATTGGATGTTATTTTTTGTTAGAAAACGATCTTTCTGTAGAATTGATCATAGGGATAATGTGGATGATGAAACGTCAAATATTTTAAAATAATATATTATAATATTATTACTTCTATTGATTACAATTTATGTGAGACATGATAAGAAATTTATTTACCAAGCGTTCTGATATTTTAAGAAGTCATAATAAAACACACAATTAACTCAAAATACCCCATAAAATTAAAAATTCTAGTTTTAAGGATCCATATTTCCATATTTACTATCTGGACTATGGCTGTGAAAACCATTAGAAGGTTTTTAGGTATGTGGTATTTCCAACTGTGGGATTGGAGTTCCTTATTCTATTGCGTGGACTCAGCAATCCTAAAATAGAGATGCATTTTTCATCAATATCGGTATATAAATTTTTATTGAATAGAATATGAGCATTTAATTCAATAAATGTGTAGTTATATCGGCCCATAATCTTATTTAAGATTCCTTGATAGTTAAATGTTCCATAATCTATAGATTTGACTGAAACTTTAACTGTGGTTTGTCTCAGTTCAGATAATGGAAGGAAAAATTAATTACTATTAACTCGATAAATATAGTTTATTATGTCTACATATTCTAATTTTATATTATACATGAATTTTAAATTTTATGTGGAATTTATTAAAGTGAATAAACATGTATCAATAAAATATTTACACATAATGATTTTTTTAATTTCATCTTTTTAAATTAAAATATTATGTTATGTGATATAGGTGACTCATCTAAAAAAATCATACATTGAAAAAAATAATTTAAATAATTAAATTTCATCATTACGAGCTCATATAATGGTATATTTATTGAGAATATAATAAAAACATATTTCCCTAGGGGATTACCCCTTATGCGAAACATCAAACTAGTTGAAACATTCAATTTTTCCACCTATGTATCACTTGTACTGGTTTCATCTTGGTTCTATATTGAACCTCTTATTACTCATATCCTTCTAGAACCAGCTCTATGTTATTTCAGATATGTATTGGATAAAATCTATTTTAGAACTCACACATTGTCTTGGAGAAATAAATTATTGGTTATGGTGAATTAACTTAACCAACTGTGTAAACATATGTACTATATAATAAATGTTTGGTGAATGAAATGTATTCCATCATATTTATTTAATAATAAATAATTAGAAAGACATAATATAAATTAAAATTTACTAAAATTAAGTCATACATAGCTCTTTTAAGACCTCATTATTTTTCATGCACATAAAATGACTACACATTTAAAACATCTAGCTAATATTAATTTTAATTTTTTAATCAATAAGATTAAATGTTCACAAGTAATTCATACAAATTATTCTACGAGTCAATCAATTTATTTTATATTATTCCATAAAAATCTCTAATATATTTCCATTAAGGTTTATTCTAAGTTAAATAAAAAATCCTATTTTATTTTAAATTTAATAAAATAGTACATGGAGTTTTATGTAGAATTAACTTAAATAGTACATATCCAAACTTCATAGTATGGTTATTATTGTATACAGTTGAGCCACATGAGAATTTCATACGTGAAAGTTTTTATAATTTCATTGAATGTATTATCAAAATAATGACACTGAAAACACATGAAAATTACATTGAATATATGGTTTAATGCTTGATGATTCTGCAGTATACAATGACTATACATGATTTATCGATTCAATTATTTCAAAGAATTAATTGAACATTTAATATAATAAAAACCTAACAATAGATGTGTACATTCAAATTTAATTTCTCAAAAAAACTTTGGTTGATGTTTTTAATAGAGTAATCAATTAAATATAATATTTCCACATAAATGGGTAATGTATTTTATGTGTGATGGTTGGATACATAGTGTGTACTTTTCTTCATCATAAATTCTCAGTACATTCATAGGGACTCATTGGGTACTTCTTATAGAAATTTATAAGGTACATGATGTTCAGTAAGGATACAAAATGTGTACTTCATGTTGCTAGGCTTCTTTCATATATGTGTCATGTTCTAAATACACATTCAATATTAATTATACAACATTCCTTTTCCCCATTTTTTCTTCCCTAGAAAGACGCAAACTACATAATGTGTAAGAAATATAAAAGGAATGTAGTCCAGAAAAACCATGTCCCAACATGGCTGTCAACATGTGGAGTATTCATTTTATGTGATGTGCATTCATTACATGAAGATTCGAATCCGACATGTATTTTCAGGTGCAATGAACAAGGATACAAGACACATGAAAAAGGTGTACATGACATGTAACCCAATGTAATCCAACCAGACTTCTTGGAACCACATGATGATATATTCATAAGTGATATTTGTTAAATATTAATAAATATTGGTTATGTAAGTTAGAAACAAATAAGAGGAAGACAAGATCTCCATAGTCGAATACATGAGAAATAATATTTAACTGATATCAAAATAATCACTTAGTATGTGACCCTCTAGGTCTCTTCGTTAGTGATATTAGTTATACTTGCCTAAATAATATGAATAATATCTAGAAATGGGTAAATACTGTAAAGACCCAATATTTTATTATATAGTTCTCTATAAATTAATTTTATTTATTTTATAGATTTCATAACATGCTACACCGTGTTTAAACAAACTATAATATACTATTAAAATATTTTTATTTAATGCGAAAATGATCACATATCCATTAGAATTGAATTTATGAATAATAATAACTAAATTATGAAAACATTATGATTCGCACATGTATATAAGTAATTATTCATTTAGAAATTAATTGGAAATGAAAATAAAAACATTTGAAAGTAAAATTGATGTTTTTTTTCTAAAAAAACTATTTTTATATGCATAATGTGTTTTTATCTTAATAAATTTAATTAATAACTATTATTAAATTATTTTAATTAAATTTATATGTTATATATTAAATATAAAGTTTCAACAGTCATCATGTTTTTCCTAGTAATGAGATAAGAAGATATATCCAGTTTTATGCTTAAAAAAGCATTATTCTAAAAAATGGTTTTCATCGAGTTTTGCGCACTTTGTTTAAAATTATTTCTTCTACATATAGAATTTTTATCTAAATAAATGGATTTAATTTTTGGAATCAAGATGACTGAATTTTTAAAATATCAAACTTTTATTTTTGTTCAATATGAATAGTAACCATAGTGAAGGTTTTCACCCCGGAAAGGGTAAACATTGTTAAATAGAGTTAAATATTTTGGATAAAGCTTTATAATTTCTATAAAAATTATATTTATTCTCTTTTATAATATGTGTTTTGAAATTTATATCCATTTATTAAATATATAATCACCTTTTCCCATATTTCTTTGATTATGACCCTTATATTGTATTAAGAAAAGGTTTAATACAAAATGCCAGCATCTTGAATAACAAAATTAAATGTTTTCATTATAAGGATTTAAATAGTTTATATTTGGTTATAAATATATATTTTATAATAAAAATATTTTGTTATCATAATAATTTATATATTATACTTTTTTATCTAATAATTACCTTAAATTATTACACACTACTGACATAGTATTTATTGAATTAATAAGAAATTAATATAACTGATTTTAAACCTATTAAAATGTAATATAATTAAGAAAAATTATCATATTACATGATTTTTTATGATTAATATATCTTTTAGGGAAGATTTAATGTATTAAATTTAAATTCTATTATTATTATGTTTTTTTTCAATGTCAAATTAAATGAATATTGTTAAAAATGACATTAATGATATTTTTTGAAATTGATATTTTATAAAATTATTTTAAAATCATAAAAATATGGAAGGGGAAAATGAAGGATAATAAATGGTCTAAAATTTCATCCCTTTTCCACTTTTGAGACAATTTTTACCTTATATGTTAAATTATAACTCTTTATTTTTAAAAATCTTATTACTGCAGTTAAGGTTAAAAATGGATAATGAAGGGGATAATAAAAAAATTTGTTTTAAATAAAAAAACACTTGTGTAAATTTGTAATTATGATGATATTTCTATCGTTACCTATTTTAATCTAATATATGTCCATTTTGATTCATTTTGTTTCAGAATTACTTAACTATATTGGAACATTTTTAGCAATTACATACATGTCCTTTCACTACCATATAAAAGGACACCCCTTAACTATTTTGTTTACACCAAAATGAGACATATATGTTGGAAAAAAGATGATATATTATATTCTCAACATAATTATACCCAATCTCAAGTTTATGAGATTCCCAATATACGAACTATAGGGTCCCAAATAGGATACTTGATTGAGTTTTCTCAAAGAATAGAAAATCACCTCAACCGATCTATTTCCTTTTTACTCTTATATTACCACATTTAAATTTTTGGTATTAATTATAAAATAATAAGTTCAGTATCATAAATATACTGAAACTTTATTAACATTATTAAACTACCTTAATCCACCATACTTCCCATCAAATGTGAACTGAATGTATCCCTTGTGCGTGTGTACTGTTTTCTGTCTCTATATAAGAATACAAATCGTTTTTGAAAACGATTTTTTATGGATGATTATCATGATGATTTTAATATTTATATATAATAATTTTGACATAATAATTATTTTTTAATGATAATATCATATATACCTTCTTACCATCCTTTATTTTTGAAAATGATAACATCAATCCTGTGTATGTATGGACTCCCACCTCCACGAGGCGACATGTTTCATTTTTTATTTCTACTTTTAATAGATGTTAATAAAAATTTATTTTGATGACTACATATTTATTATATGATATAATAATTATTCTATAACTCTTAATTAATATTATAATTTATTTCATTGCATCCAAAAAAATTGGAATCAAAATTCATGTGGATTTACAACCTACCATCTCCGTGAATGATGTGCATCATTTTTCTATCTTTACATTTTATGGATGAATATAAATATATATATAATGACTATAAATTATATTAATGTCCTAGTTATATTTTTTGTGATAGTGGAAATATGATCAAGTTAAAAATACTGAGACTTATGAACTGAATAACGCATGAAAAATGAAACAGTTAGCACTGGGAATAATTGTTTTAATAATGAATTATTAATAAATGGGTGAAAATTTTTTATAATAAAATCATATATAGTATAATATATATGATTATGTTTATTAAATAAATATATAATAAATATATATTTATTATACCATATTCTCAAACATGTACAAATAAAGAAGAGACTTCGGGTAATGGTTTATCAAATTAAATTGTCTTTTTTGGGATATAAGTCATGTTATGAACCTATATTTCTTATGAGGTGTATATAAAACAAATTTTATGTCTTATTTCATGAATATATTTATTATAATTATATTTAATCAGATATTTAAAGATATTTTTTAATGGGTATTATGATTCCAAAGTTATTAAGAGGTAAGTGTTTTATGTTACAATCTCAGTTTTTACTAGTATCATTTAGAATTATGTTTTTAGTGGTGAAATTTCATGATCTACCTCCCAATAATTCTCATGAAATTTATTTTCATCTTGTTATTTATAAATAATTAATTTTTTATTTAGTTTTCCTCTCTTTAAATACCCAGTAATACCAAAAGAATATTTTAAAGAAAACCAACATTATTTATCTTCAGATGAAATCAACTTAATTTAATATCCACATTTTCACAAGAATGTTTAAAAAATGTTTTACTATTATAATATGATTATTTAAGGTAAACTTATCCCTTTTTTGAATTTATATAAATTTCTTTCAAAGGAATATTCCAATAATTTTCTAAATGGGGTTCTTATTACTCTTTAAAAAAGTGTGAAAGTATTATTTCCTATTAAATTGTACAACTTGAATAGAATTTTAGGCCCTAGTGACTGATCAAATATTTGATGATTACTTCCCAATATTACAAGATTATTTTCAAAAATTATTTTTTCTTAATAAATGATTAATTTTCATATTTTAAATAAATTAAATTAAAGTAAAAATATTATTTTCCTTATTAAAAATTCTAGTGATTCTATTAATATAATTTTCATCTCTGATAACATCCTTTGATGCTAATTATGTTTTACTGGGGTGACGATCTAATGGTTCCATCATTATTATTTATCTGTCTGGACTATGATTTTTTTGATTAGATTTTTATGAAATTTTATTATTTTTCTTGTGTAGTTCTGTGATGATATGAAAAATATTTTATGATATTGTGACATTTATATGAATGGATTATAATTATTTAATGGTTGGGTCTGTTAAATCCTTCTATTGCATCTAGTAATGTGATATCGATATCTCATGAGATTTTGTTTATTATCTTGGAAATGATACCAAAAATCTTTGTTCACATATTGATGTGGGATTATGATTTACTTCTAGATATTCTAATAGGAAAATTCATGGAGAATGTTTTGAATTTATTTTTTTACATTTTGTCGTGTGAGAATGATCTATTCCAAGTTATACTTGTAAGATTATGAATGAACATAAATTAATTTAACTGTCTAAATAAGATAATGATTTCTTATGTTTATTATGGCACATGATTGTATTATGAATCTTGAATGTTGATTTCAATTTTAAAACCCTTACTAATCATGCATCTTGTTATGAATTTATTTAGAATATTGTGATATAATTATTGGTAGGTTTTGAATATTTAATGTTAACAACATGAACTTGAATATGTTATCATACCATTATTATTGAGTAATCTTATAATGATTTATATCTCCAGCATTTACCCTTACTAAGCATCTATGGTCACCCTTTCTTATATTTTTCTTTCCTAGGTTATGAAATAAGGATCTGAGTAGGTTATGCCTAAGAAGTGTACTCTATATGAAGCTATTTTGAGAGATATTGATCATATCTCATTAAATATGAATATTATGTATCTAGTTTCTAAATCCAGTTAACATTTTTGGCCTTTTATCATGTATTATTATGAAATTTATTGAATATTTTTCTAAAATGATGTAATATTTATATATATTCTTCTTGGGTTTCTTCATTTGGTATATTAGTATAAGAATATTTAATAATTTGATATTAGGGTTATAAATATATTGTGATAACCATGGGGATAATTATAAGTATAAGATAAAATTCTAATGTTTTGATTGTGACCATGGGTAACATAAGTTAAAATTATGTCTCCATAGGTTGAATAGAGGGTTTAAAGATTAAATTTATTTTGAATGATATTTCATGATTCTGTGAAAAATCACTATGATGGTTATAGGTTCATTCTTTCACTATATTGTTTTTTTATTCAATGGATAGAACAAGGTGAAATTGTCTAAAAAATTAATGTGATGTTCAATATGATGACCTTCCTCTAGACAAACAAAATTTATTGAGATATGGGATGAAATATCTTGTGACTATTCTCACTAAAATCCATCATGATATGACTGGTAATGAAAATAATGGTAAGATAGTAATTGAAACAATAATGGAGATAAATTTTATTGAGCCTTTGATGCAGCATCATCCAACATCTTTCCATGTGTCTATTGATCCAAAATTTTTCCATCATTGGATTAATTTGATGAAAAAGATAATTTTTTCTTATGTACTCAGAGAATGAGAAATATTTCTTTATAGTCTATCACTTGGAAGGTGAAATTGATAAGTAGTGTAATCTTTTTAAAAATATGATCTAAGTGGAAAAAATAAACTCCATAGAATAAAAAGAGTTCAAGAGGGTATTTTAGAATAAATACATTCCTTGAACCCTTCATACCGAAATCGAAAGGGTATTTCTAGAGATGCAATAGTGGGATGATGAATCCATTAGTATATAATAAGAAAACATTATAAATATATTATGTTATGATTTTCTATTTATAATTGGTCATGGAATCCAAATTGACCAATCACTAGTGGCATTAAACCAAGTATTCAATGGACGTAATATATAAGAGACTATGGAAATTAGGATGAAATCATTCAATGATATCTGAATGTTTAAATTGAGAGTGGGAATTCCAATTATTCTTATGTTTTTAGTGACAAAAAGAAAAAAATGTTGCATTTTTGAAATTTGAATGGTATATTTTTAGGATAGAATAAATAAAAAACAAATATATGCCAAAAATGGGGGAAAACTTTTACGAAATTTTCTATAATGAATTGGTAAATTATTTAATATTGGAATGGTTGGTTATCAATATAGTGCATGTCTAAAAGGGATTAAAATGATAGAAAATGATATTGAGGAGAAGAAGAATTCAATTAATTAGGTTCAACTCATTAGATGTATGGAGATTAGTAATTTTTTAAAACAACTTCAAAACACAACAGATTATAAAGTTTGTGGGCCTCAACAACCCCCTAAGAGAAAGGATAAAGTGAAGGACATTACTATCATAAATGAGGAGGTATAAGATAATGACATGGTATAATATATACATACCAACCAATCTATAACTACCTATTTATTATTTTATTTTGGATATAACCAAGAACATTTTTCAGAATAATGTTCTTAGGGTATCAAATCACCACCTCAATATTTAGATGTTGAGTTTTTAGTGGAATAATATAATGGAGGGATGATTACATATAAATTTTATAGCATCTCTAAGAAATAAATTTGTGAAATTTTTCTTCCTGCATATCTTGAAATTCCATCTCTAGTAGAATTTGATATGAATTTGGGTATAGATTGGATCTGTATATATATTTCCCATATCGTTCTCTAAGGAAGGTAAGTCCCATTTAATATTCATAATGAACTTATGATAATTTAGCAGTGATATGATTATTATAAACTTACAATGGAAATTAATTCCATTGTATGGGACACAATTCCTTTCTATTAAGGGTATCATTCCAAGATATTTAGTGAGAAACATAAATTTTAGGATTTTCCTATTCTAAAAGAGTTTTTAATTTATATTTCATATATAGTTTCTCAATATTCAAGTAAATTTTTATGTTTAGTTTTCAATAGAACTCATACTTGTTGCTATAACTATTTCAAATTCTCCTCACAGAATGGACCAAATTGAGTTTCAAGAACAGAAGAAGAAACTCCGTGAGAATCTTGGAAAGGGATTTATACAACCTATTGCATCACCATGAGGTGAATATATATATATATATATATATTAAAAAGAAATAAGGGTTAATGCTTAATTTCATTGTTTATGAGGAAATCAGCAAGGTCACTATCAATAAAACATATCTGCTACCACATATCATTGATTTTATTGACCAGTTACATGGATATCAATAATTTTCTTAGATTTAACTTTATTAAAGATACCATAAATTATGGTTTAAAAAGGAGAATATACCCATGATAACCTTCTGTACAATGCATGGACATGATGAATTTTTATGGATTCCATTTGGACATACTAATCCCCATGTTTTCCCCATGAAATTATTGAATGGAGTATTTAGAGACTATCTTGATTAGTTTGAGGTAGTATTTATATTTTATATTATTATATATAAAAAATAAAATGAATAAGATAAATATCATTTTAGAATTTTGATGATGAACCTAAGTATAAATAAATTGTAAGTAAATTTTACTAAGAGTGAATTTAGTTGAAAACGATTCATTTTTGAGTCACATAATATAAATAGATGATATATCAATGGATAGATCAAATGATGAGGTAATTGAATGTTTTCCTAGAACATCAATTATGATTGAGATATATTGTTTTTTTGATGGATTGATATTATCAAAATGATGTGGAAAATTACTCATGGATTTCCAATCCACTGACTAATTTTCCTTTGAAGAAATCTATGTTCATTTTGATAGACAAACGTGGGGAAAATTTAAAATAGTTAAAGAGAATTTTTTTGAGTTAAACTTTTTATACACTGCTAAGTAGTTTTCAGGGGTTTATATTTTATTGTGATACCATGAAGAAGGTATAAGGATATTTCATTAGGAATAATGATATATTTTGAGCATTTTCATCATGAAAATTAATGTTTCATGAGAAAAATGACCCAATACATTATTTGGAGTTAGATTTGGTATTTTTATATTAAATATATGGATTTATTATCTTTATAGAGAAATATGTGATATATATATTTAAAAATAAATTTTAAAGTCTATATTCACTCATAATAAGATGAATATTATACAGATAATATAGTCAGAGTTAAGTAAAGATTACAAATTCTAAATACATTCCCATCCAGGGAAAGAGAAAAAGGCATTTTATCTTCTAAGATGGATGGAACATGATATTTTATCCATTATTTGTATTAAAAAAAGAACATTTATCAATTTTAATTCAAAGGATTTGATAATATTGATGTATATTGAGAAATATTTTCTTCCTAAAAGGAGTTATCACCCATCTATCCAAGTGAAGAATAAAGTGGCACATAAGAAGGATATAAAGATACAAAAGAAGGTGAGAAATGTTCCTAAGTTCAACATTTATTGGGATAGAATGATAAGTTTTGGGAACAATGTATGTGTTTCTCCCAATCTATACAAAAAAATATATATTTGACGAAACTCTTATTTCATCATTCTCTATTAATTCAGAAAGTAAGAACATGTCTAAAGATATGACATAGTATTTTAGGTGGGAACACATGAAGAGGGATATTATAGTGTATGTATCTCTATGATTAGTATTTCATCATGTTATGGAAGATAGATACAAGTACAAGGGTATATTACAACCATTACGCAGACCATAAATTTTTTTGGAAAATGTCACCACATATTTAGTCTTCAGACTCCCCTAAACATATAATGTCCATAATGAAATTTGGGTTATAATCGATTCACCTTATGAAGTAAGAACACTTATATTCCATTAGAGAAGATTTATCTCATAACCATATTTCCAGGATACACATTAAGAAAGTGGTAATGTTACATGGAGTACTGAATTTTATTATATTTTAATGGTATCTAAGGTTTACTTATATGTTAAATATAAGTTTTTATAATTATCTTGATTTAGTGTTTTTAATTATTAATTACCATATCTATAAATATGGTACGCCTGATAGAACCCTTAAAAACTTATAGGATATACTGAGATGTTTTTCTCTTGATTTTAGGGGTGTTTGGAATCAGCACATTACCCTAATCTTTTTTTCTTATAAAAATAGCTTCTAATCGAGAATTATAATTGCTCCTTATGATTCCCACTATTGAAATAAGGATAGAACTATAATGTGTTTATATGATGTTGGATATTGGAATCAATTGGGACCAAAGATAACAAACAAAATAACATAAAAAATTATTGTCATTCAGGGGAACATCAAGGCATCATAGGGTTGACAAAACGTTTATGATGAAAAAAATTATTGAAATATAGAATTCAAAGTTGGATAGAGAATTTTATTGAATTTTTCTATATAATATGTATACGAAATTCAGAAAGAAAGGAAATCAAATGACTCGTTATATTGTACCATTTGAGATTATTGATTGAGTAGGGACAATATATTATTGCTTAGTGCTTTCAACAAAACTCTCTAAACTTCACATTGTGTTCCATGAAACTATCATGAGGAAGTATATAATTGATCTATCACATGTGCTGGACTCAGAGGTCATACCACTAGACTATGATATTTCCATTGAAGAAATTGCAATTGAAATCATGGATCATAGAGATTACGTGCTATAAAAAAGTATTGCTTACACGGTTAAAGTTCCCTAGAAGAAATACAAATCTAAAGAAGATAACATAAAACTAGAAGATGTGATAAAACATAGATATCCCTATTTTTTTATTGGAGTGAGATAATTTCAAGGAAGAATTTATTTTTATGGGTGTTGGAATGTAATATAATGATATTTGTGACATAATTCTCTAAAAATAAATTTGATTTATTTTCTATATTTCACAACACACAATACCGAGTTAATATGATCCGTGGTATACTATTAAAATAGAATTATTTAATGTGACAATAATATCTTAACCGTAGGATTGGAGGGTATGAATAGTAATAACTAGCTCATGAAAAAAATATGGTTTACCCATTTATAAAATATTGTATTTGATTAAAAATTATTTAAAAATATAAATAAAAATAATTTGAAAATAAAAGAGATGTTTTTATAAAAATATTTCTTAATGCCACAATCTTGTTTTCTATTAATAAATTAAATTAATCACTATTGGTGAATTATTTTAATGAAATTTTTATATTATATATTAAATCTAATGTTTTAATATTAATCTAATGTTTCTTAGAAATTATTTTGGAATATATATCAATTTTTATGCTTAAAAAGTTATATATCTAAAAAAGGATTTCACCATGTTTGTGAAAATTATATTAATATATATTTATAAAACTTATAGGAATTTAATCATGAAAAAATGGATTCAATATTTGGAGTTAGGAGGATCAAATTTGATAAATATGTTCTTTTAATTATTGTCTAAAATGAATAGTAACCGTAGTAAAATATTTTCACCCTAGTAATGAAAAACCGTGTAAAATTGAGGACAGTCATTGAGATATAAAATTTTAATTTACCAAAAACATCCCTTAATCAAATTTTATGAGTGGAGTTTTGAAATGTACAACAATGTATCAGATATATTATAAATTGGTGAAAAATATATTTTATTATGTCACTTATATTAATTTTAGAAAAGGATAAATATAAAATATCACTCTTATAAATTTAACAACTCTAAATTTTTTTATAAGGATATATAGAGGATATTTTTTATTATAAATCACTATGTTAAATATAAATTATTATTTTTTCTTATTAATTTATTTATTATTTTTTGTAATTGAATAATTATCTTAAAAGTTTCTGTAACACAAACTAAATATTATCCAATTAACAGGAAAATATAATAAATATTTTTATAAATATTAAATATAATAAAATTAGGATGAACTACTATTTTCCATGAATTTTTTATAAAACAATAACATACCAGGTAAGTGTTATAGGTTTATATTATAATTGTTTTGTTGTAACATTTTTGTCAGAGTCAAATTAAATGGATTGTGTAAAAAACGACATTAATGACACTTCATTATATTATTTTAAAATAATAAAACAAATTAAAGAGTAAAATATTGATAAAAAAATTAATACATTGGCCACTTAGTATCCAAATGATAAATTATACGTAAAATCATAAACCATATAATTAATAATGTAGTTACCACTTTTATGGTTAACAATTTTTAACAAAGTGGTTAATAAAAAATATAAGGATTAAAATGAAACACAAAACTATATAAATTTATGTTTTTAATTATATTTTTAATGTATCCCCTTTTTCCTAAAATCTATGGTCATTTGGATGCACTTTTCTTGGGAATGAATTAATTAAATTTAAATTTTTTAGTAATTCCAAGTGTGTCTGCTTCTTCCTTTAAAAAGGACATCCCTTCCTTATTTTCATTACACCACATTGATACATCTAGAATGAATAATCCATTAAAAACTATATTATTCACGTAATTACCAATTTTTTATTTTATTCTAAAAAGGCCAACCTTGTGGTCTTTAAGATGATATCAAAAAAGGGTTGTTTTAAAGAAAAAGTAATCTCTTTAACTAATCACATTCATTTAACTTCTTCTTTTACCACCGATAAATGTACGGTATTAGTTATAAAATAATAAATTTAGTGTTCTTAATATAATATAATTTTATTTTGATTATTATACCCCAACTATCACCAACTTTCCCAAGAAATGGGAAGCAAATGTATCACTCGTGTGTATGTACGGATTACCATCTCTATAGAGCGGTATAATTCATTTTCGATGACATTTTTTTAATCTGTGGGATTTATTATGAGTTTATTTTTTATATTATATATATGAAATAATCATTATTATTTAATTATAATATAATTTCTATATTTTTACTTTCATATATGTTGGAAAACAATAATATCGCTCAGGTGTATGCATGGAATACCACCCCCAAAAAGCAATGTGGATTTTTTTCATTTGATATTTACATGGATGGTTTTAAGGATAGATTTTATGAATATATATATTATTTACTATATAATTATAATTATTTAAAGTTCATTTATTATTTACCTTTATTTCATTCCATTTGTTGAAAAATGAAAAAACAGGCATGTGTACATACAGACTACTATCTTCATGACTAGTGTGATTCATTTATATATATCTACCTTTAGTCTATAGTTCGAAATATAAATTTAATGAATAAATAAAATATTAATATAATTTATACAATTATTTTGATAATAGAACCTTGATATATGTATAAATACTAATACTTCCAAACTGAAACATGTATGAAAAATTAAGAATTTATCACGCGGAACTATTATTTTAATAAAGAATTTTTTATTAATAAGTGATAAAATTTTAGAAAAAATTCATATATGGTCTAATATAAATTAATATGGTTATTTAATACATGTATAATAAATTTATATTTATTCCAGAGGTGTCTCAAATGTGTACAAAGATAGATGAGGCTTGAGGTAAGGATTAATCATCTCAAATTGTCTTCTTTGGGACAAATGTGATGTAATGAACCTATATTATTTTATAAGATGTATTTACATACCATTTAAAATTTTATATCAAGAATATACTTATTTTTAAAACATTTAATTTTTTATTTGATTGTATTTTTTCTGAGGGTTTACTATTTAAATGTTACCAAGCAGTAGTTGTTTTATATTATAGTGTCTAGAATTATAATTTCCTTTCTTATCCTCTAGTTATTTCAATATATTAGACATTTTACTTTAATTTTACCCTTTTTAAATACTAAATAATATCAAAGAAATTATTTTAAATAAAATTGACATTATTTCTCTCTTCAGTTGAAATCCTTTTTCAATATTTTTCATGTTTTCTCTAATATGTTCTCAAAATTTTTCTATTATTCACTTATGATTATTTAAATTCAATTTTCACATGTGTGGATTTATATTAAAAACATTAAAATGAATCTTCCTTCATTTTTTTAATGAGGTACTTTTTAAATTTTATAGATGTGTGAATGGAATTTTGTTTTTATCTCATATGACATGAACAAAATTTAACGCATTCATAAATGTTCAATGCATTTAAACTTCCTCTACTGGTTTTGAAAGTTATTTTAAAGAAAAAAAATTTCCTTAATATTTTAAAATTTATAGATTTTAAATAATTTCATCTTAAAATGAAAATGGTATTTTTGTTTTGAAATAGTCTAGTGATTCTTTGAATGGAATTTCAGTATATGATTACATCCTTTAATGGTAATTATGTTTTTCTAGGGTTATGATATAAGGATACCATCCTTGTTGTTTCTCAATTTTGTATATTGTAATTATTATTAGGTGTATATGAAATATATTTTTTGCAAAGGTATTTATATGATGATAAAAAACGTTTTATGAACTTATGATTTTTTGGGAATGAATTATGATTATGTGACAGTTGGGTCTGTTATATCCCTCTAATGCATTGGGTAAAGTGATATTGATATATCATGAGATGACAATGATTATAATAATGAGAATGATTTTGAATGTAGTTGTTTAAATTTTGATTCATGAGTATGATTTTATTCTAGCTATTCTCAGTTGAAAATTCATGGACATGACTACGAATAGCTTTATTCATATTATGATGCATGAGTATGATCGATTACTATCAATAATCACAAGATTATGCATAAAATTTATTTCATTTAACTTTTTTTAAATGATTATTATTTCTAATTATTATTATAAAACATTCCTATATTAGGACAACTGGATTTTGATTACTATTTTGAACCCCCATATTTATCATGTTTCTAGACATGAATTGATTTTGACACTTATTATCTATGTTTTTTTGGGGATGAATATTTTATGTTGATAAAATTCACTTGAATTTTTCATTATACTGTTATGATCATATTATAATTTAATGATTTATATATCCCATGTTTACACTTGTTGAGCATCTTTCCTCGCCATTATGTTTTCATTCCCCTTGTTATGAAGGAAGGTTCTAAGTTGGGTCTGTTGAATAAGAGTACTATGTCAGCAGATATTTTTGTGATATATTAAAGATATTTCATGAAATAAGATGATTATATAACTAGTATCCAAATACACATAACCTTTTTGGCCCTCAGAACTTATTACCATGAAATATATTCAATAATCATCTAAAATGATGCAACATATATATTTATTTTCTTGTCTCACTTCAAAGACACCAACATATGAATAAGATATGTTGTAATGAAAAAACCATACACGAATTCTCAATACATTATATAATCGCATTGTCATGATATATCATCATGCATATTTCATAATTGTGTTATCATAATTAATATTTGAAATATATTTCTTTGACTATCAATAATGAAATTGTCTACGTCCCCATGGACATGGAATATATATCAATGGTTTTATTAAAATAAAAACCATTATTATAAACATTTATAAAGGTGGAAGGTATAAATACTTCCTATAATTATATTTTAATATTACATATTTCATGACGCACCTATCACACCCAGCTTCACTGTGATAAAATGTCATCTTATTTTATGGAAAAATACTAATGTGCACGAGTTAAGACATGAATTTATAATAAAACTCAATTATAGGGATCAATATAAATGGCCATACAGATGAATATCCATTGAAAAAAACATGTGGAATTCCTAAAATAAATTCTGTTATCATAATCTCCAATATTGGAAGCTACCACATGTAATATTCATGAGATTAATTATCATTTTCTTATGATTACTCACACTTGACAATTAACATACTATGTGACCCAACATATAATGTTATATGACTATACAAAAATTTATATGTATATTATCATATCATTTTAGTTCTATCAATATAGAAGGGAACTTTAATTCCCTTTTTAGTGTGACAGATAATCAAGGACATTATTATATGAATGTAACATAAAACTAAGGATGATATATAATGAGATATTTTAATTAGTATTCACTTATTTGAATATACATGCAATATAAGGTACATACAAATGGATATAGGACACCAAATCCAATAAATACAAGATATTTATATTTCTTAGTACAAGAATTGACTATCTTGGGATTAATATTACCTGTTGTTTGGGAGAATTAAACTCCATTAATAATTTTCTCTTTTTTAGCACATCATCTCATTCTGCCTTCAAATTTCCTTAGTATACCAATAAAATTTTCTAAAATTACCTCTTTTAAATGAATAATATATAAATAATATTACTATTGGATTCCCATTGTTTAGGAATAATATTAATAAATTTTTTAATGAGTTGATCCTCATTTAACACTTTTTAAACAAAATATTTAAAACTACTCACTATTTTCAAAAATAATTGATTCATATTTGTTATAGTTTCTCTAGGTATAAATAAAAAACATGATAGTCAGTTATTATTATTTCTCAATGATTTTATAGAAATAAATTAAAATTGTAATAAAAATATTGCGACCATTTATTAAGACGTAAAAACGTACAGAAAACTAGAAGAAGTGGTCAAACAAATAGAAATGCCCTCATCCAACATAAATCAGGTCTACATATCATAGTAAAAAAAATCATTTTCATAATCAGAGTCAGTAGAAGTCTCCCACTCATATTTATACTTATAATAATTAAAAATATTAAGGATATCTACATCCATCTTCCTTGACACCTTAGAATATGATCTGGTAATAAAATTCATCTAGAAGATTAAAATAATCCTTGTGTGGTCTCCTCTTTGTGGGAATATAGGTGAAACCCTCACTATCAGTCATTTTTTCCTTGGAACTTAAGACCGCATCCTTGTAAGAGGCACACCAACTACTAACTCAATCCTTAAGAGGGGTATCAATATTCCCCCTTTCATAATCATAAATGTTCCCACATTTTTGAGATAATTTAGCTGCCTAAAAGAACATCTGGATTTCCTGATTTCTGTCAATAAGCTTGTTTTCATCATTTTAACTGGATACATCAATGTAAAATGGAGGAGGTTTCATCAAATATAGATACCTTGTAGGGGCCTCGACTGAAGTAACCACATTATCCAAATCAACCTAAGTATAACATTTTCCTTGATTTGGGTAGTTTTACTATTGGTTTTCTCCAGTTTCATCCAAATTCCACTAATATTTTCATATGAAGATATGTGGATAAAAATGAACCTGATCATAGAATATAATAGTGTATAATTAACTTTATAGTTTACATGGTATTCTAGTATGTATTCTCAAAATAATTAAATAATATAATATTATATGAATTTATATTTTTCTCTCAACCTGATAAAATTTTTGAATCAGGTATTAATGATAGAGTATTTCATACGATCATGATATCACTCATAATGAGATCTATCAAAAATATATTTTCTAGTTGGATTTAATATTCTATGTGTTCAAACTATTATGCAGGCTATAAAAATATATTTCATATATCGGTATGGTTAGTATAAGGAAACCAAGTTAAAAATACAATGAACCAACAAAAATATATAATAAAGTAAACCATTACAGTTTAATATCAAAATTATGTTAAATACCTAATCTAAAACCAAATATTGTCCCATGTAATGATTAAAAATAAAATAAAAGATGTGGGGGGGGGGTGAATTATAGTTAAAAGAACATCTAATTTCATGGTCTTTATGTATTATGTTGAATGAGTTTTCATATTAAAGATAAAATCAATGATCATAGTAACAAAATTATTAGCTATATGAAATATAGATAGAACATCAGAAATAAATTCATCTGTATAGTATTAATTACCAACAAAAAATTTAAAATAATTTCAATATGAAAAGAAAACATGAAGTATTCGTTATTAATCAAAATAACCCATTAAAAATATATTCTTAAAACTATACCATTAAACCAATGTGAAAAGGTAGATACTGAAACTAAATATAATGTATATATATATTTCAACCTAGTATAATGTATCCATGATGTTTTATGTATCATAAGGCATATATTCTTATCCATATAAGCTATTGAAAAAACCTTTTGGTTTAATCTCAACTCTATACAATAAAAGTACCTAATATCTATCGTGAAATCCATTGAAGCCTTAAATCATAATGGATCGATAGAAAAATGATTACAATGGAAATACTAAGTGTCATACAATGGAAATATCACACAATGGTATCTCTTAGATAAATCACTCAAAAATAAAAAAATACACTAATTGAATGTGATCTCAGGAACTTGGAATTTAAAATCATCAAAAATAATAATAACATTAGGAATGATCGATCTTGATGATATATCATATTTGTATGTGTCTCAGTTGTCAGGATGCTTTAGGAGAGTATTTATTTATGGTGAACAATATTACATACTTTCCGAGATGAATCCTAGAAAACATGAAGTCAGTTTTAACTACATCAATAACTATCTATTCATTTACTGATGAACATAGACTGTTCTTTCATCTACATATGTTTTATATATGCACTGATATAGTGACTCTAAACCTCATGGAAGTAATTTTACGTGGCACTTAAAAATACTTGATTTTCATATAATAGTTTTATAGCTCAAATATTTTAGTTACTAGATGTTTATTATTCATAATAAAAATATATTTAACATATTATTCATGTCAGTAAATTTTTATAAAAATTTTATTGTGGTTTATGAAATTTAAAAAGAAGTGAGTCATTGATACTACAATAACAACTCCTCTTGAGACTATAAAATTTCTATCCAAATATAAATGAGGTATATCCTTTATAGATCATCTCTCTATCAATTTTAGTTGCTACTAAATTAGAACTCCAGGTTATAATGTTTTAATGATCTTCATGTGTGCAAGATTCATTTTTTATAATAGCTGTAATAGGTGAATAATATGGAGCAGGGAAGAACGTTTCATATCAATTCAACATATCCATGGTATCTCATTCCTTCTTCTTAGAGGGCTCAAACCCATCCATGAAATAGGGATATGGCCTAAACTGGGTATTTTGGATTTACTTGTTAATATTGAATTGATATCCCCCCATATGTGATATGATCTAACACTATAAGATTTGAAAGGGACCTATGAACATGTATATGAAGATTTTATTACATGTCCAATATTGGAACTTATAATTGACTATAATTATTGTGGATAAATAGGGTGCAATTATGAATGTTACAACACTAAATTGAGTGTGATACTCTCTCACTAGAAGAAGGTATTCGTTGATGATCATTATAGGGAATGTTTCTAAATGGGTGTGTCAGTCGACTCCAGAAAAGTATCCCCACCTCCATGTTGAATAATTTTCTTCTTAAATCATTAGCTATTATATGTTCAGAAGACCATGATAATTGTTTCATGGACATGGCCTTGTTTATTATTCCTTAGGATCCAAGCCTTTGGGATTAATAAAATTTCTAGACCAAGAACATAAAGGGACATCAATCCTCTGGTAGATGTTTTTCTCCCAGATGTTCCATTCCATTTTGTACAATTATTTTTCTAATAGATTAGTTACTTTCATATTTTCCCTTGAAGTGAAATGAAGGAATAATTCAACACATATATGTCCTAGGAATGAGGATCCATTGATCATAAAACCATCCTATAGGATTTTATAGACTTATTCATGCATTATATGGAATTTGTTTATATTTTGTATATATTGACTAAACAATTATAGAATGATAATATGGTTTTGGTGGTATAAGGACTATGAAGTTACAAAAAAAATTATGTATTATTATATATCTATAAAATATTTCATATTATACATATATCTATTTCACATGAAAGAGAAAACCCCTCAACCTATGTTAAGATATGGTATCAACCTATTTATGATCGACTAATAAGTATGAATTTCCACCTATAGCACATGAATGTCCCCTTAAAAATTTATGTTATAAAAAACAAAATTATATCCATTTAAGTTCTTATCTTCTTAGATGAAATAATATTTTGATGAGATGTTTTCCAAAAACATTTCATAGTGATGAATTATCCAGTTGAATGGAATATTTTTGGATCATGGTGCTGGTATATGTACATAATCTAATAAGGAAAAAACAAAAAATGGATATTTGTTCGCTAAAAATTGATATTCATGAAATCCAACTCCCCTTAAATTTCAAAGGAGATAGTGTTGTATAATATAAAATTGTGGTTGTGAGTAATTTAAAATATCAATCAAATAAACTATTATCAAATTAACAACTCTGGATTTTTTTTCTAGAGTAACTTCTATATAAACAGATAATGCAGTTAGGGTTAAAATAATAAGTCAAATTCTAGAGCTATTTTCTCAACAAAATATTGAAGATAAGTAAACGAATGTTTATATGAGGTCACTATGTGAACTTCATATTTGTCTACATAAACCATGAATTCATAATTATGACCACATTGGTGACAACTCTAACTACATTGAATAACATTAGTTGTTAGCTGACTAGGAAAAAATGAATTTGTGGGGTAGCAGTTAACGAGTACATAAAAGACTAGAATTCATTCAAGAGATGGATTATGTTTACTAGAGATATTTGAAAGATAATATTCAGTTAGATTCTGAAAATTATTGGAGCAATGGGGTAGCCAATTTATATAAATGGGTCTACCAAAAGTTTCCACATGGAAAATACACAGGAATTTATATTTTCTCAAAATCACCACCATATCATTTCTAATGTACTCAAATATGATGGGAGGCATGTTTTGAGCCCATGAATTCAATATCAAAAATATTTGAAGTCAAATTTAAAAAATAAATAACAAAAAAGCTGTTCATAAATCATTATTGGACCTCATAATGAATTATGATGAACCAAAAAAGTCACCATCCTCGTAAAGCAATAGAACTATGAGGTGGCCCAATGAAGTCTCCAACCACTTGAAGTGATAGAACTCTGAGTGATACCCTCAGAGTCACCAACCTCATGATGTAGTTGAACCATTGAGTAGAACTCATGATATACCCAAAATCAAACCATTAGTGTTTCATTATATAGGGCATCACGTTGCTACTTCAATGTAGATGACATATTATACCTTTGGGATGCCAAATCTATCAGTTTCAGAGTACTTATTTTCACCGCACCATGCGGTCTTTACATAGAATCTATTAGTTATTTTCAACTCTCTCCATGTACATGTGGAATCTACATGTTTGATTCTATTTCCAAAATAAATTAAATAGCCTCCATCAATTAATACTTTGGTTTTTTAGAAATACAAAAAGGACACACTCCAATGAAACTGAAGAACCCCATAGAGTGACTATGGGAAACATTCTCTCCTGAAATTAATCTTCACATAACTAAAAAAATTCAACTCTTGTTTAGAGATTAAGGTGAACCCAACTTTAAAGGGGAAATCATGTGATGTGACCTCTAGAGTATAGCTTTTGAATCCCACCTCATGAGGATAGATCATGAAAATGACATTCAGAGGTAGCTTATGAACAAGAGACTATGAGGATACCTCATGAAGGCTACCCCTTGAGGAATTTCTAGAAAGGCCACATTAATAGTTCACCTCATAAGAGAAAGTTCACAGACCCTCCCTTCTGTGAAGGGCCAATCATTTAACATATTAACTCCCACTCATAGTGTCCATTTTAAACAATTATTCTAGGGGGTGTCTAAAACGACCAACCATTTCCTAAAATCACTCAATTGTTTGGGGAATCATCATCCTTCACATACATCCTTTTTCATGTTCTTACTCACTAGACCATGTAATACCAAAATGACTCCCTTTATTAATTACACTAACTTAAATACTTTGCAAATTACAAGATTAAAACTCTTATAAATCTACTAAACATAAATGTATAGGTTTTTGGGAATGCATGAGTGTCCCTACTTCAATTATTAATTCTTTTGATAAAAGGAAACCCCTTCTTGTACTCCCTAATATATGGGGTCTCAAAGAGATTTGAAATCATGAATGACCTTGATAGTAAGGGAAGTAATCAAGAACTTAGTGGTGAGAACACTCTATGAAAAGCTTTACCATCATGAATACTAATTTTAATTGATGATATATGTAATAATGGGCTTCCAAATGAGGTATAAGATCAGATATGGTTTCTACAGATGATTTAAATATTATGAATCATCATTTAAGATAGTGAAAAAAAGAATAACTTGGGTAAAAACCATTCCATCTCTACCCGAGCATTGGAAAATAATCACCCATTCAAATGTGCACCCAACTCATGATTCCATTATATATGAGAATTATTCTCAGCGTCTAATCTAGTGTAATCCTCAACTATCTATTCCTTCATCAATGTCACCAAATAGGCTAGGTATAAGGGAAACCCCATTTGTGTAATTCCTACTCAATCATATGTTGTCACATATTTCATGAAATATATTTTCATGTAGTATAATTTTTAACTGTATGAACGACATCAAAGTTCCACGACAGAAAACGACACAAAACATTTTTGCAACCTGAAATTAAACATCATTGTTTTTCCCTCCCAAATAACCATAGAATGTACAACTCAAATAATATTGGATTTTATTTTTACCATGAAGGATACATAATACACCTCCTAGAATTTAAAATCCAACATCACCAACCCTTCATATCTATCATCATAGGTTCATATTCTGATGGTTCCTAGCATACTAGAAGAATACAAAGGTGGGAGATATATTAAAATTAATTTCATTAATCATTTCACAAAACCAGAAGCGAGGATATTTGATGTAAATTTTATGATTTTTTTTTAATATTTTCAAAGATAGATATTTGGTGTTAGGAACATTATTCATTAGTGATTTTTGATCATCTGAAAAGACCCTTTCAAATTAACTTCATTTCACTCTAAGGATCGAAGGATAGAAACCCTCTAACGGTGACCCAAATGTGGTCCTATGATATCTGAGAAACACCACTTGATATTATGGTGCATGTGTAGTGAGTCTAATGTCTTTCATGATTAGTTTTGAATCACTAATTATTTGATCTTGAATAAATATATCATTCAGTTCTCATTCTTGAGAGGGAGAGAGAAAGCAGTGTTGAGAGAGAACTCATTGTGCACACACATTCTATGTTCTCAATTTTGGATTCTCGACATAGTAGACAAATACTACAATTTATAGAGTTGGGATTTAAGTAAAAATGTTATTTAATTGCGTACTAGTCATTAAATAACATTTATCACATTTAATAGATCCCATAAAACATTATAATAATTATATAGTTATTATTTTGTGGCACGCATCAACTTGAACAATAAAAAAAGACTATGAATGAAGATTTATTTAATTAATGAGATCAATATAAACTGAATAAACTTGAGAATAATATTTATAAAATTAATTAAACTAAAATATAATTAAATTGTGATAAAAAAAACAATTATTGTGTGAACTTATGGGATTATTTCTTGTTGGCATAAGGAAGGATTGGCTAAAGATCACGATTACTGTCTAACAACGGGTCTGGGAACCCAAGAGAATGAACATAATATCACAACATCGAAAACTACATATGAACTCTCACTTTATAGTATAATGTCTTTGTCACAATATCTCATCAACCAAGTTTTATATTTGTGTCACCAACCTATATGATTGGTATGTATTGATTTTACTATATGAAATTACTGCGTCGCTACACCATGGCCATGGAATTTAATGTGAATGTTCTATTCGAATAAATGTGTTGAGATATCTAATTCCATAAATATAGAAGGGGAAAATCCTTCCTTGTATTATTCATTAATGATATGTCACTTGTGAGGCACCCAAAATATCCATCTTCTCCATGAACTGTTATAGTTATGGTTTACAAAATACAACTAAGTACATGAATTATATCATGCATCAATAATAATATTAATATCTATGGACCATCACACACACTCATATATAAGAATATGTAATGAAATAAAAACATTATAAATTCCTACTGGTGGGTCTGTCCTCATAATCTCCTAAATTAGAGATTACCATGTGTGACCATCGTGAGAAGAAGTTGCATCTGCATATGAGTACTCACACCTGACAGTCTATGTATTGAGTGAACCATCATATAATGTTATCCATCTATAAAATATTATTTCTAAATATCATCATATCACATTATGGTTCTCGTCATAGCGTGGAACTTCCATGACATTATAGGGGCATGCATAATACAAAAAATTCATAATATTTTTTATAAAAATTAGATACATTGTATATACATGTAATCAATGTAAAACTATTAGTCCTAGGACACCAAATTTAAAAAATTCCCACTTGGACTATAGCCAACAGCCTATGACCTTTGGTCCATTAGAACTCATATGATAGTCTTATTTCTGATGATTCAAAGCTTTAGTCAAAGGGTATGTAATTTTTTCTTTCATGGAAATACTTCTCATGAAGGCCTTAACTCTCTATGAAATATCACCCAAGAGATGATACTTCTAATGTATGTGCTAAATCCATTGATCTGAACTTGGATCTTTTGAAAGAGCCACTACTATAGTATTATCACAATAGAGTGTGATATGATATTTACTATTAGAGACCACATAAATCTATTGAATGATGTTTTACATCTATACTGCTTCTTTAGATACCTCAAAATCCGAAATATACCCAAAACCTGCTATAAAATATGTAACCACATCCTGATTTGAGCTCTTTGAGCTCACATCACCTCATTTCAATATGAACATGTATCATGTTTCTGACTTCATGTTGTCTTGATAAGTTTAGAAACAAACATCTCCATATACTATAATGAATAGTTCCACATCTCTTAAAAAACTATGAACATATCATTAGTACGCCCATAAACATATGGATATTCCAGACTACCATCAAATGGATGTCACCTAGATCAACTTGATATATTCCGTCTCCACTTAATGCACATGCGACATCTAGAATAATACATTACATAACATACATGTTTGACACAATCAATGATGTGTATGGAATCCATGTCATTCTATTGTTTTCTTCATGTGTCTAAGGACGCATTTTCACAAAAATATAAATGATATGTGATGTTGGGAACAATCCTCAAGTGGATTGTTCTATACTAAATCTCATTAGTATCTCGTCTATGTATGTACATTGACTTAGGCTGAGCAACCTATTAGATCTATCATGGGGAATCATGATCCCAATAATACATACAGCCTCACCCATGTATTCCATAGAGAAGGATTTATTGAGCCATGTCTTAACATACTACAATATTTGTATTTAGCTTCCAATGAGTAATATTCCATCAACATAAACTGTCAAAAAATCTACTGAACCCCCATTAAACCATTTATAGACCCATGTATCACATTCATTATTTATGAAACAAAATTCTCTAATGGGATCATGAAAATGACTGTTCAATGACTTAGATGCTTTATTTAATCCAATAATGGAACTTTATAACTTAAATAACTTATTGAAACCCTTTGGAGTCAAAAACCCTTCATTCTATTTCTAATAGAAATCTTCCTGAAGATTAATGTTAAGGAAGGATGTTTTGAAATCCATTTTCTAAATATTGTTATCATGGAAAGAAAAAATTGAAAGTAGAATTATGATGTATTTTATCATTTAAACAGGTGAAAAGGTTTTTCCATAGTCAATTCATTCATGATGTTAAAACACTTTTCCAACTAGTCACACCTTATATGTAATGGATCTTCCTTCCATGACCACTTTATTCATGAATACCCATTTGAAGCACACACAGTTTAAATCTACAGGAGGGTATATCTAAATCCAGACTTTTTTTTGGTACATGGAATCTATTTTAGAATTCATGTCATATAGGAAATTTAAAAAATATGTTCAAATTACTTCTTCTATGTATTTTAGAGTATCATTATTATCAACTAATAATGATTCACCATCCTCAGTGACTAGAAAACTATACCGTTCTGGTTAACTAACCTCTCTAGAACTCATACTAAGTAATTATGTCTCAAAACTATTGATTCTTCCACAAGGAATTGTTGAATTTTTTCATGGGAAAATAATGGGTATCTTGAACCTATACTTCATAAAATTATATCTTACTTCCATTATTTATTTTACATATAAGATCCTCCTCAGGAAATATGGGACGTCTATCAACCACAACTCTTTTTTTCTGAAATATGGTATAGGAAGTAACACTTTCTTTATTTTGGATATCTTATAAATATAATTTTTTCCTCAAGGTACAATATTATCACCATATGAGGTGTTAACAAATGCTTCAGAAACCAACACATTTATGTAATATGACACATGATTCTTTCCATTCAATAATTGTCTTAGTATACCATCTTTTTAATTAGTTGGAACATAGTTTAGTATGTAAACTTCTATTTGTAACATGTATCCCCAAAAGAATAACGGAAGAATCCCATAACTCACCATTTATCTCACTATGTATTGTAAGGTGTGGTTCCTCATTTCACATTCACCATTCCATTGCTGTGTATAAGGAAGAGTGGGTTGAGATGAAATCCCAAACTCCCATAAATAATCAATGAAGTCTTGATTAACATATTATCCTCTATGTTGTGAGTTATTTTTATTAATCTTCTTATAGATATGTGATTCAGTTTCATTATTGTATTCCTTGAATTTATTAAAAGATTTTGAATTATACCTCATTAATTAGACATATCCATATCTACTAAAATCATTAGTAAAAAGTTATGATGTTTGAGTACCCACCCCTTGATTTAATAGGAAATGGTCTACACACATCGGTATGAACTAATTAAAGAATCTCTATAGACCACTCACATTATCCACTAGATTGGAATTTGGTCATCTTCCATATAAACATGTTCGACATAAACCAAGTGGTTTTAGTTCAAAAAAATATAAATATCCATCTTGATGTAACTTAGTCTAACGATTTTAATTTATATGACATAGCTAGTGTTTCCAAAGTTGGGTGTGGTGTGATTTATGTGTAGTAACTGGATTATCAATTTCTAATATTTGGTTCTTTTAATCCAATACATAAAGACCATTATTTAAACATGCCTTATCATAATAATGATATCTTTATAACAGAAGCAGCGATTATTCCCTAATTTGAAAATAAATCAATCTATAACAGGTTTGGATATAGAAATAATGTTTTTAGTAACTGATGGAACATAATAATAACCCCTTAAAACCTTGATCATTCTGGTCGACAATGGGGGGTGGTAGTCCCTAATAGATACAACAATAGGTTTAGATTTGTTTCCATCTCGAAGATCTACCTCTCCTCAACTAGTCTTTATGAATATTCTTGGTTCCTAAATTTGAAAATATATTTTAATACCAAAAGTTTTATATAATACAAAATTATTAGAATCAAATAAATTTAACTCAAAACACACTTGATGCTTCCCTAAAATTCTTTGTATAGGTGTTGTTTTTCTTCTAGTGGTCCTTCTTCCAACATGTGAAACAGACAAAATCATGTTACCTTGCTTGGACCTTGATCGTACACTTCAAAGAATGATGTAAATAAGATTTCGACATAAAATATAATTTCATTACCTTTTTTTCACAATAAAGACAAAATGTTTTTCACACTTATTATCATTATCTACTTAGCTATGATGAATAATAAGTTCTAGAAGATACTTCTCAATGATGTTCATATTAAAATTCAGAAAAATCTATAGAATCTCTGAGGGCGTGATTCTATAATGAGGATGATGATTTTTTCTTTATTAAGTTTAAACCATAGAAACTCTAAGATATAAATGTAGCCAATGATCTTGACTATGTGAGTCCTAGTTGGGGAATCTTCTCCATGCCTTCTCTAAAGGAGAACCATGGAAATATCAAATCATTCCTTTCTATCTCTCTCCTGGTAAATACAACATAGGTTCTCAAGTATGATATACACATCCATCTTTTTGTAAGACTTCATTTTTTCAATAAACATTGAAGAAATAGTGAAACATTTAATGTTGACAATGATGCCCAAATAATTTTCTTATACAAGGAACTCTTCATTACTCACCTATTTAGCATGCAGACCAGACATTGAGGATTCTAGAATATAAGATTTAGTTCATCACCTAACACAACCCAAAGGTGTCTAAACCACTCTAAGAAGTTACTGATAGTTAAAAGGATATACTTCTCTAATACTGATCTTTGAGATAATGTGGATGATGACGTTTTAATTTAATTCTAAAATTAAATAATTAATATTATTAGAACATTAGATGATTACAAAATAAGAGAGATATAATAAATTAAATGTTTATTAATTTATTAATTAAATGTCCCACTATATTATCTAGTCTCAATATCGATCACCATTGACCTCAAAATGTCTATCTGCTTTAACATTATTGTGAGAAGGATCCCCAATAAATTTCTTAATTATCCACACTTTATCCATGAAAACCATAATAAAGTAATTATGTAGGTGGTATTTCCAACTACAAACTTTTACCTCCAATAAAAGTTTTTATATAGACTTTGTCCATTTACTACACTTAAATTTATGGTTTGATTCCTAATAATGAATTGGAAGTCTTAGTCTGAATTAATTTTTAATTGATGTATTTTAACTTATTATGTAGAAATTTTATTTTATTTACTCTTTATATGTATTGATAATCTTATGTGGATATTTCTTAATTAATTAAACACATTGGATAAAACATTTATGAATAGTTTATTTATTTATTTTCTGTCTTTGAAAATTAATTCATTTATTTATGTGATCACTTCCTTTCATCCATAAAGTAAATAATTTCATAGACATGAACAAATTATTAATTATATGACCCCTTCATGAGATTTATCCAATGATTGATTTAATTAGTGGACATTAAATTAACCTTTATCCTTGGAAGAATAACACTTATTACCGGTCTTGGCATGAGTTACAAAATTCCAGCTATCCAACTGTGTATCACCTAGGTTGAAATCATTATGGTGTTGTCTAGAACAGCCACCACATGACTTGGAATGTTCAATTAATTACAAACATTTATTACTCATACATAGGTAAGGATAAATAAAATATTTGTTAAAGTGGATTACATAAATATCCTTGGACACAGAGGTCCTACATAATAATGGAGGGAAGGATGACTCATATTCCTTCATATAATTTAATATTAAATAATTTTAAACTCACAGAATAAATTATATTAAAACATCCTACACATACAAAAGTCTTTAAGAATCTCATTATTGGTCATATATGCAACTAAAACGCAAGGGAAAATGGCTAGAATTCATATCATTATTCATTATTTTATTATTTAAGATAAAAACACTTGTGTTAATTAATTAATTAATTATATTGCATCTTTAATTATCATCTGATCTTATTTGGAGATACTCATCCTTAATTTCATTAATATAAAAAAAACGAAAAAACAAATAATGATATATTAATTAAAATAAATTAATTTTTCATTTAAAATGATTTAAAATCATTATTTAATTTTCCAACACATACGATGTTCCAACCAATAAAATATAGTTCATTGGTGAAATTTTTAAATTTAGTGTTGTAATAATTTTTTCTATTAATGGGAGACTACATGGAATGTACATGCAACTACATGACATATACCTTTGTTGTTGTATATCGAAGTCACATTCCGGGGGATTTAGTGTGTTATCTCAGCTAGACCAAACAGTGTGTATATCCCAGCTAAACACCCTATATCCATTTTCTTCATTACAGGGTATCCCATTCAATATGTACTATCCAATAAAAGCATCGTGTGTCATTAATTTCATGGCGCATAATGATACTGTGCACATAGGTATATGATGTGTTCTTCTACTACATTCCATGTACTTGAGTTTTACAATCCAAATATTTGGAACTTCTTGATGAGATCTGCAGTAATTATTAATTTTTTATTTAACCTTTCTGAAAATGAGGCACTCAATGAACATGATTAATATGCTGATAACATGTTAATTAATAAAGGATTAATGAACGGATAACATGAAATGAAAATCTAACCATAATTTCGTATATATCAACAATGAATTAAATAATAATAAATTTAAATGTGACACATCAGATACCACTTGATGGTTTAGAGCATTGAAGAGGCTTGTAGAAGTGGGTTGCATATTAATATTTCATTCAGTAATCATTCCCCATAACCAAGAGTGAGTATATTCCATGTAAAATATATATTAAGTTTTTTAATATTTGAAGAAATAAATTCTCGATATTTGGAAAATTATTCATTGGTGAATGTTGAATGTCTAAAAATACCCCATTAGATTACCTTCATTGAATTATGAGGATCCAAGTATAGAATCCCGTTAGAAGTGATCCAAACATGCTCTAATGATCACTGAGAAATGCCACTTGATCTACAAGTTCTAACATAGTGAGTTGAATGATTTTTGGTATTTGTTCTTGATCATTCATTTTTTAGTCATGAATAAATCTCTCTTTAACTTATCATTCATAAAAGGGATAGAGTAATAGGAGTTAAGAGAGAAGCCATTGTGCATAACACTTCTCTATTCTCAATTTTGGATGCTCTACACAATAGACATAGACACCTATATATAGAGTATGGATTTACGATAATATTTTATTTAATTTCACATCAAACATTAAATAACATTTATTTACTTTAATATATACCATAAAGCCTAATAATAATTATAAATTTTCTTTGTGGTGTGAGTAAACTTTCTCAATAATAAATATTTTTTAATGGTTTTGTTAATTAATATTTTTCACCTGACTCAGTATTATTCCATAAAAAACTTCTAGAATTTATTGAAAAAACAAATAAATATTTTATTCATAATTTAATTTTTTATTCATAATCTAGTGAATACATATTTATGAAAATATTCAACAAATAAAATAAATATTTTATTCACCAACCGGCGAATAATTAACTATTTAATTTATGCAATCAATATAACATAAAAAATGTTATTCCTATTACATAAGAATAACATTTATTCCATAAATTAAAGTCAAATTGATTTTAATTGATATCAATTGAAACACATAGTGTGTGATGCTCGTGGATTCTTTCTTATTGGCATTAGCCAGTGTTGCCTAAAATATTGGATTACTTTCTAAAAATGGATCAAGGCACCCATGAGAAAGAACATAATGATGAAACATCGACAACCACATATGAGCACTCACTGTGTAATATAATCCATTTTTCAAAATATCTCATGAACCTAGTTCCACATCCATGTTACCAACCAAAATGCTTGATATTTCATTATTTGAATCATTGAAATAAACATGTCATTACTCCATGACCATGGAATTTAATTTGATAGTTATATTCCAGTAAAATGGATGATATATCATATTCCATAATGATGGAATGGATCAAAACTCTCCAATGTTATTAATTAATGACACGTCATCCATGATGCACTGAAGGTATCAAACAACGCCATAAAATGTCATCATCATGGTTTATGAAATTCATCTATGTAAATGAGTTGTAACATAAATTAATATTAATCATAATGTCTGAGGACCATCACACACGCTTGTAGATAGGAATATCTAATGACCCCAAAACATGAAGAATTATTACTGGAAGGTATGTTCTCATAATCTCTCTTTTTGGATATTACCAAGTGTGAACATCATAAGAGGAATCCCCATCTTCTTATGAGTACTCACATCTGACTCTCTATATTCTGTATGTCTCATTATAGTACATTGTCCAACTACAAAACATTACTTGAGAATTTCATCATATCACATCAAGGCTATCATCACTGTGTAGAACTGCTATGACCTTATCAATGAAACAGATACTCTAGGACATTATTAAAATAGAGTTATGCAGAATAAAAAACAATATGTAATAAGTAGTTTTATTGATATTAATTACATTGAATATACATGTAATCAAAGTAAAAAAATGTTTTCCCTGGAAATCAACCCTAACATAACCTTTAATAGATCATATACATATTTACTCACCAGGGCATATCATATGTTTTATTGGATGTCTATACACATTGGGACAAATTCCCTTTGAGACCCCTATTTAATTTCACTAGGGAAATATTTCTAATAAACCATTATCTCAGTAGGCTATTCTCCAAATTAATCCATTCCCCACATGGAAGACCATATTCCCTCCCAGTATCACAATATTTCCTTCATTGTGACAAATTTTAGATAAAATCCAATTATGCTCAGTGGTTTATTAACCTACTCATCCAGCCAAATACAGACCTAAAAATCCATATTCCATATAAACCAACATACTCTTGTTTTTCCACAATTCATTGAAGTCCAAACAAAGTAATCCACTCATTCATAAGTTGCACACTAACCAACTCAAGGTATCAATCTCCAAATTTTTCTTATCACATGAGGTTGAACTATATGGATTGGTCGTATTCATATGAACTTAAAATGTTTGATGTGTCTCATTAAGTGGAAACGAACTACATAGGTATTGATTCCTTTCATAAGGATATGTTTAAATCCCATTTTATAGTCCCGATCTTATCTAAATAAACAATTAACAACTCTCCAGACAGTGATAAACTCCTGAGCGCCCAACTATATATCATAAAACCAAAGAATCACTATTTAATAAAAGAAAAAAATTATTAAGAATGTATGATACATACCAATGTTCACTTTGATACATATCAATGAAAAACCACTAAAATAGGTATAAAATGTCCTATGTTTGTATTTAAAAAGTATTAATGAATATGAATTAAATTTATAAGAGTCATTAAGTAAGAAATAATACCCTCAAAAAGGTGATATGAGCCTGACCTCCCACCTTCCCAACCAATGAACGTCTTAAGGTTTCAGTTGAATAGTCCCTGTGGCCACCTACCATGGGAATGAAATTATGTTCAATTCAAAATGAGTGTATTGTGATGAAAAATTATAGATTAAAATGGAAAACAGTAATATAAATCAGTTATTAGTTTAAGAAAACATTGTTGTCCTAACATTTTTTCATGATCTATTGTTGGAGTACATTGGCTTGAAAATACACATGAGGACATCTATGAGTTTAAATTGGTGTGGTGATGCCACCTTGAGGTTATTCATGGGGTTATGTCCATGGGATGACAAACACAATATAATCCCACACTCTAAAAAATATATATATTTTTAGTTGTTTAGTATATCTATTAAACATATAATTGACATTTTATCATTAAGAATAATTGTTTGTTACTATTTTAATAATATGATCCACTATTTCTCTATAAAAATGAATGAATATTTTTTTATAAAATTTAATATAATATATGATTTATTTATAGAGGAAATATATTGAAGTGCACTGTGTTGCATTTGTTGTCAATAAGGCATGAAGCTGTCTTGGAATGAATGGAAGTCAGGAATGTCAAGATGTAAATGCCAAAGGTTGTGCTGGTGTTGGTGAGGAAAGGAGAATGGCCATGGTACTAAGATGCATGTCACTTAG